>LR991016.1:7694524-10094524 GCA_905163435.1 Mamestra brassicae
GAAACGTCAGTCCACTTGCCCTTGTCATGAATGAACAAGGGGGGAGGAGCGGACAGTTTTCGGGGAAGGGGGGCAGCCGGGGCGGCAATGGCCATGGGGCTGTGTGGGCGGCTAGCCTGTTGGGTGTTGTCAACAGGCGAGGCGGGGCGTGAGACGGGGGCTGAGGGGGTAGTAGGGAGGGCGGGGGGCGAAGATGCCTTGACGGCAGTCTTCTTTGCTGCGGGTGCAGCCTCCAGTTTGGAATTGCCCTTCATCTTCCTCTTCCCCCCGGTGGCGTTGCCACCGTATGAGGAGTCAGAATCTGATGAGCGTGATTGGGAGGAGGAGTCGGAGTCGTACTCCGACATGGGGGAGGGCGAGCCTGACCTCTGGGCCAGAGGGATTTGGCTCTCGGGTTCCTCAGGGAGTGATTTCTGGGAATGGGATAAGCCCTGAGGGGGCACGGGGGCGGAGGTCTGAGGGGGTAGAGGGGCGGAGACCTGAGGGGTCTCGGGGACGGCCATCGCGGAGATGACCTTTATTTTCGAACGAACATCGTTCGCAATGCGGGGGTCCCTAACATGGGTGAGCAATAGCTCGCAAATGGCCGTAAAGGCATCGGCCATTGCGGCCATTGGGGCGGTGGGATTGACCGCCTGAGGGGCGGCCATGTTGCTGAGTAGCAACTGGGGGCGGGGGCAAGAATTGCCTACCTACACCTCGAGGAGACACGACATGTGTGCTCTCCTCGAGTGACAGCTTCCCAAAAAAAAAAGAACCCACCCCTTGAGCGTTTCCTAGTGTTATCGCCGGTGAGAAGAAAGCCCAAACAAACTCACCGACAACACAGCTGTCTTGCCTGAAGGGCCACTATCCTAACTTCCCGGTGGGAGGTTCCGGGAATGTGTTCCCTCCCTGTCGGGAAAAGACAGGGAGGTGTGTACCTACGGTGTGCCCTAAGCTTGTAATCCGGTCGCCAGTCTTAATGTGCGAACCGGTTCCTATGGGGTCTAGTGCGAAGGGGTAGACACACCCAACCGACACTAGGTGTGTTGCTGTGGAGAGAACTCGGAGACTTAGGTTTGACTAGGAGATCCCCCAAGGCCAAAACCTAGCTCCCGACTCCAATTGACTGCTTCACCCTGAAGGGGATCAGCGGGTGTGTTGGGGCAACACCCCCTTGGCTTCGTTGGCACCGTAAGGTTTCCCACCAAGGACCACGAAACTGTGGTTTTTCCCTGAAGGGGCACACGTTTTTGACTGATTCTTGTTAAGGAAACAGTAAAATCGTCTGCTACCTTGAAAAAGGCTGCTTCGGATTTGTAAATGTAGTCGGCGACTACGGATGACGTCACGGCGAGAGCGGGACGGAGCGAAAGGGCGCGACAACGCAGGTAGCGGGCGAGCGGCGGAGAGCAGCACGACCGTCACGGGCGGGCGTCGGGCGGAGAGTGAGTGTCGTGAATTTTCTAGTTTTACCCTGTTTTATACCCGCGCCGAGTTCAGCGGACGGGGGGAATGATACGGTCCGTGCGCGGGGAGAGGTGAGACGTATACTCGTCGTTGGTTGGTCGGTTGGGCGATGTGTTAATTCTGCGTTTGTAGTTTCGTCGCGCGCATTCGAATAAAATAAGTAGGTACCTAGGTAATAATAAATCCTTAGTTTGTAAGCCCTGGCTGGAGGCCTTAAATTCATTTGAGGCCACGATAGGATAGTCCGGTTAAGCAGTAACCAGCCTTAGTGTTCTGAACTGCGAGTGAGAGTCACACGCCCCAAAAAAAAAAAAAAAAAAAAAAAAAAAAAATCAGAACGTTACTAATAGCTAGGTAGCTAGCTACACATTGTTTTAAAATGACCCCTAAATGTACCTATAACATAACATAACAAATCCCAAATTGTTGTAAACAGGAATGTCGCCTTTCTTCCTTACTAACTTTCTTTTATGTAGGTACCACCCATATATATATATATATATATATATATATGTGTGTATATATCTATGCAAGGTTTAGGTATTATATATCGAGTAGGCATTATCGTAATTACCACCTATGATTTCGTTCATCAAACTTGTTGATTTAGGTTCTTATTTGTTGTATGTATGTATGTATGTATGTATTTATGTATGTGTGTGTTAGTTAGGTAGGTAACGTTTTTTTGCGACATTCTGATAGAAAGAAACATTTTATAATCAGATACATATGTGGCCCTGAAAAGGGCCTTTTATGTGAACGCACAGTCACAGACGGACGTATGCTGTTGCATGCAGCAGCAGCAGCAGTTTAAGCGCGTTCGCCTCTGATCCTGCGCGCCAACTGGATGTCCTTGGGCATGATGGTGACGCGCTTAGCGTGAATCGCGCACAGGTTGGTGTCCTCGAAGAGACCGACCAGGTAAGCTTCGCTGGCCTCCTGCAGCGCCATGACCGCGGAACTCTGGAAACGTAGATCGGTCTTGAAGTCCTGAGCGATCTCACGCACTAGACGCTGGAACGGAAGCTTGCGGATCAGCAGCTCGGTACTCTTCTGGTAACGACGGATCTCACGGAGGGCCACGGTGCCGGGCCTGTAACGATGGGGCTTCTTGACGCCTCCGGTGGCCGGTGCGCTCTTACGCGCAGCCTTGGTGGCGAGCTGTTTCCTCGGTGCCTTACCACCGGTGGATTTACGAGCGGTCTGCTTAGTACGCGCCATTGTAAACACGGAACGGGAGAATAACGAATAAAATAAACACTAAACGGACGCGCGGAACCACACGCAACGAACGTACGAGAGCGAATAAAACGGGCAGCATTGGTCCCGCCCGTTTTTATACCGTGGCAACGTAACGCAGCGTGCGAGCGGGCATGGGGCGCACGCGGCGCCCTCTTTAGTATAATGAGCTAACTACAGAGAAGCTAAAAAAAAAAAAAAAAAAAAACTTCATTCAAAAAATTGAAATTAAAAATTACGAATAAAAAAAAAAAAAGTATCCTTCCGTCCCTCCGCCCCCCCCCCCCCCACGCCCCCCCGGTCCGGTAATGTTTTAATAAAAAAAAATTAAACAACGACTAGCATTTTCCATATTTCGTACTTAAGCGAATATACATACGTACGTTGAAAATGTTGACAAATTAGATAGTGCTACCTATGTGCTATTCGATCGAACCGAATGTGGGTAAATAACGTACTGACCTACTAATTTATTTATTTATTATTATTGGCAGTCTCGATTAAATTCGATTCTATTACTTCAGAATTTAAGCGGGAATTACTTTATGGTTTGTGTGCATGCTCCGTTATAATTTGAGTAGTGCATATCTACTTACTTAGTTTGAAATAAGTTTTATTTAGTTACTTAGTTGTATGTATCTATTTAGGTAGTTTAGTTTTTATTATTTAGTTATGAATTTTCAAGCATGGCATATCATTCGACCACTGTGTGGACAGTTGGTAATTTTATTTGTGTGTGTGTGTATGTGTGTAGTAAATAGGTAGGTGAACGTTTTGACTTTTCAAATTAAAGAAATGTGAATTATTATCACATGAACATATTTGTGGCCCTGAAAAGGGCCTTTTGGTTTTTCTCCTGCCATCTTGCGGTGGTGGTGTTGAGTGGTGCGCATCCAGGCGTCTGTCGTGGTTTGTGTGGATACGTGAATCATGCGAGTCTCGGTACGTACATAACAACATACGTAGTATGCAGGTATGCGCACAACGATGACACCGACACGATTAACACGCACCATCACTATATAGACAAGACGCACTGGATTTGACACTTTTCACACACACACACACACACGACGAGGCGGCTTCGAGACGGTCTGCTCTGGTTAGCCGCCGACCGCTCACTTGGAGCTGGTGTATTTGGTGACGGCCTTGGTGCCTTCACTGACTGCGTGCTTGGCGAGCTCTCCTGGCAGCAGGAGCCTGACGGACGTCTGCACCTCCCTGGACGTGATGGTCGACCTCTTGTTGTAGTGGGCGAGGCGGGAAGCTTCGGCGGCGATACGCTCGAAGATGTCGTTCACGAACGAGTTCATGATGGACATGGCCTTGCTGGAGATACCGGTGTCGGGGTGCACCTGCTTCAGGACCTTGTAGATGTAGATGGCGTAACTCTCCTTCCTCTTGTGCTTCTTCTTCTTCTTGTCGGTCTTGGAGATGTTCTTCTGGGCTTTGCCAGACTTCTTGGCGGCTTTACCACTTGTCTTGGGCGGCATGATGAGAATTAATTTTTTATAACACTTGCTACCGAAACGGAGTTCAGTCGCAGTATAAAAATCGAAAATTTTTTTTTTTTTTTTTTTTTTTTTTTTTTTTTTATGGGGACCACTCGCAGTTCAGCACGCTAGGGCTGGTGACTGCTTAACCGGACTATCCTGTGGTGGCCTTAAATGACTCTAAGGCCCCCAGCCAGGGCTTACAAACTAAATTAAACCTACATGACCGCTCGCTAGGGCATCCCCTGTGGGATACGGACCTCGGCTAGCGGCGTCATTTTGGGAGGAACAGCAAGGGACAGGCTGGGTCATAACATTATTTGGGGAGTTTAAAACTACTGGCTCAGCGACACGGGCTGGCTCGGTAATCAAAGGTCGGGAGGGATCTTTACGGGGGCGTCGCGACGGGCCCCGACGGCGGGGCCTGAATACGGAACGCGGTCTGTTCTTGTGTTTTCTAAGAGTGCTGGTTTCCCTACGGCTCTCTTGGATCTGAGTGATGGCGTCGTCGGGTTCGACGAGGGTATGCCTCGGGCGGCGAGTCCTACTGATCTGTGAGGGGGTGTATCGGGTAGCCGATGCGATAAGGGGATTTTGGTGTTTTGAAGCAGTTTCGATGAAACGCTGCGTTAGTCGTTTCATGAACTGCTTCATTGTCGGGATTTTGAGGTCGACATGAAGTCGTTCGTTCCTAATGAACCACGGGGCGCCCGTGGCCTTTCGGAGAAATCGATTTTGGACTACTTGCATCCTATGGATATGATGCGACTTTGCGTGCGCGAAGGTGGCGCACGCATACGTCATTATGGGGCGTATGCACGTCGTGAAGATGCGCAGTTTACATCTTAGGGATAGCTTGCTGCGTGCATTCAGCATGGAGTGGAGCCTACCGAGAGCGAAAGAGGCACGCGAGCGTACCTTCTTTATGTGCTCACCGAACGTAAGTTGTCGGTCAAGGATCACGCCTAGGTATTTGGCTTGCTTTTCCCAAGGGATCGGCTTACCAAACATGGTGATCGGGCTGGGAGCGGGTCTGGAGTAACGGCCTCGCGTTTTGTCAAACAAAACCGCTTGGCTTTTCTCGGGGTTAACTTCGATCCTCCACTTTCGGAACCAGACGCCTAGGGCGTTGGCCGATTGTTGGAGGACTCGAGCTATGCATTGTTCGCTTCTGCCGGAGCGATATATGGCCGTGTCGTCGGCGAACAAGGCTAAGTGCGTCCCGGGGAAGGTCGGGATGTCGCTGGTGTATAGCGTAAAAGCTAGAGGCGAGAGCACACTGCCTTGGGGCACTCCGGCGCGAATGGGATGGGGGGCTGAACGCGCGCCCTCGATACGGTATCGAAAGGTGCGGTTCGACAAAAAGTCTCGTAAGATGAGCACGAGACGATCTGGCACACCGAGTTGATATAGCTTGTATATCAGACCGTTGTGCCAGACCTTGTCGAAAGCTTTCGCTACGTCGAAGAACAGGGCTCCCGTCACTTGGCCGCGTTGGAAGCGGTCGCTGATATGCTCAACGATGCGGAAGACCTGTTGGACGCAAGAATGGTTGGCTCTGAAGCCGAACTGCTCGGGGGGCATCAGGCTCTTGGCCTCGACAAAGTCTTTGAGTCGCTTATAAATAAGTCTCTCGTAGACCTTGCCCAGGCCGCTGAGCAAGCTGATGGGGCGATAGCTGGTCGGGGAGGACCTAGGCTTCCCTGGTTTGGGGATACCGATAACGGTAGCCCCTTTCCACGATTGTGGAAACATGTTGTTGGACAGAGCGCCATTGAAGATGGCGGTCATCAACATTATCAGGGAGGCGGGAAAGAGACGGATCACCCTGTTGGTGATGCCATCGGAACCAGGGGCTTTCCTGGGTTTGAGTTTGCCTATGATCTCCTTTACCTCGTCTGGAGTGACGGGGGGCAGGGGGTCATCGGGGTCCTCGACGGGGGGGATGGAAGCTCTACGTTCGACTTCAGCGTCCACCATGCGAAGGTGGGCTTGGTCTACTGGTAGAGAGCTGGGAGTGCATTGTGCCTCCAGGCTGTCGGCTAGGCATTCGGCTTTCTCGTCGTCATCGAAGGCGACGGTGTTATCAGGGCGCGTGAGGGGTGGCATAGAGGTGACCTCAGCAGATCGTAATTTCTTCTGAAGTTTCCAGAATGCCAAGTGGTTGGGTTCGAGGTCGCCCAGCATCTTATCCCAGTCAGCGTCACGCAGTTCTTTAATGCGATTACTTACTTTACGCTGTAAGTAGCGCATGTGAACTTTGTTACTCTGACAGGGGAAGGCGCTGTAGGCACGGACAGCCGCGTTCTTCTCCGTCAACAGGTCACGCACATCGTCCGGGAGTCTCCAGCGATGATCGCACATCGCCGGAGTCTCCCTCGAACATTCGTTCAAGACGTATTGCACGTGATCTGTGAGAGAGTCGATCGCGGCCGTCGTGTCGGCGGCGGTCTCGATCAAGTCGGGGATCTTGTCCAAGTGAGGTGACTTTGTGTCTTTCAGCATTTCGCTTACTCGACTCCAGTCAGTGATCACTCGGGTCGGGGGGGGTTGTGCGGGGTCCATGGGTCCCGATCTAGGAGCGAACTCCATGACCACGGGCCGATGGTCCGAGCTGAGCTCGTCGATCGCTTCCACAGAGTGCAACCGTAAGTTGACATTCTTGAGGAGAGCTACGTCGAGCACGTCGGGGCGGTGGGTGGGATCGTGAGGGTAGTGAGTGTGATGCATCGGAGCGATGACATCGAAACATAAGGGCCCGCATAGATCAAGCACGGCTCTGCCTCTGGCATTGCTCGTGTGACTATTCCAGGAGGGGTGTTTGGCATTGAGGTCCCCCGCCAGAAGGACGGAGGTACTCAAACCGAGAAGCTTGGTGAGGTCATCTTTTATGGCGGAGTTGTTCTCCGCCGGGATGGCAGGTGGGATATAAGTTGAGATGACCGTAATGGGTTGATGGCCTGTCATGCCTAGCCGACAGACGGAGACCTCAAGTCTAGAGAGGGCGGGAGGATCCATAGGGATGCAGTACAGGGACGACCTATAGTAAATAAGAGTCCCTCCCCTATGACAACGAGTCCTGTCGTTGCGAACTATACGATAGTTCGCAATTCTCGGGTCTCGATGGTAGGGTTTGAGAAAGGTCTCCTGGACCAGAAGAATGTCTAACTTGTGGTCGCGGAGGAACGCGGCGACCTCATCGCGTTGGCGTAGAAAGCCATTGGCGTTGAAGAACCCTATCCGGAGGGCCTTCGGTTTGAACCTACGCGCGGGGGAGGACCTATCCATGTAGTGACGTGTAGGTTTCTACGTGGCGCACTACGTCACTAAACTGAGTGAATACAGAGGCGTGATCGCCTCTGCACCCCTCAAGGGCCCGGGCCATTGCCAGGGCTCTGGGGGAATAGAAGGCGTTGTACGTGACCAGGATGATGTTCCTGGTCACGTCGCCCCCTGAGACTACCTTGGGAGTAGTTGGAGGTGCTTGCAGCACCGGGCGACTACCCAAGGTAGCTCGGGTTGTCATGGGCGGGGAGAAGGGCGGGACAGCCACGTCCATAAGGGCCGGGATGGCCTTTGGTGGCGCGGCGGGTTGAGCGGGCAGAGCCGCGGAGGTGGCCTGAGGGGCCTGTGGGGCGGCAGCCCTCAAGGCCGGGAAGTGGGCCTTGTGGTTGCCGGTCCAGGGATTAGGGCGCTGGGGACTCAAGGTCGCCGGCAGCGCTCTTGAAAGAGTCGGGCATTCCCTGAGCTGGCGAGCGTTTGCACGCTTTGCCAGTTTAGGGGCTGAGGATTTGGGTGCCTTGGGGCAGCCCCGGTAGTTAGCCGGGTGCCCTGACTCACTGCACAGCACGCAGCTGGGCGGTTCGTCGCACTGGGTCCGGTCTTTGGGACGTGGGCAGTCTGAGGTGCCATGGTCACCCAGGCACTTGACACAGCGGGGTTTGCCGTGGCAATTCCGCTGTGAGTGCCCGTACAGTTGGCACCGGTGACATTGTCCGACAATGCCACTGCGTGAGGGCGTCTCCACTTTGAGGCCGGAAAGGCCACAAATCTTGGAGAGGGCGAATATGGGGTGGTGGCCCACGGTGGGGTCGCAAACGACTAACACCATGTCGTATGCGGCGCCGCCACGGCGGTGCATGCGGTGGACCTGGGCCACGGGTATGTTTTGCGACTCAAGGTCGCGACGGATATCCTCGACGGGAATCTCTCGAGGGACGTTGCGCACGACGGCGCGGGTCTGTTTCTCCTCCGCGAAAGCGAAGGAGTGGAACGGGATGTTCCTGGCTACTAGTAGCCTGTGGAGCTCCCGGTAGTCGGTCGCGGTAGGGACTGTGACCTTAATGCCCGCTTGGACGGCACGGGCATTTGTGTATTTGATTCGGCGTTCGTTGCACGCCGTGGAAACGTCAGTCCACTTGCCCTTGTCATGAATGAACAAGGGGGGAGGAGCGGACAGTTTTCGGGGAAGGGGGGCAGCCGGGGCGGCAATGGCCATGGGGCTGTGTGGGCGGCTAGCCTGTTGGGTGTTGTCAACAGGCGAGGCGGGGCGTGAGACGGGGGCTGAGGGGGTAGTAGGGAGGGCGGGGGGAGAAGATGCCTTGACGGCAGTCTTTTTTGCTGCGGGTGCAGCCTCCAGTTTGGAATTGCCCTTCATCTTCCTCTTCCCCCCGGTGGCGTTGCCACCGTATGAGGAGTCAGAATCTGATGAGCGTGATTGGGAGTCGGAGTCGTACTCCGACATGGGGGAGGGCGAGCCTGACCTCTGGGCCAGAGGGATTTGGCTCTCGGGTTCCTCAGGGAGTGATTTCTGGGGATGGGATAAGCCCTGAGGGGGCACGGGGGCGGAGGTCTGAGGGGGTAGAGGAGCGGAGACCTGAGGGGTCTCGGGGACGGCCATCGCGGAGATGACCTTTATTTTCGAACGAACATCGTTCGCAATGCGGGGGTCCCTAACATGGGTGAGCAATAGCTCGCAAATGGCCGTAAAGGCATCGGCCATTGCGGCCATTGGGGCGGTGGGGTTGACCGCCTGAGGGGCGGCCATGTTGCTGAGTAGCAACTGGGGGCGGGGGCAAGAATTGCCTACCTACACCTCGAGGAGACACGACATGTGTGCTCTCCTCGAGTGACAGCTTCCCAAAAAAAAGAACCCACCCCTTGAGCGTTTCCTAGTGTTATCGCCGGTGAGAAGAAAGCCCAAACAAACTCACCGACAACACAGCTGTCTTGCCTGAAGGGCCACTATCCTAACTTCCCGGTGGGAGGTTCCGGGAATGTGTTCCCTCCCTGTCGGGAAAAGACAGGGAGGTGTGTACCTACGGTGTGCCCTAAGCTTGTAATCCGGTCGCCAGTCTTAATGTGCGAACCGGTTCCTATGGGGTCTAGTGCGAAGGGGTAGACACACCCAACCGACACTAGGTGTGTTGCTGTGGAGAGAACTCGGAGACTTAGGTTTGACTAGGAGATCCCCCAAGGCCAAAACCTAGCTCCCGACTCCAATTGACTGCTTCACCCTGAAGGGGATCAGCGGGTGTGTTGGGGCAACACCCCCTTGGCTTCGTTGGCACCGTAAGGTTTCCCACCAAGGACCACGAAACTGTGGTTTTTCCCTGAAGGGGCACACGTTTTTTGACTGATTCTTGTTAAGGAAACAGTAAAATCGTCTGCTACCTTGAAAAAGGCTGCTTCGGATTTGTAAATGTAGTCGGCGACTACGGATGACGTCACGGCGAGAGCGGGACGGAGCGAAAGGGCGCGACAACGCAGGTAGCGGGCGAGCGGCGGAGAGCAGCACGACCGTCACGGGCGGGCGTCGGGCGGAGAGTGAGTGAGTTGTCGAAAATCGAAAATTGTTAACAGTCGTATTTATACCAACGCTCGCGGTACGCTGTCGCGGCGAGCTCGACATAGCGGCGGACCAATCGCAGCGCTCCTTTGCTAGAGTGTAGATCCCGCGCGGGGAGAGGGGGTACTCGGGAGGGGAGGTAGAGGGGGAGGGGAGACGCTTGTGTTCGTCATTATTGAAACGAAATAAAAATTATGTGAGAATTCTTACTGTATTAATAAATTAACGAAAAAGGGAAATTAACACAATAAAAAAAAAAAGAAAGAAAGAAAAAAAAAAAAAAAAAAAAAAAAAAAAAGACTCCATAATTTCTTTTTTTTTTTTTTTCCGTCTTATAAGTATTGCAATTGTATTACGATAATATTGAATATTATCATTAAGGAGGCACTTCACTTGTCGTATTTGCCCAAATATTTGCGTTACATACTTGATTATAATTATTTTTTATTATATTATATTTTTTTTTTTTTTTTTTTTTAATACAAAGAAGTATTGAATTATTGGCGAATCAGAGGCTGTACTGTATCGTTTCAATACCTTTGCCTGATTTGTTTACATGCCTATGTAACATTATAATAATTGCCATAATTTATTTCTGGACCGTTGTGTAATTTTTCTATATTTATTTTCTTAATCTCTAATATCGTTGTTCAATCAATTGGGGGGGTCTTTAATAGTACCTACATCATCTTAGATAGATACGTTTTTAGACAACACCGTTAAAGAAACTGTCTTTGTTATATGTTTGACGAATTATATTGTGGCCCTGAAAAGGGCCTTTTGTTTTGTATGCATACGAGCGAAATAGCATCGCGCAACCGACATAATAGATATGGGTACGGTAGGTACGTCATAAGTATTATATCGAAATACGCGTGCCGAGCAGCACTCGCACGAAGCACCGGCTGTGTGTGTGTAGCGCAGGCGGCGCGACGTTTAAGCCTTCTTCTCGGTCTTCTTGGGCAGTAGCACGGCCTGGATGTTCGGCAGCACACCACCTTGAGCGATCGTCACGCCGGAGAGCAGCTTGTTCAACTCCTCGTCGTTGCGGATGGCCAATTGAAGATGACGCGGGATGATCCTGGTCTTCTTGTTGTCCCTCGCGGCGTTACCGGCCAACTCGAGGACCTCAGCGGCCAGGTACTCCATAACGGCGGCCAAGTAAACGGGCGCGCCGGCACCCACGCGCTCGGCGTAGTTGCCGTTACGCAGCAGCCTGTGGATACGTCCAACGGGAAACTGAAGACCAGCACGGTTGGAACGGGACTTTGCCTTTCCCTTCACTTTGCCACCTTTACCGCGTCCAGACATGGTCGATAGGTTTGTTTGTACTACCGTAAACAACAACGAAACACGCGAACGTCAGTGCGCGCGCCGATTTTTTTTTTTTTTTTTTTTTTTTTTTTTTTTTTTTTTTTTTTTTGATGGGGACCACTCGCAGTTCAGCACGCTAGGGCTGGTGACTGCTTAACCGGACTATCCTGTGGTGGCCTTAAATGACTCTAAGGCCCCCAGCCAGGGCTTACAAACTAAATTAAACCTACATGACCGCTCGCTAGGGCATCCCCTGTGGGATACGGACCTCGGCTAGCGGCGTCATTTTGGGAGGAACAGCAAGGGACAGGCTGGGTCATAACATTATTTGGGGAGTTTAAAACTACTGGCTCAGCGACACGGGCTGGCTCGGTAATCAAAGGTCGGGAGGGATCTTTACGGGGGCGTCGCGACGGGCCCCGACGGCGGGGCCTGAATACGGAACGCGGTCTGTTCTTGTGTTTTCTAAGAGTGCTGGTTTCCCTACGGCTCTCTTGGATCTGAGTGATGGCGTCGTCGGGTTCGACGAGGGTATGCCGCGGGCGGCGAGTCCTACTGATCTGTGAGGGGGTGTATCGGGTAGCCGATGCGATAAGGGGATTTTGGTGTTTTGAAGCAGTTTCGATGAAACGCTGTGTTAGTCGTTTCATGAACTGCTTCATTGTCGGGATTTTGAGGTCGACATGAAGTCGTTCGTTCCTAATGAACCACGGGGCGCCCGTGGCCTTTCGGAGAAATCGATTTTGGACTACTTGCATCCTATGGATATGATGCGACTTTGCGTGCGCGAAGGTGGCGCACGCATACGTCATTATGGGGCGTATGCACGTCGTGAAGATGCGCAGTTTACATCTTAGGGATAGCTTGCTGCGTGCATTCAGCATGGAGTGGAGCCTACCGAGAGCGAAAGAGGCACGCGAGCGTACCTTCTTTATGTGCTCACCGAACGTAAGTTGTCGGTCAAGGATCACGCCTAGGTATTTGGCTTGCTTTTCCCAAGGGATCGGCTTACCAAACATGGTGATCGGGCTGGGAGCGGGTCTGGAGTAACGGCCTCGCGTTTTGTCAAACAAAACCGCTTGGCTTTTCTCGGGGTTAACTTCGATCCTCCACTTTCGGAACCAGACGCCTAGGGCGTTGGCCGATTGTTGGAGGACTCGAGCTATGCATTGTTCGCTTCTGCCGGAGCGATATATGGCCGTGTCGTCGGCGAACAAGGCTAAGTGCGTCCCGGGGAAGGTCGGGATGTCGCTGGTGTATAGCGTAAAAGCTAGAGGCGAGAGCACACTGCCTTGGGGCACTCCGGCGCGGATGGGATGGGGGGCTGAAAGCGCGCCCTCGATACGGTATCGAAAGGTGCGGTTCGACAAAAAGTCTCGTAAGATGAGCACGAGACGATCTGGCACACCGAGTTGATATAGCTTGTATATCAGACCGTTGTGCCAGACCTTGTCGAAAGCTTTCGCTACGTCGAAGAACAGGGCTCCCGTCACTTGGCCGCGTTGGAAGCGGTCGCTGATATGCTCAACGATGCGGAAGACCTGTTGGACGCAAGAATGGTTGGCTCTGAAGCCGAACTGCTCGGGGGGCATCAGGCTCTTGGCCTCGACAAAGTCTTTGAGTCGCTTATAAATAAGTCTCTCGTAGACCTTGCCCAGGCCGCTGAGCAAGCTGATGGGGCGATAGCTGGTCGGGGAGGACCTAGGCTTCCCTGGTTTGGGGATACCGATAACGGTAGCCCCTTTCCACGATTGTGGAAACATGTTGTTGGACAGAGCGCCATTGAAGATGGCGGTCATCAACATTATCAGGGAGGCGGGAAAGAGACGGATCACCCTGTTGGTGATGCCATCGGAACCAGGGGCTTTCCTGGGTTTGAGTTTGCCTATGATCTCCTTTACCTCGTCTGGAGTGACGGGGGGCAGGGGGTCATCGGGGTCCTCGACGGGGGGGATGGAAGCTCTACGTTCGACTTCAGCGTCCACCATGCGAAGGTGGGCTTGGTCTACTGGTAGAGAGCTGGGAGTGCATTGTGCCTCCAGGCTGTCGGCTAGGCATTCGGCTTTCTCGTCGTCATCGAAGGCGACGGTGTTATCAGGGCGCGTGAGGGGTGGCATAGAGGTGACCTCAGCAGATCGTAATTTCTTCTGAAGTTTCCAGAATGCCAAGTGGTTGGGTTCGAGGTCGCCCAGTTTCTTATCCCAGTCAGCGTCACGCAGTTCTTTAATGCGATTACTTACTTTACGCTGTAAGTAGCGCATGTGAACTTTGTTACTCTGACAGGGGAAGGCGCTGTAGGCACGGACAGCCGCGTTCTTCTCCGTCAACAGGTCACGCACATCGTCCGGGAGTTTCCAGCGATGATCGCTCATCGCCGGAGTCTCCCTCGAACATTCGTTCAAGACGTATTGCACGTGATCTGTGAGAGAGTCGATCGCGGCCGTCGTGTCGGCGGCGGTCTCGATCAAGTCGGGGATCTTGTCCAAGTGAGGTGACTTTGTGTCTTTCAGCATTTCGCTTACTCGACTCCAGTCAGTGATCACTCGGGTCGGGGGGGGTTGTGCGGGGTCCATGGGTCCCGATCTAGGAGCGAACTCCATGACCACGGGCCGATGGTCCGAGCTGAGCTCGTCGATCGCTTCCACAGAGTGCAACCGTAGGTTGACATTCTTGAGGAGAGCTACGTCGAGCACGTCGGGGCGGTGGGTGGGATCGTGAGGGTAGTGAGTGGGATGCATCGGAGCGATGACATCGAAACATAAGGGCCCGCATAGATCAAGCACGGCTCTGCCTCTGGCATTGCTCGTGTGACTATTCCAGGAGGGGTGTTTGGCATTGAGGTCCCCCGCCAGAAGGACGGAGGTACTCAAACCGAGAAGCTTGGTGAGGTCATCTTTTATGGCGGAGTTGTTCTCCGCCGGGATGGCAGGTGGGATATAAGTTGAGATGACCGTAATGGGTTGATGGCCTGTCATGCCCAGCCGACAGACGGAGACCTCAAGTCTAGAGAGGGCGGGAGGATCCATAGGGATGCAGTACAGGGACGACCTATAGTAAATAAGAGTCCCTCCCCTATGACAACGAGTCCTGTCGTTGCGAACTATACGATAGTTCGCAATTCTCGGGTCTCGATGGTAGGGTTTGAGAAAGGTCTCCTGGACCAGAAGAATGTCTAACTTGTGGTCGCGGAGGAACGCGGCGACCTCATCGCGTTGGCGTAGAAAGCCATTGGCGTTGAAGAACCCTATCCGGAGGGCCTTCGGTTTGAACCTACGCGCGGGGGAGGACCTATCCATGTAGTGACGTGTAGGTTTCTACGTGGCGCACTACGTCACTAAACTGAGCGAATACAGAGGCGTGATCGCCTCTGCACCCCTCAAGGGCCCGGGCCATTGCCAGGGCTCTGGGGGAATAGAAGGCGTTGTACGTGACCAGGATGATGTTCCTGGTCACGTCGCCCCCTGAGACTACCTTGGGAGTAGTTGGAGGTGCTTGCAGCACCGGGCGACTACCCAAGGTAGCTCGGGTTGTCATGGGCGGGGAGAAGGGCGGGACAGCCACGTCCATAAGGGCCGGGATGGCCTTTGGTGGCGCGGCGGGTTGAGCGGGCAGAGCCGCGGAGGTGGCCTGAGGGGCCTGTGGGGCGGCAGCCCTCAAGGCCGGGAAGTGGGCCTTGTGGTTGCCGGTCCAGGGATTTGGGCGCTGGGGACTCAAGGTCGCCGGCAGCGCTCTTGAAAGAGTCGGGCATTCCCTGAGCTGGCGAGCGTTTGCACGCTTTGCCAGTTTAGGGGCTGAGGATTTGGGTGCCTTGGGGCAGCCCCGGTAGTTAGCCGGGTGCCCTGACTCACCGCACAGCACGCAGCTGGGCGGTTCGTCGCACTGGGTCCGGTCTTTGGGACGTGGGCAGTCTGAGGTGCCATGGTCACCCAGGCACTTGACGCAGCGGGGTTTGCCGTGGCAATTCCGCTGTGAGTGCCCGTACAGTTGGCACCGGTGACATTGTCCGACAATGCCACTGCGTGAGGGCGTCTCCACTTTGAGGCCGGAAAGGCCACAAATCTTGGAGAGGGCGAATATGGGGTGGTGGCCCACGGTGGGGTCGCAAACGACCAACACCATGTCGTATGCGGTGCGCGCGCCGAGACAATCCCTTACAATATAAGCCGGCTCGTCCGTATTTATACGCACGTCGCGTAGCTGTGTCAGTGGGAGGGGTAAACTGCTAACGAAACCAAATCGCTAAACGCGCAGGCGCGCGCTCGCTCACTACCTCTCGGTATGATGCGTCAAGTAAAATATCAACGACGGCACGGGGTGGGCAGAACTTGAATATTAAATTTCTAATTTTGGTATGTTGTACCTACTCACTATGTATGTATGTATGTATGTATGTATGTATGTATGTATGTATGTATGTATGTATGTATGTATGTATATATGTATGCATGCATGCATGCATGCATGCATGCGGGAAAGAAAAGACAAAAAAAAAAAAAAAAAAAAAAAAAAAGAAGTTTTAGTAGGTACAAGACGCCACACACAGCACATCAATGTACAACACAACATTCTGTCAAATTTCTATTAATAGATTTTCAACTTTATCGCTATAGCATTAGGTTCTATAGGTATTGGTTAGTTGACCTTTGTGTGTTTTAAGCAATTACGTAGTAACTACTACTAATGTTGTTAGTAGGTAATAGTTGCAAGTGTAGGTACCTAATAATGGAAAAATTTCGTATTACCTATTATTTATGTAGGTAGGTAGGTAGGTAGGTAGGTAGGTAGGTATAACGTTTTTGACTCTGTGTTATAGAAACGAATATTTTTCATATTCATGATAGTATTGTTAGCCCTGAAAAGGGCTTTTTGGTGTGCGCTCTGTGAGCGCTGCGATTGAGAGCGCATGGCACGCGCGCTAAGCATCTCGGTGGTCGCCGTATCATTAAAAAAAGTTGCTGCTTGCTTGCTTGCTTGCTTGCTTGCTTGCTGCATGCATCCGATGAATGAAGTCGGTCGGTCGAGCGAGACGCGTCGAGCGGTGTTCAGCACCCTCGTTCCCGAGGACGATAGACAGACGCGTAACAACGACGTAGGTACTACATACATACGTACGTACGTTCTTGCGTTTGGATGGACTCACGCATCTTTCTACAGTATAATATTGTACGTACACAAATACACATGCACGTGTTGTTGTTGTTGTTTTTGTTGATGGTGGTCGGCGGTCAGCCGACTGCGCCGCTGTCGTCGCCGGTGTAACGCGAACGCGCGACCGTAGCTTACTTCTTAGCGGCGGAAGCTTTCTTGGCTGCCGGCTTAGACTTGGGTGTTGCCGCGGCCTTCTTGGGTTTAGGCGCTTTAGGCTTCTTTGTTGGCGGCTTGGCCGTCTTCTTGGCTTTCGGTGCCTTCGCCTTTGCGGGGGCGGCGGCCTTCTTAGGTGCCGGCTTCTTCTTAGCGGCGGCGGCGGCGGCTGCCGCCTTCTTGTCCTTGGCGGCGGCGGCGGCCGTCGACTTGGCTTTCGAAGGAGAAGCGGCGGACGCGGCGGCGGCAGCAGCCTTCTTGGTCTTGGCGCCGGCTGCCGAGGCGATCGCCTTCTTTGTCTTCGCAGCCGCAGCGGGAGCTTTGGCGGCCTTGCCGGCGGCGCCGGCGGGCTTCTTCGACGCGGCCGACTTCGACTCGAGCTTGAAGGAACCTGAGGCACCCTTGCCTTTGGTCTGGATCAGCGCGCCAGATTCGACGGCGCTCTTCAGATATTTTCTGATGAACGGAGCCAGTTTCTCCGCGTCGACCTTGTACTGCGCGGCGATGTACTTCTTGATCGCCTGCAGGGAAGATCCGCTGCGCTCCTTCATCTCCTTGATGGCGCTGTTGACCATCTCGGATGTTTTGGGATGGGTCGGCTTTGCCTTGGGTTTCTTGGCAGAACCGGCGCCGCCGGCCTGTCTCGCCTGCTTCTTCGCTGGGGTAGCGGGTGCCGGAGCCTCGGTAGCAACTGCGGTGTCGGCCATCTCGAATAGATTGATTGTTTGTTTGTTTGTTGATTAATGAAACACGTAGGTACGTTGTACGACACACAACACAGACACACACACTGAGTTCTAGTTAGATTGTTATTAACGCAATATAAGAGACTTAGATGTCGCCACTTATAGGTTTCACGAGTTTCGTATGCGTACACTGAGGCACGACGTAACTTTACCGTAACGAGCGCCGTGATGTCGCGAGACGTTTTCTCGTATGAACTCTTGAAAGTTTTCACTAACACGTATCTAATAAAATAAGTAAAAATATTGTTTAACGCGTCGAAGCGTCGGTTATGTTTACGTTTTCGGATAGGACATGAAGTTGACGACCAGAGTGCGGTGGCGGCGGTGTCGCGAGGCGATCTGTGCGGGTGTGGCGGCGTTTTAATTCGAAGACTGCGTACGATGCCGAGGTCGGGTCGAGTTCAAAACGTTATTTTCTCTATAAAAGTGATGTGTGGCGGCGGTAGAGGTCGACGCGTCGACGGGGAGGATATCGAGCTTGTGCGGCGACAACAATTCGTCGATATGGGACGGCCTCGCGAAGGTATTATCTAGGTAAAAGTGAAGCGTCGTAAAACACCGCCAGCGCGCCGAACTGTTAAGGACGGACGACTCCGTCCGGGACGTGCAACCCGCGTTAATAATGTGTGGTGTTCTAATATCGAATGAAAGACTGGAATGGCCTTCTTCGACTAGCAAACAGTGTACGGATCGGGATTATAAAGTGTAGGTATCGAATAAGGTGGTAAGACGACAAAAGACGTAGGCGCGCTGACGCTGACGCCACCGCCAGGCGCCAGTGCCAGTACAATCCCGGTAGGTAGGTGGTACACCGCGTGCCGCATATTCCCTCGAGACGATAGCTATACACAACAGACAGGTATGTAATCACGTAAAATAATGCATATACACACACGCTGAGAAATACATAACATAACGTAGGTACTAACTATGTAGTCTGGACAGGTAGAATAATAACACGACATAAACACAAACGGCGCGCCGACAGCTAATAGGTATTTAGTTGCCGTACCTACATAAGTGGTTTAATATATTATTTATATCGATTTCAGGTCTCTGATAAATGAAGACGACGGCGCCTGCGATGGCGACTGTGGCGAGGGACAACATCAACATCATCGTTCTTCAACTATCTATAAGTAATTAAAAAGGTGAATAACTCGAATGTGTAATAGTAGATCTGTAGGTAGGTACTAGTATTTGTAAGTGAATTGGATGGCGTTACGTACACATGTTTTAATGTTTTATATTTATCAATTTCAGGCGACCCTCCTGCTGAGCTCGATGAGGGCGATGGCGTCGGCGTCGGCGACGACGGCGAGTGACAAAGAGAACGTTTACTGTAAGACGTAAGGTAAATAAGTTATTATGTTGTATACTCTAGATCTGTACCGGTTTATAAGTAGTATCTAATTTATGTAATACGTATGTTTATGTATATTAAAATGATGACAAGTAAACAACTGTTTCATGTACCTATCACTCTCTCTCTCTACCTCTACCTACCTACCTACCTACCTACCCAAATCTAAATAAAACTTAAATAGATAGGTACTCGATATGAGCATAGTTGTTTGGTTGGTAGTTACGTTTTTTAGACAATTCCATTAAAGAAACACATTTATTATATATCGAATCATATGCGGCCCTGAAAAGGGCCTTTTTTTTTTTTTGTTGTGCGCATCTACATACATGCGTTGCGTATGATCGAACGGTATGATGATTGTCAATCACACACACACACACACACACATAGAGCAGAGCTAGGGTTTAACCGCCGAAACCGTACAGGGTACGACCCTGGCGTTTCAGAGCGTAGACGACGTCCATGGCGGTGACGGTCTTCCTCTTGGCGTGCTCGGTGTAGGTGACGGCATCGCGGATGACGTTCTCGAGGAACACTTTAAGCACACCGCGAGTCTCCTCGTAGATCAGACCGGAGATACGCTTCACGCCGCCTCTGCGAGCCAGACGACGGATGGCGGGCTTCGTGATACCCTGGATGTTATCACGAAGTACCTTCCTGTGACGCTTGGCTCCTCCTTTTCCCAGACCCTTTCCTCCCTTACCGCGACCGGTCATCTTATCTTCCCAAAGTAATAACCAACGAACACACGATAATATACAACACTCGTCAGGCACGGGTGTGCGGCGTTCACGAACAACGCGGGACGACTGCTCGTGAATTTTCTAGTTTTACCCTGTTTTATACCCGCGCCGAGTTCAGCGGACGGGGGGAATGATACGGTCCGTGCGCGGGGAGAGGTGAGACGTATACTCGTCGTTGGTTGGTCGGTTGGGCGATGTGTTAATTCTGCGTTTGTAGTTTCGTCGCGCGCATTCGAATAAAATAAGTAGGTACCTAGGTAATAATAAATCCTTAGTTTGTAAGCCCTGGCTGGAGGCCTTAAATTCATTTGAGGCCACGATAGGATAGTCCGGTTAAGCAGTAACCAGCCTTAGTGTTCTGAACTGCGAGTGAGAGTCACACGCCCCAAAAAAAAAAAAAAAAAAAAAAAAAAAAAATCAGAACGTTACTAATAGCTAGGTAGCTAGCTACACATTGTTTTAAAATGACCCCTAAATGTACCTATAACATAACATAACAAATCCCAAATTGTTGTAAACAGGAATGTCGCCTTTCTTCCTTACTAACTTTCTTTTATGTAGGTACCACCCATATATATATATATATATATATATATATGTGTGTATATATCTATGCAAGGTTTAGGTATTATATATCGAGTAGGCATTATCGTAATTACCACCTATGATTTCGTTCATCAAACTTGTTGATTTAGGTTCTTATTTGTTGTATGTATGTATGTATGTATGTATTTATGTATGTGTGTGTTAGTTAGGTAGGTAACGTTTTTTTGCGACATTCTGATAGAAAGAAACATTTTATAATCAGATACATATGTGGCCCTGAAAAGGGCCTTTTATGTGAACGCACAGTCACAGACGGACGTATGCTGTTGCATGCAGCAGCAGCAGCAGTTTAAGCGCGTTCGCCTCTGATCCTGCGCGCCAACTGGATGTCCTTGGGCATGATGGTGACGCGCTTAGCGTGAATCGCGCACAGGTTGGTGTCCTCGAAGAGACCGACCAGGTAAGCTTCGCTGGCCTCCTGCAGCGCCATGACCGCGGAACTCTGGAAACGTAGATCGGTCTTGAAGTCCTGAGCGATCTCACGCACTAGACGCTGGAACGGAAGCTTGCGGATCAGCAGCTCGGTACTCTTCTGGTAACGACGGATCTCACGGAGGGCCACGGTGCCGGGCCTGTAACGATGGGGCTTCTTGACGCCTCCGGTGGCCGGTGCGCTCTTACGCGCAGCCTTGGTGGCGAGCTGTTTCCTCGGTGCCTTACCACCGGTGGATTTACGAGCGGTCTGCTTAGTACGCGCCATTGTAAACACGGAACGGGAGAATAACGAATAAAATAAACACTAAACGGACGCGCGGAACCACACGCAACGAACGTACGAGAGCGAATAAAACGGGCAGCATTGGTCCCGCCCGTTTTTATACCGTGGCAACGTAACGCAGCGTGCGAGCGGGCATGGGGCGCACGCGGCGCCCTCTTTAGTATAATGAGCTAACTACAGAGAAGCTAAAAAAAAAAAAAAAAAAATACTTCATTCGAAAAATTGATATTAATAATTACGAATGAAAAAAAAAAAAGTATCCTTCCGTCCCTCCGTCCCCCCCCCCCACGCCCCCCCGGTCCGGTAATGTTTTAATAAAAAAAAATTAAACAACGACTAGCATTTTCCATATTTCGTACTTAAGCGAATATACATACGTACGTTGAAAATGTTGACAAATTAGATAGTGCTACCTATGTGCTATTCGATCGAACCGAATGTGGGTAAATAACGTACTGACCTACTAATTTATTTATTTATTATTATTGGCAGTCTCGATTAAATTCGATTCTATTACTTCAGAATTTAAGCGGGAATTACTTTATGGTTTGTGTGCATGCTCCGTTATAATTTGAGTAGTGCATATCTACTTACTTAGTTTGAAATAAGTTTTATTTAGTTACTTAGTTGTATGTATCTATTTAGGTAGTTTAGTTTTTATTATTTAGTTATGAATTTTCAAGCATGGCATATCATTCGACCACTGTGTGGACAGTTGGTAATTTTATTTGTGTGTGTGTGTATGTGTGTAGTAAATAGGTAGGTGAACGTTTTGACTTTTCAAATTAAAGAAATGTGAATTATTATCACATGAACATATTTGTGGCCCTGAAAAGGGCCTTTTGGTTTTTCTCCTGCCATCTTGCGGTGGTGGTGTTGAGTGGTGCGCATCCAGGCGTCTGTCGTGGTTTGTGTGGATACGTGAATCATGCGAGTCTCGGTACGTACATAACAACATACGTAGTATGCAGGTATGCGCACAACGATGACACCGACACGATTAACACGCACCATCACTATATAGACAAGACGCACTGGATTTGACACTTTTCACACACACACACACACACGACGAGGCGGCTTCGAGACGGTCTGCTCTGGTTAGCCGCCGACCGCTCACTTGGAGCTGGTGTATTTGGTGACGGCCTTGGTGCCTTCACTGACTGCGTGCTTGGCGAGCTCTCCTGGCAGCAGGAGCCTGACGGACGTCTGCACCTCCCTGGACGTGATGGTCGACCTCTTGTTGTAGTGGGCGAGGCGGGAAGCTTCGGCGGCGATACGCTCGAAGATGTCGTTCACGAACGAGTTCATGATGGACATGGCCTTGCTGGAGATACCGGTGTCGGGGTGCACCTGCTTCAGGACCTTGTAGATGTAGATGGCGTAACTCTCCTTCCTCTTGTGCTTCTTCTTCTTCTTGTCGGTCTTGGAGATGTTCTTCTGGGCTTTGCCAGACTTCTTGGCGGCTTTACCACTTGTCTTGGGCGGCATGATGAGAATTAATTTTTTATAACACTTGCTACCGAAACGGAGTTCAGTCGCAGTATAAAAATCGACTGGAGACTTTCGCGACGTCCCCGCAAGGGGGCGTGGCAGGCGGGCATAGGCTAGGCCTTTAATCCCGCGGCGTCGGGGTGTTCGTGCCCGTAATTACGGGCACGGCGTTGGGGTGCCATGTAGGCGCGGTTTGGTGGCGCGCGCGACTCTACATCGCAACGTGCCTATGAGTGTAGCTGTCAACTTGTGTTTCAGCAGGAGCGCCGCGGCACCGCCTCGCAGTGCCGCATCTTCACGTGCCTACGGCGGTCAGTCCCCGCCAGGTGAGACCTCCGGTTGCCCGGAGGAGGCCCGGCGAGAGACGACCAGCGACGTAGGCGACGACTTTAAGGCGCGCCTGCTGAGGATGCTGACCCCCGTCCGTCACGCTTCCAGATCGAGCCGGTCACGCTCCGAACTAAGGGGCCGTTCTGTATGTTGGAACGGTATTGTGTGTTGTGTAACACCGTTCATGTCAGCGGATGACACGCGCGTCCGCGCCGCACGGTCACCGCGTGAGTTATATGCATGTAGAGTCATGTGTGTATGCATTCGACGCGCGCTATGCCTATATTAACTTAGCACACAGCGCGCGCCGGGAGTATGTGGTGAATGTGGAGTATCAATGTTTGAGAGAGTCGCGTGTTGGTGTCTGCGACTCACTCGGCGTCAAGTCCGGTGGGGTCATGGGGTCGTCACGTTCGGGATGAGATCGCGAGGGAGGCGCCTCGCGTCAGGTGGTCGCGCATGCCAGGGCGCTATCTGCTTGACGTGGGGCCAGGCAGATGCGTCGGCACGCGCGAACATGGTGGACGCGAGGCGGGCGCAGAAGTCGTCCAGGCTCTCGACTTGGAGGTCCCGCGCAATAACGCTGTTCCTCACGAAGCGAGGGGCGGCAACGATTTTCCGCAGCGCGAGACTTTGCTGCGCGCGAAGTAATTTTTTGTTAGTCTCGCTCGTGAGGGCGAGCCAAGCTGGGGCGGCGTATGTCAGCAGCGGGCGGATGTATGACTTATACACGCCCAGCTTGACTCGCAGCGGGAGGCGGGACGCGAGCACTGGACGAAGCAGAGCGCGCACCGCTCTACCTTTAGCGGCGACCTTGCGAACGTGACTGCCCATGGTGAGTCGACGATCGATGGTCACCCCCAGGTACTTTACCTGAGACGACCAGTCGATGTCGACTCCGTGCAGTTTCAAAGGTGGTGGGAGGTGGGCACGACCGATGAGCAGCGCTTGTGTCTTACCCACGTTCACCGACAACCGCCATTTCGACAGCCAGTCGGGAAGCAGATCTAGTACGCGCTGCATTTTGACGGCCGCGTGTCTCGCATTCAGCGAGGTGCAGATGTACGCGGCGTCGTCAGCGTACAGCGCGAGGGTGCATTCCTGCGGCGAAGGGATGTCGTCGGTGTAACATGAGTAGCAGAGCGGCGAGACGCAGCTGCCCTGCGGCACGCCCGCTGCTATCGGTCGGGCGCTCGATAGAGCGCCGTCGACCACCACCTTGAAAGTCCTGTCTGTGAGGAAGGAGGAGACCACTTTGATGACGCGACGGGGCGCGTCGGTGTGCGACATTTTGTAGATCAGACCGGCGTGCCAGACTCGATCGAATGCCTTTTCCATGTCGAGGAGTACTGCAACTGCGTGCTCTTTTTTGTTTAGTGAGGCAGCAAGCAGGTGCAGTACCCTCGACAGCTGGAGCGTCGTGCTGTGTTCCGAGCGGAACCCAAACTGTTCCGGACGTGGAGTCACGTGTGGGGTGAGGTGTCGCAGCAGGAGTTGCTCAAACACCTTAGAGACAGTAGACAGGAGCGTAATGGGCCGATAGCTCTCCGGCCTCAATACGTTTTTGTTCGCCTTGGGCAGCATTATGACGCGCCCTTCCTTCCAACAGGTAGGGAAGGCCCCCGTGCGCAGTATCGCCGTGTACAGGCGCGCCAAGGCCGCTACCATACGGAATGGCAGGTGGCGCAGCGCTGTATTGGTGATACCGTCCGCCCCAGGGGCCTTTCTGGGCTTGGTCCGGAGGATGGCGCGTCTAACTGCGCAAGGCGAAAAGAAAATCGGGTTTTCCTCGGTCGCTATCGGCGACGCAAAGTACTCTCTAAGGTGCCTCTCGACTGCTGCGACATGGTCGTGCTCGTCAGTCGGGTTCGGCTGGAATTGACGCTCCAGGTGCTCGGCAAAGATCTCCGCACGGTCTGATGCGGCATATCTAGGCGCCCCATCGCTGTGTAGGAGCGGGCGCACCGGAGCTGGGGTACTAGTGACTTGCCGGCACAGTCTATGTACTGCCGGCCAGTCACCCTCCGTCGACTCCATGTATGTCTCCCAGCTCTCAGCGTTGTGCTCCTGAAGCTTGGCCCTCGTCTTTTCCGCAAGACGGTTTACATCGGCTTTCATTTTAGGGCATTTTGTGATGAGCCACTGCTTGCGTAGGCGCCTAGTCCTGGCGACCATTTCGCGAATGTGGCGCGGCAGGGGCCTGCGAAGTAGCCCCTGCGATTGCGATAAAGTGATGGTCGCCTTTTCGTAGGCGCGTTGGATGCAAACAGTGACCTCACTAGCCATCCGGTCCACGTCTGCGGCGGTGACTACGGGCCAAGTCGGTGTGGTGGTCTCCAGCGCTTCCTGGAAGGAGCTCCAGTCTGTCTTTCGACGTGGCGCTGGGGGCGAGAGTCGGGTCGGCATTCCGGACAGGACGGCGAGAACAGGTTGGTGATCCGACAACATCTCGTCGTCCAGTACCTGTTGAGCGATCTGGCAATTTAGGCCTCTGTGGACTATGATGTCCAGCACGTCCGGCGCACACCTTTGTGCGTCCGGGTAGTGCGTCGGGGTTTCGGGGCCGGACACCTCGTACCCGTGGGCCTCCGCGTCTGCGAAGAGCCGTCTACCCCCGGGCGAGGTGAGTCTCGAGTTCCACGCTGGGTGCTTACAATTAAAGTCGCCCGCAAGGACAGTGGGATGCAGCGACTTCATTATCAGCGCCCTCAGCTCTACCACATCAAAGGGAGCCGAGGGCGGGATATAGACAGCATACAGGTCAATGTCCTCACCGGCGACATGTAGCTGAACACCCAGCGCGTAAAACGTACTGAGTGTCGATGGGGTGATGGGCTGATGGACGACTCTTCGCTTCACCAGTATTGCCAGACCGCGATACTGCGTGCCGGCGTCCGACTTCTCGTCCTGTCTATAGATGAAATATCCCGGGAAACGTAGCGTATCGGCCGGTCCCAGGAATGTTTCACTAATAAGCGCCACGTCGATTTCCTGTTCGTTAAGGAGGAGGCGGAGTGGCGCGACCTTGCTCCGCAGGCCGCGAGCATTCCAGTGGATGATCCTTAACGGCTTACCCATGGTAGAGCGTCAAAAGAGAGGCCAAGCCGTCAAGGATCACCAACTCTGCGTCGTGTCCTTGCCTAATGGCCTTTATTAGGTCCATTAGTAGTCTTATGGCGCAGGCGGTGAATTCCTTCTTGCGCTCGCGCTCTATTTCTGATAAAAATCGAAAATTGTTAACAGTCGTATTTATACCAACGCTCGCGGTACGCTGTCGCGGCGAGCTCGACATAGCGGCGGACCAATCGCAGCGCTCCTTTGCTAGAGTGTAGATCCCGCGCGGGGAGAGGGGGTACTCGGGAGGGGAGGTAGAGGGGGAGGGGAGACGCTTGTGTTCGTCATTATTGAAACGAAATAAAAATTATGTGAGAATTCTTACTGTATTAATAAATTAACGAAAAAGGGAAATTAACACAATAAAAAAAAAAAAAAAAAAAAAAAAAAAAAAAAAAAAAAAAAAAAAAAAAAAAAAAAAAAAAAAAAAGACTCCATAATTTCTTTTTTTTTTTTTTTTCCGTCTTATAAGTATTGCAATTGTATTACGATAATATTGAATATTATCATTAAGGAGGCACTTCACTTGTCGTATTTGCCCAAATATTTGCGTTACATACTTGATTATAATTATTTTTTATTATATTATATTTTTTTTTTTTTTTTTTTTCAATACAAAGAAGTATTGAATTATTGGCGAATCAGAGGCTGTACTGTATCGTTTCAATACCTTTGCCTGATTTGTTTACATGCCTATGTAACATTATAATAATTGCCATAATTTATTTCTGGACCGTTGTGTAATTTTTCTATATTTATTTTCTTAATCTCTAATATCGTTGTTCAATCAATTGGGGGGGTCTTTAATAGTACCTACATCATCTTAGATAGATACGTTTTTAGACAACACCGTTAAAGAAACTGTCTTTGTTATATGTTTGACGAATTATATTGTGGCCCTGAAAAGGGCCTTTTGTTTTGTATGCATACGAGCGAAATAGCATCGCGCAACCGACATAATAGATATGGGTACGGTAGGTACGTCATAAGTATTATATCGAAATACGCGTGCCGAGCAGCACTCGCACGAAGCACCGGCTGTGTGTGTGTAGCGCAGGCGGCGCGACGTTTAAGCCTTCTTCTCGGTCTTCTTGGGCAGTAGCACGGCCTGGATGTTCGGCAGCACACCACCTTGAGCGATCGTCACGCCGGAGAGCAGCTTGTTCAACTCCTCGTCGTTGCGGATGGCCAATTGAAGATGACGCGGGATGATCCTGGTCTTCTTGTTGTCCCTCGCGGCGTTACCGGCCAACTCGAGGACCTCAGCGGCCAGGTACTCCATAACGGCGGCCAAGTAAACGGGCGCGCCGGCACCCACGCGCTCGGCGTAGTTGCCGTTACGCAGCAGCCTGTGGATACGTCCAACGGGAAACTGAAGACCAGCACGGTTGGAACGGGACTTTGCCTTTCCCTTCACTTTGCCACCTTTACCGCGTCCAGACATGGTCGATAGGTTTGTTTGTACTACCGTAAACAACAACGAAACACGCGAACGTCAGTGCGCGCGCCGAGACAATCCCTTACAATATATTTTTTTTCGATTTTTTTTTTTTTTTTTTTTTTTTTTTTTTTTGATGGGGACCACTCGCAGTTCAGCACGCTAGGGCTGGTGACTGCTTAACCGGACTATCCTGTGGTGGCCTTAAATGACTCTAAGGCCCCCAGCCAGGGCTTACAAACTAAATTAAACCTACATGACCGCTCGCTAGGGCATCCCCTGTGGGATACGGACCTCGGCTAGCGGCGTCATTTTGGGAGGAACAGCAAGGGACAGGCTGGGTCATAACATTATTTGGGGAGTTTAAAACTACTGGCTCAGCGACACGGGCTGGCTCGGTAATCAAAGGTCGGGAGGGATCTTTACGGGGGCGTCGCGACGGGCCCCGACGGCGGGGCCTGAATACGGAACGCGGTCTGTTCTTGTGTTTTCTAAGAGTGCTGGTTTCCCTACGGCTCTCTTGGATCTGAGTGATGGCGTCGTCGGGTTCGACGAGGGTATGCCGCGGGCGGCGAGTCCTACTGATCTGTGAGGGGGTGTATCGGGTAGCCGATGCGATAAGGGGATTTTGGTGTTTTGAAGCAGTTTCGATGAAACGCTGTGTTAGTCGTTTCATGAACTGCTTCATTGTCGGGATTTTGAGGTCGACATGAAGTCGTTCGTTCCTAATGAACCACGGGGCGCCCGTGGCCTTTCGGAGAAATCGATTTTGGACTACTTGCATCCTATGGATATGATGCGACTTTGCGTGCGCGAAGGTGGCGCACGCATACGTCATTATGGGGCGTATGCACGTCGTGAAGATGCGCAGTTTACATCTTAGGGATAGCTTGCTGCGTGCATTCAGCATGGAGTGGAGCCTACCGAGAGCGAAAGAGGCACGCGAGCGTACCTTCTTTATGTGCTCACCGAACGTAAGTTGTCGGTCAAGGATCACGCCTAGGTATTTGGCTTGCTTTTCCCAAGGGATCGGCTTACCAAACATGGTGATCGGGCTGGGAGCGGGTCTGGAGTAACGGCCTCGCGTTTTGTCAAACAAAACCGCTTGGCTTTTCTCGGGGTTAACTTCGATCCTCCACTTTCGGAACCAGACGCCTAGGGCGTTGGCCGATTGTTGGAGGACTCGAGCTATGCATTGTTCGCTTCTGCCGGAGCGATATATGGCCGTGTCGTCGGCGAACAAGGCTAAGTGCGTCCCGGGGAAGGTCGGGATGTCGCTGGTGTATAGCGTAAAAGCTAGAGGCGAGAGCACACTGCCTTGGGGCACTCCGGCGCGAATGGGATGGGGGGCTGAAAGCGCGCCCTCGATACGGTATCGAAAGGTGCGGTTCGACAAAAAGTCTCGTAAGATGAGCACGAGACGATCTGGCACACCGAGTTGATATAGCTTGTATATCAGACCGTTGTGCCAGACCTTGTCGAAAGCTTTCGCTACGTCGAAGAACAGGGCTCCCGTCACTTGGCCGCGTTGGAAGCGGTCGCTGATATGCTCAACGATGCGGAAGACCTGTTGGACGCAAGAATGGTTGGCTCTGAAGCCGAACTGCTCGGGGGGCATCAGGCTCTTGGCCTCGACAAAGTCTTTGAGTCGCTTATAAATAAGTCTCTCGTAGACCTTGCCCAGGCCGCTGAGCAAGCTGATGGGGCGATAGCTGGTCGGGGAGGACCTAGGCTTCCCTGGTTTGGGGATACCGATAACGGTAGCCCCTTTCCACGATTGTGGAAACATGTTGTTGGACAGAGCGCCATTGAAGATGGCGGTCATCAACATTATCAGGGAGGCGGGAAAGAGACGGATCACCCTGTTGGTGATGCCATCGGAACCAGGGGCTTTCCTGGGTTTGAGTTTGCCTATGATCTCCTTTACCTCGTCTGGAGTGACGGGGGGCAGGGGGTCATCGGGGTCCTCGACGGGGGGGATGGAAGCTCTACGTTCGACTTCAGCGTCCACCATGCGAAGGTGGGCTTGGTCTACTGGTAGAGAGCTGGGAGTGCATTGTGCCTCCAGGCTGTCGGCTAGGCATTCGGCTTTCTCGTCGTCATCGAAGGCGACGGTGTTATCAGGGCGCGTGAGGGGTGGCATAGAGGTGACCTCAGCAGATCGTAATTTCTTCTGAAGTTTCCAGAATGCCAAGTGGTTGGGTTCGAGGTCGCCCAGTTTCTTATCCCAGTCAGCGTCACGCAGTTCTTTAATGCGATTACTTACTTTACGCTGTAAGTAGCGCATGTGAACTTTGTTACTCTGACAGGGGAAGGCGCTGTAGGCACGGACAGCCGCGTTCTTCTCCGTCAACAGGTCACGCACATCGTCCGGGAGTTTCCAGCGATGATCGCTCATCGCCGGAGTCTCCCTCGAACATTCGTTCAAGACGTATTGCACGTGATCTGTGAGAGAGTCGATCGCGGCCGTCGTGTCGGCGGCGGTCTCGATCAAGTCGGGGATCTTGTCCAAGTGAGGTGACTTTGTGTCTTTCAGCATTTCGCTTACTCGACTCCAGTCAGTGATCACTCGGGTCGGGGGGGGTTGTGCGGGGTCCATGGGTCCCGATCTAGGAGCGAACTCCATGACCACGGGCCGATGGTCCGAGCTGAGCTCGTCGATCGCTTCCACAGAGTGCAACCGTAGGTTGACATTCTTGAGGAGAGCTACGTCGAGCACGTCGGGGCGGTGGGTGGGATCGTGAGGGTAGTGAGTGGGATGCATCGGAGCGATGACATCGAAACATAAGGGCCCGCATAGATCAAGCACGGCTCTGCCTCTGGCATTGCTCGTGTGACTATTCCAGGAGGGGTGTTTGGCATTGAGGTCCCCCGCCAGAAGGACGGAGGTACTCAAACCGAGAAGCTTGGTGAGGTCATCTTTTATGGCGGAGTTGTTCTCCGCCGGGATGGCAGGTGGGATATAAGTTGAGATGACCGTAATGGGTTGATGGCCTGTCATGCCCAGCCGACAGACGGAGACCTCAAGTCTAGAGAGGGCGGGAGGATCCATAGGGATGCAGTACAGGGACGACCTATAGTAAATAAGAGTCCCTCCCCTATGACAACGAGTCCTGTCGTTGCGAACTATACGATAGTTCGCAATTCTCGGGTCTCGATGGTAGGGTTTGAGAAAGGTCTCCTGGACCAGAAGAATGTCTAACTTGTGGTCGCGGAGGAACGCGGCGACCTCATCGCGTTGGCGTAGAAAGCCATTGGCGTTGAAGAACCCTATCCGGAGGGCCTTCGGTTTGAACCTACGCGCGGGGGAGGACCTATCCATGTAGTGACGTGTAGGTTTCTACGTGGCGCACTACGTCACTAAACTGAGCGAATACAGAGGCGTGATCGCCTCTGCACCCCTCAAGGGCCCGGGCCATTGCCAGGGCTCTGGGGGAATAGAAGGCGTTGTACGTGACCAGGATGATGTTCCTGGTCACGTCGCCCCCTGAGACTACCTTGGGAGTAGTTGGAGGTGCTTGCAGCACCGGGCGACTACCCAAGGTAGCTCGGGTTGTCATGGGCGGGGAGAAGGGCGGGACAGCCACGTCCATAAGGGCCGGGATGGCCTTTGGTGGCGCGGCGGGTTGAGCGGGCAGAGCCGCGGAGGTGGCCTGAGGGGCCTGTGGGGCGGCAGCCCTCAAGGCCGGGAAGTGGGCCTTGTGGTTGCCGGTCCAGGGATTTGGGCGCTGGGGACTCAAGGTCGCCGGCAGCGCTCTTGAAAGAGTCGGGCATTCCCTGAGCTGGCGAGCGTTTGCACGCTTTGCCAGTTTAGGGGCTGAGGATTTGGGTGCCTTGGGGCAGCCCCGGTAGTTAGCCGGGTGCCCTGACTCACCGCACAGCACGCAGCTGGGCGGTTCGTCGCACTGGGTCCGGTCTTTGGGACGTGGGCAGTCTGAGGTGCCATGGTCACCCAGGCACTTGACGCAGCGGGGTTTGCCGTGGCAATTCCGCTGTGAGTGCCCGTACAGTTGGCACCGGTGACATTGTCCGACAATGCCACTGCGTGAGGGCGTCTCCACTTTGAGGCCGGAAAGGCCACAAATCTTGGAGAGGGCGAATATGGGGTGGTGGCCCACGGTGGGGTCGCAAACGACCAACACCATGTCGTATGCGGCGCCGCCACGGCGGTGCATGCGGTGGACCTGGGCCACGGGTATGTTTTGCGACTCAAGGTCGCGACGGATATCCTCGACGGGAATCTCTCGAGGGACGTTGCGCACGACGGCGCGGGTCTGTTTCTCCTCCGCGAAAGCGAAGGAGTGGAACGGGATGTTCCTGGCTACTAGTAGCCTGTGGAGCTCCCGGTAGTCGGTCGCGGTAGGGACTGTGACCTTAATGCCCGCTTGGACGGCACGGGCATTTGTGTATTTGATTCGGCGTTCGTTACACGCCGTGGAAACGTCAGTCCACTTGCCCTTGTCATGAATGAACAAGGGGGGAGGAGCGGACAGTTTTCGGGGAAGGGGGGCAGCCGGGGCGGCAATGGCCATGGGGCTGTGTGGGCGGCTAGCCTGTTGGGTGTTGTCAACAGGCGAGGCGGGGCGTGAGACGGGGGCTGAGGGGGTAGTAGGGAGGGCGGGGGGAGAAGATGCCTTGACGGCAGTCTTCTTTGCTGCGGGTGCAGCCTCCAGTTTGGAATTGCCCTTCATCTTCCTCTTCCCCCCGGTGGCGTTGCCACCGTATGAGGAGTCAGAATCTGATGAGCGTGATTGGGAGGAGGAGTCGGAGTCGTACTCCGACATGGGGGAGGGCGAGCCTGACCTCTGGGCCAGAGGGATTTGGCTCTCGGGTTCCTCAGGGAGTGATTTCTGGGAATGGGATAAGCCCTGAGGGGGCACGGGGGCGGAGGTCTGAGGGGGTAGAGGGGCGGAGACCTGAGGGGTCTCGGGGACGGCCATCGCGGAGATGACCTTTATTTTCGAACGAACATCGTTCGCAATGCGGGGGTCCCTAACATGGGTGAGCAATAGCTCGCAAATGGCCGTAAAGGCATCGGCCATTGCGGCCATTGGGGCGGTGGGATTGACCGCCTGAGGGGCGGCCATGTTGCTGAGTAGCAACTGGGGGCGGGGGCAAGAATTGCCTACCTACACCTCGAGGAGACACGACATGTGTGCTCTCCTCGAGTGACAGCTTCCCAAAAAAAAAAAAAAAAAAAAAGAACCCACCCCTTGAGCGTTTCCTAGTGTTATCGCCGGTGAGAAGAAAGCCCAAACAAACTCACCGACAACACAGCTGTCTTGCCTGAAGGGCCACTATCCTAACTTCCCGGTGGGAGGTTCCGGGAATGTGTTCCCTCCCTGTCGGGAAAAGACAGGGAGGTGTGTACCTACGTTTTTTTTTTCGAGCCGGCTCGTCCGTATTTATACGCACGTCGCGTAGCTGTGTCAGTGGGAGGGGTAAACTGCTAACGAAACCAAATCGCTAAACGCGCAGGCGCGCGCTCGCTCACTACCTCTCGGTATGATGCGTCAAGTAAAATATCAACGACGGCACGGGGTGGGCAGAACTTGAATATTAAATTTCTAATTTTGGTATGTTGTACCTACTCACTATGTATGTATGTATGTATGTATGTATGTATGTATGTATGTATGTATGTATGTATGTATGTATGTATATATGTATGCATGCATGCATGCATGCATGCATGCGGGAAAGAAAAGACAAAAAAAAAAAAAAAAAAAAAAAAAAAAGAAGTTTTAGTAGGTACAAGACGCCACACACAGCACATCAATGTACAACACAACATTCTGTCAAATTTCTATTAATAGATTTTCAACTTTATCGCTATAGCATTAGGTTCTATAGGTATTGGTTAGTTGACCTTTGTGTGTTTTAAGCAATTACGTAGTAACTACTACTAATGTTGTTAGTAGGTAATAGTTGCAAGTGTAGGTACCTAATAATGGAAAAATTTCGTATTACCTATTATTTATGTAGGTAGGTAGGTAGGTAGGTAGGTAGGTAGGTATAACGTTTTTGACTCTGTGTTATAGAAACGAATATTTTTCATATTCATGATAGTATTGTTAGCCCTGAAAAGGGCTTTTTGGTGTGCGCTCTGTGAGCGCTGCGATTGAGAGCGCATGGCACGCGCGCTAAGCATCTCGGTGGTCGCCGCCTTGGTTTCTTCAGTTGCTGCTTGCTTGCTTGCTTGCTTGCTTGCTTGCTGCATGCATCCGATGAATGAAGTCGGTCGGTCGAGCGAGACGCGTCGAGCGGTGTTCAGCACCCTCGTTCCCGAGGACGATAGACAGACGCGTAACAACGACGTAGGTACTACATACATACGTACGTACGTTCTTGCGTTTGGATGGACTCACGCATCTTTCTACAGTATAATATTGTACGTACACAAATACACATGCACGTGTTGTTGTTGTTGTTTTTGTTGATGGTGGTCGGCGGTCAGCCGACTGCGCCGCTGTCGTCGCCGGTGTAACGCGAACGCGCGACCGTAGCTTACTTCTTAGCGGCGGAAGCTTTCTTGGCTGCCGGCTTAGACTTGGGTGTTGCCGCGGCCTTCTTGGGTTTAGGCGCTTTAGGCTTCTTTGTTGGCGGCTTGGCCGTCTTCTTGGCTTTCGGTGCCTTCGCCTTTGCGGGGGCGGCGGCCTTCTTAGGTGCCGGCTTCTTCTTAGCGGCGGCGGCGGCGGCTGCCGCCTTCTTGTCCTTGGCGGCGGCGGCGGCCGTCGACTTGGCTTTCGAAGGAGAAGCGGCGGACGCGGCGGCGGCAGCAGCCTTCTTGGTCTTGGCGCCGGCTGCCGAGGCGATCGCCTTCTTTGTCTTCGCAGCCGCAGCGGGAGCTTTGGCGGCCTTGCCGGCGGCGCCGGCGGGCTTCTTCGACGCGGCCGACTTCGACTCGAGCTTGAAGGAACCTGAGGCACCCTTGCCTTTGGTCTGGATCAGCGCGCCAGATTCGACGGCGCTCTTCAGATATTTTCTGATGAACGGAGCCAGTTTCTCCGCGTCGACCTTGTACTGCGCGGCGATGTACTTCTTGATCGCCTGCAGGGAAGATCCGCTGCGCTCCTTCATCTCCTTGATGGCGCTGTTGACCATCTCGGATGTTTTGGGATGGGTCGGCTTTGCCTTGGGTTTCTTGGCAGAACCGGCGCCGCCGGCCTGTCTCGCCTGCTTCTTCGCTGGGGTAGCGGGTGCCGGAGCCTCGGTAGCAACTGCGGTGTCGGCCATCTCGAATAGATTGATTGTTTGTTTGTTTGTTGATTAATGAAACACGTAGGTACGTTGTACGACACACAACACAGACACACACACTGAGTTCTAGTTAGATTGTTATTAACGCAATATAAGAGACTTAGATGTCGCCACTTATAGGTTTCACGAGTTTCGTATGCGTACACTGAGGCACGACGTAACTTTACCGTAACGAGCGCCGTGATGTCGCGAGACGTTTTCTCGTATGAACTCTTGAAAGTTTTCACTAACACGTATCTAATAAAATAAGTAAAAATATTGTTTAACGCGTCGAAGCGTCGGTTATGTTTACGTTTTCGGATAGGACATGAAGTTGACGACCAGAGTGCGGTGGCGGCGGTGTCGCGAGGCGATCTGTGCGGGTGTGGCGGCGTTTTAATTCGAAGACTGCGTACGATGCCGAGGTCGGGTCGAGTTCAAAACGTTATTTTCTCTATAAAAGTGATGTGTGGCGGCGGTAGAGGTCGACGCGTCGACGGGGAGGATATCGAGCTTGTGCGGCGACAACAATTCGTCGATATGGGACGGCCTCGCGAAGGTATTATCTAGGTAAAAGTGAAGCGTCGTAAAACACCGCCAGCGCGCCGAACTGTTAAGGACGGACGACTCCGTCCGGGACGTGCAACCCGCGTTAATAATGTGTGGTGTTCTAATATCGAATGAAAGACTGGAATGGCCTTCTTCGACTAGCAAACAGTGTACGGATCGGGATTATAAAGTGTAGGTATCGAATAAGGTGGTAAGACGACAAAAGACGTAGGCGCGCTGACGCTGACGCCACCGCCAGGCGCCAGTGCCAGTACAATCCCGGTAGGTAGGTGGTACACCGCGTGCCGCATATTCCCTCGAGACGATAGCTATACACAACAGACAGGTATGTAATCACGTAAAATAATGCATATACACACACGCTGAGAAATACATAACATAACGTAGGTACTAACTATGTAGTCTGGACAGGTAGAATAATAACACGACATAAACACAAACGGCGCGCCGACAGCTAATAGGTATTTAGTTGCCGTACCTACATAAGTGGTTTAATATATTATTTATATCGATTTCAGGTCTCTGATAAATGAAGACGACGGCGCCTGCGATGGCGACTGTGGCGAGGGACAACATCAACATCATCGTTCTTCAACTATCTATAAGTAATTAAAAAGGTGAATAACTCGAATGTGTAATAGTAGATCTGTAGGTAGGTACTAGTATTTGTAAGTGAATTGGATGGCGTTACGTACACATGTTTTAATGTTTTATATTTATCAATTTCAGGCGACCCTCCTGCTGAGCTCGATGAGGGCGATGGCGTCGGCGTCGGCGACGACGGCGAGTGACAAAGAGAACGTTTACTGTAAGACGTAAGGTAAATAAGTTATTATGTTGTATACTCTAGATCTGTACCGGTTTATAAGTAGTATCTAATTTATGTAATACGTATGTTTATGTATATTAAAATGATGACAAGTAAACAACTGTTTCATGTACCTATCACTCTCTCTCTCTACCTCTACCTACCTACCTACCTACCTACCCAAATCTAAATAAAACTTAAATAGATAGGTACTCGATATGAGCATAGTTGTTTGGTTGGTAGTTACGTTTTTTAGACAATTCCATTAAAGAAACACATTTATTATATATCGAATCATATGCGGCCCTGAAAAGGGCCTTTTTTTTTTTTTGTTGTGCGCATCTACATACATGCGTTGCGTATGATCGAACGGTATGATGATTGTCAATCACACACACACACACACACACATAGAGCAGAGCTAGGGTTTAACCGCCGAAACCGTACAGGGTACGACCCTGGCGTTTCAGAGCGTAGACGACGTCCATGGCGGTGACGGTCTTCCTCTTGGCGTGCTCGGTGTAGGTGACGGCATCGCGGATGACGTTCTCGAGGAACACTTTAAGCACACCGCGAGTCTCCTCGTAGATCAGACCGGAGATACGCTTCACGCCGCCTCTGCGAGCCAGACGACGGATGGCGGGCTTCGTGATACCCTGGATGTTATCACGAAGTACCTTCCTGTGACGCTTGGCTCCTCCTTTTCCCAGACCCTTTCCTCCCTTACCGCGACCGGTCATCTTATCTTCCCAAAGTAATAACCAACGAACACACGATAATATACAACACTCGTCAGGCACGGGTGTGCGGCGTTCACGAACAACGCGGGACGACTGCTCGTGAATTTTTTTTTTTTTTTTTTTTTTTTTTTTTTTTTTTTGATGGGGACCACTCGCAGTTCAGCACGCTAGGGCTGGTGACTGCTTAACCGGACTATCCTGTGGTGGCCTTAAATGACTCTAAGGCCCCCAGCCAGGGCTTACAAACTAAATTAAACCTACATGACCGCTCGCTAGGGCATCCCCTGTGGGATACGGACCTCGGCTAGCGGCGTCATTTTGGGAGGAACAGCAAGGGACAGGCTGGGTCATAACATTATTTGGGGAGTTTAAAACTACTGGCTCAGCGACACGGGCTGGCTCGGTAATCAAAGGTCGGGAGGGATCTTTACGGGGGCGTCGCGACGGGCCCCGACGGCGGGGCCTGAATACGGAACGCGGTCTGTTCTTGTGTTTTCTAAGAGTGCTGGTTTCCCTACGGCTCTCTTGGATCTGAGTGATGGCGTCGTCGGGTTCGACGAGGGTATGCCGCGGGCGGCGAGTCCTACTGATCTGTGAGGGGGTGTATCGGGTAGCCGATGCGATAAGGGGATTTTGGTGTTTTGAAGCAGTTTCGATGAAACGCTGTGTTAGTCGTTTCATGAACTGCTTCATTGTCGGGATTTTGAGGTCGACATGAAGTCGTTCGTTCCTAATGAACCACGGGGCGCCCGTGGCCTTTCGGAGAAATCGATTTTGGACTACTTGCATCCTATGGATATGATGCGACTTTGCGTGCGCGAAGGTGGCGCACGCATACGTCATTATGGGGCGTATGCACGTCGTGAAGATGCGCAGTTTACATCTTAGGGATAGCTTGCTGCGTGCATTCAGCATGGAGTGGAGCCTACCGAGAGCGAAAGAGGCACGCGAGCGTACCTTCTTTATGTGCTCACCGAACGTAAGTTGTCGGTCAAGGATCACGCCTAGGTATTTGGCTTGCTTTTCCCAAGGGATCGGCTTACCAAACATGGTGATCGGGCTGGGAGCGGGTCTGGAGTAACGGCCTCGCGTTTTGTCAAACAAAACCGCTTGGCTTTTCTCGGGGTTAACTTCGATCCTCCACTTTCGGAACCAGACGCCTAGGGCGTTGGCCGATTGTTGGAGGACTCGAGCTATGCATTGTTCGCTTCTGCCGGAGCGATATATGGCCGTGTCGTCGGCGAACAAGGCTAAGTGCGTCCCGGGGAAGGTCGGGATGTCGCTGGTGTATAGCGTAAAAGCTAGAGGCGAGAGCACACTGCCTTGGGGCACTCCGGCGCGGATGGGATGGGGGGCTGAAAGCGCGCCCTCGATACGGTATCGAAAGGTGCGGTTCGACAAAAAGTCTCGTAAGATGAGCACGAGACGATCTGGCACACCGAGTTGATATAGCTTGTATATCAGACCGTTGTGCCAGACCTTGTCGAAAGCTTTCGCTACGTCGAAGAACAGGGCTCCCGTCACTTGGCCGCGTTGGAAGCGGTCGCTGATATGCTCAACGATGCGGAAGACCTGTTGGACGCAAGAATGGTTGGCTCTGAAGCCGAACTGCTCGGGGGGCATCAGGCTCTTGGCCTCGACAAAGTCTTTGAGTCGCTTATAAATAAGTCTCTCGTAGACCTTGCCCAGGCCGCTGAGCAAGCTGATGGGGCGATAGCTGGTCGGGGAGGACCTAGGCTTCCCTGGTTTGGGGATACCGATAACGGTAGCCCCTTTCCACGATTGTGGAAACATGTTGTTGGACAGAGCGCCATTGAAGATGGCGGTCATCAACATTATCAGGGAGGCGGGAAAGAGACGGATCACCCTGTTGGTGATGCCATCGGAACCAGGGGCTTTCCTGGGTTTGAGTTTGCCTATGATCTCCTTTACCTCGTCTGGAGTGACGGGGGGCAGGGGGTCATCGGGGTCCTCGACGGGGGGGATGGAAGCTCTACGTTCGACTTCAGCGTCCACCATGCGAAGGTGGGCTTGGTCTACTGGTAGAGAGCTGGGAGTGCATTGTGCCTCCAGGCTGTCGGCTAGGCATTCGGCTTTCTCGTCGTCATCGAAGGCGACGGTGTTATCAGGGCGCGTGAGGGGTGGCATAGAGGTGACCTCAGCAGATCGTAATTTCTTCTGAAGTTTCCAGAATGCCAAGTGGTTGGGTTCGAGGTCGCCCAGTTTCTTATCCCAGTCAGCGTCACGCAGTTCTTTAATGCGATTACTTACTTTACGCTGTAAGTAGCGCATGTGAACTTTGTTACTCTGACAGGGGAAGGCGCTGTAGGCACGGACAGCCGCGTTCTTCTCCGTCAACAGGTCACGCACATCGTCCGGGAGTTTCCAGCGATGATCGCTCATCGCCGGAGTCTCCCTCGAACATTCGTTCAAGACGTATTGCACGTGATCTGTGAGAGAGTCGATCGCGGCCGTCGTGTCGGCGGCGGTCTCGATCAAGTCGGGGATCTTGTCCAAGTGAGGTGACTTTGTGTCTTTCAGCATTTCGCTTACTCGACTCCAGTCAGTGATCACTCGGGTCGGGGGGGGTTGTGCGGGGTCCATGGGTCCCGATCTAGGAGCGAACTCCATGACCACGGGCCGATGGTCCGAGCTGAGCTCGTCGATCGCTTCCACAGAGTGCAACCGTAGGTTGACATTCTTGAGGAGAGCTACGTCGAGCACGTCGGGGCGGTGGGTGGGATCGTGAGGGTAGTGAGTGGGATGCATCGGAGCGATGACATCGAAACATAAGGGCCCGCATAGATCAAGCACGGCTCTGCCTCTGGCATTGCTCGTGTGACTATTCCAGGAGGGGTGTTTGGCATTGAGGTCCCCCGCCAGAAGGACGGAGGTACTCAAACCGAGAAGCTTGGTGAGGTCATCTTTTATGGCGGAGTTGTTCTCCGCCGGGATGGCAGGTGGGATATAAGTTGAGATGACCGTAATGGGTTGATGGCCTGTCATGCCCAGCCGACAGACGGAGACCTCAAGTCTAGAGAGGGCGGGAGGATCCATAGGGATGCAGTACAGGGACGACCTATAGTAAATAAGAGTCCCTCCCCTATGACAACGAGTCCTGTCGTTGCGAACTATACGATAGTTCGCAATTCTCGGGTCTCGATGGTAGGGTTTGAGAAAGGTCTCCTGGACCAGAAGAATGTCTAACTTGTGGTCGCGGAGGAACGCGGCGACCTCATCGCGTTGGCGTAGAAAGCCATTGGCGTTGAAGAACCCTATCCGGAGGGCCTTCGGTTTGAACCTACGCGCGGGGGAGGACCTATCCATGTAGTGACGTGTAGGTTTCTACGTGGCGCACTACGTCACTAAACTGAGCGAATACAGAGGCGTGATCGCCTCTGCACCCCTCAAGGGCCCGGGCCATTGCCAGGGCTCTGGGGGAATAGAAGGCGTTGTACGTGACCAGGATGATGTTCCTGGTCACGTCGCCCCCTGAGACTACCTTGGGAGTAGTTGGAGGTGCTTGCAGCACCGGGCGACTACCCAAGGTAGCTCGGGTTGTCATGGGCGGGGAGAAGGGCGGGACAGCCACGTCCATAAGGGCCGGGATGGCCTTTGGTGGCGCGGCGGGTTGAGCGGGCAGAGCCGCGGAGGTGGCCTGAGGGGCCTGTGGGGCGGCAGCCCTCAAGGCCGGGAAGTGGGCCTTGTGGTTGCCGGTCCAGGGATTTGGGCGCTGGGGACTCAAGGTCGCCGGCAGCGCTCTTGAAAGAGTCGGGCATTCCCTGAGCTGGCGAGCGTTTGCACGCTTTGCCAGTTTAGGGGCTGAGGATTTGGGTGCCTTGGGGCAGCCCCGGTAGTTAGCCGGGTGCCCTGACTCACCGCACAGCACGCAGCTGGGCGGTTCGTCGCACTGGGTCCGGTCTTTGGGACGTGGGCAGTCTGAGGTGCCATGGTCACCCAGGCACTTGACGCAGCGGGGTTTGCCGTGGCAATTCCGCTGTGAGTGCCCGTACAGTTGGCACCGGTGACATTGTCCGACAATGCCACTGCGTGAGGGCGTCTCCACTTTGAGGCCGGAAAGGCCACAAATCTTGGAGAGGGCGAATATGGGGTGGTGGCCCACGGTGGGGTCGCAAACGACCAACACCATGTCGTATGCGGCGCCGCCACGGCGGTGCATGCGGTGGACCTGGGCCACGGGTATGTTTTGCGACTCAAGGTCGCGACGGATATCCTCGACGGGAATCTCTCGAGGGACGTTGCGCACGACGGCGCGGGTCTGTTTCTCCTCCGCGAAAGCGAAGGAGTGGAACGGGATGTTCCTGGCTACTAGTAGCCTGTGGAGCTCCCGGTAGTCGGTCGCGGTAGGGACTGTGACCTTAATGCCCGCTTGGACGGCACGGGCATTTGTGTATTTGATTCGGCGTTCGTTACACGCCGTGGAAACGTCAGTCCACTTGCCCTTGTCATGAATGAACAAGGGGGGAGGAGCGGACAGTTTTCGGGGAAGGGGGGCAGCCGGGGCGGCAATGGCCATGGGGCTGTGTGGGCGGCTAGCCTGTTGGGTGTTGTCAACAGGCGAGGCGGGGCGTGAGACGGGGGCTGAGGGGGTAGTAGGGAGGGCGGGGGGAGAAGATGCCTTGACGGCAGTCTTCTTTGCTGCGGGTGCAGCCTCCAGTTTGGAATTGCCCTTCATCTTCCTCTTCCCCCCGGTGGCGTTGCCACCGTATGAGGAGTCAGAATCTGATGAGCGTGATTGGGAGGAGGAGTCGGAGTCGTACTCCGACATGGGGGAGGGCGAGCCTGACCTCTGGGCCAGAGGGATTTGGCTCTCGGGTTCCTCAGGGAGTGATTTCTGGGAATGGGATAAGCCCTGAGGGGGCACGGGGGCGGAGGTCTGAGGGGGTAGAGGGGCGGAGACCTGAGGGGTCTCGGGGACGGCCATCGCGGAGATGACCTTTATTTTCGAACGAACATCGTTCGCAATGCGGGGGTCCCTAACATGGGTGAGCAATAGCTCGCAAATGGCCGTAAAGGCATCGGCCATTGCGGCCATTGGGGCGGTGGGATTGACCGCCTGAGGGGCGGCCATGTTGCTGAGTAGCAACTGGGGGCGGGGGCAAGAATTGCCTACCTACACCTCGAGGAGACACGACATGTGTGCTCTCCTCGAGTGACAGCTTCCCAAAAAAAAAAGAACCCACCCCTTGAGCGTTTCCTAGTGTTATCGCCGGTGAGAAGAAAGCCCAAACAAACTCACCGACAACACAGCTGTCTTGCCTGAAGGGCCACTATCCTAACTTCCCGGTGGGAGGTTCCGGGAATGTGTTCCCTCCCTGTCGGGAAAAGACAGGGAGGTGTGTACCTACGGTGTGCCCTAAGCTTGTAATCCGGTCGCCAGTCTTAATGTGCGAACCGGTTCCTATGGGGTCTAGTGCGAAGGGGTAGACACACCCAACCGACACTAGGTGTGTTGCTGTGGAGAGAACTCGGAGACTTAGGTTTGACTAGGAGATCCCCCAAGGCCAAAACCTAGCTCCCGACTCCAATTGACTGCTTCACCCTGAAGGGGATCAGCGGGTGTGTTGGGGCAACACCCCCTTGGCTTCGTTGGCACCGTAAGGTTTCCCACCAAGGACCACGAAACTGTGGTTTTTCCCTGAAGGGGCACACGTTTTTGACTGATTCTTGTTAAGGAAACAGTAAAATCGTCTGCTACCTTGAAAAAGGCTGCTTCGGATTTGTAAATGTAGTCGGCGACTACGGATGACGTCACGGCGAGAGCGGGACGGAGCGAAAGGGCGCGACAACGCAGGTAGCGGGCGAGCGGCGGAGAGCAGCACGACCGTCACGGGCGGGCGTCGGGCGGAGAGTGAGTCGTGAATTTTCTAGTTTTACCCTGTTTTATACCCGCGCCGAGTTCAGCGGACGGGGGGAATGATACGGTCCGTGCGCGGGGAGAGGTGAGACGTATACTCGTCGTTGGTTGGTCGGTTGGGCGATGTGTTAATTCTGCGTTTGTAGTTTCGTCGCGCGCATTCGAATAAAATAAGTAGGTACCTAGGTAATAATAAATCCTTAGTTTGTAAGCCCTGGCTGGAGGCCTTAAATTCATTTGAGGCCACGATAGGATAGTCCGGTTAAGCAGTAACCAGCCTTAGTGTTCTGAACTGCGAGTGAGAGTCACACGCCCCAAAAAAAAAAAAAAAAAAAAAAAAAAAAAAAAAAAAAAAAAAATCAGAACGTTACTAATAGCTAGGTAGCTAGCTACACATTGTTTTAAAATGACCCCTAAATGTACCTATAACATAACATAACAAATCCCAAATTGTTGTAAACAGGAATGTCGCCTTTCTTCCTTACTAACTTTCTTTTATGTAGGTACCACCCATATATATATATATATATATATATATATATATGTGTGTATATATCTATGCAAGGTTTAGGTATTATATATCGAGTAGGCATTATCGTAATTACCACCTATGATTTCGTTCATCAAACTTGTTGATTTAGGTTCTTATTTGTTGTATGTATGTATGTATGTATGTATTTATGTATGTGTGTGTTAGTTAGGTAGGTAACGTTTTTTTGCGACATTCTGATAGAAAGAAACATTTTATAATCAGATACATATGTGGCCCTGAAAAGGGCCTTTTATGTGAACGCACAGTCACAGACGGACGTATGCTGTTGCATGCAGCAGCAGCAGCAGTTTAAGCGCGTTCGCCTCTGATCCTGCGCGCCAACTGGATGTCCTTGGGCATGATGGTGACGCGCTTAGCGTGAATCGCGCACAGGTTGGTGTCCTCGAAGAGACCGACCAGGTAAGCTTCGCTGGCCTCCTGCAGCGCCATGACCGCGGAACTCTGGAAACGTAGATCGGTCTTGAAGTCCTGAGCGATCTCACGCACTAGACGCTGGAACGGAAGCTTGCGGATCAGCAGCTCGGTACTCTTCTGGTAACGACGGATCTCACGGAGGGCCACGGTGCCGGGCCTGTAACGATGGGGCTTCTTGACGCCTCCGGTGGCCGGTGCGCTCTTACGCGCAGCCTTGGTGGCGAGCTGTTTCCTCGGTGCCTTACCACCGGTGGATTTACGAGCGGTCTGCTTAGTACGCGCCATTGTAAACACGGAACGGGAGAATAACGAATAAAATAAACACTAAACGGACGCGCGGAACCACACGCAACGAACGTACGAGAGCGAATAAAACGGGCAGCATTGGTCCCGCCCGTTTTTATACCGTGGCAACGTAACGCAGCGTGCGAGCGGGCATGGGGCGCACGCGGCGCCCTCTTTAGTATAATGAGCTAACTACAGAGAAGCTAAAAAAAAAAAAAAAAAAATACTTCATTCGAAAAATTGATATTAATAATTACGAATGAAAAAAAAAAAAGTATCCTTCCGTCCCTCCGTCCCCCCCCCCCACGCCCCCCCGGTCCGGTAATGTTTTAATAAAAAAAAATTAAACAACGACTAGCATTTTCCATATTTCGTACTTAAGCGAATATACATACGTACGTTGAAAATGTTGACAAATTAGATAGTGCTACCTGACGAGGTGGACTGTATTTTCTTGAATTAAACTTCGGAACTTCTTTATCTTGTTTATTTTCCCAGGGCTGGCTTGCTGCTGACGGTTGAGTGACGAATGACGGAATGACACCGAGCGCGGCAAGCCACCCGCTTTTTATCTTATTTCCTACTTACACAGGTAGTGAGCGTGGGCGCTTAGGCCTCGGCCAATCAGAGCGCGGGTGGTGGCGCGGAGTTCGAGTCGTTTTAGCGCTGACCAATCAGAGGCGAGCGCATCTGTCTATTGTTTAGACAGGTTCAGACCTGCTCGAAGCGTGTTACGACCGAATTCTGTGCCACCTTACAATCTTCCTTTATTAAACATAAATTAAAACAATCCCTACACTATTGCTTATACATAAAATCCCTGCTATGAACAGTCTTTATTTATTTAAATCTAAACCTTATCCATTAGGTATATAATTTCCCTTAACATCAAGCCTTAGTATCTAACTTATCTATTTATTTATATCCTATTTATTTCGACGTCCGTAATATCCTCCCCCCGGCGCAGGGCTACCGTAGCCTAATCTTCTACGTGAAGGACGGCGAGCTTCGTAACTGGACGTCGTAGGACACCCGCTGTAGTTCTGACGTCAGCTGACCGCACCTTTCCATCCGGACCATTGTAGACAGCCTCCACGACGCCTCGAGGCCACGTTCCTCTCGGGAGTGAGGAGTCGACGATGTCGACTAAGCTGCCGACTTGAAGGGGTCGTCGTTGGTCGTCTGACGCCCCCCGGGGCACCAGCGTAGGCAGGTACTCGTCTACCCAGCGCCGCCAGAAATGGTCGGCGAGCGCCTGGGCAGCTCTCCATTGTTTGCGGCTGGCCTCCTCACAAGGCCCGGTACGGGGAAGGCCCGAGGAGGTACCTATTAAGAAATGGTTAGGCGTGAGGGCCTCCGGATCCTTGGGATCGACAGAGACATGGGTTAGAGGTCGAGAGTTTATGGAGTGCTCGGCCTCTGTCAGCAGCGTCAGTAGTGTTTCTTCTTTTAGCGCTTTTTGGTGCAGCGTCGCTCCCAGCGCCGCCTTAACGGAGCGCACCAGTCGTTCCCAGGCTCCCCCCATATGCGGCGCTCCTGGTGGGATGAACTTCCATTTCATGCGCTGCTCCAGTCCGAATGGAATGAAATCTTTCGTCCACTCTTTGTACGCCGCTCGTAGTTCGGCGTCTGCCCCTCTAAAGTTGGTACCATTGTCTGAGTACATGACTCTGGGCCAACCTCGTCGAGCTGCCATTCTTCGTATGGCCATTAGCGCCGAGTCGGTAGATAAGCTCGACACTAATTCCAGATGCACTGCTCTCGTAGTCAGACAGGTGAACAGGGCTCCCCATCGTTTTTCGTGTCTTCTTCCGATGACTACCGTTATCGGTCCAAAATAATCGGTGCCGCAGTGGGTGAAGGGCCGCGGCGTCTCCATGATTCTTTCCATTGGCAAGTTTCCCGTAACTGGTTTCACTGGCGTAGCTTTTCTTATTCGACAGAGCTGGCATCGCTGTGCTATGGCTCGCACTGTAGGGCGTAGGTTGACGACCCAATACCGCTGTCTTAAGTCATTGATTACACGCTCGTTATTAGCGTGCCCAGCTTTGCGATGTGCATGTTCTACCAATAGCCGTGTGAACGGATGTTTGCCGTGTAAGATCACCGGGGTTTTCTTCGTTTCCTTGACTGCCGCATGTCCGATTCTCCCTCTGACCTTGAGAATATGATCCTCTAGGTAAGGGTCCAGTTTATACAGACTGCTGGACTTGGGTACCGGCTTTCCTTTTCGAAGTAACTGTATTTCATCGGCATAGTTTTCCAGTTGTGCTTGTTCCAGCCATAATTTCTCGGCCCTTTCGATCAAGTCGACGGTCATTTGGCTGGACCTATCGTAACACTTTGCCTTGAAAAGGAATGGCATGGCTGTAGCTCGTAATAATTTTTCGAAAGAAGAGAATCTATTTATGTCTGGCAGGTGAGAAGGTCGTTCTCGTTCTCTTTTTTCTTCGACTATCACGTACGTTGACTCGTCTCCGGTAGTGTCTTCTTTGGATTTCTCCTTTGGCCAGAACTCTTCGTCATTGTACAGGAACGCGGGACCGGTGAACCATCTGTCTTCGGGTTTCATTCGTACGGTGTAGTTAGGGCGTGTAGCGTCATCTGCCACGTTGTGATCGGTGGGTACCCATCTCCACTGGCTGGCGTCAGTTAGCTCCGCGATTTCACCCAGGCGGTGGGCCACAAACGGTGTGTACTTCACGGCGTCTTTTTCGATCCATCGTAGGACGGTTTGTGAGTCTGTCCAATAGATCACGCTTCTGGGCTTGTCACGGTGCTCCTTTATTATAGTCTCCGCCAGTCGTGCGCCGATCACTGCTGCCTGTAGTTCTAGTCGTGGGATAGTAACTAGCTTCAGGGGGGCCACTCTTGCTTTTGCTGCGACCAGCCTCACATCCACTCTTCCGTCTTTCTTCTGGATTCTCCAGTAGGCTGCAGCTGCGTATGCTTGTTCGCTAGCGTCGCAGAAAATATGCAGGTCCATGAGGTCGTCTGGGCCCTTATCGTAGCACCTTGGGATGCGAAGCTTCGTTACTTCGTCCAGACTTTGTATCCATTCCTCAAAGTGCTGCGCGTCTTGTTCTGGGATTGCCTCGTCCCATCCGATGCCGTGTCTCCACAAGTTCTGGAGCACGATCTTGCCGGTGACTGTGAAGTGGCTGATGAGTCCTAGAGGATCGTAGACTGCCATCACTGCACCAAGGGCTTCTCGTTTAGTCGGCGCTCTGTTTCGAGTTTTCACTTCGGGTGACAGCCGACTCAATCCAGTGTTAAAGCCTAGCTCGTCTGAGCCTGTTTGCCAAAGTAGGCCTAGTGTTTTGTCCGTATTTTGTTCTCGTTGTCCGAATCTTACTTCTGTGTCGTGTGCCAGCTTCTCCGGTGTAATACTTTTCAACACGTTGAGTTTATTTGAGCACCAACCTCTCAAATTGAAGTGGGCGTTCTGATGAACTCTAATGACTTCACGCGCTGTCTTAATTGCTTCTTCCTCGGTTGCCACGCTGTCTACGTAATCATCCATATAGTGGCTCGTTGTTATAGCTTGCACGGCGTTAGGGTATTCTTGCGCGTACAGTCTTGCGTTGGCGTCTCGTACTGAGTGCGCGATGAAAGGTGAACACGAGGCTCCGAAGATCATCGAGGTCATTTTATATTTCTTCGGTGGCTTAGTACGTTCCTCACCTCGCCAGAGAAACATCTGCGCAGCCTGGTCTTGGTCTCTTATCTTCACTTGGAGAAACATTTCCTGTATGTCTGCCGTGACGGCTACTGGACGCTCTCTGAATCGAAACAATATTCCTGGCAGCGATTTCAAGAGGTCAGGTCCTTCTAGTAGATAGTCGTTTAGGCACACTCCACTGTATCGATGTGCGGCGTCAAACACTAGACGTATCTTGCCCGGTTTATTCGGGTTTACAACCGGGAAGTGCGGCAGGTACCACACTTTCTTACTTCCTTCTTCCGTTCCGTTGCACTCCTGGGCGTATCCTTTATCGAGTAGGTTTTTGACCAGAGTGCTATACTGTGCTGCAAAGTTTGGTGATGAATCCATCTTCTTCTCTAATATCTTTAATCTTCGCAGGGCACAGCTGTAGTTGTTGGGCATCGAAGCGTCTTCATCACGCCATGGTAACCCGACTTCGAAGTGATCACCGACTTTTCTCAGTGTTCCCTGAACCACGTTCATTGCCTTCTGATCTTCGGGTTTGATCTTCTTGGCCAAAGAAACTCCTAGGGCATCAATCCTGAAGTGTGACTTTACTAACTCTTCTATACGACGTACGTCATCTGTCTGTCTCGCTGCAGACACATCGTATAGATGTAGCACGACTTGTCCCTCTTGTTCCTTCAGCGTGGTGCGTGGCGCAGTCCCGTGGATCACCCATCCTAACTGAGTGTAGGATGCTGCAGGTTCATTTTTCTTGCCCATGCGTAACTCTCGCGTGACTATTAGGTGCCAGTTGTCCGCACCTATCAGTACCATCGGTGTAGCTTCTCTGTAGAATGCGTCGCTTTGTATGTCTTGGAGGTGAGGAAAGTTTTCGAGTTTTAACCTGTCCATCGTCTGACCATGAAGTCGCAGGTTTTTCATTGTTCGTGCGCGTAGTTCTTGGAATTCACCGCTCTGGCCACGTATCTGTAACTTGACTTCCTGGCTTTGTTCTTCTTGTTGTTGTGAAGTCACGCTCTGGATACGTAAAGTAGAGACCGGTCCGCTTATGTGCAAACGACGTACTAGTTCTTCGTCGACGAGCGATATTGTTGAGCCTTCGTCCAGTAGGGCGAACGTCGATATTTGCCCGCCGGGCCCTTTTAATAACACGGGACACATTTTCAGCAATACGCGTTGCGACACATTATTTGACGCGGAGACGGTCATTACCGCTTCCTGCGAGTGTGGGTTCTCGGTATCAGTTGACTTATCTGGCTTATCACTTGGCGGTGCCTCTCTCTCCTCTCGATCTTTGTGCAGCAGCGCGTGGTGTGGGCGGCTGCAGGTTCCTCTGCCGCATCGCTTCGCTCGGCAATGTTCGCGTCGATGGCGTCTTGTCACACACTTGAAACACACTTTGGCAGTACGTGCCCAATCCCATCTTTCATCAACGCTCATCTTCAGGAACTTTGCACATTTCGGTACCTCGTGATCACTGCCACAACACAAACACTCTTGTTTTCTTTCTTCCTCCTTTCCCGATGTCGCGTAAACTACTTCCCGACCCGACTTCTTCTTGGCGTTAAATTGTGGCGCGCTTCTCATTTCCTTCTTCTGGACGGGTGCGGGCGTCGCGCTAGTGAAGGCGTATTTCATGGCTCGGTCAGCCTCCCGCATCAGGAATCTGGACAACAATATCACTTCCGGTTCACGCGACGATTCCGCAGTTTCAGAAGCGTAATCGCACCATCTTGACTTTATGTGCGGGCTCAGTTTCTCTACAACTTCGCGAACTAGCATCGGGTTCCATATATACCCACGATTGTCCATCTTGGAAAGCACGCACACTATGTTTTGAAGTTTCACTGCGAACGAATTTAATTCACTGGCCGCACCCGTGAGTCGAGGTAACTTCTTCAAATCTTCCATCACTCGATTCATGAGTATCTCCGGTCTCCCGTAATACTGTTCTAGTGTCTTCATGATCACTTGCGGGTCAGACGCGGAGTATAGGAGCGCGGACACAGCTTCTCTTGCTTCACCCTTAATGCAATTGCGTAGTCTTGCCAAATTTTCTGTTGTCGTGAATTTGCACAAATTCGACGAGTCGTCGTACGCCGCCTTAAATGGCAACCATTCAGTAGCCGCTCCCGTGAACGTGGGCAGCTCAGTCACTTGTCGCGGCGGCGGGCGTACGTGAATCATTTTTTCCAACGCGTCGGCCAACTGTTCTATTCCTCTTCCAACTCGGCGTTCTCCTCTGGTAGGCGAACGCGAGGTCGACCGTTGCCTTTTCTGGTCATTCCTGGCAGGTGCGGCGGCTTCGATACGTGCGGCGGGTTCGACGTAAGTGGCAGGTTCGAGGGCGGCGTGCATGGCGGCGGGATGCGGAAACTGCGCTTCTCTCTGCGGTTGATCCGCGACTGGAGGGCGACTTCGGTCAACACTTTGAAGCCACTCGTCCACCCTGTCTTCACTCATGTGCACGGAGCCTTCTTCACGAGCCTCTGCCTCTGCCTCAATCGTCGACACTTCATATTCGAGTCGCTTGTTGACGAGTGCTTTTTCGAGTTCTAATTGCTCGTTCCTTATCGCAGCGATTCTCTTCTGTGCCTCGTATTCTGCCTTCTTCACTCTTGCCACGTCACTACTGTACGATCTTCTGGACCTTATCGTACTTACTGTATCCCTCACAGAAACATCGTGCGCAGCTGTCATAGTTCTCACTGATTCCTGGGTTCGAAACACGGCGCGCGTCAACGGGTAACGCGATGTGGATGGTGTGGCGAGCGATTCACCATAGTCGTACGCGGTCGCGGTCGCGGTGGCTCTACTTCCCGTCGGGACGCGAGGAGCCGGCGCGGCGAGGGCGCCATCGGACGTCGTCGGCGCAACTCTCCCCGCCGCGGGCGTGGCGGGGTGTGCGATCGCGAGCGCGGGGGCGGCGGGATCGGTCCCAGCCGCGGGCGCACCATGCGGTGGGCGCGGGAGCGCGGACGCGATGGTCGACGGCGACCTAGGCGGCTCTTCGAATGCGAGATGGCGGCGACTATCGTAGCCCGATTCGGATTCACTTTCCTTGGCCGAAATGCTTCTAGTCTTCATTGTAGATGTTCGTTTCGACCGGCGGTTTTCTATCTTCTATCTGCTATCCGGCTCGAAGGACCAAATGACGAGGTGGACTGTATTTTCTTGAATTAAACTTCGGAACTTCTTTATCTTGTTTATTTTCCCAGGGCTGGCTTGCTGCTGACGGTTGAGTGACGAATGACGGAATGACACCGAGCGCGGCAAGCCACCCGCTTTTTATCTTATTTCCTACTTACACAGGTAGTGAGCGTGGGCGCTTAGGCCTCGGCCAATCAGAGCGCGGGTGGTGGCGCGGAGTTCGAGTCGTTTTAGCGCTGACCAATCAGAGGCGAGCGCATCTGTCTATTGTTTAGACAGGTTCAGACCTGCTCGAAGCGTGTTACGACCGAATTCTGTGCCACCTTACAATCTTCCTTTATTAAACATAAATTAAAACAATCCCTACACTATTGCTTATACATAAAATCCCTGCTATGAACAGTCTTTATTTATTTAAATCTAAACCTTATCCATTAGGTATATAATTTCCCTTAACATCAAGCCTTAGTATCTAACTTATCTATTTATTTATATCCTATTTATTTCGACGTCCGTAATACTACCTATGTGCTATTCGATCGAACCGAATGTGGGTAAATAACGTACTGACCTACTAATTTATTTATTTATTATTATTGGCAGTCTCGATTAAATTCGATTCTATTACTTCAGAATTTAAGCGGGAATTACTTTATGGTTTGTGTGCATGCTCCGTTATAATTTGAGTAGTGCATATCTACTTACTTAGTTTGAAATAAGTTTTATTTAGTTACTTAGTTGTATGTATCTATTTAGGTAGTTTAGTTTTTATTATTTAGTTATGAATTTTCAAGCATGGCATATCATTCGACCACTGTGTGGACAGTTGGTAATTTTATTTGTGTGTGTGTGTATGTGTGTAGTAAATAGGTAGGTGAACGTTTTGACTTTTCAAATTAAAGAAATGTGAATTATTATCACATGAACATATTTGTGGCCCTGAAAAGGGCCTTTTGGTTTTTCTCCTGCCATCTTGCGGTGGTGGTGTTGAGTGGTGCGCATCCAGGCGTCTGTCGTGGTTTGTGTGGATACGTGAATCATGCGAGTCTCGGTACGTACATAACAACATACGTAGTATGCAGGTATGCGCACAACGATGACACCGACACGATTAACACGCACCATCACTATATAGACAAGACGCACTGGATTTGACACTTTTCACACACACACACACACACGACGAGGCGGCTTCGAGACGGTCTGCTCTGGTTAGCCGCCGACCGCTCACTTGGAGCTGGTGTATTTGGTGACGGCCTTGGTGCCTTCACTGACTGCGTGCTTGGCGAGCTCTCCTGGCAGCAGGAGCCTGACGGACGTCTGCACCTCCCTGGACGTGATGGTCGACCTCTTGTTGTAGTGGGCGAGGCGGGAAGCTTCGGCGGCGATACGCTCGAAGATGTCGTTCACGAACGAGTTCATGATGGACATGGCCTTGCTGGAGATACCGGTGTCGGGGTGCACCTGCTTCAGGACCTTGTAGATGTAGATGGCGTAACTCTCCTTCCTCTTGTGCTTCTTCTTCTTCTTGTCGGTCTTGGAGATGTTCTTCTGGGCTTTGCCAGACTTCTTGGCGGCTTTACCACTTGTCTTGGGCGGCATGATGAGAATTAATTTTTTATAACACTTGCTACCGAAACGGAGTTCAGTCGCAGTATAAAAATCGAAAATTGTTAACAGTCGTATTTATACCAACGCTCGCGGTACGCTGTCGCGGCGAGCTCGACATAGCGGCGGACCAATCGCAGCGCTCCTTTGCTAGAGTGTAGATCCCGCGCGGGGAGAGGGGGTACTCGGGAGGGGAGGTAGAGGGGGAGGGGAGACGCTTGTGTTCGTCATTATTGAAACGAAATAAAAATTATGTGAGAATTCTTACTGTATTAATAAATTAACGAAAAAGGGAAATTAACACAATAAAAAAAAAAAGAAAGAAAGAAAAAAAAAAAAAAAAAAAAAAAAAAAAAGACTCCATAATTTCTTTTTTTTTTTTTTTCCGTCTTATAAGTATTGCAATTGTATTACGATAATATTGAATATTATCATTAAGGAGGCACTTCACTTGTCGTATTTGCCCAAATATTTGCGTTACATACTTGATTATAATTATTTTTTATTATATTATATTTTTTTTTTTTTTTTTTTTCAATACAAAGAAGTATTGAATTATTGGCGAATCAGAGGCTGTACTGTATCGTTTCAATACCTTTGCCTGATTTGTTTACATGCCTATGTAACATTATAATAATTGCCATAATTTATTTCTGGACCGTTGTGTAATTTTTCTATATTTATTTTCTTAATCTCTAATATCGTTGTTCAATCAATTGGGGGGGTCTTTAATAGTACCTACATCATCTTAGATAGATACGTTTTTAGACAACACCGTTAAAGAAACTGTCTTTGTTATATGTTTGACGAATTATATTGTGGCCCTGAAAAGGGCCTTTTGTTTTGTATGCATACGAGCGAAATAGCATCGCGCAACCGACATAATAGATATGGGTACGGTAGGTACGTCATAAGTATTATATCGAAATACGCGTGCCGAGCAGCACTCGCACGAAGCACCGGCTGTGTGTGTGTAGCGCAGGCGGCGCGACGTTTAAGCCTTCTTCTCGGTCTTCTTGGGCAGTAGCACGGCCTGGATGTTCGGCAGCACACCACCTTGAGCGATCGTCACGCCGGAGAGCAGCTTGTTCAACTCCTCGTCGTTGCGGATGGCCAATTGAAGATGACGCGGGATGATCCTGGTCTTCTTGTTGTCCCTCGCGGCGTTACCGGCCAACTCGAGGACCTCAGCGGCCAGGTACTCCATAACGGCGGCCAAGTAAACGGGCGCGCCGGCACCCACGCGCTCGGCGTAGTTGCCGTTACGCAGCAGCCTGTGGATACGTCCAACGGGAAACTGAAGACCAGCACGGTTGGAACGGGACTTTGCCTTTCCCTTCACTTTGCCACCTTTACCGCGTCCAGACATGGTCGATAGGTTTGTTTGTACTACCGTAAACAACAACGAAACACGCGAACGTCAGTGCGCGCGCCGAGACAATCCCTTACAATATATTTTTTTTCGAGCCGGCTCGTCCGTATTTATACGCACGTCGCGTAGCTGTGTCAGTGGGAGGGGTAAACTGCTAACGAAACCAAATCGCTAAACGCGCAGGCGCGCGCTCGCTCACTACCTCTCGGTATGATGCGTCAAGTAAAATATCAACGACGGCACGGGGTGGGCAGAACTTGAATATTAAATTTCTAATTTTGGTATGTTGTACCTACTCACTATGTATGTATGTATGTATGTATGTATGTATGTATGTATGTATGTATGTATGTATGTATGTATGTATATATGTATGCATGCATGCATGCATGCATGCATGCGGGAAAGAAAAGACAAAAAAAAAAAAAAAAAAAAAAAAAAAAAAGTTTTAGTAGGTACAAGACGCCACACACAGCACATCAATGTACAACACAACATTCTGTCAAATTTCTATTAATAGATTTTCAACTTTATCGCTATAGCATTAGGTTCTATAGGTATTGGTTAGTTGACCTTTGTGTGTTTTAAGCAATTACGTAGTAACTACTACTAATGTTGTTAGTAGGTAATAGTTGCAAGTGTAGGTACCTAATAATGGAAAAATTTCGTATTACCTATTATTTATGTAGGTAGGTAGGTAGGTAGGTAGGTAGGTAGGTATAACGTTTTTGACTCTGTGTTATAGAAACGAATATTTTTCATATTCATGATAGTATTGTTAGCCCTGAAAAGGGCTTTTTGGTGTGCGCTCTGTGAGCGCTGCGATTGAGAGCGCATGGCACGCGCGCTAAGCATCTCGGTGGTCGCCGCCTTGGTTTCTTCAGTTGCTGCTTGCTTGCTTGCTTGCTTGCTTGCTTGCTGCATGCATCCGATGAATGAAGTCGGTCGGTCGAGCGAGACGCGTCGAGCGGTGTTCAGCACCCTCGTTCCCGAGGACGATAGACAGACGCGTAACAACGACGTAGGTACTACATACATACGTACGTACGTTCTTGCGTTTGGATGGACTCACGCATCTTTCTACAGTATAATATTGTACGTACACAAATACACATGCACGTGTTGTTGTTGTTGTTTTTGTTGATGGTGGTCGGCGGTCAGCCGACTGCGCCGCTGTCGTCGCCGGTGTAACGCGAACGCGCGACCGTAGCTTACTTCTTAGCGGCGGAAGCTTTCTTGGCTGCCGGCTTAGACTTGGGTGTTGCCGCGGCCTTCTTGGGTTTAGGCGCTTTAGGCTTCTTTGTTGGCGGCTTGGCCGTCTTCTTGGCTTTCGGTGCCTTCGCCTTTGCGGGGGCGGCGGCCTTCTTAGGTGCCGGCTTCTTCTTAGCGGCGGCGGCGGCGGCTGCCGCCTTCTTGTCCTTGGCGGCGGCGGCGGCCGTCGACTTGGCTTTCGAAGGAGAAGCGGCGGACGCGGCGGCGGCAGCAGCCTTCTTGGTCTTGGCGCCGGCTGCCGAGGCGATCGCCTTCTTTGTCTTCGCAGCCGCAGCGGGAGCTTTGGCGGCCTTGCCGGCGGCGCCGGCGGGCTTCTTCGACGCGGCCGACTTCGACTCGAGCTTGAAGGAACCTGAGGCACCCTTGCCTTTGGTCTGGATCAGCGCGCCAGATTCGACGGCGCTCTTCAGATATTTTCTGATGAACGGAGCCAGTTTCTCCGCGTCGACCTTGTACTGCGCGGCGATGTACTTCTTGATCGCCTGCAGGGAAGATCCGCTGCGCTCCTTCATCTCCTTGATGGCGCTGTTGACCATCTCGGATGTTTTGGGATGGGTCGGCTTTGCCTTGGGTTTCTTGGCAGAACCGGCGCCGCCGGCCTGTCTCGCCTGCTTCTTCGCTGGGGTAGCGGGTGCCGGAGCCTCGGTAGCAACTGCGGTGTCGGCCATCTCGAATAGATTGATTGTTTGTTTGTTTGTTGATTAATGAAACACGTAGGTACGTTGTACGACACACAACACAGACACACACACTGAGTTCTAGTTAGATTGTTATTAACGCAATATAAGAGACTTAGATGTCGCCACTTATAGGTTTCACGAGTTTCGTATGCGTACACTGAGGCACGACGTAACTTTACCGTAACGAGCGCCGTGATGTCGCGAGACGTTTTCTCGTATGAACTCTTGAAAGTTTTCACTAACACGTATCTAATAAAATAAGTAAAAATATTGTTTAACGCGTCGAAGCGTCGGTTATGTTTACGTTTTCGGATAGGACATGAAGTTGACGACCAGAGTGCGGTGGCGGCGGTGTCGCGAGGCGATCTGTGCGGGTGTGGCGGCGTTTTAATTCGAAGACTGCGTACGATGCCGAGGTCGGGTCGAGTTCAAAACGTTATTTTCTCTATAAAAGTGATGTGTGGCGGCGGTAGAGGTCGACGCGTCGACGGGGAGGATATCGAGCTTGTGCGGCGACAACAATTCGTCGATATGGGACGGCCTCGCGAAGGTATTATCTAGGTAAAAGTGAAGCGTCGTAAAACACCGCCAGCGCGCCGAACTGTTAAGGACGGACGACTCCGTCCGGGACGTGCAACCCGCGTTAATAATGTGTGGTGTTCTAATATCGAATGAAAGACTGGAATGGCCTTCTTCGACTAGCAAACAGTGTACGGATCGGGATTATAAAGTGTAGGTATCGAATAAGGTGGTAAGACGACAAAAGACGTAGGCGCGCTGACGCTGACGCCACCGCCAGGCGCCAGTGCCAGTACAATCCCGGTAGGTAGGTGGTACACCGCGTGCCGCATATTCCCTCGAGACGATAGCTATACACAACAGACAGGTATGTAATCACGTAAAATAATGCATATACACACACGCTGAGAAATACATAACATAACGTAGGTACTAACTATGTAGTCTGGACAGGTAGAATAATAACACGACATAAACACAAACGGCGCGCCGACAGCTAATAGGTATTTAGTTGCCGTACCTACATAAGTGGTTTAATATATTATTTATATCGATTTCAGGTCTCTGATAAATGAAGACGACGGCGCCTGCGATGGCGACTGTGGCGAGGGACAACATCAACATCATCGTTCTTCAACTATCTATAAGTAATTAAAAAGGTGAATAACTCGAATGTGTAATAGTAGATCTGTAGGTAGGTACTAGTATTTGTAAGTGAATTGGATGGCGTTACGTACACATGTTTTAATGTTTTATATTTATCAATTTCAGGCGACCCTCCTGCTGAGCTCGATGAGGGCGATGGCGTCGGCGTCGGCGACGACGGCGAGTGACAAAGAGAACGTTTACTGTAAGACGTAAGGTAAATAAGTTATTATGTTGTATACTCTAGATCTGTACCGGTTTATAAGTAGTATCTAATTTATGTAATACGTATGTTTATGTATATTAAAATGATGACAAGTAAACAACTGTTTCATGTACCTATCACTCTCTCTCTCTCTCTCTACCTCTACCTACCTACCTACCTACCTACCCAAATCTAAATAAAACTTAAATAGATAGGTACTCGATATGAGCATAGTTGTTTGGTTGGTAGTTACGTTTTTTAGACAATTCCATTAAAGAAACACATTTATTATATATCGAATCATATGCGGCCCTGAAAAGGGCCTTTTTTTTTTTTTGTTGTGCGCATCTACATACATGCGTTGCGTATGATCGAACGGTATGATGATTGTCAATCACACACACACACACACACACATAGAGCAGAGCTAGGGTTTAACCGCCGAAACCGTACAGGGTACGACCCTGGCGTTTCAGAGCGTAGACGACGTCCATGGCGGTGACGGTCTTCCTCTTGGCGTGCTCGGTGTAGGTGACGGCATCGCGGATGACGTTCTCGAGGAACACTTTAAGCACACCGCGAGTCTCCTCGTAGATCAGACCGGAGATACGCTTCACGCCGCCTCTGCGAGCCAGACGACGGATGGCGGGCTTCGTGATACCCTGGATGTTATCACGAAGTACCTTCCTGTGACGCTTGGCTCCTCCTTTTCCCAGACCCTTTCCTCCCTTACCGCGACCGGTCATCTTATCTTCCCAAAGTAATAACCAACGAACACACGATAATATACAACACTCGTCAGGCACGGGTGTGCGGCGTTCACGAACAACGCGGGACGACTGCTCGTGAATTTTCTAGTTTTACCCTGTTTTATACCCGCGCCGAGTTCAGCGGACGGGGGGAATGATACGGTCCGTGCGCGGGGAGAGGTGAGACGTATACTCGTCGTTGGTTGGTCGGTTGGGCGATGTGTTAATTCTGCGTTTGTAGTTTCGTCGCGCGCATTCGAATAAAATAAGTAGGTACCTAGGTAATAATAAATCCTTAGTTTGTAAGCCCTGGCTGGAGGCCTTAAATTCATTTGAGGCCACGATAGGATAGTCCGGTTAAGCAGTAACCAGCCTTAGTGTTCTGAACTGCGAGTGAGAGTCACACGCCCCAAAAAAAAAAAAAAAAAAAAAAAAAAAAAAATCAGAACGTTACTAATAGCTAGGTAGCTAGCTACACATTGTTTTAAAATGACCCCTAAATGTACCTATAACATAACATAACAAATCCCAAATTGTTGTAAACAGGAATGTCGCCTTTCTTCCTTACTATTACGGACGTCGAAATAAATAGGATATAAATAAATAGATAAGTTAGATACTAAGGCTTGATGTTAAGGGAAATTATATACCTAATGGATAAGGTTTAGATTTAAATAAATAAAGACTGTTCATAGCAGGGATTTTATGTATAAGCAATAGTGTAGGGATTGTTTTAATTTATGTTTAATAAAGGAAGATTGTAAGGTGGCACAGAATTCGGTCGTAACACGCTTCGAGCAGGTCTGAACCTGTCTAAACAATAGACAGATGCGCTCGCCTCTGATTGGTCAGCGCTAAAACGACTCGAACTCCGCGCCACCACCCGCGCTCTGATTGGCCGAGGCCTAAGCGCCCACGCTCACTACCTGTGTAAGTAGGAAATAAGATAAAAAGCGGGTGGCTTGCCGCGCTCGGTGTCATTCCGTCATTCGTCACTCAACCGTCAGCAGCAAGCCAGCCCTGGGAAAATAAACAAGATAAAGAAGTTCCGAAGTTTAATTCAAGAAAATACAGTCCACCTCGTCATTTGGTCCTTCGAGCCGGATAGCAGATAGAAGATAGAAAACCGCCGGTCGAAACGAACATCTACAATGAAGACTAGAAGCATTTCGGCCAAGGAAAGTGAATCCGAATCGGGCTACGATAGTCGCCGCCATCTCGCATTCGAAGAGCCGCCTAGGTCGCCGTCGACCATCGCGTCCGCGCTCCCGCGCCCACCGCATGGTGCGCCCGCGGCTGGGACCGATCCCGCCGCCCCCGCGCTCGCGATCGCACACCCCGCCACGCCCGCGGCGGGGAGAGTTGCGCCGACGACGTCCGATGGCGCCCTCGCCGCGCCGGCTCCTCGCGTCCCGACGGGAAGTAGAGCCACCGCGACCGCGACCGCGTACGACTATGGTGAATCGCTCGCCACACCATCCACATCGCGTTACCCGTTGACGCGCGCCGTGTTTCGAACCCAGGAATCAGTGAGAACTATGACAGCTGCACACGATGTTTCTGTGAGGGATACAGTAAGTACGATAAGGTCCAGAAGATCGTACAGTAGTGACGTGGCAAGAGTGAAGAAGGCAGAATACGAGGCACAGAAGAGAATCGCTGCGATAAGGAACGAGCAATTAGAACTCGAAAAAGCACTCGTCAACAAGCGACTCGAATATGAAGTGTCGACGATTGAGGCAGAGGCAGAGGCTCGTGAAGAAGGCTCCGTGCACATGAGTGAAGACAGGGTGGACGAGTGGCTTCAAAGTGTTGACCGAAGTCGCCCTCCAGTCGCGGATCAACCGCAGAGAGAAGCGCAGTTTCCGCATCCCGCCGCCATGCACGCCGCCCTCGAACCTGCCACTTACGTCGAACCCGCCGCACGTATCGAAGCCGCCGCACCTGCCAGGAATGACCAGAAAAGGCAACGGTCGACCTCGCGTTCGCCTACCAGAGGAGAACGCCGAGTTGGAAGAGGAATAGAACAGTTGGCCGACGCGTTGGAAAAAATGATTCACGTACGCCCGCCGCCGCGACAAGTGACTGAGCTGCCCACGTTCACGGGAGCGGCTACTGAATGGTTGCCATTTAAGGCGGCGTACGACGACTCGTCGAATTTGTGCAAATTCACGACAACAGAAAATTTGGCAAGACTACGCAATTGCATTAAGGGTGAAGCAAGAGAAGCTGTGTCCGCGCTCCTATACTCCGCGTCTGACCCGCAAGTGATCATGAAGACACTAGAACAGTATTACGGGAGACCGGAGATACTCATGAATCGAGTGATGGAAGATTTGAAGAAGTTACCTCGACTCACGGGTGCGGCCAGTGAATTAAATTCGTTCGCAGTGAAACTTCAAAACATAGTGTGCGTGCTTTCCAAGATGGACAATCGTGGGTATATATGGAACCCGATGCTAGTTCGCGAAGTTGTAGAGAAACTGAGCCCGCACATAAAGTCAAGATGGTGCGATTACGCTTCTGAAACTGCGGAATCGTCGCGTGAACCGGAAGTGATATTGTTGTCCAGATTCCTGATGCGGGAGGCTGACCGAGCCATGAAATACGCCTTCACTAGCGCGACGCCCGCACCCGTCCAGAAGAAGGAAATGAGAAGCGCGCCACAATTTAACGCCAAGAAGAAGTCGGGTCGGGAAGTAGTTTACGCGACATCGGGAAAGGAGGAAGAAAGAAAACAAGAGTGTTTGTGTTGTGGCAGTGATCACGAGGTACCGAAATGTGCAAAGTTCCTGAAGATGAGCGTTGATGAAAGATGGGATTGGGCGCGTACTGCCAAAGTGTGTTTCAAGTGTGTGACAAGACGCCATCGACGCGAACATTGCCGAGCGAAGCGATGCGGCAGAGGAACCTGCAGCCGCCCACACCACGCGCTGCTGCACAAAGATCGAGAGGAGAGAGAGGCACCGCCAAGTGATAAGCCAGATAAGTCAACTGATACCGAGAACCCACACTCGCAGGAAGCGGTAATGACCGTCTCCGCGTCAAATAATGTGTCGCAACGCGTATTGCTGAAAATGTGTCCCGTGTTATTAAAAGGGCCCGGCGGGCAAATATCGACGTTCGCCCTACTGGACGAAGGCTCAACAATATCGCTCGTCGACGAAGAACTAGTACGTCGTTTGCACATAAGCGGACCGGTCTCTACTTTACGTATCCAGAGCGTGACTTCACAACAACAAGAAGAACAAAGCCAGGAAGTCAAGTTACAGATACGTGGCCAGAGCGGTGAATTCCAAGAACTACGCGCACGAACAATGAAAAACCTGCGACTTCATGGTCAGACGATGGACAGGTTAAAACTCGAAAACTTTCCTCACCTCCAAGACATACAAAGCGACGCATTCTACAGAGAAGCTACACCGATGGTACTGATAGGTGCGGACAACTGGCACCTAATAGTCACGCGAGAGTTACGCATGGGCAAGAAAAATGAGCCTGCAGCATCCTACACTCAGTTAGGATGGGTGATCCACGGGACTGCGCCACGCACCACGCTGAAGGAACAAGAGGGACAAGTCGTGCTACATCTATACGATGTGTCTGCAGCGAGACAGACAGATGACGTACGTCGTATAGAAGAGTTAGTAAAGTCACACTTCAGGATTGATGCCCTAGGAGTTTCTTTGGCCAAGAAGATCAAACCCGAAGATCAGAAGGCAATGAACGTGGTTCAGGGAACACTGAGAAAAGTCGGTGATCACTTCGAAGTCGGGTTACCATGGCGTGATGAAGACGCTTCGATGCCCAACAACTACAGCTGTGCCCTGCGAAGATTAAAGATATTAGAGAAGAAGATGGATTCATCACCAAACTTTGCAGCACAGTATAGCACTCTGGTCAAAAACCTACTCGATAAAGGATACGCCCAGGAGTGCAACGGAACGGAAGAAGGAAGTAAGAAAGTGTGGTACCTGCCGCACTTCCCGGTTGTAAACCCAAATAAACCGGGCAAGATACGTCTAGTGTTTGACGCCGCACATCGATACAGTGGAGTGTGCCTAAACGACTATCTACTAGAAGGACCTGACCTCTTGAAATCGCTGCCAGGAATATTGTTTCGATTCAGAGAGCGTCCAGTAGCCGTCACGGCAGACATACAGGAAATGTTTCTCCAAGTGAAGATAAGAGACCAAGACCAGGCTGCGCAGATGTTTCTCTGGCGAGGTGAGGAACGTACTAAGCCACCGAAGAAATATAAAATGACCTCGATGATCTTCGGAGCCTCGTGTTCACCTTTCATCGCGCACTCAGTACGAGACGCCAACGCAAGACTGTACGCGCAAGAATACCCTAACGCCGTGCAAGCTATAACAACGAGCCACTATATGGATGATTACGTAGACAGCGTGGCAACCGAGGAAGAAGCAATTAAGACAGCGCGTGAAGTCATTAGAGTTCATCAGAACGCCCACTTCAATTTGAGAGGTTGGTGCTCAAATAAACTCAACGTGTTGAAAAGTATTACACCGGAGAAGCTGGCACACGACACAGAAGTAAGATTCGGACAACGAGAACAAAATACGGACAAAACACTAGGCCTACTTTGGCAAACAGGCTCAGACGAGCTAGGCTTTAACACTGGATTGAGTCGGCTGTCACCCGAAGTGAAAACTCGAAACAGAGCGCCGACTAAACGAGAAGCCCTTGGTGCAGTGATGGCAGTCTACGATCCTCTAGGACTCATCAGCCACTTCACAGTCACCGGCAAGATCGTGCTCCAGAACTTGTGGAGACACGGCATCGGATGGGACGAGGCAATCCCAGAACAAGACGCGCAGCACTTTGAGGAATGGATACAAAGTCTGGACGAAGTAACGAAGCTTCGCATCCCAAGGTGCTACGATAAGGGCCCAGACGACCTCATGGACCTGCATATTTTCTGCGACGCTAGCGAACAAGCATACGCAGCTGCAGCCTACTGGAGAATCCAGAAGAAAGACGGAAAAGTAGACGTGAGGCTGGTCGCAGCAAAAGCAAGAGTGGCCCCCCTGAAGCTAGTTACTATCCCACGACTAGAACTACAGGCAGCAGTGATCGGCGCACGACTGGCGGAGACTATAATAAAGGAGCACCGTGACAAGCCCAGAAGCGTGATCTATTGGACAGACTCACAAACCGTCCTACGATGGATCGAAAAAGACGCCGTGAAGTACACACCGTTTGTGGCCCACCGCCTGGGTGAAATCGCGGAGCTAACTGACGCCAGCCAGTGGAGATGGGTACCCACCGATCACAACGTGGCAGATGACGCTACACGCCCTAACTACACCGTACGAATGAAACCCGAAGACAGATGGTTCACCGGTCCCGCGTTCCTGTACAATGACGAAGAGTTCTGGCCAAAGGAGAAATCCAAAGAAGACACTACCGGAGACGAGTCAACGTACGTGATAGTCGAAGAAAAAAGAGAACGAGAACGACCTTCTCACCTGCCAGACATAAATAGATTCTCTTCTTTCGAAAAATTATTACGAGCTACAGCCATGCCATTCCTTTTCAAGGCAAAGTGTTACGATAGGTCCAGCCAAATGACCGTCGACTTGATCGAAAGGGCCGAGAAATTATGGCTGGAACAAGCACAACTGGAAAACTATGCCGATGAAATACAGTTACTTCGAAAAGGAAAGCCGGTACCCAAGTCCAGCAGTCTGTATAAACTGGACCCTTACCTAGAGGATCATATTCTCAAGGTCAGAGGGAGAATCGGACATGCGGCAGTCAAGGAAACGAAGAAAACCCCGGTGATCTTACACGGCAAACATCCGTTCACACGGCTATTGGTAGAACATGCACATCGCAAAGCTGGGCACGCTAATAACGAGCGTGTAATCAATGACTTAAGACAGCGGTATTGGGTCGTCAACCTACGCCCTACAGTGCGAGCCATAGCACAGCGATGCCAGCTCTGTCGAATAAGAAAAGCTACGCCAGTGAAACCAGTTACGGGAAACTTGCCAATGGAAAGAATCATGGAGACGCCGCGGCCCTTCACCCACTGCGGCACCGATTATTTTGGACCGATAACGGTAGTCATCGGAAGAAGACACGAAAAACGATGGGGAGCCCTGTTCACCTGTCTGACTACGAGAGCAGTGCATCTGGAATTAGTGTCGAGCTTATCTACCGACTCGGCGCTAATGGCCATACGAAGAATGGCAGCTCGACGAGGTTGGCCCAGAGTCATGTACTCAGACAATGGTACCAACTTTAGAGGGGCAGACGCCGAACTACGAGCGGCGTACAAAGAGTGGACGAAAGATTTCATTCCATTCGGACTGGAGCAGCGCATGAAATGGAAGTTCATCCCACCAGGAGCGCCGCATATGGGGGGAGCCTGGGAACGACTGGTGCGCTCCGTTAAGGCGGCGCTGGGAGCGACGCTGCACCAAAAAGCGCTAAAAGAAGAAACACTACTGACGCTGCTGACAGAGGCCGAGCACTCCATAAACTCTCGACCTCTAACCCATGTCTCTGTCGATCCCAAGGATCCGGAGGCCCTCACGCCTAACCATTTCTTAATAGGTACCTCCTCGGGCCTTCCCCGTACCGGGCCTTGTGAGGAGGCCAGCCGCAAACAATGGAGAGCTGCCCAGGCGCTCGCCGACCATTTCTGGCGGCGCTGGGTAGACGAGTACCTGCCTACGCTGGTGCCCCGGGGGGCGTCAGACGACCAACGACGACCCCTTCAAGTCGGCAGCTTAGTCGACATCGTCGACTCCTCACTCCCGAGAGGAACGTGGCCTCGAGGCGTCGTGGAGGCTGTCTACAATGGTCCGGATGGAAAGGTGCGGTCAGCTGACGTCAGAACTACAGCGGGCGTCCTACGACGTCCAGTTACGAAGCTCGCCGTCCTTCACGTAGAAGATTAGGCTACGGTAGCCCTGCGCCGGGGGGAGGATATTACGGACGTCGAAATAAATAGGATATAAATAAATAGATAAGTTAGATACTAAGGCTTGATGTTAAGGGAAATTATATACCTAATGGATAAGGTTTAGATTTAAATAAATAAAGACTGTTCATAGCAGGGATTTTATGTATAAGCAATAGTGTAGGGATTGTTTTAATTTATGTTTAATAAAGGAAGATTGTAAGGTGGCACAGAATTCGGTCGTAACACGCTTCGAGCAGGTCTGAACCTGTCTAAACAATAGACAGATGCGCTCGCCTCTGATTGGTCAGCGCTAAAACGACTCGAACTCCGCGCCACCACCCGCGCTCTGATTGGCCGAGGCCTAAGCGCCCACGCTCACTACCTGTGTAAGTAGGAAATAAGATAAAAAGCGGGTGGCTTGCCGCGCTCGGTGTCATTCCGTCATTCGTCACTCAACCGTCAGCAGCAAGCCAGCCCTGGGAAAATAAACAAGATAAAGAAGTTCCGAAGTTTAATTCAAGAAAATACAGTCCACCTCGTCACTTACTAACTTTCTTTTATGTAGGTACCACCCATATATATATATATATATATATATATATGTGTGTATATATCTATGCAAGGTTTAGGTATTATATATCGAGTAGGCATTATCGTAATTACCACCTATGATTTCGTTCATCAAACTTGTTGATTTAGGTTCTTATTTGTTGTATGTATGTATGTATGTATGTATTTATGTATGTGTGTGTTAGTTAGGTAGGTAACGTTTTTTTGCGACATTCTGATAGAAAGAAACATTTTATAATCAGATACATATGTGGCCCTGAAAAGGGCCTTTTATGTGAACGCACAGTCACAGACGGACGTATGCTGTTGCATGCAGCAGCAGCAGCAGTTTAAGCGCGTTCGCCTCTGATCCTGCGCGCCAACTGGATGTCCTTGGGCATGATGGTGACGCGCTTAGCGTGAATCGCGCACAGGTTGGTGTCCTCGAAGAGACCGACCAGGTAAGCTTCGCTGGCCTCCTGCAGCGCCATGACCGCGGAACTCTGGAAACGTAGATCGGTCTTGAAGTCCTGAGCGATCTCACGCACTAGACGCTGGAACGGAAGCTTGCGGATCAGCAGCTCGGTACTCTTCTGGTAACGACGGATCTCACGGAGGGCCACGGTGCCGGGCCTGTAACGATGGGGCTTCTTGACGCCTCCGGTGGCCGGTGCGCTCTTACGCGCAGCCTTGGTGGCGAGCTGTTTCCTCGGTGCCTTACCACCGGTGGATTTACGAGCGGTCTGCTTAGTACGCGCCATTGTAAACACGGAACGGGAGAATAACGAATAAAATAAACACTAAACGGACGCGCGGAACCACACGCAACGAACGTACGAGAGCGAATAAAACGGGCAGCATTTTTTTTTTTTTTTTTTTTTTTTTTTTTTTTTTTTTTTTTTTTTGACGATGACCACTCGCAGTTCAGCACACTAAGGCTGGTTACTGCTTAACCGGACTATCCTGTGGTGGCCTTAAATGACTCTAAGGCCCCCAGCCAGGGCTTACAAACTAAATAAAACTAAACTAAATGACCGCTCGCTAGGGCATCCCCTGCGGGATAAGGACCTCGGCTAGCGGCGTCATTTGGGAGGAACAGCAAGGGACAGGCTGGGTCGTAACATTATTTAGGGAGTTTAAAACTACTGGCTCAGCGACGCGGGCTGGCTTGGTAATCAAAGGTCGGGGAGGGTTATTACTGGGACGTCGCGACGGGCCCCGGCGGCGGGGCCGGAAAACGGAACGCGGTCTGTGTCGTGTATGTTTTCGAAGAGTGCTGGTTTCCCTACGGCTCTCTTGAATCTGGGTGATGGGGTCGTCGGGCTCGACGAGGGTATGCCTCGGGCGGCGAATCCTACTGATCTGTGAGGGAGTGTATCGGGTGGCCGATGCGATAAGGGGATTTTGATGTTTTGAAGCAGTTTCGATGAAACGCTGCGATAGTCGTTTCATGAACTGTTTCACTGTCGGGATTTTTAGGTCGACGTGGAGTCGTTCATTCCTAATGAACCACGGGGCGCCCGTGGCCTTTCGGAGAAATCGATTTTGAACTACCTGCATCCTATGGATATGGTGCGACTTTGCGTGCGCGAAAGTGGCGCACGCATACGTCATTATGGGGCGTATGCACGTCGTGAAGATGCGCAGTTTGCATCTTAGGGACAGCTTGCTGCGTGCATTCAGCATGGAGTGGAGCCTACCGAGAGCGAAAGAGGCACGAGAACGTACCTTCTTTATGTGCTCAGCGAACGTGAGGTGACGGTCGAGGATCACACCTAGATATTTGGCTTGCTTCTCCCAAGGGATCGGCTTACCAAACATGGTGATCGGGCTGGGAGCGGGTCTGGAAAATCGGCCTCGCGTTTTGTCAAACAAAACCGCTTGGCTTTTTTCGGGGTTAACTTCGATCCTCCACTTTCGGAACCAGACGCCTAGGGCGTCGGCCGATTGTTGGAGGACTCGAGCTATGCATTGTTCGCTTCTGCCGGAGCGGTAAATGGCCGTGTCGTCGGCGAACAGGGCTAAGTGCGTCCCGGGGAAGGTCGGGATGTCGCTAGTGTACAGCGTGAACGCTAGAGGCGAGAGCACACCGCCCTGGGGCACTCCGGCGCGAACGGGATGGGGGGCTGAAAGCGCACCCTCGATACGGTATCGAAAGGTGCGGTTCGACAAATAGTCTCGTAAGATGAGCACGAGACGATCTGGCACACCGAGTCGATATAACTTGTATATCAGACCGTTGTGCCAGACCTTGTCGAAAGCTTTCGCCACGTCGAAGAACAGGGCTCCCGTCACTTGGCCGCGCTGAAAGCGGTCGCTGATATGCTCAACGATGCGGAAGACCTGTTGGGCGCACGAATGGTTGGCTCTAAAGCCGAACTGCTCGGGGGGAATCAGGCTCTTGGCCTCGACATAGTCCTTGAGTCGCTTATAAATAAGTCTCTCGTAGACTTTGCCTAGGCCGCTGAGCAAACTGATGGGACGATAGCTGGTCGGGGAGGACTTGGGCTTCCCTGGTTTGGGGATACCGATAACAGTAGCCCCTTTCCACGATTGTGGGAACATGTTGTTGGACAGAGCGCCATTGAAGATGGCGGTCATCAACATCATCAGGGAGGCGGGAAAGAGACGGATCACCCTGTTGGTGATGCCATCGGACCCAGGGGCTTTCCTGGGTTTGAGTTTGCCTATGATCTCCTTTACCTCGTCTGGAGTGACGGGGGGCAGGGGGTCATCGGGGTCCTCGACGGGGGGGATGGAAGCTCTACGTTCGACTTCAGCATCCACCATGCGAAGGTGAGCTTGGTCTACTGGTAAAAACGGGCAGCATTGGTCCCGCCCGTTTTTATACCGTGGCAACGTAACGCAGCGTGCGAGCGGGCATGGGGCGCACGCGGCGCCCTCTTTAGTATAATGAGCTAACTACAGAGAAGCTAAAAAAAAAAAAAAAAAAAAAATACTTCATTCGAAAAATTGATATTAATAATTACGAATGAAAAAAAAAAAAGTATCCTTCCGTCCCTCCGTCCCCCCCCCCCACGCCCCCCCGGTCCGGTAATGTTTTAATAAAAAAAAATTAAACAACGACTAGCATTTTCCATATTTCGTACTTAAGCGAATATACATACGTACGTTGAAAATGTTGACAAATTAGATAGTGCTACCTATGTGCTATTCGATCGAACCGAATGTGGGTAAATAACGTACTGACCTACTAATTTATTTATTTATTATTATTGGCAGTCTCGATTAAATTCGATTCTATTACTTCAGAATTTAAGCGGGAATTACTTTATGGTTTGTGTGCATGCTCCGTTATAATTTGAGTAGTGCATATCTACTTACTTAGTTTGAAATAAGTTTTATTTAGTTACTTAGTTGTATGTATCTATTTAGGTAGTTTAGTTTTTATTATTTAGTTATGAATTTTCAAGCATGGCATATCATTCGACCACTGTGTGGACAGTTGGTAATTTTATTTGTGTGTGTGTGTATGTGTGTAGTAAATAGGTAGGTGAACGTTTTGACTTTTCAAATTAAAGAAATGTGAATTATTATCACATGAACATATTTGTGGCCCTGAAAAGGGCCTTTTGGTTTTTCTCCTGCCATCTTGCGGTGGTGGTGTTGAGTGGTGCGCATCCAGGCGTCTGTCGTGGTTTGTGTGGATACGTGAATCATGCGAGTCTCGGTACGTACATAACAACATACGTAGTATGCAGGTATGCGCACAACGATGACACCGACACGATTAACACGCACCATCACTATATAGACAAGACGCACTGGATTTGACACTTTTCACACACACACACACACACGACGAGGCGGCTTCGAGACGGTCTGCTCTGGTTAGCCGCCGACCGCTCACTTGGAGCTGGTGTATTTGGTGACGGCCTTGGTGCCTTCACTGACTGCGTGCTTGGCGAGCTCTCCTGGCAGCAGGAGCCTGACGGACGTCTGCACCTCCCTGGACGTGATGGTCGACCTCTTGTTGTAGTGGGCGAGGCGGGAAGCTTCGGCGGCGATACGCTCGAAGATGTCGTTCACGAACGAGTTCATGATGGACATGGCCTTGCTGGAGATACCGGTGTCGGGGTGCACCTGCTTCAGGACCTTGTAGATGTAGATGGCGTAACTCTCCTTCCTCTTGTGCTTCTTCTTCTTCTTGTCGGTCTTGGAGATGTTCTTCTGGGCTTTGCCAGACTTCTTGGCGGCTTTACCACTTGTCTTGGGCGGCATGATGAGAATTAATTTTTTATAACACTTGCTACCGAAACGGAGTTCAGTCGCAGTATAAAAATCGAAAATTTTTTTTTTTTTTTGATGGGGACCACTCGCAGTTCAGCACGCTAGGGCTGGTGACTGCTTAACCGGACTATCCTGTGGTGGCCTTAAATGACTCTAAGGCCCCCAGCCAGGGCTTACAAACTAAATTAAACCTACATGACCGCTCGCTAGGGCATCCCCTGTGGGATACGGACCTCGGCTAGCGGCGTCATTTTGGGAGGAACAGCAAGGGACAGGCTGGGTCATAACATTATTTGGGGAGTTTAAAACTACTGGCTCAGCGACACGGGCTGGCTCGGTAATCAAAGGTCGGGAGGGATCTTTACGGGGGCGTCGCGACGGGCCCCGACGGTGGGGCCTGAATACGGGACGCGGTCTGTTCTTGTGTTTTCTAAGAGTGCTGGTTTCCCTACGGCTCTCTTGGATCTGAGTGATGGCGTCGTCGGGTTCGACGAGGGTATGCCGCGGGCGGCGAGTCCTACTGATCTGTGAGGGGGTGTATCGGGTAGCCGATGCGATAAGGGGATTTTGGTGTTTTGAAGCAGTTTCGATGAAACGCTGCGTTAGTCGTTTCATGAACTGCTTCATTGTCGGGATTTTGAGGTCGACATGAAGTCGTTCGTTCCTAATGAACCACGGGGCGCCCGTGGCCTTTCGGAGAAATCGATTTTGGACTACTTGCATCCTATGGATATGATGCGACTTTGCGTGCGCGAAGGTGGCGCACGCATACGTCATTATGGGGCGTATGCACGTCGTGAAGATGCGCAGTTTACATCTTAGGGATAGCTTGCTGCGTGCATTCAGCATGGAGTGGAGCCTACCGAGAGCGAAAGAGGCACGCGAGCGTACCTTCTTTATGTGCTCACCGAACGTAAGTTGTCGGTCAAGGATCACGCCTAGGTATTTGGCTTGCTTTTCCCAAGGGATCGGCTTACCAAACATGGTGATCGGGCTGGGAGCGGGTCTGGAGTAACGGCCTCGCGTTTTGTCAAACAAAACCGCTTGGCTTTTCTCGGGGTTAACTTCGATCCTCCACTTTCGGAACCAGACGCCTAGGGCGTTGGCCGATTGTTGGAGGACTCGAGCTATGCATTGTTCGCTTCTGCCGGAGCGATATATGGCCGTGTCGTCGGCGAACAAGGCTAAGTGCGTCCCGGGGAAGGTCGGGATGTCGCTGGTGTATAGCGTAAAAGCTAGAGGCGAGAGCACACTGCCTTGGGGCACTCCGGCGCGAATGGGATGGGGGGCTGAAAGCGCGCCCTCGATACGGTATCGAAAGGTGCGGTTCGACAAAAAGTCTCGTAAGATGAGCACGAGACGATCTGGCACACCGAGTTGATATAGCTTGTATATCAGACCGTTGTGCCAGACCTTGTCGAAAGCTTTCGCTACGTCGAAGAACAGGGCTCCCGTCACTTGGCCGCGTTGGAAGCGGTCGCTGATATGCTCAACGATGCGGAAGACCTGTTGGACGCAAGAATGGTTGGCTCTGAAGCCGAACTGCTCGGGGGGCATCAGGCTCTTGGCCTCGACAAAGTCTTTGAGTCGCTTATAAATAAGTCTCTCGTAGACCTTGCCCAGGCCGCTGAGCAAGCTGATGGGGCGATAGCTGGTCGGGGAGGACCTAGGCTTCCCTGGTTTGGGGATACCGATAACGGTAGCCCCTTTCCACGATTGTGGAAACATGTTGTTGGACAGAGCGCCATTGAAGATGGCGGTCATCAACATTATCAGGGAGGCGGGAAAGAGACGGATCACCCTGTTGGTGATGCCATCGGAACCAGGGGCTTTCCTGGGTTTGAGTTTGCCTATGATCTCCTTTACCTCGTCTGGAGTGACGGGGGGCAGGGGGTCATCGGGGTCCTCGACGGGGGGGATGGAAGCTCTACGTTCGACTTCAGCGTCCACCATGCGAAGGTGGGCTTGGTCTACTGGTAGAGAGCTGGGAGTGCATTGTGCCTCCAGGCTGTCGGCTAGGCATTCGGCTTTCTCGTCGTCATCGAAGGCGACGGTGTTATCAGGGCGCGTGAGGGGTGGCATAGAGGTGACCTCAGCAGATCGTAATTTCTTCTGAAGTTTCCAGAATGCCAAGTGGTTGGGTTCGAGGTCGCCCAGCATCTTATCCCAGTCAGCGTCACGCAGTTCTTTAATGCGATTACTTACTTTACGCTGTAAGTAGCGCATGTGAACTTTGTTACTCTGACAGGGGAAGGCGCTGTAGGCACGGACGGCCGCGTTCTTCTCCGTCAACAGGTCACGCACATCGTCCGGGAGTCTCCAGCGATGATCGCTCATCGCCGGAGTCTCCCTCGAACATTCGTTCAAGACGTATTGCACGTGATCTGTGAGAGAGTCGATCGCGGCCGTCGTGTCGGCGGCGGTCTCGATCAAGTCGGGGATCTTGTCCAAGTGAGGTGACTTTGTGTCTTTCAGCATTTCGCTTACTCGACTCCAGTCAGTGATCACTCGGGTCGGGGGGGGTTGTGCGGGGTCCATGGGTCCCGATCTAGGAGCGAACTCCATGACCACGGGCCGATGGTCCGAGCTGAGCTCGTCGATCGCTTCCACAGAGTGCAACCGTAGGTTGACATTCTTGAGGAGAGCTACGTCGAGCACGTCGGGGCGGTGGGTGGGATCGTGAGGGTAGTGAGTGGGATGCATCGGAGCGATGACATCGAAACATAAGGGCCCGCATAGATCAAGCACGGCTCTGCCTCTGGCATTGCTCGTGTGACTATTCCAGGAGGGGTGTTTGGCATTGAGGTCCCCCGCCAGAAGGACGGAGGTACTCAAACCGAGAAGCTTGGTGAGGTCATCTTTAATGGCGGAGTTGTTCTCCGCCGGGATGGCAGGTGGGATATAAGTTGAGATGACCGTAATGGGTTGATGGCCTGTCATGCCCAGCCGACAGACGGAGACCTCAAGTCTAGAGAGGGCGGGAGGATCCATAGGGATGCAGTACAGGGACGACCTATAGTAAATAAGAGTCCCTCCCCTATGACAACGAGTCCTGTCGTTGCGAACTATACGATAGTTCGCAATTCTCGGGTCTCGATGGTAGGGTTTGAGAAAGGTCTCCTGGACCAGAAGAATGTCTAACTTGTGGTCGCGGAGGAACGCGGCGACCTCATCGCGTTGGCGTAGAAAGCCATTGGCGTTGAAGAACCCTATCCGGAGGGCCTTCGGTTTGAACCTACGCGCGGGGGAGGACCTATCCATGTAGTGACGTGTAGGTTTCTACGTGGCGCACTACGTCACTAAACTGAGCGAATACAGAGGCGTGATCGCCTCTGCACCCCTCAAGGGCCCGGGCCATTGCCAGGGCTCTGGGGGAATAGAAGGCGTTGTACGTGACCAGGATGATGTTCCTGGTCACGTCGCCCCCTGAGACTACCTTGGGAGTAGTTGGAGGTGCTTGCAGCACCGGGCGACTACCCAAGGTAGCTCGGGTTGTCATGGGCGGGGAGAAGGGCGGGACAGCCACGTCCATAAGGGCCGGGATGGCCTTTGGTGGCGCGGCGGGTTGAGCGGGCAGAGCCGCGGAGGTGGCCTGAGGGGCCTGTGGGGCGGCAGCCCTCAAGGCCGGGAAGTGGGCCTTGTGGTTGCCGGTCCAGGGATTGGGGCGCTGGGGACTCAAGGTCGCCGGCAGCGCTCTTGAAAGAGTCGGGCATTCCCTGAGCTGGCGAGCGTTTGCACGCTTTGCCAGTTTAGGGGCTGAGGATTTGGGTGCCTTGGGGCAGCCCCGGTAGTTAGCCGGGTGTCCTGACTCACCGCACAGCACGCAGCTGGGCGGTTCGTCGCACTGGGTCCGGTCTTTGGGACGTGGGCAGTCTGAGGTGCCATGGTCACCCAGGCACTTGACGCAGCGGGGTTTGCCGTGGCAATTCCGCTGTGAGTGCCCGTACAGTTGGCACCGGTGACATTGTCCGACAATGCCACTGCGTGAGGGCGTCTCCACTTTGAGGCCGGAAAGGCCACAAATCTTGGAGAGGGCGAATATGGGGTGGTGGCCCACGGTGGGGTCGCAAACGACCAACACCATGTCGTATGCGGCGCCGCCACGGCGGTGCATGCGGTGGACCTGGGCCACGGGTATGTTTTGCGACTCAAGGTCGCGACGGATATCCTCGACGGGAATCTCTCGAGGGACGTTGCGCACGACGGCGCGGGTCTGTTTCTCCTCCGCGAAAGCGAAGGAGTGGAACGGGATGTTCCTGGCTACTAGTAGCCTGTGGAGCTCCCGGTAGTCGGTCGCGGTAGGGACTGTGACCTTAATGCCCGCTTGGACGGCACGGGCATTTGTGTATTTGATTCGGCGTTCGTTACACGCCGTGGAAACGTCAGTCCACTTGCCCTTGTCATGAATGAACAAGGGGGGAGGAGCGGACAGTTTTCGGGGAAGGGGGGCAGCCGGGGCGGCAATGGCCATGGGGCTGTGTGGGCGGCTAGCCTGTTGGGTGTTGTCAACAGGCGAGGCGGGGCGTGAGACGGGGGCTGAGGGGGTAGTAGGGAGGGCGGGGGGAGAAGATGCCTTGACGGCAGTCTTCTTTGCTGCGGGTGCAGCCTCCAGTTTGGAATTGCCCTTCATCTTCCTCTTCCCCCCGGTGGCGTTGCCACCGTATGAGGAGTCAGAATCTGATGAGCGTGATTGGGAGGAGGAGTCGGAGTCGTACTCCGACATGGGGGAGGGCGAGCCTGACCTCTGGGCCAGAGGGATTTGGCTCTCGGGTTCCTCAGGGAGTGATTTCTGGGAATGGGATAAGCCCTGAGGGGGCACGGGGGCGGAGGTCTGAGGGGGTAGAGGGGCGGAGACCTGAGGGGTCTCGGGGACGGCCATCGCGGAGATGACCTTTATTTTCGAACGAACATCGTTCGCAATGCGGGGGTCCCTAACATGGGTGAGCAATAGCTCGCAAATGGCCGTAAAGGCATCGGCCATTGCGGCCATTGGGGCGGTGGGATTGACCGCCTGAGGGGCGGCCATGTTGCTGAGTAGCAACTGGGGGCGGGGGCAAGAATTGCCTACCTACACCTCGAGGAGACACGACATGTGTGCTCTCCTCGAGTGACAGCTTCCCAAAAAAAAAGAACCCACCCCTTGAGCGTTTCCTAGTGTTATCGCCGGTGAGAAGAAAGCCCAAACAAACTCACCGACAACACAGCTGTCTTGCCTGAAGGGCCACTATCCTAACTTCCCGGTGGGAGGTTCCGGGAATGTGTTCCCTCCCTGTCGGGAAAAGACAGGGAGGTGTGTACCTACGGTGTGCCCTAAGCTTGTAATCCGGTCGCCAGTCTTAATGTGCGAACCGGTTCCTATGGGGTCTAGTGCGAAGGGGTAGACACACCCAACCGACACTAGGTGTGTTGCTGTGGAGAGAACTCGGAGACTTAGGTTTGACTAGGAGATCCCCCAAGGCCAAAACCTAGCTCCCGACTCCAATTGACTGCTTCACCCTGAAGGGGATCAGCGGGTGTGTTGGGGCAACACCCCCTTGGCTTCGTTGGCACCGTAAGGTTTCCCACCAAGGACCACGAAACTGTGGTTTTTCCCTGAAGGGGCACACGTTTTTGACTGATTCTTGTTAAGGAAACAGTAAAATCGTCTGCTACCTTGAAAAAGGCTGCTTCGGATTTGTAAATGTAGTCGGCGACTACGGATGACGTCACGGCGAGAGCGGGACGGAGCGAAAGGGCGCGACAACGCAGGTAGCGGGCGAGCGGCGGAGAGCAGCACGACCGTCACGGGCGGGCGTCGGGCGGAGAGTGATGAAAATCGAAAATTGTTAACAGTCGTATTTATACCAACGCTCGCGGTACGCTGTCGCGGCGAGCTCGACATAGCGGCGGACCAATCGCAGCGCTCCTTTGCTAGAGTGTAGATCCCGCGCGGGGAGAGGGGGTACTCGGGAGGGGAGGTAGAGGGGGAGGGGAGACGCTTGTGTTCGTCATTATTGAAACGAAATAAAAATTATGTGAGAATTCTTACTGTATTAATAAATTAACGAAAAAGGGAAATTAACACAATAAAAAAAAAAAGAAAGAAAGAAAAAAAAAAAAAAAAAAAAAAAAAAAAAACTCCATAATTTCTTTTTTTTTTTTTTTCCGTCTTATAAGTATTGCAATTGTATTACGATAATATTGAATATTATCATTAAGGAGGCACTTCACTTGTCGTATTTGCCCAAATATTTGCGTTACATACTTGATTATAATTATTTTTTATTATATTATATTTTTTTTTTTTTTTTTTTTTAATACAAAGAAGTATTGAATTATTGGCGAATCAGAGGCTGTACTGTATCGTTTCAATACCTTTGCCTGATTTGTTTACATGCCTATGTAACATTATAATAATTGCCATAATTTATTTCTGGACCGTTGTGTAATTTTTCTATATTTATTTTCTTAATCTCTAATATCGTTGTTCAATCAATTGGGGGGGTCTTTAATAGTACCTACATCATCTTAGATAGATACGTTTTTAGACAACACCGTTAAAGAAACTGTCTTTGTTATATGTTTGACGAATTATATTGTGGCCCTGAAAAGGGCCTTTTGTTTTGTATGCATACGAGCGAAATAGCATCGCGCAACCGACATAATAGATATGGGTACGGTAGGTACGTCATAAGTATTATATCGAAATACGCGTGCCGAGCAGCACTCGCACGAAGCACCGGCTGTGTGTGTGTAGCGCAGGCGGCGCGACGTTTAAGCCTTCTTCTCGGTCTTCTTGGGCAGTAGCACGGCCTGGATGTTCGGCAGCACACCACCTTGAGCGATCGTCACGCCGGAGAGCAGCTTGTTCAACTCCTCGTCGTTGCGGATGGCCAATTGAAGATGACGCGGGATGATCCTGGTCTTCTTGTTGTCCCTCGCGGCGTTACCGGCCAACTCGAGGACCTCAGCGGCCAGGTACTCCATAACGGCGGCCAAGTAAACGGGCGCGCCGGCACCCACTCGCTCGGCGTAGTTGCCGTTACGCAGCAGCCTGTGGATACGTCCAACGGGAAACTGAAGACCGGCACGGTTGGAACGGGACTTTGCCTTTCCCTTCACTTTGCCACCTTTACCGCGTCCAGACATGGTCGATAGGTTTGTTTGTACTACCGTAAACAACAACGAAACACGCGAACGTCAGTGCGCGCGCCGAGACAATCCCTTACAATATATTTTTTTTCGAGCCGGCTCGTCCGTATTTATACGCACGTCGCGTAGCTGTGTCAGTGGGAGGGGTAAACTGCTAACGAAACCAAATCGCTAAACGCGCAGGCGCGCGCTCGCTCACTACCTCTCGGTATGATGCGTCAAATAAAATATCAACGACGGCACGGGGTGGGCAGAACTTGAATATTAAATTTCTAATTTTGGTATGTTGTACCTACTCACTATGTATGTATGTATGTATGTATGTATGTATGTATGTATGTATGTATGTATGTATGTATGTATGTATATATGTATGCATGCATGCATGCATGCGGGAAAGAAAAGACAAAAAAAAAAAAAAAAACAAAAAAAAAAAAAGAAGTTTTAGTAGGTACAAGACGCCACACACAGCACATCAATGTACAACACAACAGTCTGTCAAATTTCTATTAATAGATTTTCAACTTTATCGCTATAGCATTAGGTTCTATAGGTATTGGTTAGTTGACCTTTGTGTGTTTTAAGCAATTACGTAGTAACTACTACTAATGTTGTTAGTAGGTAATAGTTGCAAGTGTAGGTACCTAATAATGGAAAAATTTCGTATTACCTATTATTTATGTAGGTAGGTAGGTAGGTAGGTAGGTAGGTAGGTAGGTAGGTAGGTAGGTATAACGTTTTTGACTCTGTGTTATAGAAACGAATATTTTTCATATTCATGATAGTATTGTTAGCCCTGAAAAGGGCTTTTTGGTGTGCGCTATGTGAGCGCTGCGATTGAGAGCGCATGGCACGCGCGCTAAGCATCTCGGTGGTCGCCGCCTTGGTTTCTTCAGTTGCTGCTTGCTTGCTTGCTGCATGCATCCGATGAATGAAGTCGGTCGGTCGAGCGAGACGCGTCGAGCGGTGTTCAGCACCCTCGTTCCCGAGGACGATAGACAGACGCGTAACAACGACGTAGGTACTACATACATACGTACGTACGTTCTTGCGTTTGGATGGACTCACGCATCTTTCTACAGTATAATATTGTACGTACACAAATACACATGCACGTGTTGTTGTTGTTGTTTTTGTTGATGGTGGTCGGCGGTCAGCCGACTGCGCCGCTTTCGTCGCCGGTGTAACGCGAACGCGCGACCGTAGCTTACTTCTTAGCGGCGGAAGCTTTCTTGGCTGCCGGCTTAGACTTGGGTGTTGCCGCGGCCTTCTTGGGTTTAGGCGCTTTAGGCTTCTTTGTTGGCGGCTTGGCAGTCTTCTTGGCTTTCGGTGCCTTCGCCTTTGCGGGGGCGGCGGCCTTCTTAGGTGCCGGCTTCTTCTTAGCGGCGGCGGCGGCGGCTGCCGCCTTCTTGTCCTTGGCGGCGGCGGCGGCCGTCGACTTGGCTTTCGAAGGAGAAGCGGCGGACGCGGCGGCGGCAGCAGCCTTCTTGGTCTTGGCGCCGGCTGCCGAGGCGATCGCCTTCTTTGTCTTCGCAGCCGCAGCGGGAGCTTTGGCGGCCTTGCCGGCGGCGCCGGCGGGCTTCTTCGACGCGGCCGACTTCGACTCGAGCTTGAAGGAACCTGAGGCACCCTTGCCTTTGGTCTGGATCAGCGCGCCAGATTCGACGGCGCTCTTCAGATATTTTCTGATGAACGGAGCCAGTTTCTCCGCGTCGACCTTGTACTGCGCGGCGATGTACTTCTTGATCGCCTGCAGGGAAGATCCGCTGCGCTCCTTCATCTCCTTGATGGCGCTGTTGACCATCTCGGATGTTTTGGGATGGGTCGGCTTTGCCTTGGGTTTCTTGGCAGAACCGGCGCCGCCGGCCTGTCTCGCCTGCTTCTTCGCTGGGGTAGCGGGTGCCGGAGCCTCGGTAGCAACTGCGGTGTCAGCCATCTCGAATAGATTGATTGTTTGTTTGTTTGTTTGTTGATTAATGAAACACGTAGGTACGTTGTACGACACACAACGGACACACACACACACACTGAGTTCTAGTTAGAGTTATTAACGCAATATAAGAGACTTAGATGTCGCCACTTATAGGTTTCACGAGTTTCGTATGCGTACACTGAGGCACGACGTAACTTTACCGTAACGAGCGCCGTGATGTCGCGAGACGTTTTCTCGTATGAACGCTTGAAAGTTTTCACTAACACGTATCTAATAAAATAAGTAAAAATATTGTTTAACGCGTCGAAGCGGCGGTTATGTTTACGTTTTCGGATATGACATGAAGTTGACGACCAGAGTGCGGTGGCGGCGGTGTCGCGAGGCGATCGGTGCGGGTGTGGCGGCGTTTTAATTCGAAGACTGCGTACGATGCCGAGGTCGGGTCGAGTTCAAAACGTTATTTTCTCTATAAAAGTGATGTGTGGCGGCGGTAGAGGTCGACGCGTCGACGGGGAGGATATCGAGCTTGTGCGGCGACAACAATTCGTCGATATGGGACGGCCTCGCGAAGGTATTATCTAGGTAAAAGTGAAGCGTCGTAAAACACCGCGAGCGCGCCGAACTGTTAAGGACGGACGACTCCGTCCGGGACGTGCAACCCGCGTTAATAATGTGTGGTGTTCTAATATCGAAAGAAAGACTGGAATGGCCTTCTTCGACTAGCAAACAGTGTACGGATCGGGATTATAAAGTGTAGGTATCGAATAAGGTGGTAAGACGACAAAAGACGTAGGCGCGCTGACGCTGACGCCAGTGCCAGTACAATCCCGGTAGGTAGGTGGTACACCGCGTGCCGCATATTCCCTCGAGACGATAGCTATACACAACAGACAGGTATGTAATCACGTAAAATAATGCATATACACGCTGAGAAATACATAACATAACGTAGGTACTAACTATGTAGTCTGGACAGGTAGAATAATAACACGACATAAACACAAACGGCGCGCCGACGGCTAATAGGTATTTAGCCGCCGTACCTACATAAGTGGTTTAATATATTATTTATATCGATTTCAGGTCTCTGATAAATGAAGACGACGGCGCCTGCGATGGCGACTGTGGCGAGGGACAACATCAAAATCATCGTTCTTCAACTATCTATAAGTAATTAAAAAGGTGAATAACTCGAATGTGTAATAGTAGATCTGTAGGTAGGTACTAGTATTTGTAAGTGAATTGGATGGCGTTACGTACACATGTTTTAATGTTTTATATTTATCAATTTCAGGCGACCCTCCTGCTGAGCACGATGAGGGCGATGGCGTCGGCGTCGGCGACGACGGCGAGTGACAAAGAGAACGTTTACTGTAAGACGTAAGGTAAATAAGTTATTATGTTATATACTCTAGATCTGTACTGGTTTATAAGTAGTATCTAATTTATGTAATACGTATGTTTATGTATATTAAAATGATGACAAGTAAACAACTGTTTCATGTACCTATCACTCTCTCTCTCTCTCTCTCTCTCTCTCTCTCTCTCTCTCTCTCTCTCTACCTACCTACCTACCTACCCAAATCTAAATAAAACTTAAATAGATAGGTATTCGATATGAGCATAGTTGTTTGGTTGGTAGTTACGTTTTTTAGACAATTCCATTAAAGAAACACATTTATTATATATCGAATCATATGCGGCCCTGAAAAGGGCCTTTTTTTTTTGTTGTGCGCATCTACATACATGCGTTGCGTATGATCGAACGGTATGATGATTGTCAATCACACACACACACACATAGAGCAGAGCTAGGGTTTAACCGCCGAAACCGTACAGGGTACGACCCTGGCGTTTCAGAGCGTAGACGACGTCCATGGCGGTGACGGTCTTCCTCTTGGCGTGCTCGGTGTAGGTGACGGCATCGCGGATGACGTTCTCGAGGAACACTTTAAGCACACCGCGAGTCTCCTCGTAGATCAGACCGGAGATACGCTTCACGCCGCCTCTGCGAGCCAGACGACGGATGGCGGGCTTCGTGATACCCTGGATGTTATCACGAAGTACCTTCCTGTGACGCTTGGCTCCTCCTTTTCCCAGACCCTTTCCTCCCTTACCGCGACCGGTCATCTTATCTTCCCAAAGTAATAACCAACGAACACACGATAATATACAACACTCGTCAGGCACGGGTGTGCGGCGTTCACGAACAACGCGGGACGACTGCTCGTGAATTTTTTTTTTTTTTTTTTTTTTTTTGACGATGACCACTCGCAGTTCAGCACACTAAGGCTGGTTACTGCTTAACCGGACTATCCTGTGGTGGCCTTAAATGACTCTAAGGCCCCCAGCCAGGGCTTACAAACTAAATAAAACTAAACTAAATGACCGCTCGCTAGGGCATCCCCTGCGGGATAAGGACCTCGGCTAGCGGCGTCATTTGGGAGGAACAGCAAGGGACAGGCTGGGTCGTAACATTATTTAGGGAATTTAAAACTACTGGCTCAGCGACGCGGGCTGGCTCGGTAATCAAAGGTCGGGGAGGGTTATTACTGGGACGTCGCGACGGGCCCCGGCGGCGGGGCCGGAAAACGGAACGCGGTCTGTGTCGTGTATGTTTTCGAAGAGTGCTGGTTTCCCTACGGCTCTCTTGAATCTGGGTGATGGGGTCGTCGGGCTCGACGAGGGTATGCCTCGGGCGGCGAATCCTACTGATCTGTGAGGGAGTGTATCGGGTGGCCGATGCGATAAGGGGATTTTGATGTTTTGAAGCAGTTTCGATGAAACGCTGCGATAGTCGTTTCATGAACTGTTTCACTGTCGGGATTTTGAGGTCGACGTGGAGTCGTTCATTCCTAATGAACCACGGGGCGCCCGTGGCCTTTCGGAGAAATCGATTTTGAACTACTTGCATCCTATGGATATGGTGCGACTTTGCGTGCGCGAAAGTGGCGCACGCATACGTCATTATGGGGCGTATGCACGTCGTGAAGATGCGCAGTTTGCATCTTAGGGACAGCTTGCTGCGTGCATTCAGCATGGAGTGGAGCCTACCGAGAGCGAAAGAGGCACGAGAACGTACCTTCTTTATGTGCTCAGCGAACGTAAGGTGACGGTCGAGGATCACACCTAGATATTTGGCTTGCTTCTCCCAAGGGATCGGCTTACCAAACATGGTGATCGGGCTGGGAGCGGGTCTGGAAAATCGGCCTCGCGTTTTGTCAAACAAAACCGCTTGGCTTTTTTCGGGGTTAACTTCGATCCTCCACTTTCGGAACCAGACGCCTAGGGCGTCGGCCGATTGTTGGAGGACTCGAGCAATGCATTGTTCGCTTCTGCCGGAGCGGTAAATGGCCGTGTCGTCGGCGAACAGGGCTAAGTGCGTCCCGGGGAAGGTCGGGATGTCGCTAGTGTACAGCGTGAACGCTAGGGGCGAGAGCACACCGCCCTGGGGCACTCCGGCGCGAACGGGATGGGGGGCTGAAAGCGCACCCTCGATACGGTATCGAAAGGTGCGGTTCGACAGATAGTCTCGTAAGATGAGCACGAGACGATCTGGCACACCGAGTCGATATAACTTGTATATCAGACCGTTGTGCCAGACCTTGTCGAAAGCTTTCGCCACGTCGAAGAACAGGGCTCCCGTCACTTGGCCGCGCTGAAAGCGGTCGCTGATATGCTCAACGATGCGGAAGACCTGTTGGGCGCACGAATGGTTGGCTCTAAAGCCGAACTGCTCGGGGGGAATCAGGCTCTTGGCCTCGACATAGTCCTTGAGTCGCTTATAAATAAGTCTCTCGTAGACTTTGCCTAGGCCGCTGAGCAAACTGATGGGACGATAGCTGGTCGGGGAGGACTTGGGCTTCCCTGGTTTGGGGATACCGATAACGGTAGCCCCTTTCCACGATTGTGGGAACATGTTGTTGGACAGAGCGCCATTGAAGATGGCGGTCATCAACATCATCAGGGAGGCGGGAAAGAGACGGATCACCCTGTTGGTGATGCCATCGGACCCAGGGGCTTTCCTGGGTTTGAGTTTGCCTATGATCTCCTTTACCTCGTCCGGAGTGACGGGGGGCAGGGGGTCATCGGGGTCCTCGACGGGGGGGATGGAAGCTCTACGTTCGACTTCAGCATCCACCATGCGAAGGTGAGCTTGGTCTACTGGTAGAGAACTGGGGGTGCATTGAGCCTCCAGGCTGTCGGCTAGGCACTCGGCTTTCTCGTCGTCATCGAAGGCGACGGTGTTATCTGGGCGAGTGAGGGGTGGCATAGAGGTGACCTCAGCAGATCGTAATTTCTTCTGAAGTTTCCAGAATGCCAAGTGGTTGGGTTCGAGGTCGCCCAGCATCTTATCCCAGTCAGCGTTGCGCAGTTCACTAATGCGATTACTTACTTTACGCTGTAGGTAGCGCATGTGAACTTTGTTATTCTGACAGGGGAAGGCGCTGTAGGCACGGACAGCCGCGTTCTTCTCCGTCAACAGGTCACGCACATCGTCTGGGAGCTTCCAGCGATGATCGCTCACCGCCGGAGTCTCCCTCGAACACTCGTTCAAGACGTATTGCACGTGATCTGTGAGAGAGTCGATCGCAGCCGTCGTGTCGGCGGCGGTCTCGATAAGGTCGGGGATTTTGTCCAAGTGAGGTGACTTTGTGTCTTTCAGCATTTCGCTTACTCGACTCCAGTCAGTGATCACTCGGGTCGGGGGGGGTTGTGCGGGGTCCATGGGTCCTGATCTAGGAGCAAACTCCATGACCACGGGCCGATGGTCCGAGTTGAGCTCGTCGATCGCTTCCACAGAATGCAACCGTAAGTTGACATTCTTGAGGAGAGCTACGTCGAGTACGTCGGGGCGGTGAGTGGGATCGTGAGGGTAGTGTGTAGGATGCATCGGAGCGATGACATCGAAACATAGGGGCCCGCATAGATCAAGCACGGCTCTGCCTCTGGCATTGCTCGTGTGACTATTCCAGGAGGGGTGTTTGGCATTGAGATCCCCCGCCAGAAGGACGGAGTTACTCATACCGAAAAGTTTGGTAAGGTCATCTTTTATGGCGGAGGTGTTCTCCGCCGGGATGGCAGGTGGGACGTAAGTAGAGATGACCGTGATGGGTTGATGGCCCGTCATGCCCAGCCGACAGACGGAGACCTCTAGTCTAGAGAGGGCGGGCGGATCCATAGGGATGCAGTACAGGGACGACTTATAGTAAATAAGAGTCCCTCCCCTATGACATCGAGTCCTGTCGTTGCGAACTATACGATAGTTCGCAATTTTCGGGTCTCGATGGTAAGGTTTGAGAAAGGTCTCCTGGACCAGAAGAATATCTAACCTATGGTCGCGGAGGAACGTGGCGACCTCGTCACGTTGGCTTGGAAGGCCATTGGCGTTGAAGAACCCTATCCGGAGGGCCTTCGGTTTAAACCTACGCGCGGGGGGAGACCTATCCATTAAGTGACGCGTAAGTTTCTACGTGGCGCACTACGTCGCCAAATTGGGCAAAGACAGAGGCGTGGTCGCCTCTGCACACCTCTAGGGCCCGGGCCATTGCCAGGGCTCTAGGGGAATAAAACGCGTTGAATGTGACCAGGATGATGTTCCTGGTCACATCTCCGCCGGCGGTTGCCTTAGGAGTAGGTGGGGGGAGGGCCGGTGCCTGGAGCACGGGGCGCCCTGCGAGCGTTGCCCGAGTCGCCGTCGGCGGGGAGAAGGGCGGGATGGCCATGTCCAACTTGAGGTCCATGAGGGCCGGAATGGCCCTTGTGGCCGGGGCGAGTGGAGTCGCGGTGTTGGGTTGTGGGGCCTGGCGAGCGGCAGTCCTTAGGGCCGGAAAGTGGGCCCTATGGTTGCCGTTCCATGGGTTCGGACGCTGGGGGCCCGAGGCCCCCGAAGGATTTCCCACTAGTGTGGGGCACTCCCTCTGCTGGCGCGCGTGAGCACGCTTCGCCAGCTTGGGGGCGGAGGATTTTGGCGCCTTGGGGCAACCCCGGTAGTTAGCCGGGTGCCCTGTTGCGCCACACAGCACACAGCTGGGTGGCTCGGCGCACAAGGTACGGTCCTTGGGGCGAGGACAGTCAGCGGTGCCATGACTCCCCAGACACTTAACGCAGCGGGGTTTGCCGTGGCAATTCCCCTGCGAGTGTCCGTAAAGTTGGCAGCGATGACACTGTCCAACTATGCCACTGCGGGCGGGGGTCTCCACCTTGAGGCCAGAGAGGCCACAAATTTTGGAGAGGGCGAATATGGGGTGGTGGCCCACGGTGGGGTCGCAAACGACCAACACCATGTCGTATGCAGCGCCCCCACGGCGGTGCATACGGTGGACCTGTGCCACCGGAATGTTCTGCGACTCAAGGTCGCGGCGGATATCCTCCACTGATATCTCGCGCGGGACGTTGCGCACGACGGCGCGGGTTTGTTTCTCCTCCGCGAAAGCGAAGGAGTGGAACGGGATGTTCCTGGCTACTAAGAGCCTGTGGAGTTCCCTATAATCGGTCGCAGTGGGGACCGTGACCTTAATGCCCGCTTGGACGGCACGGGCATTGGTGAACTTAATTCGGCGTTCATTGCACGCCGTGGAAACATCTGTCCACTTCCCCTTGTCGTGAATGAACAAGGGGGGGGGTGCGGACAGTTTCCGGGGGAGGGGGGCAGCCGGGGCGGCAATGACCATTGGGCTGTTCGGGCGGCTGGCCTGTTGGGGGACACCAACAGGTGAAGCGGCGCGAGAGACGGGGGCAGAGGGGGTGGGGGAAAGAGCGGGGGGAGAAGGTGCCTTGACGGCAGTCTTCTTAGCTGCGGGTGCAGCTTCCGTCTTCGGGTTGCCCCTCTTCTTCCTCTTTCCTCCGGCGGCGGCGCCGCCGTAGGAAGAGTCCGAAGAGGAGGAACTCGATCCGGTGGAGGGGGTGTCGGAGTCATACTCCATGAGGGGGGGGGGTGAGCTCGACCTCTGGGTGAGGGAGAGTTGGGTGTCGGCATCGCTATGTGCGATGTCAACAATGGGCGACAGAGGATAAGCCACTGGGGCAGAGTCCTGAGGGGGTGCGGGGGGGGCCGACTCGGTCATGGCCTTCAATTTACAACGGAAATCGTTCACCACGCGGGGGTCGCGCACGTATGTGAACAGCGCCTCAAACATCGACAAAACAGTCTCTGATGAGGCGGATAGGGGGGCGGGGGGAGTGACCACCTGAGGGGCGGCCATGTTGCTAAGCAACTAAAAGGGGCGTGGGGCAAGAGCTTGCCTACCTACACCTCGAGGAGACACGTCAGACGTGAGCTCCCCGAGTGACAGTATCCCCCAAAGCTCCCTTCCCTTGGGTGTTTCCTATGTGTTATAGTCGGTGAGAAGAAAACCCAAACAAACTCACCGACAACACTACTGTCTGACCTGAAGGGCCTCTATCCTAACTTCCCGGGTGGGAGTACCCAGGAATGAGTACCCTCCCTGTCGGGTAAAGACAGGGAGGTGCGTACCTAAGGTGAGCCCTAAGCTAGTCAACCCGTTGCCGATCTTAATGTGCAACGGGGCCCTAGGGTCTTACGACCGGTCCGGTTCGTTGGGGTTGAGACACCCAACCGACCCGGGTGAATGCTGAAAGAGAGCGGGGTTAAGCACTGGGCGCGACTAGGAGATCCCCCAAGGCCGCGATTCCAGTGCCCTTCCGACTTTACCTAACCCTGAAGGGGCTAGGTAGGTGTGTCGGGTCCACACCACTTGGGTTCGTTGACACCGTAAGGTTTCCCCCAAGTACCACCGAAAGTGGATTTCACTCAGAAAGAGCAAAAAAAAAACGACGAAACGATTTGTAAATATCAAATGTTTGCACACTTGATACCTACAAAGCGCGCAGCAACAGCTGAATGTTACGACAATGTGCGTAGGCACAAAGCGTAGCAAACAAAACTGCTGCTACGAAACCGTAGCACACTCGTAGCAGTGCTACGTAGTGTCGGGCGGGCGACTCGGTGCGGCACAGGTGGCGCGCGGCCACTGGGGCAGAGCGCCGGGTGGCTCGTAGGCGAGTGCGGAGGTGGGAGAGACGTGCGTTCGCTTCGAACGCGCGTAGCGGAATGCTCGTGAATTTTCTAGTTTTACCCTGTTTTATACCCGCGCCGAGTTCAGCGGACGGGGGGAATGATACGGTCCGTGCGCGGGGAGAGGTGAGACGTATACTCGTCGTTGGTTGGTCGGTTGGGCGATGTGTTAATTCTGCGTTTGTAGTTTCGTCGCGCGCATTCGAATAAAATAAGTAGGTACCTAGGTAATAATAAATCCTTAGTTTTTGTAAGCCCTGGCTGGAGGCCTTAAATTCATTTGAGGCCACGATAGGATAGTCCGGTTAAGCAGTAACCAGCCTTAGTGTTCTGAACTGCGAGTGAGAGTCACACGCCCCAAAAAAAAAAAAAAAAAAAAAATCAGAACGTTACTAATAGCTAGGTAGCTAGCTACACATTGTTTAAAAATGACCCCTAAATGTACCTATAACATAACATAACAAATCCCAAATTGTTGTAAACAGGAATGTCGCCTTTCTTCCTTACTAACTTTCTTTTATGTAGGTACCACCCATATATATATATATATATATGTGTGTGTATATATCTATGCAAGGTTTAGGTATTATATATCGAGTAGGCATTATCGTAATTACCACCTATGATTTCGTTCATCAAACTTGTTGATTTAGGTTCTTATTTGTTGTATGTATGTATGTATGTATGTATTTATGTATGTGTGTGTTAGTTAGGTAGGTAACGTTTTTTTGCGACATTCTGATAGAAAGAAACATTTTATAATCAGATACATATGTGGCCCTGAAAAGGGCCTTTTATGTGAACGCACAGTCACAGACGGACGTATGCTGTTGCATGCAGCAGCAGCAGCAGTTTAAGCGCGTTCGCCTCTGATCCTGCGCGCCAACTGGATGTCCTTGGGCATGATGGTGACGCGCTTAGCGTGAATCGCGCACAGGTTGGTGTCCTCGAAGAGACCGACCAGGTAAGCTTCGCTGGCCTCCTGCAGCGCCATGACCGCGGAACTCTGGAAACGTAGATCGGTCTTGAAGTCCTGAGCGATCTCACGCACTAGACGCTGGAACGGAAGCTTGCGGATCAGCAGCTCGGTACTCTTCTGGTAACGACGGATCTCACGGAGGGCCACGGTGCCGGGCCTGTAACGATGGGGCTTCTTGACGCCTCCGGTGGCCGGTGCGCTCTTACGCGCAGCCTTGGTGGCGAGCTGTTTCCTCGGTGCCTTACCACCGGTGGATTTACGAGCGGTCTGCTTAGTACGCGCCATTGTAAACACGGAACGGGAGAATAACGAATAAAATAAACACTAAACGGACGCGCGGAACCACACGCAACGAACGTACGAGAGCGAATAAAACGGGCAGCATTTTTTTTTTTTTTTTTTTTTTGACGATGACCACTCGCAGTTCAGCACACTAAGGCTGGTTACTGCTTAACCGGACTATCCTGTGGTGGCCTTAAATGACTCTAAGGCCCCCAGCCAGGGCTTACAAACTAAATAAAACTAAACTAAATGACCGCTCGCTAGGGCATCCCCTGCGGGATAAGGACCTCGGCTAGCGGCGTCATTTGGGAGGAACAGCAAGGGACAGGCTGGGTCGTAACATTATTTGGGGAATTTAAAACTACTGGCTCAGCGACGCGGGCTGGCTCGGTAATCAAAGGTCGGGGAGGGTTATTACTGGGACGTCGCGACGGGCCCCGGCGGCGGGGCCGGAAAACGGAACGCGGTCTGTGTCGTGTATGTTTTCGAAGAGTGCTGGTTTCCCTACGGCTCTCTTGAATCTGGGTGATGGGGTCGTCGGGCTCGACGAGGGTATGCCTCGGGCGGCGAATCCTACTGATCTGTGAGGGAGTGTATCGGGTGGCCGATGCGATAAGGGGATTTTGATGTTTTGAAGCAGTTTCGATGAAACGCTGCGATAGTCGTTTCATGAACTGTTTCACTGTCGGGATTTTGAGGTCGACGTGGAGTCGTTCATTCCTAATGAACCACGGGGCGCCCGTGGCCTTTCGGAGAAATCGATTTTGGACTACTTGCATCCTATGGATATGGTGCGACTTTGCGTGCGCGAAAGTGGCGCACGCATACGTCATTATGGGGCGTATGCACGTCGTGAAGATGCGCAGTTTGCATCTTAGGGACAGCTTGCTGCGTGCATTCAGCATGGAGTGGAGCCTACCGAGAGCGAAAGAGGCACGAGAACGTACCTTCTTTATGTGCTCAGCGAACGTAAGGTGACGGTCGAGGATCACACCTAGATATTTGGCTTGCTTCTCCCAAGGGATCGGCTTACCAAACATGGTGATCGGGCTGGGAGCGGGTCTGGAAAATCGGCCTCGCGTTTTGTCAAACAAAACCGCTTGGCTTTTTTCGGGGTTAACTTCGATCCTCCACTTTCGGAACCAGACGCCTAGGGCGTCGGCCGATTGTTGGAGGACTCGAGCTATGCAATGTTCGCTTCTGCCGGAGCGGTAAATGGACGTGTCGTCGGCGAACAGGGCTAAGTGCGTCCCGGGGAAGGTCGGGATGTCGCTAGTGTAGAGCGTGAACGCTAGAGGCGAGAGCACACCGCCCTGGGGCACTCCGGCGCGAACGGGATGGGGGGCTGAAAGCGCACCCTCGATACGGTATCGAAAGGTGCGGTTCGACAAATAGTCTCGTAAGATGAGCACGAGACGATCTGGCACACCGAGTCGATATAACTTGTATATCAGACCGTTGTGCCAGACCTTGTCGAACGCTTTCGCCACGTCGAAGAACAGGGCTCCCGTCACTTGGCCGCGCTGAAAGCGGTCGCTGATATGCTCAACGATGCGGAAGACCTGTTGGGCGCACGAATGGTTGGCTCTAAAGCCGAACTGCTCGGGGGGAATCAGGCTCTTGGCCTCGACATAGTCCTTGAGTCGCTTATAAATAAGTCTCTCGTAGACTTTGCCTAGGCCGCTGAGCAAACTGATGGGACGATAGCTGGTCGGGGAGGACTTGGGCTTCCCTGGTTTGGGGATACCGATAACGGTAGCCCCTTTCCACGATTGTGGGAACATGTTGTTGGACAGAGCGCCATTGAAGATGGCGGTCATCAACATCATCAGGGAGGCGGGAAAGAGACGGATCACCCTGTTGGTGATGCCATCGGACCCAGGGGCTTTCCTGGGTTTGAGTTTGCCTATGATCTCCTTTACCTCGTCTGGAGTGACGGGGGGCAGGGGGTCATCGGGGTCCTCGACGGGGGGGATGGAAGCTCTACGTTCGACTTCAGCATCCACCATGCGAAGGTGAGCTTGGTCTACTGGTAGAGAACTGGGAGTGCATTGTGCCTCCAGGCTGTCGGCTAGGCACTCGGCTTTCTCGTCGTCATCGAAGGCGACGGTGTTATCTGGGCGAGTGAGGGGTGGCATAGAGGTGACCTCAGCAGATCGTAATTTCTTCTGAAGTTTCCAGAATGCCAAGTGGTTGGGTTCGAGGTCGCCCAGCATCTTATCCCAGTCAGCGTTGCGCAGTTCACTAATGCGATTACTTACTTTACGCTGTAGGTAGCGCATGTGAACTTTGTTATTCTGACAGGGGAAGGCGCTGTAGGCACGGACAGCCGCGTTCTTCTCCGTCAACAGGTCACGCACATCGTCTGGGAGCTTCCAGCGATGATCGCTCACCGCCGGAGTCTCCCTCGAACACTCGTTCAAGACGTATTGCACGTGATCTGTGAGAGAGTCGATCGCAGCCGTCGTGTCGGCGGCGGTCTCGATAAGGTCGGGGATTTTGTCCAAGTGAGGTGACTTTGTGTCTTTCAGCATTTCGCTTACTCGACTCCAGTCAGTGATCACTCGGGTCGGGGGGGGTTGTGCGGGGTCCATGGGTCCTGATCTAGGAGCGAACTCCATGACCACGGGCCGATGGTCCGAGTTGAGCTCGTCGATCGCTTCCACAGAATGCAACCGTAAGTTGACATTCTTGAGGAGAGCTACGTCGAGTACGTCGGGGCGGTGAGTGGGATCGTGAGGGTAGTGTGTAGGATGCATCGGAGCGATGACATCGAAACATAGGGGCCCGCATAGATCAAGCACGGCTCTGCCTCTGGCATTGCTCGTGTGACTATTCCAGGAGGGGTGTTTGGCATTGAGATCCCCCGCCAGAAGGACGGAGTTACTCATACCGAAAAGTTTGGTAAGGTCATCTTTTATGGCGGAGGTGTTCTCCGCCGGGATGGCAGGTGGGACGTAAGTAGAGATGACCGTGATGGGTTGATGGCCTGTCATGCCCAGCCGACAGACGGAGACCTCTAGTCTAGAGAGGGCGGGCGGATCCATAGGGATGCAGTATAGGGACGACTTATAGTAAATAAGAGTCCCTCCCCTATGACATCGAGTCCTGTCGTTGCGAACTATACGATAGTTCGCAATTTTCGGGTCTCGATGGTAAGGTTTGAGAAAGGTCTCCTGGACCAGAAGAATATCTAACCTATGGTCGCGGAGGAACGTGGCGACCTCGTCACGTTGGCTTGGAAGGCCATTGGCGTTGAAGAACCCTATCCGGAGGGCCTTCGGTTTAAACCTACGCGCGGGGGGAGACCTATCCATTAAGTGACGCGTAAGTTTCTACGTGGCGCACTACGTCGCCAAATTGGGCAAAGACAGAGGCGTGGTCGCCTCTGCACACCTCTAGGGCCCGGGCCATTGCCAGGGCTCTAGGGGAGTAAAACGCGTTGAATGTGACCAGGATGATGTTCCTGGTCACATCTCCGCCGGCGGTTGCCTTAGGAGTAGGTGGGGGGAGGGCCGGTGCCTGGAGCACGGGGCGCCCTGCGAGCGTTGCCCGAGTCGCCGTCGGCGGGGAGAAGGGCGGGATGGCCATGTCCAACTTGAGGTCCATGAGGGCCGGAATGGCCCTTGTGGCCGGGGCGAGTGGAGTCGCGGTGTTGGGTTGTGGGGCCTGGCGAGCGGCAGTCCTTAGGGCCGGAAAGTGGGCCCTATGGTTGCCGTTCCATGGGTTCGGACGCTGGGGGCCCGAGGCCCCCGAAGGATTTCCCACTAGTGTGGGGCACTCCCTCTGCTGGCGCGCGTGAGCACGCTTCGCCAGCTTGGGGGCGGAGGATTTTGGCGCCTTGGGGCAACCCCGGTAGTTAGCCGGGTGCCCTGTTGCGCCACACAGCACACAGCTGGGTGGCTCGGCGCACAAGGTACGGTCCTTGGGGCGAGGACAGTCAGCGGTGCCATGACTCCCCATCCGGGCAGCATTGGTCCCGCCCGTTTTTATACCGTGGCAACGTAACGCAGCGTGCGAGCGGGCATGGGGCGCACGCGGCGCCCTCTTTAGTATAATGAGCTAACTACAGAGAAGCTAAAAAAAAAAAAAAAAAAAAAAAAAAAAAAAAAAAAAAAAAAAAAAAAAAAAAAAAAAAATTACTTCATTCCAAAAATTGATATTAATAATTACGAATGAAAAAAAAAAGTATCCTTTCCTCCCCCCCCCCCCCCCTTGCCCCCCGTGCCCCCCTGTACGGTAATGTTTTAATAAAGAAATTAAACAACGACTAGCATTTTCCATATTTCGTACTTAAGCGAATATACATACGTACGTTGAAAATGTTGACAAATTAGATAGTGCTACCTATGTGCTATTCGATCGAACCGAATGTGGGTAAATAACGTACCGACCTACTAATTTATTTATTATTATTGGCAGTCTCGATTAAATTCGATTCTATTACTTCAGAATTTAAGCGGGAATTACTTTATGGTTTGTGTGCATGCTCCGTTATAATTTGAGTAGTGCATATCTACTTACTTAGTTTGAAATAAGTTTTATTTAGTTACTTAGTTGTATGTATCTATTTAGGTAGTTTAGTTTTTATTATTTAGTTATGAATTTTCAAGCATGGCATATCATTCGACCACTGTGTGGACAGTTGGTAATTTTATTTGTGTGTGTGTGTATGTGTGTAGTAAATAGGTAGGTGAACGTTTTGACTTTTCAAATTAAAGAAATGTGAATTATTATCACATGAACATATTTGTGGCCCTGAAAAGGGCCTTTTGGTTTTTCTCCTGCCATCTTGCGGTGGTGGTGTTGGGTGGTGCGCATCCAGGCGTCTGTCGTGGTTTGTGTGGATACGTGAATCATGCGAGTCTCGGTACGTACATAACAACATACGTAGTATGCAGGTATGCGCACAACGATGACACCGACACGATTAACACGCACCATCACTATATAGACAAGACGCACTGGATTTGACACTTTTCACACACACACACACACGACGAGGCGGCTTCGAGACGGTCTGCTCTGGTTAGCCGCCGACCGCTCACTTGGAGCTGGTGTATTTGGTGACGGCCTTGGTGCCTTCACTGACTGCGTGCTTGGCGAGCTCTCCTGGCAGCAGGAGCCTGACGGACGTCTGCACCTCCCTGGACGTGATGGTCGACCTCTTGTTGTAGTGGGCGAGGCGGGAAGCTTCGGCGGCGATACGCTCGAAGATGTCGTTCACGAACGAGTTCATGATGGACATGGCCTTGCTGGAGATACCGGTGTCGGGGTGCACCTGCTTCAGGACCTTGTAGATGTAGATGGCGTAACTCTCCTTCCTCTTGTGCTTCTTCTTCTTCTTGTCGGTCTTGGAGATGTTCTTCTGGGCTTTGCCAGACTTCTTGGCGGCTTTACCACTTGTCTTGGTCGGCATGATGAGAATTAATTTTTTATAACACTTGCTACCGAAACGGAGTTCAGTCGCAGTATAAAAATCGAAAATTTTTTTTTTTTTTTTTTTTTTGACGATGACCACTCGCAGTTCAGCACACTAAGGCTGGTTACTGCTTAACCGGACTATCCTGTGGTGGCCTTAAATGACTCTAAGGCCCCCAGCCAGGGCTTACAAACTAAATAAAACTAAACTAAATGACCGCTCGCTAGGGCATCCCCTGCGGGATAAGGACCTCGGCTAGCGGCGTCATTTGGGAGGAACAGCAAGGGACAGGCTGGGTCGTAACATTATTTGGGGAATTTAAAACTACTGGCTCAGCGACGCGGGCTGGCTCGGTAATCAAAGGTCGGGGAGGGTTATTACTGGGACGTCGCGACGGGCCCCGGCGGCGGGGCCGGAAAACGGAACGCGGTCTGTGTCGTGTATGTTTTCGAAGAGTGCTGGTTTCCCTACGGCTCTCTTGAATCTGGGTGATGGGGTCGTCGGGCTCGACGAGGGTATGCCTCGGGCGGCGAATCCTACTGATCTGTGAGGGAGTGTATCGGCTGGCCGATGCGATAAGGGGATTTTGATGTTTTGAAGCAGTTTCGATGAAACGCTGCGATAGTCGTTTCATGAACTGTTTCACTGTCGGGATTTTGAGGTCGACGTGGAGTCGTTCATTCCTAATGAACCACGGGGCGCCCGTGGCCTTTCGGAGAAATCGATTTTGAACTACTTGCATCCTATGGATATGGTGCGACTTTGCGTGCGCGAAAGTGGCGCACGCATACGTCATTATGGGGCGTATGCACGTCGTGAAGATGCGCAGTTTGCATCTTAGGTACAGCTTGCTGCGTGCATTCAGCATGGAGTGGAGCCTACCGAGAGCGAAAGAGGCACGAGAACGTACCTTCTTTATGTGCTCAGCGAACGTAAGGTGACGGTCGAGGATCACACCTAGATATTTGGCTTGCTTCTCCCAAGGGATCGGCTTACCAAACATGGTGATCGGGCTGGGAGCGGGTCTGGAAAATCGGCCTCGCGTTTTGTCAAACAAAACCGCTTGGCTTTTTTCGGGGTTAACTTCGATCCTCCACTTTCGGAACCAGACGCCTAGGGCGTCGGCCGATTGTTGGAGGACTCGAGCTATGCATTGTTCGCTTCTGCCGGAGCGGTAAATGGCCGTGTCGTCGGCGAACAGGGCTAAGTGCGTCCCGGGGAAGGTCGGGATGTCGCTAGTGTACAGCGTGAACGCTAGAGGCGAGAGCACACCGCCCTGGGGCACTCCGGCGCGAACGGGATGGGGGGCTGAAAGCGCACCCTCGATACGGTATCGAAAGGTGCGGTTCGACAGATAGTCTCGTAAGATGAGCACGAGACGATCTGGCACACCGAGTCGATATAACTTGTATATCAGACCGTTGTGCCAGACCTTGTCGAACGCTTTCGCCACGTCGAAGAACAGGGCTCCCGTCACTTGGCCGCGCTGAAAGCGGTCGCTGATATGCTCAACGATGCGGAAGACCTGTTGGGCGCACGAATGGTTGGATCTAAAGCCGAACTGCTCGGGGGGAATCAGGCTCTTGGCCTCGACATAGTCCTTGAGTCGCTTATAAATAAGTCTCTCGTAGACTTTGCCTAGGCCGCTGAGCAAACTGATGGGACGATAGCTGGTCGGGGAGGACTTGGGCTTCCCTGGTTTGGGGATACCGATAACGGTAGCCCCTTTCCACGATTGTGGGAACATGTTGTTGGACAGAGCGCCATTGAAGATGGCGGTCATCAACATCATCAGGGAGGCGGGAAAGAGACGGATCACCCTGTTGGTGATGCCATCGGACCCAGGGGCTTTCCTGGGTTTGAGTTTGCCTATGATCTCCTTTACCTCGTCCGGAGTGACGGGGGGCAGGGGGTCATCGGGGTCCTCGACGGGGGGGATGGAAGCTCTACGTTCGACTTCAGCATCCACCATGCGAAGGTGAGCTTGGTCTACTGGTAGAGAACTGGGGGTGCATTGAGCCTCCAGGCTGTCGGCTAGGCACTCGGCTTTCTCGTCGTCATCGAAGGCGACGGTGTTATCTGGGCGCGTGAGGGGTGGCATAGAGGTGACCTCAGCAGATCGTAATTTCTTCTGAAGTTTCCAGAATGCCAAGTGGTTGGGTTCGAGGTCGCCCAGCATCTTATCCCAGTCAGCGTTGCGCAGTTCATTAATGCGATTACTTACTTTACGTTGTAAGTAGCGCATGTGAACTTTGTTATTCTGACAGGGGAAGGCGCTGTAGGCACGGACAGCCGCGTTCTTCTCCGTCAACAGGTCACGCACATCGTCTGGGAGCTTCCAGCGATGATCGCTCACCGCCGGAGTCTCCCTCGAACACTCGTTCAAGACGTATTGCACGTGATCTGTGAGAGAGTCGATCGCAGCCGTCGTGTCGGCGGCGGTCTCGATAAGGTCGGGGATTTTGTCCAAGTGAGGTGACTTTGTGTCTTTCAGCATTTCGCTTACTCGACTCCAGTCAGTGATCACTCGGGTCGGGGGGGGTTGTGCGGGGTCCATGGGTCCTGATCTAGGAGCGAACTCCATGATCACGGGCCGATGGTCCGAGTTGAGCTCGTCGATCGCTTCCACAGAATGCAACCGTAAGTTGACATTCTTGAGGAGAGCTACGTCGAGTACGTCGGGGCGGTGGGTGGGATCGTGAGGGTAGTGTGTAGGATGCATCGGAGCGATGACATCGAAACATAGGGGCCCGCATAGATCAAGCACGGCTCTGCCTCTGGCATTGCTCGTGTGACTATTCCAGGAGGGGTGTTTGGCATTGAGATCCCCCGCCAGAAGGACGGAGTTACTCATACCGAAAAGTTTGGTAAGGTCATCTTTTATGGCGGAGGTGTTCTCCGCCGGGATGGCAGGTGGGACGTAAGTGGAGATGACCGTGATGGGTTGGTGGCCTGTCATGCCCAGCCGACAGACGGAGACCTCAAGTCTAGAGAGGGCGGGTGGATCCATAGGGATGCAGTACAGGGACGACTTATAGTAAATAAGAGTCCCTCCCCTATGACATCGAGTCCTGTCGTTGCGAACTATACGATAGTTCGCAATTTTCGGGTCTCGATGGTAAGGTTTGAGAAAGGTCTCCTGGACCAGAAGAATATCTAACCTATGGTCGCGGAGGAACGTGGCGACCTCGTCACGTTGGCTTGGAAGGCCATTGGCGTTGAAGAACCCTATCCGGAGGGCCTTCGGTTTAAACCTACGCGCGGGGGGAGACCTATCCATTAAGTGACGCGTAAGTTTCTACGTGGCGCACTACGTCGCCAAATTGGGCAAAGACAGAGGCGTGGTCGCCTCTGCACACCTCTAGGGCCCGGGCCATTGCCAGGGCTCTAGGGGAATAAAACGCGTTGAATGTGACCAGGATGATGTTCCTGGTCACATCTCCGCCGGCGGTTGCCTTAGGAGTAGGTGGGGGGAGGGCCGGTGCCTGGAGCACGGGGCGCCCTGCGAGCGTTGCCCGAGTCGCCGTCGGCGGGGAGAAGGGCGGGATGGCCATGTCCAACTTGAGGTCCATGAGGGCCGGAATGGCCCTTGTGGCCGGGGCGAGTGGAGTCGCGGTGTTGGGTTGTGGGGCCTGGCGAGCGGCAGTCCTTAGGGCCGGAAAGTGGGCCCTATGGTTGCCGTTCCATGGGTTCGGACGCTGGGGGCCCGAGGCCCCCGAAGGATTTCCCACTAGTGTGGGGCACTCCCTCTGCTGGCGCGCGTGAGCACGCTTCGCCAGCTTGGGGGCGGAGGATTTTGGCGCCTTGGGGCAACCCCGGTAGTTAGCCGGGTGCCCTGTTGCGCCACACAGCACACAGCTGGGTGGCTCGGTGCACAAGGTACGGTCCTTGGGACGAGGGCAGTCAGCGGTGCCATGACTCCCCAGACACTTAACGCAGCGGGGTTTGCCGTGGCAATTCCCCTGCGAGTGTCCGTAAAGTTGGCAGCGATGACACTGTCCAACTATGCCACTGCGGGCGGGGGTCTCCACCTTGAGGCCAGAGAGGCCACAAATTTTGGAGAGGGCGAATATGGGGTGGTGGCCCACGGTGGGGTCGCAAACGACCAACACCATGTCGTATGCAGCGCCCCCACGGCGGTGCATACGGTGGACCTGTGCCACCGGAATGTTCTGCGACTCAAGGTCGCGGCGGATATCCTCCACTGATATCTCGCGCGGGACGTTGCGCACGACGGCGCGGGTTTGTTTCTCCTCCGCGAAAGCGAAGGAGTGGAACGGGATGTTCCTGGCTACTAAGAGCCTGTGGAGTTCCCTATAATCGGTCGCAGTGGGGACCGTGACCTTAATGCCCGCTTGGACGGCACGGGCATTGGTGAACTTAATTCGGCGTTCATTGCACGCCGTGGAAACATCTGTCCACTTCCCCTTGTCGTGAATGAACAAGGGGGGGGGGGCGGACAGTTTCCGGGGGAGGGGGGGAGCCGGGGCGGCAATGGCCATTGGGCTGTTCGGGCGGCTGGCCTGTTGGGGGACACCAACAGGTGAAGCGGCGCGAGAGACGGGGGCAGAGGGGGTGGGGGAAAGAGCGGGGGGAGAAGGTGCCTTGACGGCAGTCTTCTTAGCTGCGGGTGCAGCTTCCGTCTTCGGGTTGCCCCTCTTCTTCCTCTTTCCTCCGGCGGCGGCGCCGCCGTAGGAAGAGTCCGAAGAGGAGGAACTCGATCCGGTGGAGGGGGTGTCGGAGTCATACTCCATGAGGGGGGGGGGTGAGCTCGACCTCTGGGTGAGGGAGAGTTGGGTGTCGGCATCGCTATGTGCGATGTCAACAATGGGCGACAAAGGATAAGCCGCTGGGGCAGAGTCCTGAGGGGGAAATCGAAAATTGTTAACAGTCGTATTTATACCAACGCTCGCGGTACACTGTCGCGGCGAGCTCGACATAGCGGCGGACCAATCGCAGCGCTCCTTTGCTAGAGTGTAGATCCCGCGCGGGGAGAGGGGGTACTCGGGAGGGGAGGTAGAGGGGGAGGGGAGACGCTTGTGTTCGTCATTATTGAAACGAAATAAAAATTATGTGAGAATTCTTACTGTATTAATAAATTAACGAAAAAGGGAAATTAACACAATAAAAAAAAAAAAAAAAGAAAGAAAGAAAAAAAAAAAAAAAGACTCCATAATGTCTTTTTTTTTTTTTCCGTCTTATAAGTATTGCAATTGTATTACGATAATATTGAATATTATCATTAAGGAGGCACTTCACTTGTCGTATTTGCCCAAATATTTGCGTTACTTGATTATAATTATATATTATATTTTATTTTTTTTTTTTCAATACAAAGAAGTATTGAATAATTGGCGAATCAGAGGCTGTACTGTATCGTTTCAATACCTTTGCCTGATTTGTTTACATGCCTATGTAACATTATAATAATTGCCATAATTTATTTCTGGACCGTTGTGTAATTTTTCTATATTTATTTTCCTAATCTCTAATATCGTTGTTCAATCAATTGGGGGGGGGGTGTCTTTAATAGTACCTACATCATCTTAGATAGATACGTTTTTAGACAACACCGTTAAAGAAACTGTCTTTGTTATATGTTTGACGAATTATATTGTGGCCCTGAAAAGGGCCTTTTGTTTTGTGTGCATACGAGCGAAATAGCATCGCGCAACCGACATAATAGATACGGGTACGGTAGGTACGTCATAAGTATTATATCGAAATACGCGTGCCGAGCAGCACTCGCACGAAGCACCGGCTGTGTGTGTGTAGCGCAGGCGGCGCGACGTTTAAGCCTTCTTCTCGGTCTTCTTGGGCAGTAGCACGGCCTGGATGTTCGGCAGCACACCACCTTGAGCGATCGTCACGCCGGAGAGCAGCTTGTTCAACTCCTCGTCGTTGCGGATGGCCAATTGAAGATGACGCGGGATGATCCTGGTCTTCTTGTTGTCCCTCGCGGCGTTACCGGCCAACTCGAGGACCTCAGCGGCCAGGTACTCCATAACGGCGGCCAAGTAAACGGGCGCGCCGGCACCCACGCGCTCGGCGTAGTTGCCGTTACGCAGCAGCCTGTGGATACGTCCAACGGGAAACTGAAGACCAGCACGGTTGGAACGGGACTTTGCCTTTCCCTTCACTTTGCCACCTTTACCGCGTCCAGACATGGTCGATAGGTTTGTTTGTACTACCGTAAACAACAACGAAACACGCGAACGTCAGTGCGCGCGCCGAGACAATCCCTTACAATATATTTTTTTTCGAGTTTTTTTTTTTTTTTTTTTGACGATGACCACTCGCAGTTCAGCACACTAAGGCTGGTTACTGCTTAACCGGACTATAACCTGTTGAGATAGTAAACCCTGCAATTTCTAAACAACCATCCATAGTAAGTATTACAACCAAAAAATATTGTGTCTGTATCAAAATTATGGTTGTTAAACTATTTTTTACTTTTAGTCCAAGACTCCAGAGTACACTCCTTGGACGTTGCGAAAGAAATGGAAACACTCTGAAAAAATATCATCCGAACGACTGAAAAAATTAAAGACTCTTCGAGAAAAAAGTAGGCGTTTAACGAAAAAAGTAGCTAAACTAGAAAATGTTATTGCGGAACTTAAAACAAAGTCTTTGATAAGTGAAGAAGATGGGAATTTATTGGAATCTATTGATCCTGTAAATAGAGAATGTCAGACTTCTTGAAAAAAATGTTGAACCCCGCTTCCAGTGGTAGAAAATATTCACCATCATTACGCAAATTCGCTCTTTGCTTACAATTTATAAGTCCTCGGGCTTATAAGTATGTGCGACAACAATTTAATACTTGTCTGCCTCATCCATCCACACTAACCACATGGTACAAAAGTGTAGATGCAAACCCAGGGTTTACAACAGAATCATTAGAATGCATAAAATTAGTGGCGAAGAACAAAAAAACCGAACTGTTTTGTGCAGTAAGCATGGATGAGATGGCTATACGAAGGCACGTCCAGTGGGACGGAACTAAGTGTGTGGGCAGCTTTGGATGGTCACAATGTAGCTGAAGCTAGAGAGGCATTGGTGTTTGTGGTAACCTTTATAAATTGTGGATGGAAGATGCCTATCGGTTATTTTTTTTATTGATGGCTGTACAGGCGAGCAGAAGGCAACATTAATTAAACAATGTATGGGTTTATTAGTAGATTGTGGTGTTAATGTAGTCTCCCTTACTTTTGATGGCCAACTCTTCGATGGCAAAAAGCTTAGGTTGCATTTTCGATGATTTGGAAAATATCATATCGTATTTTGTTGTTGATAAACAGCAAATAGTTATTTTTCCGGATCCAGCTCATATGCTAAAACTTGTGAGAAATACACTAGGTCAGAAAAATGAATAAAAAAATCTGCATGGTGGAGTAATTTCATGGCATTTTATCGAATTGATCCCCATAATTTGCAAGAAAAGGAGGATCTTCACCTCGCTAACCATCTCAAAAATCAGCATATTTACTTTTCAAAACAAATAATGAAAGTTAAGTTGGCGGCACAAACATTCAGTAATTCTGTGGCAGATGCGATAGAATTTTGTGACAAACAATTAAAGTTGCCAGAATTTTCGGGTTCTGATGATACTGTAGACTTAATAAGAAAAATAAACAACTTATTTGATATTTCAACAGTCGAGATCTGAAAATGTATGGTTTAACACAACCTATTGATTGTAAAAATGGCGATAGCATACTAGAATTTATCAATATTATGGATTTCTACATCAGAGGGTTGAAATTAGAGGGGATACCAATATTGCAAACAAATAGGAAAGTCGGATTCCTTGGTTTCTTAATATGTCTTAAAAAAATGTATGCCGACATTATATTGACGGGCAAACTTAAGTTTTTACCTGTATACAAACTTAGCCAAGATCACGTGGAGTGTTTCTTTAGCTCGATTCGATCAAAGGGCGGCTATAACAACAATCCAACAGCGTTTCAATTTCAAAGTACCTACAAAAGACTAGTGATACACGGGGAAATAAAAGGTATCGAGTCAGGAAACTGTACACCTCTAGAGGATATAAAAATTTTACACACACAGAAGTGCGATATGAAAATAAAATTAATATGTATTGCGCTCAAGATGTCGAAGAATCGATTATGGATTTCCCCCCTAACAGTAATTTCTTAATCGATGATGACCACGAGTATATTTTTAACCCCTCAAAATTGACAACCTATACTGAAGAAATAATTTCATATATCGGTGGGTTTGTAGTTAGGAAATTAAGAAAAGCTATAAAATGTGAAGATTGTCTGCTAGCGCTTATTAGCGATAAATATTTAGGTCTCATATTTAAAAACGAATTAAGGTGGCCTTATTTATCCTTCACGCGATGTTGTTAAAGTATGTAGGTACAATGGCAGAAAGAATATTTAAGATTCATTCACATAAAGGAATATCGTTCTTCGCAGAAAAAAATCTTTTACCGAGACCAAAACCGCCGTTGAGATTCAAAGAGTTAGCACCGTATTTACTTTGTCTCCGTTACTATTTTGAAAAGAAGTGGCAAAAAATTGCTGAATTTAGTTGTGTTGCAGACCATTGTGAAGCTCGTGAAACGGACTTAAAAGTGATATATATATATCTCATCTGGACTCCATCGGTACCGTGAGTAATAAGCGAAAAACTTTTAGAAAAAAATTGTAATGACTTGCGTCCCTGACCTAGGGCAACCCGCGGTTCGGCCGCTTCTACGCACACATGCTTAACGCCTACGCGTAATATTAAGCGCTTGCGCTAACATCTTGAGCATACGCTACGTTTTTATAGCAGACTTAGCTTACGCTACGCTTCGTGAATATAATAAAAACGATAATACTAGAAAGGGAATTTGACAGGCAAGATGGATAACGTAACTGTACGCAGTAAATTAATAAGATCACAATCACAAATGAACTTATCGTACTCAACAAGCAAAGATATATTGAATTCTACCATGTTCGATTCTACTATGATGAGTATCCAGAGCGATATGCAAAACTACGATCAGACATACTCTGAGGACCTAAGGCGCGAAATAAATGAAATTCATGAAAAATTAAAGATCGCCGACAATGAAATTGAAAATCTTAACAGTGAAAATACAATGCTAAAACAAGTTGCACAGGAACAACAACGACAAATAGAATTACTGAAAATAATGACCAGTACTACCCCGCAGCGCAATAATAAGTCATCTCCTATCTCGAGACGAATGCTAAGCATGAGATTAAACACACCCCGTCATTCTCCCCTACGACTAGCAAAAAGTACCTGCATTAGAAGCTCCAGCGCATGCACAAGCCAGCTGAATAAATTCGAATGCAATGCGGGTATTCAATCGGAAAGCCGGCATTGTTACGATGAAAACAAAATGTGTACCAAAACACTCTGCGTTGCAACTACGGAAAATCCAGCAGTTCGGACTCAGAACATCAAACATAGAGTAATTATTTTAGGTGATGGACAATTTTAGGCCGGGGTCTACGCAACACACTGCAAAACCTGCTTGGATCTGATTACGACGTGTTTTCCTACCTAAAAGGAGTGATATCTTGGAATACTCGAAGAGCGAAATCAGTTCACTCTCAAAAAGCGACTACGTAATTATACTGGGCGGATGTTGCGATAAAAACCCTTATGATATTGACATCAATCTACATCGCTGGTTATCGTCGACTGCAAACACAAATGTGATTATTAGTGAAGTACCCAGTAACAGGTTTTTAAAAGAATCAAAAATTAACTATTTACTAAGGTTTATTTGTAAGAAATATAAAAATGTATTATTCATGGATATGAATTACGCTAGATTTCCTCCAATAGACGAAATTATGTACTAAATCTTTCAAGGTCGCTATTAAAAGAAATTTTGTGCATTCATTACCATTTCAAAGTATTGCAATATGAAAAAATGTGTCAAATTAAAACTAAAATATCATTTGAAAACAAATACGTACAAGTTAACTTAGACTCAGAGCAGGATTTAATTGGTAACATTATTGCAGACAATATAAATTAATTAAGTAACGAAAATGGTGAGTTGGAATGTATCGAAACCGAAAACCCTAACTTGAATAATTTATTTCGTTTATAGATTTGTCACTATCCTTCATCAAAATATCAATGGATTGCTCAATAAATCTGATATCATTTCTATTTGTATTAACGAGTTAGATGCCCAAAATAATCCTGTTGACTTACTGTGCATCACTGAACACAACATGACGGACGGTGATGAGGTGTACCTCAGAATTCCAAATTATAAACTTGCGTCTTATTATATGAGAGATAGCAGACACGGAGGCTCCTGTATACTAATTAAAAATAACATCAAATATAGAATTCTTAATAACATCACAGAACTATCAATCAGCAACACAATGGAATGCTCTGCAATCGAGCTATTGGAACATCAAATAATTGTTCTATGCATATATAGGCCACCAAACTTTTCTCGACATTTAACAAAATATTAAATATTATATGCCCAAATGGAAAAAGATCATAATATGCGGAGATTTCAACATAGATACTCTGAAGCATACAAAACATTCCATTGAATTTATAGAATTGCTAACTAAAGTTAAGTTAGCTAAAGTTCAAGCAAGTAACTCGATTTGCTAGTAAAACGTGCATAGACCACATAGCCCATAACCTAGGAACTTGTAAAAGCACTATCAAGGAATTAGGGCTATCAGATCACAATGCACAAATCATAAAGGTTTCAGTCAAAAAGACCTGCACCATGAAAAATTGGTATATTTTAAGTCGGGATTACTCTCGAGACAATAGAGCAATATTTATGAAATATTTAAAACAACTAACTAATACTGACGTTTATAGTTGTATGGATGCCAACACGGCCTACAACACATTCCATGAAAACTTCAGTATGTTGTACGATCTCTGTTTTCCTCTACAGAAAGTTAAGATATATAACCAATATAGACCGAAATGGATCTCACGTGGTTTAAAAATATGCAGCAAACGTAAATGCCAATTACTATGGCAATACAGGATGAATCCAAATCAAGGCACAAAAACTACTTTCAAAGCATATGCAAAGAGATATAAAACTATAATCAGACTAGCGAAAAAATCTCAAAACGACCATTTCATTAAATCTGCAACAAATAAGAATAAAGCTACTTGGAAAATAATAAATGAGATCAAATCTAAATATCCAAATGAAGGCGTAAATCAATTAATTACAAATGGCAGAATCGTAAATAATCCCCAAGACATAGCGAATTTATTTAATATTTTTTTTCTTGACATCAATGATAATAATAATACTAGTGAACCCCAAAAAGCTTCCAATACACTGACATATAATTCTAATTCAATTTTTATGACACCGACCATCCCTGATGACATTAATAAAATAATAATGGATCTAAAAAACAAAACCAGTGCCGGCTATGATAGCATAACGACCAATATTGTCAAAGATGTAGCCCATATTGTATCTGAACCATTAAGCTACATTGTTAATCTATGTATAGAACAAGGTACCTTCCCAGACAAGTTAAAAATATCTGTTATAAAGCCTGTATTTAAAAAAGGTGAAAAAACTAATGTGAGCAATTATAGACCCATAGCATTGATACCTATTTTTGGGAAAATTTTTGAAAAGGTAATATTTAATTGTCTCTATACTTTCTTTGAAACACAAAACATTTTAACTCCCAGCCAATATGGTTTCAGGAAAAACAAATCTATTAATGTGGCAATATATAACTTTTTACAAAAAGTAATGACTAATTTAGATAAAGGGCTGCCGGCTGTCGCACTATACATGGACATGTCAAAGGCTTTTGACCGTGTTGACCACAAGATCCTCTTAAGAAAGATGTATGCATATGGTGTGAGAGGTAATGTGTACAAACTTATAGAATCATACCTTAGCAACAGACAGCAATTCACAGAAGTGAGAAGGCTAAATCCCACTACTAAAACAGAAGAAATATACGCTTCCGAATCTAGATCTGTCAAGTTCGGCGTTCCTCAAGGGAGTGTAGTGGGCCCCTTATTCTTCCTTGTTTATATAAATGACATGCCTTCCGTAACAAACCATGATATGACACTATTTGCCGATGATAGCACTGTTTTATTCGTTAATGATAATACGATTGATCTAGAATCTGACATTAACCATACAATTATGTCAATAATAGACTGGCTGGAAACAAATAATTTAATGATTAATGTCGATAAAACTAAAATAATGAACTTCAAAATACGAATTCAACGTACGGGCACATTAAATATCCATTACCTAGATAGCGTCATTGAAGAAACTGAAGTAACAAAATTTCTTGGGCTGCATATTGACAATAAACTAAATTGGAAACTTCATATTAGCCATGTATGCAAAAAGCTGGGACAGTTTTCATATGCACTTTACAGATTGAGGAAAATAGCAAATCAGACAACATTACTAACAGCCTACCACGGTTACGTCAGCTCTATCCTCAGATACGGTGTAATATTCTGGGGCAACAGCACAGACAAAGAGCGAGCTTTTGTTGCTCAAAAACGTTGCATAAGGGCCATATGTAACGTAAGTCAAACTGATTCCTGTAAGCCCTTTTAAAAAAAAAATAACATTCTAACTCTGCCATTGTGTTTACATATTTGAGGCCGCAGTATTTGTAAAAAATGATATTCAAATGTATAACTACTACACTCGTATACGGCGAAAGGACAAATTGCGAACAGCGGCTAGCAAGACCCATCTAATGCACGAAAGTATCTTTTGTACAGCTACACGCATCTTTAATAATATTCCGGGGCTTATTAGAATGATACCAGTAATAAAGAAGTTTAAAAAGAGTCTCCATGATCTGTTAGTAGACAAGTGCTACTACTCTATAAAAGACTTTCTTGCAGACAAATCACTGCTCCAATATAGTCCTCCTCAGTCATGAAGCGTTCAGTGGCCCACTCATGTACTTTGTTATTAATATAATTTTTTTTTATCATTGTTTTTACTCCTAATGTAACTATTGTGTGCCCTATGGCCGGGACATAGCTGATCATTATTTAATTTTTAAGACCTGTATTATGTACCTACTAACGTATGATTCACAATAAATATATTGAATTGAGTTGAATTGAATTGAGACTTATTTTAACGACTTTCAAACGATGCCAGGATGTATTTAAAACCAATCATTATGAAAATCAACCTTTTATTGGAAACCACAAAGTTCTACTTATTAGGGCAATTTCCATGCACTATTAAAAAAAAATAGAAACTTTCATACATACGAAACTTGTTTTATTTAAAGGTCAATAACATGTAAAATCATTAAAACCTAATTATAAATAAACATGTTGTATTATTTACTCACATAACCAGAACCTACTATCACATACGAATGGCAGCTATTTAGAACCATGTCATCATCATCCATCGTCACCCTCCTCCCCTAATCGGTAGAATGTCTTCTCCGCATCGCATGCCTATAACTATCGATGATATAGCAGTGTCCCGTTTCAGGCTTTCTCTTACGTAGGTACTAATTTCCAATTCTATCACAAATTTTGGGATAAATTCTAATTCACACTAGGTAACCCTAAAAATAGTGACGTATTTTTTTCTCTTTTTGCGGCACGCTTTGCCGGTGTCTATAGCATTCTGTCTACGGCAAACCCTTAAATGCATGATTTTAACTTTTTAACCAAATTAAATTTATTTGGACGTAAGATTAGCTCTATAATAAGGAAAAAATATTTAAAAAAATATATTTATAAAAATACTTTATTTATTTAGAAAAAATGGGTTGGTGGAAATTTACATCATTATGTAATCAGACTAACCTACTGAGAACAAAATGTGCAGTGAGATAATAAACTTATTCATTGTGGTATTTGCTGAAACAATTGTTGTTTTTGTTGAGGCAAAGATTAATATTACATTTGGAACAGTGTATAGTTGAATATCCCTTACAATTGGGGTATTTGCAACGCAAGGATCCCCCTACCAAAGGCCAATGATCTTGCCCATCCCTGCGAACTTCTTTTGGTGAGGCAACTGCTACAGCACTTCTTTTTTTTTTGGCCTGGATTTCATTTTCTAGAAGACTAGAACTTGGACGACCTCTTTTTTCTTTTGCTGCTCCCATGTAACAAAGGACGAAGGCCAGTTCATTTCTAAAAGTACCTAAATTGAGAATATCTTTCTTAGGTACATTTTTAGCATTTTTTTTATATATTATCCATGCATTTATCACTGCCAGGTAATATGAATATACCATTTTCTTGACTTGATCCTTATTCTGTACCTTCCCAGAAAACTGTCCATAAGGTCTACACCTCCCATGTGGGCATTGTATTGACTTATGATCTTCGGGCATGGAATTTGTATCTTCTCTTTTTTTTTCTTGTCATATCTAGATACATTATTCGAAGGCAAAGCACCTACATAAGATGACAGTAATGTGACAACTTTGTTGTCTTTCCATGCTACTACACTCATATCCACACCTTGAAATGTTGTCACTCTTTCTTCATGTGCACCTCTTGGAGTAGATTTATTCATAAAAATTTTTTTATCAGATAATTTGTTATTAGGTATTCTATTTTGTTGGACTGTCCCCACTGACAGGATGCCTTGAGTTGCCAAATAGAACACCAAAGGCACAGAAGTATAAAAATTGTCAAAATAGACAATGTGGCCAACTTGTCTTGGTATACCTCGAGCTAAACCCAAGACAATATTGCTGGTTGAGCCCAGATCTGGTTCATTCTCAGGTTTGTTGGTAAGATCCTGCCCAGCATAAACCTCAAAGTTGTGTGCAAATCCTTGTAAGCTGCACAAAACATACAGTTTAAACCCCCACTTATGAGGCTTGTTGGGCAAGTACTGTTTGAGAAAGTAAGTAAGACATTTGTTCATCTATGGACAGGCGTTGGTCCATAGGTACTGATGAAAATTTTGAATTCAATTCATCAATAACAGGGCGTATCTTGAATAGGCGATCATGGCCTGGATCACCAATTTCCTTGTGGTGGTCATTGTTATTGAAGTGCAATATTTTTTTCAATTGTTCAAACCTGTTATTAGACATCACCGAATAAATTGGTTCGTAGCCATATTTTGGAGACCAGTATGCTCTTATATTGGGAAAATGTTGGACTGACATATATATAAGTATTCCAAAAAACTTTCTCAAGTCTGATAAATTGGTTGCAGTTGTATTTGCTGGATTTTTTTGTGTGGCATACAGGTTTGTTTCTTCCACTATCCTTGCCATGAAATCTTCTGAGAAAAAGTAGTTGAAGCATGCATGTGGAGTATCTAATGGTGACAACTCTGGTCCTAGGTCTGAATTGCCTTTGAATGTAATTTTGGACTCATCAAATTCTATGTTCTTTTTTTTCCAGATCAATTTTCGTTTATCTAATAATGCTGAAAATATGTGTCCTGTAGGGTCACTATTGTCCACAACCTGGTTATCCATTACCTCATTTTCAACCAAGGGTGGGTCACTTTCGTGATTTTGTGGGTTTTCTGTGTCCTCCTCATCACTTTCTAACATGTTCAGTAACTCGTCTCTGTCATAAGTTCCAGGCACATTTTCTTCCTCTTCATCAGACTTCTCCATGTCATCTTCCGACAGCCACCCACCTTCCAAAGATGCTAAATAATGTTCAATATCTCTGTCATTCATTTTGCTAGATATCAACACCTGGAACCCAAAGACAAACGAAATCAAATAAAACAATAGTATTTTACTAACTTTCATACAAGCTAAATGAACGTCATTACATGATGATGTAAATTTACATCAAAACAATATTGAGTTTGTTTCTTCATATTTTTCTATTTATGAACAAAATTATATACATAAATCAAAATACTGACCTCAAATCCATCAATTACGAATAAACTGAGAAGTAACCGTGAGAATTTTATACCACTTTTTTCCAATCACATTAGCCGAAATCTTCACCGAGCAAACTAGCGCGTATGACAGCTGACATTGAAGAATGAACTTTTTTTTTCGTTCGGAAACGATACTATGGTTCCTTAAAAGTTGCCATGTACAAAAAATATAATCCAAATACCCTGTGGAAGCGACAAAAATTACATTGAATTGGTTGATGGAAATTTCCATCCGGACTATCCTGTGGTGGCCTCAAATGAAGGCCACCAGCCAGGGCTTACAATTTTTTTTTTTTGTTTTTTTTTTGACGATGACCACTCGCAGTTCAGCACACTAAGGCTGGGTACTGCTTAACCGGACTATCCTGTGGTGGCCTCAAATGAATTTAAGGCCCCCAGCCAGGGCTTACAAACTAGCTAAATTATACTAAATGATCGCTCGCTAGGGCATCCCCTGCGGGATACGGACCTCGGCTTAGCGGCGTCATTTCGGGAGGACAGCAAGGGACAGGCTGGGTCATATCATTATTATTTGGGGGATTTAAAACTACTGGCTCAGCGACGCGGGCTGGCTCGGTAGTAAAAGGTCGGGGAGGGTTATTACTGGGACGTCGCGACGGGCCTCGGCGGCGAGGCCGGAAAACGGAACGCGGTCTGTTTATGTATTTTCTAAGAGTGCTAGTTTCCCTACGGCTCTCTCGAGTCGCTCGTTCCTCCGCGAAAGCGAAGGAGTGGAACGGGATGTTCCTGGCTACTAGGAGCCTATGGAGCTCCCGGTAATCGGTCGCTGTGGGGGACCGTAACCTTAATGCCCGCTTGGACGGCACGGGCATTCGAATATTTGATGCGGCGTTCGTTACACGCCGTGGAAACATCTGTCCACTTTCCCTTGTCGTGAATAAACAGGGGGGAGGGGGGGGGGGGGCGGACAGTTGGAGGGGGCAGCCGGGGTGGCAATGGCCATAGGGCTGTTGGGGCGGCTGGCCTGTTGGGGGACACCAACAGGTGAAGCGGCGCGAGAGACGGGGGCAGAGGGTGTGGGGGAAAGGGCGGGGGGAGAAGGTGCAGTTTTCGGGTTACCCCTCTTCTTCCTCTTCCCTCCGGCGGCAATACCACCGTAAGAAGAGTCCGAAGAAGAGAAACTCGATCCGGTGGAGGGGGCATCGGAGTCATACTCCATGAGGGGGGGGGGGGGGCTCGACCTCTGGGTGAGGGAGAGTTGGGTGTCGGCGGCATCGCTATGCGCGATGTCGACGATGGGCGAGAGAGGGTAAGCCGCTGAGGCGGAGCCCTGAGGGGGTGCGGGGAGGGCCATCTCGGTGATGGCCTTGATCTTGGAACGAACATCGTTCGCAACCCGAGGGTCACGTACGTGTGTGAGTAATGACTCAAACAATGGCAAAAGACTCCAATAAGGAGGGGGGTAAGAACCACCTGAGGGGCGGCCATGTTGCTAAGCAACTAAAGGGGCGGGGGCAAGAGCTTTCCTACCTACACCTCGAGGAGACACGTCAGACGAGCTCCCCGAGTGACAGTATCCCCCAAAGCTCCCTTCCCTTGGGTGTTTCCTAAGTGTTATAGCCGGTGAGAAGAAAACCCAAACAAACTCACCGACAACACTACTGTCTGACCTGAAGGGCCTCTATCCTAGCTTCCCGGGTGGGAGTACCCGGGAATGTGTACCCTCCCTGTCGGGTACAGACAGGGAGGTGCATACCTACGGTGTTCCCTAAGCTTGTCAACCCGTTGCCTATCTCAATGTGCAACGGGGCCCTAGGGTCTCACGACCGGTCCGGTTCGTTGGGGTTGAGACACCCAACCGACCCGGGTGAATGCTGGAAGAGAACGGGGTTAAGCACTGGGCGCAACTAGGAGATCCCCCAAGGCCGCGATTCCAGTGCCCTTCCGACTTATACCTAACCCTGAAGGGGCTAGGTAGGTGTGTCGGGTCCACACCACTTGGGTTCGTTGACACCGTAAGGTTTCCCCCAAGTACCACCGAAAGTGGATTTCACTCAGAAAGAGCAAAAAACGACGAAACGATTTGTAAATATCAAATGTTTGCACACTTGATACCTACAAAGCGCGCAGCAACAGCTGAATGCCACAACAATGTGCGTAGGCACAAAGCGTAGCAAAGCAAACTGCTGCTACGAAACCGTAGCACACTCGTAGCAGTGCTACGTAGTGTCGGGCGGGCGACTCGGTGCGGCACAGGTGGCGCGCGGCCGCTGGGGCGTAGCGCCGGGTGGCTCGTAGGCGAGTTCGTAGCGCAGAGAGACGTGCGTTCGCTCAGAACGCGCGAAGCGGTATGTTTCATTTTGGACCAAATGTTCCAAGGCTATGTCCTCCCACATGGGTGCAAGTAGTGATAGACGTAACCTACGATACGATTCAAACTATCAATGAACATGTTTTTGATTTGTGCCCAACTCTCGAACAACCAATCAAGGACAACTGTCCTCCCGACAGGTTCCGACAGGTTTCGACTTGTTGAGACTTGTCGAGAGTAGAGCATGATCAATAGCAAAACATTCTTACTTTACTACTATGATTACATACATTCAAAATACACCTACTGACATTATGAATAGGCTTCTCTCACATAATAAGCTTAGATGTACTTTTATGCATTGTACCTATTTTATGTTTGTTTATATTTTTTTTTGGACGGGGATCACTCGCAGTTCAGCACACTAAGGCTGGTTTCTGCTAAACCGGACTATCCTGTGGTGGCCTTAAAGGGCTTACAAACTAGCTAAATTATACTAAATGACCGCTCGCTAGTGCCCTAGCGAGCGGTCCCCTGCGGGATACGTACCTCGGCTGAACGGCATCATTTTGGGAGGACAGCAAAAGACAAGCTGGGTCATAATTATTATTTAGGGAGTTTGAAACTACTGGCTCGGCGACGCGGGCTGGCTCGGTAAACAAATTTTTTTTTTTTTTTTTGACGATGACCACTCGCAGTTCAGCACACTAAGGCTGGTTACTGCTTAACCGGACTATCCTGTGGTGGCCTTAAATGACTCTAAGGCCCCCAGCCAGGGCTTACAAACTAAATAAAACTAAACTAAATGACCGCTCGCTAGGGCATCCCCTGCGGGATAAGGACCTCGGCTAGCGGCGTCATTTGGGAGGAACAGCAAGGGACAGGCTGGGTCGTAACATTATTTAGGGAGTTTAAAACTACTGGCTCAGCGACGCGGGCTGGCTCGGTAATCAAAGGTCGGGGAGGGTTATTACTGGGACGTCGCGTTGGGCCCCGGCGGCGGGGCCGGAAAACGGAACGCGGTCTGTGTCGTGTATGTTTTCGAAGAGTGCTGGTTTCCCTACGGCTCTCTTGAATCTGGGTGATGGGGTCGTCGGGCTCGACGAGGGTATGCCTCGGGCGGCGAATCCTACTGATCTGTGAGGGAGTGTATCGGGTGGCCGATGCGATAAGGGGATTTTGATGTTTTGAAGCAGTTTCGATGAAACGCTGCGATAGTCGTTTCATGAACTGTTTCACTGTCGGGATTTTGAGGTCGACGTGGAGTCGTTCATTCCTAATGAACCACGGGGCGCCCGTGGCCTTTCGGAGAAATCGATTTTGAACTACTTGCATCCTATGGATATAGTGCGACTTTGCGTGCGCGAAAGTGGCGCACGCATACGTCATTATGGGGCGTATGCACGTCGTGAAGATGCGCAGTTTGCATCTTAGGGACAGCTTGCTGCGTGCATTCAGCATACCTTCTTTATGTGCTCAGCGAACGTAAGGTGACGGTCGAGGATCACACCTAGATATTTGGCTTGCTTCTCCCAAGGGATCGGCTTACCAAACATGGTGATCGGGCTGGGTCGGTAAACAAAGATCGGGGAGGGATTTTAGTGAGAAATCGCGACGGGCCTCGGTGGGGAGGCCGGGTTACGGAACGCGGACTGTATTTGTATTTTCGAAACGTGCTGGTTTCCCTTCATCTGGATAATGTTGACATCGGACTCGATGGTATGCCGCTGACTGAATGAAGTCGATAGGACGTCTAGTCTAGTCTAGTAGACGTCTAAATATAAGGTAAATTGTAAAATGAAGACAGTAAGAGTGAAGTTGACGCTCGAAACTGTGGATACCTATGTATTTCTTTTTGCTCCTCGATAAAAATATTTTGTAGTAGGTAGTAATTAGTGAAGTTTGGAATTGAGAAAGACATATAATAATAAGTGATTGTGACTATAGCTTTAATTTTTCAAATTATAGAACAAAACTAAACAGTGCAAACCAAGAAATCAGCATTAAAACACATGATAAAATCTCACTGAAGGTGTTAGCATAGTACAATTAGTAAAGATTTTTGTGTATTTGAATAACACCCTCATTCTTTCTAAAATTTCCATCGCTGCGCTAGAAGCTCAAATATACTTTGCGTGCGCGAAGGTGGCACACGCATACGTAATGATGGGGCGTATGCACGTCGTGTAGATGCGCAGTTTACATCTTAGGGACAGCTTGCTGCCAGTTGCTGCGTGCATTCAGCATGGAGTGGAGCCTACCGAGAGCGAAAGCGGCACGCGAACGTACCGTCTTTATGTGCTCACCGAATGTAAGTTGTCGGTCGAGGATCACGCCTAGATATTTGGCTCGCTTCTCCCAAGGGATCGGCTTACCAAACATGGTGATCGGGCTGGGAGTACTGGCAAGGCGTACGACGCGTGATAGTTTACTGAGTGCGTCGGAGTCGGCAACGAGACCCGGTCCGCGCTCCTGGGCGCAAGTAGTGGTAGGGACGAACCAACGAATCGTGTATGCTAGAAATTTTGTAAGATAACTAATTAGACTAGGTATGTAGATTAGGATTTTATTGTTCCCTAATTAGTGTTGTAAGGTTAATTAGGGTGTATTAGTTCTTATTAGAATCCATTTAGAACATATTTTGATAGTTTGTAGGGAAATAAAATTTTGAAGTGTAAATAATTACGTTACCTGAAAATGAGATTATTTGTTTATGGTGATATTGTTTTGAAATTGGTGTTAAATGAAAGGTTTTTGCATAAAAACACCATGACAAAAGAATTAAGTCAATAGGACGTCTAGTTTTAGAAATATAAGGAAAAATGTAAAATGAAAATTTGTCACACGTTTCTAGGATTCCTTTATTATTATGGTTGTATAGAATAAGGTCTTAGAAATATAACTACATATGATTTTATTTTTCTGACGATGAACACTGTTACGTTAGTAAAAAAATAAACCGGCTCAGTCACAGTCGCAACACAGCCGTCGAAGAGGCAACAACAAGGAAGAAAAAGGAAGCCGAAACCTGCGGAACAAGAAACCCCAGGAAGAACTGTTTTTAACCCGTCTCCTTCCCGAGGTCCTAGTGGATCGTGCTGCACTCACATACGCATTCATGGGTACGTGGTGACGTGCGTAACCATGTCCTTGACAGCGTCATCAAAGTCAAAGTCAATTCCTTTATTTCAACTAGACCTTTGCCGAAAGTGGCGTGTAGATCCTCCATAACGAACTCATCTGTTCTTCCTGGCGGCGCGTCGCTCCTCCTTGTCTCGCTGCAGCTGTTCTTCCAGCCGACGGGCCTGTTCCTCTGGCCGGCGGGCCTGTTTCTCCTTATATAGGTCAGTTAATTCTAGAAATTTCTATCGTCGAAACATCTGGAAAGCACTCGTAACTACCCAAAGAGATTTAAAGATACAATAGAGCGGCTATCAGAAGAAAGGTCATAGAAAAACTTTGATCCCATGCCTCAGTAACGCTATCTAGCTTTGAATAGCAAACATACAAATTTAATTTTTAAATTCAGCTATCACTCGTCAGGTGGCCAGGGTATACTAGGGATGTTACCAACTATTTAGATATCAGGTATCGACTATCTATAATAAAAGTTGTTTTTTTTTTCTTCAATTATGGCAAAAAAATAGGAAAGCAATAAAATGCAGTTGTTTCAATGTAAATTACGCATTTAGAAAATATTTTTAACATACAAATGACTAAAGTATACGGTACTAGCAGACCCGCGCAACTTAGTCGGCTACGTCACATTTTTCATTAATGCTCCGCTCTTACTGGTCGCAGCGTGATGTTATATAGTCTATCCTTCCTCGATAAATGGGATATCCAACACTAAAAGAATAATAAAGGGAGAATAAAGAAGAATAACAATAGTAATAAAGGGTTAAAGCAAATTTACGAACAGCTGAAAAAAATTTACGACAGGATAATCCTGATTTCGTGGAATTTCTATTGAGTCTATCATATGGTTTCGTTTCTGCTGCAGCTTTAAGACAGTTAGCCACGTTTTTTTGGATGTCAAACTTTTTGTTCGACCTGTCTTTCCGTAGTAAATGTCTCCTTTCTTAGAATGCTTCGAGCATAACTTTGACGAAGCAGGTGGTTATGTTCTAGAACTATTTAAAAAAAATAGGTAGGTATTGAATTGTTATTTATTACTGTGTAAATATAAACAATATCTACGAAAATAAACCAAAGTTAGGTCCAGTCATTTTACGATACCGAGATTTGCAATAGCGTAATGCGCAACTCGGCATAATATTTTCTTAGAAAATTTTTTTTTTTTTGGTGGACATAAATAAGACTTGACATGCAGGGGTGCCACACCAGACTGAGCGACTTTTGTCCACCAGGACATAAGTATCGGATTACGATTTTGTTCGCTAGGTATGTCCTGTATATTGGTAGTATAAATTTAATGTCCTTGTAACTACCGCTGCCGACTGACCAGACATCGAGAAGTGTAGAATGTTCTGGCATAGAAATGTCTAGAAAGTACTTGACTTTACTAGTACAGCTACTCGATACTAGATGGCGCTAGTAGTAACTAATGTCAATATAATATCTGTCTATATTATATAAATTTAAGGCCCGCAGCCAGGGCTTACAAACTAGCTAAATTATACTAAATGACCGCTCGCTAGGGCATCCCCTGCGGGATACCGACCTCGGCTTAGCGATAAGGGGATTTTGGTGTTTTGAAGCAGTTTCGATGAAACGCTGCGATAGTCGTTTCATGAACTGCTTCACTGTCGGGATTTTGAGGTCGACATGGAGTCGTTCGTTCCTAATGAAGCACGGGGCACCCGTGGCCTTTCGGAGAAATCGATTTTGAACTACTTGCATCCTATGGATGTGGTGCGACTTTGAGTGCGCGAAGGTGGCGGCTCAGTTGATGCTCACCTTTGCACTTAAACTAGGGATCAAGCTCGAAGATCAAGATATTGTTTTTGCTAAACGTGTTGTGAACACATCGAAGGTGAAACGCCCCGCCCTCGAATCATCGTTGCCCGATTGGCAAGGCTTTTTTTTGTTTTGACGATGACCACTCGCAGTTCAGCACACTAAGGCTGGTCACTGCTTAACCGGACACTGGCAAGGCGTACGACGCGTGATAGTTTACTGAGTGCGTCTGGTGGAAGTCGCTACGTCCCCGTTAGGGGACGTGGCGAGCGGTCCCGGGGCTAGGCCCCCTGCCCGCGGCCCATAAACATGGGCCCGTCCATCGTGGTGCACGTTTGTGTGCGAAACTGCGGAGCTTCCTCGGGCGCGCGCCTACTCAAAACGAATAGCAACGCGCGCCCGTGTGTATAAATGCATGTGGACTGCAGGCGCGCCGCGGCGACAAAAAGATTAAACTCCGTGCCGCTTCTTCACGACACCTTCGGCGGTCGGTCCCCGCCGAGTGAGACCCCCAGTGACCTTGGGGAGGCCCAGCGAGAACGACCAGCGACGAAAGATGTCGGCTTGGGACGAACCTGCAGTAAGTATGTGGCCCCCGTCCGTCCCGTTTCCAGAGCTAGCCGGTCACGTTCCGGACCGCAGGGCCGTCAAATGTGTGTGTGTGGGCGGCCTTGAAGTGTGAGTACTGCCGCCCAGTGCGTCTGCACCGAATAGCGAGTCCACAGTGCCATATTCGGTGCGTGAGTTTAAGCGCCTGTGGAGAAATGCATGTGTGCGACGGAACGCAACTCGCCTATTTTAACTTAGAACAAGTTGCGCGCCGTGGTGAGAGTAGGGTGGGCAGTGTTGTGGGGATCGTGCGATCGATGGCTCTATATGGGGCCCCGATCTGGGCGGCTGACCTGACGGCCAGCACCATCACTGTTCTGCGGAAGCCGCAGAGGGTGATGGCCGTCAGAGTCATCAGGGGATATCGCACGATCTCCTACGAGGCGGCTTGCGCACTGGCCGGATCTCCGCCGTGGGACCTGGAGGCGAAAGTGCTCGCGTCACTACACAGGTGGCGCGAGGACGCGCGGGCGCGTGGCGAGCGACTGACGCAGCGACACCTGGAGTTGCGTCGGTCGCAGCTGCGCGAGGTCCTGGTGGCGGAATGGCGGGACAGGCTTTCGAGCCCTACCGCCGGCCTCATCACCATCGAGGCCATCCGGCCAGTGCTCGACCTGTGGCTCGGGAGAAGGCACGGCTCTCTGACGTTTCGTGCGACGCAGGTCCTCTCGGGGCATGGCTGCTTCGGGAGGTTCTTGTGTCGCATAGGCAGGGAGCCGGACGCTCGATGCCACCACTGCGTCGACTGTCGGGAGGACACGGCGCGGCATACGCTTGCAGAGTGTGCAGCTTGGGAGGAGCCGCGCCGTGCCCTCATCTCTGTTGTAGGCGGTGACCTCTCGCTGCCGGCCGTGGTCCATGCTATGGTCGGTGGTGAGGAGTCCTGGGACGCGGTGGTCTCCTTCTGCGAGACAGTTATCGCGCAGAAGGAGGCTGCGGAAAGGGAGAGGGAGATCACAACCGCTCTCCCTGCCCGCAGCAGGCGCATCGGGCGTCGGAGGAGGGCATACGCTGCCCTCTTCCGGCCCCCCTAACTGGGTCCAGGGGCGGCGGACTTGGGGATGTCCGTCGCCCCCCACTCATCCGGACCCGAGGTGGCGGCGCGTGGTGTTCCCGTGCGCCCCTCTTTGACGTAGCGAGGGGAGTTAAACACCTCACTCCCCTCGCCGACGCGAGGTGGCCCGCAGAGGCGGGCCGGCACCAGCCGGGGATTGCGGATGTCGCATACGTTCCCGCGATCCCCGGCGTAGGTGGGAGATGGAACACCGGGGTGGTTTTAGTCAGTAAGAGTCTGACAGACCCCTCCACCCGCCCCAGGGTGGAGGATTTCCATGAGGATTTCCCCCCGAGATCAAAAAAAAAAAAAGGGTGGGCAGTGTTATTGTTTGAGTAGGTCGCGTGTAACCTGGAGCGGCCTACTCAGGCGTCATGTCCGGTGCGACGGGGCCGTCTACGTCCCCGACCAGGTCGCGGGGCAGACGCCTCGCGTCAGGAGGGCGCGCGTGCCAGGGCGCAAGTTGCTTGACGTGCGGCCAAGTGGATGCGTCGGCACGCGCGAACATGTCCTTCGCGAGGCACTGCACGTGCTCGTCCAGGCCCTCAATCCCGAGGTCCCGCTGGATGACATCGTTCCTCACGAGGTAAGGGGCGGCCACAATTGTCCGCAGCGCAAGGTGTTGTTGCGCGCAGAGCTTCTTACGGTTCCCCTCACCTGTGAGGGCGAACCATGCGGGGGCGGCGTACGTCAGTATTGGGCGCACGTACAGCTTGTACACGCCCAGCCTGACGTGCGCCGGGAGATGGGCTGAGTGCGTCGGAGTCAGCGACGAGACCCCGTCCGTGCTCCTGGGCGCAAGTAGTGGTAGGGACGAACCAACGAATCGTGTATGTTAGAAATTTTGTAAGATTACTAATTAGACTAGGTATGTAGATAATGATTTTATTGTTCCCTAATTAGTTGTAAGGTTAATTAGGGTGTATTAGTTTTTATTAGAATCCATTTAGAACATATTTTGATAGTTTGTAGGGAAATAAAATTTTGTAGTGTAAATAATTACTGTTAACTTCGTGTAATCGTGTGGACTGTATATTGCTGTAGGTTTGATTCCAATTGAAACGACTTGCTAACTATTACACTTTTAATGCTCACTGTAAGTACATACAAACACGGAGGATCACTGCCGGACGTAAAAACAGAACCATAGATAAAGCTAGACGCCCAACGTTGTAGTTTCTTAGAGACTAAAAATTTATATATATTGTGTTTCCATAAACATAGGTACTGCCGCCCCAGGCAATCAAACAGTAACAACCCCTTATTTCTACTTACAGCAGAATCTTAAGGCAGCTGCATTTCAAGAACACGTAAAAAATCTAAACGACAATATAGCTAACAAACATACCCACTATATAATCGAAAGACACAAGATTATTAAACTATTTTAAGTTTAAATGCACAAAAACACAACATTTTCTTTCAGGTTCACTTAGACATTACTCATAAGCAAAGGTATGTAGGTACATAATATAGAAACTAATTAGGCATAAGTTTACATGTAAATGAGACCTAATATTATGTAACTTAAATATAACTTATTCTATTACAACCTTAGGTAGGCATGCAATATTATGCATTTATTAACACAATACCTATTTCATACACCATAATAACAGGTAAGTATTCTATATTTTGTTGACTGAGTTACTAGTTTTTATAATTGTACATAAAAATAGAACACACATCTAGGTGTATAGCTGAAATTAAAATAAAGACATCTTATTTAATTAGAAAATTACTTTTCATATGCTTTGTAATGACCTAGTATATAATTGACCATTAGCTGTTTTTACCTGCAAGGCTCGAACCTTGCCGTCATTTCCAGGAAATACATTCACTACACGTGCCATGGGCCACGCCAACGGTGGAGCATTGGCTTCTCTCATGAGTACTAGTGCACCTACAGCTACATGAGGCATAGATTGACACCACTTATTTCTATTCTGCAAAGTATTTAAATAATATTTATACCAAGCCTTCCAAAATCTTTGTTGTAATTGTATACATTGTTGCCAGAACTTGCTTTGGTTTCAGAAATATCTACTTCAGGGTACATAGTTAGGGCTGTACCTATAAGGAAGTGGCCCGGAGTCAGGTAACAGTAATCATTGACATCTTCAGAGAGAGGTAGAATAGGGCGCGAATTAAGCACGGCCTCTATCTGACATAAAACAGTATGTAACTGTTCATAAGTTAATGCAGCATCTAAAACAATTCTTTTTAAATGGTACTTCATACTTTTCATAGCCGCTTCTGCAAGCCCTGCGAATACCGGCGCATAACTAGGCGTGAAATGAAAATGAATACCTTCTTTCGCGGCATAAGCTTGCACAAGCGTCTGGTGATCAGCAGAACTATTAAGCTTATACAGCTCAGCTAGCTGGTTCCTTGCCCCACGAAAACACCCACCGTTATCGCAGAATACGTCGCTGGGCAAGCCACGTCTACTGATGAACCTTTTGAAAGACGCCAGGAATGCATCAGTTGACAAATCTGAAGTCAACTCTAAGTGAATTGCCTTCGTGACAAAGCATACATATATGCATACATAACCTTTACTGACTACAGCTTTTCTTACACGCGAATTCTTAACTTGGATTGGCCCAGCGAAGTCCATGCCCACTTTTTAAAACGGTCTGCATGATGTCACGCGGTGTTGAGGCAAGGATCCCATTAACTGCTTCGCTGCACCAGCTTTCAGCCTAAAACAAACCAAGCATTTATGAGTCACTTTTTTGACTTGCCGCATGCCATTAATTAGCCAGTATTTTTGATTTAAGTTAACTAGGAGCGACTTAGGTCCAGCAAGTAATAACCTAACATGTTCACTCTGTATAATAAGTTCAGTTATTCGCGATTTTCGAGGTAGAATGATAGGATGTTTTTGTGCAATCGGTATATCCGAAATATCTAAACGACCCTACTCTTATCAGGCCATCTGTATCAATGGATGGATCTATATTTTGCAGTGGCTCTCGCACGGAGTTACCTTTCCGTAACGAGTCTTTCTCTTCACAATAATGTATTGATTGCTCATGTTTAATAATTGAATGCAGCGCATGTTGCAACTCATTAGCACTGAGAGTGCCCCGAAGTTTTGTTTTCTCTTTTAAGTTTCGACAAAATCTTTGCAGATATGCAATTACCCTCATCATCTTTCCTATGGCTAAATATTTATTTATTATTTGAAATATATTATGCTGTATACCTGTAACGGACGCCGAGGCGTGATAAGAAATACATAGATAACGTACAAACATGCCTAATACCCCAAAACTCATTGGACGTAAAGTGGCTCCACTTTCACGAAACTAACCTGTGGGATCGGACAGGTCGCTACAGGTCGCGACAGGTTCCTGCAGATCTCGAACCCTGACGGAGCTGCTCGCCATATATTGGACGAGCAAAAGAAAATCGGAGAATGGCAAGATTATCCCGAGCGCAACTTGCACCTACGTGAAAACAGTATAAATATAGGCCAAATTTATTTGGTCGAATAAGGCACCTTCGCCCCCCGCTCTTTCCCCCCCCCCCTCTGCCCCCGTCTCTCGCGCCGCTTCACCTGTTGGTGTCCCCCAACAGGCCAGCCGCCCGAACAGCCCAATGGCCATTGCCGCCCCGGCTGCCCCCCTCCCCCGGAAACTGTCCGCACCCCCCCCCTTGTTCATTCACAAGGGGAAGTGGACAGATGTTTCCACGGCGTGCAATGAACGCCGAATCAAGTACACTAATGCCCGTGCCGTCCAAGCGGGCATTAAGGTCACGGTCCCCACTGCGACCGACTATAGGGAACTCCACAGGCTCTTAGTAGCCAGGAACATCCCGTTCCACTCCTTCGCTTTCGCGGAGGAGAAACAAACGCGCGCCGTCGTGCGCAACGTCCCGCGCGAGATATCAGTGGAGGATATCCGCCGCGACCTTGAGTCGCAGAACATTCCGGTGGCACAGGTCCACCGTATGCACCGCCGTGGGGGCGCTGCATACGACATGGTGTTGGTCGTTTGCGACCCCACCGTGGGCCACCACCCCATATTCGCCCTCTCCAACATTTGTGGCCTCTCTGGCCTCAAGGTGGAGACCCCCGCCCGCAGTGGCATAGTTGGACAGTGTCATCGCTGCCAACTCTACGGACACTCGCAGGGGAATTGCCACGGCAAACCCCGCTGCGTTAAGTGTCTGGGGAGTCATGGCACCGCTGACTGCCCTCGCCCCAAGGACCGTACCTTGTGCGCCGAGCCACCCAGCTGTGTGCTGTGTGGCGCAACAGGGCACCCGGCTAACTACCGGGGTTGCTTCGGGGGCCTCGGGCCCCCAGCGTCCGAACCCATGGAACGGCAACCATAGGGCCCACTTTCCGGCCCTAAGGACTGCCGCTCGCCAGGCCCCACAACCCAACACCACGACTCCACTCGCCCCGGCCACAAGGGCCATTCCGGCCCTCATGGACCTGAACTTGGACATGGCCATCCCGCCCTTCTCCCCGCCGACGGCGACTCGGGCAACGCTCGCAGGGCGCCCCGTGCTCCAGGCACCGGCCCTCCCCCCACCTACTCCTAAGTCAACCGCCGGCGGAGATGTGACCAGGAACATCATCCTGGTCACATTCAACGCGTTTTACTCGCCTAGAGCCCTGGCAATGGCCCGGGCCCTAGAGGTGTGCAGAGGCGATCACGCCTCTGTCTTTGCCCGATTTGGCGACGTAGTGCGCCACGTAGAAACTTACGCGTCACTTAATGGATAGGTCCCCCCCCGCGCGTAGGTTTAAACCGAAGGCCCTCCGGATAGGGTTCTTCAACGCCAATGGCCTTCCAAGCCAACGTGACGAGGTCGCCACGTTCCTCCGCGACCATAGGTTAGATATTCTTCTGGTCCAGGAGACCTTTCTCAAACCTTACCATCGAGACCCGAAAATTGCGAACTATCGTATAGTTCGCAACGACAGGACTCGTTGTCATAGGGGAGGGACTCCTATTTACTACAAGTCGTCCCTGTACTGCATCCCTATGGATCCGCCCGCTCTCTCTGGACTTGAGGTCTCCGTCTGTCGGCTGGGCATGACAGGCCATCAACCCATCACGGTCATCTCCACTTACGTCCCACCTGCCATCCCAGCGGAGAACACCTCCGCCATAAAAGATGACCTTACCAAACTTTTCGGTATGAGTAACTCCGTCCTTCTGGCGGGGGATCTCAATGCCAAACACCCTTCCTGGAATAGTCACACGAGCAATGCCAGAGGCAGAGCCGTGCTTGATCTATGCGGGCCCCTATGTTTCGATGTCATCGCTCCGATGCATCCTACACACTACCCTCACGATCCCACTCACCGCCCCGACGTACTCGACGTAGCTCTCCTCAAGAATGTCAACTTACGGTTGCATTCTGTGGAAGCGATCGACGAGCTCAACTCGGACCATCGGCCCGTGGTCATGGAGTTCGCTCCTAGATCAGGACAGTGAAACAGTTCATGAAACGACTATCGCAGCGTTTCATCGAAACTGCTTCAAAACATCAAAATCCCCTTATCGCATCGGCCACCCGATACACTCCCTCACAGATCAGTAGGACTCGCCGCCCGAGGCATACCCTCGTCGAGCCCGACGATCCCATCACCCAGATTCAAGAGAGCCGTAGGGAAACCAGCACTCTTCGAAAACATACACGACACAGACCGCGTTCCGTTTTCCGGCCCCGCCGCCGGGGCCCGTCGCGACGTCCCAGTAATAACCCTCCCCGACCTTTGATTACCGAGCCAGCCCGCGTCGCTGAGCCAGTAGTTTTAAATTCCCTAAATAATGTTACGACCCAGCCTGTCCCTTGCTGTTCCTCCCAAATGACGCCGCTAGCCGAGGTCCTTATCCCGCAGGGGATGCCCTAGCGAGCGGTCATTTAGTTTAGTTTTATTTAGTTTGTAAGCCCTGGCTGGGGGCCTTAGAGTCATTTAAGGCCACCACAGGATAGTCCGGTTAAGCAGTAACCAGCCTTAGTGTGCTGAACTGCGAGTGGTCATCGTCAAAAAAAAAAAAAAAATTTGGTCGAATTCCGGTTAAGCAGTAACCAGCCTTAGTGTGCTGAACTGCGAGTGGTCATCGTCAAAAAAAAAAAAAAAAAAATTTGGTCGAATCATTCCGCTTCGCGCGTTTCGAGCGAACGCACGTCTCTCAGTGCTACGAACTCGCCTACGAGCCACCCGGCGCTACGCCCCAGCGGCCGCGCGCCACCTGTGCCGCATCGAGTCGCCCGCCCGACACTACGTAGCACTGCTACGAGTGTGCTACGGTTTCGTAGCAGCAGTTTGCTTTGCTACGCTTTGTGCCTACGCACACTGCGCGGCATTCAGCTGTTGCTACGCGGTTTGTGGGTAGCAGGTGTGCGAACACTTGTTATTTACAAATCGTTTCTTCGGTTTTTTGCTCCTTTTGAGTAAAATCCACTTTCGGTGGTACTTGGGGGAAACCTTACGGTGTCAACGAACCCAAGTGGTGTGGACCCGAAACACCTACCTAGCCCCTTCAGGGTTAGGTAAAGTCGGAAGGGCACTGGAATCGCGGCCTTGGGGGATCTCCTAGTCGCGCCCAGTGCTTAACCCCGCTCTCTTCCAGCATTCACCCGGGTCGGTTGGGTGTCTCAACCCCAACGAACCGGACCGGTCGTGAGACCCTAGGGCCCCGTTACACATTAAGATCGGCAACGGGTTGACTAGCTTAGGGCTCACCTTAGGTACGCACCTCCCTGTCTTTACCCGACAGGGAGGGTACTCATTCCTGGGTACTCCCACCCGGGAAGTTAGGATAGAGGCCCTTCAGGTCAGACAGTAGTGTTGTCGGTGAGTTTGTTTGGGTTTTCTTCTCACCGACTATAACACATAGGAAACACCCAAGGGAAGGGAGCTTTGGGGGATACTGTCACTCGGGGAGCTCACGTCTAACGTGTCTCCTCGAGGTGTAGGTAGAAAAGCTCTTGCCCCCCCCGCTCTTTTTAGTTGCTTAGCAACATGGCCGCCCCTCAGGTGGTCACCCCCCCCCCCCCCCCCCCATAGTCGTCTTATCAGAGGCTTTTTCGTCAGTGTGTGAGCTGTTGCTCACACACGTACGTGACCCCCGCGTTGCGAACGAAGTTCGCACCAGAATTAAGACCATCACCGAGATAGCCTTCCCCGCACCCCCTCAGGACTCCGCCTCAGCGGCCTATCCTTTGTCGCCCATCGTCGACATCGCACATAGCGCCGCCGACACCCAACTCTCCCTCAACCAGAGGTCGAGCTCACCCCCCCCCCTCATGGAGTATGACTCCGACACCCCCTCCACCGGATCGAGTTCCTCCTCTTCGGACTCTTCCTACGGCGGCGCTGCCGCCGGAGGAAAGAGGAAGAAGAGGGGCAACCCGAAGACGGAAGCTGCACCCGCAGCTAAGAAGACTGCCGTCAAGGCACCTTCTCCCCCCGCTCTTTCCCCCACCCCCTCTGCCCCCGTCTCTCGCGCCGCTTCACCTGTTGGTGTCCCCCAACAGGCCAGCCGCCCGAACAGCCCAATGGCCATTGCCGCCCCGGCTGCCCCCCTCCCCCGGAAACTGTCCGCAACCCCCCCTTGTTCATTCACGACAAGGGGAAGTGGACAGATGTTTCCACGGCGTGCAATGAACGCCGAATTAAGTTCACTAATGCCCGTGCCGTCCAAGCGGGCATTAAGGTCACGGTCCCCTTTGCGACCGACTATAGGGAACTCCACAGGCTCTTAGTAGCCAGGAACATCCCGTTCCACTCCTTCGCTTTCGCGGAGGAGAAACAAACCCGCGCCGTCGTGCGCAACGTCCCGCGCGAGATATCAGTGGAGGATATCCGCCGCGACCTTGAGTCGCAGAACATTCCGGTGGCACAGGTCCACCGTATGCACCGCCGTGGGGGCGCTGCATACGACATGGTGTTGGTCGTTTGCGACCCCACCGTGGGCCACCACCCCATATTCGCCCTCTCCAAAATTTGTGGCCTCTCTGGCCTCAAGGTGGAGACCCCCGCCCGCAGTGGCATAGTTGGACAGTGTCATCGCTGCCAACTCTACGGACACTCGCAGGGGAATTGCCACGGCAAACCCCGCTGCGTTAAGTGTCTGGGGAGTCATGGCACCACTGACTGCCCTCGCCCCAAGGACCGTACCTTGTGCGCCGAGCCACCCAGCTGTGTGCTGTGTGGCGCAACAGGGCACCCGGCTAACTACCGGGGTTGCCCCAAGGCGCCCAAATCCTCCGCCCCCAAGCTGGCGAAGCGTGCTCACGCGCGCCAGCAGAGGGAGTGCCCCACACTAGTGGGAAATCCTTCGGGGGCCTCGGGCCCCCAGCGTCCGAACCCATGGAACGGCAACCATAGGGCCCACTTTCCGGCCCTAAGGACTGCCGCTCGCCAGGCCCCACAATCCAACACCGCGACTCCACTCGCCCCGGCAACAAGGGCCATTCCGGCCCTCATGGACCTGAAGTTGGACATGGCCATCCCGCCCTTCTCCCCGCCGACGGCGACTCGGGCAACGCTCGCAGGGCGCCCCGTGCTCCAGGCACCGGCCCTCCCCCCACCTACTCCTAAGGCAACCGCCGGCGGAGATGTGACCAGGAACATCATCCTGGTCACATTCAACGCGTTTTACTCCCCTAGAGCCCTGGCAATGGCCCGGGCCCTAGAGGTGTACAGAGGCGATCACGCCTCTGTCTTTGCCCAATTTGGCGACGTAGTGCGCCACGTAGAAACTTACGCGTCACTTAATGGATAGGTCTCCCCCCGCGCGTAGGTTTAAACCGAAGGCCCTCCGGATAGGGTTCTTCAACGCCAATGGCCTTCCAAGCCAACGTGACCAGGTCGCCACGTTCCTCCGCGACCATAGGTTAGATATTCTTCTGGTCCAGGAGACCTTTCTCAAACCTTACCATCGAGACCCGAAAATTGCAAACTATCGTATAGTTCGCAACGACAGGACTCGATGTCATAGGGGAGGGACTCTTATTTACTATAAGTCGTCCCTGTACTGCATCCCTATGGATCCGCCCGCCCTCTCTAGACTTGAGGTCTCCGTCTGTCGGCTGGGCATGACAGGCCATCAACCCATCACGGTCATCTCCACTTACGTCCCACCTGCCATCCCGGCGGGGAACACCTCCGCCATAAAAGATGACCTTACCAATTTTTTCGGTATGAGTAACTCCGTCCTTCTGGCGGGGGATCTCAATGCCAAACACCCCTCCTGGAATAGTCACACGAGCAATGCCAGAGGCAGAGCCGTGCTTGATCTATGCGGGCCCCTATGTTTTGATGTCATCGCTCCGATGCATCCTACACACTACCCTCACGATCCCACTCACCGCCCCGACGTACTCGACGTAGCTCTCCTCAAGAATGTCAACTTACGGTTGCATTCTGTGGAAGCGATCGACGAGCTCAACTCGGACCATCGGCCCGTGGTCATGGAGTTCGCTCCTAGATCAGGACCCATGGACCCCGCACAACCCCCCCCGACCCGAGTGATCACTGACTGGAGTCGAGTAAGCGAAATGCTGAAAGACACAAAGTCACCTCACTTGGACAAAATCCCCGACCTTATCGAGACCGCCGCCGACACGACGGCTGCGATTGACTCTCTCACAGATCACGTGCAATACGTCTTGAACGAGTGTTCGAGGGAGACTCCGGCGGTGAGCGATCATCGCTGGAAGCTCCCACACGATGTGCGTGACCTGTTGACGGAGAAGAACGCGGCTGTCCGTGCCTACAGCGCCTTCCCCTGTCAGAATAACAAAGTTCACATGCGCTACTTACAGCGTAAAGTAAGTAATCGCATTAATGAACTGCGCAACGCTGACTGGGATAAGATGCTGGGCGACCTCGAACCCAACCACTTGGCATTCTGGAAACTTCAGAAGAAATTACGATCTGCTGAGGTCACCTCTATGCCACCCCTCACTCGCCCAGATAACACCGTCGCCTTCGATGACGACGAGAAAGCCGAGTGCCTAGCCGACAGCCTGGAGGCTCAATGCACTCCCAGTTCTCTACCAGTAGACCAAGCTCACCTTCGCATGGTGGATGCTGAAGTCGAACGTAGAGCTTCCATACCCCCCGTCGAGGACCCCGATGACCCCCGTCACTCCAGACGAGGTAAAGGAGATCATAGGCAAACTCAAACCCAGGAAAGCCCCTGGGTCCGATGGCATCACCAACAGGGTGATCCGTCTCTTTCCCGCCTCCCTGATGATGTTGATGACCGCCATCTTCAATGGCGCTCTGTCCAACAACATGTTTCCACAATCGTGGAAAGGGGCTACCGTTATCGGTATCCCTAAACCAGGGAAGCCCAAGACCTCCCCGACCAGCTATCGTCCCATCAGTTTGCTCAGCGGCCTGGGCAAAGTCTACGAGAGACTTATTTATAAGCGACTCAAGGACTTTGTCGAGGCCAAGAGCCTGATTCCCCCCGAGCAGTTCGGCTTTAGAGCCAACCATTCCTGCACCCAACAGGTCTTCCGCATCGTTGAGCATATCAGCGACCGCTTTCAGCGCGGCCAAGTGACGGGAGCCCTGTTCTTCGACGTGGCGAAAGCTTTCGACAAGGTCTGGCACAACGGTCTGATATACAAGTTATATCGACTCGGTGTGCCAGATCGTCTCGTGCTCATCTTACGAGACTATTTGTCGAACCGCACCTTTCGGTACCGTATCGAGGGTGCGCTTTCAGCCCCCCATCCCGTTCGCGCCGGAGTGCCCCAGGGCGGTGTGCTCTCGCCTCTAGCGTTCACGCTGTACACTAGCGACATCCCGACCTTCCCCGGGACGCACTTAGCCCTGTTCGCCGACGACACGGCCATTTACCGCTCCGGCAGAAGCGAACAGTGCATAGCTCGAGTCCTCCAACAATCGGCCGACGCCCTAGGCGTCTGGTTCCGAAAGTGGAGGATCGAAGTTAACCCCGAAAAAAGCCAAGCGGTTTTGTTTGAAAAAACGCGAGGCCGATTTTCCAGACCCGCTCCCAGCCCGATCACCATGTTTGGTAAGCCGATCCCTTGGGAGAAGCAAGCCAAATATCTAGGTGTGATCCTCGACCGTCACCTTACGTTCGCTGAGCACATAAAGAAGGTGCGTTCTCGTGCCTCTTTCGCTCTCGGTAGGCTCCACTCCATGCTGAATGCACGCAGCAAGCTGTCCCTAAGATGCAAACTGCGCATCTTCACGACGTGCATACGCCCCATAATGACGTATGCGTGCGCCACTTTCGCGCACGCAAAGTCGCACCATATCCATAGGATGCAAGTAGTTCAAAATCGATTTCTCCGAAAGGCCACGGGCGCCCCGTGGTTCATTAGGAATGAACGACTCCACGTCGACCTCAAAATCCCGACAGTGAAGCAGTTCATGAAACGACTATCGCAGCGTTTCATCGAAACTGCTTCAAAACACCAAAATCCCCGTATCGCATCGGCTACTCGATACACTCCCTCACAGATCAGTAGGACTCGCCGACCGAGGCATACCCTCGTCGAACCCGACGACCCCATCACCCAGATTCAAGAGAGAAGTAGGGAAACCAGCACTCTTCGAAAACACACACGACACAGACCGCGTTCCGTTTTCCGGCCCCGCCGCCGGGGCCCGTCGCGACGTCCCAGTAATAACCCTCCCCGACCTTTGATTACCGAGCCAGCCCGCGTCGCTGAGCCAGTAGTTTTAAACTCCCCAAATAATGTTACGACCCAGCCTGTCCCTTGCTGTTCCTCCCAAATGACGCCGCTAGCCGAGGTCCTTATCCCACAGGGGATGCCCTAGCGAGCGGTCATTTAGTTTCAGTTTTATCTTAGTTTGTAAGCCCTGGCTGGGGGCCTTAGAGTCATTTAAGGCCACCACAGGATAGTCCGGTTAAGCAGTAACCAGCCTTAGTGTGCTGAACTGCGAGTGGTAATCGTCAAAAACGCACGTTAAAGGCCATACCGCTACGCGCGTTCGAAGCGAACGCACGTCTCTCCCACCTCCGCACTCGCCTACGAGCCACCCGGCGCTCTGCCCCAGTGGCCGCGCGCCACCTGTGCCGCACCGAGTCGCCCGCCCGACACTACGTAGCACTGCTACGAGTGTGCTACGGTTTCGTAGCAGCAGTTTTGTTTGCTACGCTTTGTGCCTACGCACATTGTCGTAACACTCAGCTGTTGCTACGCGCTTTGTAGGTATCAAGTGTGCAAACATTTGATATTTACAAATCGTTTCTTCAGTTCTTGCTTTTTCTGAGTGAAATCCACTTTCGGTGGTACTTGGGGGAAACCTTACGGTGTCAACGAACCCAAGTGGTGTGGACCCGACACACCTACCTAGCCCCTTCAGGGTTAGGTATAAGTCGGAAGGGCACTGGAATCGCGGCCTTGGGGGATCTCCTAGTCGCGCCCAGTGTTTAACCCCGCTCTCTTTCAGCATTCACCCGGGACTGGACCGGTCGTGAGACCCTAGGGCCCCGTTGCACATTGAGATAGGCAACGGGTTGACTAACTTAGGGAACACCATAGGTACGCACCTCCCTGTCTTTACCCGACATGGAGGGTACTCATTCCCGGGTACTCCCACCCGGGAAGCTAGGATAGAGGCCCTTCAGGTCAGACAGTAGTGTTGTCGGTGAGTTTGTTTGGGTTTTCTTCTCACCGACTATAACAATTAGGAAACACCCAAGGGAAGGGAGCTTTGGGGGATACTGTCACTCGGGGAGCTCACGTCTGACGTGTCTCCTCGAGGTGTAGGTAGGCAAGCTCTTGCCCCCCGCCCTTTTTAGTTGCTTAGCAACATGGCCGCCCCTCACTCAGGTGGTCACTCCACCCGCCCCATAGTCGCCTTATCAGAGGCTCTTTTGTCAGTGTGTGAGCTGTTGCTCACACACGTACGTGACCCCCGCGTTGCGAACGATGTTCGCGCCAAGATCAAGGCCATCATCGAGACGGCCCTCTCCGCACCCCCTCAGGGCTCCGCCTCAGCGGCTTACCCTCTTTCGCTCATCGTCGACATCGCGCATAGCGATGCCGCCGACACCCAACTCTCCCTCACCCAGAGGTCGAGCTCACCCCCCCCCCCCTCATGGAGTATGACTCCGACGCCCCATCCACCGGATCGAGTTCCTCTTCTTCGGACTCTTCTTACGGTGGCATTGCCGCCGGAGGGAAGAGGAAGAGGGGTAACCCGAAAACGGAAGCTGCTCCCGCAGCTAAGAAGACTGCCGTCAAGGCACCTTCTCCCCCGCCCTTTCCCCCACCCCCTCTGCCCCCGCCTCTCGCGCCGCTTCACCTGTTGGTGTCCCCCAACAGGCCAGCCGCCCCAACAGCCCAATGGTCATTGCCGCCCCCCTCCCCCGAAAACTGTCCCCCCCCCCCCTTGTTTATTCACGAGAAGGGAAAGTGGACAGATGTTTCCACGGAGTGTAACGAACGCCGAATCAAATATTCAAATGCCCGCGCCGTCCAAGCGGGCATTAAGGTTACGGTCCCCACAGCGACCGACTACCGGGAACTCCACAGGCTCTTAGTAGCCAGGAACATCCCGTTTCACTTCTTCGCTTTCGCGGAGGAAAAACAAAACCGCGCCGTCGTGCACAACGTCCCGCGCGAGATATCCGTGGAGGATATCCGCCGCGACCTTGAGTCGCAAAACATTCCGGTGGCACAGGTCCACCGTATGCACCGCCGTGGGGACGCTGCATACGACATGGTGTTGGTCGTTTGCGACCCCACCGTGGGCCACCACCCCATATTCGCCCTCTCCAAAGTTTGTGGCCTCTCTGGCCTCAAGGTGGAGACCCCCGCCCGCAGCGGCATAGTTGGACAGTGTCATCGCTGCCAACTCTACGGACACTCGCAGGGGAATTGCCACGGCAAACCCCGCTGCGTCAAGTGTCTGGGGAGTCATGGCACCGCTGACTGCCCCCGCCCCAACGGCCGACGCCCTAGGCGCCTGGTTCCGAAAGTGGAGGATCGAAGTTAACCCCGAAAAAAGCCAAGCGGTTTTGTTTGACAAAACGCGAGGCCGATTTTCCAGACCCACTCCCAGCCCGATCACCATGTTTGGTAAGCCGATCCCTTGGGAGAAGCGAGCCAAATATCTAGGTGTGATCCTCGACCGACATCTTACGTTCGGTGAGCACATAAAGAAGGTACGTTCGCGTGCCTCTTTCGCTCTCAGTAGGCTTCACTCCATGCTGAATGCACGCAGCAAGCTGTCCCTAAGATGTAAACTGCGCATCTTCAAGACGTGCATACGCCCGATAATGACGTATGCGTGCGCCACTTTCGCGCACGCAAAGTCGCACCATATCCATAGGATGCAAGTACTGCAAAATCGATTTCTCCGAAAGGCCACGGGCGCCCCGTGGTTCATTAGGAACGAACGACTCCATGTCGACCTTAAAATCCCGACAGTGAAGCAGTTCATGAAACGACTATCGCAGCGTTTCATCGAAACTGCTTCAAAACACCAAAATTCCCTTATCGCATCGGCTACCCGATACACTCCCTCACTGATCAGTAGGACTCGCCGCCCGCGGCATACCTACGTCGAACCAGACGACCCCATCACCCAGATTCAAGAGAGCCGTAGGGAAACCAGCACTCTTCGAAAACACACACGACACAGACCGCGTTCCGTTTTCCGGCCCCGCCGCCGGTGCCCGTCGCGACGTCCCAGTAATAACCCTTCCCGACCTTTGATTACCGAGCCAGCCCGCGTCGCTGAGCCAGTAGTTTTAAACTCCCCAAATAATGTTATGACCCAGCCTGTCCCTTGCTGTTCCTCCCAAAATGACGCCGCTAGCCGAGGTCCGTATCCCACAGGGGATGCCCTAGCGAGCGGTCATGTAGTAGTTTGTAAGCCCTGGCTGGGGGCCTTAAATTCATTTGAGGCCACCACAGGATAGGCAGTAACCAGCCTTAGTGTGTTGAACTGCGAGTGGTACCCGTCAAAAAAAAAAAAAATAGCTCTGTTTGAATCCAAGCCAAAGTTATTTTGGAGTCGGTGAATAGGTACACATCATCAATTTGAATATTTTTACGTAAGGTATCATAAACTCGATCCATTAAAATGGAAAGAAGCAACGTAGCATTAAGCTCCAGCCTGGGTATCGTTAATGCGTTCGCACGTGGGTTTACTCGCGACTTCGAACAGAGTAAGGATAATTCAGCCTTACCTGTTTTGTCAACCACTCGTAGGTATATGCAGCACCCGTACCTCGTCGTGCTGGAGGCATCCGCGAAGCCAATCAGCTGGACTGCTGCTGCGTTGATGGTTGGGATGTGCCGGTCTAAATTGATAGGATGCATGGCAGCTAAGCTTCTAGCAAATTAAAGCCACTCGTCAATATTAAATGACCATATTTTTTGCATAATACTTTTGGCCTTAATTACAATCAGACTAGCAAAACCCATGGGATCATAGACCTTTGATATATAGCTAAGATCTCCCCTTTTTGTCATTATATTTTCATCAAATGGTTCTGGGCTGTCTATTTTAAAACAATCCTTTTGAACATCAAGTGTAAGCCCCAAAGCTTTCATATTTTGAAGGTCAAGCTCGCTAAATTGCTGTTCCACCTCTGGAATGTCAGAGAGAACAGAATGTGTGTTAGAAGCCCATTTATGCAAACTAAAGCTCCCATAACTTAACAGTTCACATAACTGCCGTTTAGCTTCAAGCAATTTGTGCAAATCAGAACATGAATAAATTACATCATCAACATACATACAATTATTTATTATAAATGATGCTAGCGGTAGCTCATGCTCATGCCTTTGTGCAAGTTCAAGTAAACAGCGCATTGCTAAATAGCTTGAAGACTTCACACCACATACATTTTATAGCCTGACTAGGGTCGTCACACCACAGAACGTTCTGGAGTGAAGTTTGTTCCGGGTTAATCAATATGTTGCGAAACATTTTCATAATATCTGAACTCAAAGTGAATTCTCCAAATTGAAATAACAAAACAATATCAAATAATTATTTCTGTGCCCTAGTCCCATTTAATAAAATATCGTTGAATGAGATCTTTTTACTAGTTTTCATTGAAGCATCATACACAACTCTAGTACGAGTGCTCTTGCTTTGCTCGTTTATAACCACATGATGTGGCATAAAATAGATAGGATCTTCATAGAAATTGTAAGAGCCAATATCAACAAAGTGCCCATGACCGAGCTCTATGTACTCATCTATGAACTTTTGATAATCATTAAGTAAGTTAATGTTGCTTTGCAATCTTTTTTCCAGACTGAGAAACCTGTGCAAGGCTAGGTCAAAAGAATTCCCTAGTCTCATTTACTTTGCAGGTTTCTGGCTTCAAAGGTAAGTCATCAGTGAATTTTTTATTTTTAAGTTTTACTGAACTTACAGAGATATTTTCAGCTAACTTTTGCTTCGAATCCCTTTCTACTAGCAATTCCGGAACGCTCTCCACCTCCCAAAGCTTCTTGACACTGTCTCACTTACATCTGTTTCGCACTTAGTACAAATTAAAGATGCAACCTGATTCTTTATGATGCTAGATGTCATTGCTCCGGCAATGACATGGCCAAACTTCGTGTTTCTGATGCCTGGATATGAAGATTGCTGCTGGTCGTCTAGGTCACTGCATGCATGTAAGAGCTGAGGTTCCTCAAGCGGCAGGAGGACCTGGCAAAAGATATCAGCACCTATTAGCATATTTATTTCCGAAGGTTGGTTAAAAGTTGTATCTGCCAACGTGATACCAGCAGGGATTTGTATGCCTTCTAGGCTGACTGGTGATTGAGGTAAGTTACAAGTGATTTTATCTACCATGTGACAGTTAACTAGAGTTAAATTGGGATGTCAAAGAATTTACTTTTAATGGAATACAATAGCTGACTTTGTTCTGGCTCTCTGTCACACCAATGAGGTTAATATCATTTCGCTTAGGAGTATATCCTACGACCTTCACTGCCTTAGTAGTGATCATCGACACCTGAGAACCTGTGTCTAGTATGCACTTTATATGCACTTCTCGCCCATCTTTTGCAAACACCTTTACCCGTGCTGTAGGAAGTAAAATATTATTAGCAGGGTCCCCAGATAGGAGGACCACTGGGCCTGGACCACCTTCTTCAGCGAGATGTAGCAGCGTGTGATGAGTTTTCTTGCACTGCCCACACCTAAAGTGGTATTTACATTTGCCAGGGTGTGTATTTAAACAATTATGTTGCATAAGCTTTTTGCTTTTGCATAAGAGACTCTCTCTTTACTGGACCGTAATTTAAATGTTGGACATGAGTATAACTTCTGATCTGAACACTTACAGTAGAGTCACTCCATTGCTGTCTTGGCTGTTGCTGCTAGCGCTACCTTATTCTTGGCTGGCTGCATGGTTGCACCCTGCTGCTTTCCGCCTTCGTTGCCTCAGCCCGGTTATGTGTTCTCTAGAGCGAGAGCATGCCTATCCAAATCCTCAACTGTAGGGTCATGCTCTGGATCACGCTCCAGCTGATAAAAGCGGGAGCTGTAGAGGTCCAGCTTACGCTCCAAGATGCCCAGAAGACTAGGTTCCCAGTTGTCCACTTCTGCCTTCAGGTTGCGCAGAGCGCTTAGTGTCTGCCTCACTACGGAAACAAAATTCCTAATCTCATTAGCATTAGGGAACTTGGCAAACTTGTCCAAGTCTAAGAGTGTTTACATGCTCATTTACAATCTTATATTTGTTACAAAATCGCTTGTCTAATAATTGCAATGCATTGTCATAACTTTCACTGACAAGAGGAAGATTACTAATTAATTCGTAAGGGGGTTCCCTGGAGGAATGATCGCAGGTAATAGAGTTTTTGGACGTTGTCCAAGGATGTGTCGCTGTGGATCACAGATTTGAATACCTCTATAAAGTTTACATACTCGGAATATTTACCAGTAAAATTTGAAATATTGATGTGGGGTAATCTAGTTCTAGAAACGACACTGTAACCTGACCCAAGTTTTCCCTTCCTTGTTTCTACCTTTTGATTTTATGTTTTCATTTAAAAGAGTCAGACAGTGGAAATACTTGTTTTCCATGTCCTCAACATTTTCAATGTCTGACGAATCTAATGTCAAGATATCTTGAATATAACTTTCGTACTCTTGAAAAGCAGTGCAAGTGAGCTTACAATTAACTCGTTTGACTCTGCTACAAAATAATAGTCTGGTGATTGTACCTTTCCAGTATCCCCTGCTCACTCGCAATTTCTTTAACACATCATCCATCTTAACAGCCTAAATTCAACTATTTATTTACCCACTTGTTGAAGTTGAAATTACACAATAGCAAAATGCAAAAATAATTTTGAGAACTTCAACTCGGACGCCGCTAGCTTCACGTAGATGTGGTAGGCCGCTATAGGGAGCGCGCGCGTCGCCTCGCTTCGCTGCGCGCCGTACTCGTCGTACCAACCTAACCGCACTTTCGCACCAATGAGAGCGGACCGGCGCCTCGTTGACAGTAGTTCGCTGCCCTGCAATTGGTCGAATTTACCGCGCGCAAAATCAGGGCGGTCTACAACGCCGCGCGCCAGTATATAAACCGGCAAAATGATGAAGTCGCGTCGTTGACTGTACTGTAGCCGGTGATAATGATGATGCGTGAGTGCTCTCTTTCACTCTCACTCGAAAGGAATCTTGCTATCCTTCTCGCACTCGCAGATGATTCTTAAATTAATGGCCTAAATGGCCGATCGATTTGATTCCCTGTATTATTGGAATTTCTCACGGAATTTCTTGACGAAATATGTATGTTGGTTGTACGCAGCAATCGATACTTGATCTTAAAGCAAGTATATATGCCGAAAATCCGTATGCTCCGCCTTGGCCGCCTGCCGTGGCGTCGCGTGTCCTCGCTGTACGATAGGTACTCGTAGTGAGAAGTATTTTCGCCGCAAATCGTTGACGGATCGTATGGACCTATGTTAACTTCGTGTAATCGTGTGGACTGTATATTGCTGTAGGTTTGATTCCAATTCTGTCGGGAGGACACGGCGCGGCATACGCTGGCAGAGTGTGCCGCTTGGGAGGAGCCGCGCCGTGCCCTCATCTCTGTGGTAGGCGGTGACCTCTCGCTGCCGGCCGTAGTCCATGCTATGGTCGGCGGTGAGGAGTCCTGGGACGCGGTGGCCTCCTTCTGCGAGACAGTTATCACGCAGAAGGAAGCTGCGGAAAGGGAGAGGGAGATCACAACCGCTCTCCCGGCCCGCAGCAGGCGCATCGGGCGTCGGAGGAGGGCATACGCTGCCCTCTTCCGGCCCCCCTAACTGGGTCCAGGGGCGGCGGACTTGGGGATGTCCGTCGCCCCCCATTCATCCGGACCCGAGGTGGCGGCGCGTGGTGTTCCCGTGCGCCCCTCTTCGACGTAGCGAGGGGAGTTAAACACCTCACTCCCCTCGCCGACGCGAGGTGGCCCGCAGGGGCGGGCCGGCACCAGCCGGGGATTGCGGAAGTCGCATACGTTCCCGCGATCCCCGGCGTAGGTGGGAGATGGAACACCGGGGTGGTTTTAGTCAGTAAGAGTCTGACAGACCCCTCCACCCGCCCCAGAGTGGAGGATTTCCATTAGGATTTCCTCCCGAGATCAAAAAAAAAAAAAAAAGGTTTGATTCCAATTGAAACGACTTGCTAATTGTTACACTTTTAATGCTCACTGTATGTACAGACAAACACGGAGGATCAATGGCGGACGTAAAAAAAAACAGATTGAACCATCAATAGATAAAGCTAGACGCCCAACGGGCAACGTTGTAGTTTCTTACAGACTAAAAATTTATATATTTTGTGTTGTCATAAACAATTACGTTACTTACCTGAAAATGAGATTTTTTGTTTATGGTGATATTGTTTTGAAATTGGTGTTAAATGAAAGGTTTTTGCATAAAAACAACATGACAAAAGAATTAAGTCAATAGGACGTCTAGTTTCAGAAATATAAGGAAAAATGTAAAAAAAAATTTGTCACATAATAAAAATTTTAAGTTTTTGTTCTAGGATTCTTTTATTATTATGAGTTATAGTTTAAATTATGGTTTTATAGAATAAGGTTTTAGAAATATAACCATGTTTTTTTTCTGACGATGAACACTGTTACGTTAGTAAAAAAATAAACCGGCTCAGTCACAGTCGCAACACAGCCGTCGAAGAGGCAACAACAAGGAAGAAAAAGGAAGCCGAAACCTGCGGAACAAGAAACCCCAGGAAGAACTGTTTTTAACCCGTCTCCTTCCCGAGGTCCTAGTGGATCGTGCTGCACTCACATAGGTACGCATTCAGGGGTACGTGGTGACGTGCGTAACCATGTCCTTGTCAGCGTCATCAAAGTCAATTCATTTATTTCAACTAGACCTTTGCCGAAAGTGGCGTGTAGATCCTCCATAACGAACATCTGTTCTTCCTGGCGGCGCGTCGCTCCTCCTTGTCTCGCTGCAGCTGTTCTTCCAGCCGACGGGCCTGTTCCTCTGGCCGGCGCGCGGCGGGCCTGTTTCTCCTTATATAGGTCAGTTAATTCTAGAAATTTCTATCGTCGAAACATCTGGAAAGTACTCGTAACTACCAAAAGAGATTTAAAGATACAATAGAGCGGCTATCAGAAGAAAGGTCATAGAAAAACTTTGATCCCATGCCTCAGTAACGCTATCTAGCTTTGAATAGCAAACATACAAATTTAATTTCTAAATTCAGCTATCACTCGTTAGGTGGCCAGGGTATACTAGGGATGTTACCTACTATTTAGATATCAGGTATCGACTATCTATAATAAAAGTAGAAAATGTTTTTCTTCAATTAATGCCAAAAAAATAGGAAAGCAATAAAATGCAGTTGTTTCAATGTAAATTACTTATTTAGAAAATTCTTTTAATATACAAATGACTAAAGTATCATTATACGGTACTAGCAGACCCGCGCAACTTAGTCGTCTACGTCACATTTTTCATTAATGTTCCGCTCTTATTGTTCGCAGCGTGATGTTATATAGTCTATCCTTCCTCGATAAATGGGATATCCAACACTAAAAGAATAATAAAGGGAGAATAAAGAAGAATAACAATAATAATAAAGGGTTAAAGCAAATTTACGAACAGCTGAACAAAATTTACGACAGGATAATCCTGATTTCGTGGAATTTCCATTGAGTCTATCATATGGTTTTGTTTCTGCTGCAGCTTTAAGACAGTCAGCCACGTTTTTTTTTGGATGCCAAACTTTTGTTCGACCTGTCTTTCCGTCGTAAATGTCTCCTTTCTTAGAATGCTTCGAGCATAACTTTGACGAAGCAGGTGGTAGCCAGTTTTCTTCTTTCCGGTCTATCTGCACAAACCGTATCCACTGTTCGGGTTCTTCACTACTATTTTCAATCGGATATTTAAAGTAGCAGAAACCTACTTAAACGAATAGACCTTGTTCCTGAATTGGCATTAAAATTTAATAACAGTTCAATAAATTATTGTGTACATACAGTGATCAATTATTTACTTATCTCACTGGATTTTCTTTTGATAAAATATCGATAATCAATACAATCGACGGCCAATAATACATCTCTAACAGAGCAAAGTTATGCTACTCAGCAATAGATGGCGTATATTACAAAATTTGCAAATGTTCTAGAACTATTTGAAAAAAATAGGTAGGTATTGAATTGTTATTTATTACTGTGTAAATATAAACAATATCTACGAAAATAAACCGAAGTTAGGTCCAGTCATTTTACGATACCGAGATTTGCAATAGCGTAATGCGCAACTCGGCATAATATTTTCTTGGAAAATGTTCGTTTTTTTGGTGGACATATAAGACTTGACATGCAGGGGTGCCACACCAGACTGAGCGACTTTTGTCCACCAGGACACAAGTATCGGATTACGATTTTGTTCGCTAGGTATGTCCTGTATATTGGTAGTATAAATTTAATGTCCTTGTAACTACCGCTGCCGACTGACCAGGCATCGAGAAGTGTAGAATGTTCTGGCATAGAAATGTCTAGAAAGTAGGTACTTGACTTTACTAGTACTGCTACTCGATACTAGATGGCGCTAGTAGTAACTGTTGTCAATATATAATATCTATCTAATTATATAAATTTAAGGCACCCCAGGGCCAGGGCTTACAAACTAGCTAAATTATACTAAATGACCGCTCGCTAGGGCATCCCCTGCGGGATACGGACCTCGGCTTAGCGACGTCATTTCGGGAGGACAACAAGGGACAGGCTGGGTCATAACGTTATTATTTAGGGGATTCTAAACTACTGGCTCAGCGACGCGGGCTGAATCGGTAATCAAAGGTCGGGGAGGGTTATTACTGGGACGTCGCGTCAGGCCCCGGCGGCGGGGCCGGAAAACGGAACGCGATCTGAGTCGTGTGTGTTTTCGAAGAGTGCTGGTTTCCCTACAGCTCTCTTGAATCTGGGTGGGCGTCGTCGGGTTCGACGAGGGTATGCCGCGGGCGGCGAGTCCTACTGATCTGTGAGTGTATCGGGTAGCCGATGCGATAAGGGGATTTTGGTGTTTTGAAGCAGTTTCGATGAAACGCTGCGATAGTCGTTTCATGAACTGCTTCACTGTCGGGATTTTGAGGTCGACATGGAGTCGTTCGTTCCTAATGAAGCACGTCGCCCGCACGGCGCCCGTGGCCTTTCGGAGAAATCGATTTTGAACTACTTGCATCCTATGGATGTGGTGCGACTTTGCGTGCGCGAAGGTGGCGAAATAAAATTTTGTAGTGTAAATAATTACTGTTAACTTCGTGTAATCGTGTGGACTGCATATTGCTGTAGGTTTGATTCCAATTGAAACGACTTGCTAACTATTACACTTTTAATGCTCACTGTAAATACATACAAACACGGAGGATCAGACTAAAAAATTATATATTTTGTGTTTCCATAAACATAGGTACTGCCGCCCCAGGCAATCAAACAGTAACAACCCCTTATTTCTACTTACAGCAGAATCGGCAGCTGCATTTCAAAAACACGTAAAAAATCTAAACGACAATATAGCTAACAAACATACCCACTATATAATCGAAAGACACAAGATTATTAAACTATTTTAAGTTTAAATGCACAAAAACACAACATTTTCTTTCAGGTTCACTTAGACATTACTCATAAGCAAAGGTATGTAGGTACATAATATAGAAACTCATTAGGCATAAGTTTACATGTAAATGAGACCTAATATTTATAACTTAAATATAACTTATTCTATTACAACCTTAGGTAGGCATGCAATATTATGCATTTATTAACACAATACCTATTTCATACACCACAGGTAAGTATTCTATATTTTGTTGACTGAGTTACTAGTTTTTATAATTGTACATAAAAATAGAACACACATCTAGGTGTATAGCTGAAATTAAAATAAAGACATCTTATTTAATTAGAAAATTACTTTTCATATGCTTTGTAATGACCTAGTATATAATTGACCATTAGCTGTTTTTACCTGCAAGGCTCGAACCTTGCCGTCATTTCCAGGAAATACATTCACTACACGTGCCATGGGCCACGCCAACGGTGGAGCATTGGCTTCTCTCATGAGTACTAGTGCACCTACAGCTACATGAGGCATAGATTGACACCACTTATTTCTATTCTGAAAAGTATTTAAATAATGTTTATACCAAGCCTTCCAAAATCTTTGTTGTAATTGTATACATTGTTGCCAGAACTTGCTTTGGTTTCAGAAATATCTACTTCAGGGTACATAGTTAGGGCTGTACCTATAAGGAAGTGGCCCGGAGTCAGGTAACAGTAATCATTGACATCTTCAGAGAGAGGTAGAATAGGGCGCGAATTAAGCACGGCCTCTATCTGACATAAAACAGTATGTAACTGTTCATAAGTTAATGCAGCATCTAATACAATTCTTTTTAAATGGTACTTCATACTTTTCATAGCCGCTTCTGCAAGCCCTGCGAATACCGGCGCATAACTAGGCGTGAAATGAAAATGAATACCTTCTTTCGCGGCATAAGCTTGCACAAGCGTCTGGTGATCAGCAGAACTATTAAGCTTGTACAGCTCAGCTAGCTGGTTCCTTGCCCCACGAAAACACCCACCGTTATCGCAGAATACGTCGCTGGGCAAGCCACGTCTACTGATGAACCTTTTGAAAGACGCCAGGAATGCATCAGTTGACAAATCTGAAGTCAACTCTAAGTGAATTGCCTTCGTGACAAAGCATACATATATGCATACATAACCTTTACTGACTACAGCTTTTCTTACACGCGAATTCTTAACTTGGATTGGCCCAGCGAAGTCCATGCCCACTTTTTGAAACGGTCTGCATGATGTCACGCGGTGTTGAGGCAAGGATCCCATTAACTGCTTCGCTGCACCAGCTTTCAGCCTAAAACAAACCAAGCATTTATGAGTCACTTTTTTGACTTGCCGCATGCCATTAATTAGCCAGTATTTTTGATTTAAGTTAACTAGGAGCGACTTAGGTCCAGCAAGTAATAACCTAACATGTTCACTCTGTATAATAAGTTCAGTTATTCGCGATTTTCGAGGTAGAATGATAGGATGTTTTTGTGCAATCGGTATATCCGAAATATCTAAACGACCCTACTCTTATCAGGCCATCTGTATCAATGGATGGATCTATATTTTGCAGTGGCTCTCGCACGGAGTTACCTTTCCGTAACGAGTCTTTCTCTTCACAATAATGTATTGATTGCTCATGTTTAATAATTGAATGCAGCGCATGTTGCAACTCATTAGCACTGAGAGTGCCCCGAAGTTTTGTTTTCTCTTTTAAGTTTCGACAAAATCTTTGCAGATATGCAATTACCCTCATCATCTTTCCTATGGCTAAATATTTATTTATTATTTGAAATATATTATGCTGTATACCTGTAACGGACGCCGAGGCGTGAAAGAAATACATAGATAACGTACAAACATGCCTAATACCCCAAAACTCATTGGACGTAAAGTGGCTCCACTTTCACGAAACTAACCTGTGGGATCGGACAGGTCGCTACAGGTCGCGACAGGTTCCTGCAGATCTCGAACCCTGACGGAGCTGCTCGCCATATATTGGACGAGCAAAAGAAAATCGGAGAATGGCAAGATTATCCCGAGCGCAACTTGCACCTACGTGAAAACAGTATAAATATAGGCCAAATTTATTTGGTCGAATAAGGCACCTTCGCCCCCCGCTCTTTCCCCCACCCCCTCTGCCCCCGTCTCTCGCGCCGCTTCACCTGTTGGTGTCCCCCAACAGGCCAGCCGCCCGAACAGCCCAATGGCCATTGCCGCCCCGGCTGCCCCCCTCCCCCGGAAACTGTCCGCACCCCCCCCCTTGTTCATTCACGACAAGGGGAAGTGGACAGATGTTTCCACGGCGTGCAATGAACGCCGAATCAAGTACACTAATGCCCGTGCCGTCCAAGCGGGCATTAAGGTCACGGTCCCCACTGCGACCGACTATAGGGAACTCCACAGGCTCTTAGTAGCCAGGAACATCCCGTTCCACTCCTTCGCTTTCGCGGAGGAGAAACAAACCCGCGCCGTCGTGCGCAACGTCCCGCGCGAGATATCAGTGGAGGATATCCGCCGCGACCTTGAGTCGCAGAACATTCCGGTGGCACAGGTCCACCGTATGCACCGCCGTGGGGGCGCTGCATACGACATGGTGTTGGTCGTTTGCGACCCCACCGTGGGCCACCACCCCATATTCGCCCTCTCCAACATTTGTGGCCTCTCTGGCCTCAAGGTGGAGACCCCCGCCCGCAGTGGCATAGTTGGACAGTGTCATCGCTGCCAACTCTACGGACACTCGCAGGGGAATTGCCACGGCAAACCCCGCTGCGTTAAGTGTCTGGGGAGTCATGGCACCGCTGACTGCCCTCGCCCCAAGGACCGTACCTTGTGCGCCGAGCCACCCAGCTGTGTGCTGTGTGGCGCAACAGGGCACCCGGCTAACTACCGGGGTTGCTTCGGGGGCCTCGGGCCCCCAGCGTCCGAACCCATGGAACGGCAACCATAGGGCCCACTTTCCGGCCCTAAGGACTGCCGCTCGCCAGGCCCCACAACCCAACACCACGACTCCACTCGCCCCGGCCACAAGGGCCATTCCGGCCCTCATGGACCTGAACTTGGACATGGCCATCCCGCCCTTCTCCCCGCCGACGGCGACTCGGGCAACGCTCGCAGGGCGCCCCGTGCTCCAGGCACCGGCCCTCCCCCCACCTACTCCTAAGTCAACCGCCGGCGGAGATGTGACCAGGAACATCATCCTGGTCACATTCAACGCGTTTTACTCGCCTAGAGCCCTGGCAATGGCCCGGGCCCTAGAGGTGTGCAGAGGCGATCACGCCTCTGTCTTTGCCCGATTTGGCGACGTAGTGCGCCACGTAGAAACTTACGCGTCACTTAATGGATAGGTCCCCCCCCGCGCGTAGGTTTAAACCGAAGGCCCTCCGGATAGGGTTCTTCAACGCCAATGGCCTTCCAAGCCAACGTGACGAGGTCGCCACGTTCCTCCGCGACCATAGGTTAGATATTCTTCTGGTCCAGGAGACCTTTCTCAAACCTTACCATCGAGACCCGAAAATTGCGAACTATCGTATAGTTCGCAACGACAGGACTCGTTGTCATAGGGGAGGGACTCCTATTTACTACAAGTCGTCCCTGTACTGCATCCCTATGGATCCGCCCGCTCTCTCTGGACTTGAGGTCTCCGTCTGTCGGCTGGGCATGACAGGCCATCAACCCATCACGGTCATCTCCACTTACGTCCCACCTGCCATCCCAGCGGAGAACACCTCCGCCATAAAAGATGACCTTACCAAACTTTTCGGTATGAGTAACTCCGTCCTTCTGGCGGGGGATCTCAATGCCAAACACCCTTCCTGGAATAGTCACACGAGCAATGCCAGAGGCAGAGCCGTGCTTGATCTATGCGGGCCCCTATGTTTCGATGTCATCGCTCCGATGCATCCTACACACTACCCTCACGATCCCACTCACCGCCCCGACGTACTCGACGTAGCTCTCCTCAAGAATGTCAACTTACGGTTGCATTCTGTGGAAGCGATCGACGAGCTCAACTCGGACCATCGGCCCGTGGTCATGGAGTTCGCTCCTAGATCAGGACCCATGGACCCCGCACAACCCCCCCCCCACCCGAGTGATCACTGACTGGAGTCGAGTAAGCGAAATGCTGAAAGACACAAAGTCACCTCACTTGGACAAAATCCCCGACCTTATCGAGACCGCCGCCGACACGACGGCTGCGATTGACTCTCTCACAGATCACGTGCAATACGTCTTGAACGAGTGTTCGAGGGAGACTCCGGCGGTGAGCGATCATCGCTGGAAGCTCCCACACGATGTGCGTGACCTGTTGACGGAGAAGAACGCGGCTGTCCGTGCCTACAGCGCCTTCCCCTGTCAGAATAACAAAGTTCACATGCGCTACTTACAGCGTAAAGTAAGTAATCGCATTAATGAACTGCGCAACGCTGACTGGGATAAGATGCTGGGCGACCTCGAACCCAACCACTTGGCATTCTGGAAACTTCAGAAGAAATTACGATCTGCTGAGGTCACCTCTATGCCACCCCTCACTCGCCCAGATAACACCGTCGCCTTCGATGACGACGAGAAAGCCGAGTGCCTAGCCGACAGCCTGGAGGCTCAATGCACTCCCAGTTCTCTACCAGTAGACCAAGCTCACCTTCGCATGGTGGATGCTGAAGTCGAACGTAGAGCTTCCATCCCCCCCGTCGAGGACCCCGATGACCCCCTGCCCCCCGTCACTCCAGACGAGGTAAAGGAGATCATTGGCAAACTCAAACCCAGGAAAGCCCCTGGGTCCGATGGCATCACCAACAGGGTGATCCGTCTCTTTCCCGCCTCCCTGATGATGTTGATGACCGCCATCTTCAATGGCACTCTGTCCAACAACATGTTCCCACAATCGTGGAAAGGGGCTACCGTTATCGGTATCCCCAAACCAGGGAAGCCCAAGTCCTCCCCGACCAGCTATCGTCCCATCAGTTTGCTCAGCGGCCTAGGCAAAGTCTGCGAGAGACTTATTTATAAGCGACTCAAGGACTATGTCGAGGCCAAGAGCCTGATTCCCCCGAGCAGTTCGGCTTTAGAGCCAACCATTCGTGCGCCCAACAGGTCTTCCGCATCGTTGAGCATATCAGCGACCGCTTTCAGCGCGGCCAAGTGACGGGAGCCCTGTTCTTCGACGTGGCGAAAGCTTTCGACAAGGTCTGGCACAACGGTCTGATATACAAGTTATATCGACTCGGTGTGCCAGATCGTCTCGTGCTCATCTTACGAGACTATTTGTCGAACCGCACCTTTCGATACCGTATCGAGGGTGCGCTTTCAGCCCCCCATCCCGTTCGCGCCGGAGTGCCCCAAGGCGGTGTGCTCTCGCCTCTAGCGTTCACGCTGTACACTAGCGACATCCCGACCTTCCCCGGGACGCACTTAGCCCTGTTCGCCGACGACACGGCCATTTACCGCTCCGGCAGAAGCGAACAATGCATAGCTCGAGTCCTCCAACAATCGGCCGACGCCCTAGGCGTCTGGTTCCGAAAGTGGAGGATCGAAGTTAACCCCGAAAAAAGCAAAGCGGTTTGTTTGACAAAACGCGAGGCCGATTTTCCAGACCCGCTCCCAGCCCGATCACCATGTTTGGTAAGCCGATCCCTTGGGAGAAGCAAGCCAAATATCTAGGTGTGATCCTCGACCGTCACCTTACGTTCGCTGAGCACATAAAGAAGGTACGTTCTCGTGCCTCTTTCGCTCTCGGTAGGCTCCACTCCATGCTGAATGCACGCAGCAAGCTGTCCCTAAGATGCAAACTGCGCATCTTCATGACGTGCATACGCCCCATAATGACGTATGCGTGCGCCACTTTCGCGCACGCAAAGTCGCACCATATCCATAGGATGCAAGTAGTTCAAAATCGATTTCTCCGAAAGGCCACGGGCGCCCCGTGGTTCATTAGGAATGAACGACTCCACGTCGACCTCAAAATCCCGACAGTGAAACAGTTCATGAAACGACTATCGCAGCGTTTCATCGAAACTGCTTCAAAACATCAAAATCCCCTTATCGCATCGGCCACCCGATACACTCCCTCACAGATCAGTAGGACTCGCCGCCCGAGGCATACCCTCGTCGAGCCCGACGATCCCATCACCCAGATTCAAGAGAGCCGTAGGGAAACCAGCACTCTTCGAAAACATACACGACACAGACCGCGTTCCGTTTTCCGGCCCCGCCGCCGGGGCCCGTCGCGACGTCCCAGTAATAACCCTCCCCGACCTTTGATTACCGAGCCAGCCCGCGTCGCTGAGCCAGTAGTTTTAAATTCCCTAAATAATGTTACGACCCAGCCTGTCCCTTGCTGTTCCTCCCAAATGACGCCGCTAGCCGAGGTCCTTATCCCGCAGGGGATGCCCTAGCGAGCGGTCATTTAGTTTAGTTTTATTTAGTTTGTAAGCCCTGGCTGGGGGCCTTAGAGTCATTTAAGGCCACCACAGGATAGTCCGGTTAAGCAGTAACCAGCCTTAGTGTGCTGAACTGCGAGTGGTCATCGTCAAAAAAAAAAAAAAAATTTGGTCGAATTCCGGTTAAGCAGTAACCAGCCTTAGTGTGCTGAACTGCGAGTGGTCATCGTCAAAAAAAAAAAAAAAAAAATTTGGTCGAATCATTCCGCTTCGCGCGTTTCGAGCGAACGCACGTCTCTCAGTGCTACGAACTCGCCTACGAGCCACCCGGCGCTACGCCCCAGCGGCCGCGCGCCACCTGTGCCGCATCGAGTCGCCCGCCCGACACTACGTAGCACTGCTACGAGTGTGCTACGGTTTCGTAGCAGCAGTTTGCTTTGCTACGCTTTGTGCCTACGCACACTGCGCGGCATTCAGCTGTTGCTACGCGGTTTGTGGGTAGCAGGTGTGCGAACACTTGTTATTTACAAATCGTTTCTTCGGTTTTTTGCTCCTTTTGAGTAAAATCCACTTTCGGTGGTACTTGGGGGAAACCTTACGGTGTCAACGAACCCAAGTGGTGTGGACCCGAAACACCTACCTAGCCCCTTCAGGGTTAGGTAAAGTCGGAAGGGCACTGGAATCGCGGCCTTGGGGGATCTCCTAGTCGCGCCCAGTGCTTAACCCCGCTCTCTTCCAGCATTCACCCGGGTCGGTTGGGTGTCTCAACCCCAACGAACCGGACCGGTCGTGAGACCCTAGGGCCCCGTTACACATTAAGATCGGCAACGGGTTGACTAGCTTAGGGCTCACCTTAGGTACGCACCTCCCTGTCTTTACCCGACAGGGAGGGTACTCATTCCTGGGTACTCCCACCCGGGAAGTTAGGATAGAGGCCCTTCAGGTCAGACAGTAGTGTTGTCGGTGAGTTTGTTTGGGTTTTCTTCTCACCGACTATAACACATAGGAAACACCCAAGGGAAGGGAGCTTTGGGGGATACTGTCACTCGGGGAGCTCACGTCTAACGTGTCTCCTCGAGGTGTAGGTAGAAAAGCTCTTGCCCCCCCCCCTCTTTTTAGTTGCTTAGCAACATGGCCGCCCCTCAGGTGGGCACTCCCCCCCCCCCCCCCATAGTCGTCTTATCAGAGGCTTTTTCGTCAGTGTGTGAGCTGTTGCTCACACACGTACGTGACCCCCGCGTTGCGAACGAAGTTCGCACCAGAATTAAGACCATCACCGAGATAGCCTTCCCCGCACCCCCTCAGGACTCCGCCTCAGCGGCCTATCCTTTGTCGCCCATCGTCGACATCGCACATAGCGCCGCCGACACCCAACTCTCCCTCAACCAGAGGTCGAGCTCACCCCCCGCCCTCATGGAGTATGACTCCGACACCCCCTCCACCGGATCGAGTTCCTCCTCTTCGGACTCTTCCTACGGCGGCGCTGCCGCCGGAGGAAAGAGGAAGAAGAGGGGCAACCCGAAGACGGAAGCTGCACCCGCAGCTAAGAAGACTGCCGTCAAGGCACCTTCTCCCCCCGCTCTTTCCCCCACCCCCTCTGCCCCCGTCTCTCGCGCCGCTTCACCTGTTGGTGTCCCCCAACAGGCCAGCCGCCCGAACAGCCCAATGGCCATTGCCGCCCCGGCCGCCCCCCTCCCCCGGAAACTGTCCGCACCCCCCCCCTTGTTCATTCACGACAAGGGGAAGTGGACAGATGTTTCCACGGCGTGCAATGAACGCCGAATTAAGTTCACTAATGCCCGTGCCGTCCAAGCGGGCATTAAGGTCACGGTCCCCTTTGCGACCGACTATAGGGAACTCCACAGGCTCTTAGTAGCCAGGAACATCCCGTTCCACTCCTTCGCTTTCGCGGAGGAGAAACAAACCCGCGCCGTCGTGCGCAACGTCCCGCGCGAGATATCAGTGGAGGATATCCGCCGCGACCTTGAGTCGCAGAACATTCCGGTGGCACAGGTCCACCGTATGCACCGCCGTGGGGGCGCTGCATACGACATGGTGTTGGTCGTTTGCGACCCCACCGTGGGCCACCACCCCATATTCGCCCTCTCCAAAATTTGTGGCCTCTCTGGCCTCAAGGTGGAGACCCCCGCCCGCAGTGGCATAGTTGGACAGTGTCATCGCTGCCAACTCTACGGACACTCGCAGGGGAATTGCCACGGCAAACCCCGCTGCGTTAAGTGTCTGGGGAGTCATGGCACCACTGACTGCCCTCGCCCCAAGGACCGTACCTTGTGCGCCGAGCCACCCAGCTGTGTGCTGTGTGGCGCAACAGGGCACCCGGCTAACTACCGGGGTTGCCCCAAGGCGCCCAAATCCTCCGCCCCCAAGCTGGCGAAGCGTGCTCACGCGCGCCAGCAGAGGGAGTGCCCCACACTAGTGGGAAATCCTTCGGGGGCCTCGGGCCCCCAGCGTCCGAACCCATGGAACGGCAACCATAGGGCCCACTTTCCGGCCCTAAGGACTGCCGCTCGCCAGGCCCCACAATCCAACACCGCGACTCCACTCGCCCCGGCAACAAGGGCCATTCCGGCCCTCATGGACCTGAAGTTGGACATGGCCATCCCGCCCTTCTCCCCGCCGACGGCGACTCGGGCAACGCTCGCAGGGCGCCCCGTGCTCCAGGCACCGGCCCTCCCCCCACCTACTCCTAAGGCAACCGCCGGCGGAGATGTGACCAGGAACATCATCCTGGTCACATTCAACGCGTTTTACTCCCCTAGAGCCCTGGCAATGGCCCGGGCCCTAGAGGTGTACAGAGGCGATCACGCCTCTGTCTTTGCCCAATTTGGCGACGTAGTGCGCCACGTAGAAACTTACGCGTCACTTAATGGATAGGTCTCCCCCCGCGCGTAGGTTTAAACCGAAGGCCCTCCGGATAGGGTTCTTCAACGCCAATGGCCTTCCAAGCCAACGTGACGAGGTCGCCACGTTCCTCCGCGACCATAGGTTAGATATTCTTCTGGTCCAGGAGACCTTTCTCAAACCTTACCATCGAGACCCGAAAATTGCAAACTATCGTATAGTTCGCAACGACAGGACTCGATGTCATAGGGGAGGGACTCTTATTTACTATAAGTCGTCCCTGTACTGCATCCCTATGGATCCGCCCGCCCTCTCTAGACTTGAGGTCTCCGTCTGTCGGCTGGGCATGACAGGCCATCAACCCATCACGGTCATCTCCACTTACGTCCCACCTGCCATCCCGGCGGGGAACACCTCCGCCATAAAAGATGACCTTACCAATTTTTTCGGTATGAGTAACTCCGTCCTTCTGGCGGGGGATCTCAATGCCAAACACCCCTCCTGGAATAGTCACACGAGCAATGCCAGAGGCAGAGCCGTGCTTGATCTATGCGGGCCCCTATGTTTTGATGTCATCGCTCCGATGCATCCTACACACTACCCTCACGATCCCACTCACCGCCCCGACGTACTCGACGTAGCTCTCCTCAAGAATGTCAACTTACGGTTGCATTCTGTGGAAGCGATCGACGAGCTCAACTCGGACCATCGGCCCGTGGTCATGGAGTTCGCTCCTAGATCAGGACCCATGGACCCCGCACAACCCCCCCCGACCCGAGTGATCACTGACTGGAGTCGAGTAAGCGAAATGCTGAAAGACACAAAGTCACCTCACTTGGACAAAATCCCCGACCTTATCGAGACCGCCGCCGACACGACGGCTGCGATTGACTCTCTCACAGATCACGTGCAATACGTCTTGAACGAGTGTTCGAGGGAGACTCCGGCGGTGAGCGATCATCGCTGGAAGCTCCCACACGATGTGCGTGACCTGTTGACGGAGAAGAACGCGGCTGTCCGTGCCTACAGCGCCTTCCCCTGTCAGAATAACAAAGTTCACATGCGCTACTTACAGCGTAAAGTAAGTAATCGCATTAATGAACTGCGCAACGCTGACTGGGATAAGATGCTGGGCGACCTCGAACCCAACCACTTGGCATTCTGGAAACTTCAGAAGAAATTACGATCTGCTGAGGTCACCTCTATGCCACCCCTCACTCGCCCAGATAACACCGTCGCCTTCGATGACGACGAGAAAGCCGAGTGCCTAGCCGACAGCCTGGAGGCTCAATGCACTCCCAGTTCTCTACCAGTAGACCAAGCTCACCTTCGCATGGTGGATGCTGAAGTCGAACGTAGAGCTTCCATCCCCCCCGTCGAGGACCCCGATGACCCCCGTCACTCCAGACGAGGTAAAGGAGATCATAGGCAAACTCAAACCCAGGAAAGCCCCTGGGTCCGATGGCATCACCAACAGGGTGATCCGTCTCTTTCCCGCCTCCCTGATGATGTTGATGACCGCCATCTTCAATGGCGCTCTGTCCAACAACATGTTTCCACAATCGTGGAAAGGGGCTACCGTTATCGGTATCCCTAAACCAGGGAAGCCCAAGACCTCCCCGACCAGCTATCGTCCCATCAGTTTGCTCAGCGGCCTGGGCAAAGTCTACGAGAGACTTATTTATAAGCGACTCAAGGACTTTGTCGAGGCCAAGAGCCTGATTCCCCCCGAGCAGTTCGGCTTTAGAGCCAACCATTCCTGCACCCAACAGGTCTTCCGCATCGTTGAGCATATCAGCGACCGCTTTCAGCGCGGCCAAGTGACGGGAGCCCTGTTCTTCGACGTGGCGAAAGCTTTCGACAAGGTCTGGCACAACGGTCTGATATACAAGTTATATCGACTCGGTGTGCCAGATCGTCTCGTGCTCATCTTACGAGACTATTTGTCGAACCGCACCTTTCGGTACCGTATCGAGGGTGCGCTTTCAGCCCCCCATCCCGTTCGCGCCGGAGTGCCCCAGGGCGGTGTGCTCTCGCCTCTAGCGTTCACGCTGTACACTAGCGACATCCCGACCTTCCCCGGGACGCACTTAGCCCTGTTCGCCGACGACACGGCCATTTACCGCTCCGGCAGAAGCGAACAGTGCATAGCTCGAGTCCTCCAACAATCGGCCGACGCCCTAGGCGTCTGGTTCCGAAAGTGGAGGATCGAAGTTAACCCCGAAAAAAGCCAAGCGGTTTTGTTTGAAAAAACGCGAGGCCGATTTTCCAGACCCGCTCCCAGCCCGATCACCATGTTTGGTAAGCCGATCCCTTGGGAGAAGCAAGCCAAATATCTAGGTGTGATCCTCGACCGTCACCTTACGTTCGCTGAGCACATAAAGAAGGTGCGTTCTCGTGCCTCTTTCGCTCTCGGTAGGCTCCACTCCATGCTGAATGCACGCAGCAAGCTGTCCCTAAGATGCAAACTGCGCATCTTCACGACGTGCATACGCCCCATAATGACGTATGCGTGCGCCACTTTCGCGCACGCAAAGTCGCACCATATCCATAGGATGCAAGTAGTTCAAAATCGATTTCTCCGAAAGGCCACGGGCGCCCCGTGGTTCATTAGGAATGAACGACTCCACGTCGACCTCAAAATCCCGACAGTGAAGCAGTTCATGAAACGACTATCGCAGCGTTTCATCGAAACTGCTTCAAAACACCAAAATCCCCGTATCGCATCGGCTACTCGATACACTCCCTCACAGATCAGTAGGACTCGCCGACCGAGGCATACCCTCGTCGAACCCGACGACCCCATCACCCAGATTCAAGAGAGAAGTAGGGAAACCAGCACTCTTCGAAAACACACACGACACAGACCGCGTTCCGTTTTCCGGCCCCGCCGCCGGGGCCCGTCGCGACGTCCCAGTAATAACCCTCCCCGACCTTTGATTACCGAGCCAGCCCGCGTCGCTGAGCCAGTAGTTTTAAACTCCCCAAATAATGTTACGACCCAGCCTGTCCCTTGCTGTTCCTCCCAAATGACGCCGCTAGCCGAGGTCCTTATCCCACAGGGGATGCCCTAGCGAGCGGTCATTTAGTTTCAGTTTTATCTTAGTTTGTAAGCCCTGGCTGGGGGCCTTAGAGTCATTTAAGGCCACCACAGGATAGTCCGGTTAAGCAGTAACCAGCCTTAGTGTGCTGAACTGCGAGTGGTAATCGTCAAAAACGCACGTTAAAGGCCATACCGCTACGCGCGTTCGAAGCGAACGCACGTCTCTCCCACCTCCGCACTCGCCTACGAGCCACCCGGCGCTCTGCCCCAGTGGCCGCGCGCCACCTGTGCCGCACCGAGTCGCCCGCCCGACACTACGTAGCACTGCTACGAGTGTGCTACGGTTTCGTAGCAGCAGTTTTGTTTGCTACGCTTTGTGCCTACGCACATTGTCGTAACACTCAGCTGTTGCTACGCGCTTTGTAGGTATCAAGTGTGCAAACATTTGATATTTACAAATCGTTTCTTCAGTTCTTGCTTTTTCTGAGTGAAATCCACTTTCGGTGGTACTTGGGGGAAACCTTACGGTGTCAACGAACCCAAGTGGTGTGGACCCGACACACCTACCTAGCCCCTTCAGGGTTAGGTATAAGTCGGAAGGGCACTGGAATCGCGGCCTTGGGGGATCTCCTAGTCGCACCCAGTGTTTAACCCCGCTCTCTTTCAGCATTCACCCGGGACTGGACCGGTCGTGAGACCCTAGGGCCCCGTTGCACATTGAGATAGGCAACGGGTTGACTAACTTAGGGAACACCATAGGTACGCACCTCCCTGTCTTTACCCGACATGGAGGGTACTCATTCCCGGGTACTCCCACCCGGGAAGCTAGGATAGAGGCCCTTCAGGTCAGACAGTAGTGTTGTCGGTGAGTTTGTTTGGGTTTTCTTCTCACCGACTATAACAATTAGGAAACACCCAAGGGAAGGGAGCTTTGGGGGATACTGTCACTCGGGGAGCTCACGTCTGACGTGTCTCCTCGAGGTGTAGGTAGGCAAGCTCTTGCCCCCCGCCCTTTTTAGTTGCTTAGCAACATGGCCGCCCCTCACTCAGGTGGTCACTCCACCCGCCCCATAGTCGCCTTATCAGAGGCTCTTTTGTCAGTGTGTGAGCTGTTGCTCACACACGTACGTGACCCCCGCGTTGCGAACGATGTTCGCGCCAAGATCAAGGCCATCATCGAGACGGCCCTCTCCGCACCCCCTCAGGGCTCCGCCTCAGCGGCTTACCCTCTTTCGCTCATCGTCGACATCGCGCATAGCGATGCCGCCGACACCCAACTCTCCCTCACCCAGAGGTCGAGCTCACCCCCCCCCCCCTCATGGAGTATGACTCCGACGCCCCATCCACCGGATCGAGTTCCTCTTCTTCGGACTCTTCTTACGGTGGCATTGCCGCCGGAGGGAAGAGGAAGAGGGGTAACCCGAAAACGGAAGCTGCTCCCGCAGCTAAGAAGACTGCCGTCAAGGCACCTTCTCCCCCGCCCTTTCCCCCACCCCCTCTGCCCCCGCCTCTCGCGCCGCTTCACCTGTTGGTGTCCCCCAACAGGCCAGCCGCCCCAACAGCCCAATGGTCATTGCCGCCCCCCTCCCCCGAAAACTGTCCCCCCCCCCCCTTGTTTATTCACGAGAAGGGAAAGTGGACAGATGTTTCCACGGAGTGTAACGAACGCCGAATCAAATATTCAAATGCCCGCGCCGTCCAAGCGGGCATTAAGGTTACGGTCCCCACAGCGACCGACTACCGGGAACTCCACAGGCTCTTAGTAGCCAGGAACATCCCGTTTCACTTCTTCGCTTTCGCGGAGGAAAAACAAAACCGCGCCGTCGTGCACAACGTCCCGCGCGAGATATCCGTGGAGGATATCCGCCGCGACCTTGAGTCGCAAAACATTCCGGTGGCACAGGTCCACCGTATGCACCGCCGTGGGGACGCTGCATACGACATGGTGTTGGTCGTTTGCGACCCCACCGTGGGCCACCACCCCATATTCGCCCTCTCCAAAGTTTGTGGCCTCTCTGGCCTCAAGGTGGAGACCCCCGCCCGCAGCGGCATAGTTGGACAGTGTCATCGCTGCCAACTCTACGGACACTCGCAGGGGAATTGCCACGGCAAACCCCGCTGCGTCAAGTGTCTGGGGAGTCATGGCACCGCTGACTGCCCCCGCCCCAACGGCCGACGCCCTAGGCGCCTGGTTCCGAAAGTGGAGGATCGAAGTTAACCCCGAAAAAAGCCAAGCGGTTTTGTTTGACAAAACGCGAGGCCGATTTTCCAGACCCACTCCCAGCCCGATCACCATGTTTGGTAAGCCGATCCCTTGGGAGAAGCGAGCCAAATATCTAGGTGTGATCCTCGACCGACATCTTACGTTCGGTGAGCACATAAAGAAGGTACGTTCGCGTGCCTCTTTCGCTCTCAGTAGGCTTCACTCCATGCTGAATGCACGCAGCAAGCTGTCCCTAAGATGTAAACTGCGCATCTTCAAGACGTGCATACGCCCGATAATGACGTATGCGTGCGCCACTTTCGCGCACGCAAAGTCGCACCATATCCATAGGATGCAAGTACTGCAAAATCGATTTCTCCGAAAGGCCACGGGCGCCCCGTGGTTCATTAGGAACGAACGACTCCATGTCGACCTTAAAATCCCGACAGTGAAGCAGTTCATGAAACGACTATCGCAGCGTTTCATCGAAACTGCTTCAAAACACCAAAATTCCCTTATCGCATCGGCTACCCGATACACTCCCTCACTGATCAGTAGGACTCGCCGCCCGCGGCATACCTACGTCGAACCAGACGACCCCATCACCCAGATTCAAGAGAGCCGTAGGGAAACCAGCACTCTTCGAAAACACACACGACACAGACCGCGTTCCGTTTTCCGGCCCCGCCGCCGGTGCCCGTCGCGACGTCCCAGTAATAACCCTTCCCGACCTTTGATTACCGAGCCAGCCCGCGTCGCTGAGCCAGTAGTTTTAAACTCCCCAAATAATGTTATGACCCAGCCTGTCCCTTGCTGTTCCTCCCAAAATGACGCCGCTAGCCGAGGTCCGTATCCCACAGGGGATGCCCTAGCGAGCGGTCATGTAGTAGTTTGTAAGCCCTGGCTGGGGGCCTTAAATTCATTTGAGGCCACCACAGGATAGGCAGTAACCAGCCTTAGTGTGTTGAACTGCGAGTGGTACCCGTCAAAAAAAAAAAAAATAGCTCTGTTTGAATCCAAGCCAAAGTTATTTTGGAGTCGGTGAATAGGTACACATCATCAATTTGAATATTTTTACGTAAGGTATCATAAACTCGATCCATTAAAATGGAAAGAAGCAACGTAGCATTAAGCTCCAGCCTGGGTATCGTTAATGCGTTCGCACGTGGGTTTACTCGCGACTTCGAACAGAGTAAGGATAATTCAGCCTTACCTGTTTTGTCAACCACTCGTAGGTATATGCAGCACCCGTACCTCGTCGTGCTGGAGGCATCCGCGAAGCCAATCAGCTGGACTGCTGCTGCGTTGATGGTTGGGATGTGCCGGTCTAAATTGATAGGATGCATGGCAGCTAAGCTTCTAGCAAATTAAAGCCACTCGTCAATATTAAATGACCATATTTTTTGCATAATACTTTTGGCCTTAATTACAATCAGACTAGCAAAACCCATGGGATCATAGACCTTTGATATATAGCTAAGATCTCCCCTTTTTGTCATTATATTTTCATCAAATGGTTCTGGGCTGTCTATTTTAAAACAATCCTTTTGAACATCAAGTGTAAGCCCCAAAGCTTTCATATTTTGAAGGTCAAGCTCGCTAAATTGCTGTTCCACCTCTGGAATGTCAGAGAGAACAGAATGTGTGTTAGAAGCCCATTTATGCAAACTAAAGCTCCCATAACTTAACAGTTCACATAACTGCCGTTTAGCTTCAAGCAATTTGTGCAAATCAGAACATGAATAAATTACATCATCAACATACATACAATTATTTATTATAAATGATGCTAGCGGTAGCTCATGCTCATGCCTTTGTGCAAGTTCAAGTAAACAGCGCATTGCTAAATAGCTTGAAGACTTCACACCACATACATTTTATAGCCTGACTAGGGTCGTCACACCACAGAACGTTCTGGAGTGAAGTTTGTTCCGGGTTAATCAATATGTTGCGAAACATTTTCATAATATCTGAACTCAAAGTGAATTCTCCAAATTGAAATAACAAAACAATATCAAATAATTATTTCTGTGCCCTAGTCCCATTTAATAAAATATCGTTGAATGAGATCTTTTTACTAGTTTTCATTGAAGCATCATACACAACTCTAGTACGAGTGCTCTTGCTTTGCTCGTTTATAACCACATGATGTGGCATAAAATAGATAGGATCTTCATAGAAATTGTAAGAGCCAATATCAACAAAGTGCCCATGACCGAGCTCTATGTACTCATCTATGAACTTTTGATAATCATTAAGTAAGTTAATGTTGCTTTGCAATCTTTTTTCCAGACTGAGAAACCTGTGCAAGGCTAGGTCAAAAGAATTCCCTAGTCTCATTTACTTTGCAGGTTTCTGGCTTCAAAGGTAAGTCATCAGTGAATTTTTTATTTTTAAGTTTTACTGAACTTACAGAGATATTTTCAGCTAACTTTTGCTTCGAATCCCTTTCTACTAGCAATTCCGGAACGCTCTCCACCTCCCAAAGCTTCTTGACACTGTCTCACTTACATCTGTTTCGCACTTAGTACAAATTAAAGATGCAACCTGATTCTTTATGATGCTAGATGTCATTGCTCCGGCAATGACATGGCCAAACTTCGTGTTTCTGATGCCTGGATATGAAGATTGCTGCTGGTCGTCTAGGTCACTGCATGCATGTAAGAGCTGAGGTTCCTCAAGCGGCAGGAGGACCTGGCAAAAGATATCAGCACCTATTAGCATATTTATTTCCGAAGGTTGGTTAAAAGTTGTATCTGCCAACGTGATACCAGCAGGGATTTGTATGCCTTCTAGGCTGACTGGTGATTGAGGTAAGTTACAAGTGATTTTATCTACCATGTGACAGTTAACTAGAGTTAAATTGGGATGTCAAAGAATTTACTTTTAATGGAATACAATAGCTGACTTTGTTCTGGCTCTCTGTCACACCAATGAGGTTAATATCATTTCGCTTAGGAGTATATCCTACGACCTTCACTGCCTTAGTAGTGATCATCGACACCTGAGAACCTGTGTCTAGTATGCACTTTATATGCACTTCTCGCCCATCTTTTGCAAACACCTTTACCCGTGCTGTAGGAAGTAAAATATTATTAGCAGGGTCCCCAGATAGGAGGACCACTGGGCCTGGACCACCTTCTTCAGCGAGATGTAGCAGCGTGTGATGAGTTTTCTTGCACTGCCCACACCTAAAGTGGTATTTACATTTGCCAGGGTGTGTATTTAAACAATTATGTTGCATAAGCTTTTTGCTTTTGCATAAGAGACTCTCTCTTTACTGGACCGTAATTTAAATGTTGGACATGAGTATAACTTCTGATCTGAACACTTACAGTAGAGTCACTCCATTGCTGTCTTGGCTGTTGCTGCTAGCGCTACCTTATTCTTGGCTGGCTGCATGGTTGCACCCTGCTGCTTTCCGCCTTCGTTGCCTCAGCCCGGTTATGTGTTCTCTAGAGCGAGAGCATGCCTATCCAAATCCTCAACTGTAGGGTCATGCTCTGGATCACGCTCCAGCTGATAAAAGCGGGAGCTGTAGAGGTCCAGCTTACGCTCCAAGATGCCCAGAAGACTAGGTTCCCAGTTGTCCACTTCTGCCTTCAGGTTGCGCAGAGCGCTTAGTGTCTGCCTCACTACGGAAACAAAATTCCTAATCTCATTAGCATTAGGGAACTTGGCAAACTTGTCCAAGTCTAAGAGTGTTTACATGCTCATTTACAATCTTATATTTGTTACAAAATCGCTTGTCTAATAATTGCAATGCATTGTCATAACTTTCACTGACAAGAGGAAGATTACTAATTAATTCGTAAGGGGGTTCCCTGGAGGAATGATCGCAGGTAATAGAGTTTTTGGACGTTGTCCAAGGATGTGTCGCTGTGGATCACAGATTTGAATACCTCTATAAAGTTTACATACTCGGAATATTTACCAGTAAAATTTGAAATATTGATGTGGGGTAATCTAGTTCTAGAAACGACACTGTAACCTGACCCAAGTTTTCCCTTCCTTGTTTCTACCTTTTGATTTTATGTTTTCATTTAAAAGAGTCAGACAGTGGAAATACTTGTTTTCCATGTCCTCAACATTTTCAATGTCTGACGAATCTAATGTCAAGATATCTTGAATATAACTTTCGTACTCTTGAAAAGCAGTGCAAGTGAGCTTACAATTAACTCGTTTGACTCTGCTACAAAATAATAGTCTGGTGATTGTACCTTTCCAGTATCCCCTGCTCACTCGCAATTTCTTTAACACATCATCCATCTTAACAGCCTAAATTCAACTATTTATTTACCCACTTGTTGAAGTTGAAATTACACAATAGCAAAATGCAAAAATAATTTTGAGAACTTCAACTCGGACGCCGCTAGCTTCACGTAGATGTGGTAGGCCGCTATAGGGAGCGCGCGCGTCGCCTCGCTTCGCTGCGCGCCGTACTCGTCGTACCAACCTAACCGCACTTTCGCACCAATGAGAGCGGACCGGCGCCTCGTTGACAGTAGTTCGCTGCCCTGCAATTGGTCGAATTTACCGCGCGCAAAATCAGGGCGGTCTACAACGCCGCGCGCCAGTATATAAACCGGCAAAATGATGAAGTCGCGTCGTTGACTGTACTGTAGCCGGTGATAATGATGATGCGTGAGTGCTCTCTTTCACTCTCACTCGAAAGGAATCTTGCTATCCTTCTCGCACTCGCAGATGATTCTTAAATTAATGGCCTAAATGGCCGATCGATTTGATTCCCTGTATTATTGGAATTTCTCACGGAATTTCTTGACGAAATATGTATGTTGGTTGTACGCAGCAATCGATACTTGATCTTAAAGCAAGTATATATGCCGAAAATCCGTATGCTCCGCCTTGGCCGCCTGCCGTGGCGTCGCGTGTCCTCGCTGTACGATAGGTACTCGTAGTGAGAAGTATTTTCGCCGCAAATCGTTGACGGATCGTATGGACCTATGTTAACTTCGTGTAATCGTGTGGACTGTATATTGCTGTAGGTTTGATTCCAATTCTGTCGGGAGGACACGGCGCGGCATACGCTGGCAGAGTGTGCCGCTTGGGAGGAGCCGCGCCGTGCCCTCATCTCTGTGGTAGGCGGTGACCTCTCGCTGCCGGCCGTAGTCCATGCTATGGTCGGCGGTGAGGAGTCCTGGGACGCGGTGGCCTCCTTCTGCGAGACAGTTATCACGCAGAAGGAAGCTGCGGAAAGGGAGAGGGAGATCACAACCGCTCTCCCGGCCCGCAGCAGGCGCATCGGGCGTCGGAGGAGGGCATACGCTGCCCTCTTCCGGCCCCCCTAACTGGGTCCAGGGGCGGCGGACTTGGGGATGTCCGTCGCCCCCCATTCATCCGGACCCGAGGTGGCGGCGCGTGGTGTTCCCGTGCGCCCCTCTTCGACGTAGCGAGGGGAGTTAAACACCTCACTCCCCTCGCCGACGCGAGGTGGCCCGCAGGGGCGGGCCGGCACCAGCCGGGGATTGCGGAAGTCGCATACGTTCCCGCGATCCCCGGCGTAGGTGGGAGATGGAACACCGGGGTGGTTTTAGTCAGTAAGAGTCTGACAGACCCCTCCACCCGCCCCAGAGTGGAGGATTTCCATTAGGATTTCCTCCCGAGATCAAAAAAAAAAAAAAAAGGTTTGATTCCAATTGAAACGACTTGCTAATTGTTACACTTTTAATGCTCACTGTATGTACAGACAAACACGGAGGATCAATGGCGGACGTAAAAAAAAACAGATTGAACCATCAATAGATAAAGCTAGACGCCCAACGGGCAACGTTGTAGTTTCTTACAGACTAAAAATTTATATATTTTGTGTTGTCATAAACAATTACGTTACTTACCTGAAAATGAGATTTTTTGTTTATGGTGATATTGTTTTGAAATTGGTGTTAAATGAAAGGTTTTTGCATAAAAACAACATGACAAAAGAATTAAGTCAATAGGACGTCTAGTTTCAGAAATATAAGGAAAAATGTAAAAAAAAATTTGTCACATAATAAAAATTTTAAGTTTTTGTTCTAGGATTCTTTTATTATTATGAGTTATAGTTTAAATTATGGTTTTATAGAATAAGGTTTTAGAAATATAACCATGTTTTTTTTCTGACGATGAACACTGTTACGTTAGTAAAAAAATAAACCGGCTCAGTCACAGTCGCAACACAGCCGTCGAAGAGGCAACAACAAGGAAGAAAAAGGAAGCCGAAACCTGCGGAACAAGAAACCCCAGGAAGAACTGTTTTTAACCCGTCTCCTTCCCGAGGTCCTAGTGGATCGTGCTGCACTCACATAGGTACGCATTCAGGGGTACGTGGTGACGTGCGTAACCATGTCCTTGTCAGCGTCATCAAAGTCAATTCATTTATTTCAACTAGACCTTTGCCGAAAGTGGCGTGTAGATCCTCCATAACGAACATCTGTTCTTCCTGGCGGCGCGTCGCTCCTCCTTGTCTCGCTGCAGCTGTTCTTCCAGCCGACGGGCCTGTTCCTCTGGCCGGCGCGCGGCGGGCCTGTTTCTCCTTATATAGGTCAGTTAATTCTAGAAATTTCTATCGTCGAAACATCTGGAAAGTACTCGTAACTACCAAAAGAGATTTAAAGATACAATAGAGCGGCTATCAGAAGAAAGGTCATAGAAAAACTTTGATCCCATGCCTCAGTAACGCTATCTAGCTTTGAATAGCAAACATACAAATTTAATTTCTAAATTCAGCTATCACTCGTTAGGTGGCCAGGGTATACTAGGGATGTTACCTACTATTTAGATATCAGGTATCGACTATCTATAATAAAAGTAGAAAATGTTTTTCTTCAATTAATGCCAAAAAAATAGGAAAACAATAAAATGCAGTTGTTTCAATGTAAATTACTTATTTAGAAAATTCTTTTAATATACAAATGACTAAAGTATCATTATACGGTACTAGCAGACCCGCGCAACTTAGTCGTCTACGTCACATTTTTCATTAATGTTCCGCTCTTATTGTTCGCAGCGTGATGTTATATAGTCTATCCTTCCTCGATAAATGGGATATCCAACACTAAAAGAATAATAAAGGGAGAATAAAGAAGAATAACAATAATAATAAAGGGTTAAAGCAAATTTACGAACAGCTGAACAAAATTTACGACAGGATAATCCTGATTTCGTGGAATTTCCATTGAGTCTATCATATGGTTTTGTTTCTGCTGCAGCTTTAAGACAGTCAGCCACGTTTTTTTTTGGATGCCAAACTTTTGTTCGACCTGTCTTTCCGTCGTAAATGTCTCCTTTCTTAGAATGCTTCGAGCATAACTTTGACGAAGCAGGTGGTAGCCAGTTTTCTTCTTTCCGGTCTATCTGCACAAACCGTATCCACTGTTCGGGTTCTTCACTACTATTTTCAATCGGATATTTAAAGTAGCAGAAACCTACTTAAACGAATAGACCTTGTTCCTTAATTGGCATTAAAATTTAATAACAGTTCAATAAATTATTGTGTACATACAGTGATCAATTATTTACTTATCTCACTGGATTTTCTTTTGATAAAATATCGATAATCAATACAATCGACGGCCAATAATACATCTCTAACAGAGCAAAGTTATGCTACTCAGCAATAGATGGCGTATATTACAAAATTTGCAAATGTTCTAGAACTATTTGAAAAAAATAGGTAGGTATTGAATTGTTATTTATTACTGTGTAAATATAAACAATATCTACGAAAATAAACCGAAGTTAGGTCCAGTCATTTTACGATACCGAGATTTGCAATAGCGTAATGCGCAACTCGGCATAATATTTTCTTGGAAAATGTTCGTTTTTTTGGTGGACATATAAGACTTGACATGCAGGGGTGCCACACCAGACTGAGCGACTTTTGTCCACCAGGACACAAGTATCGGATTACGATTTTGTTCGCTAGGTATGTCCTGTATATTGGTAGTATAAATTTAATGTCCTTGTAACTACCGCTGCCGACTGACCAGGCATCGAGAAGTGTAGAATGTTCTGGCATAGAAATGTCTAGAAAGTAGGTACTTGACTTTACTAGTACTGCTACTCGATACTAGATGGCGCTAGTAGTAACTGTTGTCAATATATAATATCTATCTAATTATATAAATTTAAGGCACCCCAGGGCCAGGGCTTACAAACTAGCTAAATTATACTAAATGACCGCTCGCTAGGGCATCCCCTGCGGGATACGGACCTCGGCTTAGCGACGTCATTTCGGGAGGACAACAAGGGACAGGCTGGGTCATAACGTTATTATTTAGGGGATTCTAAACTACTGGCTCAGCGACGCGGGCTGAATCGGTAATCAAAGGTCGGGGAGGGTTATTACTGGGACGTCGCGTCAGGCCCCGGCGGCGGGGCCGGAAAACGGAACGCGGTCTGAGTCGTGTGTGTTTTCGAAGAGTGCTGGTTTCCCTACAGCTCTCTTGAATCTGGGTGGGCGTCGTCGGGTTCGACGAGGGTATGCCGCGGGCGGCGAGTCCTACTGATCTGTGAGTGTATCGGGTAGCCGATGCGATAAGGGGATTTTGGTGTTTTGAAGCAGTTTCGATGAAACGCTGCGATAGTCGTTTCATGAACTGCTTCACTGTCGGGATTTTGAGGTCGACATGGAGTCGTTCGTTCCTAATGAAGCAATGCAGCATCTAATACAATTCTTTTTAAATGGTACTTCATACTTTTCATAGCCGCTTCTGCAAGCCCTGCGAATACCGGCGCATAACTAGGCGTGAAATGAAAATGAATACCTTCTTTCGCGGCATAAGCTTGCACAAGCGTCTGGTGATCAGCAGAACTATTAAGCTTGTACAGCTCAGCTAGCTGGTTCCTTGCCCCACGAAAACACCCACCGTTATCGCAGAATACGTCGCTGGGCAAGCCACGTCTACTGATGAACCTTTTGAAAGACGCCAGGAATGCATCAGTTGACAAATCTGAAGTCAACTCTAAGTGAATTGCCTTCGTGACAAAGCATACATAACCTTTACTGACTATAGCTTTTCTTACACGCGAATTCTTAACTTGGATTGGCCCAGCGAAGTCCATGCCCACTTTTTGAAACGGTCTGCATGATGTCACGCGGTGTTGAGGCAAGGATCCCATTAACTGCTTCGCTGCACCAGCTTTCAGCCTAAAACAAACCAAGCATTTATGAGTCACTTTTTTGACTTGCCGCATGCCATTAATTAGCCAGTATTTTTGATTTAAGTTAACTAGGAGCGACTTAGGTCCAGCAAGTAATAACCTAACATGTTCACTCTGTATAATAAGTTCAGTTATTCGCGATTTTCGAGGTAGAATGATAGGATGTTTTTGTGCAATCGGTATATCCGAAATATCTAAACGACCCTACTCTTATCAGGCCATCTGTATCAATGCATGGATCTAGATTTTGCAGTGGCTCTCGCACGGAGTTACCTTTCCGTAACGAGTCTTTCTCTTCACAATAATGTATTGATTGCTCATGTTTAATAATTGAATGCAGCGCATGTTGCAACTCATTAGGACTGAGAGTGCCCCGAAGTTTTGTTTTCTCTTTTAAGTTTCGACAAAATCTTTGCAGATATGCAATTACCCTCATCATCTTTCCTATGTCTGAATATTCATTTATTATTTGAAATATATTATGCTGTATACCTGTAACGGACGCCGAGGCGTGATAAGAAATACATAGATAACGTACAAACATGCCTAATACCCCAAAACTCATTGGACGTAAAGTGGCTCCACTTTCACGAAACTAACCTGTGGGATCGGACAGGTCGCTACAGGTCGCGACAGGTTCCTGCAGATCTCGGACCCTGACGGAGCTGCTCGCCATATATTGGACGAGCAAAAGAAAATCGGAGAATGGCAAGATTATCCCGAGCGCAACTTGCACCTACGTGAAAACAGTATAAATATAGGCCAAATTTATTTGGTCGACAGGCCGACACATTCCGCTTCGCGCGTTCCGAGCGAACGCACGTCTCTCAGTGCTACGAACTCGCCTACGAGCCACCCGGCGCTACGCCCCAGCGGCCGCGCGCCACCTGTGCCGCATCGAGTCGCCCGCCCGACACTACGTAGCACTGCTACGAGTGTGCTACGGTTTCGTAGCAGCAGTTTGCTTTGCTACGCTTTGTGCCTACGCACACTGCGCGGCATTCAGCTGTTGCTACGCGCTTTGTAGGTAGCAGGTGTGCGAACACTTGTTATTTGCAAATCGTTTCTTCGGTTTTTTGCTCCTTTTGAGTAAAATCCACTTTCGGTGGTACTTGGGGGAAACCTTACGGTGTCAACGAACCCAAGTGGTGTGGACCCGACACACCTACCTAGCCCCTTCAGGGTTAGGTAAAGTCGGAAGGGCACTGGAATCGCGGCCTTGGGGGATCTCCTAGTCGCGCCCAGTGCTTAACCCCGCTCTCTTCCAGCATTCACCCGGGTCGGTTGGGTGTCTCAACCCCAACGAACCGGACCGGTCGTGAGACCCTAGGGCCCCGTTGCACATTAAGATAGGCAACGGGTTGACAAGCTTAGGGAACACCTTAGGTACGCACCTCCCTGTCTTTACCCGACAGGGAGGGTACTCATTCCCGGGTAGGCTTGGAAGGCCATTGGCATTGAAGAACCCTATCCGGAGGGCCTTCGGTTTAAACCTACGCGCGGGGGGGACCTATCCATTAAGTGACGCGTAAGTTTCTACGTGGCGCACTACGTCGCCAAATTGGGCAAAGACAGAGGCGTGATCGCCTCTGCACACCTCTAGGGCCCGGGCCATTGCCAGGGCTCTAGGGGAGTAAAACGCGTTGAATGTGACCAGGATGATGCTCCTGGTCACATCTCCGCCGGCGGTTGCCTTAGGAGTAGGTGGGGGGAGGGCCGGTGCCTGGAGCACGGGGCGCCCTGCGAGCGTTGCCCGAGTCGCCGTCGGCGGGGAGAAGGGCGGGATGGCCATGTCCAACTTCAGGTCCATGAGGGCCGGAATGGCCCTTATGGCCGGGGCGAGTGGAGTCGCGGTGTTGGATTGTGGGGCCTGGCGAGCGGCAGTCCTTAGGGCCGGAAAGTGGGCCCTATGGTTGCCGTTGCATGAGTTCGGACGCTGGGGGCCCGAGGCCCCCGAAGGATTCCCCACTAGTGTGGGGCACTCCCTCTGCTGGCGCGCGTGAGCACGCTTCGCCAGCTTGGGGGCGGAGGATTTGGGCGCCTTGGGGCAACCCCGGTAGTTAGCCGGTTGCCCTGTTGCGCCACACAGCACACAGCTGGGTGGCTCGGCGCAAAAGGTACGGTCCTTGGGGCGGGGGCAGTCAGCGGTGCCATGACTCCCCAGACACTTGACGCAGCGGGGTTTGCCGTGGCAATTCCCCTGCGAGTGTCCGTAGAGTTGGCAGCGATGACACTGTCCAACTATGCCGCTGCGGGCGGGGGTCTCCACCTTGAGGCCAGAGAGGCCACAAATTTTGGAGAGGGCGAATATGGGGTGGTGGCCCACGGTGGGGTCGCAAACGACCAACACCATGTCGTATGCAGCGCCCCCACGGCGGTGCATACGGTGGACCTGTGCCACCGGAATGTTCTGCGACTCAAGGTCGCGGCGGATATCCTCCACTGATATCTCGCGCGGGACGTTGCGCACGACGGCGCGGGTTTGTTTCTCCTCCGCGAAAGCGAAGGAGTGGAACGGGATGTTCCTGGCTACTAAGAGCCTGTGGAGTTCCACAGGGAACTAAGAAGGGGATTAAGGTCACGGTCCCCACTGCGACCGACTACAGAGTCGGTCGCAGTGGGGACCGTGACCTTAATGCCCGCTTGGACGGCACGGGCATTAGTGTACTTGATTCGGCGTTCATTGCACGCCGTGGAAACATCTGTCCACTTCCCCTTGTCGTGAATGAACAAGGGGGGGGGGGGGCGGACAGTTTTCGGGGGAGGGCGGCAGCCGGGGCAGCAATGGCCATTGGGCTGTTCGGGCGGCTGGCCTGTTGGGGACACCAACAGGTGAAGCGGCGCGAGAGACGGGGGCAGAGGGGGTGGGGTAAAGAGCGGGGGGAGAAGGTGCCTTGACGGCAGTCTTCTTAGCTGCGGGTGCAGCTTCCGTCTTCGGGTTGCCCCTCTTCTTCCTCTTTCCTCCGGCGGCAGCGCCGCTTCACCTGTTGGTGTCCCCCAACAGGCCAGCCGCCCGAACAGCCCAATGGCCATTGCCGCCCCGGCTGCCCCCCCTCCCCCGAAAACTGTCCGCCCCCCCCCCCCTTGTTCATTCACGACAAGGGGAAGTGGACAGATGTTTCCACGGCGTGCAATGAACGCCGAATCAAGTACACTAATGCCCGTGCCGTCCAAGCGGGCATTAAGGTCACGGTCCCCACTGCGACCGACTACAGGGAACTCCACAGGCTCTTAGTAGCCAGGAACATCCCGTTCCACTCCTTCGCTTTCGCGGAGGAGAAACAAACCCGCGCCGTCGTGCGCAACGTCCCGCGCGAGATATCAGTGGAGGATATCCGCCGCGACCTTGAGTCGCAAAACATCCCGGTGGCACAGGTCCACCGTATGCACCGCCGTGGGGGCGCTGCATACGACATGGTGTTGGTCGTTTGCGACCCCACCGTGGGCCACCACCCCATATTCGCCCTCTCCAAGGTTTGTGGCCTCTCTGGCCTCAAAGTGGAGACCCCCGCCCGCAGCGGCATAGTTGGACAGTGTCATCGCTGCCAACTATACGGACAAGCGGTTTTGTTTGACAAAACGCGAGGCCGATTTTCCAGACCCACTCCCAGCCCGATCACCATGTTTGGTAAGCCGATCCCTTGGGAGAAGCAAGCCAAATATCTAGGTGTGATCCTCGACCGACATCTTACGTTCGGTGAGCATATAAAGAAGGTACGTTCGCGTGCCTCTTTCGCTCTCAGTAGGCTTCACTCCATGCTGAATGCACGCAGCAAGCTGTCCCTAAGATGTAACTGCGCATCTTCACGACGTGCATACGCCCCATAATGACGTATGCGTGCGCCACTTTCGCGCACGCAAAGTCGCACCATATCCATAGGATGCAAGTAGTTCAAAATCGATTTCTCCGAAAGGCCACGGGCGCCCCGTGGTTCATTAGGAACGAACGACTCCATGTCGACCTTAAAATCCCGACAGTGAAGCAGTTCATGAAACGACTATCGCAGCGTTTCATCGAAACTGCTTCAAAACACCAAAATTCCCTCACTGATCAGTAGGACTCGCCGCCCGCGGCATACCCTCGTCGAACCAGACGACCCCATCACCCAGATTTAAGAGAGCCGTAGGGAAACCAGCACTCTTCGAAAACACACACGACACAGACCGCGTTCCGTTTTCCGGCCCCGCCGCCGGTGCCCGTCGCGACGTCCCAGTAATAACCCTTCCCGACCTTTGATTACCGAGCCAGCCCGCGTCGCTGAGCCAGTAGTTTTAAACTCCCCAAATAATGTTATGACCCAGCCAGTCCCTTGCTGTTCCTCCCAAAATGACGCCGCTAGCCGAAGTCCGTATCCCACAGGGGATGCCCTAGCGAGCGGTCATGTAGTTAGTTTGTAAGCCCTGGCTGGGGGCCTTAAATTCATTTGAGACCACCACAGGATAGTCCGGTTAAGCAGTAACTAGCCTTAGTGTGCTGAACTGGGAGTGGTACCCGTCAAAAAAAAAAAATAGCTGTTTGAATCCAAGCCAAAGTTATTTTGGAGTCTGTGAATAGGTACACATCATCAATTTGAATATTTTTATGTAAGGTATCATAAACTCGATCCATTAAAATGGAAAGAAGCAATGTAGCATTAAGCTCCAGCCTGGGTATCGTTAATGCGTTCGCACGTGGGTTTACTCGCGACTTCGAACAGAGTAAGGATAATTCAGCCTTACCTGTTTTGTCAACCACTCGTAGGTATATGCAGCACCCGTACCTCGTCGTGCTGGAGGCATCCGCGAAGCCAATCAGCTGGACTGCTGCTGCGTTGATGGTTGGGATGTGCCGGTCTAAATTGATAGGATGCATGGCAGCTAAGCTTCTAGCAAATTAAAGCCACTCGTCAACTAGCTCATTAGGTATATGTTCATCCCATCCAATATTAAATGACCATATTTTTTGCATAATACTTTTGGCCTTAATTACAATCAGACTAGCAAAACCCATGGGATCATAGACCTTTTGATATATAGCTAAGATCTCCCCTTTTTGTCATTATATTTTCATCAAATGGTTCTGGGCTGTCTATTTTAAAACAATCCTTTTGAACATCAAGTGTAAGCCCCAAAGCTTTCATATTTTGAAGGTCAAGCTCGCTAAATTGCTGTTCCACCTCTGGAATGTCAGAGAGAACAGAATGTGTGTTAGAAGCCCATTTATGCAAACTAAAGCTCCCATAACTTAACAGTTCACATAACTGCCGTTTAGCTTCAAGCAATTTGTGCAAATCAGAACATGAATAAATTACATCATCAACATACATACAATTATTTATTATAAATGATGCTAGCAGTAGCTCATGCTCATGCCTTTGTGCAAGTTCAAGTAAACAGCGCATTGCTAAATAGCTTGAAGACTTCACACCACATACATTTTATAGCCTGACTAGGGTCGTCACACCACAGAACGTTCTGGAGTGAAGTTTGTTCCGGGTTAATCAATATGTTGCGAAACATTTTCATAATATCTGAACTCAAAGTGAATTCTCCAAATTGAAATAACAAAACAATATCAAATAAATATTTCTGTGCCGTAGTCCCATTTAATAAAATATCGTTGAATGAGATCTTTTTAATAGTTTTCATTGAAGCATCATACACAATTCTAGTACGAGTGCTCTTGCTTTGCTCGTTTATAACCACATGATGTGGCATAAAATAGATAGGATTTTCATAGAAATTGTAAGAGCCAATATCAACAAAGTGCCCATGACCGAGCTCTATGTACTCATCTATGAACTTTTGATAATCATTAAGTAAGTTAATGTTGCTTTGCAATCTTTTTTCCAGACTGAGAAACCTGTGCAAGGCTAGGTCAAAAGAATTCCCTAGTCTCATTTACTTTGCAGGTTTCTGGCTTCAAAGGTAAGTCAACAGTGAATTTTTTTATTTTTAAGTTTTACTGAGCTTACAAAGATATTTTCAGCTAACTTTTGCTTCGAATCCCTTTCTACTAGCAATTCCGGAACGCTCTCCACCTCCCAAAGCTTCCTGACACTGTCTCACTTACGTCTATTTCGCACTTAGTACAAATTAAAGATGCAACCTGATTCTTTATGATGCTAGATGTCATTGCTCCAGCAATGACATGGCCAAACTTCGTGTTTCTGATGCCTGCATATGAAGATTGCTGCTGGTCGTCTAGGTCACTGCATGCATGTAAGAGCTGAGGTTCCTCAAGCAGCAGGAGGACCTGGCAAAAGATATCAGCACCTATTAGCATATTTATTTCCGAAGGTTGGTTAAAAGTTGTATCTGCCAACGTGATACCAGCAGGGATTTGTATGCCTTCTAGGCTGACTGGTGATTGAGGTAAGTTACAAGTGATTTTATCTACCACGTGACAGTTAACTAGAGTTAAATTGGGATGTCAAAGAATTTACTTTTAATGGAATACAATAGCTGACTTTGTTCTGGCTCTCTGTCACACCAATGAGGTTAATATCATTTCGCTTAGGAGTATATGCTACGACCTTCACTGCCTTTGTAGTGATCAGCGACACCTGAGAACCTGTGTCTAGTATGCACTTTATATGCACTTCTCGCCCATCTTTTGTAAACACCTTTACCCATGCTGTAGGAAGTAAAATATTATTAGCAGGGTCCCCAGATAGGAGGACCACTGGGCCTGGACCACCTTCTTCAGCGAGATGTAGCAGCGTGTGATGAGTTTTCTTGCACTGCCCACACCTAAAGTGGTATTTACATTTGCCAGGGTGTGTATTTAAACAATTATGTTGCATAAGCTTTTTGCTTTTGCAAAAGAGACTCTCTCTTTACTGGACCGTAATTTAAATGTTGGACATGAGTATAACTTATGATCTGAACACTTACAGTAGAGTCACTCCATTGCTGTCTTGGCTGTTGCTGCTAGCGCTACCTTATTCTTGGCTGGCTGCATGGTTGCACCCTGTTGCTTTCCGCCTTCGTTGCCTCAGCCCGGATATGTGTTCTCTAGAGCGAGAGCATGCCTATCCAAATCCTCAACTGTAGGGTCATGCTCTGGATCACGCTCCAGCTGATAAAAGCGGGAGCTGTAGAGGTCCAGCTTACGCTCCAAGATGCCCAGAAGACTAGGTTCCCAGTTGGCCACTTCTGCCTTCAGGTTGCGCAGAGCGCTTAGTGTCTGCCTCACTACGGAAACAAAATTCCTAATCTCATTAGCATTAGGGAACTTGGCAAACTTGTCCAAGTCTAAGAGTGTTTACATGCTCATTTACAATCTTATATTTGTTATAAAATTGCTTGTCTAATACTTAATTGCAATGCATTGTCATAACTTTCACTGACAAGAGGAAGATTACTAATTCATTCGTAAGGGGGGCCCTGGAGGAATGATCGCAGGTAATAAGAGTTTTTGGACGTTGTCCAAGGATGTGTCGCTGTGGATCACAGATTTGAATACCTCTATAAAGTTTACATACTCGGAATATTTAGCAGTAAAATTTGAAATATTGATGTGGGGTAATCTAGTTCTAGAAACGACACTGTAACCTGACCCAAGTTTTCCCTTCCTTGTTTCTACCTTTTGATTTTATGTTTTCATTTAAAAGAGTCAGACAGTGGAAATACTTGTTTTCCATGTCCTCAACATTTTCAATGTCTGACGAATCTAATGCCAAGATATCTTTAATATAACTTTCGTACTCTTGAAAAGCAGTGCAAGTGAGCTTACAATTAACTCGTTTGACTCGGCTACAAAATAATAGTCTGGTGATTGTACCTTTCCAGTATCCCCTGCTCACTCGCAATTTCTTTAACACATCATCCATCTTAACAGCCTAAATTCAACTATTTACCCACTTGTTGAAATTACACAATAGCAAAATGCAAAAATAATTTTGAGAACTTCAACTCGGACGCCGCTAGCTTCACGTAGATGTGGTAGGCCGCTAGGGAGCGCGCGCGTCGCCTCGCTTCGCTGCGCGCCGTACTCGTCGTACCAACCTAACCGCACTTTCGCACCAATGAGAGCGGACCGGCGCCTCGTTGACAGTAGTTCGCTGCCCTGCAATTGGTCGAATTTACCGCGCGCAAAATCAGGGTGGTCGACAACGCCGCGCGCCAGTATATAAACCGGCAAAATGATGAAGTCGCGTCGCCAGTTCGATCCAGCCCGTCCCTAGCTGTCCTCTCCCCAGCGACGCCCTAAGCCGAGGCCCGTACCCCACAGGGGGTGCCCTTAGCGTGTAGTCGCTTAGTTTGTAGGTTTTTTGTAAGCCCTGGCTGGAGGCTTTAATATTATATTAAGGCCACCACAGGCAAGCCCGGTTAAGCAGTCGACAACCTTATAGGTTGAACTGCGAGAAGCCACTCATAAAAAAAAAAAAAAAAAGAAGTCGCGTCGTTGACTGTAGCCGGTGATAATGATGATGCGTGAGTGCTCTCTTTCACTCTCACTCGAAAGGAATCTTGCTACCCTTCTCGCACTCGCAGATGATTCTTAAATGGCCTAAATGGCCGATCGATTTGATTCTCTGTATTATTGGAATTTCTCACGGAATTTCTTGACGAAATATGTATGTTGGATTGTTGAAGCACGGATCTTACTGTTCTTCTCGCAGCAATCGATACTTGATCTTAAAGCAAGTATATATGCCGAAAATCGTATGCTCCGCTTTGGCCGCCTGCCGTGGCGTCGCGTGTCCTCGCTGTACGATAGGTACTCGTAGTGAGAAGTATTTTCGCCGCAAATCGTTGACGGATAGTATGGACCTATGTTAACTTCGTGTAATCGTGTGGACTGTATATTGCTGTAGGTTTGATTCCAATTCTGTCGGGAGGACACGGCGCGGCATACGCTGGCAGAGTGTGCCGCTTGGGAGGAGCCGCGCCGTGCCCTCATCTCTGTGGTTGGCGGTGACCTCTCGCTGCCGGCCGTAGTCCATGCTATGGTCGGCGGTGAGGAGTCCTGGGACGCGGTGGTCTCCTTCTGCGAGACAGTTATCACGCAGAAGGAAGCTGCGGAAAGGGAGAGATCACAACCGCTCTCCCTGCCCGCAGCAGGCGCATCGGGCGTCGGAGGAGGGTATACGCTGCCCTCTTCCGGCCCCTCTAACTGGGTCCAGGGGCGGCGGACTTGGGGATGTCCGTCGCCCCCCATTCATCCGGACCCGAGGTGGCGGCGCGTGGTGTTCCCGTGCGCCCCTCTTCGACGTAGCGAGGGGAGTTAAACACCTCACTCCCCTCGCCGACGCGAGGTGGCCCGCAGAGGCGGGCCGGCACCAGCCGGGGATTGCGGAAGTCGCATACGTTCCCGCGATCCCCGGCGTAGGTGGGAGATGGAACACCGGGATGGTTTTAGTCAGTAAGAGTCTGACAGACCCCTCCACCCGCCCCAGAGTGGAGGATTTCCATTAGGATTTCCCCCCAAGATCAAAAAAAAAAAAAAAAAGGTTTGATTCCACTTGAACCGACTTGCTAATTATTACACTTTTAATGCTCACTGTATGTACAGACAAACACGGAGGATCAATGGCGGACGTAAAAAAAACAGATTGAACCATCAAAAGATAAAGCTAGACGCCCAACGGGCAACGTTGTAGTTTCTTACAGACTAAAAATTTATATATTTTGTGTTGTCATAAACAATTACGTTACTTACCTGAAAATTAGATTTTTTGTTTATGGTGATATTGTTTTGAAATTGGTGTTAAATGAAAGGTTTTTGCATAAAAACAACATGACAAAAGAATTAAGTCAATAGGACGTCTAGTTTTAGAAATATAAGGAAAAATGTAAAAAAAAAATTGTCACATAAAAATTTTAAGTTTTTCTTCTAGGATTCTTTTATTATTATGAGTTATAGTTTAAATTATGGTTTTATAGAATAAGGTTTTAGAAATATAACCATGTTTTTTTTTCTGACGATGAACACTGTTACGTTAGTAAAAAAATAAACCGGCTCAGTCACAGTCGCAACACAGCCGTCGAAGAGGCAACAACAAGGAAGAAAAAGGAAGCCGAAACCTGCGGAACAAGAAACCCCAGGAAGAACTGTTTTTAACCCGTCTCCTTCCCGAGGTCCTAGTGGATCGTGCTGCACTCACATAGGTACGCATTCAGGGGTACGTGTGACGTGCGTAACCATGTCCTTGTCAGCGTCATCAAAGTCAATTCATTTATTTCAACTAGACCTTTGCCGAAAGTGGCGTGTAGATCCTCCATAACGAACATCTGTTCTTCCTGGCGGCGCGTCGCTCCTCCTTGTCTCGCTGCAGCTGTTCTTCCAGCCGACGCACGGTGGGCTGAAAATCGGCTTTCATAGACTTAGGGATTTCAATTTGCAAGTGCTTGTTTTTATGTCGGATATCGCTTCTATTAGTCATTACTATGTACAAAAATGACACCCGAGTTAATTCTGCCCAAAAACGAAGGAAATATAATTTTTTTACGAAAAATTTGTATGAAGCTAGTATGAAAAATCGAATTATCTCCTAAACGGCATGTTTAACCGTACTATCCTAGGAGGTGGTCATAGTGCTAATTATTTATGATTTTTTGGTTGGCGATCGGACGAAAAATTTAATGCCGTTTTTTTTTTAAAAAATCGTCAAAAGTAAAAATAAATAAAAATATTTATTTTTACATGTAAAACGATCCCTTTTAGTGTCCAAGTTAAAAAGTTCGATATGTTATTAACCCAAATATTAAGAACCAAGAATCAAGAAAAATGAAAAAAAAAAATAGCTGTTTTTGACACATTAGTAACATATAAAGTTATATTATATGCAAAATAATTTAATTTAAGGAATTAACACTACGCATTTGTAAAATAAAGTAAAATAAATAAAAAAAAAATATCATTAAATATTACAAAAAAACCCAAACACACTCAAATACAAATTTACAAATATGTACATATATATATTTTTTTTACAAATTTTCCTTATCACTCTCGTTGTCAGACTCCAATTCTGAGTCAGCATCCAGATTGGATATATCCAAAAACTCGAACTCAGTTTCCTGAAATTGAATTAAGTCGAGAGTTTCAGCAAAAAAGCTCTGCTTTTTCTTGGCATCTAACTTAGGCCTTTGTGCACTTAGCAAAGGATCCGAAGAAACAACAAGCATATTTAAAATGTCTTGATTAGAATCCTGCCTGCTTCTTTTCCGCGAATGATGTTCTCGAAACCTCCTAAAATCTTTGTTTCGAGACTCTGAGGCTTCTTCCGAGAGAGTCCCAATCGGCACAATATTATTTTTCTCGATTATGTCAGCCCCATGGATTAATAACTTATGAACGGTTGACGACATGTAGTACCAGTCGTATAATAATACGTACTTTTCTGCTGTTTTGCGAGCATAATCTCTAAATTTTATTATATCGACCTGCTCTCCAGATGTAATTGCTTGTAAAATTACAGCAAATCTTTTGATGAGGTCTTCATCCAAACCGGTTATAGCTGCGGTTTTATTAGGAAACTCAAAGAATTTTCTTGCAGTATTCCCGTCATTGGTGGTTCCCGAGCCTTGTTTTACTATATCAATCAACAGATTGAGCTCATCTTTGAATTTATTTTGAATTATTTTCTTCCTTGTCTGTAGCATTTCTTTGTGCTCATCACTTCTCGCTGCCCACCGTTTGAAGTCGAGCCTGTATGCAATGTGTAACAGACATTCCATACAATTTATACGGGCGCGTAGGGATGACAAGCCAAACTCATACAGGTCCGAACACACAATTTTTGATGTTACAGCATCTAAGCGGTTCATTTCTGTAGGCTTTGCTAAGCACAGGTAGCACGATGCATTTGATCTAGCTTCAGAAAGGTAAGTGCAGACTTTAGCGTCGATCATCGTCATCATTAGTTGATGAGTCACCTTATTATTATTATTGCACTCTGTGGGGATAAGGGCCTCAATTTCTTCATCAATTTGTTTTTTCAGCTCAAGGACAACTGCTTCACTCTCCTTTACAAAAGTAAAATGAACTGGACGACAATACAAAACTGAGCATGGTTTTGGGTTCGTCCATAAAATGTTGTCTCCATCTATGAGTTTTAGTGGCACCAAGGAGGTCATGAAAATGCTCGAGTCATCTTCCTCACCCTCAATTTTCTGCTTGTATCGGCTTTGGTTAGAAGCACCATCAAATCCCCACTTGGATATCAGCTTCAACTGCTTGTTATGCTCTTCGTTAGAAAGGCTTTGAAGGATTCTTGTAACCGTGATATCAAGTAAAGCTTGAAGTGTAATCCTAGCCGATGAATCAGTAACTGTCACTGATTGCTTCGGAGGGTAGCAATCAAGCTTAGTTTGTTGCACTTTATAGTAAGATGGATAAATATCCTTAGCACCTTCCCGAATGGCAGCCTCACGCAACGTAATATATTGCCACTTTGAGAGTTTTAGCGAAAGAAGCAATCCAAGTGCCTTTTCTGGCGTAAATATGATTGTTTTCGCTGGTTTCTTAAGCGTTTCATTTAATTTAGCGGCTACTTCAGGATTTTTCATCATGTATTCGATGACAGAGGCGATATCTCCATGCCCTTCTTCTTTTAAACGTGCTGCAGCTGCATATGCCAATTCACTGGAATCTTCGCCTGTGTGTTCATCAGATCTTCTCTTTTTTTGTTTACTTCCCAGATCTTCGAATGGTTTACGGGATCTTTTCGTCATTGTTCCAATGGACGTTGATGTCGACGGTTCTGGAGAGACTGAGGGCGCTCTTGGTGCCTTATCAACACTTGGTTCTTGATTAACTAAAGTTTGCACAAAACTCGGCCAATCAATATTTGCTCCCAACCAATTCTCGTACTTTCTCCTGAAATTATCAAGGAATCGGTTGGATTTCTGCCACCTTTGTAAAGCGGCTCGCGTAAATCTCCGACAAAATTCTTTGAGAACAACACGATCTTCGTCAGACAGGCAATCGCCTATGCGGGATACAACTGCACTGAACAATACTTCATGATCAAATGAAGTACTCTCACTTCGTAGAAGAACAAACAAGTCTAAATTGGTGATTAAACTTTCCATTCTAAGATTTTATAGTCGCTGATTTAGTGTTAGCAGTTACACAGTTGTGAACAAATTAAATTATAAAACAAAACTTTAGCCCTTTTATTGCAAAACGCCAATAATTATTTAACTACCCTCATTAGTTATCTCCTCATTAGCTAATGAAAATCTATAATTGTCACTAACTATTCTTAGAACTCATAGCACTGCTAATTAACAAATTAGCTTACTTATCAGGAAATGTTGAATGTAATCCATAGTTGGCATTGTCGTGAGATATTGAAAATCATTAAATCACCTATTAAGACTCATTAGAAGACCTAATCAGTGTTGTTACTTAATTACTTCTTTTTGGACTCATTAGAAGAGTAAACAATTGGTCATTTGGTTGTATGAAAAGTTTTAAAACTCATTTTGTGTTGATAATTATCTAGCTCAAACATAGTTGTCTACGTGTGGGTGTACTATAAACCTCTGCCAACTCCTTCGAAAATATAGGAGTGATGCTATTTTATGTTATGTGTAGTTAAAAGTCCGTGTTCTTCAACATAAACACCAAAAGGAATCGTTTCATACGTAAAAACAAATAAAAATATTTTGACGATTTTAAAAAAAAAAACGGCATTAAATTTTTCGTCCGATCGCCAACCAAAAAATCATAAATAATTAGCACTATGACCACCTCCAAGGATAATACGGTTAAACATGCCGTTTAGGAGATAATTCGATTTTTCATACTAGCTTCATACAAATTTTTCGTAAAAAAATTATATTTCCTTCGTTTTTGGGCAGAATTAACTCGGGTGTCATTTTTGTACATAGTAACGACTAATAGAAGCGATATCCGACATAAAAACAAGCACTTGCAAATTGAAATCCCTAAGTCTATGAAAGCCGATTTTCAGCCCACCGTGCGACGGGCCTGTTCCTCTGGCCGGCGGGCCTGTTTCGCCTTATATAGGTCAGTTAATTCTAGAAATTTTGTATTGTCGAAACATCTGGAAAGTACTCGTAACTACCCAAAGAAAGAGATTTAAAGATACAATAGAGCGGCTATCAGAAGAAAGGTCATAGAAAAACTTTGATCCCATGCCTCAGTAACGCTATCTAGCTTTGAATAGCAAACATACAAATTTAATTTCTAAATTCAGCTATCACTCGTTAGGTGGCCAGGGTATACTAGGGATGTTACCTACTATTTAGATATCAGGTATCGACAGAGTATCTATAATAAAAGTTGAAAATGTTTTTCTTCAATTAATGCCAAAAAAATAGGAAAGCAATAAAATGCAGTTGTTTCAATGTAAATTACTTATTTAGAAAATTCTTTTAACATACAAATGACTAAAGTATCATTATACGGTACTAGCAGACCCGCGCAACTTAGTCGTCTACGTCACATTTTTCATTAATGCTCCGCTCTTACTGGTCGCAGCGTGATGTTATATAGTCTATCCTTCCTCGATAAATGGGACATCCAACACTAAAAGAATAATAAAGGGAGAATAAAGAAGAATAACAATAGTAATAAAGGGTTAAAGCAAATTTACGAACAGCTGAACAAAATTTACGACAGGATAATCCTGATTTCGTGGAATTTCTATTGAGTCTATCATATGGTTTCGTTTCTGCTGCAGCTTTAAGACAGTTAGCCACGTTTTTTTGGATGTCAAACTTGAGTGTGCAAACAATGTCTCCTTTCTTAGAATGCTTCGTGCATAACTTTGACGAAGCAGGTGGTAGCCAGTTTTCTTCTTTCCGGTCTATCTGCATAAACCGTATCCACTGTTCGGGTTCTTCACTACTATTTTCATTCGGAAATTTAAAGTAGCAGAAATCTACTTAAACGAATAGACCTTGTTCCTTAATTGGCATTAAAATTAAATAACATTATTTATTGTGTAGGTAGGTACATACAGTGTTCAATTATTTACTTATCTCACTGGATTTTCTTTTGATAAAATATCGATAATTAAAATAATCGACAGACAACAATACATCTCTAATAAGGCAAAGTTATGCTACTCAGCAATAGAGGGCGTATATTACAAAATTTGAAAATGTTCTAGAACTACCTATTTGAAAAAAATAGGTAGGTATTGAATTGTTATTTATTACTGTGTAAATATAAACAATATCTACGAAAATAAACCGAAGTTAGGTCCAGTCATTTTACGATACCGAGATTTGCAATAGCGTAATGCGCAACTCGACATAATATTTTCTTAGAAAATGTTCGTTTTTTTGGTGGACATATAAGACTTGACATGCAGGGGTGCCACACCAGACTGAGCGACTTTTGTCCACCAGGACATAAGTATCAGGACATAATATCTATCTATATTATATAAAATTAAGGCCCCCAGCCAGGGCTTACAAACTAGCTAAATTATACTAAATGACCGCTCGCTAGGGCATCCCCTGCGGGATACGGACCTCGGCTTAGCGACGTCATTTCGGGAGGACAACAAGGGACAGGCTGGGTCATAACGTTATTATTTAGGGGATTCAAAACTACTGGCTCAGCGACGCGGGTTGAACCGGTAATCAAAGGTCGGGGAGGGTTATTACTGGGACGTCGCGTCAGGCCCCGGCGGCGGGGCCGGAAAACGGAACGCGGTCTGAGTCGTGTGTGTTTTCGACGAGTGCTGGTTTCCCTACAGCTCTCTTGAATCTGGGTGATGGCGTCGTCGGGTTCGACGAGGGTATGCCGCGGGCGGCGAGTCCTACTGATCTGTGAGTGTATCGGGTAGCCGATGCGATAAGGGGATTTTGGTATTTTGAAGCAGTTTCGATGAAACGCTGCGATAGTCGTTTCATGAACTGCTTCACTGTCGGGATTTTGAGGTCGACATGGAGTCGTTCGTTCCTAATGAAGCACGGGGCGCCCGTGGCCTTTCGGAGAAATCGATTTTGAACTACTTGCATCCTATGGATGTGGTGCGACTTTGCGTGCGCGAAGGTGGCGAAATAAAATTTTGTAGTGTAAATAATTACTGTTAACTTCGTGTAATCGTGTGGACTGTATATTGCTGTAGGTTTGATTCCAATTGAAACGACTTGCTAACTGTTACACTTTTAATGCTCACTGTAAATACATACAAACACGGAGGATCAGACTAAAAAATTATATATTTTGTGTTTCCATAAACATAGGTACTGCCGCCCCAGGCAATCAAACAGTAACAACCCCTTATTTCTACTTACAGCAGAATCTTAAGGCAGCTGCATTTCAAGAACACGTAAAAAATCTAAACGACAATATAGCTAACAAACATACCCACTATATAATCGAAAGACACAAGATTATTAAACTATATTAAGTTTAAATGCACAAAAGCACATTATTTTCTTTCAGGTTCACTTAGACATTACTCATAAGCAAAGGTATGTAGGTACATAATATAGAAACTAATTAGGCATAAGTTTACATGTAAATGAGACCTAATATTATGTAACTTAAATATAACTTATTCTATTACAACCTTAGGTAGGCATGCAATATTATGCATTTATTAACACAATACCTATTTCATACACCATAATAACAGGTAAGTATTCTATATTTTGTTGACTGAGTTACTAGTTTTTATAATTGTACATAAAAATAGAACACACATCTAGGTGTATAGCTGAAATTAAAATAAAGACATCTTATTTAATTAGAAAATTACTTTTCATATGCTTTGTAATGACCTAGTATATAATTGACCATTAGCTGTTTTTACCTGCAAGGCTCGAACCTTGCCGTCATTTCCAGGAAATACATTCACTACACGTGCCATGGGCCACGCCAACGGTGGAGCATTGGCTTCTCTCATGAGTACTAGTGCACCTATAGCTACATGAGGCATAGATTGACACCACTTATTTCTATTCTGAAAAGTATTTAAATAATGTTTATACCAAGCCTTCCAAAATCTTTGTTGTAATTGTATACATTGTTGCCAGAACTTGCTTTGGTTTCAGAAATATCTACTTCAGGGTACATAGTTAGGGCTGTACCTATAAGGAAGTGGCCCGGAGTCAGGTAACAGTAATCATTGACATCTTCAGAGAGAGGTAGAATAGGGCGCGAATTAAGCACGGCCTCTATCTGACATAAAACAGTATGTAACTGTTCATAAGTTAATGCAGCATCTAATACAATTCTTTTTAAATGGTACTTCATACTTTTCATAGCCGCTTCTGCAAGCCCTGCGAATACCGGCGCATAACTAGGCGTGAAATGAAAATGAATACCTTCTTTCGCGGCATAAGCTTGCACAAGCGTCTGGTGATCAGCAGAACTATTAAGCTTATACAGCTCAGCTAGCTGGTTCCTTGCCCCACGAAAACACCCACCGTTATCGCAGAATACGTCGCTGGGCAAGCCACGTCTACTGATGAACCTTTTGAAAGACGCCAGGAATGCATCAGTTGACAAATCTGAAGTCAACTCTAAGTGAATTGCCTTCGTGACAAAGCATACATATATGCATACATAACCTTTACTGACTACAGCTTTTCTTACACGCGAATTCTTAACTTGGATTGGCCCAGCGAAGTCCATGCCCACTTTTTAAAACGGTCTGCATGATGTCACGCGGTGTTGAGGCAAGGATCCCATTAACTGCTTCGCTGCACCAGCTTTCAGCCTAAAACAAACCAAGCATTTATGAGTCACTTTTTTGACTTGCCGCATGCCATTAATTAGCCAGTATTTTTGATTTAAGTTAACTAGGAGCGACTTAGGTCCAGCAAGTAATAACCTAACATGTTCACTCTGTATAATAAGTTCAGTTATTCGCGATTTTCGAGGTAGAATGATAGGATGTTTTTGTGCAATCGGTATAATTATCCGAAATATCTAAACGACCCTACTCTTATCAGGCCATCTGTATCAATGGATGGATCTATATTTTGCAGTGGCTCTCGCACGGAGTTACCTTTCCGTAACGAGTCTTTCTCTTCACAATAATGTATTGATTGCTCATGTTTAATAATTGAATGCAGCGCATGTTGCAACTCAATAGCACTGAGAGTGCCCCGAAGTTTTGTTTTCTCTTTTAAGTTTCGACAAAATCTTTGCAGATATGCAATTACCCTCATCATCTTTCCTATGGCTAAATATTTATTTATTATTTGAAATATATTATGCTGTATACCTGTAACGGACGCCGAGGCGTGATAAGAAATACATAGATAACGTACAAACATGCCTAATACCCCAAAACTCATTGGACGTAAAGTGGCTCCACTTTCACGAAACTAACCTGTGGGATCGGACAGGTCGCTACAGGTCGCGACAGGTTCCTGCAGATCTCGAACCCTGACGGAGCTGCTCGCCATATATTGGACGAGCAAAAGAAAATCGGAGAATGGCAAGATTATCCCGAGCGCAACTTGCACCTACGTGAAAACAGTATAAATATAGGCCAAATTTATTTGGTCGAATAAGGCACCTTCGCCCCCCGCTCTTTCCCCCACCCCCTCTGCCCCCGTCTCTCGCGCCGCTTCACCTGTTGGTGTCCCCCAACAGGCCAGCCGCCCGAACAGCCCAATGGCCATTGCCGCCCCGGCTGCCCCCCCCCCCCCGAAACTGTCCGCACCCCCCCCCTTGTTCATTCACGACAAGGGGAAGTGGACAGATGTTTCCACGGCGTGCAATGAACGCCGAATCAAGTACACTAATGCCCGTGCCGTCCAAGCGGGCATTAAGGTCACGGTCCCCACTGCGACCGACTATAGGGAACTCCACAGGCTCTTAGTAGCCAGGAACATCCCGTTCCACTCCTTCGCTTTCGCGGAGGAGAAACAAACCCGCGCCGTCGTGCGCAACGTCCCGCGCGAGATATCAGTGGAGGATATCCGCCGCGACCTTGAGTCGCAGAACATTCCGGTGGCACAGGTCCACCGTATGCACCGCCGTGGGGGCGCTGCATACGACATGGTGTTGGTCGTTTGCGACCCCACCGTGGGCCACCACCCCATATTCGCCCTCTCCAACATTTGTGGCCTCTCTGGCCTCAAGGTGGAGACCCCCGCCCGCAGTGGCATAGTTGGACAGTGTCATCGCTGCCAACTCTACGGACACTCGCAGGGGAATTGCCACGGCAAACCCCGCTGCGTTAAGTGTCTGGGGAGTCATGGCACCGCTGACTGCCCTCGCCCCAAGGACCGTACCTTGTGCGCCGAGCCACCCAGCTGTGTGCTGTGTGGCGCAACAGGGCACCCGGCTAACTACCGGGGTTGCTTCGGGGGCCTCGGGCCCCCAGCGTCCGAACCCATGGAACGGCAACCATAGGGCCCACTTTCCGGCCCTAAGGACTGCCGCTCGCCAGGCCCCACAACCCAACACCACGACTCCACTCGCCCCGGCCACAAGGGCCATTCCGGCCCTCATGGACCTGAACTTGGACATGGCCATCCCGCCCTTCTCCCCGCCGACGGCGACTCGGGCAACGCTCGCAGGGCGCCCCGTGCTCCAGGCACCGGCCCTCCCCCCACCTACTCCTAAGTCAACCGCCGGCGGAGATGTGACCAGGAACATCATCCTGGTCACATTCAACGCGTTTTACTCGCCTAGAGCCCTGGCAATGGCCCGGGCCCTAGAGGTGTGCAGAGGCGATCACGCCTCTGTCTTTGCCCGATTTGGCGACGTAGTGCGCCACGTAGAAACTTACGCGTCACTTAATGGATAGGTCCCCCCCCGCGCGTAGGTTTAAACCGAAGGCCCTCCGGATAGGGTTCTTCAACGCCAATGGCCTTCCAAGCCAACGTGACGAGGTCGCCACGTTCCTCCGCGACCATAGGTTAGATATTCTTCTGGTCCAGGAGACCTTTCTCAAACCTTACCATCGAGACCCGAAAATTGCGAACTATCGTATAGTTCGCAACGACAGGACTCGTTGTCATAGGGGAGGGACTCCTATTTACTACAAGTCGTCCCTGTACTGCATCCCTATGGATCCGCCCGCTCTCTCTGGACTTGAGGTCTCCGTCTGTCGGCTGGGCATGACAGGCCATCAACCCATCACGGTCATCTCCACTTACGTCCCACCTGCCATCCCAGCGGAGAACACCTCCGCCATAAAAGATGACCTTACCAAACTTTTCGGTATGAGTAACTCCGTCCTTCTGGCGGGGGATCTCAATGCCAAACACCCCTCCTGGAATAGTCACACGAGCAATGCCAGAGGCAGAGCCGTGCTTGATCTATGCGGGCCCCTATGTTTTGATGTCATCGCTCCGATGCATCCTACACACTACCCTCACGATCCCACTCACCGCCCCGACGTACTCGACGTAGCTCTCCTCAAGAATGTCAACTTACGGTTGCATTCTGTGGAAGCGATCGACGAGCTCAACTCGGACCATCGGCCCGTGGTCATGGAGTTCGCTCCTAGATCAGGACCCATGGACCCCGCACAACCCCCCCCCGACCCGAGTGATCACTGACTGGAGTCGAGTAAGCGAAATGCTGAAAGACACAAAGTCACCTCACTTGGACAAAATCCCCGACCTTATCGAGACCGCCGCCGACACGACGGCTGCGATTGACTCTCTCACAGATCACGTGCAATACGTCTTGAACGAGTGTTCGAGGGAGACTCCGGCGGTGAGCGATCATCGCTGGAAGCTCCCACACGATGTGCGTGACCTGTTGACGGAGAAGAACGCGGCTGTCCGTGCCTACAGCGCCTTCCCCTGTCAGAATAACAAAGTTCACATGCGCTACTTACAGCGTAAAGTAAGTAATCGCATTAATGAACTGCGCAACGCTGACTGGGATAAGATGCTGGGCGACCTCGAACCCAACCACTTGGCATTCTGGAAACTTCAGAAGAAATTACGATCTGCTGAGGTCACCTCTATGCCACCCCTCACTCGCCCAGATAACACCGTCGCCTTCGATGACGACGAGAAAGCCGAGTGCCTAGCCGACAGCCTGGAGGCTCAATGCACTCCCAGTTCTCTACCAGTAGACCAAGCTCACCTTCGCATGGTGGATGCTGAAGTCGAACGTAGAGCTTCCATCCCCCCCGTCGAGGACCCCGATGACCCCCTGCCCCCCGTCACTCCAGACGAGGTAAAGGAGATCATTGGCAAACTCAAACCCAGGAAAGCCCCTGGGTCCGATGGCATCACCAACAGGGTGATCCGTCTCTTTCCCGCCTCCCTGATGATGTTGATGACCGCCATCTTCAATGGCACTCTGTCCAACAACATGTTCCCACAATCGTGGAAAGGGGCTACCGTTATCGGTATCCCCAAACCAGGGAAGCCCAAGTCCTCCCCGACCAGCTATCGTCCCATCAGTTTGCTCAGCGGCCTAGGCAAAGTCTGCGAGAGACTTATTTATAAGCGACTCAAGGACTATGTCGAGGCCAAGAGCCTGATTCCCCCGAGCAGTTCGGCTTTAGAGCCAACCATTCGTGCGCCCAACAGGTCTTCCGCATCGTTGAGCATATCAGCGACCGCTTTCAGCGCGGCCAAGTGACGGGAGCCCTGTTCTTCGACGTGGCGAAAGCTTTCGACAAGGTCTGGCACAACGGTCTGATATACAAGTTATATCGACTCGGTGTGCCAGATCGTCTCGTGCTCATCTTACGAGACTATTTGTCGAACCGCACCTTTCGATACCGTATCGAGGGTGCGCTTTCAGCCCCCCATCCCGTTCGCGCCGGAGTGCCCCAAGGCGGTGTGCTCTCGCCTCTAGCGTTCACGCTGTACACTAGCGACATCCCGACCTTCCCCGGGACGCACTTAGCCCTGTTCGCCGACGACACGGCCATTTACCGCTCCGGCAGAAGCGAACAATGCATAGCTCGAGTCCTCCAACAATCGGCCGACGCCCTAGGCGTCTGGTTCCGAAAGTGGAGGATCGAAGTTAACCCCGAAAAAAGCAAAGCGGTTTGTTTGACAAAACGCGAGGCCGATTTTCCAGACCCGCTCCCAGCCCGATCACCATGTTTGGTAAGCCGATCCCTTGGGAGAAGCAAGCCAAATATCTAGGTGTGATCCTCGACCGTCACCTTACGTTCGCTGAGCACATAAAGAAGGTACGTTCTCGTGCCTCTTTCGCTCTCGGTAGGCTCCACTCCATGCTGAATGCACGCAGCAAGCTGTCCCTAAGATGCAAACTGCGCATCTTCATGACGTGCATACGCCCCATAATGACGTATGCGTGCGCCACTTTCGCGCACGCAAAGTCGCACCATATCCATAGGATGCAAGTAGTTCAAAATCGATTTCTCCGAAAGGCCACGGGCGCCCCGTGGTTCATTAGGAATGAACGACTCCACGTCGACCTCAAAATCCCGACAGTGAAACAGTTCATGAAACGACTATCGCAGCGTTTCATCGAAACTGCTTCAAAACATCAAAATCCCCTTATCGCATCGGCCACCCGATACACTCCCTCACAGATCAGTAGGACTCGCCGCCCGAGGCATACCCTCGTCGAGCCCGACGATCCCATCACCCAGATTCAAGAGAGCCGTAGGGAAACCAGCACTCTTCGAAAACATACACGACACAGACCGCGTTCCGTTTTCCGGCCCCGCCGCCGGGGCCCGTCGCGACGTCCCAGTAATAACCCTCCCCGACCTTTGATTACCGAGCCAGCCCGCGTCGCTGAGCCAGTAGTTTTAAATTCCCTAAATAATGTTACGACCCAGCCTGTCCCTTGCTGTTCCTCCCAAATGACGCCGCTAGCCGAGGTCCTTATCCCGCAGGGGATGCCCTAGCGAGCGGTCATTTAGTTTAGTTTTATTTAGTTTGTAAGCCCTGGCTGGGGGCCTTAGAGTCATTTAAGGCCACCACAGGATAGTCCGGTTAAGCAGTAACCAGCCTTAGTGTGCTGAACTGCGAGTGGTCATCGTCAAAAAAAAAAAAAAAATTTGGTCGAATTCCGGTTAAGCAGTAACCAGCCTTAGTGTGCTGAACTGCGAGTGGTCATCGTCAAAAAAAAAAAAAAAAAAATTTGGTCGAATCATTCCGCTTCGCGCGTTTCGAGCGAACGCACGTCTCTCAGTGCTACGAACTCGCCTACGAGCCACCCGGCGCTACGCCCCAGCGGCCGCGCGCCACCTGTGCCGCATCGAGTCGCCCGCCCGACACTACGTAGCACTGCTACGAGTGTGCTACGGTTTCGTAGCAGCAGTTTGCTTTGCTACGCTTTGTGCCTACGCACACTGCGCGGCATTCAGCTGTTGCTACGCGGTTTGTGGGTAGCAGGTGTGCGAACACTTGTTATTTACAAATCGTTTCTTCGGTTTTTTGCTCCTTTTGAGTAAAATCCACTTTCGGTGGTACTTGGGGGAAACCTTACGGTGTCAACGAACCCAAGTGGTGTGGACCCGACACACCTACCTAGCCCCTTCAGGGTTAGGTAAAGTCGGAAGGGCACTGGAATCGCGGCCTTGGGGGATCTCCTAGTCGCGCCCAGTGCTTAACCCCGCTCTCTTCCAGCATTCACCCGGGTCGGTTGGGTGTCTCAACCCCAACGAACCGGACCGGTCGTGAGACCCTAGGGCCCCGTTACACATTAAGATCGGCAACGGGTTGACTAGCTTAGGGCTCACCTTAGGTACGCACCTCCCTGTCTTTACCCGACAGGGAGGGTACTCATTCCTGGGTACTCCCACCCGGGAAGTTAGGATAGAGGCCCTTCAGGTCAGACAGTAGTGTTGTCGGTGAGTTTGTTTGGGTTTTCTTCTCACCGACTATAACACATAGGAAACACCCAAGGGAAGGGAGCTTTGGGGGATACTGTCACTCGGGGAGCTCACGTCTAACGTGTCTCCTCGAGGTGTAGGTAGAAAAGCTCTTGCCCCCCCCGCTCTTTTTAGTTGCTTAGCAACATGGCCGCCCCTCAGGTGGTCACTCCCCCCCCCCCCCCCATAGTCGTCTTATCAGAGGCTTTTTCGTCAGTGTGTGAGCTGTTGCTCACACACGTACGTGACCCCCGCGTTGCGAACGAAGTTCGCACCAGAATTAAGACCATCACCGAGATAGCCTTCCCCGCACCCCCTCAGGACTCCGCCTCAGCGGCCTATCCTTTGTCGCCCATCGTCGACATCGCACATAGCGCCGCCGACACCCAACTCTCCCTCAACCAGAGGTCGAGCTCACCCCCCCCCCCTCATGGAGTATGACTCCGACACCCCCTCCACCGGATCGAGTTCCTCCTCTTCGGACTCTTCCTACGGCGGCGCTGCCGCCGGAGGAAAGAGGAAGAAGAGGGGCAACCCGAAGACGGAAGCTGCACCCGCAGCTAAGAAGACTGCCGTCAAGGCACCTTCTCCCCCCGCTCTTTCCCCCACCCCCTCTGCCCCCGTCTCTCGCGCCGCTTCACCTGTTGGTGTCCCCCAACAGGCCAGCCGCCCGAACAGCCCAATGGCCATTGCCGCCCCGGCTGCCCCCCTCCCCCGGAAACTGTCCGCACCCCCCCCCTTGTTCATTCACGACAAGGGGAAGTGGACAGATGTTTCCACGGCGTGCAATGAACGCCGAATTAAGTTCACTAATGCCCGTGCCGTCCAAGCGGGCATTAAGGTCACGGTCCCCTTTGCGACCGACTATAGGGAACTCCACAGGCTCTTAGTAGCCAGGAACATCCCGTTCCACTCCTTCGCTTTCGCGGAGGAGAAACAAACCCGCGCCGTCGTGCGCAACGTCCCGCGCGAGATATCAGTGGAGGATATCCGCCGCGACCTTGAGTCGCAGAACATTCCGGTGGCACAGGTCCACCGTATGCACCGCCGTGGGGGCGCTGCATACGACATGGTGTTGGTCGTTTGCGACCCCACCGTGGGCCACCACCCCATATTCGCCCTCTCCAAAATTTGTGGCCTCTCTGGCCTCAAGGTGGAGACCCCCGCCCGCAGTGGCATAGTTGGACAGTGTCATCGCTGCCAACTCTACGGACACTCGCAGGGGAATTGCCACGGCAAACCCCGCTGCGTTAAGTGTCTGGGGAGTCATGGCACCACTGACTGCCCTCGCCCCAAGGACCGTACCTTGTGCGCCGAGCCACCCAGCTGTGTGCTGTGTGGCGCAACAGGGCACCCGGCTAACTACCGGGGTTGCCCCAAGGCGCCCAAATCCTCCGCCCCCAAGCTGGCGAAGCGTGCTCACGCGCGCCAGCAGAGGGAGTGCCCCACACTAGTGGGAAATCCTTCGGGGGCCTCGGGCCCCCAGCGTCCGAACCCATGGAACGGCAACCATAGGGCCCACTTTCCGGCCCTAAGGACTGCCGCTCGCCAGGCCCCACAATCCAACACCGCGACTCCACTCGCCCCGGCAACAAGGGCCATTCCGGCCCTCATGGACCTGAAGTTGGACATGGCCATCCCGCCCTTCTCCCCGCCGACGGCGACTCGGGCAACGCTCGCAGGGCGCCCCGTGCTCCAGGCACCGGCCCTCCCCCCACCTACTCCTAAGGCAACCGCCGGCGGAGATGTGACCAGGAACATCATCCTGGTCACATTCAACGCGTTTTACTCCCCTAGAGCCCTGGCAATGGCCCGGGCCCTAGAGGTGTACAGAGGCGATCACGCCTCTGTCTTTGCCCAATTTGGCGACGTAGTGCGCCACGTAGAAACTTACGCGTCACTTAATGGATAGGTCTCCCCCCGCGCGTAGGTTTAAACCGAAGGCCCTCCGGATAGGGTTCTTCAACGCCAATGGCCTTCCAAGCCAACGTGACGAGGTCGCCACGTTCCTCCGCGACCATAGGTTAGATATTCTTCTGGTCCAGGAGACCTTTCTCAAACCTTACCATCGAGACCCGAAAATTGCAAACTATCGTATAGTTCGCAACGACAGGACTCGATGTCATAGGGGAGGGACTCTTATTTACTATAAGTCGTCCCTGTACTGCATCCCTATGGATCCGCCCGCCCTCTCTAGACTTGAGGTCTCCGTCTGTCGGCTGGGCATGACAGGCCATCAACCCATCACGGTCATCTCCACTTACGTCCCACCTGCCATCCCGGCGGGGAACACCTCCGCCATAAAAGATGACCTTACCAATTTTTTCGGTATGAGTAACTCCGTCCTTCTGGCGGGGGATCTCAATGCCAAACACCCCTCCTGGAATAGTCACACGAGCAATGCCAGAGGCAGAGCCGTGCTTGATCTATGCGGGCCCCTATGTTTTGATGTCATCGCTCCGATGCATCCTACACACTACCCTCACGATCCCACTCACCGCCCCGACGTACTCGACGTAGCTCTCCTCAAGAATGTCAACTTACGGTTGCATTCTGTGGAAGCGATCGACGAGCTCAACTCGGACCATCGGCCCGTGGTCATGGAGTTCGCTCCTAGATCAGGACCCATGGACCCCGCACAACCCCCCCCGACCCGAGTGATCACTGACTGGAGTCGAGTAAGCGAAATGCTGAAAGACACAAAGTCACCTCACTTGGACAAAATCCCCGACCTTATCGAGACCGCCGCCGACACGACGGCTGCGATTGACTCTCTCACAGATCACGTGCAATACGTCTTGAACGAGTGTTCGAGGGAGACTCCGGCGGTGAGCGATCATCGCTGGAAGCTCCCACACGATGTGCGTGACCTGTTGACGGAGAAGAACGCGGCTGTCCGTGCCTACAGCGCCTTCCCCTGTCAGAATAACAAAGTTCACATGCGCTACTTACAGCGTAAAGTAAGTAATCGCATTAATGAACTGCGCAACGCTGACTGGGATAAGATGCTGGGCGACCTCGAACCCAACCACTTGGCATTCTGGAAACTTCAGAAGAAATTACGATCTGCTGAGGTCACCTCTATGCCACCCCTCACTCGCCCAGATAACACCGTCGCCTTCGATGACGACGAGAAAGCCGAGTGCCTAGCCGACAGCCTGGAGGCTCAATGCACTCCCAGTTCTCTACCAGTAGACCAAGCTCACCTTCGCATGGTGGATGCTGAAGTCGAACGTAGAGCTTCCATCCCCCCCGTCGAGGACCCCGATGACCCCCGTCACTCCAGACGAGGTAAAGGAGATCATAGGCAAACTCAAACCCAGGAAAGCCCCTGGGTCCGATGGCATCACCAACAGGGTGATCCGTCTCTTTCCCGCCTCCCTGATGATGTTGATGACCGCCATCTTCAATGGCGCTCTGTCCAACAACATGTTTCCACAATCGTGGAAAGGGGCTACCGTTATCGGTATCCCTAAACCAGGGAAGCCCAAGACCTCCCCGACCAGCTATCGTCCCATCAGTTTGCTCAGCGGCCTGGGCAAAGTCTACGAGAGACTTATTTATAAGCGACTCAAGGACTTTGTCGAGGCCAAGAGCCTGATTCCCCCCGAGCAGTTCGGCTTTAGAGCCAACCATTCCTGCACCCAACAGGTCTTCCGCATCGTTGAGCATATCAGCGACCGCTTTCAGCGCGGCCAAGTGACGGGAGCCCTGTTCTTCGACGTGGCGAAAGCTTTCGACAAGGTCTGGCACAACGGTCTGATATACAAGTTATATCGACTCGGTGTGCCAGATCGTCTCGTGCTCATCTTACGAGACTATTTGTCGAACCGCACCTTTCGGTACCGTATCGAGGGTGCGCTTTCAGCCCCCCATCCCGTTCGCGCCGGAGTGCCCCAGGGCGGTGTGCTCTCGCCTCTAGCGTTCACGCTGTACACTAGCGACATCCCGACCTTCCCCGGGACGCACTTAGCCCTGTTCGCCGACGACACGGCCATTTACCGCTCCGGCAGAAGCGAACAGTGCATAGCTCGAGTCCTCCAACAATCGGCCGACGCCCTAGGCGTCTGGTTCCGAAAGTGGAGGATCGAAGTTAACCCCGAAAAAAGCCAAGCGGTTTTGTTTGAAAAAACGCGAGGCCGATTTTCCAGACCCGCTCCCAGCCCGATCACCATGTTTGGTAAGCCGATCCCTTGGGAGAAGCAAGCCAAATATCTAGGTGTGATCCTCGACCGTCACCTTACGTTCGCTGAGCACATAAAGAAGGTGCGTTCTCGTGCCTCTTTCGCTCTCGGTAGGCTCCACTCCATGCTGAATGCACGCAGCAAGCTGTCCCTAAGATGCAAACTGCGCATCTTCACGACGTGCATACGCCCCATAATGACGTATGCGTGCGCCACTTTCGCGCACGCAAAGTCGCACCATATCCATAGGATGCAAGTAGTTCAAAATCGATTTCTCCGAAAGGCCACGGGCGCCCCGTGGTTCATTAGGAATGAACGACTCCACGTCGACCTCAAAATCCCGACAGTGAAGCAGTTCATGAAACGACTATCGCAGCGTTTCATCGAAACTGCTTCAAAACACCAAAATCCCCGTATCGCATCGGCTACTCGATACACTCCCTCACAGATCAGTAGGACTCGCCGACCGAGGCATACCCTCGTCGAACCCGACGACCCCATCACCCAGATTCAAGAGAGAAGTAGGGAAACCAGCACTCTTCGAAAACACACACGACACAGACCGCGTTCCGTTTTCCGGCCCCGCCGCCGGGGCCCGTCGCGACGTCCCAGTAATAACCCTCCCCGACCTTTGATTACCGAGCCAGCCCGCGTCGCTGAGCCAGTAGTTTTAAACTCCCCAAATAATGTTACGACCCAGCCTGTCCCTTGCTGTTCCTCCCAAATGACGCCGCTAGCCGAGGTCCTTATCCCACAGGGGATGCCCTAGCGAGCGGTCATTTAGTTTCAGTTTTATCTTAGTTTGTAAGCCCTGGCTGGGGGCCTTAGAGTCATTTAAGGCCACCACAGGATAGTCCGGTTAAGCAGTAACCAGCCTTAGTGTGCTGAACTGCGAGTGGTAATCGTCAAAAACGCACGTTAAAGGCCATACCGCTACGCGCGTTCGAAGCGAACGCACGTCTCTCCCACCTCCGCACTCGCCTACGAGCCACCCGGCGCTCTGCCCCAGTGGCCGCGCGCCACCTGTGCCGCACCGAGTCGCCCGCCCGACACTACGTAGCACTGCTACGAGTGTGCTACGGTTTCGTAGCAGCAGTTTTGTTTGCTACGCTTTGTGCCTACGCACATTGTCGTAACACTCAGCTGTTGCTACGCGCTTTGTAGGTATCAAGTGTGCAAACATTTGATATTTACAAATCGTTTCTTCAGTTCTTGCTTTTTCTGAGTGAAATCCACTTTCGGTGGTACTTGGGGGAAACCTTACGGTGTCAACGAACCCAAGTGGTGTGGACCCGACACACCTACCTAGCCCCTTCAGGGTTAGGTATAAGTCGGAAGGGCACTGGAATCGCGGCCTTGGGGGATCTCCTAGTCGCACCCAGTGTTTAACCCCGCTCTCTTTCAGCATTCACCCGGGACTGGACCGGTCGTGAGACCCTAGGGCCCCGTTGCACATTGAGATAGGCAACGGGTTGACTAACTTAGGGAACACCATAGGTACGCACCTCCCTGTCTTTACCCGACATGGAGGGTACTCATTCCCGGGTACTCCCACCCGGGAAGCTAGGATAGAGGCCCTTCAGGTCAGACAGTAGTGTTGTCGGTGAGTTTGTTTGGGTTTTCTTCTCACCGACTATAACAATTAGGAAACACCCAAGGGAAGGGAGCTTTGGGGGATACTGTCACTCGGGGAGCTCACGTCTGACGTGTCTCCTCGAGGTGTAGGTAGGCAAGCTCTTGCCCCCCGCCCTTTTTAGTTGCTTAGCAACATGGCCGCCCCTCACTCAGGTGGTCACTCCACCCGCCCCATAGTCGCCTTATCAGAGGCTCTTTTGTCAGTGTGTGAGCTGTTGCTCACACACGTACGTGACCCCCGCGTTGCGAACGATGTTCGCGCCAAGATCAAGGCCATCATCGAGACGGCCCTCTCCGCACCCCCTCAGGGCTCCGCCTCAGCGGCTTACCCTCTTTCGCTCATCGTCGACATCGCGCATAGCGATGCCGCCGACACCCAACTCTCCCTCACCCAGAGGTCGAGCTCCCCCCCCCCCCCCTCATGGAGTATGACTCCGACGCCCCATCCACCGGATCGAGTTCCTCTTCTTCGGACTCTTCTTACGGTGGCATTGCCGCCGGAGGGAAGAGGAAGAGGGGTAACCCGAAAACGGAAGCTGCTCCCGCAGCTAAGAAGACTGCCGTCAAGGCACCTTCTCCCCCGCCCTTTCCCCCACCCCCTCTGCCCCCGCCTCTCGCGCCGCTTCACCTGTTGGTGTCCCCCAACAGGCCAGCCGCCCCAACAGCCCAATGGTCATTGCCGCCCCCCCCCCCCGAAAACTGTCCCCCCCCCCCCTTGTTTATTCACGAGAAGGGAAAGTGGACAGATGTTTCCACGGAGTGTAACGAACGCCGAATCAAATATTCAAATGCCCGCGCCGTCCAAGCGGGCATTAAGGTTACGGTCCCCACAGCGACCGACTACCGGGAACTCCACAGGCTCTTAGTAGCCAGGAACATCCCGTTTCACTTCTTCGCTTTCGCGGAGGAAAAACAAAACCGCGCCGTCGTGCACAACGTCCCGCGCGAGATATCCGTGGAGGATATCCGCCGCGACCTTGAGTCGCAAAACATTCCGGTGGCACAGGTCCACCGTATGCACCGCCGTGGGGACGCTGCATACGACATGGTGTTGGTCGTTTGCGACCCCACCGTGGGCCACCACCCCATATTCGCCCTCTCCAAAGTTTGTGGCCTCTCTGGCCTCAAGGTGGAGACCCCCGCCCGCAGCGGCATAGTTGGACAGTGTCATCGCTGCCAACTCTACGGACACTCGCAGGGGAATTGCCACGGCAAACCCCGCTGCGTCAAGTGTCTGGGGAGTCATGGCACCGCTGACTGCCCCCGCCCCAACGGCCGACGCCCTAGGCGCCTGGTTCCGAAAGTGGAGGATCGAAGTTAACCCCGAAAAAAGCCAAGCGGTTTTGTTTGACAAAACGCGAGGCCGATTTTCCAGACCCACTCCCAGCCCGATCACCATGTTTGGTAAGCCGATCCCTTGGGAGAAGCGAGCCAAATATCTAGGTGTGATCCTCGACCGACATCTTACGTTCGGTGAGCACATAAAGAAGGTACGTTCGCGTGCCTCTTTCGCTCTCAGTAGGCTTCACTCCATGCTGAATGCACGCAGCAAGCTGTCCCTAAGATGTAAACTGCGCATCTTCAAGACGTGCATACGCCCGATAATGACGTATGCGTGCGCCACTTTCGCGCACGCAAAGTCGCACCATATCCATAGGATGCAAGTACTGCAAAATCGATTTCTCCGAAAGGCCACGGGCGCCCCGTGGTTCATTAGGAACGAACGACTCCATGTCGACCTTAAAATCCCGACAGTGAAGCAGTTCATGAAACGACTATCGCAGCGTTTCATCGAAACTGCTTCAAAACACCAAAATTCCCTTATCGCATCGGCTACCCGATACACTCCCTCACTGATCAGTAGGACTCGCCGCCCGCGGCATACCTACGTCGAACCAGACGACCCCATCACCCAGATTCAAGAGAGCCGTAGGGAAACCAGCACTCTTCGAAAACACACACGACACAGACCGCGTTCCGTTTTCCGGCCCCGCCGCCGGTGCCCGTCGCGACGTCCCAGTAATAACCCTTCCCGACCTTTGATTACCGAGCCAGCCCGCGTCGCTGAGCCAGTAGTTTTAAACTCCCCAAATAATGTTATGACCCAGCCTGTCCCTTGCTGTTCCTCCCAAAATGACGCCGCTAGCCGAGGTCCGTATCCCACAGGGGATGCCCTAGCGAGCGGTCATGTAGTAGTTTGTAAGCCCTGGCTGGGGGCCTTAAATTCATTTGAGGCCACCACAGGATAGGCAGTAACCAGCCTTAGTGTGTTGAACTGCGAGTGGTACCCGTCAAAAAAAAAAAAAATAGCTCTGTTTGAATCCAAGCCAAAGTTATTTTGGAGTCGGTGAATAGGTACACATCATCAATTTGAATATTTTTACGTAAGGTATCATAAACTCGATCCATTAAAATGGAAAGAAGCAACGTAGCATTAAGCTCCAGCCTGGGTATCGTTAATGCGTTCGCACGTGGGTTTACTCGCGACTTCGAACAGAGTAAGGATAATTCAGCCTTACCTGTTTTGTCAACCACTCGTAGGTATATGCAGCACCCGTACCTCGTCGTGCTGGAGGCATCCGCGAAGCCAATCAGCTGGACTGCTGCTGCGTTGATGGTTGGGATGTGCCGGTCTAAATTGATAGGATGCATGGCAGCTAAGCTTCTAGCAAATTAAAGCCACTCGTCAATATTAAATGACCATATTTTTTGCATAATACTTTTGGCCTTAATTACAATCAGACTAGCAAAACCCATGGGATCATAGACCTTTGATATATAGCTAAGATCTCCCCTTTTTGTCATTATATTTTCATCAAATGGTTCTGGGCTGTCTATTTTAAAACAATCCTTTTGAACATCAAGTGTAAGCCCCAAAGCTTTCATATTTTGAAGGTCAAGCTCGCTAAATTGCTGTTCCACCTCTGGAATGTCAGAGAGAACAGAATGTGTGTTAGAAGCCCATTTATGCAAACTAAAGCTCCCATAACTTAACAGTTCACATAACTGCCGTTTAGCTTCAAGCAATTTGTGCAAATCAGAACATGAATAAATTACATCATCAACATACATACAATTATTTATTATAAATGATGCTAGCGGTAGCTCATGCTCATGCCTTTGTGCAAGTTCAAGTAAACAGCGCATTGCTAAATAGCTTGAAGACTTCACACCACATACATTTTATAGCCTGACTAGGGTCGTCACACCACAGAACGTTCTGGAGTGAAGTTTGTTCCGGGTTAATCAATATGTTGCGAAACATTTTCATAATATCTGAACTCAAAGTGAATTCTCCAAATTGAAATAACAAAACAATATCAAATAATTATTTCTGTGCCCTAGTCCCATTTAATAAAATATCGTTGAATGAGATCTTTTTACTAGTTTTCATTGAAGCATCATACACAACTCTAGTACGAGTGCTCTTGCTTTGCTCGTTTATAACCACATGATGTGGCATAAAATAGATAGGATCTTCATAGAAATTGTAAGAGCCAATATCAACAAAGTGCCCATGACCGAGCTCTATGTACTCATCTATGAACTTTTGATAATCATTAAGTAAGTTAATGTTGCTTTGCAATCTTTTTTCCAGACTGAGAAACCTGTGCAAGGCTAGGTCAAAAGAATTCCCTAGTCTCATTTACTTTGCAGGTTTCTGGCTTCAAAGGTAAGTCATCAGTGAATTTTTTATTTTTAAGTTTTACTGAACTTACAGAGATATTTTCAGCTAACTTTTGCTTCGAATCCCTTTCTACTAGCAATTCCGGAACGCTCTCCACCTCCCAAAGCTTCTTGACACTGTCTCACTTACATCTGTTTCGCACTTAGTACAAATTAAAGATGCAACCTGATTCTTTATGATGCTAGATGTCATTGCTCCGGCAATGACATGGCCAAACTTCGTGTTTCTGATGCCTGGATATGAAGATTGCTGCTGGTCGTCTAGGTCACTGCATGCATGTAAGAGCTGAGGTTCCTCAAGCGGCAGGAGGACCTGGCAAAAGATATCAGCACCTATTAGCATATTTATTTCCGAAGGTTGGTTAAAAGTTGTATCTGCCAACGTGATACCAGCAGGGATTTGTATGCCTTCTAGGCTGACTGGTGATTGAGGTAAGTTACAAGTGATTTTATCTACCATGTGACAGTTAACTAGAGTTAAATTGGGATGTCAAAGAATTTACTTTTAATGGAATACAATAGCTGACTTTGTTCTGGCTCTCTGTCACACCAATGAGGTTAATATCATTTCGCTTAGGAGTATATCCTACGACCTTCACTGCCTTAGTAGTGATCATCGACACCTGAGAACCTGTGTCTAGTATGCACTTTATATGCACTTCTCGCCCATCTTTTGCAAACACCTTTACCCGTGCTGTAGGAAGTAAAATATTATTAGCAGGGTCCCCAGATAGGAGGACCACTGGGCCTGGACCACCTTCTTCAGCGAGATGTAGCAGCGTGTGATGAGTTTTCTTGCACTGCCCACACCTAAAGTGGTATTTACATTTGCCAGGGTGTGTATTTAAACAATTATGTTGCATAAGCTTTTTGCTTTTGCATAAGAGACTCTCTCTTTACTGGACCGTAATTTAAATGTTGGACATGAGTATAACTTCTGATCTGAACACTTACAGTAGAGTCACTCCATTGCTGTCTTGGCTGTTGCTGCTAGCGCTACCTTATTCTTGGCTGGCTGCATGGTTGCACCCTGCTGCTTTCCGCCTTCGTTGCCTCAGCCCGGTTATGTGTTCTCTAGAGCGAGAGCATGCCTATCCAAATCCTCAACTGTAGGGTCATGCTCTGGATCACGCTCCAGCTGATAAAAGCGGGAGCTGTAGAGGTCCAGCTTACGCTCCAAGATGCCCAGAAGACTAGGTTCCCAGTTGTCCACTTCTGCCTTCAGGTTGCGCAGAGCGCTTAGTGTCTGCCTCACTACGGAAACAAAATTCCTAATCTCATTAGCATTAGGGAACTTGGCAAACTTGTCCAAGTCTAAGAGTGTTTACATGCTCATTTACAATCTTATATTTGTTACAAAATCGCTTGTCTAATAATTGCAATGCATTGTCATAACTTTCACTGACAAGAGGAAGATTACTAATTAATTCGTAAGGGGGTTCCCTGGAGGAATGATCGCAGGTAATAGAGTTTTTGGACGTTGTCCAAGGATGTGTCGCTGTGGATCACAGATTTGAATACCTCTATAAAGTTTACATACTCGGAATATTTACCAGTAAAATTTGAAATATTGATGTGGGGTAATCTAGTTCTAGAAACGACACTGTAACCTGACCCAAGTTTTCCCTTCCTTGTTTCTACCTTTTGATTTTATGTTTTCATTTAAAAGAGTCAGACAGTGGAAATACTTGTTTTCCATGTCCTCAACATTTTCAATGTCTGACGAATCTAATGTCAAGATATCTTGAATATAACTTTCGTACTCTTGAAAAGCAGTGCAAGTGAGCTTACAATTAACTCGTTTGACTCTGCTACAAAATAATAGTCTGGTGATTGTACCTTTCCAGTATCCCCTGCTCACTCGCAATTTCTTTAACACATCATCCATCTTAACAGCCTAAATTCAACTATTTATTTACCCACTTGTTGAAGTTGAAATTACACAATAGCAAAATGCAAAAATAATTTTGAGAACTTCAACTCGGACGCCGCTAGCTTCACGTAGATGTGGTAGGCCGCTATAGGGAGCGCGCGCGTCGCCTCGCTTCGCTGCGCGCCGTACTCGTCGTACCAACCTAACCGCACTTTCGCACCAATGAGAGCGGACCGGCGCCTCGTTGACAGTAGTTCGCTGCCCTGCAATTGGTCGAATTTACCGCGCGCAAAATCAGGGCGGTCTACAACGCCGCGCGCCAGTATATAAACCGGCAAAATGATGAAGTCGCGTCGTTGACTGTACTGTAGCCGGTGATAATGATGATGCGTGAGTGCTCTCTTTCACTCTCACTCGAAAGGAATCTTGCTATCCTTCTCGCACTCGCAGATGATTCTTAAATTAATGGCCTAAATGGCCGATCGATTTGATTCCCTGTATTATTGGAATTTCTCACGGAATTTCTTGACGAAATATGTATGTTGGTTGTACGCAGCAATCGATACTTGATCTTAAAGCAAGTATATATGCCGAAAATCCGTATGCTCCGCCTTGGCCGCCTGCCGTGGCGTCGCGTGTCCTCGCTGTACGATAGGTACTCGTAGTGAGAAGTATTTTCGCCGCAAATCGTTGACGGATCGTATGGACCTATGTTAACTTCGTGTAATCGTGTGGACTGTATATTGCTGTAGGTTTGATTCCAATTCTGTCGGGAGGACACGGCGCGGCATACGCTGGCAGAGTGTGCCGCTTGGGAGGAGCCGCGCCGTGCCCTCATCTCTGTGGTAGGCGGTGACCTCTCGCTGCCGGCCGTAGTCCATGCTATGGTCGGCGGTGAGGAGTCCTGGGACGCGGTGGCCTCCTTCTGCGAGACAGTTATCACGCAGAAGGAAGCTGCGGAAAGGGAGAGGGAGATCACAACCGCTCTCCCGGCCCGCAGCAGGCGCATCGGGCGTCGGAGGAGGGCATACGCTGCCCTCTTCCGGCCCCCCTAACTGGGTCCAGGGGCGGCGGACTTGGGGATGTCCGTCGCCCCCCATTCATCCGGACCCGAGGTGGCGGCGCGTGGTGTTCCCGTGCGCCCCTCTTCGACGTAGCGAGGGGAGTTAAACACCTCACTCCCCTCGCCGACGCGAGGTGGCCCGCAGGGGCGGGCCGGCACCAGCCGGGGATTGCGGAAGTCGCATACGTTCCCGCGATCCCCGGCGTAGGTGGGAGATGGAACACCGGGGTGGTTTTAGTCAGTAAGAGTCTGACAGACCCCTCCACCCGCCCCAGAGTGGAGGATTTCCATTAGGATTTCCTCCCGAGATCAAAAAAAAAAAAAAAAGGTTTGATTCCAATTGAAACGACTTGCTAATTGTTACACTTTTAATGCTCACTGTATGTACAGACAAACACGGAGGATCAATGGCGGACGTAAAAAAAAACAGATTGAACCATCAATAGATAAAGCTAGACGCCCAACGGGCAACGTTGTAGTTTCTTACAGACTAAAAATTTATATATTTTGTGTTGTCATAAACAATTACGTTACTTACCTGAAAATGAGATTTTTTGTTTATGGTGATATTGTTTTGAAATTGGTGTTAAATGAAAGGTTTTTGCATAAAAACAACATGACAAAAGAATTAAGTCAATAGGACGTCTAGTTTCAGAAATATAAGGAAAAATGTAAAAAAAAATTTGTCACATAATAAAAATTTTAAGTTTTTGTTCTAGGATTCTTTTATTATTATGAGTTATAGTTTAAATTATGGTTTTATAGAATAAGGTTTTAGAAATATAACCATGTTTTTTTTCTGACGATGAACACTGTTACGTTAGTAAAAAAATAAACCGGCTCAGTCACAGTCGCAACACAGCCGTCGAAGAGGCAACAACAAGGAAGAAAAAGGAAGCCGAAACCTGCGGAACAAGAAACCCCAGGAAGAACTGTTTTTAACCCGTCTCCTTCCCGAGGTCCTAGTGGATCGTGCTGCACTCACATAGGTACGCATTCAGGGGTACGTGGTGACGTGCGTAACCATGTCCTTGTCAGCGTCATCAAAGTCAATTCATTTATTTCAACTAGACCTTTGCCGAAAGTGGCGTGTAGATCCTCCATAACGAACATCTGTTCTTCCTGGCGGCGCGTCGCTCCTCCTTGTCTCGCTGCAGCTGTTCTTCCAGCCGACGGGCCTGTTCCTCTGGCCGGCGCGCGGCGGGCCTGTTTCTCCTTATATAGGTCAGTTAATTCTAGAAATTTCTATCGTCGAAACATCTGGAAAGTACTCGTAACTACCAAAAGAGATTTAAAGATACAATAGAGCGGCTATCAGAAGAAAGGTCATAGAAAAACTTTGATCCCATGCCTCAGTAACGCTATCTAGCTTTGAATAGCAAACATACAAATTTAATTTCTAAATTCAGCTATCACTCGTTAGGTGGCCAGGGTATACTAGGGATGTTACCTACTATTTAGATATCAGGTATCGACTATCTATAATAAAAGTAGAAAATGTTTTTCTTCAATTAATGCCAAAAAAATAGGAAAGCAATAAAATGCAGTTGTTTCAATGTAAATTACTTATTTAGAAAATTCTTTTAATATACAAATGACTAAAGTATCATTATACGGTACTAGCAGACCCGCGCAACTTAGTCGTCTACGTCACATTTTTCATTAATGTTCCGCTCTTATTGTTCGCAGCGTGATGTTATATAGTCTATCCTTCCTCGATAAATGGGATATCCAACACTAAAAGAATAATAAAGGGAGAATAAAGAAGAATAACAATAATAATAAAGGGTTAAAGCAAATTTACGAACAGCTGAACAAAATTTACGACAGGATAATCCTGATTTCGTGGAATTTCCATTGAGTCTATCATATGGTTTTGTTTCTGCTGCAGCTTTAAGACAGTCAGCCACGTTTTTTTTTGGATGCCAAACTTTTGTTCGACCTGTCTTTCCGTCGTAAATGTCTCCTTTCTTAGAATGCTTCGAGCATAACTTTGACGAAGCAGGTGGTAGCCAGTTTTCTTCTTTCCGGTCTATCTGCACAAACCGTATCCACTGTTCGGGTTCTTCACTACTATTTTCAATCGGATATTTAAAGTAGCAGAAACCTACTTAAACGAATAGACCTTGTTCCTGAATTGGCATTAAAATTTAATAACAGTTCAATAAATTATTGTGTACATACAGTGATCAATTATTTACTTATCTCACTGGATTTTCTTTTGATAAAATATCGATAATCAATACAATCGACGGCCAATAATACATCTCTAACAGAGCAAAGTTATGCTACTCAGCAATAGATGGCGTATATTACAAAATTTGCAAATGTTCTAGAACTATTTGAAAAAAATAGGTAGGTATTGAATTGTTATTTATTACTGTGTAAATATAAACAATATCTACGAAAATAAACCGAAGTTAGGTCCAGTCATTTTACGATACCGAGATTTGCAATAGCGTAATGCGCAACTCGGCATAATATTTTCTTGGAAAATGTTCGTTTTTTTGGTGGACATATAAGACTTGACATGCAGGGGTGCCACACCAGACTGAGCGACTTTTGTCCACCAGGACACAAGTATCGGATTACGATTTTGTTCGCTAGGTATGTCCTGTATATTGGTAGTATAAATTTAATGTCCTTGTAACTACCGCTGCCGACTGACCAGGCATCGAGAAGTGTAGAATGTTCTGGCATAGAAATGTCTAGAAAGTAGGTACTTGACTTTACTAGTACTGCTACTCGATACTAGATGGCGCTAGTAGTAACTGTTGTCAATATATAATATCTATCTAATTATATAAATTTAAGGCACCCCAGGGCCAGGGCTTACAAACTAGCTAAATTATACTAAATGACCGCTCGCTAGGGCATCCCCTGCGGGATACGGACCTCGGCTTAGCGACGTCATTTCGGGAGGACAACAAGGGACAGGCTGGGTCATAACGTTATTATTTAGGGGATTCTAAACTACTGGCTCAGCGACGCGGGCTGAATCGGTAATCAAAGGTCGGGGAGGGTTATTACTGGGACGTCGCGTCAGGCCCCGGCGGCGGGGCCGGAAAACGGAACGCGATCTGAGTCGTGTGTGTTTTCGAAGAGTGCTGGTTTCCCTACAGCTCTCTTGAATCTGGGTGGGCGTCGTCGGGTTCGACGAGGGTATGCCGCGGGCGGCGAGTCCTACTGATCTGTGAGTGTATCGGGTAGCCGATGCGATAAGGGGATTTTGGTGTTTTGAAGCAGTTTCGATGAAACGCTGCGATAGTCGTTTCATGAACTGCTTCACTGTCGGGATTTTGAGGTCGACATGGAGTCGTTCGTTCCTAATGAAGCACGTCGCCCGCACGGCGCCCGTGGCCTTTCGGAGAAATCGATTTTGAACTACTTGCATCCTATGGATGTGGTGCGACTTTGCGTGCGCGAAGGTGGCGAAATAAAATTTTGTAGTGTAAATAATTACTGTTAACTTCGTGTAATCGTGTGGACTGCATATTGCTGTAGGTTTGATTCCAATTGAAACGACTTGCTAACTATTACACTTTTAATGCTCACTGTAAATACATACAAACACGGAGGATCAGACTAAAAAATTATATATTTTGTGTTTCCATAAACATAGGTACTGCCGCCCCAGGCAATCAAACAGTAACAACCCCTTATTTCTACTTACAGCAGAATCGGCAGCTGCATTTCAAAAACACGTAAAAAATCTAAACGACAATATAGCTAACAAACATACCCACTATATAATCGAAAGACACAAGATTATTAAACTATTTTAAGTTTAAATGCACAAAAACACAACATTTTCTTTCAGGTTCACTTAGACATTACTCATAAGCAAAGGTATGTAGGTACATAATATAGAAACTCATTAGGCATAAGTTTACATGTAAATGAGACCTAATATTTATAACTTAAATATAACTTATTCTATTACAACCTTAGGTAGGCATGCAATATTATGCATTTATTAACACAATACCTATTTCATACACCACAGGTAAGTATTCTATATTTTGTTGACTGAGTTACTAGTTTTTATAATTGTACATAAAAATAGAACACACATCTAGGTGTATAGCTGAAATTAAAATAAAGACATCTTATTTAATTAGAAAATTACTTTTCATATGCTTTGTAATGACCTAGTATATAATTGACCATTAGCTGTTTTTACCTGCAAGGCTCGAACCTTGCCGTCATTTCCAGGAAATACATTCACTACACGTGCCATGGGCCACGCCAACGGTGGAGCATTGGCTTCTCTCATGAGTACTAGTGCACCTACAGCTACATGAGGCATAGATTGACACCACTTATTTCTATTCTGAAAAGTATTTAAATAATGTTTATACCAAGCCTTCCAAAATCTTTGTTGTAATTGTATACATTGTTGCCAGAACTTGCTTTGGTTTCAGAAATATCTACTTCAGGGTACATAGTTAGGGCTGTACCTATAAGGAAGTGGCCCGGAGTCAGGTAACAGTAATCATTGACATCTTCAGAGAGAGGTAGAATAGGGCGCGAATTAAGCACGGCCTCTATCTGACATAAAACAGTATGTAACTGTTCATAAGTTAATGCAGCATCTAATACAATTCTTTTTAAATGGTACTTCATACTTTTCATAGCCGCTTCTGCAAGCCCTGCGAATACCGGCGCATAACTAGGCGTGAAATGAAAATGAATACCTTCTTTCGCGGCATAAGCTTGCACAAGCGTCTGGTGATCAGCAGAACTATTAAGCTTGTACAGCTCAGCTAGCTGGTTCCTTGCCCCACGAAAACACCCACCGTTATCGCAGAATACGTCGCTGGGCAAGCCACGTCTACTGATGAACCTTTTGAAAGACGCCAGGAATGCATCAGTTGACAAATCTGAAGTCAACTCTAAGTGAATTGCCTTCGTGACAAAGCATACATATATGCATACATAACCTTTACTGACTACAGCTTTTCTTACACGCGAATTCTTAACTTGGATTGGCCCAGCGAAGTCCATGCCCACTTTTTAAAACGGTCTGCATGATGTCACGCGGTGTTGAGGCAAGGATCCCATTAACTGCTTCGCTGCACCAGCTTTCAGCCTAAAACAAACCAAGCATTTATGAGTCACTTTTTTGACTTGCCGCATGCCATTAATTAGCCAGTATTTTTGATTTAAGTTAACTAGGAGCGACTTAGGTCCAGCAAGTAATAACCTAACATGTTCACTCTGTATAATAAGTTCAGTTATTCGCGATTTTCGAGGTAGAATGATAGGATGTTTTTGTGCAATCGGTATATCCGAAATATCTAAACGACCCTACTCTTATCAGGCCATCTGTATCAATGGATGGATCTATATTTTGCAGTGGCTCTCGCACGGAGTTACCTTTCCGTAACGAGTCTTTCTCTTCACAATAATGTATTGATTGCTCATGTTTAATAATTGAATGCAGCGCATGTTGCAACTCATTAGCACTGAGAGTGCCCCGAAGTTTTGTTTTCTCTTTTAAGTTTCGACAAAATCTTTGCAGATATGCAATTACCCTCATCATCTTTCCTATGGCTAAATATTTATTTATTATTTGAAATATATTATGCTGTATACCTGTAACGGACGCCGAGGCGTGAAAGAAATACATAGATAACGTACAAACATGCCTAATACCCCAAAACTCATTGGACGTAAAGTGGCTCCACTTTCACGAAACTAACCTGTGGGATCGGACAGGTCGCTACAGGTCGCGACAGGTTCCTGCAGATCTCGAACCCTGACGGAGCTGCTCGCCATATATTGGACGAGCAAAAGAAAATCGGAGAATGGCAAGATTATCCCGAGCGCAACTTGCACCTACGTGAAAACAGTATAAATATAGGCCAAATTTATTTGGTCGAATAAGGCACCTTCGCCCCCCGCTCTTTCCCCCACCCCCTCTGCCCCCGTCTCTCGCGCCGCTTCACCTGTTGGTGTCCCCCAACAGGCCAGCCGCCCGAACAGCCCAATGGCCATTGCCGCCCCGGCTGCCCCCCTCCCCCGGAAACTGTCCGCACCCCCCCCCTTGTTCATTCACGACAAGGGGAAGTGGACAGATGTTTCCACGGCGTGCAATGAACGCCGAATCAAGTACACTAATGCCCGTGCCGTCCAAGCGGGCATTAAGGTCACGGTCCCCACTGCGACCGACTATAGGGAACTCCACAGGCTCTTAGTAGCCAGGAACATCCCGTTCCACTCCTTCGCTTTCGCGGAGGAGAAACAAACCCGCGCCGTCGTGCGCAACGTCCCGCGCGAGATATCAGTGGAGGATATCCGCCGCGACCTTGAGTCGCAGAACATTCCGGTGGCACAGGTCCACCGTATGCACCGCCGTGGGGGCGCTGCATACGACATGGTGTTGGTCGTTTGCGACCCCACCGTGGGCCACCACCCCATATTCGCCCTCTCCAACATTTGTGGCCTCTCTGGCCTCAAGGTGGAGACCCCCGCCCGCAGTGGCATAGTTGGACAGTGTCATCGCTGCCAACTCTACGGACACTCGCAGGGGAATTGCCACGGCAAACCCCGCTGCGTTAAGTGTCTGGGGAGTCATGGCACCGCTGACTGCCCTCGCCCCAAGGACCGTACCTTGTGCGCCGAGCCACCCAGCTGTGTGCTGTGTGGCGCAACAGGGCACCCGGCTAACTACCGGGGTTGCTTCGGGGGCCTCGGGCCCCCAGCGTCCGAACCCATGGAACGGCAACCATAGGGCCCACTTTCCGGCCCTAAGGACTGCCGCTCGCCAGGCCCCACAACCCAACACCACGACTCCACTCGCCCCGGCCACAAGGGCCATTCCGGCCCTCATGGACCTGAACTTGGACATGGCCATCCCGCCCTTCTCCCCGCCGACGGCGACTCGGGCAACGCTCGCAGGGCGCCCCGTGCTCCAGGCACCGGCCCTCCCCCCACCTACTCCTAAGTCAACCGCCGGCGGAGATGTGACCAGGAACATCATCCTGGTCACATTCAACGCGTTTTACTCGCCTAGAGCCCTGGCAATGGCCCGGGCCCTAGAGGTGTGCAGAGGCGATCACGCCTCTGTCTTTGCCCAATTTGGCGACGTAGTGCGCCACGTCGAAACTTACGCGTCTCTTAATGGATAGGTCCCCCCCCCGCGCGTAGGTTTAAACCGAAGGCCCTCCGGATAGGGTTCTTCAACGCCAATGGCCTTCCAAGCCAACGTGACGAGGTCGCCACGTTCCTCCGCGACCATAGGTTAGATATTCTTCTGGTCCAGGAGACCTTTCTCAAACCTTACCATCGAGACCCGAAAATTGCGAACTATCGTATAGTTCGCAACGACAGGACTCGTTGTCATAGGGGAGGGACTCCTATTTACTACAAGTCGTCCCTGTACTGCATCCCTATGGATCCGCCCGCTCTCTCTGGACTTGAGGTCTCCGTCTGTCGGCTGGGCATGACAGGCCATCAACCCATCACGGTCATCTCCACTTACGTCCCACCTGCCATCCCAGCGGAGAACACCTCCGCCATAAAAGATGACCTTACCAAACTTTTCGGTATGAGTAACTCCGTCCTTCTGGCGGGGGATCTCAATGCCAAACACCCTTCCTGGAATAGTCACACGAGCAATGCCAGAGGCAGAGCCGTGCTTGATCTATGCGGGCCCCTATGTTTCGATGTCATCGCTCCGATGCATCCTACACACTACCCTCACGATCCCACTCACCGCCCCGACGTACTCGACGTAGCTCTCCTCAAGAATGTCAACTTACGGTTGCATTCTGTGGAAGCGATCGACGAGCTCAACTCGGACCATCGGCCCGTGGTCATGGAGTTCGCTCCTAGATCAGGACCCATGGACCCCGCACAACCCCCCCCCGACCCGAGTGATCACTGACTGGAGTCGAGTAAGCGAAATGCTGAAAGACACAAAGTCACCTCACTTGGACAAAATCCCCGACCTTATCGAGACCGCCGCCGACACGACGGCTGCGATTGACTCTCTCACAGATCACGTGCAATACGTCTTGAACGAGTGTTCGAGGGAGACTCCGGCGGTGAGCGATCATCGCTGGAAGCTCCCACACGATGTGCGTGACCTGTTGACGGAGAAGAACGCGGCTGTCCGTGCCTACAGCGCCTTCCCCTGTCAGAATAACAAAGTTCACATGCGCTACTTACAGCGTAAAGTAAGTAATCGCATTAATGAACTGCGCAACGCTGACTGGGATAAGATGCTGGGCGACCTCGAACCCAACCACTTGGCATTCTGGAAACTTCAGAAGAAATTACGATCTGCTGAGGTCACCTCTATGCCACCCCTCACTCGCCCAGATAACACCGTCGCCTTCGATGACGACGAGAAAGCCGAGTGCCTAGCCGACAGCCTGGAGGCTCAATGCACTCCCAGTTCTCTACCAGTAGACCAAGCTCACCTTCGCATGGTGGATGCTGAAGTCGAACGTAGAGCTTCCATCCCCCCCGTCGAGGACCCCGATGACCCCCTGCCCCCCGTCACTCCAGACGAGGTAAAGGAGATCATTGGCAAACTCAAACCCAGGAAAGCCCCTGGGTCCGATGGCATCACCAACAGGGTGATCCGTCTCTTTCCCGCCTCCCTGATGATGTTGATGACCGCCATCTTCAATGGCACTCTGTCCAACAACATGTTCCCACAATCGTGGAAAGGGGCTACCGTTATCGGTATCCCCAAACCAGGGAAGCCCAAGTCCTCCCCGACCAGCTATCGTCCCATCAGTTTGCTCAGCGGCCTAGGCAAAGTCTGCGAGAGACTTATTTATAAGCGACTCAAGGACTATGTCGAGGCCAAGAGCCTGATTCCCCCGAGCAGTTCGGCTTTAGAGCCAACCATTCGTGCGCCCAACAGGTCTTCCGCATCGTTGAGCATATCAGCGACCGCTTTCAGCGCGGCCAAGTGACGGGAGCCCTGTTCTTCGACGTGGCGAAAGCTTTCGACAAGGTCTGGCACAACGGTCTGATATACAAGTTATATCGACTCGGTGTGCCAGATCGTCTTGTGCTCATCTTACGAGACTATTTGTCGAACCGCACCTTTCGATACCGTATCGAGGGTGCGCTTTCAGCCCCCCATCCCGTTCGCGCCGGAGTGCCCCAAGGCGGTGTGCTCTCGCCTCTAGCGTTCACGCTGTACACTAGCGACATCCCGACCTTCCCCGGGACGCACTTAGCCCTGTTCGCCGACGACACGGCCATTTACCGCTCCGGCAGAAGCGAACAATGCATAGCTCGAGTCCTCCAACAATCGGCCGACGCCCTAGGCGTCTGGTTCCGAAAGTGGAGGATCGAAGTTAACCCCGAAAAAAGCAAAGCGGTTTGTTTGACAAAACGCGAGGCCGATTTTCCAGACCCGCTCCCAGCCCGATCACCATGTTTGGTAAGCCGATCCCTTGGGAGAAGCAAGCCAAATATCTAGGTGTGATCCTCGACCGTCACCTTACGTTCGCTGAGCACATAAAGAAGGTACGTTCTCGTGCCTCTTTCGCTCTCGGTAGGCTCCACTCCATGCTGAATGCACGCAGCAAGCTGTCCCTAAGATGCAAACTGCGCATCTTCATGACGTGCATACGCCCCATAATGACGTATGCGTGCGCCACTTTCGCGCACGCAAAGTCGCACCATATCCATAGGATGCAAGTAGTTCAAAATCGATTTCTCCGAAAGGCCACGGGCGCCCCGTGGTTCATTAGGAATGAACGACTCCACGTCGACCTCAAAATCCCGACAGTGAAACAGTTCATGAAACGACTATCGCAGCGTTTCATCGAAACTGCTTCAAAACATCAAAATCCCCTTATCGCATCGGCCACCCGATACACTCCCTCACAGATCAGTAGGACTCGCCGCCCGAGGCATACCCTCGTCGAGCCCGACGATCCCATCACCCAGATTCAAGAGAGCCGTAGGGAAACCAGCACTCTTCGAAAACATACACGACACAGACCGCGTTCCGTTTTCCGGCCCCGCCGCCGGGGCCCGTCGCGACGTCCCAGTAATAACCCTCCCCGACCTTTGATTACCGAGCCAGCCCGCGTCGCTGAGCCAGTAGTTTTAAATTCCCTAAATAATGTTACGACCCAGCCTGTCCCTTGCTGTTCCTCCCAAATGACGCCGCTAGCCGAGGTCCTTATCCCGCAGGGGATGCCCTAGCGAGCGGTCATTTAGTTTAGTTTTATTTAGTTTGTAAGCCCTGGCTGGGGGCCTTAGAGTCATTTAAGGCCACCACAGGATAGTCCGGTTAAGCAGTAACCAGCCTTAGTGTGCTGAACTGCGAGTGGTCATCGTCAAAAAAAAAAAAAAAATTTGGTCGAATTCCGGTTAAGCAGTAACCAGCCTTAGTGTGCTGAACTGCGAGTGGTCATCGTCAAAAAAAAAAAAAAAAAAATTTGGTCGAATCATTCCGCTTCGCGCGTTTCGAGCGAACGCACGTCTCTCAGTGCTACGAACTCGCCTACGAGCCACCCGGCGCTACGCCCCAGCGGCCGCGCGCCACCTGTGCCGCATCGAGTCGCCCGCCCGACACTACGTAGCACTGCTACGAGTGTGCTACGGTTTCGTAGCAGCAGTTTGCTTTGCTACGCTTTGTGCCTACGCACACTGCGCGGCATTCAGCTGTTGCTACGCGGTTTGTGGGTAGCAGGTGTGCGAACACTTGTTATTTACAAATCGTTTCTTCGGTTTTTTGCTCCTTTTGAGTAAAATCCACTTTCGGTGGTACTTGGGGGAAACCTTACGGTGTCAACGAACCCAAGTGGTGTGGACCCGACACACCTACCTAGCCCCTTCAGGGTTAGGTAAAGTCGGAAGGGCACTGGAATCGCGGCCTTGGGGGATCTCCTAGTCGCGCCCAGTGCTTAACCCCGCTCTCTTCCAGCATTCACCCGGGTCGGTTGGGTGTCTCAACCCCAACGAACCGGACCGGTCGTGAGACCCTAGGGCCCCGTTACACATTAAGATCGGCAACGGGTTGACTAGCTTAGGGCTCACCTTAGGTACGCACCTCCCTGTCTTTACCCGACAGGGAGGGTACTCATTCCTGGGTACTCCCACCCGGGAAGTTAGGATAGAGGCCCTTCAGGTCAGACAGTAGTGTTGTCGGTGAGTTTGTTTGGGTTTTCTTCTCACCGACTATAACACATAGGAAACACCCAAGGGAAGGGAGCTTTGGGGGATACTGTCACTCGGGGAGCTCACGTCTAACGTGTCTCCTCGAGGTGTAGGTAGAAAAGCTCTTGCCCCCCCCGCACTTTTTAGGTGCTTAGCAACATGGCCGCCCCCCAGGGGGTCCCCCCCCCCCCCCCCCCCATAGTCGTCTTATCAGAGGCTTTTTCGTCAGTGTGTGAGCTGTTGCTCACACACGTACGTGACCCCCGCGTTGCGAACGAAGTTCGCACCAGAATTAAGACCATCACCGAGATAGCCTTCCCCGCACCCCCTCAGGACTCCGCCTCAGCGGCCTATCCTTTGTCGCCCATCGTCGACATCGCACATAGCGCCGCCGACACCCAACTCTCCCTCAACCAGAGGTCGAGCTCACCCCCCCCCCCTCATGGAGTATGACTCCGACACCCCCTCCACCGGATCGAGTTCCTCCTCTTCGGACTCTTCCTACGGCGGCGCTGCCGCCGGAGGAAAGAGGAAGAAGAGGGGCAACCCGAAGACGGAAGCTGCACCCGCAGCTAAGAAGACTGCCGTCAAGGCACCTTCTCCCCCCGCTCTTTCCCCCACCCCCTCTGCCCCCGTCTCTCGCGCCGCTTCACCTGTTGGTGTCCCCCAACAGGCCAGCCGCCCGAACAGCCCAATGGCCATTGCCGCCCCGGCTGCCCCCCTCCCCCGGAAACTGTCCGCACCCCCCCCCTTGTTCATTCACGACAAGGGGAAGTGGACAGATGTTTCCACGGCGTGCAATGAACGCCGAATTAAGTTCACTAATGCCCGTGCCGTCCAAGCGGGCATTAAGGTCACGGTCCCTTTTGCGACCGACTATAGGGAACTCCACAGGCTCTTAGTAGCCAGGAACATCCCGTTCCACTCCTTCGCTTTCGCGGAGGAGAAACAAACCCGCGCCGTCGTGCGCAACGTCCCGCGCGAGATATCAGTGGAGGATATCCGCCGCGACCTTGAGTCGCAGAACATTCCGGTGGCACAGGTCCACCGTATGCACCGCCGTGGGGGCGCTGCATACGACATGGTGTTGGTCGTTTGCGACCCCACCGTGGGCCACCACCCCATATTCGCCCTCTCCAAAATTTGTGGCCTCTCTGGCCTCAAGGTGGAGACCCCCGCCCGCAGTGGCATAGTTGGACAGTGTCATCGCTGCCAACTCTACGGACACTCGCAGGGGAATTGCCACGGCAAACCCCGCTGCGTTAAGTGTCTGGGGAGTCATGGCACCACTGACTGCCCTCGCCCCAAGGACCGTACCTTGTGCGCCGAGCCACCCAGCTGTGTGCTGTGTGGCGCAACAGGGCACCCGGCTAACTACCGGGGTTGCCCCAAGGCGCCCAAATCCTCCGCCCCCAAGCTGGCGAAGCGTGCTCACGCGCGCCAGCAGAGGGAGTGCCCCACACTAGTGGGAAATCCTTCGGGGGCCTCGGGCCCCCAGCGTCCGAACCCATGGAACGGCAACCATAGGGCCCACTTTCCGGCCCTAAGGACTGCCGCTCGCCAGGCCCCACAATCCAACACCGCGACTCCACTCGCCCCGGCAACAAGGGCCATTCCGGCCCTCATGGACCTGAAGTTGGACATGGCCATCCCGCCCTTCTCCCCGCCGACGGCGACTCGGGCAACGCTCGCAGGGCGCCCCGTGCTCCAGGCACCGGCCCTCCCCCCACCTACTCCTAAGGCAACCGCCGGCGGAGATGTGACCAGGAACATCATCCTGGTCACATTCAACGCGTTTTACTCCCCTAGAGCCCTGGCAATGGCCCGGGCCCTAGAGGTGTACAGAGGCGATCACGCCTCTGTCTTTGCCCAATTTGGCGACGTAGTGCGCCACGTAGAAACTTACGCGTCACTTAATGGATAGGTCTCCCCCCGCGCGTAGGTTTAAACCGAAGGCCCTCCGGATAGGGTTCTTCAACGCCAATGGCCTTCCAAGCCAACGTGACGAGGTCGCCACGTTCCTCCGCGACCATAGGTTAGATATTCTTCTGGTCCAGGAGACCTTTCTCAAACCTTACCATCGAGACCCGAAAATTGCAAACTATCGTATAGTTCGCAACGACAGGACTCGATGTCATAGGGGAGGGACTCTTATTTACTATAAGTCGTCCCTGTACTGCATCCCTATGGATCCGCCCGCCCTCTCTAGACTTGAGGTCTCCGTCTGTCGGCTGGGCATGACAGGCCATCAACCCATCACGGTCATCTCCACTTACGTCCCACCTGCCATCCCGGCGGGGAACACCTCCGCCATAAAAGATGACCTTACCAATTTTTTCGGTATGAGTAACTCCGTCCTTCTGGCGGGGGATCTCAATGCCAAACACCCCTCCTGGAATAGTCACACGAGCAATGCCAGAGGCAGAGCCGTGCTTGATCTATGCGGGCCCCTATGTTTTGATGTCATCGCTCCGATGCATCCTACACACTACCCTCACGATCCCACTCACCGCCCCGACGTACTCGACGTAGCTCTCCTCAAGAATGTCAACTTACGGTTGCATTCTGTGGAAGCGATCGACGAGCTCAACTCGGACCATCGGCCCGTGGTCATGGAGTTCGCTCCTAGATCAGGACCCATGGACCCCGCACAACCCCCCCCGACCCGAGTGATCACTGACTGGAGTCGAGTAAGCGAAATGCTGAAAGACACAAAGTCACCTCACTTGGACAAAATCCCCGACCTTATCGAGACCGCCGCCGACACGACGGCTGCGATTGACTCTCTCACAGATCACGTGCAATACGTCTTGAACGAGTGTTCGAGGGAGACTCCGGCGGTGAGCGATCATCGCTGGAAGCTCCCACACGATGTGCGTGACCTGTTGACGGAGAAGAACGCGGCTGTCCGTGCCTACAGCGCCTTCCCCTGTCAGAATAACAAAGTTCACATGCGCTACTTACAGCGTAAAGTAAGTAATCGCATTAATGAACTGCGCAACGCTGACTGGGATAAGATGCTGGGCGACCTCGAACCCAACCACTTGGCATTCTGGAAACTTCAGAAGAAATTACGATCTGCTGAGGTCACCTCTATGCCACCCCTCACTCGCCCAGATAACACCGTCGCCTTCGATGACGACGAGAAAGCCGAGTGCCTAGCCGACAGCCTGGAGGCTCAATGCACTCCCAGTTCTCTACCAGTAGACCAAGCTCACCTTCGCATGGTGGATGCTGAAGTCGAACGTAGAGCTTCCATCCCCCCCGTCGAGGACCCCGATGACCCCCGTCACTCCAGACGAGGTAAAGGAGATCATAGGCAAACTCAAACCCAGGAAAGCCCCTGGGTCCGATGGCATCACCAACAGGGTGATCCGTCTCTTTCCCGCCTCCCTGATGATGTTGATGACCGCCATCTTCAATGGCGCTCTGTCCAACAACATGTTTCCACAATCGTGGAAAGGGGCTACCGTTATCGGTATCCCTAAACCAGGGAAGCCCAAGACCTCCCCGACCAGCTATCGTCCCATCAGTTTGCTCAGCGGCCTGGGCAAAGTCTACGAGAGACTTATTTATAAGCGACTCAAGGACTTTGTCGAGGCCAAGAGCCTGATTCCCCCCGAGCAGTTCGGCTTTAGAGCCAACCATTCCTGCACCCAACAGGTCTTCCGCATCGTTGAGCATATCAGCGACCGCTTTCAGCGCGGCCAAGTGACGGGAGCCCTGTTCTTCGACGTGGCGAAAGCTTTCGACAAGGTCTGGCACAACGGTCTGATATACAAGTTATATCGACTCGGTGTGCCAGATCGTCTCGTGCTCATCTTACGAGACTATTTGTCGAACCGCACCTTTCGGTACCGTATCGAGGGTGCGCTTTCAGCCCCCCATCCCGTTCGCGCCGGAGTGCCCCAGGGCGGTGTGCTCTCGCCTCTAGCGTTCACGCTGTACACTAGCGACATCCCGACCTTCCCCGGGACGCACTTAGCCCTGTTCGCCGACGACACGGCCATTTACCGCTCCGGCAGAAGCGAACAGTGCATAGCTCGAGTCCTCCAACAATCGGCCGACGCCCTAGGCGTCTGGTTCCGAAAGTGGAGGATCGAAGTTAACCCCGAAAAAAGCCAAGCGGTTTTGTTTGAAAAAACGCGAGGCCGATTTTCCAGACCCGCTCCCAGCCCGATCACCATGTTTGGTAAGCCGATCCCTTGGGAGAAGCAAGCCAAATATCTAGGTGTGATCCTCGACCGTCACCTTACGTTCGCTGAGCACATAAAGAAGGTGCGTTCTCGTGCCTCTTTCGCTCTCGGTAGGCTCCACTCCATGCTGAATGCACGCAGCAAGCTGTCCCTAAGATGCAAACTGCGCATCTTCACGACGTGCATACGCCCCATAATGACGTATGCGTGCGCCACTTTCGCGCACGCAAAGTCGCACCATATCCATAGGATGCAAGTAGTTCAAAATCGATTTCTCCGAAAGGCCACGGGCGCCCCGTGGTTCATTAGGAATGAACGACTCCACGTCGACCTCAAAATCCCGACAGTGAAGCAGTTCATGAAACGACTATCGCAGCGTTTCATCGAAACTGCTTCAAAACACCAAAATCCCCGTATCGCATCGGCTACTCGATACACTCCCTCACAGATCAGTAGGACTCGCCGACCGAGGCATACCCTCGTCGAACCCGACGACCCCATCACCCAGATTCAAGAGAGAAGTAGGGAAACCAGCACTCTTCGAAAACACACACGACACAGACCGCGTTCCGTTTTCCGGCCCCGCCGCCGGGGCCCGTCGCGACGTCCCAGTAATAACCCTCCCCGACCTTTGATTACCGAGCCAGCCCGCGTCGCTGAGCCAGTAGTTTTAAACTCCCCAAATAATGTTACGACCCAGCCTGTCCCTTGCTGTTCCTCCCAAATGACGCCGCTAGCCGAGGTCCTTATCCCACAGGGGATGCCCTAGCGAGCGGTCATTTAGTTTCAGTTTTATCTTAGTTTGTAAGCCCTGGCTGGGGGCCTTAGAGTCATTTAAGGCCACCACAGGATAGTCCGGTTAAGCAGTAACCAGCCTTAGTGTGCTGAACTGCGAGTGGTAATCGTCAAAAACGCACGTTAAAGGCCATACCGCTACGCGCGTTCGAAGCGAACGCACGTCTCTCCCACCTCCGCACTCGCCTACGAGCCACCCGGCGCTCTGCCCCAGTGGCCGCGCGCCACCTGTGCCGCACCGAGTCGCCCGCCCGACACTACGTAGCACTGCTACGAGTGTGCTACGGTTTCGTAGCAGCAGTTTTGTTTGCTACGCTTTGTGCCTACGCACATTGTCGTAACACTCAGCTGTTGCTACGCGCTTTGTAGGTATCAAGTGTGCAAACATTTGATATTTACAAATCGTTTCTTCAGTTCTTGCTTTTTCTGAGTGAAATCCACTTTCGGTGGTACTTGGGGGAAACCTTACGGTGTCAACGAACCCAAGTGGTGTGGACCCGACACACCTACCTAGCCCCTTCAGGGTTAGGTATAAGTCGGAAGGGCACTGGAATCGCGGCCTTGGGGGATCTCCTAGTCGCACCCAGTGTTTAACCCCGCTCTCTTTCAGCATTCACCCGGGACTGGACCGGTCGTGAGACCCTAGGGCCCCGTTGCACATTGAGATAGGCAACGGGTTGACTAACTTAGGGAACACCATAGGTACGCACCTCCCTGTCTTTACCCGACATGGAGGGTACTCATTCCCGGGTACTCCCACCCGGGAAGCTAGGATAGAGGCCCTTCAGGTCAGACAGTAGTGTTGTCGGTGAGTTTGTTTGGGTTTTCTTCTCACCGACTATAACAATTAGGAAACACCCAAGGGAAGGGAGCTTTGGGGGATACTGTCACTCGGGGAGCTCACGTCTGACGTGTCTCCTCGAGGTGTAGGTAGGCAAGCTCTTGCCCCCCGCCCTTTTTAGTTGCTTAGCAACATGGCCGCCCCTCACTCAGGTGGTCACTCCACCCGCCCCATAGTCGCCTTATCAGAGGCTCTTTTGTCAGTGTGTGAGCTGTTGCTCACACACGTACGTGACCCCCGCGTTGCGAACGATGTTCGCGCCAAGATCAAGGCCATCATCGAGACGGCCCTCTCCGCACCCCCTCAGGGCTCCGCCTCAGCGGCTTACCCTCTTTCGCTCATCGTCGACATCGCGCATAGCGATGCCGCCGACACCCAACTCTCCCTCACCCAGAGGTCGAGCTCACCCCCCCCCCCCTCATGGAGTATGACTCCGACGCCCCATCCACCGGATCGAGTTCCTCTTCTTCGGACTCTTCTTACGGTGGCATTGCCGCCGGAGGGAAGAGGAAGAGGGGTAACCCGAAAACGGAAGCTGCTCCCGCAGCTAAGAAGACTGCCGTCAAGGCACCTTCTCCCCCGCCCTTTCCCCCACCCCCTCTGCCCCCGCCTCTCGCGCCGCTTCACCTGTTGGTGTCCCCCAACAGGCCAGCCGCCCCAACAGCCCAATGGTCATTGCCGCCCCCCTCCCCCGAAAACTGTCCCCCCCCCCCCTTGTTTATTCACGAGAAGGGAAAGTGGACAGATGTTTCCACGGAGTGTAACGAACGCCGAATCAAATATTCAAATGCCCGCGCCGTCCAAGCGGGCATTAAGGTTACGGTCCCCACAGCGACCGACTACCGGGAACTCCACAGGCTCTTAGTAGCCAGGAACATCCCGTTTCACTTCTTCGCTTTCGCGGAGGAAAAACAAAACCGCGCCGTCGTGCACAACGTCCCGCGCGAGATATCCGTGGAGGATATCCGCCGCGACCTTGAGTCGCAAAACATTCCGGTGGCACAGGTCCACCGTATGCACCGCCGTGGGGACGCTGCATACGACATGGTGTTGGTCGTTTGCGACCCCACCGTGGGCCACCACCCCATATTCGCCCTCTCCAAAGTTTGTGGCCTCTCTGGCCTCAAGGTGGAGACCCCCGCCCGCAGCGGCATAGTTGGACAGTGTCATCGCTGCCAACTCTACGGACACTCGCAGGGGAATTGCCACGGCAAACCCCGCTGCGTCAAGTGTCTGGGGAGTCATGGCACCGCTGACTGCCCCCGCCCCAACGGCCGACGCCCTAGGCGCCTGGTTCCGAAAGTGGAGGATCGAAGTTAACCCCGAAAAAAGCCAAGCGGTTTTGTTTGACAAAACGCGAGGCCGATTTTCCAGACCCACTCCCAGCCCGATCACCATGTTTGGTAAGCCGATCCCTTGGGAGAAGCGAGCCAAATATCTAGGTGTGATCCTCGACCGACATCTTACGTTCGGTGAGCACATAAAGAAGGTACGTTCGCGTGCCTCTTTCGCTCTCAGTAGGCTTCACTCCATGCTGAATGCACGCAGCAAGCTGTCCCTAAGATGTAAACTGCGCATCTTCAAGACGTGCATACGCCCGATAATGACGTATGCGTGCGCCACTTTCGCGCACGCAAAGTCGCACCATATCCATAGGATGCAAGTACTGCAAAATCGATTTCTCCGAAAGGCCACGGGCGCCCCGTGGTTCATTAGGAACGAACGACTCCATGTCGACCTTAAAATCCCGACAGTGAAGCAGTTCATGAAACGACTATCGCAGCGTTTCATCGAAACTGCTTCAAAACACCAAAATTCCCTTATCGCATCGGCTACCCGATACACTCCCTCACTGATCAGTAGGACTCGCCGCCCGCGGCATACCTACGTCGAACCAGACGACCCCATCACCCAGATTCAAGAGAGCCGTAGGGAAACCAGCACTCTTCGAAAACACACACGACACAGACCGCGTTCCGTTTTCCGGCCCCGCCGCCGGTGCCCGTCGCGACGTCCCAGTAATAACCCTTCCCGACCTTTGATTACCGAGCCAGCCCGCGTCGCTGAGCCAGTAGTTTTAAACTCCCCAAATAATGTTATGACCCAGCCTGTCCCTTGCTGTTCCTCCCAAAATGACGCCGCTAGCCGAGGTCCGTATCCCACAGGGGATGCCCTAGCGAGCGGTCATGTAGTAGTTTGTAAGCCCTGGCTGGGGGCCTTAAATTCATTTGAGGCCACCACAGGATAGGCAGTAACCAGCCTTAGTGTGTTGAACTGCGAGTGGTACCCGTCAAAAAAAAAAAAAATAGCTCTGTTTGAATCCAAGCCAAAGTTATTTTGGAGTCGGTGAATAGGTACACATCATCAATTTGAATATTTTTACGTAAGGTATCATAAACTCGATCCATTAAAATGGAAAGAAGCAACGTAGCATTAAGCTCCAGCCTGGGTATCGTTAATGCGTTCGCACGTGGGTTTACTCGCGACTTCGAACAGAGTAAGGATAATTCAGCCTTACCTGTTTTGTCAACCACTCGTAGGTATATGCAGCACCCGTACCTCGTCGTGCTGGAGGCATCCGCGAAGCCAATCAGCTGGACTGCTGCTGCGTTGATGGTTGGGATGTGCCGGTCTAAATTGATAGGATGCATGGCAGCTAAGCTTCTAGCAAATTAAAGCCACTCGTCAATATTAAATGACCATATTTTTTGCATAATACTTTTGGCCTTAATTACAATCAGACTAGCAAAACCCATGGGATCATAGACCTTTGATATATAGCTAAGATCTCCCCTTTTTGTCATTATATTTTCATCAAATGGTTCTGGGCTGTCTATTTTAAAACAATCCTTTTGAACATCAAGTGTAAGCCCCAAAGCTTTCATATTTTGAAGGTCAAGCTCGCTAAATTGCTGTTCCACCTCTGGAATGTCAGAGAGAACAGAATGTGTGTTAGAAGCCCATTTATGCAAACTAAAGCTCCCATAACTTAACAGTTCACATAACTGCCGTTTAGCTTCAAGCAATTTGTGCAAATCAGAACATGAATAAATTACATCATCAACATACATACAATTATTTATTATAAATGATGCTAGCGGTAGCTCATGCTCATGCCTTTGTGCAAGTTCAAGTAAACAGCGCATTGCTAAATAGCTTGAAGACTTCACACCACATACATTTTATAGCCTGACTAGGGTCGTCACACCACAGAACGTTCTGGAGTGAAGTTTGTTCCGGGTTAATCAATATGTTGCGAAACATTTTCATAATATCTGAACTCAAAGTGAATTCTCCAAATTGAAATAACAAAACAATATCAAATAATTATTTCTGTGCCCTAGTCCCATTTAATAAAATATCGTTGAATGAGATCTTTTTACTAGTTTTCATTGAAGCATCATACACAACTCTAGTACGAGTGCTCTTGCTTTGCTCGTTTATAACCACATGATGTGGCATAAAATAGATAGGATCTTCATAGAAATTGTAAGAGCCAATATCAACAAAGTGCCCATGACCGAGCTCTATGTACTCATCTATGAACTTTTGATAATCATTAAGTAAGTTAATGTTGCTTTGCAATCTTTTTTCCAGACTGAGAAACCTGTGCAAGGCTAGGTCAAAAGAATTCCCTAGTCTCATTTACTTTGCAGGTTTCTGGCTTCAAAGGTAAGTCATCAGTGAATTTTTTATTTTTAAGTTTTACTGAACTTACAGAGATATTTTCAGCTAACTTTTGCTTCGAATCCCTTTCTACTAGCAATTCCGGAACGCTCTCCACCTCCCAAAGCTTCTTGACACTGTCTCACTTACATCTGTTTCGCACTTAGTACAAATTAAAGATGCAACCTGATTCTTTATGATGCTAGATGTCATTGCTCCGGCAATGACATGGCCAAACTTCGTGTTTCTGATGCCTGGATATGAAGATTGCTGCTGGTCGTCTAGGTCACTGCATGCATGTAAGAGCTGAGGTTCCTCAAGCGGCAGGAGGACCTGGCAAAAGATATCAGCACCTATTAGCATATTTATTTCCGAAGGTTGGTTAAAAGTTGTATCTGCCAACGTGATACCAGCAGGGATTTGTATGCCTTCTAGGCTGACTGGTGATTGAGGTAAGTTACAAGTGATTTTATCTACCATGTGACAGTTAACTAGAGTTAAATTGGGATGTCAAAGAATTTACTTTTAATGGAATACAATAGCTGACTTTGTTCTGGCTCTCTGTCACACCAATGAGGTTAATATCATTTCGCTTAGGAGTATATCCTACGACCTTCACTGCCTTAGTAGTGATCATCGACACCTGAGAACCTGTGTCTAGTATGCACTTTATATGCACTTCTCGCCCATCTTTTGCAAACACCTTTACCCGTGCTGTAGGAAGTAAAATATTATTAGCAGGGTCCCCAGATAGGAGGACCACTGGGCCTGGACCACCTTCTTCAGCGAGATGTAGCAGCGTGTGATGAGTTTTCTTGCACTGCCCACACCTAAAGTGGTATTTACATTTGCCAGGGTGTGTATTTAAACAATTATGTTGCATAAGCTTTTTGCTTTTGCATAAGAGACTCTCTCTTTACTGGACCGTAATTTAAATGTTGGACATGAGTATAACTTCTGATCTGAACACTTACAGTAGAGTCACTCCATTGCTGTCTTGGCTGTTGCTGCTAGCGCTACCTTATTCTTGGCTGGCTGCATGGTTGCACCCTGCTGCTTTCCGCCTTCGTTGCCTCAGCCCGGTTATGTGTTCTCTAGAGCGAGAGCATGCCTATCCAAATCCTCAACTGTAGGGTCATGCTCTGGATCACGCTCCAGCTGATAAAAGCGGGAGCTGTAGAGGTCCAGCTTACGCTCCAAGATGCCCAGAAGACTAGGTTCCCAGTTGTCCACTTCTGCCTTCAGGTTGCGCAGAGCGCTTAGTGTCTGCCTCACTACGGAAACAAAATTCCTAATCTCATTAGCATTAGGGAACTTGGCAAACTTGTCCAAGTCTAAGAGTGTTTACATGCTCATTTACAATCTTATATTTGTTACAAAATCGCTTGTCTAATAATTGCAATGCATTGTCATAACTTTCACTGACAAGAGGAAGATTACTAATTAATTCGTAAGGGGGTTCCCTGGAGGAATGATCGCAGGTAATAGAGTTTTTGGACGTTGTCCAAGGATGTGTCGCTGTGGATCACAGATTTGAATACCTCTATAAAGTTTACATACTCGGAATATTTACCAGTAAAATTTGAAATATTGATGTGGGGTAATCTAGTTCTAGAAACGACACTGTAACCTGACCCAAGTTTTCCCTTCCTTGTTTCTACCTTTTGATTTTATGTTTTCATTTAAAAGAGTCAGACAGTGGAAATACTTGTTTTCCATGTCCTCAACATTTTCAATGTCTGACGAATCTAATGTCAAGATATCTTGAATATAACTTTCGTACTCTTGAAAAGCAGTGCAAGTGAGCTTACAATTAACTCGTTTGACTCTGCTACAAAATAATAGTCTGGTGATTGTACCTTTCCAGTATCCCCTGCTCACTCGCAATTTCTTTAACACATCATCCATCTTAACAGCCTAAATTCAACTATTTATTTACCCACTTGTTGAAGTTGAAATTACACAATAGCAAAATGCAAAAATAATTTTGAGAACTTCAACTCGGACGCCGCTAGCTTCACGTAGATGTGGTAGGCCGCTATAGGGAGCGCGCGCGTCGCCTCGCTTCGCTGCGCGCCGTACTCGTCGTACCAACCTAACCGCACTTTCGCACCAATGAGAGCGGACCGGCGCCTCGTTGACAGTAGTTCGCTGCCCTGCAATTGGTCGAATTTACCGCGCGCAAAATCAGGGCGGTCTACAACGCCGCGCGCCAGTATATAAACCGGCAAAATGATGAAGTCGCGTCGTTGACTGTACTGTAGCCGGTGATAATGATGATGCGTGAGTGCTCTCTTTCACTCTCACTCGAAAGGAATCTTGCTATCCTTCTCGCACTCGCAGATGATTCTTAAATTAATGGCCTAAATGGCCGATCGATTTGATTCCCTGTATTATTGGAATTTCTCACGGAATTTCTTGACGAAATATGTATGTTGGTTGTACGCAGCAATCGATACTTGATCTTAAAGCAAGTATATATGCCGAAAATCCGTATGCTCCGCCTTGGCCGCCTGCCGTGGCGTCGCGTGTCCTCGCTGTACGATAGGTACTCGTAGTGAGAAGTATTTTCGCCGCAAATCGTTGACGGATCGTATGGACCTATGTTAACTTCGTGTAATCGTGTGGACTGTATATTGCTGTAGGTTTGATTCCAATTCTGTCGGGAGGACACGGCGCGGCATACGCTGGCAGAGTGTGCCGCTTGGGAGGAGCCGCGCCGTGCCCTCATCTCTGTGGTAGGCGGTGACCTCTCGCTGCCGGCCGTAGTCCATGCTATGGTCGGCGGTGAGGAGTCCTGGGACGCGGTGGCCTCCTTCTGCGAGACAGTTATCACGCAGAAGGAAGCTGCGGAAAGGGAGAGGGAGATCACAACCGCTCTCCCGGCCCGCAGCAGGCGCATCGGGCGTCGGAGGAGGGCATACGCTGCCCTCTTCCGGCCCCCCTAACTGGGTCCAGGGGCGGCGGACTTGGGGATGTCCGTCGCCCCCCATTCATCCGGACCCGAGGTGGCGGCGCGTGGTGTTCCCGTGCGCCCCTCTTCGACGTAGCGAGGGGAGTTAAACACCTCACTCCCCTCGCCGACGCGAGGTGGCCCGCAGGGGCGGGCCGGCACCAGCCGGGGATTGCGGAAGTCGCATACGTTCCCGCGATCCCCGGCGTAGGTGGGAGATGGAACACCGGGGTGGTTTTAGTCAGTAAGAGTCTGACAGACCCCTCCACCCGCCCCAGAGTGGAGGATTTCCATTAGGATTTCCTCCCGAGATCAAAAAAAAAAAAAAAAGGTTTGATTCCAATTGAAACGACTTGCTAATTGTTACACTTTTAATGCTCACTGTATGTACAGACAAACACGGAGGATCAATGGCGGACGTAAAAAAAAACAGATTGAACCATCAATAGATAAAGCTAGACGCCCAACGGGCAACGTTGTAGTTTCTTACAGACTAAAAATTTATATATTTTGTGTTGTCATAAACAATTACGTTACTTACCTGAAAATGAGATTTTTTGTTTATGGTGATATTGTTTTGAAATTGGTGTTAAATGAAAGGTTTTTGCCGGTTTTTGCATAAAAACAACATGACAAAAGAATTAAGTCAATAGGACGTCTAGTTTCAGAAATATAAGGAAAAATGTAAAAAAAAATTTGTCACATAATAAAAATTTTAAGTTTTTGTTCTAGGATTCTTTTATTATTATGAGTTATAGTTTAAATTATGGTTTTATAGAATAAGGTTTTAGAAATATAACCATGTTTTTTTTCTGACGATGAACACTGTTACGTTAGTAAAAAAATAAACCGGCTCAGTCACAGTCGCAACACAGCCGTCGAAGAGGCAACAACAAGGAAGAAAAAGGAAGCCGAAACCTGCGGAACAAGAAACCCCAGGAAGAACTGTTTTTAACCCGTCTCCTTCCCGAGGTCCTAGTGGATCGTGCTGCACTCACATAGGTACGCATTCAGGGGTACGTGGTGACGTGCGTAACCATGTCCTTGTCAGCGTCATCAAAGTCAATTCATTTATTTCAACTAGACCTTTGCCGAAAGTGGCGTGTAGATCCTCCATAACGAACATCTGTTCTTCCTGGCGGCGCGTCGCTCCTCCTTGTCTCGCTGCAGCTGTTCTTCCAGCCGACGGGCCTGTTCCTCTGGCCGGCGCGCGGCGGGCCTGTTTCTCCTTATATAGGTCAGTTAATTCTAGAAATTTCTATCGTCGAAACATCTGGAAAGTACTCGTAACTACCAAAAGAGATTTAAAGATACAATAGAGCGGCTATCAGAAGAAAGGTCATAGAAAAACTTTGATCCCATGCCTCAGTAACGCTATCTAGCTTTGAATAGCAAACATACAAATTTAATTTCTAAATTCAGCTATCACTCGTTAGGTGGCCAGGGTATACTAGGGATGTTACCTACTATTTAGATATCAGGTATCGACTATCTATAATAAAAGTAGAAAATGTTTTTCTTCAATTAATGCCAAAAAAATAGGAAAGCAATAAAATGCAGTTGTTTCAATGTAAATTACTTATTTAGAAAATTCTTTTAATATACAAATGACTAAAGTATCATTATACGGTACTAGCAGACCCGCGCAACTTAGTCGTCTACGTCACATTTTTCATTAATGTTCCGCTCTTATTGTTCGCAGCGTGATGTTATATAGTCTATCCTTCCTCGATAAATGGGATATCCAACACTAAAAGAATAATAAAGGGAGAATAAAGAAGAATAACAATAATAATAAAGGGTTAAAGCAAATTTACGAACAGCTGAACAAAATTTACGACAGGATAATCCTGATTTCGTGGAATTTCCATTGAGTCTATCATATGGTTTTGTTTCTGCTGCAGCTTTAAGACAGTCAGCCACGTTTTTTTTTGGATGCCAAACTTTTGTTCGACCTGTCTTTCCGTCGTAAATGTCTCCTTTCTTAGAATGCTTCGAGCATAACTTTGACGAAGCAGGTGGTAGCCAGTTTTCTTCTTTCCGGTCTATCTGCACAAACCGTATCCACTGTTCGGGTTCTTCACTACTATTTTCAATCGGATATTTAAAGTAGCAGAAACCTACTTAAACGAATAGACCTTGTTCCTTAATTGGCATTAAAATTTAATAACAGTTCAATAAATTATTGTGTACATACAGTGATCAATTATTTACTTATCTCACTGGATTTTCTTTTGATAAAATATCGATAATCAATACAATCGACGGCCAATAATACATCTCTAACAGAGCAAAGTTATGCTACTCAGCAATAGATGGCGTATATTACAAAATTTGCAAATGTTCTAGAACTATTTGAAAAAAATAGGTAGGTATTGAATTGTTATTTATTACTGTGTAAATATAAACAATATCTACGAAAATAAACCGAAGTTAGGTCCAGTCATTTTACGATACCGAGATTTGCAATAGCGTAATGCGCAACTCGGCATAATATTTTCTTGGAAAATGTTCGTTTTTTTGGTGGACATATAAGACTTGACATGCAGGGGTGCCACACCAGACTGAGCGACTTTTGTCCACCAGGACACAAGTATCGGATTACGATTTTGTTCGCTAGGTATGTCCTGTATATTGGTAGTATAAATTTAATGTCCTTGTAACTACCGCTGCCGACTGACCAGGCATCGAGAAGTGTAGAATGTTCTGGCATAGAAATGTCTAGAAAGTAGGTACTTGACTTTACTAGTACTGCTACTCGATACTAGATGGCGCTAGTAGTAACTGTTGTCAATATATAATATCTATCTAATTATATAAATTTAAGGCACCCCAGGGCCAGGGCTTACAAACTAGCTAAATTATACTAAATGACCGCTCGCTAGGGCATCCCCTGCGGGATACGGACCTCGGCTTAGCGACGTCATTTCGGGAGGACAACAAGGGACAGGCTGGGTCATAACGTTATTATTTAGGGGATTCTAAACTACTGGCTCAGCGACGCGGGCTGAATCGGTAATCAAAGGTCGGGGAGGGTTATTACTGGGACGTCGCGTCAGGCCCCGGCGGCGGGGCCGGAAAACGGAACGCGGTCTGAGTCGTGTGTGTTTTCGAAGAGTGCTGGTTTCCCTACAGCTCTCTTGAATCTGGGTGGGCGTCGTCGGGTTCGACGAGGGTATGCCGCGGGCGGCGAGTCCTACTGATCTGTGAGTGTATCGGGTAGCCGATGCGATAAGGGGATTTTGGTGTTTTGAAGCAGTTTCGATGAAACGCTGCGATAGTCGTTTCATGAACTGCTTCACTGTCGGGATTTTGAGGTCGACATGGAGTCGTTCGTTCCTAATGAAGCACGTCGCCCGCACGGCGCCCGTGGCCTTTCGGAGAAATCGATTTTGAACTACTTGCATCCTATGGATGTGGTGCGACTTTGCGTGCGCGAAGGTGGCGAAATAAAATTTTGTAGTGTAAATAATTACTGTTAACTTCGTGTAATCGTGTGGACTGCATATTGCTGTAGGTTTGATTCCAATTGAAACGACTTGCTAACTATTACACTTTTAATGCTCACTGTAAATACATACAAACACGGAGGATCAGACTAAAAAATTATATATTTTGTGTTTCCATAAACATAGGTACTGCCGCCCCAGGCAATCAAACAGTAACAACCCCTTATTTCTACTTACAGCAGAATCGGCAGCTGCATTTCAAAAACACGTAAAAAATCTAAACGACAATATAGCTAACAAACATACCCACTATATAATCGAAAGACACAAGATTATTAAACTATTTTAAGTTTAAATGCACAAAAACACAACATTTTCTTTCAGGTTCACTTAGACATTACTCATAAGCAAAGGTATGTAGGTACATAATATAGAAACTCATTAGGCATAAGTTTACATGTAAATGAGACCTAATATTTATAACTTAAATATAACTTATTCTATTACAACCTTAGGTAGGCATGCAATATTATGCATTTATTAACACAATACCTATTTCATACACCACAGGTAAGTATTCTATATTTTGTTGACTGAGTTACTAGTTTTTATAATTGTACATAAAAATAGAACACACATCTAGGTGTATAGCTGAAATTAAAATAAAGACATCTTATTTAATTAGAAAATTACTTTTCATATGCTTTGTAATGACCTAGTATATAATTGACCATTAGCTGTTTTTACCTGCAAGGCTCGAACCTTGCCGTCATTTCCAGGAAATACATTCACTACACGTGCCATGGGCCACGCCAACGGTGGAGCATTGGCTTCTCTCATGAGTACTAGTGCACCTACAGCTACATGAGGCATAGATTGACACCACTTATTTCTATTCTGAAAAGTATTTAAATAATGTTTATACCAAGCCTTCCAAAATCTTTGTTGTAATTGTATACATTGTTGCCAGAACTTGCTTTGGTTTCAGAAATATCTACTTCAGGGTACATAGTTAGGGCTGTACCTATAAGGAAGTGGCCCGGAGTCAGGTAACAGTAATCATTGACATCTTCAGAGAGAGGTAGAATAGGGCGCGAATTAAGCACGGCCTCTATCTGACATAAAACAGTATGTAACTGTTCATAAGTTAATGCAGCATCTAATACAATTCTTTTTAAATGGTACTTCATACTTTTCATAGCCGCTTCTGCAAGCCCTGCGAATACCGGCGCATAACTAGGCGTGAAATGAAAATGAATACCTTCTTTCGCGGCATAAGCTTGCACAAGCGTCTGGTGATCAGCAGAACTATTAAGCTTGTACAGCTCAGCTAGCTGGTTCCTTGCCCCACGAAAACACCCACCGTTATCGCAGAATACGTCGCTGGGCAAGCCACGTCTACTGATGAACCTTTTGAAAGACGCCAGGAATGCATCAGTTGACAAATCTGAAGTCAACTCTAAGTGAATTGCCTTCGTGACAAAGCATACATAACCTTTACTGACTATAGCTTTTCTTACACGCGAATTCTTAACTTGGATTGGCCCAGCGAAGTCCATGCCCACTTTTTGAAACGGTCTGCATGATGTCACGCGGTGTTGAGGCAAGGATCCCATTAACTGCTTCGCTGCACCAGCTTTCAGCCTAAAACAAACCAAGCATTTATGAGTCACTTTTTTGACTTGCCGCATGCCATTAATTAGCCAGTATTTTTGATTTAAGTTAACTAGGAGCGACTTAGGTCCAGCAAGTAATAACCTAACATGTTCACTCTGTATAATAAGTTCAGTTATTCGCGATTTTCGAGGTAGAATGATAGGATGTTTTTGTGCAATCGGTATATCCGAAATATCTAAACGACCCTACTCTTATCAGGCCATCTGTATCAATGCATGGATCTAGATTTTGCAGTGGCTCTCGCACGGAGTTACCTTTCCGTAACGAGTCTTTCTCTTCACAATAATGTATTGATTGCTCATGTTTAATAATTGAATGCAGCGCATGTTGCAACTCATTAGGACTGAGAGTGCCCCGAAGTTTTGTTTTCTCTTTTAAGTTTCGACAAAATCTTTGCAGATATGCAATTACCCTCATCATCTTTCCTATGTCTGAATATTCATTTATTATTTGAAATATATTATGCTGTATACCTGTAACGGACGCCGAGGCGTGATAAGAAATACATAGATAACGTACAAACATGCCTAATACCCCAAAACTCATTGGACGTAAAGTGGCTCCACTTTCACGAAACTAACCTGTGGGATCGGACAGGTCGCTACAGGTCGCGACAGGTTCCTGCAGATCTCGGACCCTGACGGAGCTGCTCGCCATATATTGGACGAGCAAAAGAAAATCGGAGAATGGCAAGATTATCCCGAGCGCAACTTGCACCTACGTGAAAACAGTATAAATATAGGCCAAATTTATTTGGTCGACAGGCCGACACATTCCGCTTCGCGCGTTCCGAGCGAACGCACGTCTCTCAGTGCTACGAACTCGCCTACGAGCCACCCGGCGCTACGCCCCAGCGGCCGCGCGCCACCTGTGCCGCATCGAGTCGCCCGCCCGACACTACGTAGCACTGCTACGAGTGTGCTACGGTTTCGTAGCAGCAGTTTGCTTTGCTACGCTTTGTGCCTACGCACACTGCGCGGCATTCAGCTGTTGCTACGCGCTTTGTAGGTAGCAGGTGTGCGAACACTTGTTATTTGCAAATCGTTTCTTCGGTTTTTTGCTCCTTTTGAGTAAAATCCACTTTCGGTGGTACTTGGGGGAAACCTTACGGTGTCAACGAACCCAAGTGGTGTGGACCCGACACACCTACCTAGCCCCTTCAGGGTTAGGTAAAGTCGGAAGGGCACTGGAATCGCGGCCTTGGGGGATCTCCTAGTCGCGCCCAGTGCTTAACCCCGCTCTCTTCCAGCATTCACCCGGGTCGGTTGGGTGTCTCAACCCCAACGAACCGGACCGGTCGTGAGACCCTAGGGCCCCGTTGCACATTAAGATAGGCAACGGGTTGACAAGCTTAGGGAACACCTTAGGTACGCACCTCCCTGTCTTTACCCGACAGGGAGGGTACTCATTCCCGGGTAGGCTTGGAAGGCCATTGGCATTGAAGAACCCTATCCGGAGGGCCTTCGGTTTAAACCTACGCGCGGGGGGGACCTATCCATTAAGTGACGCGTAAGTTTCTACGTGGCGCACTACGTCGCCAAATTGGGCAAAGACAGAGGCGTGATCGCCTCTGCACACCTCTAGGGCCCGGGCCATTGCCAGGGCTCTAGGGGAGTAAAACGCGTTGAATGTGACCAGGATGATGCTCCTGGTCACATCTCCGCCGGCGGTTGCCTTAGGAGTAGGTGGGGGGAGGGCCGGTGCCTGGAGCACGGGGCGCCCTGCGAGCGTTGCCCGAGTCGCCGTCGGCGGGGAGAAGGGCGGGATGGCCATGTCCAACTTCAGGTCCATGAGGGCCGGAATGGCCCTTATGGCCGGGGCGAGTGGAGTCGCGGTGTTGGATTGTGGGGCCTGGCGAGCGGCAGTCCTTAGGGCCGGAAAGTGGGCCCTATGGTTGCCGTTGCATGAGTTCGGACGCTGGGGGCCCGAGGCCCCCGAAGGATTCCCCACTAGTGTGGGGCACTCCCTCTGCTGGCGCGCGTGAGCACGCTTCGCCAGCTTGGGGGCGGAGGATTTGGGCGCCTTGGGGCAACCCCGGTAGTTAGCCGGTTGCCCTGTTGCGCCACACAGCACACAGCTGGGTGGCTCGGCGCAAAAGGTACGGTCCTTGGGGCGGGGGCAGTCAGCGGTGCCATGACTCCCCAGACACTTGACGCAGCGGGGTTTGCCGTGGCAATTCCCCTGCGAGTGTCCGTAGAGTTGGCAGCGATGACACTGTCCAACTATGCCGCTGCGGGCGGGGGTCTCCACCTTGAGGCCAGAGAGGCCACAAATTTTGGAGAGGGCGAATATGGGGTGGTGGCCCACGGTGGGGTCGCAAACGACCAACACCATGTCGTATGCAGCGCCCCCACGGCGGTGCATACGGTGGACCTGTGCCACCGGAATGTTCTGCGACTCAAGGTCGCGGCGGATATCCTCCACTGATATCTCGCGCGGGACGTTGCGCACGACGGCGCGGGTTTGTTTCTCCTCCGCGAAAGCGAAGGAGTGGAACGGGATGTTCCTGGCTACTAAGAGCCTGTGGAGTTCCACAGGGAACTAAGAAGGGGATTAAGGTCACGGTCCCCACTGCGACCGACTACAGAGTCGGTCGCAGTGGGGACCGTGACCTTAATGCCCGCTTGGACGGCACGGGCATTAGTGTACTTGATTCGGCGTTCATTGCACGCCGTGGAAACATCTGTCCACTTCCCCTTGTCGTGAATGAACAAGGGGGGGGGGGGGCGGACAGTTTTCGGGGGAGGGCGGCAGCCGGGGCAGCAATGGCCATTGGGCTGTTCGGGCGGCTGGCCTGTTGGGGACACCAACAGGTGAAGCGGCGCGAGAGACGGGGGCAGAGGGGGTGGGGTAAAGAGCGGGGGGAGAAGGTGCCTTGACGGCAGTCTTCTTAGCTGCGGGTGCAGCTTCCGTCTTCGGGTTGCCCCTCTTCTTCCTCTTTCCTCCGGCGGCAGCGCCGCTTCACCTGTTGGTGTCCCCCAACAGGCCAGCCGCCCGAACAGCCCAATGGCCATTGCCGCCCCGGCTGCCCCCCCTCCCCCGGAAACTGTCCGCCCCCCCCCCCCTTGTTCATTCACGACAAGGGGAAGTGGACAGATGTTTCCACGGCGTGCAATGAACGCCGAATCAAGTACACTAATGCCCGTGCCGTCCAAGCGGGCATTAAGGTCACGGTCCCCACTGCGACCGACTACAGGGAACTCCACAGGCTCTTAGTAGCCAGGAACATCCCGTTCCACTCCTTCGCTTTCGCGGAGGAGAAACAAACCCGCGCCGTCGTGCGCAACGTCCCGCGCGAGATATCAGTGGAGGATATCCGCCGCGACCTTGAGTCGCAAAACATCCCGGTGGCACAGGTCCACCGTATGCACCGCCGTGGGGGCGCTGCATACGACATGGTGTTGGTCGTTTGCGACCCCACCGTGGGCCACCACCCCATATTCGCCCTCTCCAAGGTTTGTGGCCTCTCTGGCCTCAAAGTGGAGACCCCCGCCCGCAGCGGCATAGTTGGACAGTGTCATCGCTGCCAACTATACGGACAAGCGGTTTTGTTTGACAAAACGCGAGGCCGATTTTCCAGACCCACTCCCAGCCCGATCACCATGTTTGGTAAGCCGATCCCTTGGGAGAAGCAAGCCAAATATCTAGGTGTGATCCTCGACCGACATCTTACGTTCGGTGAGCATATAAAGAAGGTACGTTCGCGTGCCTCTTTCGCTCTCAGTAGGCTTCACTCCATGCTGAATGCACGCAGCAAGCTGTCCCTAAGATGTAACTGCGCATCTTCACGACGTGCATACGCCCCATAATGACGTATGCGTGCGCCACTTTCGCGCACGCAAAGTCGCACCATATCCATAGGATGCAAGTAGTTCAAAATCGATTTCTCCGAAAGGCCACGGGCGCCCCGTGGTTCATTAGGAACGAACGACTCCATGTCGACCTTAAAATCCCGACAGTGAAGCAGTTCATGAAACGACTATCGCAGCGTTTCATCGAAACTGCTTCAAAACACCAAAATTCCCTCACTGATCAGTAGGACTCGCCGCCCGCGGCATACCCTCGTCGAACCAGACGACCCCATCACCCAGATTTAAGAGAGCCGTAGGGAAACCAGCACTCTTCGAAAACACACACGACACAGACCGCGTTCCGTTTTCCGGCCCCGCCGCCGGTGCCCGTCGCGACGTCCCAGTAATAACCCTTCCCGACCTTTGATTACCGAGCCAGCCCGCGTCGCTGAGCCAGTAGTTTTAAACTCCCCAAATAATGTTATGACCCAGCCAGTCCCTTGCTGTTCCTCCCAAAATGACGCCGCTAGCCGAAGTCCGTATCCCACAGGGGATGCCCTAGCGAGCGGTCATGTAGTTAGTTTGTAAGCCCTGGCTGGGGGCCTTAAATTCATTTGAGACCACCACAGGATAGTCCGGTTAAGCAGTAACTAGCCTTAGTGTGCTGAACTGGGAGTGGTACCCGTCAAAAAAAAAAAATAGCTGTTTGAATCCAAGCCAAAGTTATTTTGGAGTCTGTGAATAGGTACACATCATCAATTTGAATATTTTTATGTAAGGTATCATAAACTCGATCCATTAAAATGGAAAGAAGCAATGTAGCATTAAGCTCCAGCCTGGGTATCGTTAATGCGTTCGCACGTGGGTTTACTCGCGACTTCGAACAGAGTAAGGATAATTCAGCCTTACCTGTTTTGTCAACCACTCGTAGGTATATGCAGCACCCGTACCTCGTCGTGCTGGAGGCATCCGCGAAGCCAATCAGCTGGACTGCTGCTGCGTTGATGGTTGGGATGTGCCGGTCTAAATTGATAGGATGCATGGCAGCTAAGCTTCTAGCAAATTAAAGCCACTCGTCAACTAGCTCATTAGGTATATGTTCATCCCATCCAATATTAAATGACCATATTTTTTGCATAATACTTTTGGCCTTAATTACAATCAGACTAGCAAAACCCATGGGATCATAGACCTTTTGATATATAGCTAAGATCTCCCCTTTTTGTCATTATATTTTCATCAAATGGTTCTGGGCTGTCTATTTTAAAACAATCCTTTTGAACATCAAGTGTAAGCCCCAAAGCTTTCATATTTTGAAGGTCAAGCTCGCTAAATTGCTGTTCCACCTCTGGAATGTCAGAGAGAACAGAATGTGTGTTAGAAGCCCATTTATGCAAACTAAAGCTCCCATAACTTAACAGTTCACATAACTGCCGTTTAGCTTCAAGCAATTTGTGCAAATCAGAACATGAATAAATTACATCATCAACATACATACAATTATTTATTATAAATGATGCTAGCAGTAGCTCATGCTCATGCCTTTGTGCAAGTTCAAGTAAACAGCGCATTGCTAAATAGCTTGAAGACTTCACACCACATACATTTTATAGCCTGACTAGGGTCGTCACACCACAGAACGTTCTGGAGTGAAGTTTGTTCCGGGTTAATCAATATGTTGCGAAACATTTTCATAATATCTGAACTCAAAGTGAATTCTCCAAATTGAAATAACAAAACAATATCAAATAAATATTTCTGTGCCGTAGTCCCATTTAATAAAATATCGTTGAATGAGATCTTTTTAATAGTTTTCATTGAAGCATCATACACAATTCTAGTACGAGTGCTCTTGCTTTGCTCGTTTATAACCACATGATGTGGCATAAAATAGATAGGATTTTCATAGAAATTGTAAGAGCCAATATCAACAAAGTGCCCATGACCGAGCTCTATGTACTCATCTATGAACTTTTGATAATCATTAAGTAAGTTAATGTTGCTTTGCAATCTTTTTTCCAGACTGAGAAACCTGTGCAAGGCTAGGTCAAAAGAATTCCCTAGTCTCATTTACTTTGCAGGTTTCTGGCTTCAAAGGTAAGTCAACAGTGAATTTTTTTATTTTTAAGTTTTACTGAGCTTACAAAGATATTTTCAGCTAACTTTTGCTTCGAATCCCTTTCTACTAGCAATTCCGGAACGCTCTCCACCTCCCAAAGCTTCCTGACACTGTCTCACTTACGTCTATTTCGCACTTAGTACAAATTAAAGATGCAACCTGATTCTTTATGATGCTAGATGTCATTGCTCCAGCAATGACATGGCCAAACTTCGTGTTTCTGATGCCTGCATATGAAGATTGCTGCTGGTCGTCTAGGTCACTGCATGCATGTAAGAGCTGAGGTTCCTCAAGCAGCAGGAGGACCTGGCAAAAGATATCAGCACCTATTAGCATATTTATTTCCGAAGGTTGGTTAAAAGTTGTATCTGCCAACGTGATACCAGCAGGGATTTGTATGCCTTCTAGGCTGACTGGTGATTGAGGTAAGTTACAAGTGATTTTATCTACCACGTGACAGTTAACTAGAGTTAAATTGGGATGTCAAAGAATTTACTTTTAATGGAATACAATAGCTGACTTTGTTCTGGCTCTCTGTCACACCAATGAGGTTAATATCATTTCGCTTAGGAGTATATGCTACGACCTTCACTGCCTTTGTAGTGATCAGCGACACCTGAGAACCTGTGTCTAGTATGCACTTTATATGCACTTCTCGCCCATCTTTTGTAAACACCTTTACCCATGCTGTAGGAAGTAAAATATTATTAGCAGGGTCCCCAGATAGGAGGACCACTGGGCCTGGACCACCTTCTTCAGCGAGATGTAGCAGCGTGTGATGAGTTTTCTTGCACTGCCCACACCTAAAGTGGTATTTACATTTGCCAGGGTGTGTATTTAAACAATTATGTTGCATAAGCTTTTTGCTTTTGCAAAAGAGACTCTCTCTTTACTGGACCGTAATTTAAATGTTGGACATGAGTATAACTTATGATCTGAACACTTACAGTAGAGTCACTCCATTGCTGTCTTGGCTGTTGCTGCTAGCGCTACCTTATTCTTGGCTGGCTGCATGGTTGCACCCTGTTGCTTTCCGCCTTCGTTGCCTCAGCCCGGATATGTGTTCTCTAGAGCGAGAGCATGCCTATCCAAATCCTCAACTGTAGGGTCATGCTCTGGATCACGCTCCAGCTGATAAAAGCGGGAGCTGTAGAGGTCCAGCTTACGCTCCAAGATGCCCAGAAGACTAGGTTCCCAGTTGGCCACTTCTGCCTTCAGGTTGCGCAGAGCGCTTAGTGTCTGCCTCACTACGGAAACAAAATTCCTAATCTCATTAGCATTAGGGAACTTGGCAAACTTGTCCAAGTCTAAGAGTGTTTACATGCTCATTTACAATCTTATATTTGTTATAAAATTGCTTGTCTAATACTTAATTGCAATGCATTGTCATAACTTTCACTGACAAGAGGAAGATTACTAATTCATTCGTAAGGGGGGCCCTGGAGGAATGATCGCAGGTAATAAGAGTTTTTGGACGTTGTCCAAGGATGTGTCGCTGTGGATCACAGATTTGAATACCTCTATAAAGTTTACATACTCGGAATATTTAGCAGTAAAATTTGAAATATTGATGTGGGGTAATCTAGTTCTAGAAACGACACTGTAACCTGACCCAAGTTTTCCCTTCCTTGTTTCTACCTTTTGATTTTATGTTTTCATTTAAAAGAGTCAGACAGTGGAAATACTTGTTTTCCATGTCCTCAACATTTTCAATGTCTGACGAATCTAATGCCAAGATATCTTTAATATAACTTTCGTACTCTTGAAAAGCAGTGCAAGTGAGCTTACAATTAACTCGTTTGACTCGGCTACAAAATAATAGTCTGGTGATTGTACCTTTCCAGTATCCCCTGCTCACTCGCAATTTCTTTAACACATCATCCATCTTAACAGCCTAAATTCAACTATTTACCCACTTGTTGAAATTACACAATAGCAAAATGCAAAAATAATTTTGAGAACTTCAACTCGGACGCCGCTAGCTTCACGTAGATGTGGTAGGCCGCTAGGGAGCGCGCGCGTCGCCTCGCTTCGCTGCGCGCCGTACTCGTCGTACCAACCTAACCGCACTTTCGCACCAATGAGAGCGGACCGGCGCCTCGTTGACAGTAGTTCGCTGCCCTGCAATTGGTCGAATTTACCGCGCGCAAAATCAGGGTGGTCGACAACGCCGCGCGCCAGTATATAAACCGGCAAAATGATGAAGTCGCGTCGCCAGTTCGATCCAGCCCGTCCCTAGCTGTCCTCTCCCCAGCGACGCCCTAAGCCGAGGCCCGTACCCCACAGGGGGTGCCCTTAGCGTGTAGTCGCTTAGTTTGTAGGTTTTTTGTAAGCCCTGGCTGGAGGCTTTAATATTATATTAAGGCCACCACAGGCAAGCCCGGTTAAGCAGTCGACAACCTTATAGGTTGAACTGCGAGAAGCCACTCATAAAAAAAAAAAAAAAAAGAAGTCGCGTCGTTGACTGTAGCCGGTGATAATGATGATGCGTGAGTGCTCTCTTTCACTCTCACTCGAAAGGAATCTTGCTACCCTTCTCGCACTCGCAGATGATTCTTAAATGGCCTAAATGGCCGATCGATTTGATTCTCTGTATTATTGGAATTTCTCACGGAATTTCTTGACGAAATATGTATGTTGGATTGTTGAAGCACGGATCTTACTGTTCTTCTCGCAGCAATCGATACTTGATCTTAAAGCAAGTATATATGCCGAAAATCGTATGCTCCGCTTTGGCCGCCTGCCGTGGCGTCGCGTGTCCTCGCTGTACGATAGGTACTCGTAGTGAGAAGTATTTTCGCCGCAAATCGTTGACGGATAGTATGGACCTATGTTAACTTCGTGTAATCGTGTGGACTGTATATTGCTGTAGGTTTGATTCCAATTCTGTCGGGAGGACACGGCGCGGCATACGCTGGCAGAGTGTGCCGCTTGGGAGGAGCCGCGCCGTGCCCTCATCTCTGTGGTTGGCGGTGACCTCTCGCTGCCGGCCGTAGTCCATGCTATGGTCGGCGGTGAGGAGTCCTGGGACGCGGTGGTCTCCTTCTGCGAGACAGTTATCACGCAGAAGGAAGCTGCGGAAAGGGAGAGATCACAACCGCTCTCCCTGCCCGCAGCAGGCGCATCGGGCGTCGGAGGAGGGTATACGCTGCCCTCTTCCGGCCCCTCTAACTGGGTCCAGGGGCGGCGGACTTGGGGATGTCCGTCGCCCCCCATTCATCCGGACCCGAGGTGGCGGCGCGTGGTGTTCCCGTGCGCCCCTCTTCGACGTAGCGAGGGGAGTTAAACACCTCACTCCCCTCGCCGACGCGAGGTGGCCCGCAGAGGCGGGCCGGCACCAGCCGGGGATTGCGGAAGTCGCATACGTTCCCGCGATCCCCGGCGTAGGTGGGAGATGGAACACCGGGATGGTTTTAGTCAGTAAGAGTCTGACAGACCCCTCCACCCGCCCCAGAGTGGAGGATTTCCATTAGGATTTCCCCCCAAGATCAAAAAAAAAAAAAAAAAGGTTTGATTCCACTTGAACCGACTTGCTAATTATTACACTTTTAATGCTCACTGTATGTACAGACAAACACGGAGGATCAATGGCGGACGTAAAAAAAACAGATTGAACCATCAAAAGATAAAGCTAGACGCCCAACGGGCAACGTTGTAGTTTCTTACAGACTAAAAATTTATATATTTTGTGTTGTCATAAACAATTACGTTACTTACCTGAAAATGAGATTTTTTGTTTATGGTGATATTGTTTTGAAATTGGTGTTAAATGAAAGGTTTTTGCATAAAAACAACATGACAAAAGAATTAAGTCAATAGGACGTCTAGTTTTAGAAATATAAGGAAAAATGTAAAAAAAAAATTGTCACATAAAAATTTTAAGTTTTTCTTCTAGGATTCTTTTATTATTATGAGTTATAGTTTAAATTATGGTTTTATAGAATAAGGTTTTAGAAATATAACCATGTTTTTTTTTCTGACGATGAACACTGTTACGTTAGTAAAAAAATAAACCGGCTCAGTCACAGTCGCAACACAGCCGTCGAAGAGGCAACAACAAGGAAGAAAAAGGAAGCCGAAACCTGCGGAACAAGAAACCCCAGGAAGAACTGTTTTTAACCCGTCTCCTTCCCGAGGTCCTAGTGGATCGTGCTGCACTCACATAGGTACGCATTCAGGGGTACGTGTGACGTGCGTAACCATGTCCTTGTCAGCGTCATCAAAGTCAATTCATTTATTTCAACTAGACCTTTGCCGAAAGTGGCGTGTAGATCCTCCATAACGAACATCTGTTCTTCCTGGCGGCGCGTCGCTCCTCCTTGTCTCGCTGCAGCTGTTCTTCCAGCCGACGCACGGTGGGCTGAAAATCGGCTTTCATAGACTTAGGGATTTCAATTTGCAAGTGCTTGTTTTTATGTCGGATATCGCTTCTATTAGTCATTACTATGTACAAAAATGACACCCGAGTTAATTCTGCCCAAAAACGAAGGAAATATAATTTTTTTACGAAAAATTTGTATGAAGCTAGTATGAAAAATCGAATTATCTCCTAAACGGCATGTTTAACCGTACTATCCTAGGAGGTGGTCATAGTGCTAATTATTTATGATTTTTTGGTTGGCGATCGGACGAAAAATTTAATGCCGTTTTTTTTTTAAAAAATCGTCAAAAGTAAAAATAAATAAAAATATTTATTTTTACATGTAAAACGATCCCTTTTAGTGTCCAAGTTAAAAAGTTCGATATGTTATTAACCCAAATATTAAGAACCAAGAATCAAGAAAAATGAAAAAAAAAAATAGCTGTTTTTGACACATTAGTAACATATAAAGTTATATTATATGCAAAATAATTTAATTTAAGGAATTAACACTACGCATTTGTAAAATAAAGTAAAATAAATAAAAAAAAAATATCATTAAATATTACAAAAAAACCCAAACACACTCAAATACAAATTTACAAATATGTACATATATATATTTTTTTTACAAATTTTCCTTATCACTCTCGTTGTCAGACTCCAATTCTGAGTCAGCATCCAGATTGGATATATCCAAAAACTCGAACTCAGTTTCCTGAAATTGAATTAAGTCGAGAGTTTCAGCAAAAAAGCTCTGCTTTTTCTTGGCATCTAACTTAGGCCTTTGTGCACTTAGCAAAGGATCCGAAGAAACAACAAGCATATTTAAAATGTCTTGATTAGAATCCTGCCTGCTTCTTTTCCGCGAATGATGTTCTCGAAACCTCCTAAAATCTTTGTTTCGAGACTCTGAGGCTTCTTCCGAGAGAGTCCCAATCGGCACAATATTATTTTTCTCGATTATGTCAGCCCCATGGATTAATAACTTATGAACGGTTGACGACATGTAGTACCAGTCGTATAATAATACGTACTTTTCTGCTGTTTTGCGAGCATAATCTCTAAATTTTATTATATCGACCTGCTCTCCAGATGTAATTGCTTGTAAAATTACAGCAAATCTTTTGATGAGGTCTTCATCCAAACCGGTTATAGCTGCGGTTTTATTAGGAAACTCAAAGAATTTTCTTGCAGTATTCCCGTCATTGGTGGTTCCCGAGCCTTGTTTTACTATATCAATCAACAGATTGAGCTCATCTTTGAATTTATTTTGAATTATTTTCTTCCTTGTCTGTAGCATTTCTTTGTGCTCATCACTTCTCGCTGCCCACCGTTTGAAGTCGAGCCTGTATGCAATGTGTAACAGACATTCCATACAATTTATACGGGCGCGTAGGGATGACAAGCCAAACTCATACAGGTCCGAACACACAATTTTTGATGTTACAGCATCTAAGCGGTTCATTTCTGTAGGCTTTGCTAAGCACAGGTAGCACGATGCATTTGATCTAGCTTCAGAAAGGTAAGTGCAGACTTTAGCGTCGATCATCGTCATCATTAGTTGATGAGTCACCTTATTATTATTATTGCACTCTGTGGGGATAAGGGCCTCAATTTCTTCATCAATTTGTTTTTTCAGCTCAAGGACAACTGCTTCACTCTCCTTTACAAAAGTAAAATGAACTGGACGACAATACAAAACTGAGCATGGTTTTGGGTTCGTCCATAAAATGTTGTCTCCATCTATGAGTTTTAGTGGCACCAAGGAGGTCATGAAAATGCTCGAGTCATCTTCCTCACCCTCAATTTTCTGCTTGTATCGGCTTTGGTTAGAAGCACCATCAAATCCCCACTTGGATATCAGCTTCAACTGCTTGTTATGCTCTTCGTTAGAAAGGCTTTGAAGGATTCTTGTAACCGTGATATCAAGTAAAGCTTGAAGTGTAATCCTAGCCGATGAATCAGTAACTGTCACTGATTGCTTCGGAGGGTAGCAATCAAGCTTAGTTTGTTGCACTTTATAGTAAGATGGATAAATATCCTTAGCACCTTCCCGAATGGCAGCCTCACGCAACGTAATATATTGCCACTTTGAGAGTTTTAGCGAAAGAAGCAATCCAAGTGCCTTTTCTGGCGTAAATATGATTGTTTTCGCTGGTTTCTTAAGCTTTTCATTTAATTTAGCGGCTACTTCAGGATTTTTCATCATGTATTCGATGACAGAGGCGATATCTCCATGCCCTTCTTCTTTTAAACGTGCTGCAGCTGCATATGCCAATTCACTGGAATCTTCGCCTGTGTGTTCATCAGATCTTCTCTTTTTTTGTTTACTTCCCAGATCTTCGAATGGTTTACGGGATCTTTTCGTCATTGTTCCAATGGACGTTGATGTCGACGGTTCTGGAGAGACTGAGGGCGCTCTTGGTGCCTTATCAACACTTGGTTCTTGATTAACTAAAGTTTGCACAAAACTCGGCCAATCAATATTTGCTCCCAACCAATTCTCGTACTTTCTCCTGAAATTATCAAGGAATCGGTTGGATTTCTGCCACCTTTGTAAAGCGGCTCGCGTAAATCTCCGACAAAATTCTTTGAGAACAACACGATCTTCGTCAGACAGGCAATCGCCTATGCGGGATACAACTGCACTGAACAATACTTCATGATCAAATGAAGTACTCTCACTTCGTAGAAGAACAAACAAGTCTAAATTGGTGATTAAACTTTCCATTCTAAGATTTTATAGTCGCTGATTTAGTGTTAGCAGTTACACAGTTGTGAACAAATTAAATTATAAAACAAAACTTTAGCCCTTTTATTGCAAAACGCCAATAATTATTTAACTACCCTCATTAGTTATCTCCTCATTAGCTAATGAAAATCTATAATTGTCACTAACTATTCTTAGAACTCATAGCACTGCTAATTAACAAATTAGCTTACTTATCAGGAAATGTTGAATGTAATCCATAGTTGGCATTGTCGTGAGATATTGAAAATCATTAAATCACCTATTAAGACTCATTAGAAGACCTAATCAGTGTTGTTACTTAATTACTTCTTTTTGGACTCATTAGAAGAGTAAACAATTGGTCATTTGGTTGTATGAAAAGTTTTAAAACTCATTTTGTGTTGATAATTATCTAGCTCAAACATAGTTGTCTACGTGTGGGTGTACTATAAACCTCTGCCAACTCCTTCGAAAATATAGGAGTGATGCTATTTTATGTTATGTGTAGTTAAAAGTCCGTGTTCTTCAACATAAACACCAAAAGGAATCGTTTCATACGTAAAAACAAATAAAAATATTTTGACGATTTTAAAAAAAAAAACGGCATTAAATTTTTCGTCCGATCGCCAACCAAAAAATCATAAATAATTAGCACTATGACCACCTCCAAGGATAATACGGTTAAACATGCCGTTTAGGAGATAATTCGATTTTTCATACTAGCTTCATACAAATTTTTCGTAAAAAAATTATATTTCCTTCGTTTTTGGGCAGAATTAACTCGGGTGTCATTTTTGTACATAGTAACGACTAATAGAAGCGATATCCGACATAAAAACAAGCACTTGCAAATTGAAATCCCTAAGTCTATGAAAGCCGATTTTCAGCCCACCGTGCGACGGGCCTGTTCCTCTGGCCGGCGGGCCTGTTTCGCCTTATATAGGTCAGTTAATTCTAGAAATTTTGTATTGTCGAAACATCTGGAAAGTACTCGTAACTACCCAAAGAAAGAGATTTAAAGATACAATAGAGCGGCTATCAGAAGAAAGGTCATAGAAAAACTTTGATCCCATGCCTCAGTAACGCTATCTAGCTTTGAATAGCAAACATACAAATTTAATTTCTAAATTCAGCTATCACTCGTTAGGTGGCCAGGGTATACTAGGGATGTTACCTACTATTTAGATATCAGGTATCGACAGAGTATCTATAATAAAAGTTGAAAATGTTTTTCTTCAATTAATGCCAAAAAAATAGGAAAGCAATAAAATGCAGTTGTTTCAATGTAAATTACTTATTTAGAAAATTCTTTTAACATACAAATGACTAAAGTATCATTATACGGTACTAGCAGACCCGCGCAACTTAGTCGTCTACGTCACATTTTTCATTAATGCTCCGCTCTTACTGGTCGCAGCGTGATGTTATATAGTCTATCCTTCCTCGATAAATGGGACATCCAACACTAAAAGAATAATAAAGGGAGAATAAAGAAGAATAACAATAGTAATAAAGGGTTAAAGCAAATTTACGAACAGCTGAACAAAATTTACGACAGGATAATCCTGATTTCGTGGAATTTCTATTGAGTCTATCATATGGTTTCGTTTCTGCTGCAGCTTTAAGACAGTTAGCCACGTTTTTTTGGATGTCAAACTTGAGTGTGCAAACAATGTCTCCTTTCTTAGAATGCTTCGTGCATAACTTTGACGAAGCAGGTGGTAGCCAGTTTTCTTCTTTCCGGTCTATCTGCATAAACCGTATCCACTGTTCGGGTTCTTCACTACTATTTTCATTCGGAAATTTAAAGTAGCAGAAATCTACTTAAACGAATAGACCTTGTTCCTTAATTGGCATTAAAATTAAATAACATTATTTATTGTGTAGGTAGGTACATACAGTGTTCAATTATTTACTTATCTCACTGGATTTTCTTTTGATAAAATATCGATAATTAAAATAATCGACAGACAACAATACATCTCTAATAAGGCAAAGTTATGCTACTCAGCAATAGAGGGCGTATATTACAAAATTTGAAAATGTTCTAGAACTACCTATTTAAAAAAATAGGTAGGTATTGAATTGTTATTTATTACTGTGTAAATATAAACAATATCTACGAAAGTAAACCGAAGTTAGGTCCAGTCATTTTACGATACCGAGATTTGCAATAGCGTAATGCGCAACTCGACATAATATTTTCTTAGAAAATGTTCGTTTTTTTGGTGGACATATAAGACTTGACATGCAGGGGTGCCACACCAGACTGAGCGACTTTTGTCCACCAGGACATAAGTATCAGGACATAATATCTATCTATATTATATAAAATTAAGGCCCCCAGCCAGGGCTTACAAACTAGCTAAATTATACTAAATGACCGCTCGCTAGGGCATCCCCTGCGGGATACGGACCTCGGCTTAGCGACGTCATTTCGGGAGGACAACAAGGGACAGGCTGGGTCATAACGTTATTATTTAGGGGATTCAAAACTACTGGCTCAGCGACGCGGGTTGAACCGGTAATCAAAGGTCGGGGAGGGTTATTACTGGGACGTCGCGTCAGGCCCCGGCGGCGGGGCCGGAAAACGGAACGCGGTCTGAGTCGTGTGTGTTTTCGACGAGTGCTGGTTTCCCTACAGCTCTCTTGAATCTGGGTGATGGCGTCGTCGGGTTCGACGAGGGTATGCCGCGGGCGGCGAGTCCTACTGATCTGTGAGTGTATCGGGTAGCCGATGCGATAAGGGGATTTTGGTATTTTGAAGCAGTTTCGATGAAACGCTGCGATAGTCGTTTCATGAACTGCTTCACTGTCGGGATTTTGAGGTCGACATGGAGTCGTTCGTTCCTAATGAAGCACGGGGCGCCCGTGGCCTTTCGGAGAAATCGATTTTGAACTACTTGCATCCTATGGATGTGGTGCGACTTTGCGTGCGCGAAGGTGGCGAAATAAAATTTTGTAGTGTAAATAATTACTGTTAACTTCGTGTAATCGTGTGGACTGTATATTGCTGTAGGTTTGATTCCAATTGAAACGACTTGCTAACTGTTACACTTTTAATGCTCACTGTAAATACATACAAACACGGAGGATCAGACTAAAAAATTATATATTTTGTGTTTCCATAAACATAGGTACTGCCGCCCCAGGCAATCAAACAGTAACAACCCCTTATTTCTACTTACAGCAGAATCTTAAGGCAGCTGCATTTCAAGAACACGTAAAAAATCTAAACGACAATATAGCTAACAAACATACCCACTATATAATCGAAAGACACAAGATTATTAAACTATATTAAGTTTAAATGCACAAAAGCACATTATTTTCTTTCAGGTTCACTTAGACATTACTCATAAGCAAAGGTATGTAGGTACATAATATAGAAACTAATTAGGCATAAGTTTACATGTAAATGAGACCTAATATTATGTAACTTAAATATAACTTATTCTATTACAACCTTAGGTAGGCATGCAATATTATGCATTTATTAACACAATACCTATTTCATACACCATAATAACAGGTAAGTATTCTATATTTTGTTGACTGAGTTACTAGTTTTTATAATTGTACATAAAAATAGAACACACATCTAGGTGTATAGCTGAAATTAAAATAAAGACATCTTATTTAATTAGAAAATTACTTTTCATATGCTTTGTAATGACCTAGTATATAATTGACCATTAGCTGTTTTTACCTGCAAGGCTCGAACCTTGCCGTCATTTCCAGGAAATACATTCACTACACGTGCCATGGGCCACGCCAACGGTGGAGCATTGGCTTCTCTCATGAGTACTAGTGCACCTATAGCTACATGAGGCATAGATTGACACCACTTATTTCTATTCTGAAAAGTATTTAAATAATGTTTATACCAAGCCTTCCAAAATCTTTGTTGTAATTGTATACATTGTTGCCAGAACTTGCTTTGGTTTCAGAAATATCTACTTCAGGGTACATAGTTAGGGCTGTACCTATAAGGAAGTGGCCCGGAGTCAGGTAACAGTAATCATTGACATCTTCAGAGAGAGGTAGAATAGGGCGCGAATTAAGCACGGCCTCTATCTGACATAAAACAGTATGTAACTGTTCATAAGTTAATGCAGCATCTAATACAATTCTTTTTAAATGGTACTTCATACTTTTCATAGCCGCTTCTGCAAGCCCTGCGAATACCGGCGCATAACTAGGCGTGAAATGAAAATGAATACCTTCTTTCGCGGCATAAGCTTGCACAAGCGTCTGGTGATCAGCAGAACTATTAAGCTTATACAGCTCAGCTAGCTGGTTCCTTGCCCCACGAAAACACCCACCGTTATCGCAGAATACGTCGCTGGGCAAGCCACGTCTACTGATGAACCTTTTGAAAGACGCCAGGAATGCATCAGTTGACAAATCTGAAGTCAACTCTAAGTGAATTGCCTTCGTGACAAAGCATACATATATGCATACATAACCTTTACTGACTACAGCTTTTCTTACACGCGAATTCTTAACTTGGATTGGCCCAGCGAAGTCCATGCCCACTTTTTAAAACGGTCTGCATGATGTCACGCGGTGTTGAGGCAAGGATCCCATTAACTGCTTCGCTGCACCAGCTTTCAGCCTAAAACAAACCAAGCATTTATGAGTCACTTTTTTGACTTGCCGCATGCCATTAATTAGCCAGTATTTTTGATTTAAGTTAACTAGGAGCGACTTAGGTCCAGCAAGTAATAACCTAACATGTTCACTCTGTATAATAAGTTCAGTTATTCGCGATTTTCGAGGTAGAATGATAGGATGTTTTTGTGCAATCGGTATAATTATCCGAAATATCTAAACGACCCTACTCTTATCAGGCCATCTGTATCAATGGATGGATCTATATTTTGCAGTGGCTCTCGCACGGAGTTACCTTTCCGTAACGAGTCTTTCTCTTCACAATAATGTATTGATTGCTCATGTTTAATAATTGAATGCAGCGCATGTTGCAACTCATTAGCACTGAGAGTGCCCCGAAGTTTTGTTTTCTCTTTTAAGTTTCGACAAAATCTTTGCAGATATGCAATTACCCTCATCATCTTTCCTATGGCTAAATATTTATTTATTATTTGAAATATATTATGCTGTATACCTGTAACGGACGCCGAGGCGTGATAAGAAATACATAGATAACGTACAAACATGCCTAATACCCCAAAACTCATTGGACGTAAAGTGGCTCCACTTTCACGAAACTAACCTGTGGGATCGGACAGGTCGCTACAGGTCGCGACAGGTTCCTGCAGATCTCGAACCCTGACGGAGCTGCTCGCCATATATTGGACGAGCAAAAGAAAATCGGAGAATGGCAAGATTATCCCGAGCGCAACTTGCACCTACGTGAAAACAGTATAAATATAGGCCAAATTTATTTGGTCGAATAAGGCACCTTCGCCCCCCGCTCTTTCCCCCACCCCCTCTGCCCCCGTCTCTCGCGCCGCTTCACCTGTTGGTGTCCCCCCACAGGCCAGCCGCCCGAACAGCCCAATGGCCATTGCCGCCCCGGCTGCCCCCCTCCCCCGGAAACTGTCCGCACCCCCCCCCTTGTTCATTCACGACAAGGGGAAGTGGACAGATGTTTCCACGGCGTGCAATGAACGCCGAATCAAGTACACTAATGCCCGTGCCGTCCAAGCGGGCATTAAGGTCACGGTCCCCACTGCGACCGACTATAGGGAACTCCACAGGCTCTTAGTAGCCAGGAACATCCCGTTCCACTCCTTCGCTTTCGCGGAGGAGAAACAAACCCGCGCCGTCGTGCGCAACGTCCCGCGCGAGATATCAGTGGAGGATATCCGCCGCGACCTTGAGTCGCAGAACATTCCGGTGGCACAGGTCCACCGTATGCACCGCCGTGGGGGCGCTGCATACGACATGGTGTTGGTCGTTTGCGACCCCACCGTGGGCCACCACCCAATATTCGCCCTCTCCAACATTTGTGGCCTCTCTGGCCTCAAGGTGGAGACCCCCGCCCGCAGTGGCATAGTTGGACAGTGTCATCGCTGCCAACTCTACGGACACTCGCAGGGGAATTGCCACGGCAAACCCCGCTGCGTTAAGTGTCTGGGGAGTCATGGCACCGCTGACTGCCCTCGCCCCAAGGACCGTACCTTGTGCGCCGAGCCACCCAGCTGTGTGCTGTGTGGCGCAACAGGGCACCCGGCTAACTACCGGGGTTGCTTCGGGGGCCTCGGGCCCCCAGCGTCCGAACCCATGGAACGGCAACCATAGGGCCCACTTTCCGGCCCTAAGGACTGCTGCTCGCCAGGCCCCACAACCCAACACCACGACTCCACTCGCCCCGGCCACAAGGGCCATTCCGGCCCTCATGGACCTGAACTTGGACATGGCCATCCCGCCCTTCTCCCCGCCGACGGCGACTCGGGCAACGCTCGCAGGGCGCCCCGTGCTCCAGGCACCGGCCCTCCCCCCACCTACTCCTAAGTCAACCGCCGGCGGAGATGTGACCAGGAACATCATCCTGGTCACATTCAACGCGTTTTACTCGCCTAGAGCCCTGGCAATGGCCCGGGCCCTAGAGGTGTGCAGAGGCGATCACGCCTCTGTCTTTGCCCGATTTGGCGACGTAGTGCGCCACGTAGAAACTTACGCGTCACTTAATGGATAGGTCCCCCCCCGCGCGGGATAGGTCCCCCCCCGCGCGTAGGTTTAAACCGAAGGCCCTCCGGATAGGGTTCTTCAACGCCAATGGCCTTCCAAGCCAACGTGACGAGGTCGCCACGTTCCTCCGCGACCATAGGTTAGATATTCTTCTGGTCCAGGAGACCTTTCTCAAACCTTACCATCGAGACCCGAAAATTGCGAACTATCGTATAGTTCGCAACGACAGGACTCGTTGTCATAGGGGAGGGACTCCTATTTACTACAAGTCGTCCCTGTACTGCATCCCTATGGATCCGCCCGCTCTCTCTGGACTTGAGGTCTCCGTCTGTCGGCTGGGCATGACAGGCCATCAACCCATCACGGTCATCTCCACTTACGTCCCACCTGCCATCCCAGCGGAGAACACCTCCGCCATAAAAGATGACCTTACCAAACTTTTCGGTATGAGTAACTCCGTCCTTCTGGCGGGGGATCTCAATGCCAAACACCCTTCCTGGAATAGTCACACGAGCAATGCCAGAGGCAGAGCCGTGCTTGATCTATGCGGGCCCCTATGTTTCGATGTCATCGCTCCGATGCATCCTACACACTACCCTCACGATCCCACCCACCGCCCCGACGTACTCGACGTAGCTCTCCTCAAGAATGTCAACTTACGGTTGCATTCTGTGGAAGCGATCGACGAGCTCAACTCGGACCATCGGCCCGTGGTCATGGAGTTCGCTCCTAGATCAGGACCCATGGACCCCGCACAACCCCCCCCGACCCGAGTGATCACTGACTGGAGTCGAGTAAGCGAAATGCTGAAAGACACAAAGTCACCTCACTTGGACAAAATCCCCGACCTTATCGAGACCGCCGCCGACACGACGGCTGCGATTGACTCTCTCACAGATCACGTGCAATACGTCTTGAACGAGTGTTCGAGGGAGACTCCGGCGGTGAGCGATCATCGCTGGAAGCTCCCACACGATGTGCGTGACCTGTTGACGGAGAAGAACGCGGCTGTCCGTGCCTACAGCGCCTTCCCCTGTCAGAATAACAAAGTTCACATGCGCTACTTACAGCGTAAAGTAAGTAATCGCATTAATGAACTGCGCAACGCTGACTGGGATAAGATGCTGGGCGACCTCGAACCCAACCACTTGGCATTCTGGAAACTTCAGAAGAAATTACGATCTGCTGAGGTCACCTCTATGCCACCCCTCACTCGCCCAGATAACACCGTCGCCTTCGATGACGACGAGAAAGCCGAGTGCCTAGCCGACAGCCTGGAGGCTCAATGCACTCCCAGTTCTCTACCAGTAGACCAAGCTCACCTTCGCATGGTGGATGCTGAAGTCGAACGTAGAGCTTCCATCCCCCCCGTCGAGGACCCCGATGACCCCCTGCCCCCCGTCACTCCAGACGAGGTAAAGGAGATCATTGGCAAACTCAAACCCAGGAAAGCCCCTGGGTCCGATGGCATCACCAACAGGGTGATCCGTCTCTTTCCCGCCTCCCTGATGATGTTGATGACCGCCATCTTCAATGGCACTCTGTCCAACAACATGTTCCCACAATCGTGGAAAGGGGCTACCGTTATCGGTATCCCCAAACCAGGGAAGCCCAAGTCCTCCCCGACCAGCTATCGTCCCATCAGTTTGCTCAGCGGCCTAGGCAAAGTCTGCGAGAGACTTATTTATAAGCGACTCAAGGACTATGTCGAGGCCAAGAGCCTGATTCCCCCGAGCAGTTCGGCTTTAGAGCCAACCATTCGTGCGCCCAACAGGTCTTCCGCATCGTTGAGCATATCAGCGACCGCTTTCAGCGCGGCCAAGTGACGGGAGCCCTGTTCTTCGACGTGGCGAAAGCTTTCGACAAGGTCTGGCACAACGGTCTGATATACAAGTTATATCGACTCGGTGTGCCAGATCGTCTCGTGCTCATCTTACGAGACTATTTGTCGAACCGCACCTTTCGATACCGTATCGAGGGTGCGCTTTCAGCCCCCCATCCCGTTCGCGCCGGAGTGCCCCAAGGCGGTGTGCTCTCGCCTCTAGCGTTCACGCTGTACACTAGCGACATCCCGACCTTCCCCGGGACGCACTTAGCCCTGTTCGCCGACGACACGGCCATTTACCGCTCCGGCAGAAGCGAACAATGCATAGCTCGAGTCCTCCAACAATCGGCCGACGCCCTAGGCGTCTGGTTCCGAAAGTGGAGGATCGAAGTTAACCCCGAAAAAAGCAAAGCGGTTTGTTTGACAAAACGCGAGGCCGATTTTCCAGACCCGCTCCCAGCCCGATCACCATGTTTGGTAAGCCGATCCCTTGGGAGAAGCAAGCCAAATATCTAGGTGTGATCCTCGACCGTCACCTTACGTTCGCTGAGCACATAAAGAAGGTACGTTCTCGTGCCTCTTTCGCTCTCGGTAGGCTCCACTCCATGCTGAATGCACGCAGCAAGCTGTCCCTAAGATGCAAACTGCGCATCTTCATGACGTGCATACGCCCCATAATGACGTATGCGTGCGCCACTTTCGCGCACGCAAAGTCGCACCATATCCATAGGATGCAAGTAGTTCAAAATCGATTTCTCCGAAAGGCCACGGGCGCCCCGTGGTTCATTAGGAATGAACGACTCCACGTCGACCTCAAAATCCCGACAGTGAAACAGTTCATGAAACGACTATCGCAGCGTTTCATCGAAACTGCTTCAAAACATCAAAATCCCCTTATCGCATCGGCCACCCGATACACTCCCTCACAGATCAGTAGGACTCGCCGCCCGAGGCATACCCTCGTCGAGCCCGACGATCCCATCACCCAGATTCAAGAGAGCCGTAGGGAAACCAGCACTCTTCGAAAACATACACGACACAGACCGCGTTCCGTTTTCCGGCCCCGCCGCCGGGGCCCGTCGCGACGTCCCAGTAATAACCCTCCCCGACCTTTGATTACCGAGCCAGCCCGCGTCGCTGAGCCAGTAGTTTTAAATTCCCTAAATAATGTTACGACCCAGCCTGTCCCTTGCTGTTCCTCCCAAATGACGCCGCTAGCCGAGGTCCTTATCCCGCAGGGGATGCCCTAGCGAGCGGTCATTTAGTTTAGTTTTATTTAGTTTGTAAGCCCTGGCTGGGGGCCTTAGAGTCATTTAAGGCCACCACAGGATAGTCCGGTTAAGCAGTAACCAGCCTTAGCGTGCTGAACTGCGAGTGGTCATCGTAAAAAAAAAAAAAAAAATTTGGTCGAATTCCGGTTAAGCAGTAACCAGCCTTAGTGTGCTGAACTGCGAGTGGTCATCGTCAAAAAAAAAAAAAAAAAAATTTGGTCGAATCATTCCGCTTCGCGCGTTTCGAGCGAACGCACGTCTCTCAGTGCTACGAACTCGCCTACGAGCCACCCGGCGCTACGCCCCAGCGGCCGCGCGCCACCTGTGCCGCATCGAGTCGCCCGCCCGACACTACGTAGCACTGCTACGAGTGTGCTACGGTTTCGTAGCAGCAGTTTGCTTTGCTACGCTTTGTGCCTACGCACACTGCGCGGCATTCAGCTGTTGCTACGCGGTTTGTGGGTAGCAGGTGTGCGAACACTTGTTATTTACAAATCGTTTCTTCGGTTTTTTGCTCCTTTTGAGTAAAATCCACTTTCGGTGGTACTTGGGGGAAACCTTACGGTGTCAACGAACCCAAGTGGTGTGGACCCGACACACCTACCTAGCCCCTTCAGGGTTAGGTAAAGTCGGAAGGGCACTGGAATCGCGGCCTTGGGGGATCTCCTAGTCGCGCCCAGTGCTTAACCCCGCTCTCTTCCAGCATTCACCCGGGTCGGTTGGGTGTCTCAACCCCAACGAACCGGACCGGTCGTGAGACCCTAGGGCCCCGTTACACATTAAGATCGGCAACGGGTTGACTAGCTTAGGGCTCACCTTAGGTACGCACCTCCCTGTCTTTACCCGACAGGGAGGGTACTCATTCCTGGGTACTCCCACCCGGGAAGTTAGGATAGAGGCCCTTCAGGTCAGACAGTAGTGTTGTCGGTGAGTTTGTTTGGGTTTTCTTCTCACCGACTATAACACATAGGAAACACCCAAGGGAAGGGAGCTTTGGGGGATACTGTCACTCGGGGAGCTCACGTCTAACGTGTCTCCTCGAGGTGTAGGTAGAAAAGCTCTTGCCCCCCCCGCTCTTTTTAGTTGCTTAGCAACATGGCCGCCCCTCAGGTGGTCACTCCCCCCCCCCCCCATAGTCGTCTTATCAGAGGCTTTTTCGTGCTCACACACGTACGTGACCCCCGCGTTGCGAACGAAGTTCGCACCAGAATTAAGACCATCACCGAGATAGCCTTCCCCGCACCCCCTCAGGACTCCGCCTCAGCGGCCTATCCTTTGTCGCCCATCGTCGACATCGCACATAGCGCCGCCGACACCCAACTCTCCCTCAACCAGAGGTCGAGCTCACCCCCCCCCCTCATGGAGTATGACTCCGACACCCCCTCCACCGGATCGAGTTCCTCCTCTTCGGACTCTTCCTACGGCGGCGCTGCCGCCGGAGGAAAGAGGAAGAAGAGGGGCAACCCGAAGACGGAAGCTGCACCCGCAGCTAAGAAGACTGCCGTCAAGGCACCTTCTCCCCCCGCTCTTTCCCCCACCCCCTCTGCCCCCGTCTCTCGCGCCGCTTCACCTGTTGGTGTCCCCCAACAGGCCAGCCGCCCGAACAGCCCAATGGCCATTGCCGCCCCGGCTGCCCCCCTCCCCCGGAAACTGTCCGCACCCCCCCCCCTGTTCATTCACGACAAGGGGAAGTGGACAGATGTTTCCACGGCGTGCAATGAACGCCGAATTAAGTTCACTAATGCCCGTGCCGTCCAAGCGGGCATTAAGGTCACGGTCCCTTTTGCGACCGACTATAGGGAACTCCACAGGCTCTTAGTAGCCAGGAACATCCCGTTCCACTCCTTCGCTTTCGCGGAGGAGAAACAAACCCGCGCCGTCGTGCGCAACGTCCCGCGCGAGATATCAGTGGAGGATATCCGCCGCGACCTTGAGTCGCAGAACATTCCGGTGGCACAGGTCCACCGTATGCACCGCCGTGGGGGCGCTGCATACGACATGGTGTTGGTCGTTTGCGACCCCACCGTGGGCCACCACCCCATATTCGCCCTCTCCAAAATTTGTGGCCTCTCTGGCCTCAAGGTGGAGACCCCCGCCCGCAGTGGCATAGTTGGACAGTGTCATCGCTGCCAACTCTACGGACACTCGCAGGGGAATTGCCACGGCAAACCCCGCTGCGTTAAGTGTCTGGGGAGTCATGGCACCACTGACTGCCCTCGCCCCAAGGACCGTACCTTGTGCGCCGAGCCACCCAGCTGTGTGCTGTGTGGCGCAACAGGGCACCCGGCTAACTACCGGGGTTGCCCCAAGGCGCCCAAATCCTCCGCCCCCAAGCTGGCGAAGCGTGCTCACGCGCGCCAGCAGAGGGAGTGCCCCACACTAGTGGGAAATCCTTCGGGGGCCTCGGGCCCCCAGCGTCCGAACCCATGGAACGGCAACCATAGGGCCCACTTTCCGGCCCTAAGGACTGCCGCTCGCCAGGCCCCACAATCCAACACCGCGACTCCACTCGCCCCGGCAACAAGGGCCATTCCGGCCCTCATGGACCTGAAGTTGGACATGGCCATCCCGCCCTTCTCCCCGCCGACGGCGACTCGGGCAACGCTCGCAGGGCGCCCCGTGCTCCAGGCACCGGCCCTCCCCCCACCTACTCCTAAGGCAACCGCCGGCGGAGATGTGACCAGGAACATCATCCTGGTCACATTCAACGCGTTTTACTCCCCTAGAGCCCTGGCAATGGCCCGGGCCCTAGAGGTGTACAGAGGCGATCACGCCTCTGTCTTTGCCCAATTTGGCGACGTAGTGCGCCACGTAGAAACTTACGCGTCACTTAATGGATAGGTCTCCCCCCGCGCGTAGGTTTAAACCGAAGGCCCTCCGGATAGGGTTCTTCAACGCCAATGGCCTTCCAAGCCAACGTGACGAGGTCGCCACGTTCCTCCGCGACCATAGGTTAGATATTCTTCTGGTCCAGGAGACCTTTCTCAAACCTTACCATCGAGACCCGAAAATTGCAAACTATCGTATAGTTCGCAACGACAGGACTCGATGTCATAGGGGAGGGACTCTTATTTACTATAAGTCGTCCCTGTACTGCATCCCTATGGATCCGCCCGCCCTCTCTAGACTTGAGGTCTCCGTCTGTCGGCTGGGCATGACAGGCCATCAACCCATCACGGTCATCTCCACTTACGTCCCACCTGCCATCCCGGCGGGGAACACCTCCGCCATAAAAGATGACCTTACCAATTTTTTCGGTATGAGTAACTCCGTCCTTCTGGCGGGGGATCTCAATGCCAAACACCCCTCCTGGAATAGTCACACGAGCAATGCCAGAGGCAGAGCCGTGCTTGATCTATGCGGGCCCCTATGTTTTGATGTCATCGCTCCGATGCATCCTACACACTACCCTCACGATCCCACTCACCGCCCCGACGTACTCGACGTAGCTCTCCTCAAGAATGTCAACTTACGGTTGCATTCTGTGGAAGCGATCGACGAGCTCAACTCGGACCATCGGCCCGTGGTCATGGAGTTCGCTCCTAGATCAGGACCCATGGACCCCGCACAACCCCCCCCGACCCGAGTGATCACTGACTGGAGTCGAGTAAGCGAAATGCTGAAAGACACAAAGTCACCTCACTTGGACAAAATCCCCGACCTTATCGAGACCGCCGCCGACACGACGGCTGCGATTGACTCTCTCACAGATCACGTGCAATACGTCTTGAACGAGTGTTCGAGGGAGACTCCGGCGGTGAGCGATCATCGCTGGAAGCTCCCACACGATGTGCGTGACCTGTTGACGGAGAAGAACGCGGCTGTCCGTGCCTACAGCGCCTTCCCCTGTCAGAATAACAAAGTTCACATGCGCTACTTACAGCGTAAAGTAAGTAATCGCATTAGTGAACTGCGCAACGCTGACTGGGATAAGATGCTGGGCGACCTCGAACCCAACCACTTGGCATTCTGGAAACTTCAGAAGAAATTACGATCTGCTGAGGTCACCTCTATGCCACCCCTCACTCGCCCAGATAACACCGTCGCCTTCGATGACGACGAGAAAGCCGAGTGCCTAGCCGACAGCCTGGAGGCTCAATGCACTCCCAGTTCTCTACCAGTAGACCAAGCTCACCTTCGCATGGTGGATGCTGAAGTCGAACGTAGAGCTTCCATCCCCCCCGTCGAGGACCCCGATGACCCCCGTCACTCCAGACGAGGTAAAGGAGATCATAGGCAAACTCAAACCCAGGAAAGCCCCTGGGTCCGATGGCATCACCAACAGGGTGATCCGTCTCTTTCCCGCCTCCCTGATGATGTTGATGACCGCCATCTTCAATGGCGCTCTGTCCAACAACATGTTTCCACAATCGTGGAAAGGGGCTACCGTTATCGGTATCCCTAAACCAGGGAAGCCCAAGACCTCCCCGACCAGCTATCGTCCCATCAGTTTGCTCAGCGGCCTGGGCAAAGTCTACGAGAGACTTATTTATAAGCGACTCAAGGACTTTGTCGAGGCCAAGAGCCTGATTCCCCCCGAGCAGTTCGGCTTTAGAGCCAACCATTCCTGCACCCAACAGGTCTTCCGCATCGTTGAGCATATCAGCGACCGCTTTCAGCGCGGCCAAGTGACGGGAGCCCTGTTCTTCGACGTGGCGAAAGCTTTCGACAAGGTCTGGCACAACGGTCTGATATACAAGTTATATCGACTCGGTGTGCCAGATCGTCTCGTGCTCATCTTACGAGACTATTTGTCGAACCGCACCTTTCGGTACCGTATCGAGGGTGCGCTTTCAGCCCCCCATCCCGTTCGCGCCGGAGTGCCCCAGGGCGGTGTGCTCTCGCCTCTAGCGTTCACGCTGTACACTAGCGACATCCCGACCTTCCCCGGGACGCACTTAGCCCTGTTCGCCGACGACACGGCCATTTACCGCTCCGGCAGAAGCGAACAGTGCATAGCTCGAGTCCTCCAACAATCGGCCGACGCCCTAGGCGTCTGGTTCCGAAAGTGGAGGATCGAAGTTAACCCCGAAAAAAGCCAAGCGGTTTTGTTTGAAAAAACGCGAGGCCGATTTTCCAGACCCGCTCCCAGCCCGATCACCATGTTTGGTAAGCCGATCCCTTGGGAGAAGCAAGCCAAATATCTAGGTGTGATCCTCGACCGTCACCTTACGTTCGCTGAGCACATAAAGAAGGTGCGTTCTCGTGCCTCTTTCGCTCTCGGTAGGCTCCACTCCATGCTGAATGCACGCAGCAAGCTGTCCCTAAGATGCAAACTGCGCATCTTCACGACGTGCATACGCCCCATAATGACGTATGCGTGCGCCACTTTCGCGCACGCAAAGTCGCACCATATCCATAGGATGCAAGTAGTTCAAAATCGATTTCTCCGAAAGGCCACGGGCGCCCCGTGGTTCATTAGGAATGAACGACTCCACGTCGACCTCAAAATCCCGACAGTGAAGCAGTTCATGAAACGACTATCGCAGCGTTTCATCGAAACTGCTTCAAAACACCAAAATCCCCGTATCGCATCGGCTACTCGATACACTCCCTCACAGATCAGTAGGACTCGCCGACCGAGGCATACCCTCGTCGAACCCGACGACCCCATCACCCAGATTCAAGAGAGAAGTAGGGAAACCAGCACTCTTCGAAAACACACACGACACAGACCGCGTTCCGTTTTCCGGCCCCGCCGCCGGGGCCCGTCGCGACGTCCCAGTAATAACCCTCCCCGACCTTTGATTACCGAGCCAGCCCGCGTCGCTGAGCCAGTAGTTTTAAACTCCCCAAATAATGTTACGACCCAGCCTGTCCCTTGCTGTTCCTCCCAAATGACGCCGCTAGCCGAGGTCCTTATCCCACAGGGGATGCCCTAGCGAGCGGTCATTTAGTTTCAGTTTTATCTTAGTTTGTAAGCCCTGGCTGGGGGCCTTAGAGTCATTTAAGGCCACCACAGGATAGTCCGGTTAAGCAGTAACCAGCCTTAGTGTGCTGAACTGCGAGTGGTAATCGTCAAAAAAAAAAAAAAAAGAACGCACGTTAAAGGCCATACCGCTACGCGCGTTCGAAGCGAACGCACGTCTCTCCCACCTCCGCACTCGCCTACGAGCCACCCGGCGCTCTGCCCCAGTGGCCGCGCGCCACCTGTGCCGCACCGAGTCGCCCGCCCGACACTACGTAGCACTGCTACGAGTGTGCTACGGTTTCGTAGCAGCAGTTTTGTTTGCTACGCTTTGTGCCTACGCACATTGTCGTAACACTCAGCTGTTGCTACGCGCTTTGTAGGTATCAAGTGTGCAAACATTTGATATTTACAAATCGTTTCTTCAGTTTTTGCTTTTTCTGAGTGAAATCCACTTTCGGTGGTACTTGGGGGAAACCTTACGGTGTCAACGAACCCAAGTGGTGTGGACCCGACACACCTACCTAGCCCCTTCAGGGTTAGGTATAAGTCGGAAGGGCACTGGAATCGCGGCCTTGGGGGATCTCCTAGTCGCGCCCAGTGTTTAACCCCGCTCTCTTTCAGCATTCACCCGGGACTGGACCGGTCGTGAGACCCTAGGGCCCCGTTGCACATTGAGATAGGCAACGGGTTGACTAACTTAGGGAACACCATAGGTACGCACCTCCCTGTCTTTACCCGACATGGAGGGTACTCATTCCCGGGTACTCCCACCCGGGAAGTTAGGATAGAGGCCCTTCAGGTCAGACAGTAGTGTTGTCGGTGAGTTTGTTTGGGTTTTCTTCTCACCGACTATAACAATTAGGAAACACCCAAGGGAAGGGAGCTTTGGGGGATACTGTCACTCGGGGAGCTCACGTCTGACGTGTCTCCTCGAGGTGTAGGTAGGCAAGCTCTTGCCCCCCGCCCTTTTTAGTTGCTTAGCAACATGGCCGCCCCTCACTCAGGTGGTCACTCCACCCGCCCCATAGTCGCCTTATCAGAGGCTCTTTTGTCAGTGTGTGAGCTGTTGCTCACACACGTACGTGACCCCCGCGTTGCGAACGATGTTCGCGCCAAGATCAAGGCCATCATCGAGACGGCCCTCTCCGCACCCCCTCAGGGCTCCGCCTCAGCGGCTTACCCTCTTTCGCCCATCGTCGACATCGCGCATAGCGATGCCGCCGACACCCAACTCTCCCTCACCCAGAGGTCGAGCTCACCCCCCCCCCCCCTCATGGAGTATGACTCCGACGCCCCATCCACCGGATCGAGTTCCTCTTCTTCGGACTCTTCTTACGGTGGCATTGCCGCCGGAGGGAAGAGGAAGAGGGGTAACCCGAAAACGGAAGCTGCTCCCGCAGCTAAGAAGACTGCCGTCAAGGCACCTTCTCCCCCGCCCTTTCCCCCACCCCCTCTGCCCCCGCCTCTCGCGCCGCTTCACCTGTTGGTGTCCCCCAACAGGCCAGCCGCCCCAACAGCCCAATGGTCATTGCCGCCCCCCTCCCCCGAAAACTGTCCCCCCCCCCCTTGTTTATTCACGAGAAGGGAAAGTGGACAGATGTTTCCACGGAGTGTAACGAACGCCGAATCAAATATTCAAATGCCCGCGCCGTCCAAGCGGGCATTAAGGTTACGGTCCCCACAGCGACCGACTACCGGGAACTCCACAGGCTCTTAGTAGCCAGGAACATCCCGTTTCACTTCTTCGCTTTCGCGGAGGAAAAACAAAACCGCGCCGTCGTGCACAACGTCCCGCGCGAGATATCCGTGGAGGATATCCGCCGCGACCTTGAGTCGCAAAACATTCCGGTGGCACAGGTCCACCGTATGCACCGCCGTGGGGACGCTGCATACGACATGGTGTTGGTCGTTTGCGACCCCACCGTGGGCCACCACCCCATATTCGCCCTCTCCAAAGTTTGTGGCCTCTCTGGCCTCAAGGTGGAGACCCCCGCCCGCAGCGGCATAGTTGGACAGTGTCATCGCTGCCAACTCTACGGACACTCGCAGGGGAATTGCCACGGCAAACCCCGCTGCGTCAAGTGTCTGGGGAGTCATGGCACCGCTGACTGCCCCCGCCCCAACGGCCGACGCCCTAGGCGCCTGGTTCCGAAAGTGGAGGATCGAAGTTAACCCCGAAAAAAGCCAAGCGGTTTTGTTTGACAAAACGCGAGGCCGATTTTCCAGACCCACTCCCAGCCCGATCACCATGTTTGGTAAGCCGATCCCTTGGGAGAAGCGAGCCAAATATCTAGGTGTGATCCTCGACCGACATCTTACGTTCGGTGAGCACATAAAGAAGGTACGTTCGCGTGCCTCTTTCGCTCTCAGTAGGCTTCACTCCATGCTGAATGCACGCAGCAAGCTGTCCCTAAGATGTAAACTGCGCATCTTCAAGACGTGCATACGCCCGATAATGACGTATGCGTGCGCCACTTTCGCGCACGCAAAGTCGCACCATATCCATAGGATGCAAGTACTGCAAAATCGATTTCTCCGAAAGGCCACGGGCGCCCCGTGGTTCATTAGGAACGAACGACTCCATGTCGACCTTAAAATCCCGACAGTGAAGCAGTTCATGAAACGACTATCGCAGCGTTTCATCGAAACTGCTTCAAAACACCAAAATTCCCTTATCGCATCGGCTACCCGATACACTCCCTCACTGATCAGTAGGACTCGCCGCCCGCGGCATACCTACGTCGAACCAGACGACCCCATCACCCAGATTCAAGAGAGCCGTAGGGAAACCAGCACTCTTCGAAAACACACACGACACAGACCGCGTTCCGTTTTCCGGCCCCGCCGCCGGTGCCCGTCGCGACGTCCCAGTAATAACCCTTCCCGACCTTTGATTACCGAGCCAGCCCGCGTCGCTGAGCCAGTAGTTTTAAACTCCCCAAATAATGTTATGACCCAGCCTGTCCCTTGCTGTTCCTCCCAAAATGACGCCGCTAGCCGAGGTCCGTATCCCACAGGGGATGCCCTAGCGAGCGGTCATGTAGTAGTTTGTAAGCCCTGGCTGGGGGCCTTAAATTCATTTGAGGCCACCACAGGATAGGCAGTAACCAGCCTTAGTGTGTTGAACTGCGAGTGGTACCCGTCAAAAAAAAAAAAATAGCTCTGTTTGAATCCAAGCCAAAGTTATTTTGGAGTCGGTGAATAGGTACACATCATCAATTTGAATATTTTTACGTAAGGTATCATAAACTCGATCCATTAAAATGGAAAGAAGCAACGTAGCATTAAGCTCCAGCCTGGGTATCGTTAATGCGTTCGCACGTGGGTTTACTCGCGACTTCGAACAGAGTAAGGATAATTCAGCCTTACCTGTTTTGTCAACCACTCGTAGGTATATGCAGCACCCGTACCTCGTCGTGCTGGAGGCATCCGCGAAGCCAATCAGCTGGACTGCTGCTGCGTTGATGGTTGGGATGTGCCGGTCTAAATTGATAGGATGCATGGCAGCTAAGCTTCTAGCAAATTAAAGCCACTCGTCAATATTAAATGACCATATTTTTTGCATAATACTTTTGGCCTTAATTACAATCAGACTAGCAAAACCCATGGGATCATAGACCTTTGATATATAGCTAAGATCTCCCCTTTTTGTCATTATATTTTCATCAAATGGTTCTGGGCTGTCTATTTTAAAACAATCCTTTTGAACATCAAGTGTAAGCCCCAAAGCTTTCATATTTTGAAGGTCAAGCTCGCTAAATTGCTGTTCCACCTCTGGAATGTCAGAGAGAACAGAATGTGTGTTAGAAGCCCATTTATGCAAACTAAAGCTCCCATAACTTAATTTTCAAGTTCACATAACTGCCGTTTAGCTTCAAGCAATTTGTGCAAATCAGAACATGAATAAATTACATCATCAACATACATACAATTATTTATTATAAATGATGCTAGCGGTAGCTCATGCTCATGCCTTTGTGCAAGTTCAAGTAAACAGCGCATTGCTAAATAGCTTGAAGACTTCACACCACATACATTTTATAGCCTGACTAGGGTCGTCACACCACAGAACGTTCTGGAGTGAAGTTTGTTCCGGGTTAATCAATATGTTGCGAAACATTTTCATAATATCTGAACTCAAAGTGAATTCTCCAAATTGAAATAACAAAACAATATCAAATAATTATTTCTGTGCCCTAGTCCCATTTAATAAAATATCGTTGAATGAGATCTTTTTACTAGTTTTCATTGAAGCATCATACACAACTCTAGTACGAGTGCTCTTGCTTTGCTCGTTTATAACCACATGATGTGGCATAAAATAGATAGGATCTTCATAGAAATTGTAAGAGCCAATATCAACAAAGTGCCCATGACCGAGCTCTATGTACTCATCTATGAACTTTTGATAATCATTAAGTAAGTTAATGTTGCTTTGCAATCTTTTTTCCAGACTGAGAAACCTGTGCAAGGCTAGGTCAAAAGAATTCCCTAGTCTCATTTACTTTGCAGGTTTCTGGCTTCAAAGGTAAGTCATCAGTGAATTTTTTATTTTTAAGTTTTACTGAACTTACAGAGATATTTTCAGCTAACTTTTGCTTCGAATCCCTTTCTACTAGCAATTCCGGAACGCTCTCCACCTCCCAAAGCTACTTGACACTGTCTCACTTACATCTGTTTCGCACTTAGTACAAATTAAAGATGCAACCTGATTCTTTATGATGCTAGATGTCATTGCTCCGGCAATGACATGGCCAAACTTCGTGTTTCTGATGCCTGGATATGAAGATTGCTGCTGGTCGTCTAGGTCACTGCATGCATGTAAGAGCTGAGGTTCCTCAAGCGGCAGGAGGACCTGGCAAAAGATATCAGCACCTATTAGCATATTTATTTCCGAAGGTTGGTTAAAAGTTGTATCTGCCAACGTGATACCAGCAGGGATTTGTATGCCTTCTAGGCTGACTGGTGATTGAGGTAAGTTACAAGTGATTTTATCTACCATGTGACAGTTAACTAGAGTTAAATTGGGATGTCAAAGAATTTACTTTTAATGGAATACAATAGCTGACTTTGTTCTGGCTCTCTGTCACACCAATGAGGTTAATATCATTTCGCTTAGGAGTATATCCTACGACCTTCACTGCCTTAGTAGTGATCATCGACACCTGAGAACCTGTGTCTAGTATGCACTTTATATGCACTTCTCGCCCATCTTTTGCAAACACCTTTACCCGTGCTGTAGGAAGTAAAATATTATTAGCAGGGTCCCCAGATAGGAGGACCACTGGGCCTGGACCACCTTCTTCAGCGAGATGTAGCAGCGTGTGATGAGTTTTCTTGCACTGCCCACACCTAAAGTGGTATTTACATTTGCCAGGGTGTGTATTTAAACAATTATGTTGCATAAGCTTTTTGCTTTTGCATAAGAGACTCTCTCTTTACTGGACCGTAATTTAAATGTTGGACATGAGTATAACTTCTGATCTGAACACTTACAGTAGAGTCACTCCATTGCTGTCTTGGCTGTTGCTGCTAGCGCTACCTTATTCTTGGCTGGCTGCATGGTTGCACCCTGCTGCTTTCCGCCTTCGTTGCCTCAGCCCGGTTATGTGTTCTCTAGAGCGAGAGCATGCCTATCCAAATCCTCAACTGTAGGGTCATGCTCTGGATCACGCTCCAGCTGATAAAAGCGGGAGCTGTAGAGGTCCAGCTTACGCTCCAAGATGCCCAGAAGACTAGGTTCCCAGTTGTCCACTTCTGCCTTCAGGTTGCGCAGAGCGCTTAGTGTCTGCCTCACTACGGAAACAAAATTCCTAATCTCATTAGCATTAGGGAACTTGGCAAACTTGTCCAAGTCTAAGAGTGTTTACATGCTCATTTACAATCTTATATTTGTTACAAAATCGCTTGTCTAATAATTGCAATGCATTGTCATAACTTTCACTGACAAGAGGAAGATTACTAATTAATTCGTAAGGGGGTTCCCTGGAGGAATGATCGCAGGTAATAGAGTTTTTGGACGTTGTCCAAGGATGTGTCGCTGTGGATCACAGATTTGAATACCTCTATAAAGTTTACATACTCGGAATATTTACCAGTAAAATTTGAAATATTGATGTGGGGTAATCTAGTTCTAGAAACGACACTGTAACCTGACCCAAGTTTTCCCTTCCTTGTTTCTACCTTTTGATTTTATGTTTTCATTTAAAAGAGTCAGACAGTGGAAATACTTGTTTTCCATGTCCTCAACATTTTCAATGTCTGACGAATCTAATGTCAAGATATCTTGAATATAACTTTCGTACTCTTGAAAAGCAGTGCAAGTGAGCTTACAATTAACTCGTTTGACTCTGCTACAAAATAATAGTCTGGTGATTGTACCTTTCCAGTATCCCCTGCTCACTCGCAATTTCTTTAACACATCATCCATCTTAACAGCCTAAATTCAACTATTTATTTACCCACTTGTTGAAGTTGAATTTACACAATAGCAAAATGCAAAAATAATTTTGAGAACTTCAACTCGGACGCCGCTAGCTTCACGTAGATGTGGTAGGCCGCTATAGGGAGCGCGCGCGTCGCCTCGCTTCGCTGCGCGCCGTACTCGTCGTACCAACCTAACCGCACTTTCGCACCAATGAGAGCGGACCGGCGCCTCGTTGACAGTAGTTCGCTGCCCTGCAATTGGTCGAATTTACCGCGCGCAAAATCAGGGCGGTCTACAACGCCGCGCGCCAGTATATAAACCGGCAAAATGATGAAGTCGCGTCGTTGACTGTACTGTAGCCGGTGATAATGATGATGCGTGAGTGCTCTCTTTCACTCTCACTCGAAAGGAATCTTGCTATCCTTCTCGCACTCGCAGATGATTCTTAAATTAATGGCCTAAATGGCCGATCGATTTGATTCCCTGTATTATTGGAATTTCTCACGGAATTTCTTGACGAAATATGTATGTTGGTTGTACGCAGCAATCGATACTTGATCTTAAAGCAAGTATATATGCCGAAAATCCGTATGCTCCGCCTTGGCCGCCTGCCGTGGCGTCGCGTGTCCTCGCTGTACGATAGGTACTCGTAGTGAGAAGTATTTTCGCCGCAAATCGTTGACGGATCGTATGGACCTATGTTAACTTCGTGTAATCGTGTGGACTGTACTGCCGTCCTTACGAAAAGTGCAATAACTCGAGTTTTGCCTCAAACTGAGTTAAGTACATATTCGGAATCTGCAGAACGAGATCTATATATTCTTTTTAGAAACTTTTTACGTATCTATGACGTAGCCGGTTTTAATACTGAGCATAACTGCAATATCTAGGTCGGTGCTTTATGATTCACATATCAAGATCGAAATAACTATAGATAGTAATAACTTACTAACGCTATTAAGTAGTTTTACTAACTATATCTGCAATAAGTATAGTTAGTACATTTACAATTAGCATAGTTCGTCATTTGTAATATTCATTTACTAGTTATAAGTGCAATAAGTTTGAGTTATTGCAGATATGATACGGAACCTTATTTACGCTACTAAATAATGTACTAACTATTTCTGAAATAAGTAAAGTTATTGCATTTATAATTACCATATTTCGTTGCCTGTGATTCTCATTTACAAGTTATAAATACAATAAGCTTGAATTATTGCAGTTATGTTATGGGGTCTTATTACCAATTATGGGAAGAAAACTAAAATTGATGTAGTAAGTAGATTTATTGCATTTATTTGTAGGAAGATTAAACGAAAACAGTATACCTACGCGATATAAACTGCAATACATTCACCATTTATTGCGTTTATAACTAGCACCAGGGGGTGAGAGGGGTACGAGGGGAGTAAAATATTTCGTCCAAACGCCAGTCGCGGCTAGGCATCGATTCGAGTCGGACCATCACAAGCACGCAGCGAGACAATCTCATATCTAACGAATTAATATTACTTATTTAATGTTTACATGTCACGGGCGTTAATACGCTTTGATGTTATGAGCCAGTACTACTTTGTTTAGTTATTAAAAGACACACATATTGTTTTAATTAATTAGTTAGTGACTAACAAAAATATTATTTTGCTTTATAATAGAACAATGATGAATAATAACTAAAAACTTGCTATTAGACGTAGTTGCAAGGTAAATGACGTCATAGTGGCACGGCATGTTAAGAGATATCATTATTTTAGAATAACTCAGCAACAAAATAGGTAGGTATGTTCGGGTTCATGCGCGCATTACGCGCAAAACGCAAACATCAAATGACTTCTTCCGCTCTGGGTGGAGCGGAAGGGCGTGCCAGACTCTTACTGACTAAAACCCATCCGTGTTCCTTCTCTCTGACTCTTTCGAACGAATTCCGCAACCCTGGCAGGCTCTGGCCCTAGCGGACCCCGTCTTCTATGCACATCTTTTTGAGGCGCGCGTGAAACACTCTGCTGGCTCTGGCCCTAGCGGACCCCGTCTTCTATGCACATCTTTTTGAGGCGCGCGTGAAACACAACGCGCCATCGACCCGGGCCTGGTGGTGATCGGACAGCGAGCCACCCAACGCTCGCCGTCCGCAGGCCCGCGCCTACGGTGGCCGGGGATCGCCCTGCGACTTCCGACGCCCGGGGCGTCTTCTCTTGTAGCGGCGGTTGGGGCAAAGGCCGTGCCTTTTCCTCGCGCGGCCCGCCTCCTCTTTCGCTAGCATTACTGCTTCGCAGAATGAGGTGACCGCTCCCCAAGCCTCCTCGCTCCCGACCATGTATTCAACCAGGGCCGGACGCGAGAGGTCACCGCCGCCGATCGCCTCCACGAGGACACGGCGTTGCCCTCCCGAAACAGCCGTGTCCGGTCAGTACCTGCGTCAGGCGGAAGGTGAGGACGCCGTGGCGCCTCTCCAGCCACTTCCCAAAGAGGGCCCCTCTTTTACCGCCGCATTTGTGGCGTGCCCAGCGTTGGCCGGCCACCCGGTAGCAATGCGAGGTACCTACCATGCTGGAACGGTTTAACTCATAGAACTGATTTTTTAAATTTGTTTTTGCTTTTTCTCACCGTATTATAATACTTTTTAAATACACTTTTCTTTTGTAGTAGTTTTCTATTGGTTATTGTTTTGTGAATTCGTTTAAAGGTTGTTTTCTTTTCTTATATTGTCAACGAGACATTTTGAATTTCGTCTAGATTATTTCAACAACATTACTTTTGTTTTTTTCTTTTGTTTTGATGTTTTTTTCCGATTTAAGCAGGTATAAAATTAGTAGGAGTCACCTACATCATTATTCACCTTACGTTTTATTCTTCTTAAATATACGGTGAAATTAAGTAGCTACTTAATTTCCGGAGAAAACCAGTATGTTCTTCTACCACGAGATTTATTGTCCCTAAGCAAAATATTTCTTTTTTCAGACATGTCCAGAAGAGACAAAATTATTTTTTTGGCTCTATCGCAAAATCAAAACCCAAAACCACATGTTTCTAAACCATTTGAACCTACCAACCACCAGCTGATTCCAGGGCCATCAATAATTAAACCAACTGCAGATTTTTTTTTAATACGACCTTTACCAGACATACTCTAAAGTGCAATGAAACCCTACCATCCTCCGATGAAGAATATGACAATATTAACAGAGCTGTAAATTATTTTGAAGATTCCGACGACAGTGTCATTGATAAAGACTACTGCCCTGATTTTATACTTTCAGATTCTGATTCTAATTCACCAATTCGCATTAAAACACATGAACTGAACACAGACATAATGAGTAGACTTGACTTTACCGAAGACAGTTTCATAGTAGATCGGTGAGAGGAAGAAAAATAAAGTTTTGCAAGCTTCTATTAATTCATATTTGACATAAAATGTAACACCTCTGTTTTTCTAATAGTAACAAATTACAACTTTGTCGTTAAAACTTGTCTCTTACTTATGAAAACTGCAATAAATAAGAAACTTAATGCATCTTTGGTTAGGAAACAGTTCATAAAAAAATATTGATTGCTACTTAAAAATGCATCATGTTGGTTTCCTAACCATTAGTGCAATAAATAGGTTACTTATTGCGGTTATGACTAGTAAACATTCTTTCTTAATAGTAATAATACTTAACATTATAGTATTTGTTGTTTTTTATAGCGGGAATAAATGCAGGAACAAACATTAAGTATCACGTAATATTCTCTACATTGTTACATATCATGTAGTGAAAGTTTCAACTCGATACCATATTTAGTCATGGAGATACAAACAAAACAAAAAAGAAATCTTTAACCGCGTTTTTCTCGAAATCAGGTTTAACCTAGTTATTGCACTTTTCGTTAAGACGGCAGTGTATATTGCTGTAGGTTTGATTCCAATTCTGTCGGGAGGACACGGCGCGGCATACGCTGGCAGAGTGTGCCGCTTGGGAGGAGCCGCGCCGTGCCCTCATCTCTGTGGTAGGCGGTGACCTCTCGCTGCCGGCCGTAGTCCATGCTATGGTCGGCGGTGAGGAGTCCTGGGACGCGGTGGCCTCCTTCTGCGAGACAGTTATCACGCAGAAGGAAGCTGCGGAAAGGGAGAGGGAGATCACAACCGCTCTCCCGGCCCGCAGCAGGCGCATCGGGCGTCGGAGGAGGGCATACGCTGCCCTCTTCCGGCCCCCCTAACTGGGTCCAGGGGCGGCGGACTTGGGGATGTCCGTCGCCCCCCATTCATCCGGACCCGAGGTGGCGGCGCGTGGTGTTCCCGTGCGCCCCTCTTCGACGTAGCGAGGGGAGTTAAACACCTCACTCCCCTCGCCGACGCGAGGTGGCCCGCAGGGGCGGGCCGGCACCAGCCGGGGATTGCGGAAGTCGCATACGTTCCCGCGATCCCCGGCGTAGGTGGGAGATGGAACCCCGGGGTGGTTTTAGTCAGTAAGAGTCTGACAGCCCCCTCCACCCGCCCCAGAGTGGAGGATTTCCATTAGGATTTCCTCCCGAGATCAAAAAAAAAAAAAAAAGGTTTGATTCCAATTGAAACGACTTGCTAATTGTTACACTTTTAATGCTCACTGTATGTACAGACAAACACGGAGGATCAATGGCGGACGTAAAAAAAAACAGATTGAACCATCAATAGATAAAGCTAGACGCCCAACGGGCAACGTTGTAGTTTCTTACAGACTAAAAATTTATATATTTTGTGTTGTCATAAACAATTACGTTACTTACCTGAAAATGAGATTTTTTGTTTATGGTGATATTGTTTTGAAATTGGTGTTAAATGAAAGGTTTTTGCCGGTTTTTGCATAAAAACAACATGACAAAAGAATTAAGTCAATAGGACGTCTAGTTTCAGAAATATAAGGAAAAATGTAAAAAAAAATTTGTCACATAATAAAAATTTTAAGTTTTTGTTCTAGGATTCTTTTATTATTATGAGTTATAGTTTAAATTATGGTTTTATAGAATAAGGTTTTAGAAATATAACCATGTTTTTTTTCTGACGATGAACACTGTTACGTTAGTAAAAAAATAAACCGGCTCAGTCACAGTCGCAACACAGCCGTCGAAGAGGCAACAACAAGGAAGAAAAAGGAAGCCGAAACCTGCGGAACAAGAAACCCCAGGAAGAACTGTTTTTAACCCGTCTCCTTCCCGAGGTCCTAGTGGATCGTGCTGCACTCACATAGGTACGCATTCAGGGGTACGTGGTGACGTGCGTAACCATGTCCTTGTCAGCGTCATCAAAGTCAATTCATTTATTTCAACTAGACCTTTGCCGAAAGTGGCGTGTAGATCCTCCATAACGAACATCTGTTCTTCCTGGCGGCGCGTCGCTCCTCCTTGTCTCGCTGCAGCTGTTCTTCCAGCCGACGGGCCTGTTCCTCTGGCCGGCGCGCGGCGGGCCTGTTTCTCCTTATATAGGTCAGTTAATTCTAGAAATTTCTATCGTCGAAACATCTGGAAAGTACTCGTAACTACCAAAAGAGATTTAAAGATACAATAGAGCGGCTATCAGAAGAAAGGTCATAGAAAAACTTTGATCCCATGCCTCAGTAACGCTATCTAGCTTTGAATAGCAAACATACAAATTTAATTTCTAAATTCAGCTATCACTCGTTAGGTGGCCAGGGTATACTAGGGATGTTACCTACTATTTAGATATCAGGTATCGACTATCTATAATAAAAGTAGAAAATGTTTTTCTTCAATTAATGCCAAAAAAATAGGAAAGCAATAAAATGCAGTTGTTTCAATGTAAATTACTTATTTAGAAAATTCTTTTAATATACAAATGACTAAAGTATCATTATACGGTACTAGCAGACCCGCGCAACTTAGTCGTCTACGTCACATTTTTCATTAATGTTCCGCTCTTATTGTTCGCAGCGTGATGTTATATAGTCTATCCTTCCTCGATAAATGGGATATCCAACACTAAAAGAATAATAAAGGGAGAATAAAGAAGAATAACAATAATAATAAAGGGTTAAAGCAAATTTACGAACAGCTGAACAAAATTTACGACAGGATAATCCTGATTTCGTGGAATTTCCATTGAGTCTATCATATGGTTTTGTTTCTGCTGCAGCTTTAAGACAGTCAGCCACGTTTTTTTTTGGATGCCAAACTTTTGTTCGACCTGTCTTTCCGTCGTAAATGTCTCCTTTCTTAGAATGCTTCGAGCATAACTTTGACGAAGCAGGTGGTAGCCAGTTTTCTTCTTTCCGGTCTATCTGCACAAACCGTATCCACTGTTCGGGTTCTTCACTACTATTTTCAATCGGATATTTAAAGTAGCAGAAACCTACTTAAACGAATAGACCTTGTTCCTTAATTGGCATTAAAATTTAATAACAGTTCAATAAATTATTGTGTACATACAGTGATCAATTATTTACTTATCTCACTGGATTTTCTTTTGATAAAATATCGATAATCAATACAATCGACGGCCAATAATACATCTCTAACAGAGCAAAGTTATGCTACTCAGCAATAGATGGCGTATATTACAAAATTTGCAAATGTTCTAGAACTATTTGAAAAAAATAGGTAGGTATTGAATTGTTATTTATTACTGTGTAAATATAAACAATATCTACGAAAATAAACCGAAGTTAGGTCCAGTCATTTTACGATACCGAGATTTGCAATAGCGTAATGCGCAACTCGGCATAATATTTTCTTGGAAAATGTTCGTTTTTTTGGTGGACATATAAGACTTGACATGCAGGGGTGCCACACCAGACTGAGCGACTTTTGTCCACCAGGACACAAGTATCGGATTACGATTTTGTTCGCTAGGTATGTCCTGTATATTGGTAGTATAAATTTAATGTCCTTGTAACTACCGCTGCCGACTGACCAGGCATCGAGAAGTGTAGAATGTTCTGGCATAGAAATGTCTAGAAAGTAGGTACTTGACTTTACTAGTACTGCTACTCGATACTAGATGGCGCTAGTAGTAACTGTTGTCAATATATAATATCTATCTAATTATATAAATTTAAGGCACCCCAGGGCCAGGGCTTACAAACTAGCTAAATTATACTAAATGACCGCTCGCTAGGGCATCCCCTGCGGGATACGGACCTCGGCTTAGCGACGTCATTTCGGGAGGACAACAAGGGACAGGCTGGGTCATAACGTTATTATTTAGGGGATTCTAAACTACTGGCTCAGCGACGCGGGCTGAATCGGTAATCAAAGGTCGGGGAGGGTTATTACTGGGACGTCGCGTCAGGCCCCGGCGGCGGGGCCGGAAAACGGAACGCGGTCTGAGTCGTGTGTGTTTTCGAAGAGTGCTGGTTTCCCTACAGCTCTCTTGAATCTGGGTGGGCGTCGTCGGGTTCGACGAGGGTATGCCGCGGGCGGCGAGTCCTACTGATCTGTGAGTGTATCGGGTAGCCGATGCGATAAGGGGATTTTGGTGTTTTGAAGCAGTTTCGATGAAACGCTGCGATAGTCGTTTCATGAACTGCTTCACTGTCGGGATTTTGAGGTCGACATGGAGTCGTTCGTTCCTAATGAAGCACGTCGCCCGCACGGCGCCCGTGGCCTTTCGGAGAAATCGATTTTGAACTACTTGCATCCTATGGATGTGGTGCGACTTTGCGTGCGCGAAGGTGGCGAAATAAAATTTTGTAGTGTAAATAATTACTGTTAACTTCGTGTAATCGTGTGGACTGCATATTGCTGTAGGTTTGATTCCAATTGAAACGACTTGCTAACTATTACACTTTTAATGCTCACTGTAAATACATACAAACACGGAGGATCAGACTAAAAAATTATATATTTTGTGTTTCCATAAACATAGGTACTGCCGCCCCAGGCAATCAAACAGTAACAACCCCTTATTTCTACTTACAGCAGAATCGGCAGCTGCATTTCAAAAACACGTAAAAAATCTAAACGACAATATAGCTAACAAACATACCCACTATATAATCGAAAGACACAAGATTATTAAACTATTTTAAGTTTAAATGCACAAAAACACAACATTTTCTTTCAGGTTCACTTAGACATTACTCATAAGCAAAGGTATGTAGGTACATAATATAGAAACTCATTAGGCATAAGTTTACATGTAAATGAGACCTAATATTTATAACTTAAATATAACTTATTCTATTACAACCTTAGGTAGGCATGCAATATTATGCATTTATTAACACAATACCTATTTCATACACCACAGGTAAGTATTCTATATTTTGTTGACTGAGTTACTAGTTTTTATAATTGTACATAAAAATAGAACACACATCTAGGTGTATAGCTGAAATTAAAATAAAGACATCTTATTTTATTAGAAAATTACTTTTCATATGCTTTGTAATGACCTAGTATATAATTGACCATTAGCTGTTTTTACCTGCAAGGCTCGAACCTTGCCGTCATTTCCAGGAAATACATTCACTACACGTGCCATGGGCCACGCCAACGGTGGAGCATTGGCTTCTCTCATGAGTACTAGTGCACCTACAGCTACATGAGGCATAGATTGACACCACTTATTTCTATTCTGAAAAGTATTTAAATAATGTTTATACCAAGCCTTCCAAAATCTTTGTTGTAATTGTATACATTGTTGCCAGAACTTGCTTTGGTTTCAGAAATATCTACTTCAGGGTACATAGTTAGGGCTGTACCTATAAGGAAGTGGCCCGGAGTCAGGTAACAGTAATCATTGACATCTTCAGAGAGAGGTAGAATAGGGCGCGAATTAAGCACGGCCTCTATCTGACATAAAACAGTATGTAACTGTTCATAAGTTAATGCAGCATCTAATACAATTCTTTTTAAATGGTACTTCATACTTTTCATAGCCGCTTCTGCAAGCCCTGCGAATACCGGCGCATAACTAGGCGTGAAATGAAAATGAATACCTTCTTTCGCGGCATAAGCTTGCACAAGCGTCTGGTGATCAGCAGAACTATTAAGCTTGTACAGCTCAGCTAGCTGGTTCCTTGCCCCACGAAAACACCCACCGTTATCGCAGAATACGTCGCTGGGCAAGCCACGTCTACTGATGAACCTTTTGAAAGACGCCAGGAATGCATCAGTTGACAAATCTGAAGTCAACTCTAAGTGAATTGCCTTCGTGACAAAGCATACATAACCTTTACTGACTATAGCTTTTCTTACACGCGAATTCTTAACTTGGATTGGCCCAGCGAAGTCCATGCCCACTTTTTGAAACGGTCTGCATGATGTCACGCGGTGTTGAGGCAAGGATCCCATTAACTGCTTCGCTGCACCAGCTTTCAGCCTAAAACAAACCAAGCATTTATGAGTCACTTTTTTGACTTGCCGCATGCCATTAATTAGCCAGTATTTTTGATTTAAGTTAACTAGGAGCGACTTAGGTCCAGCAAGTAATAACCTAACATGTTCACTCTGTATAATAAGTTCAGTTATTCGCGATTTTCGAGGTAGAATGATAGGATGTTTTTGTGCAATCGGTATATCCGAAATATCTAAACGACCCTACTCTTATCAGGCCATCTGTATCAATGCATGGATCTAGATTTTGCAGTGGCTCTCGCACGGAGTTACCTTTCCGTAACGAGTCTTTCTCTTCACAATAATGTATTGATTGCTCATGTTTAATAATTGAATGCAGCGCATGTTGCAACTCATTAGGACTGAGAGTGCCCCGAAGTTTTGTTTTCTCTTTTAAGTTTCGACAAAATCTTTGCAGATATGCAATTACCCTCATCATCTTTCCTATGTCTGAATATTCATTTATTATTTGAAATATATTATGCTGTATACCTGTAACGGACGCCGAGGCGTGATAAGAAATACATAGATAACGTACAAACATGCCTAATACCCCAAAACTCATTGGACGTAAAGTGGCTCCACTTTCACGAAACTAACCTGTGGGATCGGACAGGTCGCTACAGGTCGCGACAGGTTCCTGCAGATCTCGGACCCTGACGGAGCTGCTCGCCATATATTGGACGAGCAAAAGAAAATCGGAGAATGGCAAGATTATCCCGAGCGCAACTTGCACCTACGTGAAAACAGTATAAATATAGGCCAAATTTATTTGGTCGACAGGCCGACACATTCCGCTTCGCGCGTTCCGAGCGAACGCACGTCTCTCAGTGCTACGAACTCGCCTACGAGCCACCCGGCGCTACGCCCCAGCGGCCGCGCGCCACCTGTGCCGCATCGAGTCGCCCGCCCGACACTACGTAGCACTGCTACGAGTGTGCTACGGTTTCGTAGCAGCAGTTTGCTTTGCTACGCTTTGTGCCTACGCACACTGCGCGGCATTCAGCTGTTGCTACGCGCTTTGTAGGTAGCAGGTGTGCGAACACTTGTTATTTGCAAATCGTTTCTTCGGTTTTTTGCTCCTTTTGAGTAAAATCCACTTTCGGTGGTACTTGGGGGAAACCTTACGGTGTCAACGAACCCAAGTGGTGTGGACCCGACACACCTACCTAGCCCCTTCAGGGTTAGGTAAAGTCGGAAGGGCACTGGAATCGCGGCCTTGGGGGATCTCCTAGTCGCGCCCAGTGCTTAACCCCGCTCTCTTCCAGCATTCACCCGGGTCGGTTGGGTGTCTCAACCCCAACGAACCGGACCGGTCGTGAGACCCTAGGGCCCCGTTGCACATTAAGATAGGCAACGGGTTGACAAGCTTAGGGAACACCTTAGGTACGCACCTCCCTGTCTTTACCCGACAGGGAGGGTACTCATTCCCGGGTAGGCTTGGAAGGCCATTGGCATTGAAGAACCCTATCCGGAGGGCCTTCGGTTTAAACCTACGCGCGGGGGGGACCTATCCATTAAGTGACGCGTAAGTTTCTACGTGGCGCACTACGTCGCCAAATTGGGCAAAGACAGAGGCGTGATCGCCTCTGCACACCTCTAGGGCCCGGGCCATTGCCAGGGCTCTAGGGGAGTAAAACGCGTTGAATGTGACCAGGATGATGCTCCTGGTCACACCTCCGCCGGCGGTTGCCTTAGGAGTAGGTGGGGGGAGGGCCGGTGCCTGGAGCACGGGGCGCCCTGCGAGCGTTGCCCGAGTCGCCGTCGGCGGGGAGAAGGGCGGGATGGCCATGTCCAACTTCAGGTCCATGAGGGCCGGAATGGCCCTTATGGCCGGGGCGAGTGGAGTCGCGGTGTTGGATTGTGGGGCCTGGCGAGCGGCAGTCCTTAGGGCCGGAAAGTGGGCCCTATGGTTGCCGTTGCATGAGTTCGGACGCTGGGGGCCCGAGGCCCCCGAAGGATTCCCCACTAGTGTGGGGCACTCCCTCTGCTGGCGCGCGTGAGCACGCTTCGCCAGCTTGGGGGCGGAGGATTTGGGCGCCTTGGGGCAACCCCGGTAGTTAGCCGGTTGCCCTGTTGCGCCACACAGCACACAGCTGGGTGGCTCGGCGCAAAAGGTACGGTCCTTGGGGCGGGGGCAGTCAGCGGTGCCATGACTCCCCAGACACTTGACGCAGCGGGGTTTGCCGTGGCAATTCCCCTGCGAGTGTCCGTAGAGTTGGCAGCGATGACACTGTCCAACTATGCCGCTGCGGGCGGGGGTCTCCACCTTGAGGCCAGAGAGGCCACAAATTTTGGAGAGGGCGAATATGGGGTGGTGGCCCACGGTGGGGTCGCAAACGACCAACACCATGTCGTATGCAGCGCCCCCACGGCGGTGCATACGGTGGACCTGTGCCACCGGAATGTTCTGCGACTCAAGGTCGCGGCGGATATCCTCCACTGATATCTCGCGCGGGACGTTGCGCACGACGGCGCGGGTTTGTTTCTCCTCCGCGAAAGCGAAGGAGTGGAACGGGATGTTCCTGGCTACTAAGAGCCTGTGGAGTTCCCTGTAGTCGGTCGCAGTGGGGACCGTGACCTTAATGCCCGCTTGGACGGCACGGGCATTAGTGTACTTGATTCGGCGTTCATTGCACGCCGTGGAAACATCTGTCCACTTCCCCTTGTCGTGAATGAACAAGGGGGGGGGGCGGACAGTTTTCGGGGGAGGGGGGCAGCCGGGGCGGCAATGGCCATTGGGCTGTTCGGGCGGCTGGCCTGTTGGGGACACCAACAGGTGAAGCGGCGCGAGAGACGGGGGCAGAGGGGGTGGGGTAAAGAGCGGGGGGAGAAGGTGCCTTGACGGCAGTCTTCTTAGCTGCGGGTGCAGCTTCCGTCTTCGGGTTGCCCCTCTTCTTCCTCTTTCCTCCGGCGGCAGCGCCGCTTCACCTGTTGGTGTCCCCCAACAGGCCAGCCGCCCGAACAGCACAATGGCCATTGCCGCCCCGGCTGCCCCCCCCCCCCCGAAAACTGTCCGCCCCCCCCCCCCCCCCTTGTTCATTCACGACAAGGGGAAGTGGACAGATGTTTCCACGGCGTGCAATGAACGCCGAATCAAGTACACTAATGCCCGTGCCGTCCAAGCGGGCATTAAGGTCACGGTCCCCACTGCGACCGACTACAGGGAACTCCACAGGCTCTTAGTAGCCAGGAACATCCCGTTCCACTCCTTCGCTTTCGCGGAGGAGAAACAAACCCGCGCCGTCGTGCGCAACGTCCCGCGCGAGATATCAGTGGAGGATATCCGCCGCGACCTTGAGTCGCAAAACATCCCGGTGGCACAGGTCCACCGTATGCACCGCCGTGGGGGCGCTGCATACGACATGGTGTTGGTCGTTTGCGACCCCACCGTGGGCCACCACCCCATATTCGCCCTCTCCAAGGTTTGTGGCCTCTCTGGCCTCAAAGTGGAGACCCCCGCCCGCAGCGGCATAGTTGGACAGTGTCATCGCTGCCAACTATACGGACAAGCGGTTTTGTTTGACAAAACGCGAGGCCGATTTTCCAGACCCACTCCCAGCCCGATCACCATGTTTGGTAAGCCGATCCCTTGGGAGAAGCAAGCCAAATATCTAGGTGTGATCCTCGACCGACATCTTACGTTCGGTGAGCATATAAAGAAGGTACGTTCGCGTGCCTCTTTCGCTCTCAGTAGGCTTCACTCCATGCTGAATGCACGCAGCAAGCTGTCCCTAAGATGTAACTGCGCATCTTCACGACGTGCATACGCCCCATAATGACGTATGCGTGCGCCACTTTCGCGCACGCAAAGTCGCACCATATCCATAGGATGCAAGTAGTTCAAAATCGATTTCTCCGAAAGGCCACGGGCGCCCCGTGGTTCATTAGGAACGAACGACTCCATGTCGACCTTAAAATCCCGACAGTGAAGCAGTTCATGAAACGACTATCGCAGCGTTTCATCGAAACTGCTTCAAAACACCAAAATTCCCTCACTGATCAGTAGGACTCGCCGCCCGCGGCATACCCTCGTCGAACCAGACGACCCCATCACCCAGATTTAAGAGAGCCGTAGGGAAACCAGCACTCTTCGAAAACACACACGACACAGACCGCGTTCCGTTTTCCGGCCCCGCCGCCGGGGCCCGTCGCGACGTCCCAGTAATAACCCTTCCCGACCTTTGATTACCGAGCCAGCCCGCGTCGCTGAGCCAGTAGTTTTAAACTCCCCAAATAATGTTATGACCCAGCCAGTCCCTTGCTGTTCCTCCCAAAATGACGCCGCTAGCCGAAGTCCGTATCCCACAGGGGATGCCCTAGCGAGCGGTCATGTAGTTAGTTTGTAAGCCCTGGCTGGGGGCCTTAAATTCATTTGAGACCACCACAGGATAGTCCGGTTAAGCAGTAACTAGCCTTAGTGTGCTGAACTGCGAGTGGTACCCGTCAAAAAAAAAAAATAGCTGTTTGAATCCAAGCCAAAGTTATTTTGGAGTCGGTGAATAGGTACACATCATCAATTTGAATATTTTTATGTAAGGTATCATAAACTCGATCCATTAAAATGGAAAGAAGCAATGTAGCATTAAGCTCCAGCCTGGGTATCGTTAATGCGTTCGCACGTGGGTTTACTCGCGACTTCGAACAGAGTAAGGATAATTCAGCCTTACCTGTTTTGTCAACCACTCGTAGGTATATGCAGCACCCGTACCTCGTCGTGCTGGAGGCATCCGCGAAGCCAATCAGCTGGACTGCTGCTGCGTTGATGGTTGGGATGTGCCGGTCTAAATTGATAGGATGCATGGCAGCTAAGCTTCTAGCAAATTAAAGCCACTCGTCAACTAGCTCATTAGGTATATGTTCATCCCATCCAATATTAAATGACCATATTTTTTGCATAATACTTTTGGCCTTAATTACAATCAGACTAGCAAAACCCATGGGATCATAGACCTTTTGATATATAGCTAAGATCTCCCCTTTTTGTCATTATATTTTCATCAAATGGTTCTGGGCTGTCTATTTTAAAACAATCCTTTTGAACATCAAGTGTAAGCCCCAAAGCTTTCATATTTTGAAGGTCAAGCTCGCTAAATTGCTGTTCCACCTCTGGAATGTCAGAGAGAACAGAATGTGTGTTAGAAGCCCATTTATGCAAACTAAAGCTCCCATAACTTAACAGTTCACATAACTGCCGTTTAGCTTCAAGCAATTTGTGCAAATCAGAACATGAATAAATTACATCATCAACATACATACAATTATTTATTATAAATGATGCTAGCAGTAGCTCATGCTCATGCCTTTGTGCAAGTTCAAGTAAACAGCGCATTGCTAAATAGCTTGAAGACTTCACACCACATACATTTTATAGCCTGACTAGGGTCGTCACACCACAGAACGTTCTGGAGTGAAGTTTGTTCCGGGTTAATCAATATGTTGCGAAACATTTTCATAATATCTGAACTCAAAGTGAATTCTCCAAATTGAAATAACAAAACAATATCAAATAAATATTTCTGTGCCGTAGTCCCATTTAATAAAATATCGTTGAATGAGATCTTTTTAATAGTTTTCATTGAAGCATCATACACAACTCTAGTACGAGTGCTCTTGCTTTGCTCGTTTATAACCACATGATGTGGCATAAAATAGATAGGATTTTCATAGAAATTGTAAGAGCCAATATCAACAAAGTGCCCATGACCGAGCTCTATGTACTCATCTATGAACTTTTGATAATCATTAAGTAAGTTAATGTTGCTTTGCAATCTTTTTTCCAGACTGAGAAACCTGTGCAAGGCCAGGTCAAAAGAATTCCCTAGTCTCATTTACTTTGCAGGTTTCTGGCTTCAAAGGTAAGTCAACAGTGAATTTTTTTATTTTTAAGTTTTACTGAACTTACAAAGATATTTTCAGCTAACTTTTGCTTCGAATCCCTTTCTACTAGCAATTCCGGAACGCTCTCCACCTCCCAAAGCTTCCTGACACTGTCTCACTTACGTCTATTTCGCACTTAGTACAAATTAAAGATGCAACCTGATTCTTTATGATGCTAGATGTCATTGCTCCAGCAATGACATGGCCAAACTTCGTGTTTCTGATGCCTGCATATGAAGATTGCTGCTGGTCGTCTAGGTCACTGCATGCATGTAAGAGCTGAGGTTCCTCAAGCAGCAGGAGGACCTGGCAAAAGATATCAGCACCTATTAGCATATTTATTTCCGAAGGTTGGTTAAAAGTTGTATCTGCCAACGTGATACCAGCAGGGATTTGTATGCCTTCTAGGCTGACTGGTGATTGAGGTAAGTTACAAGTGATTTTATCTACCACGTGACAGTTAACTAGAGTTAAATTGGGATGTCAAAGAATTTACTTTTAATGGAATACAATAGCTGACTTTGTTCTGGCTCTCTGTCACACCAATGAGGTTAATATCATTTCGCTTAGGAGTATATGCTACGACCTTCACTGCCTTTGTAGTGATCAGCGACACCTGAGAACCTGTGTCTAGTATGCACTTTATATGCACTTCTCGCCCATCTTTTGTAAACACCTTTACCCATGCTGTAGGAAGTAAAATATTATTAGCAGGGTCCCCAGATAGGAGGACCACTGGGCCTGGACCACCTTCTTCAGCGAGATGTAGCAGCGTGTGATGAGTTTTCTTGCACTGCCCACACCTAAAGTGGTATTTACATTTGCCAGGGTGTGTATTTAAACAATTATGTTGCATAAGCTTTTTGCTTTTGCAAAAGAGACTCTCTCTTTACTGGACCGTAATTTAAATGTTGGACATGAGTATAACTTATGATCTGAACACTTACAGTAGAGTCACTCCATTGCTGTCTTGGCTGTTGCTGCTAGCGCTACCTTATTCTTGGCTGGCTGCATGGTTGCACCCTGTTGCTTTCCGCCTTCGTTGCCTCAGCCCGGATATGTGTTCTCTAGAGCGAGAGCATGCCTATCCAAATCCTCAACTGTAGGGTCATGCTCTGGATCACGCTCCAGCTGATAAAAGCGGGAGCTGTAGAGGTCCAGCTTACGCTCCAAGATGCCCAGAAGACTAGGTTCCCAGTTGGCCACTTCTGCCTTCAGGTTGCGCAGAGCGCTTAGTGTCTGCCTCACTACGGAAACAAAATTCCTAATCTCATTAGCATTAGGGAACTTGGCAAACTTGTCCAAGTCTAAGAGTGTTTACATGCTCATTTACAATCTTATATTTGTTATAAAATTGCTTGTCTAATACTTAATTGCAATGCATTGTCATAACTTTCACTGACAAGAGGAAGATTACTAATTCATTCGTAAGGGGGGCCCTGGAGGAATGATCGCAGGTAATAAGAGTTTTTGGACGTTGTCCAAGGATGTGTCGCTGTGGATCACAGATTTGAATACCTCTATAAAGTTTACATACTCGGAATATTTAGCAGTAAAATTTGAAATATTGATGTGGGGTAATCTAGTTCTAGAAACGACACTGTAACCTGACCCAAGTTTTCCCTTCCTTGTTTCTACCTTTTGATTTTATGTTTTCATTTAAAAGAGTCAGACAGTGGAAATACTTGTTTTCCATGTCCTCAACATTTTCAATGTCTGACGAATCTAATGCCAAGATATCTTTAATTTATATATTTTGTGTTGTCATAAACAATTACGTTACTTACCTGAAAATGAGATTTTTTGTTTATGGTGATATTGTTTTGAAATTGGTGTTAAATGAAAGGTTTTTGCATAAAAACAACATGACAAAAGAATTAAGTCAATAGGACGTCTAGTTTTAGAAATATAAGGAAAAATGTAAAAAAAAAATTGTCAAATATAAAAATTTTAAGTTTTTGTTCTAGGATTCTTTTATTATTATGAGTTATAGTTTAAATTATGGTTTTATAGAATAAGGTTTTAGAAATATAACCATGTTTTTTTTTCTGACGATGAACACTGTTACGTTAGTAAAAAAATAAACCGGCTCAGTCACAGTCGCAACACAGCCGTCGAAGAGGCAACAACAAGGAAGAAAAAGGAAGCCGAAACCTGCGGAACAAGAAACCCCAGGAAGAACTGTTTTTAACCCGTCTCCTTCCCGAGGTCCTAGTGGATCGTGCTGCACTCACATAGGTACGCATTCAGGGGTACGTGGTGACGTGCGTAACCATGTCCTTGTCAGCGTCATCAAAGTCAATTCATTTATTTCAACTAGACCTTTGCCGAAAGTGGCGTGTAGATCCTCCATAACGAACATCTGTTCTTCCTGGCGGCGCGTCGCTCCTCCTTGTCTCGCTGCAGCTGTTCTTCCAGCCGACGGGCCTGTTCCTCTGGCCGGCGGGCCTGTTTCTCCTTATATAGGTCAGTTCATTCTAGAAATTTCTATCGTCGAAACATCTGGATAGTACTCGTAACTACCCACGGAGCAAATATTTGCTCCGTGTAACTACCCAAAGAGATTTAAAGATACAATAGAGCGGCTATCAGAAGAAAGGTCATAGAAAAACTTTGATCCCATGCCTCAGTAACGCTATCTAGCTTTGAATAGCAAACATACAAATTTAATTTCTAAATTCAGCTATCACTCGTTAGGTGGCCAGGGTATACTAGGGATGTTACCTACTATTTAGATATCAGGTATCGACTATCTATAATAAAAGTAGAAAATGTTTTTCTTCAATTAATGCCAAAAAAATAGGAAAGCAATAAAATGCAGTTGTTTCAATGTAAATTACTTATTTAGAAAATTCTTTTAATATACAAATGACTAAAGTATCATTATACGGTACTAGCAGACCCGCGCAACTTAGTCGTCTACGTCACATTTTTCATTAATGTTCCGCTCTTATTGTTCGCAGCGTGATGTTATATAGTCTATCCTTCCTCGATAAATGGGATATCCAACACTAAAAGAATAATAAAGGGAGAATAAAGAAGAATAACAATAATAATAAAGGGTTAAAGCAAATTTACGAACAGCTGAACAAAATTTACGACAGGATAATCCTGATTTCGTGGAATTTCCATTGAGTCTATCATATGGTTTTGTTTCTACTGCAGCTTTAAGACAGTTAGCCACGTTTTTTTTTGGATGCCAAACTTTTGTTCGACCTGTCTTTCCGTCGTAAATGTCTCCTTTCTTAGAATGCTTCGAGCATAACTTTGACGAAGCAGGTGGTAGCCAGTTTTCTTCTTTCCGGTCTATCTGCACAAACCGTATCCACTGTTCGGGTTCTTCACCACTATTTTCATTCGGAAATTTAAAGTAGCAGAAACTACTAAAACGAATAGACCTTGTTCCTTAATTGGTATTAAAATTAAATAACAGTTCAATTATTGTGCACATACAGTGTTCAATTATTTACTTATCTCACTGGATTTTCTTTTGATAAAATATCGATAATCAATACAATCGACGGACAACAATCATCTCTAACAGAGCAAAGTTATGCTACTCAGCAATAGAGGGCGTATATTACAAAATTTGCAAATGTTTTAGAACTATTTAAAAAAAAATATTGAATTCTTATTTATTACTGTGTAAATATAAACAATATTTACGAAAATAAACCGAAGTTAGGTCCAGTCGTTTTACGATACCGAGATTTGCAATAGCGTAATGCGCAACTCGGCATAATATTTTCTTAGAAAATGTTTTTTTTTTTGGTGGACATAAATAAGATTTGACATGCCACACCAAAATGAGCGACTTTTGTCCACCAGGACATAAGTATCGGATTACGATTTTGTTCGCTAGGTATGTCCTGTATATTGGTAGATAGTATAAATTTAATGTCCTTGTAACTACCGCTGCCGACTGACCAGACATCGAAAAGTGTAGAATGTTCTGGCATAGAAATGTCTAGAAGGTACTTGACTTTACTAGTACTGCTACTAATACGCTCTCGGTAGGCTCCACTCTATGCTGAATGCACGCAGCAAGCTGTCCCTAAGATGTAAACTGCGCATCTACACGACGTGCATACGCCCCATCATGACGTATGCGGGCGCCACGTGGTTCATTAGGAACGAGCGACTCCATGTCTACCTCAAAATCCCGAAAGTGAAGCAGTTCATGAAACGTCTATCGCAGCGTTTCATCGAAACTGCTTCAAAACACCGAAATCCCCTTATCGCATCGGCTACCCGATACACTCCCTCACAGATTAGTAGGACTCGCCGCCCGCGGTATACCCTCGTCGAACCCGACGACGCCATCACCCAGATGCAAGAGAGCCGTGGGGAAACCAGCACTCTCAGAAAACACAGATACAGACCGCGTTCCGTATTCCGACCCCGCCGCCGGGGCCCGTCGCGACGTCCAGTAATAACCCTCCCCGACCTTTGATTACCGAGCCAGCCCGCGTCGCTGAGCCAGTAGTTTTAAATCCCCTAAATAATAACGTTATGACCCAGCCTGTCCCTTGTTGTCCTCCCGAAATGACGCCGCTAAGCCGAGGTCCGTATCCCGCAGGGGATGCCCTAGCGAGCGGTCATTTAGTATAATTTAGCTTAGTTTGTAAGCCCTGGCTGCCTTAAATCCATTTGATGCCACCACTGGATAGTCCGGTTCAGCAGTAACCAGCCTTAGTGTGCTGAACTGCGAGTGGTCACGACCAATAAAAAAAAAGACGCTTTCAACAATATCTCACTTGAAATCTGTCTGTAATTTAGAAGTTATGAAGTCACATACATATAAACATACATACATGCCGGTCAACATCATAGCCCTCCTTTAGCATCGTCGAAGTCGGGTAAAAAGTAATTTGTAAATGTGATATTAACCTTTTGTCGTTATCTGAATGACCTCATATTTTATTGTGAATTATACAGATAAAAGCGCGTGTTTACTTTAAATATTGAATGGGTTTTCCCTTACGCTGTCTCCTGTTTATCGTCTGCCAACGACATACCTGTAAAAGTAGGTATCCAGTGTTGTTTCGTTAAAAATAACGTATTATTATACAAACACTACAACTCAAGGTATTGACGGATTAGAACAGGCTCTAACCATGAAGTGGAAATGCCACGTTGGCTGTCGTTTGTAGATCTTTGGCAGTCGTAACGAATTGTCAGTAGCTAGTAGGAAGAATGACACCAGTCTTAAAAAAGTACCATGTAGTGTAGTGGCTAGGATGTGAAGTTTAGATTGGCAGTCGCTCCACGTAAAATACTGGTATTCAGCTGATTCCGGTTTGACTGGAAGGTGACCACAATAAAGTTCGGAAAAATCTAGGCAGATGATGACCAAGTGATCCTATCAGGGTTTTGTTTTTATTGGTACGTACGGAACTCTAAAAACATAAAAGATATTTGAAACTGCGATGTTACACCGCAGTCGTTATCTGGTTGAACCCCATCTGACCCCATATTTTATAACCAACTATACCTACTTAATTCATAACAGATAAAAATGCCTAGAAAACGGTTTCGTTTTTAGACGACACATGTCTCTAACAAGAATTAATAATATATCTTAATAATATCTTGGGACAACTCACACACGGTCATCTGATCCCAAACTAGGCAACCAGACAACTGATAAACATACTTATATATTTCTAAATACAAACATATTATAGACAAATTACACCCAGACACAGAACAAATGATCATGCTCATCACACAAAGATTTGTCCTGAGTGGGTATCGAACCTACGACCTCCGGTTTAGCAGTCAGGGTCACTAACCACTCGACCAACAGGCCAGTCATTACCGCTGTTAAGCCTTAAATTTAACTACGGAACCCTAAGAACCTATAATATTCCTTACGCGTGTTAAATCCCTTTGCGTGGGTTGCGAAAACTAATTTTGATTATTAACTCGTATCATATGATATCACCTTTTTTGTTTGTAAATATTGATGGGTCCTCAAAAAAAAGTAGTTGGCTAGTCGAGTTATGTAAATATAACTACTTTTTGATGTTTAAAAATTAATCGAAACGCCGACACAAAGCAGGCCACGTTATTGGCACCACATGGTATCAGTTCTTATAAAAAACATAATTTAATTCACATATTTTTTTAAATTAAGTATTCAAATCGGACATTCAAAAGATATCATGATTTTATCAAAACAATCCGCGCCGCGCCGCTTTTCCATATTCCGGCAGAATAATGAAAATAAAGGATTGTTTTTGAACCTATAGATATTGATTCTTTATTTTTTGGTAGGTTTGTTGCGAATAAAAGAAATTATGAATAAACGTCGGTTACATTTTAATCTAAGTCACATGCTCAACCCAACAGGCTGAAACCATGCAGTCTACGTCTGAAGAAAAAGTTGCTGTATGAAATAGTGTAAAATGTGCCCGCGCGCACAATCAAATTGGATCCCCTGCAGCGAGCTGGTCTATGAACGCACAGTAATCCAAAAGTTCGTAAAAATTAACACTAACACACTCATGGGAGCGGGGCAGCAAGCGACACAGCCTCCCCTTCTGAATGCTTACGCACGGCTGCCACCTGCGCCCGCACAGAGATTCGCTGAGACTTTAAAATATAGAAGTCTCAATATTAAACATTTTCTTTGCAAAAATTGACTGATTTACATGAGCAATGTTCATATTGTAGCACAATTAACCACCAATTGTTCTATGTAAAAATATGTTTAAATTTCAGCCGTTTGGAAGGAGTAGGCAAAATAAGCGCAAAAACTGTGTGTTGTGAAATATTTTTTACGGCAAAACTATTTGACTTACGATAAAAACAAATGTTCATATTGTTGTACATAAATCTACAATAAATACATATTTTTTTCCAACCTTTTGACCCAGCCGTTAATGAGAAGTAGGCTTTAGAATGTTACCTTTTGCGGCTCTAAAGCGGTGGTAGGCCCTTAAGTTATGCAGCTTGGACAAACATAGGAAATCGCATATTTTTAAACATTTCATTAGGGAACTCTAAAATGATACAGTGACACCACCGACGTTGATAATTCGGTGACCTTAAGGGGTTACGCTCTGCTTCAGAATTATCTGCAAATAAAGTCTTATCACTAGAAACTATCCCTAAAAGAGATATATTATGTAGCCAATCAACCAGCGCATTGCATTCATATTCCTAGAGTGATCAACAACGGTGGTCACGCCTACCTTTTAAAAAAAGACGCTATAAAATAAAATGTGTAGAGCACAGTGTGTGCTGGCGGTGCTGGCGGTATGCGTGGGAGTAGCCCACTGCTGGGGTAAGTAAGTTTTGCAATCTCCTATTTTTGTTATGTAAAGTATGTGTTTTTGAGTTCCGAACCTCGAAAACGAAAATCATATAAATATGATCACTCGTGTGTCTGTCGTCTATCTTTTACAGCCAGTTTTTTCAGAATCTACTTGGCCGATACAGTTGAATTTTGGTGCAAATATGAACATCTGTAACCTTAACACAGACTCGGTTCTATATTCAATATTTTTTTATTTAAAATTGTTTTTTTGAGAGAAATAGAATGAAAAAACATATCACGTGATTCCACAAGTTGTAAGGATGCCGTGTGAAATGGCTCGTTGTAAGGGTCTAAATAGTTTTTGTATAATTTTTGTTATGAAGTTATAGAAAAAAGGTAAAATTTTACCATTCCGTCTCCCTGTCTCCGAATTTACTGACCCTAAAATGTTGTTCAACAAATACATACTGTTCTTTACTTATAGATTATACGAAAAACTATACGAAGTCCATGGATTTAAAGTAACAATTTAAAATACATTAGCATTTGGCCTTTATGTATATTTAGAATGGAAAGCTATTTTTTGTGTACGAATAATTTAGGTAAACTTTGAAAAATACCAGTGCATTGGGAGGTTATAGGAGCAATTAGAAATGAACATTTTAGCTGGTTCTTGATTCCGAGGTATACCTTAGTATAGCAATTTCAGAGTCTTGATTTCTGTTTAGGATTTCGAGCATTTTTATAAATAAAATAACGGAAGTCTTCGCCTGTCTGCCTATCCGTCTATCACAGGCTATTTGCTTCGAATCTACTAGACCTATCTAGAATTTCTGTGACCCAAATACGGACGCGTTACGTAAATAGATAAATATTGAAGATGGATTTACTTTTGGGGAGTAAAAAAAATATGAGTTTCTCAAATATTTTACTAAATGACCGCTCGCTAGGGCATCCCCTGCGGGATACGGACCTCGGCTTAGCGGCCTCATTTCGGGAGGACAGCAAGGGACAGGCTGGGTCATATCATTATTATTTGGGGGATTTAAAACTACTGGCTCAGCGACGTGGGCTGGCTCGGTAATCAAAGGTCGGGGAGGGTTATTACTGGGACGTCGCGACGGGCCTCGGCGGCGGGGCCGGAAAACGGAACGCGGTCTGTATCTGTTTTTTCTAAGAGTGCTGGTTTCCCTACGGCTCTCTCTCTTGAATCGTCGGGTTCGACGAGGGTATGCCGCGGGCGGCGAGTCCTACTGATCTGTGAGGGAGTGTATCGGGTAACCGATGCGATAAGGGGATTTTGGTGTTTTGAAGCAGTTTCGATGAAACGCTGCGGTAGTCGTTTCATGAACTGCTTCACTGTCGGGATTTTGAGGTCGACATGGAGTCGCTCGTTCCCAATTAACCACGGGGCGCCCATGGCCTTTCAGAGAAATCGATTTTGTAGTACTTGCATCCTATGAATGTGGTGCGACTTTGCGTGCGCGAAGGTGGCGCACGCATACGTCATTATGGGGCGTATGCACGTCGTGTAGATGCGCAGTTTACATCTTAGGGACAGCTTGCTGCGTGCATTCAGCATTTTTAAATAATTAATTGGGTACGAAGTAATATAAGAAGATTATAAATCATTTCCTTTCGTATTTCCGAACAAGGGTCCTGACATTATGTGTATTGTGTGTATGTGTGCTGTGTATTAAGTCTATGGTTTTAAAGTAACATGTTACAGTAACATAACTCATATTTAGATGTTATTGTGAGTGAGTCTTGCATCACATTCACTCATTAAAGTTTATCAAAGATGATTTACTGTGAATTTAGCAAATATATATAAAACTGAAAACATGTCTTCGAAAAGCTAAAAAAACTTGCCAAGTAACGGAATCATTGTTTTTTTTTTTGACGCTCCAAGTGAGGTGACTTGGTGTCTTTCAGCATTTCGCTTACTCGACTCCAGTCAGTGATCACTCGGGTCGGGGGGGGGGGGGGGGGGGGAGAATCATTGAATTTAACACGCTCATTTATCTTTATTGGTAAAAATCAAATTTTCTACAGTTGCATTTTTTTACCACCCATCACGATTTTGCATATAATATGGTGACTGATTTTTTCACCAGCAATCATTACTCAGATTCAGGAAAGCTGTAGGGAAACCAGCACGCTTCGCAAATAGAAATACAGACCGCGTTCCGTTTTCCGGCCTCGCCGCCGAGGCCCGTCACGACGTCCCTGTAAAAACCCTCCTCGACCTTTGATTACCGAGCCAGCCCGCGTCGCTAAGTCAGTAGTTTTAAATTCCCCAAATAATAATGCCCAGCTTGTCCCTTGCTGTCCTCCCGAAATGACGCCGCTAAGCCGACGTCCGTATCCCACAGGGGATGCCCTGGCGAGCGGTCATTAAGTTTAATTTAGCTAGTTTGTAAGCCCTGGCTGGGGGCCTTAAATTCATTTGAGGCCACCACAGGATAATCCAGTTAAGCAGTAACCAGCCTTAGTGTGCTGAACTGCGAGTGGTCATCGTCCCAAAAAAAAAAACCAGCAACATTATGCTTTTTCACAAAAGTCCTCAGTAAAGTAAAATCATCTTTTGTTTCAGACTTCGCCGTAAGCTCAGGAGATCAACTTATATTTTATAATGATAACGGAACAGAGACAGAAAGAGTACACTTAAAGTCCCGAAACCTCGGAGGATTGGCCTACGATGTAGTTCACAACATAATGCTGTACGTCGACAAACGGAACCACCGCGACACTATTTGTGGATACAACTTATCTTCCAAAGAAAACGAATGTTACATCCAGAGTAGCGGTCGTAACATTGTCAGTATCGCTTACGATCCGGCCACTGAAAAACTCTTCTTCACTGATGCCAATGAAAAAAGCATCAATTGGATTTCACTAAAACGCGGATCTAGGAACAATATTTACGGAAATCTTTTAATCAAGATGTATGACAGGACCCCTGATGATATCGCCGTAGATAGCTGTGGAGGGTACGTTACTAATGACAGTTCAAAAGAACCGACTTTTAAATTAAAAACACTACACTGAGAAAAATAACTTTAATTTCGGAAATCGGTATTTTAGAAAGTCGGTATCTCCGTTTTGTATTGCAAACATCCATACTTCCATCCAAACTCACGCATTTTTGGTCATTTTAAAATGAAATGATATTTTATCTCAAAAACAGTGACAGAGAGTGGAGTGCCTAAAGTAGGTGATGCGCACTAATTTGTATGCTTACTGCATTTCATTTACACGTGCTGTCTGTGGGCTCACTATACTCAAAAGTCATATAGCGCAATAATAATCTCCTTATGGTCCACCGCAGTTGACTTTGTTCTAATCTATTACAATAATCAAAAGTGGTATTCAACTTACAGGTACATTTACTGGACTAAAACAGAGTCCATTGATAATATAGACATAGAGAGAGCTCGTTTTGATGGTTCCGGGAGAGAGGCCTTATACGACCAATTTCATGGTCTCGACGTTATTAGCTTGACTATCGATCCACAAACACAGCACATTTTCCAGTTTGATGGTGCGTATATGAATATTGAAGATATGAATGGAGGAAACGAACACATAAAGTTCACAAAAGAACAGTCTGTAGTAAAAGAGTTGACCGTATCAAAAGATTACGTCTACTTTATGACAAAGACCCCTAGCAAGAGCTACCAAAGTGTTTGGCGATTCCCTAAGAACGTTGTGGGCCATGTTGATACCGAAGAGATAAGTAAGTTGTATTTTGATGGGTCCCTCGGTTTAGCCACAAACTTCAAAATAGAAGATCAAATTAAAGGACGTCAAGATTGTGATTCACTGTCGAATGTGATAGCAACAGTCATCGAAGTACCTGTTAAAACTTATGAGCGGTACGATGTATGTGTAAACTATTGTTTGCATGGTAACTGCAACGTCAATAATGAGGGACTGCCTAAATGCAGGTAAAATATACTCTTCTCCTTTTGAGGAATTCTCTTAAATAATGTTGTTGATAAAATCATGTCACACATTGTCATAACTTGTTTCAGCTGTAATTCCGGTTACTCAGGAGAGCGGTGTGAGGTCTCCTCGTGTCAAGGATACTGTCAAAACGATGGCGAATGTTCCTTGAAAGAGAACAGTGTTCCAGTCTGTCAGTGCAAAGTAGATTACTACGGAGATAGATGCCAGGTAGCAGACTGCCTGAATTATTGTTTCAAAGGCAACTGCAGTTTAAGTGATGAGGGACATCCTACTTGCAGGTACTACAGATTCTTCTCTTTGTAATAGTTTTCTTGTTGAATGTGTTAAAATACTCACATTTAATATTTTCGTCGTTTCAGTTGTAACGCCGGTTACTCAGGAGAGCGGTGTGAGGTCTCCGCGTGTCACGGTTACTGTCAAAACGACGGTGAATGTTCCTTTAACGAGAACAGTGTTCCAGTTTGTCAGTGCAAAGTAGATTACTCCGGAGACAGATGCCAGGTAGCAGACTGCCTGAACTATTGTTTCCAAGGAAACTGCAGTTTAAGTGATAAGGGACACCCAACTTGCAGGTACGACAGAATCTACTCTTTGTAATGGTTTTCTTGTTGAATGTATTTCGAATATTTATGTTTAACATTTTCATCGTTTCAGCTGTAATGTCGGTTACTCAGGAGAGAGGTGTGAGGTCTCCGCGTGTCACGGGTACTGTCTAAACGACGGCGAATGTTCTCTAAACGAGGAGGATGAGCCAGACTGCCAATGTGCTGGTAACCACGTGGGAGCGAGATGTGAAGCTGATGTAACTAAAACTACCCCTACATACGAACTAGAGAATAAAAACCTAACTCTAGCTGATTTCTTATCGATTTGTCGAAATCCTTCCTCAAAAATATTGTTACTTGTTGAGGTACCCTAAATTATTGAGTCAAAGTTTCACTCTGGATAATAAACTGATATTTTTCTGAAAGCTTGTGAACGAATATATCCCTGGCATAGTTTTGTCAAAAAAGTACCCTTTACTTTGAAAACAGCCACTAACTACCCTTTACAGGCGAAGACAGGTATAACATGAAACAGTGTTGGGAGTACCTAATATGTATTTTACGCGCACAATGTACTGCCTCAACAAAATTACGTTAAATAAGGTTGTGTGGCGATTCAGGCATTTGTAATCGGTGTCGGCGCTTTGTCGGGCTTTTTTGTACAAACAAGAAGTCGGTTACTCGAAAACAGCCCAATTTGGCTAACAAGTTACCTGGGTCAAAATCGTTAGCCTTGGAAATGTTCTGTTTAGTGTCGGACGTAAAAGAACAGCATCTTCTCATCACTCCCCACGAGTGTCGACTAAGACGATGTCGAAGAAGAGGCGACTAAGGGACTCACTAGAGAATGGGCAGCAGCATTATCTGTGGTTCTGTGCATTGCAACAGCGACACTGCGATCCCCAACCCGCCTGCAAAGCCCTTGGGGGAGGCCTGTGTCCAGCAGTCAACGTCTTTCGGCTGGTATGATGATGATAGCTCTAGAACATCGCATCTAGAGGAACGCACTCAGTACAGTAGATACATAACTAAATGAAAGAAGAGTCGATATGCTAAATGCCAATTAAGCAGTCGAAAAGTTATTTTTGACAATGATAATTAAACCTTAAAAAATATATTCTGAATATTTCAATGCTACTCATATTTATCTTTATAAAGTTAAAAACCATCACATACATATTAAAAATACTTTATTTTATATTAATTCTTAAAACTTAAAATTACAACTAGAAAAACCTGACTGACTAATAATAATTTCAATCTACTGACAGGACCTCAAGTATAGACTTTAGCGTCTTGTATTTTAAGTTGATATTTAAGTGACCACTTGTATTAATAGAATTTTGTCTTTTTCATGTATAACATACATTTTATGGTTATAAAATAAGGTATAAGCTCGAATTCTAAATTCAAATACAGGAAATACGGTATTGGAATGTTATTTTTTTTTTTTTTTTTTTTTTTTTTTTTTTTTTTTTTTAAAAACGTTGCCCCACACTAGGAATTATTGTGCCTAACATTTTTTCAATTCAAATTATTCAATTAAATTGATAATGTTATTTTCTGTGGTGAACAGACGTTTTCAATGAATTCCTGATGCTGATACATCTCATGTGCGGATTATAGGAAATATGCGTGACAAAATTATTTATTATTAAAGCAGCTTATGATACTAACAGTGAATACTGGATCAAAATCGATAAAAAAACAAACGAGTAATAAAAAGAAAGAAAAAAAATTATTGTATTATTATAAACAAATATATCTGAAGCGCGAATGGACATCATGGACTTTGGCGTCAGATTTTGCGTATGTTACATGCAAATTCCTCATGACACCGGCACCCACACTCTTAACAAAGTAGTTACACAATACTTTTATGTATAGTGCTTTCTTAATCTATTAGTCAGTCCGCCGCCAGTCTAAAACTAATACATGATGTCATCAGCCGGGGCTCTCTTGTAGAAGGCACGGGACACGTCCACCGGGGGGCGGAGGCCAAGCCAGGCGAAGTAGCCGTGGCGCCACAGCAGCATCAGACTCAACATGATGGGAACTGCTAGAAGAACACCTGCAATTCAAAAGATTGAGACTGTGACCCTTGTTTGTATGCTTATTAATTTATTAAAACTGTATGCACAAGTAAAAACACTGAATGAGGACGGACTTAAAAAATTAGGCATTTTCTACCAGTCGACTTTAGGGTGGTAGGTAAAGACTGAAAATGGCATCAATAAATACATACTTCGATATATTTGTACATACAAATCGACAATATTATAGCGAAAAATAAAAGAATCCAACAATGATTCTACCAACTTCTTGCGACAGTGATCATATGCCTTCACTCGAAAAGAGAACCGAGTGGTTGCCGGCCTGATATTCAGAGGGAGCATTCCAATAGAAGATCACCTGTACAAAGAAGGTGGAGTGGATAAACCTAGGGAGGGCTGTGTGAGGGACGTTGCAGAAGACGATTAGTAGTGGAACAAATACTTTTAAAATAAGCAAAGCAAATGAATTGAATTTGTGAAGTCAAATAAGAAGGAGAAGAAGGTTTATTGAGAAAAGAAAACAGAGTAAGTAAGGCGGTTACCAAGATACGTCCGGGACCGTAAGAAAAAGTGTTGTTCGGCTAACTGTGAGATAGACAGGTGACATTGTTACCATCGCGAATAGAACCTAAATGAGGCAGACCAAGGAACAAAGGGATTGGCTCTAGAAAAGTGTTTGCCTTCGGAACGTTCATGTTCCTTTATGTTTGGGTTGAAAATAGCGCAAGCACACTATAATAAGTACTTCAAATACCGTGGAGCAACTGTTTGACTTAAATACTAATAGTTCGGTAACACGCGATAGATGACGTTATACCATTTTGTGAATCGCGCTTTAAAAAATCCAAGTTATTGAGAAATTATTTTAGAAGATGATTAGGATATGATTTTGGTCTCTCACTCGAGTGTGACGTTATTTCATCTAACCGAGAAGATCGGACCACAAAGAACTCAATCGCTCAATAGTTTCTAAGTCGCTCGTGAGCTCTAGCGCTGTTCCTAGATATTTTTCGCAAGTAACTACACACAATATGACGAGAATGGTGTGTCATTAAGGTAGCGTTACGAAATGAAATGATTCGTTTCGTCACATTCACCTCTCCCCCTAAGTGGAAGCGCAACTTTAGTGTCACAATCTTTTTATATGTTGAGATATTTTAATGATTCTTTCATGTCTGTTTAACTTTTATTATATTTCAAGGAAACTTCTCCAAATGCGCAGTAGATGAAAGTTTTAGGTAGTATATACCAATTAGAGTGCCAAGCAGAATAGCTCCATCCTTCTCGGGTCGGTGTCCATACTTGTCGACACAACGCATGGTGCGGTGCATATCATGAAGGTGCTTCATGGTGTAGCCTCGCATTTCCACTGGTTCTTGGCATCTGCAATACATATTATGAGGTTAAATACAAATAACCAACGACATATCGTCGCTTAAGTTCTAACACCGCGGAAGTCAAAATACGCAACTTTTCAGGAGAGCAAAAAAATCGTTTTATTTAGCCTCAAACAACTGTTCATATTTAGGTTTATTCAATATAGAAATTAAAATATGTTTAATTCATGTAGACACATCCAATTTTAAAACAAAATTAGTTTATATATTTTTTTTATGACTTACGCGGTGTTGCCTTATTTTTTTTAGATATAGGAGGGACTTACGGTTAACAAATGAATTGAAACACGATTAAAATTGAAGTAGTTTTAATTAAAAATGTCATTTTTAGCAGTTTTATTATCTTATAGTCTAATCAAAAATTGCACATAAAAATAAAATCGAGAAAAAAAAACAATAAACCTCTTAAACAATTTAAAATTCTTACAAAAAAATCAGTCCTTTTAAGTTATTATTAGAGTTCAGTCTCAGAGAGTCATCACTAAAGTCTTTTAAAAAATCAACAAAATAATATCAAAAGTAAGGTGTTATCTAACCTTAAATAAAAATAATATGACTTGTTCATAATCCTTATAAAATGATAAGTGGTCTGAGATCTTAATGAGGTAGAGTATCGTAAAAACTGTGACAGTCAGAAGGGATGACTGCCTTTAATTCTTGTAGATGTTTCCATTTATTTTCATTTACTTTTAGGTAACTACTATAAAGCTTAGGCCTTGGGCCCTGTCGCTTTTGGTTTGGCTTAAATCTTCTAGGTAATTCTTCATACTCATCACTAAAATTTAATTTATTTCTAATTAAACCAGCAGGACTATATTCCAATGCTCTTATATCTGTCACCGTAGGATCTTTAGCAATTCTACCAGGACGAATCGATTCATACAAAAATTCTTTTTTATTGGAGTAATCTTCAAAAAAATCGTAATTCAAAAAGTAGACGTGGAAGGGTTGTTTAGGTCTAGCTTCTTTAGAAATCGCCGCGTACTGTGAGGGTAAGTAAATTTCCTTGTTTTTGATTTTGCATTCTATTGCACTGTGACAAGAGTCACATTCCATTTGCGTGTGACCTTTCTCTAGGAACTTCTGAGTTATTACGACTTTGTACTCCATAGCTAATTCCAAGAGAGCATTGGATAATATAGCATTCCTGTTTTGTGCCGTACAACCGTCAGAAAATAAGACAATCGGCATAAGTTTTTCTTGAAGAATTTTCTTCAGACAATCAATAATACACGATACAAAAACAGAGGCCACCAAACCTGCATTGTGTTCATCAAACCAGTAGCAATAAACGTCTTTTGTAGCCAGATTAAACATAGTGAAATTGTGTACACACAATTTCGTCTTATAATATAATGCACTAGCATTTAACTTAGGACACAACTTTACAGATTGAAGATCATGCGTAAATAGATGTACTTCTCCTGCCAGTGCTCGTGTCTTGTCCTTTGTCTTCTCTTCTCTAGCTAAGTCCTTAAGATTAATGTGGTTTCGATAGGTATTTTCGTTAATGTTTCCTGCTTTAAAAGCGCAACATGTGTCGCACTGGTCTTTCTTCGGTTGAAATAAACTTAGATTTTGTTCTGAAAATATTTGATCAAAAGACCAGCGGCTGATAGCTTGCTTATTTTCTTCAGAACACCTTTTACAATAAAGATTGTAAAGGTGATTTTTATTTTCTATAATAGGCTCTAAATATTGCCTGGTTGTAGTAGCTCGACAGTAGTGCGAGGGCATTTTAGGCAAACTATTAAAAAAGTCCTTTAGAAAAGAAATATCGTCTTTCTTTGAGTGTCCTTCTACAACTTTGTGAGTAAGCTGCGACTTTTTTGCCATCCCAGAATCCGACATTGATAACCAATATCGCACTGTCCACTCTTTAATACCAAAGGTATTTAGAAAAGTATGCTGACATACCTGAACACGCCCATCTGAAGTAGTTAAAAAATATTGTTTGCTCTCACCACGTCTAGAGTCTGAAGACTTTACTTGTTTTTTTGGGCATATTTCAACATGCGAAATAATGTATTGCTTTCGCTGATCCCACGTCATTTTTTTCCAGTAATTTGTGAAGAGTAGTTTTCGCTCTTCCTCTGCTATACTATTACAGGCTCGCAACTTTGATTTCTTGCAGAATTCAGAAGTGCATGCACTGCCTATTTCACGGGCTGGCCTCATTGTATCATGAAGAACCTTAAACTTTTTCTCCTTACTATCGCGGCGATATCCTAAATATTCATTCCCTTCCATTCTTAGAACTTTGCTAGAATTTTTGGTCCATTTTTTCTTGTCCGCACATCCTTTTGAGCACCTCTTTCTGCAAGCACTAAGATCGCCGTATTCTTCAATCTCATCAGTACTTGGTATCGTGTTTACAATTTCACCCTATACAGACGATAGTCTAATTTCTTCTTCTTGAAATTCGTTGGAGCAGAGAAGAGACGTAGGCTCACACTCCGTTGATATAGCTTCTACAGGCTCAAGAAATGACATATCAACTGGCGGCGTCGACAAAGATACAGAATCAACGGATACAACTTTCGATGTTTCAACCGTTGTGGACATACATGAGGAGGTTACATCAACTGTTGCAGTATTGAATACATTATACGTTTGGAGGTGCGGTTCAGTTGCATCTCCAATGGCCAAAAACTCAGAGAGACCTTTATACGACTCTGGTACATCTGTCAGTACAGACATAGGTGTATGAGGCAAGGAGGGTAGAGAAAGGTAGTTGCTGTAAATTTCAAGAGGCTGTGTTAAAGGAGGTGCGTGAATTTCAGACTGTATCTCTTCAGCTGCTAATATGACGGGCAGATTATTTATGTCAATATTTTCAATATTCATTGTTTGTCGTTTAACCTTCTTTTGTAATTTTATGCCTAGTTCATTGCACAAGTGAAGAACGTCTTCATCATCACTGGATTGATCCATGGTGTTTATTCCCTACAAGACAAAACTAATAGGTATTAAAATCAGCATAAAACACCGCGCAAGTCATTTTACAAGTTGATTGTAACACCGCGTAACTCATTACGTAATTTTAAGTACTTTTTTTGTTTTAAATATAAGTAAAAACGGAAAAATAACACTTAATAAATAATTTAAATTATGTAGATAAGCTAATAAAACTATTACGAAACCAATATGAATCATATTTACCTTAATTTTTATGAAATTATCCGGAGCACTTGTCGTGACACGTTTAACTATGGAATAAAACCGACTTACGCGCTGTTGCTGTGGCGTTCTGTACAACACTGACACACGCGGTGTTTTTCTTTTTTGAATAACGACTCACCATTGGTTCAAACTCTCGTGTTTGATTCGTCAAACGATGCGCCTTGCGATTCCCTATCGAATGACATACAATACGTATTTTGTCAAAAAAATGACTTCCGCGGTGTTAGAACTTAAGCGACGATATACCAATACATTCGTAAAACAATGTACAAACGCGTAGAAAAACAAAAGCAATCATTGGTCATCAAAAAGTTATCCACATCGCTGTCAATGGGAACCAGCATTCTAGCAGCAGCAAAGAACTAGCATTGCGTTGAATGGCAATGCTGATTCTTTGACCGATGAAAAGTCCAGCTCTCTGATTACGTGAACAGTTGGAACTCGCAACTGCCGCGCTGGAGATAGAGTCCGGGAGTGTGTTTTCCAGCAGAACATTATTGCTGCTCTTATCGCTAGCACAGCAGAACCAGCTTCATCTATTTGGCAGACAGACCTCGACAATTCAAAAGTGTCTGTAAATTGTCTATTTGAAATTATGGTTTTTGATTTGTTTTGACTTCCGAGGTCGTCTTTTCCAGACACGTTTTGACCCTAACTCTATAACCTGAAGGAAAAAAATTATCTCTTCGAAAAGCCATAATATGTTTAAACCGATTTATTATCGAAACGTCTGGACCGGTTTTAACGGATTTTTACTGGCAGCAACTCAAGCTGCTTTTATTTCAGAATAGCAAATCAAATTTAACTTTTGGGTAGAAGCTAGTTCTTAGTTACTTACACCATCAGGGAAGCGTTTCCTCCTCTCTTCTCGACAGTTGGAGCGAGGATGTCCACCATCCACTGAGTGGAACAGTCACAGAGGTAGGGGTTGTCTGACACATCCACCTTCTCAAGGAGGTCCCAACGCGACAGCAGACGAGAGTCCACCTCAGAGAGGTTGTTAGATTGAAGGTACAGCTGGAAAAATAAGACTGTGTTTAGATATAAAGTTGGGGGTTTAATTTAATCTCCCATAGCTACAGACAACCGAAAACATGAGTGCGTTCCTTGAAATTCATTGGACCTGAAATTTCATTCGATCGTGAATGATTAAGTATGCGATTCTATTAGTCACGCTATTAGGGTGTTGGTTTCAGAATCGAGAATTCGTAGTTGAAAGCCTGTCCAACTCTAATTGAGCATGTGGACTTTTCTCCTCTCTTATTCTTCTGAGCTCTTTAAATATTAAACGCGTTTCTTCTTTTTCAACATTGCATGTAGCACTGTTTGTCTCTGCATCACCCAAAGGTTGACTGGAAGAAAATGCCTGAGGCATTTTTTTTAATGGGATATCATCAATTGACTCCTACCGCTCTGAGCGGACCGGAAGGGAGTGTCAGACTCTTATTGACTAAAACCCGCCCTTGTTCCTCCAAATGCCCTTTATTTTCCAGGGCCTGGCAGATGCCTAAGGCATTAATATACATTTGCGTGCGTAAAGTATTAAATAAACTAATTACTAAACTCCTTAACTCCATCCTTACCTCTTTAACCAGTGGCCAGTCATAGGTCTCCCCGATATCATCAACTCGTGCCAGCGCCTTAGGGTCCACATAGCTCAATGCTGGATTGAAGCTCATGTGGAGTTTCTGGACATTCTCAAGACCGGCCAGGGTACCTTCGCCGATACGCCGGAGCTTTGGCATGTTGCACATGTGCAGTTCTTGGAGTTTACGGAGACGGGGGAAGCCGCTGGAATAAATTAGGATGGGTTAGTTACCCATTGATTGAATTAAAAAGGGTATTACGCCATATTAAATACAAGTATTCAGCTGAATCTAGATAGACTGGAAACCAGACTCAACATACATACATAGTTGGAGAGAGACAGATTATTTCCTATGACCCTTTTTAATTTGAGGTTCTGGTTCGAATTATAACTTCATGTTCAAACAAAATAGGATGTTTTCCTAAACAAATCTTATTGGTTTGTACCTTATTATACCAAATAATATGTGACAAGTATTTTATCTTTTGACACCTTACAAAAAAATTGCCAACAAATTACGTCACCAGAACTTTCCACTCCTGAACTTTTTTAAAAGCTTTTATTGAGTTGTAAACGCGAGAAATTCGCGTCCTAAAAATAATAAGGATGTTTTCTGTCCAGGAAACATCCTTATTATTTTTAGGGTTCCGAACCTTTTAGGTATGAAAAACGGAACTCTTATAGGATCGGTTGTCTGTATGTCCGTCTGTCACTGCCAGTTTTCTCCGAATACACTGGACTGATTCAGTTGAAATTCGGTGCACATAGGTATGTCTTCAACAATCTTCTGTGATGCAAACACAGACGAAATTCATTTTGAAAATTGGGTTAAGTACCTAATTATTTGGAGGCACAATGGAAAATTTAAAAAAAGGAATTGTACCGTGTGGTATATCAAATGAAAGGGTCTCAAAAGTTTAAAATATTCTTAATTTTATAACATTCCCTTTCGAAGTTATCCGAGAATATACCTTCCCCCCCCCCCCCCCCGCCTTATGTCTGAAACTACTGAGCCTAAAATTTTGTAAAAAATACATACAACAGGAAAACCTATAAGAAGTCTATGATTTCAAAGTAACATGTTAAAAATATTATGTGTTTGGAACTCTTTAGGTATCTACCTACACGCGACTCGCACTTATCCGGTTTTATTTTTCCTGAAAGATGTTATTTATTTTTTGCCATTATAAATTAATGTAGTACAAATTAACTCACGGATAGTCTTCTGAATCATTGTCCAGCATAAGAATAGGGTTTTGGTTCAAATTCAAGTACACCAGGTCTTTGGCCTCTTCCAGCTCCTGGGGGACGGCAGTCAAGAGGTTGTCACTGATATCTAGGCGAGTCAGGTATCGTGGAGTGTGCAGGAACTTGCTTGGTATCTCATCCAACTCGCAAGAACGCATTCTGAGAACCTGAAATGGTAACGTTGTGAAATTACAATAATTCAATTATACAATGTAACCTACTTGAATCTATATATTGTCTCAAAATGTGAAACTGATCTCTTTGTAAATAATTGTTATCTTTTAAATATTGATTGAATTATTATTTATGATACTTATTAACTTTTTATCTTTATTGTTGTATGTGTTTATTTTCATGTCTAAATTTATTTTTGTTTTGTTTCAATATTTTTAACTTTAGAAATTAGTTATAGAATAGAAATAGAATAACGGTCATTGACCCACCTACAATTATTGATATTTTTAATTTGAAAAACGGAATTAATGACACAAAGCTGTCCCGAATCATCATCTCTTGTGATCCTTAACATTGTCTAATAATGAAAAACGATTCATATTTAATTGTTCAGGTACCTATGAACAGTTATTAGGGAAAGGTCAATATACTTTATTCCACATTTATCTGGCGCCTACTACTATTTTTGCTGGGCCCTTACAGGGTCTACAACGGCTCTTAGCTCTAAGCTTTGTACACATCTTATTTACCTTGTGGAACGCAATAAATGAATATGAATAAATATGAAATTGGTAACAGCGCCATCTGTTGGAAAGTAGCAGTATTAGGTGCGTAACATAAAAATTTTCGTTTCATGGTTTGTTCATGGTTCCCGGCTTTGTTTAGTTTCACATTTATCGCTACTCAACACTAGATGTCACTAACCTTCAACATCGGTAAACTGGAGATAGCTATCAATGTCACATGGTCGATGGTCGTCAATGGGTTTCCACTCAAGTCCAGTTCCTCCAACTCTGGCATATGCTCGAATAAGTCCTGGTGTAGCGAGTGAAGATCATTGTAAGCCAAGTTGAGGGTCCTCAAGGATGCTAGTGGCTCATACTCCTCTGGCATAAAGCGACCCTGAAAAAGATTATATTTGCTTAGTAAATTATATCATAGATAATCTAAACTAACATTAAAAATACGAAAGTAAGATATTTGGTTTGTTTTTCATGATTTGACGCCTAAATCGCTGTACTGATTTCGATTAATTTTGGTACAGGATTAGATGGGGCCGTGGAGACGATCATTTAATAAGCGACTTTTTTGCAAAAATAAAAGTTGAACGCATGTTTCTCCTCCTACTCTTGTTCTTACTCCTAATTTTGTTGGCATTAGACACGATACACGTTAAGTTAATTTAAACCCCAAGTACACCAAAACTGAATGATTCTCAAAAAACTATATTCTAAGTCATGACCTCAAACTCGACTCCACCTCGAATCATTAATTTGACAGTAAATAACTCGTTATTTCAATTAGTAGAAGGTTTTTTCCGTTGTCATACTGAGTTGGAAACTGAGTTGAGTGAGGTTCTTCAAACTGACTTGGAATATGACTAGACTAGATTTTTTCAGTTCTTGATTCTTTGGATAGTCCTAGCTATACTGATATACAACGTGTAAGAGCATAAACCTGAAAAGGGGTCAGTATACTCATCATTATGAACAACTATTTCTTTTATATTTAAATCGTGAAAAAAAATCGACTGCCCTATTAACCTTTCGAATGCCAAATGTGACAAACGTAAGCTTACCCTGTACGCCAAACGTCACAAATATGTGACAAAAATACGGTGAATGTGTGTCTTGGCGTCGGGGATATGCCGATGCGTTTATGCTCCGGCGTTCAAAAGCTTAATTACCGGAACAGGTGATTTTTTTCGTAAGATGATTTTTATATAACACTATCACTTCGCCCATGCCTTCATCTACACAGATTTAGTACATTTCCCTTGTTAATAAAAAACATTTATTTTGGAAGAGATTGCATATTTGTTAGTAACAATATAAACTAATAAACGAGTTTTATTAAATCCCTCTAAAATACCCCAATATCTTTTAATGCAAAATTTCATATACTAGTCTCTGTAGTTTCGGTTTCGGGATCAGTCAGTTTTGCCTTTTATTTATATTATACATATAAATAGAAATTATATATAGAAGAATATGTGTTGACGGCATATAATCTTTACTATCAGTATTTTGAGCATCGTCACCTTTAAAGTACCTACCTAACAGACGTGTTTATGGCAGAACCAGACTGCTTATCAATTTTTTGACACACATCTAAGAATACAAATATAGGCAGTCCATACTCATTCGCTCGCTAGCGGCAATCGTGTGTCGACATGCCCAGTGTGTTTGAAATTGGTGAGAATGAATTAAAATTGTTGTATTTATAAAATACATTTAGGCAATAACAATACGCTGCCACTGGCAACACATCCATCGCCACTATATTGATTGCGTAAATACGAAATGTGGATGGCATGTTTTTTAAATGACTAAAAATATAACACTTGAATATGTCATTTTTTGTCAGTTTAAGCTAGATTTGGCCGGTGTTTCGAAAATCCACATCAAAAAGTTTTCAGCCTAAGCGAAATTAGTGACTTCAGTTTCTTTTTTTATTTTACTTTTGATATTCTGTCTGTGTTTCGTGTCTGCTAGCTACACGAAAAAGAACGACATTAGTTTTAAATATTTCATCTAAAATATCTTCCTGGAGGATCTTAAATTTAAGCGACTACATTACAAACAGGTTTTAGTAATAAGGTGAAAATAAAACGAAAAACATAACTTTCCTCTCTCAAATAGCACAAAAATTTAATATAGCAAGCGTAAAACACTACAGCACTGGACCAAGTTACCTCGAAAGCATGCGGACTAAGCTTGGCGGTCGTCAGCTGGTTGTGGCTCAAGTCTAGGACCCTCATCTCCTGCAAGTCCCGGAAACTCGCCGTTTCTATGAACTCAATACTGCATCGTGACAGGTTTAGAACTTCAATAGTCAGGTCAGCGATGACTGTCACGTTGGTGAAGCGATTCTCGCTTAAATCCACTATCTTTGGTTTGAATTCTGTGAGTCCTGGAAATTGGAGAGGTGGCTTATATAAGACAAGTATAGTAAGATAATAGATTACAGGAACTTAAACAGGAATTTCTCAAACATGAGTGCGATGTTCGACATTACGCTGGTAATCATGTGGGCCTAAGTGTAGACTTAGGTATTGTCATTAACCGAAAAACCCGACTAAAAAAACGACGAAAACTTTCAAGCAAGACACTTCTGTAGCAGGTTGATGCAGTTGGAGGTATTTATTTAAATTCAATTACTGATTTGCTGCCGCCAACTACTGCATAGGTTTCTTGATCCAAGACAATATTTTTAGTTTCTACATTTTAGTGAGTTACATTTTTGGAATCATCACCTCAAGCGCTTTTTATTTTGATATCCTACATAATTATGTCACGAAGAATACGACTTCACTTACCTAACGTTAGCAGCCTTCTACTCTTTTTTTGTTTTCAAAACTCATATTATAGCTCATGTCAAATCGACACGTAAGATAAATCAAATGATCAACTATCCAACCGTTTAGGCTACATGGCATGCCAAAGAAATGGACATACATACCCATAAACATATTCTCTAAAAACATTACCCGCTATTTTTCTCTTTTCGGAAATCGAACCTAAGTTTTAGTGACGTATAGCAGAGCCTCCCAATTGTTTATAAATATGTAAAAAGAAACTTACCTTCCCATTCCTGTTTGGTGAAGAAAGTAGTAATACTCTGATCGAAGCAGTTCACGTTATTATCTTCACATTTGCAAAGCTTGCAGATGTTCGAATTTGGTACTGCATTCGATGGCGCTTCTGTTGCTGAAAATGTTGTAATCTTTAGTAACGCTACTCGGTTCTAGATGGCGCTAATTGAAATTTTAATCACAGAATGTAGATTCTTGCGTTTGATAACTGTTTTTTATATTTCTTAAACAATGAATAATGATGCACATCGTATTAAATTTAGTAAACACATTACCACATACATTATTTTTCGTAGTAATTTAAAAATCTGTCTTGAGTTAATTGCGAAAGTCGTCAACAGGTGGCAGTACATACCATTTTGGCAGAGAACTCCAACAGCTAGGAATGCAAGAATGACACACGTTAGGACGCGCCCACCCATTTTCCTGTGAAAATCAATAAAAATATCAATGACAAACTGTTTTGAAGGCCTTAGTGATATTGTATCTCACAATCGAAAAGATAAACACTACATGATCAGCCGACAACATGGAATAGGGCACAGTCCATAGCTATCAACTTCGCATTGAGATCGCCTTTATTCCGTACCATTAAGGGTGGTTTTCGTAGTTCAAATGTGTACTATTCGCTTATAGTTGCCCTAATCTTAAACTGTTAATATTTTTATCTGGAAATCACTCGCTCTTATGTGGTATGTTGAATGTTTCATAGGTACAGCAGGGGTTTTCTGTAACGCACGTTTACGCGTGGCGCGTGGAGGCGCTTTGCCGGGGCGAAACTCCGCTGCCACGGCAAATTGCATCGCGGCGGACGGAGCTCCGGCAGGATACTATGGCGGTATGGAGACTAGTGAGACTATCGCGGCCCAGCGCTGGGCACGCCACAATTGCGGCGGTAAGGCCCCTCTTTGAGGAGTGGCTGGAGAGGCGCCACGGCGTCCTCACCTTCCGCCTGACGCAGGTACTTACCGGACACGGCTGTTTCGGGAGGTACCTGTTTCGGATTAAGCGGGAGGACACGCCCGGGTGTCAGCACTGTGAGGATCGCCCGGAGGACACGGTGGAGCATACGGTGGAGGTCTGCCCTGCTTGGGCGGAGCACCACCGTGTCCTCGTCGAGGCGATCGGCGGCGGCAACCTCTCGCGTCCGGCCCTGGTTGAATCCATGGTCCGGAGCGAGGAGGCTTGGGAAGCGGTCACCTCCTTCTGCGAAGCAGTAATGCTAGCGAAGGAGGAGGCGGGCCGCGCGAGGGAAAGGCAAGGCCTTCGTCCCAACCGCCGCTACAGGAGAAGACGCCCCGGGCGTCCGGAGTCGCAGGGCGATCCCCGGCCACCGTAGGCGCGGGCCGGCGGACGGCGAGCGTTGGGTGGCTCGCTGTCCGATCACCACCAGGCCCGGGTCGATGGCGCGTTGTGTTTCACGCGCGCCTGAAAGAGATGTCAGCATAGAGGACGGGGCCCGCTAGGGCCAGAGCCTGCCAGGGTTGCGGAATTTGTTCGAAAGAGTCACCGCGGCCCTGAAACGCAAAGGGCTTTAGAAGGAACACCGATGGGTTTTAGTCAGTAAGAGTCTGACGCGCCCTTCCGCTCCACGCAGAGCGGAGGAAGTCATTTGATGATATCCCATCCTTAAAAAAAAAAATGGGGTTTTCTGTAAGCACCTCACCGTGACAACTTAGGTGAAGTGAGCTTGAAGTGAACTGCCGCAGTACCGACTTCACCATAACTGCGGTTCAGTTCTGTATTTTGAGTTTCGAAAGTTTTGGACGCTACTATGCTCGCTAGATGAATAAATACTGAATGAAGGCTTCATTTTATTTTAAAAACAATACGAACTGCTTTCAAAGAATTTTAAACAATCGTTGGTCTGAACCGTGAGCTGTGGAATGACAGGTCACTTCACCCTCACTCCACCTAAATTTTCACGTTGAGTTATTTACAGAATAAATTTTGGAAGTAATAAATTATCTTTCAATATATCCGTTTGATATCTTGACTCATTGTGTTTCTGGGAAGGAACACATCACGAGAGAACAATCATATTCGTAGAACTGAAGTGACATTCACCGCCTTCACTTTGATTTTGATTCTAATTTGTAACGGTCTTGACCTCAATAAGTAGGGTGTCAAATTCAGTTTTTTTTTCGAGTTATTAAAGACTTTTTTTCAAGATCATGATTTCAATTTTCATAGTTTGAACTTTACCACTCTTCATTTCCAATGGGATTTTCTTTGATTAATTATTATTCGAGGAAATTTATGTTTTCCTTCTGATTTCTTCTGTTAACTGATTCTAACCCTTGATCGACCATTTGATTGTCCTTGACGTCCAACCATTAGTTAACTCCGTCTGACATAGAGGAGTCCAAAGCCACATCAGTGCGGACAATATGTGATCCGAAATATAGGTACTATAGCAAAGCTTCTCTGCTTGCGACTTCGCCCGCGAATTCCAATTATCCCAAGGGAATATACTCTCGGGATAAGAGCCCATGTGCCATTCCTGACAACAATCTATCTATGAGCCAAATTTCATCCAGATCCGTCCAAGTGTTCTTGCGTGATTGAGTTAAATTTTCGCTTTTATAATGGTAAAAAGATTAAACTTAGTCCACCTACATTGTGCTCGACTATCTTATTGATAACATATTATCAGCTACATTATCAGATTCAGTGGAAATAACTCCTAGCTGTACTTGGAGCGCAACATCACGCAATCTTTGTCAAATGCAGTAATTGATCTGCATTTGACACGCTCCCTATAGTCCCGGATACTTATTGAAGTATCCGGGACTATTGGGAGCGTGTAGGAACTATAGGTGGCAGCACAGAAGCGTCAACATCAAGTATTTTTAACGTAAAAGTTTGGAATTTGCAACACTAGTTGGCATAGTTTACGACACTATCTATCTATCTATTGGGGTATGGTTTCCGCACTTAGTCCTGATGTTGGACCATTGTGCGTGGGCCATGGCGGCTGTTATTCCAACCAGCCGACCTCCCTCCAGAAGCAGATCAGTCCTCCTAAAGTTTACGACACGCATGTTCCTTATAAAAAAATCAGGGCATGCCCAATTATTGGGGGATTAATTTAATTTAGTTTGTAAGCCCTGGCTGGGGGGCCTTAAATTAATTTGAGGCCACCACAGGATAGTCCGGTTAAGTTACCAGCCTTAGTGTGCTGAACTGCGAATGGTCACGTCCAAAAAAAGAAAATAATTATTGGATAAGATATTAAGGCCACCAAAGGCAAGTCCGGTTAAGCAGTCGACAACCTCATAGGTTGAACTGAGAGACGCCACCCAAAAGAAAACGAATTAATGGGCTGTAGTACTTAGTTGTATAGAACAGATCCGACTGTATCACAGAACTTCGATGATCAAAATATCGATGTACACCACCAGTTAGGTACATAGTACACCACTTCGAAGCACGCAACATCGTCAGTTTGTTATTATTAAACGCGTACAGTATCCTGTCACCCAGTAACTGGGTCCCGGAAGCTAGGTAGATAATCGCTACATGTAAAATGCTAATACTTAACTACATCCGCGGCCTGATTTTTTTACATGTTTCGCCATGTCATTTTGCTCATCCTCAATATTATAACTGTGAAAGTGAGATTGTTTGTTTGTTTCGCTTCCACGCCTAAATCACTGAACCGATTTTGATGAATTTTGGTACAGAGGGTGCCGTACCTCAAAAGGTAAAAAGGAACCCTTACATGATCTCTTGTCCGTCTGTCCGTCTGTCTGTCCGTGTGACACCACCAATTTTCTCAGGAACGGGTGGACCTAGCAAGTTGAAATTTATACCAGATACTGAGATCTATAGTCCCTGTTAGGTGTATAAAAATCAAGGGCCTGAGTTGACACGATAAAAAGATATGGGCAAATTTAGATAAAACTTGTTAGTACCAAAATTTACCTTAATTTTCACCCTTTTTTTCTCATAATTAATTTTAATCGTGAGGGAAAGCGCGTGCAATATCGAATACAAACATTAAGGATTGAAATAATTTGCTATCTGCAATCAGGTTAATTCGTTGGGCGTTAATAAAGCATTATAATCTACAGTAACGTAACGATTGGAATCTGGATCTGATTTTGATATGGAAACATCCATATTGCCTGCAATCCAATATCTCGGTAGGTACAGTAGGTGTTCTAGAACGATATGAGTTTTTTCGTTTGTTTGATCGCCAATCTCTTGAACTACCAGCGAAACGGAGCTGTGAAAATGGTACATGTCCCTTCTATAAAAAATCATTGGCTAACCAATGATTTCAAAATAATAATATAATTTAATGAATAACTGTCAATTCACTGCGTTTTGCAAAAAGACTCTCTGTCTTTGTCTTTTTGCAAAACGCAAAAACCAGGGCTTCTGATGTGTGTTCTGAAAGTTAGTAAACCTTTGTCTTATTTCATTTAGAACCGCATTTCTGTATCTACTTTTTTGTGTGTATTTTTTCAGTGATCATTTTAGTGAGTATAACTGTATGACCCTACAGTTATACTCACTAAAATGACCGCATTTCTGTACCTACTTTTTTGTGTGTATTTTTTCAGTGATCATTTTAGTGAGTATAACTGTATGACCCTACAGTTATACTCACTAAAATGATCACTGAAAAAATACACACAAAAAAGTAGATACAGAAATGCGGTTCTAAATGAAATAGGTAAGACAAAGGTTTACTAACTTTGGTTCAGTAAACTTTGTAACCCAAATATTTGGTACTAACTACAACACACAATCTGATATATGTGCGTGCAAAGATACATGAACAAACATAGTTAACATACAAAAAGAAATGTAGGTACATCAATGCTATGTAGGCTATATAGGTACAATAATTAAGAAACAATACCGTCCATAATAATATATTAGATATCTCCAAGTTTTTATACGACAGACGTTGTCCAGACCAAACGTCGACTTTTCGAAAGAAAATAAATTCTTCCTATTCTAGAACCAGATTGCAGCGCCACCTATCGATTGCAAATCAAAACCATGCGAGAACCTGCTCAAACAAACACAAAAAAAAATCTTCAAAATTGTTCTCTATCCGTTCTGTGGCATATGTACTGCAATGAAGAATTACCATATTAAAAAAACACAAAAGAAAAATTTAATCACCTTTTTTCTCGTCCAAAATTCACAAACACATAAACACTTTTTGATAAAACTCTGTGAGAAAACACACAATATTTTAGCCCAAGTGCGTTATGAGGACTGAAACAAAATGTCTGCGGCAACAATATCTTATCTCTTATCTATTTACTCGTTATCAAAGGTGTAAAAGATATGAATCACGAAGTCCTCATTTATGATGACAAAACGTACCTATAGGTACATGCATTTATTTGATACTTGGTAAGGTGACTTGAGATTAAAACAATATTCTATTTAACAAGAAATTTCGAAACAGCTTGTTGTCACTTCCGACGACTGGCTTTTACTTTGGCCATCGACTAAGCATTGCCATACAACGTGGCAATGCCGCCAGTCTCTTGGGCAAATTACCTGCTGACAGCGTGTTGTTAGTTTAGTTTATTTTGTTTGTTTATTTTAAATTAATCTTATTTCAAAATCGTTTAACTAACATATAGCAGCAATACGGGTCGATTTTCGAGGTTAAGCAAAACTTGCCGCAATCCATGGATGGGTGACAAAGTTTAAAACGTTACGATTCGAACAACCTCTGCTTCGCATCATCATCATATCAGTCGAAAGACGTCCACAGCTGGACATAGGACTCCCCCAAGTGCCGCCACAACAACCGGTCCTGCGCGTCTCGCATCCATCCGCTACCCGCGACCCTCACCAGGTCATCGGTCCACCTTGTGGGAGGCCCTCCAACGCTGCGTCTTCCGGTACGCGGTCACCATTCCAGAATTTTTTCGGCCCATCGACCTTTTTTTTCTGCGAGCAATGTGCCCTGTCCACTGCCACTTCAGGTTGGCGATTCTTCGGGCTATGTCGGTAACCTTGGTTCTCTTGCGGATATCGTCATTCCTGATTCGGTCACGCAAGGAAACTCCGAGCATTGCCCTCTCCATTGCTCTTTGGGTGAATTTAAGCCTTTATTGGCCAACCAACAATTGTTTACACTATTAATATTTTGAGTACTTCTCTGCCATTATCTAAGGTTAGTGTAAGAATTTCTTACAGGTTAGCTCCGCATGCCCCATAAACATATTAGATGTGCCACAAGCACTATACTATAAAAATTGTGTTTAATGTACAAAAAAATATCAAGTTCGAATTAATATGTGTAGAAATATAACTATCATTAAAAGTAAAAGTAAAACAGACAAAAAACAAACAATACAACAAAACAGAAAAAGAACAAGATCAAAATCGAAACAAACTTTTTTAAGTTTGTTTCGAGTTTCACGATCAACGATCAACTGGCAACACGCACTGGTCGTAGACTTTCGTCTTGAGACACTGTTTTCGTGCTTCGCTCCATATATCTCCCTGAAAAGATTATCAGCGATACAAATTTACGAAACAGCGTCCTAGCGACAGAACATTTAACATGTTAACTTCAAGTATGGATTAATCGCAAAACAAATCACTATCAATCCTATTTTATTTAAATTCATTGAAATGTTCCTTTATTCACAGTCAGAGTTTTCTTTCCGAGAAGTATTTGTTGAGTCAACTCAAACGAAGCATTGTCGAGATTGTCACTTCCGTAATCCGGTTACATATCTTATCTTCTACTGTTGGACACAAACATGTGAATGAAAGTGAAATATCGAGCCCTATATATATAGTAGGCGCCAGATAATCGTGGAATAACGGTCATTGACCCACCTACAATTATTGACATTTTTTATTTGAAAAACGGAATTAATGACACAAAGCTGTCTCGAATCATCATCTCTCGTGATCCTTAACATTGTCTAATAATGAAAAACGATTCATATTTAATTGTTCAGGTACCTATGAACAGTTATTAGGGAAAGGTCAATGTACTTTATTCCACATTTATCTGGCGCCTACTATAGTAGGAGATCCTAGACAAAATGAAAGTCTATCAATAACGATTGTTTTCAATTATTTCCGTTGAATCGCAGCTTGGAAGCCACCAACTTTTTTGTTATCGGATTTTTGATTCTCTGTAGTACTTTGGTCCGTCTGTCACAGCTAATTTGCTCCGAATTTACTGGACCGATTCAGTTGAAATTTGGTAAACATAATGTAAACTGTTGCGACGCAAACACGGACGTCTAACAAATAAGATAAAGTTATTCAAACTGTACTGTGTGTGTTATTTGTACTTGATATCTCCACTCGTTCCTGAGAAAAAGAGTTATGACAGACTGACAAACAGGCAGATGGACAAGGAAGTGATCCAATATGGGTAATTTAGTTTTGTTGCGGTACGAAACTCTGAAAGACGTCCACTGCTGGACATAGGCCACCGCCAACAACCGGTCTTGGTCGTACGCATCCATCAGCTACACGCGACTAGGGTTCACAACCATACTGTTAAAAAATAAAGGATTAAAAAAACAATTTAGTTCTGAAAAGAAATATACCATTTTATAAGTACATTATATCCTGTTTTTAGAGTTCCGTAGTCAACAAGGAAACCTTACAATTTCGCCATGTCGTCTGTCTGACTCTCTGTCAGTCCATCTGCGGTTTATCCCAGAAACGCTTAGAGCTAGAAAGTTGAAATTTGGTATGGGTATACATATTAATCATTCCGACAAAGTGGTAGAATAAAATCTATAAATACATTTTTTTTAGGGTGGCTCCCATGATGACATGTAATTTGGCGATGATTTTTTTTGTCGTCTTCCCCATGGTTTGGGGTATTTTCCATCCAAGGATTCGTTTGAGAAATAGTACATTTTCTATTTTTCTGGCATGGTTTACCAGACGGGTAACTACGGAACCCTACACATAGCGACCGTGGTCCGACACGTACCTACGGCACCGGCCGTAGGTACGTGTCGGACCACACAAAAAAAAAACCGTTTTTTTTTAAATAAAAGCGCGTTACACCTTTTTTATTTCTCTTGCCGTCAGAATTAAATTATTTTTAACTTTTTAGTTCTTTTTATTTACAAACTTGTTTGAAAAAAAAACTTTTTAGATTTATGATTCGGGATTTATTACGGCGTGGTATGTGATGTTTTGAGCACTTAAAGTGTTATGTCATTTATATTTTATTTAAACAACTTACCTACATCTATTTAGAAGACTTGTAAGTTATAGTAAATCCTATTCAAATTAGTTATGTAATTACTGGTTAATTATTTGTAATGATTCTTATTCTATCCATTTCGTTAACGAGCTTATTTTCCCAAATCTGATGGGGTTGCATATGGATATTATCTCGGGCCAAAGTACTCATCAAAACGAATCAAACGAGGCCAAATTCGATGCGGCTACGTCTTTTTATTATGGAGATCCTATGGCCACCTTCCAGCTTCATCATCAAATCCTGGTTACCGTTTAGGACCAAAGAACTCGTCAAGACGAATTAAACGAGCCCTGACTTATCGGAGTAAATTCTGAAAAGCACACAACAAAAAAACCAGTATATTTATATAATTACCTACCCCAGATTGTCCTATGGAGCAAGACGACCCTTCCTATATAGCCCCATACCCACAGCTTACTCCTTGAAACTTTTCTCCAGAATTGATCCCCCTTTAGTCATTAGGTATTTGATAATAGGCACCTATCGATCTTAATACAAGCTAGGTAGGTAACAATGATTGTAATAAGTACTTAGATACAATGAAAACTTTACTTACATCACATGAGTAATGAGTAGATATTTTAACTCCGCGCCCTCAATCAATAATATTTTATCACTGATAAGTAGATAACAGACACGATTGCTAAACCAAACCTAATTAACAAACCTTTACATTGGAAAATCGACCTTATGTTTTACACGCAAGATTAAATTTCCATGGAAAACCTCTGAAACTAAGACCAATATTAAATGGGCTTGACATTTGTAATATTACGAGCGAGAGTGCAGGTCAACTAAAACTGGTTGGAGGTACGCCCGTAACAAGTCCCAATGGACGGTAATCCGATGCGCGCCATCTAGTGGCGAGCAGCGTAATCACTTGATAATTGACATTAAGCGCCCGTTGACGGCAAAATGGCGGTAAATTGCTTTAGCTGATTGCTGATGTATTAAATGTTAATTGTTTTTAATGATAGCCTTTATTAACGGGTCGATCTTAGAGGTTAAGCTGCGCTTTCGAGATCGTTTCGTAGATGGGTGACCGTAAATTACATTCCAAGACTATTCCATGTTTCGGTACCTAGTATAATGTCCCTTTTAAGACTTGCTTTGACAGTCATTTTACCCTTAACTTAATCCCCTAAGAGAGTAATTTAAAGGGTAAGTCCCATATTAAAACATGTTCAATCTATTAACGTATCACCCTAGTGCATTAAAAAGGGATGTCTTGGTAACGGCGATTTTATCAAAATGTCGCGCCCCTAGGCGATGTTTAACCTTTGTATGACGCGCTAATTTTTTTATTACGACGACGGTACAATGTTGGCGCTATCGGAGATTCGTTTTATAATGGTGGGTTTATGGCATATTTTTTAATGGATACTGTAGCACCGGGGGATACCATGCACAGTACTACTTTCAGATTCCAATAAATACACTTGTACTAAAAAATAATGTAAATTTTGCCGTGTGTCTTTAACAGGCCTTTACAAATCTAAACTTCAAAACTAATATTACAAAGAGGAAAGATTTGTTTATTTGTTTGTTACGATTTGGCTCAAAAACTACTTAACCGATTTCGAAACTTCTTTCACCGTTAGAAAGCTACATCTTCACTAAGTAAAATAGGCTATGTTTAATTCCAGAAAGAATTAGGGATCCCTACTAAAACATGATTTATGTAACCCAAGGTGTAAAAACCCGAATCCCCTTTTCATCTTCTTTAATCAATTCAATAAATCTTTATCAAAATCGCATTACGTACATTTATTAGTTCCCTACATCAAACAAAACAGAAATAATCATATTTAGAGTACAAAATCTATTTTAGTCCACCTTTGACGGTGGCACCTACCCTAAAACCGGTTCAATCCGCTTCTAACTGGATCAAAGCGCCACATTCCGGCTTGTAATAACGCCAAATTACTGGATGCCAAGTTAATTTTCTAGTTGCTAAGGGATTTTGGACTTTGTGTTAACAATTTAAGGTTGGTTTTGAGAAGGTCGGGAGTTGAGTACGAAAAATTGGTTCAACGGGCGTTTTATGTTTTCGCAGATTGATGGAGAAGCACAAAAAATGGCAGTAGTTTAAGATATACCTAAGTATTTCTCTTATTTAAATGTACTTTTTGCTTCTTAGACAGTCTGTACCATTGTAGGATACATTCGTCACGTGTCTCCAGATTCACTGTGTAAATCAACTGCCTGGTCTTCCACATTTCTCGATTTCACGACGGCTGCGTGATTCTACCACTTACCACTCACCTGCGATCGAGTCTCGTCGCCGCCGGAATTCTGGTGGGCTCCTCTGACCGCCTTACCGAAACGCGTCCGCCACTTGATTAACCGCCATATGACTTAACTGTGCCCACTGTGTCAAGACTTGGAGCTGAGGAGAAGTGCTGCCAAACAAGAGAGAACGAGCTCGAGAAACCCACCTCTAAGGTTAGTAGCAGTATGAATTCAGTGCAGCCTCTTTAGCCCTCCGAAAAATCTCTGCGTAGTGCAGTGCACTGCTGGTCCTTCAATCATTGAAGATGGGTACCCGCTACAAAATACTAAACAAGGTGTCGGCTCTTCTGTTTATATTGCCTTCAGATTATAATAAATATTCACTTACGGATAACAGGAAAATCTATAAGAAATCTATCAGTTTTAAAGTATCAAAAACTCGGCACCCATGATTGCGCGCGTGTCAGACCCGGCCGGTTTGTTTCGAAGACGTGTAACATTTGAATTACTGCTGTTACCCCACACTGTGGCAAAGGGGTGAGATCGAGAACAACTCTTTTAATTCGTGAACAGAAGGCTCAATATCGACGTGATTTGATTACTGAAGGGACGATAAAATTGTGTAGGGAACCATTTTTATAAATCTAAAAGAATATTGGGCTCAAAGTGTGGATACGAGTATGTGCCATTTATGTTCTTTCGCTATGTTTGAAATAATAATATTGAGCTGGATATTACTAAGCCTCCGTTACTTTCTGTCAGCGGTTTGTATACCATGAACCGCAATATGTAGACAGTTGAAATAAGCAGAGTGTGTCTTTCTATTGCCGCTAAACATTTTTTTTTTTTTTTTTATTGGAGATGGGTTTGCTCTAATTTTGAAGACATGCAAATGAACACACTATTAGTTAGCGGTCAGCGGCAACAAATAACGAAAATAAAATTACTCGAAGCACTCCCTTAATATGTAGATTCGCCAGCACATCAAACTACAGCAATCTGTCAAATTTAATTAATAGATTTTCAACTTTGTCGCTAGAGCATTAGGTTCAAGTATGATTGGGAAAATATTACAGTTTTGGGTAGCTTAATGTGCTGGTGTCTGTACAAAGGTGAGAGGCCTTTTTAGTGGTGTGTAATATATGCCATAATAACAGATAATATATTATCACTTGAAATAACGTTCACATGATATAATTTTCATATGCTATAAAAACAAATAACCTAATTTCATGTGATCTTATGTTCAGTTGACCTAATTTTCATATTTACTCATTTTTTGCCCAAATTCTGTAGTGAATCAGTAAATATCAGAAAACATCATACTGTTATAACCTCATCTAACCCAAATGATACAACAACGATAGAAGGGATCTGGCGCTCGGCGGCCGCTGCCGCGGCAAATATATCAAAAATTTATATCAAAAATTCATTATATCATTTGATCGTTATATTAAACAAAAGTATATTAAATGAAATTAGGTCATATGATCATTAGATCTTTTGTTATTATATCAAACGTTACACACCCCTTTTTAGTTTGTCGCTCTTTTTAACCTCTATCGTGTGAGTATCCATGGGTCAGTCAAACTCGTCCCACAGTCTTCTCTTTGCTGCCGTCTTCGTCAGCAATCCTAAAACCATGAAAATCTTCGAAAAAAAAACCTTATTTTCTAAATGTTTTCTTTATCTATTTGTTCTGTAGTTTATAAAAAATACCAAATATTAATTGAAAGTATTCTTTTCTATTCCGGGAATTGATGTGACTATGACTAAACCAGGAACTCGTTTCAAATATTTAGGAGAACGCTATCTTCTAATCGTGGCTACTTTCAACATCACACCATCCTAGCGACCCTCACTCCCCTATTCTACCTGTTATAAAAACTAAATGCCAGTACCCCACTGTGACTGTATGACATAGAATCTATGTTATTACACCTTATGTCACTTAGACACATATACCATCATCATCAGATCTGCCGGTCGATTCTGTAAACATGTCGAAGTGAAGACTTGGGTGAAGTGATCACGAGGTGAGCTATCAATACATATAATCAAGATGGAATGACAGCTCACTTCGTGATCACGTGACATCTTGATTATATGGATTGACAGCTCACCTCGTGATCACTTCACCCAAGCTTTCACATCGACATGTTTATAGAATCGACCGGCTGTATAGTTTTATAAGGCTTATGTTTAACTGATCACCTGATTTAGTAAAATATCACAGGCAAAAGTAGTAAATGATCACCAGAATATAAAATCGCATTTTAATTTAAAATTTAATCCTATTAAAGCAAATGACTCCAAACAAATCATAGTTGACCCAAAAATAGTAAATGATCACCAAAATTAAAACTGCAGTTTAATATGAAATTATAACCAAAGTTTATACACCTTGCTACCATATCAAATAAGCCAAATATTTAGTATCCGGGTATAAACAATCTCTTTTTTTTATTAATGCAAGTCGTTTCTGGCACTCGCCGGCTGCTGCCGCGGCACCGCTCGCTTCGCTCGCTCGGCTCGTGCGTAGGAGGTCAAAGTTTTAACCTAACCTACACATTTTGTTTAAAGAAAATTTGGTGATCATTTACTATATTTGGTCCCCAAATACAATTTGAACTACAGTCGTGAATAAAACAGCTAGAACTATTATTTTTTTAGGCTTAATTTTTTTGGTGTTAAGTATATATTTTTGGTAAAAGAGCTTAGGGTATCGAAGTATTTTCTTTTTTTTTTTTTTTGACGATGACCACTCGCAGTTCAGCACACTAAGGCTGGTTACTGCTTAACCGGACTATCCTGTGGTGGCCTTAAATGACTCTAAGGCCCCCAGCCAGGGCTTACAAACTAAAATAAAACTAAACTAAATGACCGCTCGCTAGGGCATCCCCTGCGGGATAAGGACCTCGGCTAGCGGCGTCATTTGGGAGGAACAGCAAGGGACAGGCTGGGTCGTAACAATATTTGGGGAATTTAAAACTACTGGCTCAGCGACGCGGGCTGGCTCGGTAATCAAAGGTCGGGGAGGGTTATTACTGGGACGTCGCGACGGGCCCCGGCGGCGGGGCCGGAAAACGGAACGCGGTCTGTGTCGTGTATGTTTTCGAAGAGTGCTGGTTTCCCTACGGCTCTCTTGAATCTGGGTGATGGGGTCGTCGGGCTCGACGAGGGTACGCCTCGGGGCACTGAAGTATTTTCTGGTGGTCATAATATTTATTTTAGTTTTATAAAATAGCCATTTGCCAGCTTCTGTGGGCGTAAATGTCGGAAATTATCCCAAGGAAACAATTAAAAAATAAATTAAAATTAAAGTAGGTATATGCGGTCCTTTTTTATCAACCTGTATTGTCCCACGGCATGGCAAAGGTCTCCCCATTAGTAAATAGCCTTCCACTCTTCCCGGTGTGTTGCTCTTTCCGACCAAGCCGTCATGAACGCCTCCAAGTCGTCACGCCAGCGTTTCCTAGGCCTTCCTCGGCGACAATGCCTGTGTAGCGGCATCAATGCCGCCACAAGAAAAAAAAAAGCAACGAAGCAAATATACATCGCAACAAAAAGAACCGCAGCGCCATCTACAACTCAACAAAATCCTGCATCGCGCAAGTGAAGTTTACATTGCGATTTGAATGTATACAACAGTCCGAATATCAACTATCGGGCAGTTGCCCACCAGACACAACAACCGTCTGGTTCGGAGGATCCTCCCCTTTTCAATGGAGGTATGCGGGACTTTACTCTCTGTACCGCATACCTCCAAACTGGTGACCCTCGACATTGAACGTCAGCGCAGCCTTCGTGCAACTACCTCAGAGTGACGTCATCATCACTTCCCATCGTGACCTCAAGCTTTCGAGCAGCGAGTCATACAGCCAGCCAGTACCCACGGCTTCTACGGGTATCCTGACCACCAGAATGCAGCTGACGCGCATTCCTGGTCAGCATCCTCAGCCTCTCATCATCCTCAACCTCATCAGCGACCTTGGCAAGCACACTGCACCTTCGGCCAGTCACACGAAGAACCTCTCCTGGTCGACCCCAAGCAGTCACGTCAATACGTCGCACAGCTCCGACCCACTGGAGCCAGCAGCACCACTCCGACTCACTGGAGCCTGCAGCATCATCCCGACTCACTGGGATGACATCACCCCGACTCACTGGGGCACCGCATACAGTTCCGACTCACCGCGAACTCTGCGACTTCCGGTTCCGACCCACTGGAACCAACCTTCCACTGGCCTGGCAAGCATCTCAAGATGTATGAACGACTCATCCACTATCGACCTCCGGTCTCAGGAGGGGAGTGATGTAGCGGCATCAATGCCGCCACAAGAAAAAAAAAAAGCAACGAAGCAAATATACATCGCAACAAAAAGAACCGCAGCGCCATCTACAACTCAACAAAATCCTGCATCGCGCAAGTGAAGTTTACATTGCGATTTGAATGTATACAACAGTCCGAATATCAACTATCGGGCAGTTGCCCACCAGACACAACAACCGTCTGGTTCGGAGGATCCTCCCCTTTTCAATGGAGGTATGCGGGACTTTACTCTCTGTACCGCATACCTCCAAACCTGTCCTCAGGGTCCTACTACGTAATGACTGTCCTGGTGCATCCTACATATACGACCCTTATAACAAAAAAAAAAACATTTTAGATAATTTCTGAACGGGTGCCGCTACTTTTATTGTAGAAGAAAGGAGAAGAAGCTAGTCTATCACACTAATATTATAAAGGCGAATGTTTGTGTGTGTGTGTGTATGTTTGTTACTTCTTCACGCGCAAACGGCTGGACCGATTTAGATGAAATTTGGTATAGAGATTGTTTGAGTCCCGGGAAAGGACATAGGATAGCTTTTATCCCGGGATCATGTTCCCTTGGGATAATTTTCGACATTAACGCGGGTGGAGCCGCGGGTGGCAACTAGTGATACAATATTGTTTGTATTTTATACCTTACAATCTGGAAGACGAACTATTTTTAAGAAAATCTGCCATAATCTACATCCACACAGGAACGAAGAAATTCCAAACAAAACTCGACGCGATAAATAATATCAAAACAAGAACAACTCAAAGGGAATCACACTACCTATTCCCCGTCGTCGCCTGCGTTTAACAACGTTACAGGGTCCGCTATAACTTTGTTATGACGTTCACTACAATCACACGCACAATTTGACACTAATTTCTATATTGTGCGCTCCCCCTTGCAAGGTTATTGTGTACGAATGCTGGTTATTATTTGCGGATGTTTAGAAAATTGTGTGAAATGTATTTATTAATTGTTGAGGGTATTCTTGATTGCTTGTTGAGGGTTCATAAACAAATTATTTAGGTACAAAAGGCGTGTATCTGATGAGAATTCCCATCGGCAGAAGTTAGGAAATTCAAACTCTTCACTACAAACACACAGTATACAAACAAACTTTCATCTCCTATTTTGTTTATGGTTGGATTTTCAAAAATCTTTTCTTATTGCTTATCTTCGTTGTATCGTATATAAGTAGCGAATATACATATTTGTAACGTTACTGTTGTAAGTACAATTTTAATTTTGTTATTAAATTTCTCAAAACATATAAGAAAGACAAGACGCAGTAAAAAACTATTCATCCAAAAGGTAAAATACATAATGCATGACAAGGATTGAAGAATCACTTAGTAAAAAGTGTAGCATCTCTATACATCCACCGATTTTTTTGAAATAAATCGTACTATTTAGTAACACCTTTCAAATACATTTAGAGTCATGTACATTTTTCATAGTAGTCAAATATCCCATTTCATGCTACTATGTCTGGAAACAACGGTTTAGGCTGAGCGTTGAACTAATGCTTAGTTTTGTTGGAAATTAGTGGGGTCCGAGTGCGCATATCTTGTTTAAAGATCTCTCAAGACGCTTAATTGACACTTCGTGTGACGCAAGGGCTGGCTTTTACCTTGATCAAAGAGTAAGCATTGCCATACAAGGTGGCAATGCCGCCAGTCTTTTGAGTAAACTTCCAGTCGACAGCGATGCGGATACATTTTTTGACGGCATATTTTAGGGTTAATTTAGTTAGGAGTTTTATTTTTATTTCTAGTCTATATAGTTAGTTAAGTACATATTTATTAAAACAGTTGTAAATATCTCTATGTAAATAATCTAGAGATTATTATCATCGATTTTGGACAGATTTATACTAACAAATATTTAAAGGATTAGAGAGATGTATAGAGTTGCTACCGTTTTGCCCAGTTAATGGGTTGTGAAGGTCTGGTAGGCAGCCGCTCCACGCTGAATCCGGTTTGACTGGAAGCCGACCCCAATATAATTGGGAAAAGGCTAGACAGATGATGATGAGATAGATGAGATAGAATCATCAAGTGACTACTTCTGCTCTGGGCGGAGCGGAAGGGAGTGCCAGACTCTTACTGAATAAAACCCATTCGTGTTCCTTCTGGGTAATGCCCTACATAGAAACTAGAAACAGTTAGATTTTGGTAAAAGGGCGATTTTCGATGTAATAACTGGTACTAAGTACTACATCGAAAATCGCCCTTATACCAATATCTAACTGTTTCTAGTTTGATTGTCCTGTTGGTCTCGTAGTCAAAAGAGCTACTGCGCGGTGTCCTGGGTACGATTCCCAGGTTTCCCAGGAATTTCTCAGTTTTCCATGTTGCTGGTGTGTACCGTGCCTCTGTGCGCAGGCAACGTTTAAAAAAAAGAAGCAGTTAGTCCTGACGAATCGGATCGCCGTTCCGTTGAACAGAAAGTTCACCTATATTTTCTTCATCTATTCTCCCTTGTTAATCATCACGCTTCCCTGATTTCCTTACCTTTCATTCAATTCCCCGCACAATCCATCTTTCAATTGCTTCTCCTTCCATTCATCCACATTATTTTCGTAACTCTTTTGTTTGTTATAATATAGAGACTCGCGTTTGAAATCTCACCTCAATGTAAAGTGGTCCATGATGGAGCACGCTTGCCTAGAAGTAACCTATTCACTCTTGGCTCAATAATATTATAGCTGTCAGGAAACACAGGGAATTCCACTCCTTAGCTGTACGCACTATGAAATGATTCCTAAAACGTTTTCGACACCTCCCGCGCATTAGGTCGTATGTTTTAATTTGTGATTTTCAGGAGGGAGATTTTTAACTTCATCTTTGTTGGGTTGATCAGCCGTAAAACATAAGGCTATTAGCGGGTTAAAAACTCGAGTTTTAGTGAAAAAATTAAATATCGTTTTGTAGTATTTATACAATAGTGCATTAAGGCGCAGCCCCACCGCGGCGCACGGAGAGACCCCGCACGTGTGTTAAGCTTCGCTTTCAAGAAAATGTATTTGATTGTGGCCACTGCAACTCACGGACACACTACGCATCAATTGACGTCATTGGTACACGAGTGGCTTGCTCAACGCTGTCAACGCCATGCTCGCTGTGCATGCGGTACACCCTATACACGAACATTAACACACGACTATGTACAACTGTATCGCAGCACCTGTGTGCCGCGGTGGGCCACGCTACAGTTGTACATAGTAAGTGGGTGAGTAGTGTGTACTGCAGTGGAAACGAAGACAAATGAATTCACACAGCTAAAATGCGCCGCATGCCCGTACTGCTTTATAGTACTAAAATATAATTTTGCACGAGCATGTTACGACTTTTTGCGTGGGAGTATTATTTTGTGCGTATGGGTGGGATGTCCACTATGTACTCTTTTAGTCTCATGCGTTTAATTCCTCCTCATCAAATGCAAAACTTGCGGACGGTGCAACTGGGACAAATTAAACTTTGTACAAATTTTATTAAAACAATATTGTGTTTTCCAATTAATTTTATTTAAATAACTTAATACTACATCACAAACAAATGTACATGTACAATAATATTAATTAACAGTGATTCTTCGTTTTAACTATTTTGCAAAACTGACAACTAGTTTTTACTGTAAAATCTTGAATTATATCGTTCACGATAGAAAAAAATACCAAGTAAATAGTGTTGTAGTGGGCAAACTTATTTTATCATTGCAGGTGAGGCGGAGTAGACTTAAGAAGCCTAAAAGTTCTATAAAAAATGCCCACGTTTATCAAACGACATTTTTTAACACATTATACCGAAAAAGTTAATGTCAATAAACTCGAGTTGAACGTTTTGGCTAAAATAAAAAGAATATCTATTAATTCCGGTCCCAAAATATCTTATTCTATCGTGAATGACACCCAACAAATATCGAGAGATTTCTAAGTTATTGTTGTTTCATGAAACTATCTGCCTATCTATAATAATATTATAAAGAGGAAACATTTGTATTTTTGTATGTAACGAATAAACTTAAAAACTACTGGACCGATTTGAAAAATTCTTTTAGCAATGAATAGCTACATTATCAGCGAGTAACATAGGCTGTATTTTATCCCTGTACTCCCACGGGAACGGAGCTCGTATTCAGCTCTATGGCTAAATAATAACAGCCGCATGGGTCGATCTTTAAGGTTAAGCAACGCTTGCCGAGGTTGGTCTGTGAATGGGTGCCCATCTTAACATACCGAGACTCCTCCGTGCCTCGGATAGCACGTTAAGCCGTTGGTCCCGGCTGTCATTTGTAGATCTTTGGCAAGTCGTTACGGATAGTCAGAAGCCAGATAATCTGACACCAGTCTTGCCAAGGAGTACCGTGTTACCCAGTTAATGGCTTGTGGAGGTCTGGTAGGCAGCCGCTCCACGTAAAATACTGGTATTCAGCTGAATCCGGTTTGACTGGAAGCCGACCCCAATATAATTGGGAAAAGGCTAGGCAGATGATGACTCCCACGGGAACGGAAAGTACGCGGGTGAAACCGCGTGACGTCCGCTAGATTTTAATAAGTTAGAATTAGAAATTGCAAAACACCTGTCTGGCCAAGGCGAGCCGCGTTACACAGTTACTGGGTGGTGGAGGAACGGTGCAGTCGCTTAATGGGACTGGTATTCAGCTACATCGGGTTAGTGGAAGGCAACCCTAACATATTTCGCTTCTTTGCTTCAATAACGTGATTAGTCCGACAGTTAAAAAATATTAAAGCCTCCAGCCAGGGCTTATTAAACTTACAAACTAAGCGACTACACGCTAAGGGCACCCCCTGTGGGGTACGGGCCTCGGCTTAGGGCGTCGCTGGGGGGAGGACAGCTAGGGACGGACTGGATCGAACTAGGATTATTATTCAGGGGCGAGTTTAAAACTACACACACACAGGCTCATCGGCGCGAGCTGGCTCGAGCAAGGGTCGGGCGGACATTGACGGGGACGCGGACGTTGCGACGGGCCTCGGGGGCGAGCACGGGTCTGGGTGATAATAGTTAGTCATAGTGTTGATTTGTAGGCAAAGCGCTACAGACAACTGTTATGACGTGTCGTAATTCTGTTGTTAAGAAGAGACAGCGCTATTCATCCTGTATAGCTCCATCTCTCTCTTAAAACGGAATCATGATAGTTGTAAGAGGTCATAGTAGGGGGCAGACAGTTTCATGAAAATACTACACTCAAATTTCTTGCATTATTGCTACAAAAATGAACTTTGATAGTGTCTAACAAACAACCTATTTTTCGTAGTTAAATCTATATTTTGAGCTTTCCTATGCTAGTTATAATTTATTTACAACTTAACTAGAATTCAATCTGGCTAATACTGAGTTAATACTAGTTTATTATCATTCAATTATTCTTATTTGTAAGCACAGAACATGGAATCGCTGAGAGATGGCATTACTTAAAAAAATCGTTCCCAAACAATGTCCGCTGAGCACAAAGTTCTGGCTTCATCTTCTTCTTCGTCAAAGCCATATTAGCATCAGTCAGAGAGGGTATTTTGAATACATATACAACGTGTAACAGAATAAATGCAATACCTCTTAAGGGGTAATTGTGCTCATCATTGTGAACAACTTTTACTATGAGACAAACTGACAAATCGCGGAAATTAAAAATCAGCTGTTCAGTAGGTACATTTTGTCGAGTTATGTGCACATAAATATATGGGACACCTCTTTTCAGATAGGTTGTGCGTTTATTCTGTTACACGTTGTATATTTGTACATAAAAAATTACATGAATGAATATTTATTTGAAAGATGTTACTAAAATAGTAGGTACGTTTTTGACAAAAGTAATTATAAATCGGTGGAAAAACAGAGAAGCAACACGCTTGATTTTAACACACTCACAACTTTTTAATTTTTGAGATTTTCAAACAATTTTTAATTGCGTGTTATCTTTGGTGCTGAGAAATGTGATAAAAATGCTATGAGCAAATGATGGCACTTACTGATACGCTTGGTTAGTATGAAATATTTTGTCTATGCGTCTCTAGCAATGGCCGCCGCCGCCGAGAAGTCTTTGTGAGTGATATTTGGCTTACCTACAGGTACACCCAGCGAAATTAAAAAGTAAACTTACTAACTTCATAAACGAGAAACAAACCCTGTCTGTCAGTTTGAGGCGTCTTGAAATCGGGAAAAAAAACAACCGGCCCATATTATAATCCATTATAATATTATAAATGCGAAACCTGTCCGTTGTCTGTCCATCTGTCTGTAACCTATTCACTCCTTAAGGCGCTACCGGGGTAGCGCCTTAAGGAGCGCATTTATTATTTCGATATGGCATTTTTCTTCGTTATTCAGTGGCTATTAATTCATTAGATAACAGTAATAAACTACATCTAAAAACACATTATTAATGTTCGATATCCTATCATCACATTCCACGTTCTAATTTGTTTTTATGTGTTAAAAAAACATTTAAAATCTGGTTTAAAAAATAACTAAAATCATTGATTGCATGCATCTGTTGCTAAAGGCGACGGTCTAATCATTTGAGGATTACATTAATGGATAGATAATTAAAAAATCAAAATTATTCACGTTTTATTTAATTTCAAAAAATCTTTTCTGTTTTTATTAAAATAATTCCAAAAATGATGTGAATTCTACGATAAAATAACGAGCGGTGCGGGCGGCAAAGAGGGAAACGCCTTAACGGATTTGGTTGACGCATGGAATACTGGTTGACCATATCCTTAAATAAGACAAATTATAGTTTTTATCCTGGGAGTTAATTCCCTTGGGATAATTTTCGGCTTTCATGCGGGTAGCAGAAGCGTGTTTACTATAAATGCGAAAATTACTCTTTCTGTTTGTTTGTTAAGTTTTCACACCTAAACTACTTTCGATTGAATGAAATTCGACCTTGGAGATGGACCAGTCATCATCATCTGCCTAGCGTTGTCCCAGCTATATTGGGGTCGGCTTCCATTAAAACTGGATTCAGCTGAATACCAGTATTTAAGGTGGAACGGCTGCCTACCAGACCTCCACAACCCATTAACACGGTACTTCTTGGTAAGACTAGAATGAGATTCTCGGGCAGACAGGCAGTCGCTACATGTAAAACACTGGTATTCAGCTGCATTCTGTCAGACTAGAAGCTGACTAGAAAAGACTACGCAGATTGATTGTCTGCCCTTATTTCGTTCTTATTAATTTTGCTGAGTGTACATTATTTTGACTATTTAATTATTCTGGCTGATTACTTATACTACCAACTTCGAGATTATTTATTATCATCAGTTTTCAAAACACAAATTATAATCTTAAACTGTACAAACTATTTTTTTTTAATAATAAATACTAGTTATTAAATACGTACTATTATTTTTATGACTAGACTAGGGGACATTCAAATCGTCAATCGTTATTGTTCTATAATACAAAATATTACTATTATTGCACTTAATAATAATAGCTACAAGTTGACTAGTTCTCTTATTAAATAAACTATTATTTCTATTTAAATTCTTATGAATTTCTATCGTTTCAACGTAATCTCAAAAAGAGTTCTCAATTATTTTAAACTTGTTTTTTACAATGTTGTCCTAAAACCGGTTTTTATTCATTTAGTTTTATAGTAGGTAACTTGATGATTTTTACGTGTTATTGGCAGAATAGTGTTGTGCGTAATTCGATTCGCCGACAATATCGATATCGCTGTCACTGTGTTCCGTGTCGGAGTCTGTCGACATTCTTGAGTTTTCAGCCTGGGAATAAAAAATATTATGAAAATTATAGCACAGCTTGGAATTTGTCGAGACCTTGAGCTCCCGGACCTTTGAAAGGCGTAAGAGGAGCCGAATACAACGCGCAGAGGTCCCGACGTTTTCAATGTTATGAGGAACTTACCGAAGATAATCCACCCTTGGTTGGCTGCTACAGAATGCCTGAGTAATTAAGTCTGCCGTTGTACCCTTGTGTTGCGTGAAGTTTTGATTAATAAATCCCTATATGAACGGCAAGTACACCTAAGGGCCACCCCCGGTTGGTGGAGGAATGTTGCAAAATATGGAGACAAAAGATGAGAAGCTATAGTTTTGGGTGCTGTGGACTGATTACCGACAGCAAACAATATTTTTTTTTACTTTATTTTATTACATTTTATTGTTGAATCTACTTATATTATATATTATTTTGAAATGTGCGTGTGTTTGGTAGGAATAAATTATGTTCTTTCTTTATTTACTATCATTATGCTAATTTTAGTTGGTCCCTATAGCCACTAGAGAATATGCATGATTTTATTTTACAAAAAATTAAATAAGTAATTTAAAAAAAATATATTTTTTTACTTTCAGCGACGAAGTCGTAAAGCTTCAAAGTTGACAAATAGAGAGTGAAGTCCGACATGGAGTCTGACGTTCATAACGCCCATACAGTTGCCACAGAAAATGGCTTTATTCGAAAGAGGGACAGATTTTTGTTTTAAATTGATATCGCTTGTTTGATTTTCGATTAATTTTGATTCCGTTTTCACTGTAAGTTTAATATTTTTGTATACTGTTTAGTAAGTAAGTTTTTTTAAACTGTACCGTGGGACATTATTAAATAAAAGGGCTTATTGTGAGGGTTGTACTTATATTTTTTTTATAATATTATCTCCGAAACTACTGAGCCTAACATTTTGAAGTCAAGTGTTAAAATAACATGTCGCAAAAAATTAATTAATTCGGAATACTTTACTCGCAAGACCGACTCGCACTTGGCCGCTTTTATCAACCTGCATTGTACCATAGCTGGGCAATGGTCTCTATTTTTTACTAATACGTGGGTTTTTATATTGCGTATTCGGTATGATGCCGAATAAACATTCCAAAATTCGTGGCTATCTCATCTATGCTTCATTCTGCCTTCTCAAAAATTTCTGTTACCTTAAATATTCTAAAAATTATTCCATCTTTATATGAATTGAATAGTGATAAAAACTTACTTTTCGACATTCTGAGAGCGTCGCTGGATGTTTTGTGGTGAAGTCTACAGCTGCGGCTCCTGTCGACAAAGAAATTAACAGTATTGATGATAAGGTCGAAAATACAATCTCAAATCGACATATTTTCAGCTGCAGCCAGTTCGACTGGAAACTGACTCCAACATAGGTGGGAAAAGGCTCGGCTGATTCAATGAAATTGATCAAGCGATTACGTAGGTTGCTACGACACCTGCGAAAGAGTCACCGCGGCCCTGGAACGCAAAGGGCTTTAGAAGGAACACGGATGGGTTTTAGTCAGTTAGAGACACGCCCTTCCGCCCCACCTAGAGTGGAAGAAGTCATTTGATGATTCCAATACTTAAAAAAAAAAAAGTTGCTACGACATAGCGGTCTCTACGACAAACAGTATGCTACGACGTAGCGGCCTCTACGCGCTTGCTACGCGCTACGAATGTTTTGCTACGCGTTTTACTTTAAAATCATTTCATAATTGTTTACTAGAGCTAATATATAATTTATTATGCAAATAAAAACGCGATGACAAAAAGCTAGACAGATTGGTCGGCTGTATATAGAATATTCCTGAAATCCCAAGCTTCAAACACCTCCATCTTGAAAACCCAACAATACGCACTATAGAAAAATCATTACTCTCCCAAGACGCTGCACTGAAAAGAAACCAAATCAAATAACCAATCACACAGCATTTTAACCTCTAACACTGTACAATTAGACCCATTTTCGCATATACACCTTATTCCCCTCCCCCTATAGACGTTACCAACCGATTTTGAACCCAAAATCTAAATAGATAAGCTGCAAAATGTCTTGTGAATGGTTTTAAGACGTTGGTTGCCTAGCAACGGCGCCATATTGAATCTAATTTGATTTGACAACGTCTTGGGTTGCGGCTCCGGAGATGTTATTAAATTGAAGTGTCCTGAGGTTTCAGATGGCAATTTAGGGGAACGGAAGACGTTAAGATGCTGGACTTAATATATAAGGGTAATGTACAAGATGGTTCATTTACAGGGCAGGGTTATTTCGAAGACATTGCGCACTTTTCTGCCGTGCAATCAGTGTAGTTAATATTTAACGAAAACTAATAAAGTAACCAGCCTTAGTGTGCTGAACTGCGAGTAGTCATCGTCAAAAAAAAAATACGTGACGATTTTTTAAATGACAAGATCATTTAAAAAATTGACACGAATTTTTTTTATTCACTCCCGTAACACACCTACATCTATGGTTATTTTGACGAAACTATCAAAGGCTGTCATTTGTAGGCTAGAAAATCTGACACCAGTCTTACAAATGAAGTACTTTACTTAATTTAAAATTCACATTACGACATTCCTTTGTTTACAATTCCAGCATGATGATTAAATATTTGTATGGCCTACAGATAGTTGTTCCGGGTCTGGCTGTTTGTGTATGTGAGTTTTATCTTTGTAAACGCACCCACGATACAGGAGAAATTCCTAGTGTGAGGCATCGTTTTTTTTTTTAAAAGAAAAGAAAGAAAATAAAAGAATCTACAGATGTTTCCCGCACTCAGAAATGGTGATATAAAAGGAAGGTAACTACCGAGGTCCAATACTAATAATAATAATAATATCTTGGGACAACTCACACGGTGATCCGATCCCAAACTAGGCAGAGCGTGTGCTATGGCTACCAGACAACTGATAAACATACTTATATATTTCTAAATACATACACATTATAGATGAATTACACCCACACACCGAACAAATGATCATGCTCATCACACAAGGATTTGTCCTGGGTGGGAATCGAACCCAAGACCTCCGGTTTAGCACTCAGGGTCACTAACCACTCGACCAACAGGCCAGTCAATACTATGCGCGTCCTAAGTAACATCTCGTAACTTATAAGTACAGATAGTCATTGCACTGTTTTTAGGGTTCCGTACCCAAAGGGTAAAAACGGGACCCTATTAGTAAGACTTCACTGTCCGTCTGTCCTACCAGTCTGGTACCTCATGAACCGTGATAGGTAGACAGTTGAATTTTTTTAGAGCCGCGATCTTGGCGTATGACGCTTCTATTTATAATAAGTCATTAAAAATAATAATAATAATACTAGTCATTAATAATACTCAGTTACAGTCTAAAATCCCTCCTGTAGGCCAACACGTCACAAATTTCCTATTTTCCTTTCATATAATATTCAATTTTGGCCTAACACTAATATTATAAAGTGGTATTTACACAGTGTAAAGAGACCCATCGCATAGCCCAAATTTACGCACGCTATAATCAAAATAAATTACATTGACCTAAATTAATTGCTGGAAAACGACATGACTATCGTTTGATATTCATTGCGTTTTTGTTACTTCAAATACGTAATTTGTTAAAAAACATTTTAAAGTTTAGCACATGGAATTCTTAAAAACCTGAAAAAAATGATGCTCTAATCTTCAATATCGCCAGAATCAATGATTGCCCAGGTATGGTGAAGAAGAAAAAAAATATCCCAACGATATATCTTGGGACAACTCACACACGGTCATCCGATCCCAAACTAGGCAGAGCCTGTGCTATGGCAACCAGACAACTGATAAACTTACTTATATATTTCTAAATACATACATATTATAGAAAAATTACACCCAGACACAGAACAAATGATCATGCTCATCACACAAAGATTTGTCCTGGGTGGGAATCGAACCCACGACCTCCGGTTTAGCAGTCAGGGTCACTAACCACTCGACCAACAGGCCAGTCGATGGGCAGAATACATGTGGTTTTTGTTATCTTTAAGGGTATATTTATACCGGATATAGACGTAGTAAGTTTGTTCGTTTGGATGTAGTATCTTATATGAAACTACTTAAGTATAAGTAAGTATTTTAAAAATGCAAGATGCTTGCAGGATACGAGTATGCCATGAAATTGTAAGCGAGGTCTTGGGCAAACATTAGTGTTTTAATAAATATCAAGAAGCCAGCCTTATGCCGACAACAATTACTAATTATTTGGGGGAGGCCTATGTCCAGCAGTGGACGTCTTTCGGCTGGTTTGATGATGATGAATAATTAATTATCACCTAAATCATTCTAGATTCCTCTCAGCTTCTGATCCCCATGTAGCAAAGGTTTTAACACAAGCTTGCCTTGGCTTTGCAATATAAACTTATAAATTAATCTCTTGAAAGAAAGAAAACCGGCCAAGTGCGTGTCGGATCACGCACAGTGTAGGATTCCGTAGTTACTCGTCTGCTAAACCATGCCAGAAAAATAATAAAAAGTTCTTAACTATTATTACATTACAAATTTATAAATGCACTTAGTTTTAAGTCATTTTCTATGGAATTATCAGGATTTTTTTTACTTTGAATTTTATTACTCATAAACTCGTTAAGCCTAGGTAGCGGTGATATATTTCTTTTTTTTCTTTAAAGTTTAATATTTCGCAAACGATCCTTGCATGGAAAAATGGTTTTAAGCAAACTCTCAATATTTTTAAACGACCTACCCAACGTCAACGCACACCACGGGGTAGACGGTAAAAAAAAACATCGCCACTTTACACCCAAAAAAATATGTATTTCAAGATATTATTTTACCACGTTGTCGGCGTGATTAATATGTATGTACGTACACGCATACCTAACTTCAACTTTCTAGCGCTAAGCGTCTCTGACCTAAACCGCGGACGGACAGACATTCAGACGGACATGCGAAAGTATAAGAGTTCCTTGTTGACTACGGAACCATAAAAATGGTTATTCTAGTACACACAAGCCAAACAATAAAATAAAATTAAGTGATTAGAAACTAACAAAATAAAAGACCTGTTCGAGTTCAAAAAAGCAGCTACAATCTCATGCACTGCCATATCAAAAAAAAAACGCAGAGTTACTCGTAGATACCTAATAATATCTATACTTCAATTTTCCATCAATACATATTCTGTTGAGAGACTATGCGCACGGAATTCTCCCACAAACATCGACTAATTGGACTAGTTCGGAACAGAACTGTGCGACAAGAAGGTATTTCTTGGGAAGTTCGAACTATGCGCTCGCTAACTAGGTGTTATTAGAAAGTTTGGTCGCAGCCGCGCTAGGTAGGGAGAATGCCATCGATATGTGAAAATGAACAGAGGGGCAATTCTCGTAATTTTAAGGAGCGATCACATTTGCATCGAAATCGCGTGTTTGCGAAAGATGCAAGGAAAGTGTCTAGAACATCTCTAATTTCCCCTTTGATTATTTCTGACTTGAATTTTAATGCTTTTTAAGTACGACCAAATCTACAATTTTTTATCGTCGCAATCTGTCAGCAACACATCCAATTTCTAAACATTTTGGCAGGTTGCGAATGCAAAAATTGCTTTCGAAAGTAGATTTACCCTCTGGTCAAAAAATTACTTCTCAATTGCGAACTCAGAAAGCTATGTTTGCGAACACGCCGAGGCGCGGCAACCGACGGCGACGGCCTATTAAAATGATTGCACGACTTAAAATCCTCCATCTTGTATAAAATGTAACGATAACTTCGAAATTTCGTGTGCCAAATTCCGTCCAAATCGGCAAATTTAAGCGTGATTGATTGACAAGCAAACAAACAGACTGACTGACTCATTTCTGAAATAAGCCTTCATCATCATCCACAGCACGACTACCACTGCTGAGCCGCAGGCCCCGTGCCAATTGTAGATCTTTGACAGTCGCTACGGATTGTCAGAAGCTAGAAAATCCAAGCCAACGGGTACCGTGTTACCCAGTTCCTGGGTTGTGGATGTTAGATAGACAGCCGCTCCATGTAAAATACTGGTATTCAGCTGCATCTGGTTAGACTAGAAGCTGACCCCAAAGTAGTTAAGAAACGACTCGGCAGGTTGATACTCGATACAGAAATAGACAAGTCTTGAAGTAGGTCATAGGTCTTTTTATCCCTGAAGTCCTTGGGATAATTCTATGGGCGATTGTGCTGGCTAAAGCTAGTGTAGATGAAACATCCTCACCTCTTTGCTGCTGCTGCTTCCTCATCTGCTTCTTATGCTTCATCCTCCTGTTCTGGAACCAGGTCTTGACCTGCGTCTCCGAGAGGTTCAGGGCCCCGGCCAGTTCCACGCGCTCTGGAGTTGACAGGTACCGCTGCGATTCGAAGCGTTTTTCTAGGCCTGCACATAAGTATTTATCATTTAGAGTATTGGCATCATTCAAGATCAAAGAAGAAGGTTGGATAGCGTGATGGTGAACTGGATCGTGTGGACCACAAGTAACATGGGACAAAGGCAAGGAGATGCTGATAATGAGTATCGTTGTGAAAGTTATACCTTTTGACAAGCAAAGAACAAGTTCTTTATGAGAAAAAAAACGAGAACAAAACATATTACTTAAAAGCCACCCAGTACAATCATTTAAATTCATCCTTGACTCTAGGCAAAGTGAAATTTAATTCAACAACAAAATAACATTTGTCGAAAAGTGCATAATGTTAAGGAATAGCACACACTATCGGAATGTCGCGTGGTCGATCCCTTATGGTACGTTATGCCTTTAAATATAAAGACGCTCTTTCTCAGAAACGCGTGGAAGTATCAAGTTGAAATGAACTTCAAATAGGTATGTACGTCTAAGGTTAGTTGGAGCTCTCGAAAAATCAAGCTTCGAGTCAAAGCAATAAAAACATGCGGCCATTTTGCGACCTTTTTTGATCGTTGCAAATAAATCAAAACCTTTAGAGTACTTTCTAGAGTCATGAAATTCGGCAAGAATCAAGATCTCACAGCACAGGTCTATCTATAATTTGTAGTTTTATCTTGCGATTATAAATTTAGATGACTTACAACGTCAGATTCGCAGTTGCCCGGTTGAGTATGAGGTATGAGATGGCAATGCATTTGTGTTGCCTCAATAGTGTATGGGTGTTGATAACAACTGAAAATCAGGTGGGTCGTCGATTTTGAGTTCTCCTTAAAGTTCTAAGTTTGAGCTACACGATAACTGACAAATGCTTGCACTGTCTCAACAGGTCCACTCAAATCTGTGTGGTGCTCTCCTCAAAAAGCCACCTCAGACATTAACCTACATGGTTCTCGTATGATTTGACCAGTTTTTTTTTTTTTGACGATGACCACTCGCAGTTCAGCATACTAAGGCTGGTTACTGTTAACCGGACGTTACTGCTTAACCGGACATTTGACCAGTACAGATTGTATGGACTTTAAAAGAGACTTTGACCTCTGAGTTTGTTTCGGTGTTTCTTCTTGGTGTAGTCAGCTAGGAAACACCGGCCTCATCTAGCTTAAAATGACCAAGAAAGCCGACTTGCAAAATAAATATAATTTTTATCATTAGTTTGCCAACCACGCATTCAAATTCACGAAACCATCCATCATTTCTTTTGTCTATCTCACTTTTCATAATCGGAAATTAAATAAAAATAATTATCTCACCGGTTAACTGTGGGTCGGAGAACACCGTCCTCGCTTTCCTCCGTCGGCAATGTTTGAGCGCTGATAACGATAATTCCGACGGAGTGAATAGGGCGTGATAAGGGACTCCTGAAACAAAGAATATCTATATGTATGCGTAAAGCAATAACTTTGTACACCTTATTACAAAAATTACGCGGGCAGAGGAGTATGAAATTTGGCACAGTTAAAGTTTATATGGAGAAGGAGTGCAGGAAACGCCGAAGGCAAAAAGGCGCCGGCGCGCCGCCGTCACTGCCCTAAAAAATCGCCACGGCACTCATATCTAATCACTAGCGACCCGCCCCTGCTTCGCACTTTTTCTACGACATGACAAAACACCGGGATTTCTTAATCAATACAAGTTTTTTTTTTCTATATCTGTTTTTCGTCAACCCGCCAAAATATTCCTTTTAATAATGGCGTGAACCCATCTAAAGATGAACAATTTAACTTTACGGATACACGAAAAGCGGTTCAATTTTACAATGTGTAGTTATAGATATGCTTTGTTTTTTCCAACTTTGTTGGCTTCCATTCTATCTGGATGTAGCTGAATTCCAGAAGTATACAAGGAGCAACTGGCTTACTGATCTACTACACAACCCAGTGGGGCACTAGACCGGGACTTTTGTATACCTGTATCAACCGGGACCGACGGCTCTAGTCGCCCTTTTACCATACCATCCGCACTTAGTCGATATCCTGAATAGTCGTACTCAGTGCTTCTTCTCCACATTTATTAAGCGCACAGCCAAAGTGTGGAACTCTCTGCCAGTGTCTGTGTTACCTTCCACACATAACCCGTCTGCCTTCAAACCAGGAGTGAACAAGCGTCTTCTGAGCATGCTCGCTCCATCATAGACCTCATCCATCAATCGGTCAAGAGTAAGCCCATTCTTCAATAAAAAAAAAAAACAAAGTTGTAAATTGTGTTTAAATCTATCATGTACAAACTAACTCATTCTAGCTAGCCATGTACAAACTAATGTTATAGATGCGAAAGTGTGTTGAACATTTTGATGAAATCTAAGAAGGTCGCTTGAGCATCAGGAACGGACATCGGCTACTTTGAATTTTTTATCATTCCCTGGGGAAAAGGGATGTCTTAGTTTTCATAGAAGAAATCCGCAAACGAAGTCATGATAAAATTGACTGGGAGATAGGTAGCTTTATTATTTTGAAAAATCGTTGCCTTTTTGGGGTTGTCTCTCGGATCGTGGGGCCCGAGAGTTCATATGTCCAGACGTCCAGTAAACACTTCGCGTGACCCAAGGGCTGGCTTTTATCTTGGAAAGAGGTTATCCATTGTCAATTTAGTATAATTTAGCTAGTTTGTAAGCCCTGGCTGGGGGCCTTAAATACATTTGCCACCACAGGATAGTCTTGTTAAGTAGTAACCAGCCTTAGTGTGCTGAACTGTGAGTGGTCCCCGTCCAAAAAAAATCCATTGCCATACAACGTGGGAAGATAAGTTTATCTTTAGTTTTAGTTAGATTGAGTGTATAGTTTATCATTTTAAAAGTATGTTTGCTGAATATAAATAAATTAAGAAACCTAACCGCAACAGAAAAATGAAAACTAGTTTGAGCATTCTTTTTTATAAACTGCGTAAAGGGTTAAACACTTAGAATTTATGAAATCATCTTACCCATACGAAGCATACGAAGTCTCGGGTACACTAAAGGAATATTGTGTCCGGTACGGATTGAACACAATATTTATCAAGATGAGTTGAAACTATGGATGAATGAAAAACTAAGCATGAATATGCATTGTTCTCTTTCTCTTTCTTTCTTTATTGTTCCTGTTTTAAAAAATCCGAAACAATAAAATACTTACTTAAACTGACCGACCCTGCTGTACTATTTGGAAACAAAAAAAAAGTTAAGCTCCCTTGGTTATGTTTTTTTTTTTTTTTTATAAAAGGATATAATTCTTTGTCGCGTATCAAACTAATGATATAACACTTGGGCGATCAACCGAACCTAGATCAATACTATGCCAATACTATGTCAATACTATGCTAATACTATGCCAATAATATGCCAACACTCAAATAGTTGTCACAGCGTGCCAGTACATTGGGTACCTATAATAAATTAAGCACTTTTTTAGTAACTCAATATTACTTTATTTCCGTCTACTGTAAAGTTAGTCAAAATGATTTGAGTGGTGTTGTTAACTAAGCGACGATATGTCTGTTTGGTCGCGATGGCTTACCCCTTGTAATAGTTACTGTCGATACAGACAAAGATATTACTGCCTAACCCTTTAAATAATACTGGCATGACGTTATGTTAAACTTATCTCGAGACAGATGCCTCTTTGGGCCATATACAAAGTGAGATTATTATTAGATTTTCCTTATTAATTATCGTTATTTATTTAAACGGAGTACTTTGAACTATGGTAACTTCGGTTTGACTTCAAATTACATATATATTTTTAACGATGATGATAGTCAAAACTCTATTTTAAATATACATATATATCACTAACTGCCGCCCGCGCCTCCGCCCGCGTTAATGTCGAACTTAATAGAACATACTACCGGGATAAAAAAAGTGTAGCCTATGTGTTATTCCAGACTATAATCTTCCCATGTGCTAAATTTCATCAAGATCCGTTCAGCCGTTCTGACGTGATTGAGTAACAAACATCCATCCATGCAATTTCGCCAATCTTTATTTGATGTATTTGTTATTGTTAGGAGAGGGTTCTTATGAAAGAAAATGTTGCAAAAAAATATATACATCGGGCGAAGCCGGGGCGGGCCACTAGTATTAGTATAGATTGGCTTAACCACAAGTTCTTTTGGTACCGAATGTTGAACCTATACCATTTTGACAGCAGTTACCGCTGGTACAACGTCACTCTGTCCCACTCGTTCGTTTCTGGCTAAGTTAGTGGAAGACATGCCAATGTTTTGACGCGAGACGCCACTCTGTGTGCGTATACGTTTGACATTCCTTCCCTGGATGTTTGAAGTTTTTGTTGTCATCCTCATCCTTATCCACAGAAACTCCGAAATTTTCAAGACGCAATCAAACGTCAAAGTCAACTGCTAGCACCACCAGTCCTGTGAATCACTGATGGCAAAATTCTCGTAAGTATATCCTACTAATATTACAAACGCGAAAGTTTGTAAGTATGGATGGATGGATGAATGTTTGTTACTCTTTCACGCAAAAACTACTGAATGGATTTTGATGAAATTTGGCACAGTGGTAGATTATAGTCTGGAATAACACATAGGATACTTTTTATCCCGGGAATATGTTCCCTTGGGATAATTTTCGATAATCACGCGGGCGGAGCCGCGGGCGGCAACTAGTACATACATTCAAAATCTACTATTTACATAATATGTATAGTCAGCTATTTGGTATACAGGTAAAAATATTAATTTTGCACTATCACTTTTTAAGCTTTTCACATACATACTTACGAGTATGGATGAGCTCGTCGCTAAAGAATAACAGCCGCACGGGTCGATCAAGGTTAAGCAACGCTTGCTAAGGTTGGTCTGTGGATGGGTCCATCTTAACAAACTGAGTTACCTCCGAGCCTCGGAAAGCACGTTAAGCCGTTGGTCCCGGCTGTCATTTGGAGATCTTTGAACTACCGTGTTACCCACTTAATGGGTCTGGGAGGTCTGGTAGGCAGCCGCTCCACGTAAAATACTGGTACTCAGCTGAAGCCGATTTGACTGGAAGCCGACCCCAATACAGTTGGGAAAGACTAGGCAGACATACTTACGAGTGTGGTGTACAATAATTTTCAACTCAGCACACTCAAAACATTGTTTAAAAGTAAGTTGTAATGTAGCAAGTTAGCTGCCTGCATACCAAATAGCTTTGTTGACTGTACATACTTGAAAAACATCCCTCTTCCTGGGGCAGTCGGATAATAAAGGTAAACGCTTCTATCTATCTATCTATTGGGGTATGGTTTCCGCACTTAGTCCTGATGTTGGACCATTGTGCGTGGGCCATGGCGGTCGTCATTCCAACCAGCCAACCTCTCTCCAGAAGCAGATCAGTCCTCCTAAAGAGTTCAGGGTGTCTGTGAGTGAATTTGGTGTCCCTATCGTTTGTCTACGTATATCGGCGACGCCTGTGCACTCAAGGAGCACGTGCGACACCGTTTCCTCCTCCTCCACGCATGCTCTGCACAGAGGACTGTCTGTTATACCTAGTGTGTGGAAATGCTTATTCAGTGAGCAGTGTCCGGTGAAGGTAAACGCTTTTGAAGTCATCAGGCCTATGTCCAAGAGTGGACGTCTTTCGGCTGATATGATTATAATGATGAAAGCATTTCCAATGATTTCAATCAGACCTTATAGCTACTTGCTCCAGCTTCGCACGGGAGAAGATTACGAAGGCACAGCTTCCTTCTTCCTTCACAAAGCTTTCTCGTTTATCGCTTTTTAGGGTTTCGTAGTCAACAAGGAACCCTGATTGTTTCGCCATGTCCGTCTGTCTGTCTGTCCGTCCGCGGTTTAGTTCAGAGACGCTTAGCTCTAGAAAGTTGAAATTTGGTAAAAATAAAATCTTGGAACTAATTTTTTTTTTAGTGTGGCTTCCCAACATGCAAAGTGGCGATGTTTTTATACTGTCTAGTCGAAGGTGTGGTGTGTCGTTGGTTGTTTATTGAGGGTTTGCTAAAACTATTTTTCCATCCAAGGAATCGTTTGCGAAATATTAAACTTTAAGCAACTAAAGAACCCATGTCACTTTTCGCTGACGACAGTACTGTAACCATAGCACCTAAAAATATACTCAACTACCATACTGACTCTAGTGATTCATTGAATTCTATAATTACCTGGCTAAATGATAATAATTTAAAAATTAACCTTAGCAAAACTAACATAATGCATTTTAGACAACGAGAAAACTTTCGCAACACATCAAAATTTAATTTAGTATATAAAGATAATGTAATACAAGAAGTTGAAACAACCCGATTTTTGGGATTAATCATTGACAAGCAATTAAATTGGAAAACTCACATAGTGGAACTTTGCAAAAAAATTAGTACTTCATCATATGCTCTTTATAAGTTGGCACCGACTATCAACATAGATACTTTACTTACAGCATATTACGGACTTGCTGAATCAGTTTTAAGATACGGAATAATTTTTTGGGGCAATTCAACTGAGAAGGACACTGCTTTCAAAGCACAAAAGCGTTGTATACGTGCTATGTTTGGGTTACTAACTACTGACAGTTGCAAACCAATGTTTATACAGCACAAAATTCTAACACTTCCGTCACTATACATATTGGAGATATCGCTTTTTGTAAAAACCAATCCTCATCTGTTTCCCCCTTTGATTGATAATAGAAATAGACGTGAGAAGTACAGACTTTGGGTGCAATCTCTCTCTGCAAAAACAGCATTTTTGAGAAAAAGTGTAATATGCATGGCCCCATTAATATACAACAAACTACCTAATTATCTAAAGGGAATGAACATTAATTCATTCAAGAGAGAACTAAAAAAATTGCTAATTAGTAAGGGGTACTATAATATTACGGAGTTTTTAAATGACAAATTTTGATCATTTAATATGTGATAGTTTTATTCATTTTATTGTTTTAATTATTTTAGGATTGACTGTTATTATATATTTGAATTAATTTTGACTATGTATAATTTAATTATTTAATAATAATATTTTGACATGCGTATCATATTGACGAATTTTAATGTATTTTGACATGAGAGATCATTAATTTATAATGTATTTTTGCATGATAAAATAGATTTGGTTTGGATTAGATATTATTTAATTAAAACATAGATATAAATATGCATATTGTACGCCCTATGGGTATGTTACAGCGATCTACATATTACGTTGATAAGAACTGCTTTAAACCTGTGACAAACAATAAATTATTTTGACTTTGACTTTTGACTTAAAGTGCCAATTTTTGTTAGAGTCAAGTGTTCGCCCCCGGTTGTTTTCGGAGACGTGAAAAAATTCCATGTAGTAGCATATATAATGAATTTAAAAGGAAAACTGTCACAGCTAAGTAGGCTTTACAAGTTGACGAGTAAAAGTCGACCAACTTAAAATGGAGCTGTGTACCTAAGTAAAAAAATCCTAATAATTCCATAAAAAAATACCTAAAACCATGCATTTGTAACTTTGAAATATTATAATAGTTAAGTACTTATTACTATTTTTCTGGCATGGTTCAGGAAACGGGTAACTACGGATCCTTATACTGTGCGTGGTCCAACACGCACTTGGCCGGTTTCAAAACGGTTTCAAAATCCGTTGCGTGGTTTAGGAGAAATAATCGGAGGAACAGACAGAGGCATAAACTATTTAAAGAATAGAAAATTTAATTCTTTTGCATTGCTAAATTTCTAATACGGAGTTTTCGTGGCTATCAATTTTTAAATCAATGCCGTTGTTTTAATAGGACCCATGACTGGGGTCATGGGTCCGAAAAATCTGGTAAGTTAATGATATTTATTTCCTAGTCAAAGTCTTTTAAAGTCCTTACGCGTACTAAGTTATAGTCAAATCATAAAGTCAAAGTCAAAACGTTTATTTCAATTAGACCATTAAACGACACTTTTAAACGTCATCATTTAGATACAGTTCAGTAAAATAATAATATTACACTAATAAAGTGACTCTACTGTCCATTCGGAAAGGTAGATTCTTATGGAGAAGAACGGACAAGAAACTCTATAGTTACTCTTTTCAAATAATGGTTTTACAAAATTTGGTTTACAAAAATTAATTTAATATTATGTGAGGACGATGCACCCAGAGTATGCTACTTTTAGGAACAAAGTATTTACCAGCAGAGGTAAACTTATTCATTTTCTAAATAAATTTAGGTAAATGGTACTCATATATTTACAAATATTGGAACCATTAATTAAACTAGAACCATGTAGGTTAATATCTTGTGGTATTTTGAGGAAACTACCAAATAAATTGTGCAAGTATTTGTAGTGTTTAATTAAGGAACTTTCGCATTTAGGTATCTAATACCTTTAAACGAGCAAACCTTGTACAAGAATTGTATAATCTGAATCTCGGAAACGGCTCCAACGATTTTCATGAAATTCAGTATGCAGGGGGTTTCGGGGGCGATAAATCGATCTAGCTAGGTACATTTTTAGAAAACTTTCACAAAAAAAAAGGAGCAAAGCTCGGTCATCCAGGTACTAATATTTTAAATGTGAAAATTAGTTTTTTTTTGTCAAACTAACGCGTAAATCGCCGAACCGATTTGATGAATTTTGGTACAGAAAAAGATGGAACCCTAGAGTTGGTTATAGAACACTGGAACGCGATGGTGGCCACAGGTATAAGCAAGGTTATCCATTAAAATAAAAACTCCTTACCTTGTGACAGGAAGTAGGGCGCCTCAACAGCTTTATAAGTATTAGGCGTATGCAGATAGGCACCCAAGGCTCCCATAGCGACCTGGAGATAAGACCCCTCTCTTCCCGGCACATGGGGTCTCATCTCATTGGGTACCGGGAAGAAAGGTTTGGGGTCCCTGTCGTATTCAAACCTCCTTTGTTCTGGGGACTTAAACGTACGGGTGTCATGGCTCCTGTATAAGATATCTTCTATCAAGAATGACGTTTTTGATGTATGCTCTTGGCGATTTGTGTCAGTTGGTGATTCGCTTCTGGTTTCTGGATCCATTTTCTGGTTATTTTCGTTTCATGGATGTGGTTTGGTTTTTTTTTTGAGGTTATTTTTTATCACTTTTATGCAGCAGTGACTACACTGTTACCTACACTGTTTATTTTTCTAAGGTCTTTTATTTATTTTCTTGTTAATTTGTTTTGAAATCAAAGGATTGTGTAGTTACTTACTTTTAAATAATTTTGGTTTGCATTTAAAAAATAAATTAACTATGAGAATGAAAACGTTTTAGAAAAGTTCCTGCTATTGTTATTTTGATCGATTTCCAAATGTGTAATTATTGTCTACTATTTTTAATATTGGGCACTTTTTTGGGTTCATAATCTTATTTTATAAAACTCATAGATAATAAGGTCACGTCACAAATACACGATACACAACACAGTAAATAAAATAAAAAACACTCCAAGAAAAAAAACACAAAACTCCAAATTCAAAGTCCTTTGCCGCCAAAAGTCCAAATTTGAAAACAATTCTTTTTGCCCGATTACAATAATCGATGACAATTATTCGAATAATCGGTCGCTTTGAACTGTATGAGTGAAACGGCCCGAATGGGGCGAAACGCCACGATAAACTGTCGTTACTGGGGTGAAATGGGGTGGGGCAAAGGGGATGAGCCGCTGGCGTAGGGGTGGGTTGCCATTCTTGCTACTGTGTATTTTTTAAATAGAGACTCACACTTTATTGGTCGTTTTAGAATTGGTTTTTGTGATTTGAACTGTTTTGAATCGGAGTTTTTATTTTTTAATGGATCGAATGGCAGTCAGTGGCAATTAGCATTCATTCTGTGTTTATTGATGATTTTAAGCCTGATTTCTTTTTTTATGAAATTTACTTTACTTATCGGTTTTTTCTAACCGGGTAGAACTTTTAACTCGTCCTGAGACTTATTTAATGGGTAAGTTCGGAAAAGTATTTTATCACCTTTCAATACCTAGGTAGGTATTATCTCACATAACATCACGCATGAAACCCAGATTCATGGTAGACAGAGATGTAAGGGTATTTATTATCTACCTACCTACTTATATATTTAAACCCTACCTTAATAGAAAAGTGAGCAGAATTGCTAACCGGAATCCAAACTCTGTGCTGTTACGAAGAAATTCATGATGTCAAAACTCAATAATACGGCACATACAAATAGGACTGCCTCGTTTGTCTAGTAGCTACGAGCGCTACTTGTCAGCATGAAGCCCCGGGTTCGATTCCATAGTCAGGCAGTGTTTTTGAGTTTTTCCATCTGTAATTTATCTGTGTCTAGTGGCAGGAAGCGGTATTCCTAAGTATGGCGATCTTAATTTAATCTTGAGTTGATCAAAGTGTTATTGGGCCTATTGGCCGCATGCGCGACTTCTGAATATGAGGTTCCGGGTTTAATTCCCGAGTCGTTTAAAGTGATTTTGGGTTTTGCGTCAGGGATCTCTCAGTGGCAGCCCGGAGACGAAATTGCGCCGGGTTTAGGCAATAGGCTCGCTTATGTCATGGATCTTAAAAATTTGCAACATGTAACAGAATAAACGTCAAAGAAATCATCTGCACCATACATTTATATGCGTATAACTCAACAAGGATACTGAACAGCTGATTTTCTTTCATGATTAATTCAGGGTTGGTCTTATAGTAAAAGTGGTTCATAATTATGCGTAAAATGACCCCTTTTCCGGTATTGCGTTAATTCTGTTACACGTTGTATGGCAAATTGAAGGAGCAGGTACCTACTACTTATGTTGGGGAATTTGTTCGAAAGTGGGTACGCCGAGGCACCACGGCCCTGGAATGCAAAGGGCTTTAGAAGGAACACGGATGGGTTTTAGTCAGTAAGAGTCTGACACGCCCTTACGCTCCACCCAGAGTGGAGAAGTCATTTGATGATTTCCCATCCATAAAAATGGTACCTACTATAAGTACACTTCTGCCTGACCCTTCCGTCAATACATGCTTGATGTTATATTATACATAAGTATATGTAGGTAATAAAAATACGGTAAACAAGATTTAGCTTACGAGTGCAAATAGGGCCGGAATTCGGAATCAAATCGAGAGATTCCGCTGCAAATTGATTGAGGAATTCAATGTTAGGGGTGGTGCACACGGACAGGTTTATATTTAACTGTGGAACTAGTGTACCAGTGCTTGCCCGCGACTTCACTCACGCTATTTTTAAGACGTTCGCAAAAAATATAGCCTATATCCGTCTACATGGTTCCATCTGAGTAGGTAGTATCAAAATCGGTGCGTGAACCAACAAACAACAAACCATTTCGCATTAGTAATACACATTACAATTATTATAATACTAAATACGTAATACATTTACCTATTATACTTGGTTAGGATTTTGTAGTATGATGTATCTTGACTTTTCCTGTCTTTATGTAGAACTTTGACGTTCAAAAAGTCACTCAGCCTAATTTGAATAAATGACTTTTGATTTTGAGTTTTACGCAACTGGATGTGGCTGAAAACAAGTGGGTAATTATACATAAATTAAAAACAACCGTCCTATACGCTCAAACTATATTTTTCCACCATTTTGAATATTCATCACAAAAAATGGGTACGAGTTTTTATCGAATACTGGAGCATTTGTATCCTTTTCCTCCGTCTATCACTGTCTTGAGTGTTATTACCACTGGTTCCTGAAATACTTATTGACACAAATATTGTCTGTTAAACAATCATGTTTACTTATATTATTGTTTGACCGAAATAACAAAAATTAAGTGTCAATACGTCGTTTATCAAACAATACCGCTCAAGAGAGGTCACACACAAAAAAAATCAATTCATCGCATACCGCCAGTGTCAACTTAGCTTATAACGGGTATACCTACGTCCCTAAACATGTCACATACATATACACACGCCTGTATACGGGGATAGGCAGCTAAATTGCTGTAAGACGGTGTAACCCACTCGTCGGATCATCCCTAGAATGCAAAATGGGGTAGTTGGATGGAAGAGTCTTGATACTTTTCGATTTTATTAGACGTCTTTCGAAAGTTATTGCCTGTAAATATTTTAGGGGTTATTGTAAGCATGAATAGGGACAACTTTTTGTTGGGAAACCAATTCAGTTCAAAATAATTTATTTGACATAGGCCTGCATAGGTCTGCACGTATTAAACGTCAGATGCTACAGCCATGGTTCCTCGGTCGGATGATAAAGAATATTCAAGAACCTAAACGGTACCCTTTTAATTTTAAAACGTGTTTGGTTTTACAATGTTTCTATATTGCAGTATTAATAGGTATGAGAGGACTGTGCAGACTGATATAGCATCAAGTAAGTGCGTAACAAAAACGTGTATCGAAATAACCCTTAAGGGGTCATTGTACTCATCATTATGAACAACTTTTACAATGGTACCAACCTGGAAATCGCTAAAAAAAATTCGACTGCCCCATACATTTATATGCGCATATCTCGACAAAATGTAATGAATAGCAGATTTTTTTTCGCGATTTCCAGGTTGGTCCCATTGTAAAAGTTGTTCACAATGAACCCTTAAGACCTTATACTTACCTTATCATCTAAATAGGTAGCCCTTGATTAGGGGAGAACGGGGCTAAACGTGCCGTGGGGAAGTTGTTCCGATTGAAGTAGGTTTTATGAAAAAAAATGATAAACATGTCAAGTAAATTCGTAATATAAGGTAACACTGCAGCGCCGATGGCAACCATCTTAGTATGGCCAGTCACGTCCGGTAATTTAACAATTTATATTACATCGGAACAACTACCCCGCGCCACGTTTAGCCCCGCTCTCCCTGAATTAAGAATTTGATGTTGAGTATATGCCAACTCCTCTTGAGCCTGAAAACCTGTCAAAATTTGGCATTAAAGCAATTTGACACGTTCGTAACCCCTGATCCTTTCCTCGATTCCGGCTAGTCCGTTCCATCATCGGACTACAAGATGAGCTTGGTGGACATCCCACCCATACGCACAAAACGTTTTTGAAATACTTTCATTGTGCTTACAGATAAGGATTGGAATTACCTGCCGGAGTCTGTGTTTCCTAAAAGCTGTGGGTCTTAAGTCAAGAGTGAACAGGTTACTTCTAGGCAAGCGTGCTCCGTCGTCAACCACATTCCCGCTTTCTATCAGGCGAGACAATAGTCTCTGAGAAGAAAATTAAATAAGCAACATACCGTTTCACAATTTAATCACTATTTCGATGTATCAATAAAATAATTGATAAAAATATCAGCTATCTTTTCAGGTTGAGTATATGTATCAAATTAAATCAACTTGTTTTTTATTATACAATTTTTAATGCTCGAAGTTCCTATCATAATTTACTAACATTATTCTATTCAAATTCAAACCAATAGCAAATGAATAAAAAACGCAATTAAAAATCCTGTTCAATTACAAAGCAAAAATAAAAATAACTTACAATTATGAAAAAAATCTTAATCTCTGCGATCAAGACTGTTTTCCAGTTAAGCCGTCGTTTCACCCCCAACCTGACCCCCCTAATCCACAAATAGGGGCGTGGCTTCTCTCTGAGGACCAATAGGATAACTCCGCGCGCGCATGTGCTCCATCTCGACGAATGGGAGACCGCCAATTACGGATCAAAAGCTTGCCGATTTGGGGTTGCATTTCAACGTTTGTCGTTTTGTTAACGTCACTTATTGAAGACTAGTTGTGGGGTTCCCGGATTTGCCTGTGCATATTTTTTTATTAAATTATTTATTGTTAAAAGTGGTTTCCTGTTGCTAGTCTTGATTTATGGAGGAGGCAGTTTAGTGGTTTCAAGCACGACTGCTGTCAAGCATTATGCATGTCCTTTAGCCTTAGTTAGCCTAGCCTAAACCCACATTTAGGCCTTAAAGTTCTAACATCGGATTCAGTAAAGCAATATTTTTTTCTTTAATTTATTTCGACAAGGCTTGTACCCTAGTTTTCGTTTGAAAATGATGAACTTCCATACAAATTTTCATCCTCCATTCAACCCCTTTCGGGGTAATCTTTTTAAATCCTATTCTCTACTTTATATGAGGGTGCAATATTCAAAGCTAACGGTTTGGGTTGTACATTGTCTGTTATTAAACAAATTTAATGAAAAACACTTGAGTACTAATTCTACTATCTTTTAAGTAACAACGTCCGCATTCGCATCTCAGTTGCAATTTGCCAAAAAGCCTCAATTTCCATGCATTTTTGGCCTCTTTTTTCCAAAATGCTATTAAAATTTAGCATTAAATAGAATACTCTTTAGGTAAAACAGAAGTTATAGAAAAGACAGATGAGAAAGAAGTAGGAAAACTGTCAGGCCATCCATGGGTGATTTCTATTAATATGAAAAAAAACTTGAACCCCACACCTAACAACACCACTGGAAAGTCACAGGAATACGCAATTACATTTAGATACTTGGATGACATATTTACTGTTACTGTTAAGTACTGAACCAATTTTGATGAAATTTCTATGGGACTGGTCGGAAAGTATATCCTTTCATATAAAAAAAGATTTTTTCAAATCGATTCGTAAATGACGGAATTATGAGGTAGCAAACATTAAAAAATATTAACAACCGAATTGAGAACCTCCTCCTCATTTTGAAGTCGGTTAAAAAGTGAATGGATTGTCTTACAGGATTAATATAATACACGAACTAAGCTTTTTGTATTTGCCAGTACCTCGCTCGCGTTGCTATAGTACTCTCTATTTATATGTACGTATAGCTTGTACCTTTGAGGGATCGTGGCGTAATGTTTTGTCGTCTATCTATCTAGCTTATTTGTTGAAATTTGTAACTTTCTTTTTTCTTTTCATTTAAATTATTGGTATTGTGCCTAATTCTTGAATAATATGAGTATTTTAATAATGATATTATGTTGCCTGAATTTTTCGTTTTTATGTTGTCTAGATTTTATATTATTGTATCGAGACTATCATCAAATAAATGATTTCTATTTTATTTTGTCCCACTGGTGGGCTAGGCCCCCTCTGTATTTTCCACGCAACCTTGTCCTTTGCTAGTTCTGGCCAGTCTTGTTGTATAATTGACGTATGGCACATAATAAAAGTCGCCTCTTATGACACCCACGGGAAGTGATGGGATGGTGCTATTTTATGGATTTTTTTTTCAATGTAGGTAATCTATTGACATGTCAACTGAATTGTAATTGCTTGTATGTTAATTTTGTACGCCATACTTTGGCAAAACATAGTGCACATATTGTAGACAATATACCATCTGTAAACCATACCTATGTTTAACAAAATAAATGATTGATTGATTGATATTCTTTTACATCCGACACCATACATAACTAAGACACACAATACACACACACACCATACACATACGAACTATACTACTAAAGGACTCACTGGAGAATGGGCAGCAGCATTCTCTGTGCATTGCAACAGCTACACTGCGGTCGCCGACCCGCCTGCCAAGCGTGGTGATTATGGCAACCCCAAACGTCATGTTTGCCTTACAAACATGTAAAGGTAGATACGTTATTGAATCCGGCCGTAAGTAAATAAAATTCAAGATACAAATGTACCTATTTATAGAGGGACGTAGATTACTTTCTATCAACATACCACACGAGCAAAGCCGCCGGCAGAAGCTAGTGCCATAAGTATAACGATAGAAATGTGAAAATTGTGTATTGTACAAATAATTTTTAATAATTCAAGGTTCTGTTGAAAATCAGTGTCAGGCAACTTCAAGTTGTCTGGCATTTTACTGACGTGGACCTATTTGGTGCATTACTTTAAAATTAAGTTTTGTTCCTACATTGTATACTGTTTGCCAAATAAACGTGTTTTCTTTCTTTCTTCTTTGTAACTTTACTTGTATGTAACCGGTCATGGTAGACACCCCACGCACAAAACGTTTTGGGAACACATTAATTGTGCATACAGCTGAGGAGTGGGATTCCCTGCCAGAGTCTGAGTTTCCTGATAGCAACAACTTGGAAGTGTTTAAGTCAATAGTGAATAGGTTACTTCTAGGCAAGCGTGCTCCATCTTCGACCACATCATCGCTTATTATCAGGTAAAAACTACTTTGATGCAGAACTGTGACTCGTTTGATTTTAACATTGCACGTGTATGGGCACAACATTTATGTCTGAAGTTTGTTTTTGATAGCATACTGGAGTGTGCTTGCTAATAATTTAAAGTAATTTCTATATAATGTAGGTTAGATGACCTAAATTATATAGTACCACGTTCCACGTAAAATATTGGTATTTCGTTGAATTCGGATTGACTGGAAACCGGGGTCGGTTTCCAGTCAATCCGAATTCAACGAAATACGGTTGGAAAAAAGCGGCCGATAGAAGATTTACTTTGTAATTTAATGTTTGAGGTACTTTGTATATTTGCACATAAGTTCATCCAACTTGTCCTGTGGAGTTTGTTGCGCCACTGTTTTATCCCAGCAAAAAAAATAGGAAGTAGTAACGGGCGGTTGTTTAGGAAAATTGGCTTTATGTATTTTTTTTTATTTAGACTTCATTCACTTTGTATATGTACACAGGCGGACTTTATCATCATCATCATATCAGCCGAAAGACGTCCACTGCTGGACATAGGCCTCCCCCAAGTGTCGCTACAACAGCCATGACTACGACGAGGCGGACTTTATGCCCTAGGCATTCTCTATCAGTTAACCCAGGGTGGTGAACCCATATATGAATAGATAAATGGCTTTTAATTTTTTTTAGAGCCAAAATATCTTATCATCATTATTTAACCCCAACTTTGAGTCCAAACACGTCTAAACTCAAGTCCGAGATACGCCATCTCTCTGTCTAGCACGTACAGTGAACTCTGCTCTCAGTAGAGTGGTACCAAGTGTCACCAAGAGGCACTATATAGTGACAACAAAGGCGGCGAGATAGCTCAGCGAAGTGATAAGCCGGGCTCATTAGCGGGTGGAGCGAGGTCTCACCCTTTGCAATTAGGAAGCTAGGGACGCGGTGAAATGGGAGAGGTGCAGGGATGTTGGTGGACGGTGGTTTAATGTATGTTAGAATTAAATATCACTGATTGAATTTAGTGTTTAAAGTTGTCAAAATCTGACAGAATTTGGCATTAAAGTAGGGTTCGATACATTCTTAACTTTTTTTTAAATTTACTCTTTTTTCTAATTTCAAATATAGATACTCAATTCAGCAATTTGGTCCTTAGTATGAATTGCTTATCAAAAAAATATTATCTTTATCAAAAAAATATTTTAAGCTTGTCTTCGAGTCGAGTTATCATAGGATTTTGTCAAGGCGTGTTCAAATACGGCAGCCTATTCTTCATCTGCTTGCCTTTTCACATCTATATTGGGGTCGGTTTTCAGTCAAACCGATCTCAGATAAATACCAGAACCTTACGTGGAGTGACTGCCTATTTTTGACCTTAACAACCCAGTAACTGGGTAACACGGTAAGTACTTCTTGGCAAGACTGGTTTCGATATCTTCTGGCATCTGTCCGTAATCCGCAACGACTACCAAAGATCTACAAATGATAGCCGGGACCAACGGCTTTATATCGTGTTTTCGTCTTGGTATGCTAAAATGGTCGCCCATCCAGAGACCGACCTCGACAAGCGTTGCTTTACTTTAAAGATCGAACAATGCGGCTGCTTTTATTTAGCCACGATCCTCTAAACTGTTTAGGTAAGCTATCTCTAAGTAGGTACTTATACATGAAATGAAATTCTTTAGTAAGCGCACCACATGAGGACGATTGGACCTAAAGGGCGAAATTTTTATTTTAAACATTGGCCTTCTAGTAGTGTAGTCGGAATAAAAATTTGAAAAGGTCAATTTTCAATGAGATTTTTTGTCTAATTACTCCGAAATTTTGAATATGACAAGTTATGTAGGGTCGGCTATACCTAACTTCCTTAACTATCTAAAAAAATACAACATAAGTAACAAATCAAATTATCGATCAAACGACAGAAAAGTCAAAACTAGAATAACTTTTAATCCCTCCGTCTAAAACTCCAATAAAAAGATAAGAGATCTGCTATTTTGACACAACTAAACAGGCCATGAGTGGTACTTCGCCGCCCTCGATTGGTACCGACTGCCAATTAAGTGCCAAAGTGGCACTAGATTGATCGACGATAAGTCACGCGCGTTTTGTTGAGTCCAGTGTTAGTATACAACGGAGATGGGTGTATGATAGAATTGTTCTGAGTGAAACTAGGCATTACAATTTTATTACAGTGCCAAGTTAACATATGTCATCAAAATAGTACTAGTCTAAAACACGGAGTACTTACCAGTGGAGTATGTTGAAGTGAAGGCTTGGGTGAAGTGATCACGAAGTGAGCTGTCAATCCATGTAATCAAGATCACTTCACCCAAGCCTTCACTTCGACATGTTTACAGAATCGACCGGCTGTTTTCCGTAAGTCATATTTTAGGCGACCACTGAAAATCGGCACAGCATCAAGCTGAACTACACGGAGCCTCGTTGCCACAGACACGACGTGTATCTGCCTAGATTCTAGTCTTCCCTAATTTTTCTTTTGATATCAGTTAAATTTTAATCTACTTTTTTGTCTTTAAGTACTAAAATAATTTAAGTTATAGTTTATAATTTGTATGCATGTCAGTTGGTACTAGACAGAGATGGCGGAATGATGGATTTAAGCAAGGATTGCAAGATTTAGCAGTAAACTAGTCACTCTGGCCTCGTGCATATATGAAAGAGAATTATCATCGAGTCATTTTAAATCAAGTCAGAATATTACTTAGTTGCTTCATAATACTTACGGGTACATAGATTGTACCTGTAGGTATTATGATACATTGTATTGTTGATGTGATTCAGACGTATATGTAGTCTTAGGGCCCGCGCGCACTAGCGATTAAAGTTGTACAACTTCCTACAACTTTTAATTTTCAAGTGCGCACACTGCCATATAACTCTATACTGATCCTCTGACCGATCAAACTATCGGCCAACTTTAATCGCTAGTGCGCGCGGGCCCTTATAGTGCAACACTATCGATCCAGTACCTACCTTCGTTCCCCTTAAAAGTACCACCTACATTCTACCAACACTTACTATTCTGCCCACGACGTTTACAAAGCGTTTTGATCAAGATAAATTTAAGTCGCGTGCGTCCAATAAACGCGTCACTTTCGCTGGCAAAATATGTTTTGACAGTTATAATTTAATTTCCCGCGCAATTTGACAAGGGGATACACTATCCCATTTTGAAACCGGCCATTTTGACTTGATCCATCATGGCGGCCCTCCGTCCAAAGATAACTGTCAAAATTGGTATATTATGATTTTTGTCAGAGGCTAAATAATAGTGGTTGGTTTTAATTTGGTAAATTAAGCTTTTATTTTCATTGTAGTTATTTGAAAAGGTAATTTGGTTAAGTTTTACAATGGAGTTGATTTTGTCTTTGATGATTTTGATTGGGGTGAGAAATTGAGAATGTCAGATGATATTTTAGGGAGCTTTGACGTCGTTATAATAATTTTGTTAGTGGCAGTATTGTCTGGAATTAGTCTTTCGGAGCATTGTGCTGGGTTCCGCTACTACTGACCATGGCATCCTGGGATCGAGCTCTAGGTGTCTGTGACCAGATTTGGATTGGACCGAAATAAAAATAGCTTTTTTATGTACTTTGTAAGTTCGTTCTTATCTTATCTATCTTCTTTTTGCAAACGACACGTGTGTGACATATAAAAATGGGTCTCAAATCTAAGTAAAAATCAATATTTATACTGTGGTAACAGGTAAGTACCTAACTGCTGAAATGTGAGTGTCATGACTACCTTCTCTTCTGCATACCCCTAGCGACACGATGTTTTGCAAAATCTGTTAAATTCTTTGTTTGTAACCAAAAAATCAACTTATTGTGATAAGTTGATTTTAAATTTGATAATATCATCATTTCCATCTTCGACGCAGTAAATATTCTTCAAAATTTTCAGTTCCACCTAGATATTAGAAAGTTACAATCGACCCTTAAGGATTCCCTTCGCATATTAAACATAATTAGGTACATAAAAAAAAACACAATACACCAAAACAACCATTATTTACGAAATCAAATTCCAATCCTTTACAACTGCTTATAAAGTTCGCCATTGTTAAGAGCTTAGTTCCGCTACTCGCCGCGTGGCGCGCGCGTGTCGCGTCTCAGATTTCTTGAGGGGTCCTCAAAAATGACGTATTGTTTTCCTTTCCTGTATTTAAAAGGGAGATTTTTGACGTTGAGATGTACTTAGGATAAAGATGTCATCCGTTTAGGTCTGAAGGGTTCTGGAGACAGTCAACGGAAGCCGGGTGAAGTCTTTTGTTTCTGAATTTAGTTTTAAGAGGTGATTTTTTGAGAGTGTCTTCCTAGGGTTGTTTAAAAGAGCTCGACTGCTTTGTGTTCTACCTACAAGTTGAATAAACTGATATTGGGTTTTCCAGTTGAAATCAGACAGCCCGAGAAATTTCTAAGTTGAGCTACACGATAACTGGTTAATGTTTGCACTGCCTCGACAGGTCCACTCAAATCTTTGTGGTGCTTTCCTCAAAAGACCACCTCAAAGTCCTGTCAAAGATCTTCAAATGACAGCGAGACCAACGGCGTAACATGCTTGCCGAGGCATGGAGCAGTCTCGGTATGCAATGGATCGTCACTCATCCACTAACCGACCTCGCCAAACGCCCGTTAACCTTGAAGATCGACCCGTCTACGTCTAGCTGTCATTGTTTAGCCACGAGCTTCTCTATTCACTTTTGCCTATCCCTTCGAGAAAGGCTGGTGTGAGGTTATGTAACGTTTACTTACAACTCAAAGTTGTCTGACATTTATCTGATTGTCTCTTTTTTACTTTTGATAGGCACTCGTTTGACCACTATCTCAGGCAGGGAATTCCACTCCTTAGCTGTACGTACAATGAATGTCTTCCCAAAAGGTTTTGTGCGTGCGGGTGGGATGTCCACCATGTTAACGGTGGCGCATCGTTCTCCGTCTTGTGGTCCGAACGGGCTTGGCGGAATAAAACTATGCAATTCCGTCGCATACTCCCCAAAATGCAACCGATAGAAAACCGCTGTCGGTTTTCTACTCCAAAGTTGAAAGTTGCTTGTTGGAAGTTGCTCCAAAGTTTTGAGCATCGACGCCTAGTTGTTAGCCTGTGCTAACAACTAGGCGTCGATGCTCAAAACTTTGGAGCTTTGACTCGACGAGCCTATCATTGTCGATGATCCTCTTGTTCTTTTTCTTTTGAATCTACATATCTATTTGGCACAGAATTTTATTGTTTTTGAATTAGGTAAATGTCCTTATATGTATACCCACATTGTGTGTATCTGTTTGTGCCAAATAAACTAGTTTTATTTCTTCTGTCTAACGTGGACAGCTTTCCTTAGAGTAACAAGTGAAACAAGCCGCAGTAAGGGGTCACGATAAGCTGGTTGTGTAACAAGGGGTGCGCGCGGCTCGGGTAACAAACAAGCGGGTTTTTTACCGCGCTTATTATCCCACTATTACAACTAGGGTTGGTAAGAAGGGTTTATTTTGTTAAATATTTATCTATTTATTGAAACTTTATGCACAAGTAAAATATATCTACTGTACAACGGTGGACTAAATACCTATGACGTTTCCTACCAGTCGACTTAACCTTTTGACCGCCAGAGCATAAACGCATCGGCGTGCCCCCGACGCCAAGCCACAAATTCGCCGTACTTTTTGTCACATATATGTGACGTTTGGCGTACAGGGCACGCGCTTGCTTGTCATGTGTACGTGACTATAGCGTTCAAAAGGTTAAACACCTTCAAGTCGACTAGCAGAAGAATTAAAGGATTTACGGAGCAGATGCGGATGCAACTTAAAGGAAATAAAAAAAACCATAATAAACATACACATATACGTATTTACTAACACCAAAATTAGCAATGCTATTGAGAAAAACGAAACCCAAGTCTTTATCGACATTATCAAACGACATAATTAGCGAATGTTTTAAATAAGAATTTTAAAATAGTCGTATAAAGTACTGAGACAACAATCAAAGAATTGTTGAAATACAATGTGGCGTGTGTGACTGTTATAATTCAGTCAATCAATTGCAGCAATTGTCACGCGATTGACAATATTTTGTGTTGAGTTTTGTTCTAGAAACCTCTCTGTAGGACCTGCCTTCATAGTCAGAGCTGCCTTCGCAAAGTCAAATTCAGAAAGCCGTCCTATATGAATTTTGATGTTGACTTGAATAACAATACGATATTTAAAAAAAAAGAAAAACTCTTTATTTCCTTTGCTCGGTCGCAGCCCTAGCCCACACGTGCTATTACGGCGTGTTCACGCTAGATTTGACCGAGAGCGCTTCTGTAAACTGCGCGTAAGATGACACCCTGTTGTTTGCGTTTTACTTATAATTGTTGTTTTAAAATTAATTGGTCTTCCGGGAAAATTCAATAGCGGTGGTAAGGGAGCTCGGATATATGTAGGTATATATATTTTTTTGTTATGACGACTTTTTTTAATTGAAGGAGCTCGTGGCTTAATGATAACTGCCACTAGAGCCGATTTTAGAGAGTAACTCTTGCCGAGGTCAGTCCATGGATGGGTGACCATTCAATACATACTGAGACTCCTTCGGAGTCTCGGAAAGCACGTACAGCCGTTGGTCCTGGCTGCCATTTGAAGGTAGGACATTAACAGCGGTAGCACCGTGGCATTGTATTCCCTCTGCCAGGGTTGCGAAATTTGTTCGAAAGAGTCACCGCGGCCCTGGTACGCAAAAGGCTTTAGAAGGAACACGGATGGGTTGTAGTCAGTAAGAGTCTGACACGCCCTTCCGCTCCACCCAGAGCGGAAGAAGTCATTTGATGATTTCCCATCCTTAAAAAAAAAGCACTGTATTCCCACCCTCCCTTTAGGGGAACGTGGACAGCGTAGACTATCTGTAGTTCGTGCAGGTTTCCTATAGTTTAATTAATAATTCCTAATTTTTGAGTCTATATACCTTACTATGAACATGATCCTCCAAAGCGTTTAGCTGCAACCGCGGCTGCGTTGCTCGAATGCCCTAGACCCAAAGATATTTGCGAAGATTACTCACTGGACGCCTGGTGTCACCGTCGACGTCGACCGCAGCGAAGGTGTTGTGACGATCTGATCACGTTGGGGGGTAAAACTTAGCGAGAGATCGCACAAGACAGAAAGGTTTGGAAAGAGAAAAGGGGACTTTGGCCAGCAGTGGGACACAAATTATAGACGCTGTAGCACAGAAATTCGTGATGGCAAAATCCATTATATTAATTATCCATAATATTAACCTTGGTTTCGAACCTGGGTTCGGCAATCGGACTTGTGACTACTAGACCAACGGGGCAGTTAATGATTGTCAGATTTTAGAATGGTTAATTATAATCAAAAGATCTGCTCCTCCACTCCTGTGGAGGAGCGGATCTTTCAAAGACAATGGAATCGTTTCTCCGGAGCTTCACTGACTCGACTTTTTCTGGAGGTCGCCACTGTTGATTCTCGTTTCGGGGTTTGCAGTGTTTGGGATAGTGTAGCGGGCTGGACCCAATAAAAAATATCAAAACAAATTATAAAAAAACTACCGAACACATTTTCATACAATGTTCACCAATAGACGGAGAGATTCATGTGGAATGTTTTTCTTCTAACCTTTTGACCGCTAGAGCATAAACGCATCGGCGTGCCCGCGACGCCAAGTCACAAGTTCGCCATACTTTTTGTCACATATTTGTGACGTTTGGCGTACAGCGCACGCGCTTGCTTGTCATGTAGGTATACGTGACAATGGCGTTCAAAAGCTTAATAAACATTGCCCCACACTAGCAATGTCTCCTGTATCGTGGGTGCGTTTCAAGCATATAAACTTATATAGGTACCTACATAAACAGCCAGACCCGGAACAACTATCTGTAGGCCATACAAATATTTTTTCCGTACGGGAATTGAACCCGCGACACGCAGCGCAGCAGTCAATAATTCATTCAGGTTTTAAGTAAATTGGCTAATATATATTATAACAATGTTTGTTGAAGTTGTCGGAAAAGTCATACCGACTAGGAGCTTATAATATTATGCTCTGCTCCCGTGCGAAGTCTAGCTAGTCTATGAAAATAAATAAAATTGAAGTTTTTGTTGAAACATCAAAATAATAGCTGAGCTGTTCATTCCGTCTAAACTCCGAACTTTTTTTTTGGAAAAACGGATAAAGGTTCCGTGCAAAAAATATACCATGGAAATACTTTTCACAGGGCAGAAACTAGTCTAGAAATAAAACACTTTTCATAAGAGAAATTATATATATTTCATATTATTTCCACGAATGCACGTCGTCTACGTCACACGCACTTAGTATAGATCACATTTGAAACGCACACAGTCCGTCTAATAAATAAGTATTGCTAAGTTTTTACAAAGCGCTAACCCTAAGTTGCGAATGCTTCTTCATAGAGAAAGTTTTAATAAAGAACACAGCACAAATCAAGCACATCATATTATTTTTAAGTGTTTAACATTTTGAACGCCATTGTCACGTATACATGACACGCAAGCGCGTGTCCTGTACGCCAAACGTCACAAATATGTGACAAAAAGTACGGCGAATATGTGGCTTGGCGTCGGGGGCACGCCGCTGCTTTTATGCTCTGGCGTTCAAAAGGTTAAGGGGCTTATTTTTCGAGACAACAGATATTTTAACTGAAGAATAAAAATAGCTACATGTTCTCTGTACAGAAGCTTTCAAACGAAATTTTTATTTCTCTGAAAATTCGGCCCAAAGTAGGGAGTCGATAGTAAGCAACTGTCAAAATCATCATTATTACAATGATAGAAAGAGATGGAGCTACAGGACCTATATTACCATTCCTTTTTCACACTAGTAAGTTCAGACTTTGTCTTCAATTGTCATTTAGACAAGAACATACAATACACTGTGTGCAGTCTGAAACACACCTTATATCATTACAGATAAGTTCAATATTCTTTGTTGTACGATAATTTTGAAGTATGTTTGACTCGATATTTTTGCCTCATCTTAAAAATAATTAGAAAACATGCCATTCAGTTTATCAAAGTGCACCATAAGATACAAGCAGAACTCCAAGCAAGAGATTTTGCACCGAAGCATTAAAAGTTTCTCTATAAATAAACAGTTACCGCTACAAAAACTAAATTACTGACTTGAATATTAGCAAGAATTGATTTTTATTCGTTATCAATCACTAATTGCATGTATTTGGTTTTTAAGATCCATAAAAATAAAATGGAACAATTTTTTTACCATATTTTCAAAAGTGAATTGTTTACTTTTAGGCAAGTGTACTCCATCGTCGACCACATTATCGCTTACCATCAAGTGAGAGTTCAAACGGGAGTTTATTAAAAAAAAAAAAACAAAAAATATTTTAAAAGAGTGTCCGTGGAGTTTCTTACACGTTCCCCTCCATAGAGATCTACGCTTTGGAACGTGCAAACAGCTTAATTTTTTTGACCGACCGACCTTGACAATTCAAAAGTGCCTGTAAATGGTCGAATTGAAATAAATGCTTTAAGTTTTGAGTTTTGATATACTTACTCAAACACCAGACACATGCAACTAGTTACAAAAAATATATAAAGCAAATATATCACTGTTATTTAAATTAAATACATACGCATCATAGTTGCGACGTCGCCTATTAGATTTAGTTACCGTTACATTACACGTTTTAGCCTCGAATATGACACAGCGAAAATTATACTTTTACTTTTATTTTAATTTAATATCGTGCTTCCACATATTTATAATACGATTTTTTGCAAACTAGAGAATGGGAATTGTCAGTTTTTACATTTTTATTTGAATTTATTTATACCGGGTTTCCAACCAGAAACAAACTCAAATCGGGAATATTTAGCTCCAAATTCTAGAACGAAAAAAATTGCACAAACAATGTCACAAATTACTTGATTTAACTTTCTTTCCAAAAACAAGCGATAAGTACTACAACAGAAGCTGAGAGTACATGGATTTTATTAATTCCTAAAATATGTGGAAACACATAATTTTGACAGCCTCACAGAATCATTCCTAAAGAGTGTTGTTAACGAAGAAACACGCAATATTCAAAAATAATGCATATTTCTGCATTAACTCAATTTATTAATTTTAATACAATACCTAATAATTCCAAAAACCTAACACAACTACCATTGAGATTTTTATATCTATTTTTTAAATGATTAATTACATATTTTTTGTTCAAATCGCTGCCGAGTTTACAACTTGAGTTTTGAAATGGTCACTTACTTCGTAAAATTACATTTATTTAAAAACCTCTTTTACGAGTTTCTTATTGTGGAATCAGGGGTCAAAACTGCGTTGCGGAAATGTTCGAAAGAGTTACCGCGGACCGGAACCCAAAGGGCATTTGGAGGAACAAGGGTGGGTCTCCAGAAGAAATATTATAAACATTAAGAATCTGACACTCCCTCCCGCTCCGCCCAGAGCGGGAGATGTCATTTGACGATTTAACATCCACAAAAAAGGGTTTAGGTAGTCGCACTATACCTAAAGTGTGTTAAATTTTATTGTAGATGAGGATCAATGGTCCACGAGTAATTTAATCTATACAAAAAATCTAAAGTATAGATTCAACTAGTCGAAGACCGTTATGACTTTTTCTACAAATAAAGGCAGAAACTTTATATGAGGTTGAGTGAGAGCGACTTTAGTTTTGACTCTTAGACTTTACTTGGGATGCTCCCAGGATAGGGTATTTAATTAAAAAATCTGTTATGTCCGTCAAATAGATTTCCAAAAAATCTTGGACACGTATTTTTTCTGTTGTCACGTAAACAAAATATGAAGACGATACAGTGCGTTGAAAACTCGTGTGACGTCACTAACCAGTACACTTTTTACTGGAAAGTGACGTGTTCTACTTCGTATTTTTTTATTGATTTGATAAAACAAAACATACGTATCCAATATTTTTCGATTATCTGACTGAGGGACTAAATAATATGATATTCTTTTAAACCAGGCAACATCCCTGTTGTTACCCTTATTATCTGTTTGCTGACTTGATCTTTACCACGGGGGGGGGGGGGGGGGCTGATTCGCCATCTTAAATACTGGCTACTAAAAGACACTAGAAATTTCTCCTGTATCGTGGGTGCGTCACAAACATTAAATAAACATCCACAAACAGCCAGACCTGGAACAACTATCCGTAGGCCATACAAATATTTGTTCCGTGCGGGAATTAATACAGCTCATTGGAACAATGGGGAAAAAATTTACTTTGATAAGTAAGTAACCATTTCATGAAGTGTTTTCAAAGTATTCTTTAGTTACAATATTTATTTTCCAATCTTACAAAAAATAAATACAACTAAAACTTTAGTATTACAGTCGTTATCGTTTTCGAGTATTGTGTTGCCACTTACACACACATAAAGTACACAATTTAAGGGAGTTGCGAGACGAATTAAATAATAATTTGTCTAGTGATGGCAACACTTAAGTTTACAAATGTTTTTTTGTATATTTTGGTTATGTTACAATTTGGGTGTATTTTTTAAATATAGAGGAGATTATTTTTTATAAAGCATTTTACTGGTTAATGATTTTGATATTCTCTTTATTGCAAAATGATATTTGTTAAGTATTTTTATACTAAACTTGATTATATAAGGAGTCACCAATTTTTTGCGTGATCCTAAAAATCTGTGTTTAAACCCAAAATGTACCACAACATCTATACCACTAAAATCTTCGACATTTCTCATACAATAATTAATATTTTATACAATACATTTAATATTATATCTACAGTTACATCGTGACAAATTATTGCATAGAATAGTTTTGTCCGATTGCCTGAGCTATCGTTTACTAACAACAGTATGTATTTCGGTACAGCAGTTTCATAATAATGTCAGTACGTTATTTAAAAGTGCAAACCATGCAAAATTTTCTTTTGTAAGCTAAATGTTTGATAGTCATTAAAAATGACGGCTTAATAAAATGTTACATTTTGCATGATTTTCAAAGCTTAAAAAAAGAATATTACATTCCCGAAATAATTGCAAAAAAATAATATTTATGCTGTATGGCCAACGATGCTAGTAGCAAAAATAATTCATAGAAATAACAACCAATCATTACTCATTGAGAGTTGGCAAAAGTTTTTATAGTATTTTAGAAGCTTATTAGGTTCTAAATTACTATACTTAAAAGATTCAATGATTGCCAAATATTTAAACAAAAAATGTTTTTAACCTGCCTATCGAGAAAATCGTTATTTCTTCTTAGTATTTACGGTTAAACAGAACCATATAATTAATTATTATTTATATACAAATAATATCTATGTATACTCACTCACAAAACATTGGTGTTAACTTACTGAACATAGACACGCAATATTGTCTATGACATGTAACACAATAAACGCAACCACTAAAAAGGGGTCACTGTACTCATCATTATGTACAATATACATTTACGATCCTTGTGCTTGTGATTATTTAAAACAATATTTTAAAGTGTTGGGCGGTTCTCACAGTCTCAACCTTCGAGCATCTAAAAACTTACTTCTTCATATCCCTTCTCACCGCACCGGGTTTTTGTCTAATTCCTACGCTACTTCTACAATCAAACTCAGGAATATGCTACCCCTTGACATCAAGAAGGCGGAGTCAAAATTTTCCTTTAAGCGTAAAATCCGAAAACACTACTTAAAAGCTTGTCATTCTTAGTTGTTCTTCGTCATGATTACTATGAATTCTCTTAATCGGTATGATTATTATATATCATATTTATTAGTTTATTATTTTAGCATATATATGTATTTTATTAGTATTATATATATTATCTGTATATTCTTTCCGAATTGTTAAAATTCAATTTTGAATCTTATTTTTATTTATTGTAAACCTACCACAGTATAGTCTTTATAACCCAAAGATTGACTGGTAGAAAATGCCTTGATGCATTAAGTCCGCCCATGTACCACTATTGTACATAAAGTTTAAATAAATAAATAAATGTAAGCATAACTCGACAAAATGTACTGAACGGCTGTTTATTTTTACGTTTTCAAGGTTTTTCCCATAGTAAAAGTTGTTTATAATGACGAGTACAATAACCACGTTTTGAAGGTATTAAGTTTATTCTGTTACACAATGTATAAACAAAATAAATGTAAATATGAATAAATGCGTTGTCGATACCTAATTCATTATATTTCTTATACAAAAGTTTGTTCGTTTTGAGATCAGACGCTTTTTATTCGGTCGTATTTCTATTGCTGTATAAGAGAGAACAATACTTAAAGTATTTTTTTATTGTTGAAAATGCTTATTGGAATCTTTTGCAAATATGTTTAGTATTCGTTGTGGCGTTCACTTTTCTCAACAAAAAACCAGATTTTTGTTACCTGTTAGTTCTTTAAGTACTAAAAACTAATAAGTTATAGAAATAGAAACACACCGAATTTTGTTTACACTTCATGAATTTCGTTTATACTTCACATTTCGAGCAACTGCCTCATACAAATTGTACTACTTTTTTTGTTTACAATTTAAAAAAATGTACGAATCAAAAACTGTTCGCAATACATTTAAAGTATTAATAATACTGACGTTTTATTGTAGAAAAAAAATGTTTAGTAAAAAAGTAAAGTATTTGTTGTATAGAAAGCGATGCGACGCTATAATATTTTTTGTTTTAGATTTTAGCAGCACCTCAGACTAGATGATTTAGCATTTTTCCCTTTCTTACGCCTACAATCATAATAATATTATAAAGTCAAGGAAATTAACATTACTTTTAACATTAATTTTCAGTGAATTGACACTATACTTATGTCAAAACTGATACACAGAAAAATATGCATTGTTGTTTAATGACATTCAAGCGAAAATGTTGTCAACTGTAATGTTCCTGAATGTACTAATCCGAATTCGGAACACTTTTTATAAAGATAGTATCTATATATTAAAAATGAATCGCTAAATGTGTTGCTAAGCGCAAAACTCGAGAACGGGTGGACCAATTTCGCTAATTCTTTTTGTTGTTGTGTTTGTTATTGTCAGGAGAAGGTTCTTATGAAAGAAAATTTTGAAAAAACATTAATATCCGGGCGAAGCCGGGGGGCGGTCCACTAGTTACTTTAATGAAAATAAGTTATAGTTTCGCATCGCTTAGTCATAACATAGTACCTATTGTTAAATGAGTAAATAAGCAGTCTAAAAATAATTAAAATGAGCTACACAAGTTATATTAAACTGCATGGAAAATATTCTAGCCATTTTTTTTTGTAAATTTTTAATATGGTTACAAACATTTTTGATTTTTTTGTTAAATTAGGCCTATATTTGAAAATACTTGCTTTTTTATAGTTAGAGACAACCAAATAATATTATTAATTTTTATATGTATAAGTTTTTTTAAACAATTAGATTTTTTAACACACTTTTGTCTTTAATATTGCCATTATACACCTACTAATAATTATGATTTACATTATGTATATTTATATACACGCTCTTAGGTATATAGTTATGGTCATAGACCTTTCTTGAGTCCATATATGTAAGTAAGGGGAAAGAGTGAAGAAAACTCGGTTGGAGGCGAGCCTATAGGGAACGTGCACGAAGTAGACTATGCCATCTAGTGTTGCATAGTCGAAACTTTAACGTTAAGTATACTTGACGTTGACGCTTCTGTGCTGCCACCTATAGTTCATACACGCTCCGTTTAGGGGAACGTGCGCGAAGTAGACTGTGCCATCTAGCGTTGCAATTTCGAACTTATATACACTTTGCCCGACCTCAAAATCAAACCCAGGACAACGCAAGTCGCGCTTGCAACCACTAAACCATTGAAGCAGTCATTTACTCATTTCTTCCTATAGATAGTTAAATGTATGAAGTTACTATTTGACTCTTTTCTCTTTTAACATATCCTTCGCCTAAGTTTCAAGATAAATGAGGGTTTCCAGGAAAATTCACGACACCAGTTGTCACTTTGGCAAGCGCTCTTCACGTTGAAAATGTAACTTATGACGTCAAATTGACGTCAACGTCGTTTCGTCTTACTTATGATGTCAACGGCTTTGACAGCCACCTAGACCTCGCAGTGCAACAAAATTCACAATACACATTAAGCTTTGACATTCATCAGTCAAAAACCGACCTTAATCGAACCTTCATCAGAAAATAAATCTTATGGCCTTCCACTCAAATACGATTTTCGTAGGCAAAAACGTCCCGTTACCTGAAACAGCAGTACCTCTTCAGGACTTCAACGAGGCCAATACTGGTCGGACAAAATTTAGTGGAGTCAACAGACACGAAAGGAAGAAGTAACTCTTCAAACATATCATCTTGTACCGATATTTTGTCTCTCTTCGTCTTATAGCGGCGTCTCCTTCCTCCATTGGAAGGCGTTCGTCTTGACGGCTGGGTTGTTCGAACTTGCGCTCGCTGCTAGAGCAACGCCTGTGCGACGTATGTTTGCGGCTGCGCTGTCTGGAATGGAATGGGTTATTTAGAAGAAATAGTTTTAAAACATCACACCTGCGTACTAAACTAGAAAGGGTAGGTAGTGGTGAACATACGCCCATTTTTCCCAGTAATGTCTGGAAATTTGTCCTATGTAATAGTTCAACTGGACCGACAGCCAATCAAATAATTTATTTTCGTCCCGCATCCCGCGCGGGATTTGCTTCAGAGTGACCAGAGGTTTTATTTTAATAATAGATAGCAGGTAACTTACCGAGACCATTTCTAACATTGGCGACCAATCGCATCGCAGGATTTGTAACGATCCCGTTCCTCTTGCCCTTGCTATAAACAATAACAATAAAAATATTGTAGTTTCAAAAAATCATTCAAAGAAAGAAAGAAAGAAGAGATTGTTCTCAATTTTTCATTTGCGATAACCCCCCGAGGGTCGCGCAATGAATTAATAGATTTCCTACCACTGCGGTTACACAAACATCTGCATGCTACCCACAATTACCCTAATAGCTATAGTAAACACCAAGACTTATGGCAGACGCGGACATAATAAGCAAGCAAGATGGCAAGATGACACGATTACACGAGACTCAGTATAGTTAAAAAAAACATACTAATTATTCACTGTCCTGCTCGCACGTTTTACGACCACGACTGACATGAGTTTTGACGTTTAATATCATAGACAATAATTATATAACACACTCTTTTAAAGCCTCTTCCACTTCTATGATTAATTCCGTTAGTTTTTCTTCGTGCAGCCAGCACCCACAGTTAGTGCAAGTTAAAAAGCCGCTAAGCGTCTGGTTAAATGTATGATTAAAACGTTAACTGCATATTAATGCTAGTGAAAAAAGTTGAGAGAATTTTAACCTAGAATATCGCGAGCTGCAAGGCGCATATTGCTCTAAAGGCCAATTCTCGTACGAAGCGTTCAAATTCAAGCTGCAGATATTATCTCAGCTACCATCACTATCAAACACTTGTCAAAATGTAGGGAAATGACAGGCGTTGTGACTACGATGGGAACGCTTCTTTAAAATACGAGAGATGCCCCTCTGGTCATTGTCGCTTCGACTAGTCGAGCAATTACGTATTGACGCAGCCGCCGTATCGACTTGAATAGGGTATTTGACCGGATAGTATTGGAGTTTTCATATTTAGCCCGCGGTATGAAAACTTTATGAAAAGTAAAATCGAGCGTTAACTAAAAGTGAGGCGTTACGTTCCTTTGCGCACCTTTCACTTCGAGATTATGTAAGTGTGTTTTTACAAAGTATATTCGGCTTTAATTAAGAGGCTTTCATTTACCCTCTTTTTACATAATCTAGACAATAATAGTTGTTAAGGAGTAAACTCCAGTCGTGCGTCGGAGCTGTCACACACACTTTTTTTTAATACATTTCTCAAAAGTAAGAGAAAAAGCAGGATGAAGTAAAATAAATGTTCCAAAATCTCAAAAACAGAATTGTGAGCGTTTAAAAAGACGACAGCACTAATGGTGTGTGACGTCACTCGCCAGTCACGTCATAGTGGATTTGCACCGGAAGGAAGGAGTTGAATAACGGTCATTGACCCACCTACAATTATTGACATTTTTAATTTGAAAAACGGAATTAATGACACAAAGCTGTCCCGAATCATCATCTCTCGTGATCCTTAACATTGTCTAATAATGAAAAACGATTCATATTTAATTGTTCAGGTACCTATGAACAGTTATTAGGGAAAGGTCAATATACTTTATTCCACATTTATCTGGCGCCTACTATAGTACAAACGACAACTTCAAAAGCATGCAACTTTTCTGTTTTTCCACCGATTTTGTTAAATTTTTCAAAAGTAAAATCTTTCTAATAATTATGTTTTCATTCGTTATAGATTTTTGGTAGTGGTCAAATACCCTATTGTAAATACCGTCGGATGAACGGGTGAGCATTCGTTCGTAGCGACAAATACTATTGTATCGTTGCATCCTAAACACAGTTTGATTTAGAGAACCGTTGATGAATGATGATGAGGAAGCCTAGCCTATCCACCAGCCAAGTAGCCAACCCCAGCCGAGGTACCTAAGGTGTGACTGTGAGTGTCCTTCTATATTCGCTTCGTTTACGCCTGCAGATGATGAATTGCTCATAACTATTTATTTACACTTTACGCACACAAATGTAGAGTTATTTATGTACTTGCATCGAAATGTTGATATTAATATGGATCTTCCCGGGATTTCTAAAAGACAATCCCGTGTGGCCAAAAATATTACAAATAAATAATAATAATTTTTCTTTTGTTCTCACAAGCTATGTTGTGCGAACTACAAATGTGGCAACATCGCGCGTGTGCGCATTGGAATTTTACAACTTCGGACATCCGATGTCGTTAATGTAAAGTTGGCGTCGCACGTGCAGTGGTTTAAATTGTGTAAAAGTAAATAAAACTTTTTTATTTAATAAATCATGGGATTTTTCTGCTCTTTAAAATTAATCCACTTTATTCTGTTGTTGTATGAAATTAGTGTAAGTACATAAATAACTCTACCTAATTTCGACCTCTGGTTATAATAAAATAATATGCGGTCAAGCAAATTTCGTCATGAATTTTGAACGACTAGTGGTGATATCGCTTCAAGCAAGATCTCGATGATATTCGTAGTTTCAAGCCGTTTGAGTAAATTTCGTTTAGAAAAAGATTGTTTGCAATAATTTTTGCCTGATTACAAATCCGGTTCGTAAATTTGTTCACTCATGTCCATTCTCAATATTTTGGTGCGGTTGGCAACGAAAGTTCAGTGACACTCAACAGAGATACATAAAATACTAATCTATGGCGTCGTCCTAATACAAAACGATCATCGCGAGAATCCACGATCGTCGCGTAAATTTGTTCGGCAAAACCGGTCGGCGCGACAACGCGGTCTGGACCGTACAATTGATCGCGTATTCGCGCGTTGATCGCTTTATATTAGGTGCCTATGCGTGAAAATATCACCCCAAATGTGCAAAAAGAACGTCTACATAAACCCAAAGGACAGCACAGTCACACCTAACAAGACAGCCTCGGTACAAAACTCACGTTTTCTTCAATATGCGGCCCCTGGCGCGTCCGATACTGCCCACTAGCTTGCTGTACGCAACGAGACCCATCGCTTTCCACACCTCGCTACGTTACACATGGTTTATTGTAGTGTTATGCTTTTACTTCAAATGTTGGAGAATATTCGGCTTTCGGTTAATGTTTTAAGGATGATATTCCTATAAACGTCATCGGTCGCATAAAGCGTTCTTCCATCAGTTTTTCTCGATAAAATGCTTCACTATTAGAGCAAGATCCCTGAGCCCCCAGACCTTACTTATTTTCTCAGTCACAAAATGTGTGGGATTGAGTAGTCTTTTACTCGTGGTACTACAAAGGCGCCTGGGGCTCTGGTATCTTGAACTATTTAGCTTAACACTGCCGCCATTGTCACCGTCACCGATAGCGTTTATAGACTTCTCTCTCTGCCTAGCCTTTTCCCAACTATATTGGGGTCGACTTCCAGTCAAACCGGATTCAGTTGAATACCAGCATTTTACGTGGAGCGGCTGCCTACCAGACCTCCACAACCCATTAACTGGGTAACACGGTAGCGTTTATAGACTTCAAAGTTAATAATTTCTTACAAGAAAAACTGTAAATTTTCGGAAATCATTGTCAAGAAACTAAACAATTCCCTACTTGATTTAAAATGAAGAAGAATTTAATGACGAAAGCCGAATTATTCGTCAAACATTTAACACTTTCCTTGTTAGAAATTAACGGACACATTACAAAAGCAATTTATCAATTCTAACAGCTTTATTTCCGCATCTTTTACAGCAACTATATTTCGACAAGTATTTTATATTCGGTACTAGCTAGCGATACCGAATACGCTTATGCATAATATGTTGCGGCTAAATATGGGTGTAGAAATAAAGTTAAGATCTTATTTCTACACTCATCATTAGCGTTTCCGCACCTAGTCCTGATGTTGGACCATTGTGCGAGATTAAAAATACAATACGTAACTATATATTCACATACTATTTATATAAATAATCCCAAAAATACATAGCATGTCTAGTCTACGAATAAAGAAGCAACTAGACAGTACAGAACCCCAATTGCGTAACGTACAAAATCGCAAATTCTTTCACAATCAAAAGGATCCATTGCTTCATAATGTAAAACACGCTATGAATACTGTTACAATAACAAAATGGACTTTGCGATCGATTGCATTCATTTATTAAGCAATCAGTTTACGGATGTCATTCAAGTTCTGAGATATCTAAAAAAATAAAACTGGCTTTAAAAGTCCAGAATTCTGAATATCCAATACTTAATAATTTAGCACACCCCAAAGATAGATCACCCGCCGATTGTCCAGACCCCCATGCATTATGTCGCTATGTAGTTCTCGTCGGATTAACCTTTGAACGCCAGAGCATAAACGCATCGGCGTGCCCCCGACGGCAAGCCACCAATTCGCCGTACTTTTTGTCATATATTTGTGACGTTTGCTGTACAGGGCACGCGCTTGCTTGTCATGTATACGTGACAATGGCGTTGAAAAGGTCAATCGGACTTGCCTGTGGCGTCCTAAATAGAAATTAAAGCCTCTAGACAGGGCTAAAAAATCTGAACGCTTGCGTGCACCTCCTATAGGGTACAGACCCCGTCATAAGGCGTCACGGGGGGGGGGGGGGGGATAGATCAGCTAGGGACGGATTTTTTTTTTTTTTTACATTGAGGTGAGTGTCAAGGATCGGCTTGCCACACATGGTGGAGACGACGCTCTACAATGCAAACTTTACGCTTTACTGAGATCGGATACCGTACTCCATCTCGCTCAAATAATACTGACCTCTCGCTCCTGTCCTGTTGAGGCTTGCTATCACGTCCCAGTATGATTCTCATGTGAGTGTCTCTGTTGAAGTGAGTGTCTGTTTGCACCGTCGTCAGGCTTGGCGGTTGAGATCCTGTTAGAAAAAGTATATTTTAATACATTTAAATGAAAATAAGGCGGAGTCAAAATTTTCCTTTAAGCGTAAAATCCGAAAACACTACTTAAAAGCTTGTCATTCTTAGTCATTCTTCGTCATGATTACTATGAACTCTCTTAATCGGGATGATTATTATATATCATATTTATTAGTTTATTATTTTAGCATATATATGTATTTTATTAGTATTATATATTATCAGTATATTCTTTCCGAATTGTTAAAATTCAATTTGAATCTTATTTTTATTTATTGTACACCTACTACAGTATAGTCTTTATAACCCAAAGGTTGACTGGTAGAGAATGCCTTGATGCATTAAGTCCGCCCATGTACCACTATTGTACATAAAGTTTAAATAAATAAATAAAATAGGCCAACAGAATACAGATTTAGATGAAAGGCCACTTGGACTCCGCGTGCAGTTAGCGTGTCGGTTGACAGTTTCAGTGTCACTATTTCCACAATTTTATCTTTGGCGCGCTAACTGCAATATTGATCGAGAGGTGACACTCGTGATTGAAGAGTAAAAGGTCGCCAAAAAAACCTCTTAAAGCTCACCAAAAGCCACAGTGGGCTGCGTGGGACTGCATATGTCGCTGACGGGCGTGCGCGGCGGCGACGCATACAAGGGCGACGTGTCACCGCGCCAGTTGCCGCGCCGCGCCGCACCAGACCACGCGCCGAGCTCTGCGTCGCGCTCGTTTGCGGCGTAGCTCCTGAAAAAGATTACAGGGTTTATATTGGTTTGGAGTTTTGGACCGTTCATCAAAACGGATTAGTTTGGTAATCTTCCCGAGGGGTATCGTGTTATCTTATAACCAAATTATGGCACCCCCGTGCCTCGGAAAGCACGTTAAGGCGTTGGTCTTGCGCAAGATCTCTTTGCGGTCCTGTGGAATTGCTGTCCCTGAGGACTATGAGTGTTGAAAAAGGGAGAATATCTGTGTTTGCGCACACACTTGTACATTATGATATCTCCCGCGCCGATTGATAGTCTCCGTTGAGATTGGCCGCCATGGCCATATTAAGGCGGTCTGGTTGACAGCAGCTCTATCTAAAATACTGGTATTCAGCTGAATCCGGTTAGACTGGAAGCCGAGCCAACTGGGAGAGGGCATAGTATGAGTAGCATAGTATGTGGCAAACCTCAGCTTGGAATCTTTCTCCACGACCTGATGTTCCGGTATCTCGGTGTGTTCAGGAATATCTCTGCGTCCGCGACCGCAGCGCGCTACTTGTTGCGCAAATGATAACGATAGGTTTGCGCGGTTTGCCTGTGAACAAAACGTAAAATTTATTAAAATTAGGTAGACTATCGTATATTTGGATCAAAGTCCGATAAAGGGTGGAAGACAGGAATATATGGCTGTCTCGACGACCTAGAACAGACACGTCTGGCGAATGATAAAGAGAGCCTAAGCAAAGAGCCAGGATCTGGGTGGAGCGGAAGGGCGTGTCAGACTCTTACTGACTAAAACCCATCCGTGTTCCTTCTAAAGCCCTTTGCGCTCCAGGGCCGCGGTGACTCTTATACTAAATTGCCCCTGCGTTTAATCCCAATAATAGGGTCTGATCATCATCCTGGCTGCTTCCGAAATAGGAGCAGCAAAAGACGCTGTTACATACCCCTGTCTCGTACAGGTTACCAAACACCATCAACAAATCTTGTCTCTCCGGCTCGTTCCGAACACACTCCATCATGATATGATATACATCTTCAATTAAGTTGCATTCTACACAGTTTGGAGAATCAACTTTACGCATTAAAAAAGCGAATTTATTTAAGGGTATGTGTCTGGAGTGAAGCCGGAGGGCTGTTATGATCGTTTGACTTCCCATATTGGCACTGTGTACCCACGTATATTTAGATGTGAATGCGACCTCGCCGACCCGCTAGTCATGTTGGACGATGACTTGTGAACTGTGCTGTCTCGCTCCAGCCTCAAGCGACAGAAAGAGATAGACATACCTTTTCAGCAGTGGCGTCGTTGGGTTCTTGATGTGAATGCGACCTCGCCGACCCGCCAGTCATGTTGGACGATGACTTGTGAACTGTGCTGTCTCGCTCCAGCCTCAAGCGACAGAAAGAGATAGACATACCTTTTCAGCAGTGGCGTCGTTGGGTTCTTGATGTGAATGCGACCTCGCCGACCCGCCAGTCATGTTGGACGATGACTTGTGAACTGTGCTGTCTCGCTCCAGCTTCAAGCGACAGAAAGAGATAGACATACCTTTTCAGCAGTGGCGTCGTTGGGTTCTTGATGTGAATGCGACCTCGCCGACCCGCCAGTCATGTTGGACGATGACTTGTGAACTGTGCTGTCTCGCTCCAGCCTCAAGCGACAGAAAGAGATAGACATACCTTTTCAGCAGTGGCGTCGTTGGGTTCTTGATGTGAATGCGACCTCGCCGACCCGCCAGTCATGTTGGACGATGACTTGTGAACTGTGCTGTCTCGCTCCAGCCTCAAGCGACAGAAAGAGATAGACATACCTTTTCAGCAGTGGCGTCGTTGGGTTCTTGATGTGAATGCGACCTCGCCGACCCGCCAGTCATGTTGGACGATGACTTGTGAACTGTGCTGTCTCGCTCCAGCCTCAAGCGACAGAAAGAGATAGACATACCTTTTCAGCAGTGGCGTCGTTGGGTTCTTGATGTGAATGCGACCTCGCCGACCCGCCAGTCATGTTGGACGATGACTTGGTCGAATTAGAACTGTGCACGCTGCGACGCTTGTATTCTGGTGAACCTGCGGAAAACAAAGAAAATGAATATATTTCACACATATCGGGACCGTGCCCGGGACGTCGCCAGGAACTTGGCCGGGCCGTAGCCGGGCCGTGGTCCGGAGCTCAAAACAATATCGGTGCATACATTTTATATGAACTCGTTCCCTCAAGTCTATGTCCGGGCCGTGCCCGGGTCCTGTCAGAGCACATTGTGCATACCACGGCTAGGACACTTTAAACGGAGCTGAACCGGGAAGTAAACCAGAAGAAAAGAGAGGACTATTAAAGACACTCTCTGGATGGATTTAAAAGAGATAAGGAAGATAGTACTGTAGGTAGACTTAGGTGTAATATAATTTTCATTTCAAACACGAGCCTACAATATGTATAGGGAGCGTGCAAACCTATAGACGGCTATCAAGTATTGATAAATGATATTACGCTGTGAATTTTCTCGTAAAAGGAGCGTGGAGGTGGCAGCACAGAAAAAGAAAAAGTCGGAAAAAGTTTGGAATTTGCAACATTAGATGGCACAATTGTCACAGCGACAATTGTGCCATCTCTCGTTCTCGTGTGCTCGTTCTCTACAATAAAAATATGTTGTATTTAGTCCGTCTTACCAGCGCTAGTAGGCCTGGGTGTGGGCAGGTCATGGTGCGCAGGCGCCGAGGGAGCCGCGGGTGCTATGGGTGCAGCAGGCGCGGCGCTGGCCCAGCGCTCCAGCAGGCGGCAGATGTTGGCGTGACCTGCCCGCCACGCCACCTTGGCCGGCGTGCGGCCTGAGGGCCGAAGGGATTCATTAACCACATCATCTTATTTACGGGCTCAAATCAACTACATCAACACTCGGTAGATAATAATCTCCTTACAAATACCTATTCGAAACCATTTTTTTTTTACCTATAGTGTCCCACTGGGCTAAAGCCTCCCCTACCTATATCTCAACCATCATATCGTTCCAGATGGTCGTCCAGGTTATATCGCCACTGTTTACTGCGCCGGCCTCGACGACGCCGCCCATCCTCTGACTCTATTACGTAGAGATAATTGCCCAGCGGTCAACTTGCATAACTTATAACACCAAAATAGGTACAACTAGTCTAATATACTTTGTCTAAATAAATCAACAAGTTTAAAGAAAAATCGTGAATATTAATATTTAATAAGAATAAAGTAGCTAAAGTATACACTGAGCGACGATTTTTAACTTCAACTAAAGGGACAAAAAAAATCTTAATAAGGAGATGAAGGATTTAATGGAAGCTTGGCAATTTCGCTGATAAGATATTTCCCATCGAGCACTTTGTTTTCTACTCACCGCAATGGTCAGCTTGCTGGGGATCAGCTCCATGTTGTAACAGCCACAGCACGCATTCCTCGTGACCTTCTTGAGCTGCGATACCTGGGAATAAACATGAAATTGATTTATAAAAGACTAAATGACCCGGTGAATTTACTTCCTCCCAAAATCATCAAATGACTCCTCCCGCTCTAGGCAAAGTGGAAGGGTATACTCGACGTTATCGGACCTCAAGTTATCGGAGTTAAAATCGTGCAAATTGTGTCTGAAATATTTGAAAGAACGCATTCAGTTACTTGCCAGTCAACTTGGATAAATGTTCCTGAAAACTTTCGATATTCCAGATTTTTTATTTTCGTCGAATGCTAAGAGGAGGTTCGGTCCCTATAAACACCCCCCTTATAATAATAGGTGGTTGGTATTGATAAAAATCCCTTACCGAGCGGCGTAGCTCCCTGCGTGCAGACGGCGGAGGGCGAGGCGCCGTGCTTGAGCAGAGTGCGCAGCACGTGCGTGCGGCCGCGCCACGCCGCCGCGTGCAGCGCCGTGCGCAGGCAGCGGTCGCGCCCGTCCACTGCCGCACCGCCTACGAACAAATCATACGTCAACTTACAGTAACCATTTATTTGCCATAGAAATATGACTTGCATCAATACATCCAACACCAAAACGTTTTTTTCGGTAGTTTTTTTTTAATACAGGTCACTATTTTATATCCAACATTTACTTTGATACGCTACTTTTTTATCGAGAAAAAAATCGGCTTCACTTAACTTACGGTAGCCGCCATCTTTTTTTTAACAAAATTAGGTTTAAAGAACTTTATTTCTTATAAGAACATAGTTCACTTAAAATGAGATTCACAAAATATCTACTAAATAATTTTAATTCATATAGCCTATGTCAAATTTGTAAAAATCTATCCAAGCATTTAAGTGACAGGGCGTGCCAAAAAAATTGACGTACATACACTCTCCCGAAATAATAAAAAAATTAATGATGATGAAAACTTACCGATTTTGATGAGTAGATTCACCATATCCGTATGTCCTTGCCACGCCGACACATGTAATGGTGTTCGACCCTGGAACAAATATCATCCAATTAGCACCGACACTACAACCCACGAGGAACGTCAGGGCACATTAGGTTTAAACTGAGACCACGAGACGCACCAGTCTGTCTGGCTTCCCTTTCTCTCACGCATACGGCAGCGGTAGGCAGGCTCCTCTCTCACTCTAACCCACAGCGCAAGTCGTATTTCGGACAGATGCTTCCCATATTAAATAGTTCAACTTAGATTAGTTTAAGTTATCACTTCTGTCGGGTGTCCCGAGACGCACATGTTTTTATTTTATTTATTATATACTTTATTGTACACCTCATAACAAACACAGAAAAAACGTTTACAAAAACAAGTGTACAATGGGCGGTCTTATCTCTTGCAGATAACTTTGGATGGATTGAACGAAATAAGTTAGATTTAGGGCGTTCAGTGTACAAACATCATAAACAATATTAAAGGAAGATAAAAAGGAGAAGGAGGAGAGGAAGGAGGATTCTTGTATGGGACGTTAGCCCATATAAGACACAAATGTGCAGATCCTACCACCAAATATGAGTGAGCTTAGCAAGCCCATCACAGGAATCTTTTTCAAGCCCTTTCAAGTTTATTTATTGATTAGGCTCACCAACAATTGTTAACACCAAAAATATTAAAAAAATACTTAGCTTAAAACAATGGTGTATTGTCACAATTTTTTACAGGTAAGCACCACATGTGCCAAAATGATATTGGGCTTAACTTAATTTCTCGCTTAGTGACGTTTTCTAAGTGAGTTATAAATGTGAACTTTTTATCAAATAGTACACCTAAATCTTTGATTTGATCCAGTGCCTGGATGACGTAGGTTCCAATAGAATACACAGACGGCACCAAGAGTTTTTTCTTAAACGTTTTTTAATGTTCAAGTCCATGTCATTGTTAACACACCACTAGATCAGCATATCCAGGTCATTTTGTAGTAAGTCAGCATCCTCGTTTGAGTCCATTACTTTACTGAACTTGCGGTCATCAGCATAAATTCGCAGAAACGGAAGCATTCAGTTAAATCATTGACGAAGACAATAAATAATATTGGGCCGATAGGAGAGCCCTGAGGAACGCCTGATGGAATATTGATGACACATTATTATTTTGTTAGGCTCACGTTTGACCAAAATGTCTCTAGATGGAAAGCGATGATGTGGTCGACGATGGGGCACCCTTGCCTAGAAATAACCTGTTTACTCTGGATTTAAAGATCCCAAGGCTAGCTATCAGAAAACACAGACTTCGGCAGGGCATTCGACTCCTTAGCTGTACTACAATAAAAGGTAATCCAGTCTTTTCCTTGGGCTATCTGTGAGTTATCACGTACCTCATTATCAGTAGTGTCGACCTGCGCGCCGCACTGCGTGATGAGGTAGCGCGCCATGGGCATGCGGTTGTCGAGCGCGAGCACGTACAGCGTGCTGCGTCTGTCGGCGTCCAGCGCGTCGGCGTCGGCGCCGCGGCTGTACAGGGCTGCTACTGTTTCTACGTGCCCTTCCAGCGCTGCCAGTCTGGACACAACATATTCAATTATACAACGTCGTCCAATAATTACGTGAGACTCGAAAGGAGGGGGAGGCGGTTCGGAGAAAAATAGGACATATCATAAAGGAGGAGTTGAGTGAGATCTCACGTGTATTTATATATGTTTACAATGTACGCGCGATTTCTAATTTAGTACTTTATTTGCCAGAATTAAATTACGACTATTCGTTCCAGGACCGCGGTAACTCTTTCGAACATTTCCGCAACCCTGGCAGGCACCACCCATCAACTATGCTGACATCTATCTGAGGCATGCGTGGAACACAACGCGCCGTCGAGCTGAGCTGGTCTATTCACCGTGTAAACTTAGGTGGAGTGAAGTGAACCGTCATTCCATCTTGTTTGTATGGATTGCCAGCTCTCTTCATGTTCACTTCACCTAACACGATGATATTTTTACAGAATCGCACTGCCAGCAAGCTACCCACCAGTCCCCCATGGCATCTACGGTGACTGCCACTCAATTTCAACTAAACTATTTAACATCATGGTTTCTTGAAATCTATGTATATAAAAGGAATGGAAAGATAGATACACGATTCTTATAGGGTAGGCTACCAGAGCTAAGTCGTAAGACAAAGCTAGTGTTACCTGAAGGCAGTCTTGCCATCATGAGCTCGCTGCTCCACCCTGGCGTCCCACTGCTCGATAAGTAGTTCCACCAGACGACTGTGCCCCTCTTGGGCCGCTAGCATCAGGGGGCCTTTGCCATCATTGTCGGCTTCGTCGACTTTCGCCCCGGCTTCTAAGAGGGCCTCGCAGACTTCAACGTGGCCTGGAAATAAAGGGATAATATAAGATATGACACCTACATTCAATCGCCACTAAAGACCTGAATTTCTTCTCTATCGTAATATATGTAGTCTTGAATCATTCTTGGATGCAGTTGAATTCAAACTTTGCCTTGGAAAAAATAGATGTTTTGTTGAGAATTTTCTATCATTCTGAATAGCAGTTTAGTGAAGAATATTGCTATATGACAGACAATGAAACGACTGAAGTATGTTTTCTGTGAAGACTCACCTTCAAAAGCAGCATAATGCAACGGTGTCCATCCGGAGTTGTCCCTGTGATGTTCATCTAACCCTCGATCAAGCAGCTGACGGACCACCTCCACGTTGCCTGAAATACAGACAATATCAAATTTAAACTCTGGATGCCTTTTACCTACGTGGTTGGTTCAGGGGCGGATCTAACCTACAAAAAAAGTTGTCGTCACCTGACCACCCGAAAACGGAAATGTGTGAGTCTGATTACAGACTCGGTCACGATCGACACATTGTACTGCTACAAAGAAAACGAGAATTGACCTTCAGCCTATTTAGAGTTGTAGGCGTGCACATCGTGACCACAACGGTGGATCCATCATCCTTGGGTTTGTTCTTCTTTTACGTAGCAACGGAGCATCCACAGCGCAGTGGTACATCGCCCAGCATGGACCAGTGACTGCCAGCATGGCCGACACTGGCTTAAGTTTTTTTCGTTTCTCACCTTGAGCAGCGGCCACGCTGAGCACGGTCCGTCCGTCAGCGTCCATGTTGTCGACACAAGCTCCCCAGAACAGCAGCAGGCGCAGCGCCCGCGCGTGGCCGGCCGCCGCGGCCGCCCACAGCGCGGTGCGTCCGGCCGCGTCCACCGCTTCCACGTCTGCTTCGGCTTCGAGGAGGAGCTCGCAGATCTCACTGTGGAAAATATTAAATCTATTGACATGCTCATTTTACCAGGCTAGTCCTTAAGGTTGATGAACGGCCAATTCGCAAAATGACATGTTGAAAATAAAAGGCTTAAACATTAGAAATAATAACGTAAAAACCGGACAAGTGCGAGTCGGACTCTCACACGAAGGGTTCTGTACCATAACCAAAAAAAAAACTCGGCATATGTATGGGAGCCCCCTTTAATATTTTATTTATGCAATAGGAATACACACTGAAAATTTCAACTCCCTACCTATTACGGTTCTTGAGATACAGCCTGCTGACAGACAGACGGTTGGACGGACGGACAGTGATAGGGTTCCGCTGGTTACCCTTTGGGTACGGAACCCTATAAAGCAATATTTGTTCAGTTTAATCAGATACAATTTTGTAGTTTTGATTTACTTGTTATTTTTTATTACCCGAACAAATACTTACTTACCTCTATTTTTTTGTAAACTCTCACTAAATCATACCTTGTGTGTGTTTTATTGTGAAATTTTTCACATTGCACATGTATCAAACATAATTTCATGCCAAATCTTGTCAAAAACACAAAATAATGAGTCATGCATGAATAGTTCGGTATGTTATTCATTCTTTATCGAGGCGTAAATGAATCAATCAGTTCAAGCCTACGTCATGTGAGAACAAGTTTCGATTGTCTAACATTGCGTCAGAAGGCGCCAGGACACGACACAACACGGTAATGTGAATCCAAGTTTACTTACGTATGCCCCTCAAACGCGGCGACCAATAACGGAGTAGCATTGTCCCGGTCAGCCAGGGACACGTCCGCTCCTCTCTCCAGCAGTAAAGCAGCGCAGGCACAGCCGCTGGCGCAGAGGGAAGCCACGGAGAGGGCTGTGCGACCTGTGGAGTTACAAAGAAGATGTTGAGTATCAAACTATTTGGGACTAGCTGGGGGGAGCAATAATGACATCCCATCGTCATATCCAGGTCGATCTTCAAGGTTAACCTTTTGAACGCCAGAGCATAAACGCATCGGCGTGCCCCCGACGCCAAGCCACAAATTCGCCGTACTTTTTGTCACATATTTGTGACGTTTGGCGTATAGGGTGCGCGCTTGCTTGTCATGTTTACGTGACAATGGCGTTCAAAAGGTTAAGCAACGATTGCCGATGTAAGTCTGTAGATGGGCAACCATCTCAACATACCGTGACGTCTCCTTGCCACGGCAAGCACGTTAATCCGTTGGTCCTGACTGTCATTCGTAGATCTTTGGCAGTTGTTACGGATTGTCAGAAGCCAGACAATCTGACGACAGTCTTGCCAAGAAGTACCGTGTTATGCAGTTACTAGGTTGTGGAGGTCGGATAGGCAGCCACTCCACGTAAAATACTGGTACTCAGCTGAATCCAGTTTGAATGGTAGCCGACCCTAATATGGTTGGGAGAAGGCTAAGTAAGATCTGAGAATAGGTGGCCTCACTATTCTTAACTATTTCAAGTTCTGAAAACTAAAACAGTGCGACCACAAGATAAGCGCCGCCGAAATTAAAACGTCCTCAACTCAGCGAGATTTTTGAGTTTTTGGCGGGATTTTGTCGACTGAAGTTTAGCGGCTGTTTTAATTAATCGTAAATTGATTCCTAGTGGATATTTTGATGTATATTGGTGTAGTTTTGTGTCTCAAGTGTCCACGCACCTGGAAAATTTGTGGAATAATTGAAACAGGCGCGATCTCGGTTAAGTGGAGCTGAGAACTTTATTGTAGTATTGACTTCCTCACTCGAAATTTGCCGAGAAGGCCGAATCATATACATATTTGTTACAAGATACTCAAAAAACCATTAGCATGTGTTACATCCGCATTCTAATGTAAAACACAAGAAATTAAGGACGTGAGACAATATGGTCAAAAGACTATAGCCTTTCCGTCGGAATTAATAAAAAAAAGGAATAGATTTTTAAACATTTTGATTACTCTATCTTCATTTTGATTACTCTAGTAAATCTTTTCTCTAGGTTTTGACAAATATAATAAAATACCCTATTGAACAACTTGCCAAGTGCAAGTAAGACTCGCGTACAAAGACGGGAATAATATTTTTTTTAAGTGCTACTTTAAAATCATAGCTATAATAAAAAAAATAAAAAAAACATATTTACTATATATATCTATTTACTATACTTTCAGTAGTTTTGAAGATAATGGTGAAATTTCGTTGTTCTTTTTTTTTTCAAAGTGATTTATTTTTAACTGTAAAAATATTTGACACCTCACATTAAGCCATTTCATTTGATATGCCACTATTAAAAAATATACTTTAATTTCTAAAACTTTTTTTTTTAATTTTGTCTATCAAGTCGTATTAACTGTAACTGCGATTGAACAACTTGAAAGAAAAACGTTTATTTGTTTGCACAGATGGTGAAAATTACGAATCACCGCTTTTGACGTCGACTACTTAAGTCGACTAAACACTGTTTGCATAACGGACTCATTACTAACATAAGGTATCCATTCTTCATTTGGCGTATTTAAAATAGACCCTAACGTCATTGACATAAAGTTTATTTTTTAACAAATAAGTAAGGATAATATTCGCGCAAATATGCAAACTGAGATGCCAGTATAGCACTGTTTTAAATTCAAACATAGCAGTAACAAGCTACATATTAAAAACAGCTGTGTATATTCAACTATACATGTATGAGCCCGGATAGCTCAGTCGGTAGAGCATTGGACTTTTAATCCAAGGGTCCAGGGTTCAAGTCCCTGTTCGGGCGGCTTTCTTTTTGTGCTTTTGTTTGGTCGTAACTTATTGATTCATTTATATAGTAAAATGAGAATTTCTGAATTGACTAAATTAGATACTAGATGAAGTTTATCCAATATATTTTTATTACTTTGAGCGTACGTACTACTCTTGAGCGTGTATATCATTGTACTAAGTGATTATACCGTAACGATTATGATGATTATTTTGTGATTTTTATTTTTAAACAAATAGCCAAGGGACGTCGGGAAGTCTGTCGCTGTCGGTTATAAATAACATTCCTATATGTCAGTTTTATTGTAAAGCCTTGTATTGTGTTTGGTGCTTCCTTGTTGATTACTCTGAGAAAATACACCTAGAAAACTCAGAGACGAATGATGTTTCTTGCAAAAATTCCTAATTCGTGAGCTGCATTCTTGTTTTTTTTTTTTGATTGAACGAAAATTGAAAATTTATGTATGGCGGAAGTAGTTCAACGGTCGAGCTCTTTCATGAACCTAAGAAATACACACGGTGAATATTTAAGAATAGCGAAAAATACTCAAAGGTGATATATAACAACAAGTCACCGTCATCGTCCGCGTGGTCGATCTGCGCGCCCGCGTCTAGCAAGGCGCGCACGATGGCGGCGTGGCCCATGTACGCGGCGGCTATGAGGGGCGTGCGGCCCTCTGCGTCCGCGCGGTCTGGATCCGCGCCTGCCGCCAGGAGGCGCGACACCACGGCTTCGTGGCCCGACCAGGCGGCCGCTCTGGGGGGAACAAGGGGTGTTGTTGTAATGCCTCACGTATGGAGATCACAAAGCGCATTCCAGTAGAGCAAGCTGTAAAAGTCATACGCATTGCCGTATGGGTGCACCAGGTTAGATAGAAGTCAAACTCGAGTGTTTCAAAAATAAAACGAAAATCATGACAACGGTCACAAGAGCTTGGACTCTTAAATAGTGATAAAATTCAAAAAAGAAAGTATTCGGTAAATTTAGTTATTTAACAGCTTAACATTATTATTTTTTTCCTGTTTACGGACTGTACGCAAAGATTCGCAAATAAAAATATTTACTTGTCTCAAAAAACGACTAAAAAGTTACACAGTCCGATGCAGTTGGCGGCATGAAATCAGACTGCTTGAAGTGATATTTTTTTTTAATCGTAGCGGTACCTATGTGTAGCTATAACGGTATATGGCAAGAATATTTAAAAAAAATAAAGATGTTTTTTTTTTTTCATAATAATTTACCTTAAAGCTGTCCTGTTATCTGCGTCCACGCAATCCACATCACAGCCGAACTCCAATAAAACTTCCACCACCTGAAACATAACAAGACACCCGTTTTGGTAACATACTAACGATTTTTAAGAGATACTTACATTGATATTACAAAAACGTTTAGCGTTAAATGCGAATATTAATTTTTGGTGCACGTGGCCACAGACGGTCTCAGGCCTATTTTTTGATAACGGGGTGGAACACCTCATGGATGTACTCCGTCCTGGGGCGGACGGGGGGGTTTGTCAGACTTCTACACAATAAAACCACCTCTTGTTCTCTCGCACACCTGCACCGGGGGCTACATCAGCTGCGTCTGACCTGGTTCAAGCTCGCAGTAGCACTTCTTGGCCGCCCCGGGCCACAGTGTGGAGGGCCGTACCACCTGTGGGGTCCGTTGTGTCTACTAGAGCTGATGACTATAAGTCCCATCTCTGTATGTCCTACCCAGGCCGCAGTCCTGAGCGGGCTCCAGCTGACAGAGTCGGCCGCGTCGGAACTGGCTCCTAGCACGCAGTGTGCAGGGCGTGCTAGTGTCTACTAGGCCTATAGACTTTAAGTCCTACCTCCGTGTGTCCGGCCCAGGCCGCAGCCCTTAGCGGGCTCCAGCCATCAGCGTCGGCTGCGTCGGACCTGGCCCCGGCTCGTAGCAGCACGGACGCGGCCTGTGCCCGGCCGCCCCGGGCCGCGGTGTGCAGGGCTGTGCCGCCTGTGGCGTCCGTGGTGTCCACTAGGGCTGGGTAGCGCTGGAATGATGAAAAACATTAGCATTAGAAGGTTGACTTAGCTGATTTCTTATTTATAACGACCTCTATTTAGCTTTTTCTTCGATGTTTTTTTTTATCTGCCCTAACTGACTGCTTGCCATCCAAGTACTTTGGGCTTCATCGGTATCTCCAACCTTCCGGTTTACTATGAAGTGAACGTTCGGTTGCTCTGTGGCTTTAGTGCGAGCGCGTCCAGAGGCACCGAGTCTTGTAGCTCTTCCTCTAGAAGCTGCTCGGATGAGAGCTAAGGAAGACAACTCTACCTTGAGTAAAGCAGCGAGCGCGTCGTCGTCGCCCTTGCTAGCCAGATCGTGGACCGCGTTGGGGTCCAGAGGCACCGAGTCTTGTAGCTCTTCCTCTAGAAGCTGCTCGGATGAGAGCTAAGGAAGACAACTCTACCTTGAGTAAAGCAGCGAGCGCGTCGTCGTCGCCCTTGCTAGCCAGATCGTGGACCGCGTTGGGGTCCAGAGGCACCGAGTCTTGTAGCTCTTCCTCTAGAAGCTGCTCGGATGAGAGCTAAGGAAGACAACTCTACCTTGAGTAAAGCAGCGAGCGCGTCGTCGTCGCCCTTGCTAGCCAGATCGTGGACCGCGTTGGGGTCCAGAGGCACCGAGTCTTGTAGCTCTTCCTCTAGAAGCTGCTCGGATGAGAGCTAAGGAAGACAACTCTACCTTGAGTAAAGCAGCGAGCGCGTCGTCGTCGCCCTTGCTAGCCAGATCGTGGACCGCGTTGGGGTCCAGAGGCACCGAGTCTTGTAGCTCTTCCTCTAGAAGCTGCTCGGATGAGAGCTAAGGAAGACAACTCTACCTTGAGTAAAGCAGCGAGCGCGTCGTCGTCGCCCTTGCTAGCCAGATCATGGACCGCGGTTGGGTCCAGAGGCACCGAGTCTTGTAGCTCTTCCTCTAGAAGCTGCTCGGATGAGAGCTAAGGAAGACAACTCTACCTTGAGTAAAGCAGCGAGCGCGTCGTCGTCGCCCTTGCTAGCCAGATCGTGGACCGCGTTGGGGTCCAGAGGCACCGAGTCTTGTAGCTCTTCCTCTAGAAGCTGCTCGGATGAGAGCTAAGGAAGACAACTCTACCTTGAGTAAAGCAGCGAGCGCGTCGTCGTCGCCCTTGCTAGCCAGATCGTGGACCGCGTTGGGGTCCAGAGGCACCGAGTCTTGTAGCTCTTCGGCCGTTTCGTTACTACCCTCGCCTTCTAGGGGCTGGTCTGATGATAGCTGCGAAAGGAAATACCATAAATATGTTTTTAGTTGAAATAATTTCTTATTCTTTTTAAGTATGCTTAAAGTGTTTTGTTCACAATAAATAAAATAAAACAAAAATAACATGCTAATTTTATAAGCGAATTTGCCGAACGGGTTTAATACAGTTCTGCCTTACAGAGCTGTATAAAACCCCCACACATGTTTCGCTAAGATTTGACAGTAACTGTCAAATCGTGTTTTCATTAATTCTGAGTGGTTAGGTGATACGGACTAGAATAGGCTCGCACAGGTTTTTCATGACTCCTGTACTAATACATTTGAGACGGTTAAAATAATTGAAATATTAAGAGCACTTTGTGAGCAGTAAACGCTGTTAACAAAACTAGGATCATTAATATCTGAAGAAACAGCTGTCGTTGCGTCGACAAAGGGCGTTTCCGTTTTCGCTGAACAAATGAACGCAACGATGGCGTATTCGCGCGATGATCGTTTTCTATTAGTACGACGCCTTACACTGTATTAGTCTAAGAGCTCACTCACCAGTATATCTTCGCGTTCAGCCTCAGTAGGCACGGAGTCAGCCCTGCTGAGTTCTAGCAGAGCTCTCAACACGCGGCGATCCCTCGGCCAATGAGTGGTGGACTCCCCGGCTATGAGCTCTGGCATTATTGCCTCCAGTGGTGTGGGGTCTACTGCGGAAAAGTTAAGAATGAAGTAATCATAGGTAACTCCTGTATTCGTTTTAGGCATTGACAGAGGTGTATTGTGGAGGTAAAACCAGCCGATTATGTGTAAAGGCCATAATAGGCTCATTCGTTTTGTTTCGCCTTTTTTGTGGTATGCGTCATGCTTAGCGCAATAAACCCTTTTTCTAGCAATAATTAGCAATAATTTAGATAAAATGATCTCTAGCAATAATTTCCACGCTTGCAAACACTGGACCATCGAGGCCGCCAGTGTCATGAAGTCTATCGCGGAAAAATGATCTAAGGTCTAAAAAAGGTCTAAGAATAAATAAACATTACAAACAACACGCCTGTCTTCCTTGATTGCGCCGCGCGCCGTTAGGTAAGTCAAGTCATATTTTTTACAAAACCAAAAATGTAACATCAAAACTTTGATTACACTAATAAAAAATCCACCAACTGCATTAGGGTGTTACCGCACCGACCGATCAATCTTCGAACGATGCCATCGATCGACATCGATCGACGTTGGTCAATTGCTGCTTTGGCTGATCGAGGGATACCGGGCGATAAACAATTGAAACCACACTAATTGATCAACGTCGATCTATGCCATTTTTGATCAATTGGTGTGGTAGAAGTAGTAGCCATCGATCGACGATCGATCGATTGGTGTAGTAAAAACTATCGATCGACGTCGACTTATCAATTCTACCATCGATTGACGATCGATCGAATTGTGTGGTAACACCCTTAGACTGCTTGAAAAGTGACTTGTCGATCTTTTCAATCGCATGCGCAATATCATAGTGAACGATATTTATTAATGAACACATTAATAAATTAATGAGGAAAAAATATATCATGCCTTTACCGGACAAATGAATACCTTGCCTTACCCTTATAGGTACGGGCATTATAACCAAGTACAAATGAAAGACGTCAATAAATCCTTGGTATTTCATTATTACGTCAATAAGGTTTATTTTTAGTGGAATATTTGTTATGTAGGTATTACTAATAGGGAAGAAGGTATCTTATTATATTGTGTTAGGTTATTCATAAACCACTTGTAAGGTCTACTTCTGGATTTCCCAAAGTACCACTAATACGAACCATACCGCGTTGCTATCGGTTGAATGAGTGAACTTCTTTCAAGAAATCGAGAGCAAGTCATGAGTTGAAACTTTGAAAGTAGCTTCTTTACGACAGAGTACATGCGAACTAGGTAGCCATCCCGCATGCTGGGCCGTTTAGGTTCTGCCTCTTGCAGGGTAGTTCAAACAGTTGGTGCGCATAAGGTACAAAATCGCATGACAATTCACTGGTCTAATATTGGCCACAACGGCAAAGAGAACTCATTTATTAGTACTGATTGGAAGAAAATATGAACTAAACTAGTTGCCGCCCGCGGCTCCGCCCGCGTGATTGTCGAAAACTATCCTAAGGGAACATATTCCCGGGATAAAAAGTATCCTATGTGTTATTCCAGACTATAATCTACCTCTGTGCCAAATTTCATCAAAATCCATTCAGTAGTTTTTACGTGAAAGAGTAACAAACATCCATACATACATCCATACTTACAAACTTTCGCCTTTATAATAGTAGTAGGATAATTAATAGTTTCGGGTGTGAGAACGTACCAAACAGAAAATCAAGAGTTTTACTCCCGATTACTGAATTTGAAGTTTAGAATTTCTGAAATTCTACCAGGCCTTAAACCTATAACAATTTGGCATTAAAGTAGGGACTACTGCGTTTGCAACTCAAAATAATTCACAAATCCAGCTGTGTGTAATAACTTCAGTATGACATTTCGTGGATTCAGATCAGACAGGCTTATTCTGGGTAAGCTCGCTCCATCGTCGACTTTGTCTCTGTCATCTATGACCTAGACTAGAGTCAAAAGCAAACCTATAATAAAATAAAAAAGATGAAGTGCGTAAACGGTTTTAAGCTTACCAACTAAATGATGATAGTGTGAATAATACAGGGACTCCATCTTCTCAACATTCGACATAACGTGACTATACATTATATCAATATCGCTCAACATTAACTAGGGCACTATATCGATACTTGACGAACTTTGTATACACCACACTAAATTACATACACTCTCACAGATTTGAAACAATTAAATTTAATAAATTTCTATAAATGTTGTTATCTTTTTAATAATGAACCAGTCAATTTACAAGAGAAATTGGCTGAATAATATTCGCAATTGGTTGGGCCGCTTTTCTTTAAAGATACACACTAAATACACTCTTTGAAATTTATTAATCCATTTAGAAAAACCAAAAAGGTTGAAGCACTGTTTAAAATCACTTTTCCCTCACAGGTGGCTTTTATCTGACTTTTAATATTCTTTTTTTTATCACACAGTATTGAAAATCCACCAAAAATTAAATTGGTTCAAAACTAATTAGTACAAAAACAGCGGAATTAATATTACAGCAATTTAAACACAATAAGGTGTCACCTACACAACATTCAATGAACTACTGAATATACTTTTGCCTCATTTTCCTAATAGCAATTAGTCATATTTAAGACTTTATGTGTATTGTGATAAGGGTCATACTCTACTAGTTAGGTGTAACTAATGTTATGTTTGTTTGTAGTGTCTGTTTGTCTATATAAGTAAAAGTATGCGCACGTAACAAACTAGTTTTCCTCGGAGGGATAGACACAGAACGACACTTCATCGTTTATGTTTAAGTTCCATACTTTTGTAACCATATTACACCTTTATTTGTAGATTCATACAAACTTTCTATTATATATATACAAGTGGGATAAAAAGGGGAGGTAATGAACTCACAGGACATCAAAAAACTCGTCCACATGGATGTTAACAGGGAAAGTGTCCAGGACACTGACAGTATTGCCACGTTGAATGTCCGAGTTCCATTAAATAGCATATTGTCGCTAACAGAGTAACAGGGCAGAAATCTAGGCACCTAAATCCTTGATGAGCCTAAACACCACATTCAGCAGTCGCAATTTGGTCCACTAGACTAACAAGGAAGTAACCCACAAACCTAAACTTTAATTTAAATTAAATGAACAGACAAACCCACAAAAAATAGCCAGTGTATCAGACCGGACAGGCAGGAAACGATAATAAAATTAAAGTTAATTATTGCAATCATTATTCACGGGAAAATAGTCAGTCGTTTAGGTCAGTTACATTACACAGATAAAATGTTATGACAATACACAGGGTGATTTATTAAAAATATTTTTGTATAATACCGGTCAAGTGCGAGTCGGACTCGTGTATCAAGGGTTCCTTACCATCGCTATTGTTATAATCCACTATTTTTTCGACCGTTATTTTTTCGATCGTCTATATATAACGGTTCATGAGATACAGCCCGCTGCCAGACAGACAGACGGACAACGGAGACTTAGTACTAGGGTTCCGTTGGTTACCCTACGGGTGCGGAATCCTAAAAAAATAGCTTCTGCCAGCGGCTTCGCATTAACCAATAGGAAGAAATTCTCAGGATAAACAGTGTCCTTTGGCCTAATCCAGGCCATGGTCTACCCTGTGTGCCAAGCTTCTTCCAAATCCGTTCAGCCTTTAAGATGTGCAAAACAGACAGAGTTATTTTGGCATATATAATACTAAGTTAGGATGCAAGTCTTTATGATTTGTTTGAAACTTGGCAAACGCGTAGACCAGAATTAGGACAAATAATTAAGAGCCGATTTTTAATCCGGTACTTAGGTTTAATGGCAAATCAGAAACGAAGTTATTTTGAGATGGGGTCAAAGGAGATACGTACTTGTAATCGACTGATACGATTGTAATTCGTAATTGTTATGACCGAATGATAACGATAAGAGATAAGATAAATAATGATAATCGTTAATCTACTTTGTTTTGTTTTATGTGTCTGCAGAGGTGTATGGGCACACCCACTTTTCGGTTATGTTTAAGTATTATTAGCAGTGGTGGCACTCTGTAAACCCATTTTTTTGTTGAATAGAAATCATCAAATGACTTGTTTACAGCGGGAGGGAATATCAGACTCTTACTGACTAAAACCCACCCGTGTTCCTTCATAATGACCTTTGCGTTCCAGGGCCGCGATAACACTTTCGATCAATTAAGCAACCCAGGCAATTCTATAAACTCTGCCTACCCCCATGGTATAATGGCGCTAGTTATGTATGTAGGTATATAATTTCATATTATCACGTTAATTCTGTCCTAATTGCGCCTAAAAAAAACGATGGTGTGGTGTCTTGGAGACGTTTGCGGGTGATTGGCCGGAGAAGGCGAACACCGGAAGGAGTAGAAAGCTGGTGGGGGCTTTGCCCAGCAGAGGAACACACAGCAGGTGGGTTATTTTATTTATTACTAGTTGCCGACCGCGGCTCAGCCCGCGTGATTGTCGAAAATTACCCCAAGGGAACATATTCCCCGTAAAAAAAGTATCCTATGTGTTATTCCAGACTATAATCTACCACTGTGTCAAATTTTATCAAAATCCTTTCAGTAGTTTTTGCGTGAAAGAGTAACAAACATCCATCCATCCATCCATACAAACTATCGCGTTTATAATATTAGTAGGATTTATTTTCAGCCTATTCTGTCTTCCTTCCGTTCGTCCCTGTTTTGGTAGCTAGAACGTAGGTTGAGAAAAAAAATGGCGCCTAAAAATACATCATGTATACCAATTAGTAAGTATGCGCATTAGATTCTTTGTATATCTTATCTACATAGTATCTATTAGTAAATTATAGGAAAACAAATTAATAGTAAATACGCTACTACTAACGTTATCAGACTTTCACAGAATTCTGATATCAGAGCAAGTAAACTTATCCCTGTCGGGCTTAAATGCGGTACCAATCATAATATTAGCTATTTGCCAGTGAAGTCCCGTCAAAATCGGTTTAGCTGTTTTGGAGATGAGTCGGAACAAACAGTGACACAATTAAAAATAAAACCGGCTTTTAAAGGAGGCTCATTTTTTTTTTCGTTTTATGATTTTATTGGAACACATTTTCGGTGTGATTTATATGTATACCCATTCCAAATTACAACTTTCTAGTGCTAAGTCACTCACTCTGAGCAAAACCGCGGACGGACGGACATGGCTATACCTTAAGGGTTCCTTGTTGACTACGGAACCTAAAAATGGCTTTCATGGTATACGTACCGAATAAGCATTCATATGCATTTAGTAAAACGCTGTTATATGGACATTCCAAACACTTCCATTTATTTGTATAGATGTGACGATACTATTTATTGCGCTGAGCGTATGCCTAGCTGTTTCTAAAAATCAACCACACCACATTTTTTACAACATTTCAAGTTCAAAGTCTAGAAAGTAGACAAGGCGATTTACCGCGGCCTTGGACGCAAAGGGCATTTCGAAGGAACACGGATGGGTTTTAGTCAGTAATAGTCCGACACTCCTTCCCGCTCCGCCAGAGCGGGAGGACTCGTTAGATGATTTAATTTCCCATCCCAAAACAAATTTTCAAGTTAAAAATCTAGGAAATAGACAAACCTGGCTTGGCTTCTTCTGGGTAAGCTCGCTCCATCGTCGACTTTGTCTCTGTCTTCTATGACCTAGACTAGAGTCAAGAGCAAACCCATATTAAATAAAAAAAAAAAAAAAAAACCAATTCTAAGAAACTCGATATGCGTCCTCAAGAAACATACGTAGTGTTCGTTGAGTGTTACTCGGAAAAGGAGTTCAAGAGTATTTTTTTTTTCTATGGGTAGGCACGCGTTTGACCACTATCTCACCTGATGGTAAGCGATGAAGTGGCCGAAGATGGAGCACGCTTGCCTAGAAGTAACCTATTCACTCTTGACTTAAAGACGCCCAGGTTGTAACTATCAGGAAACACAGACTGGCAGGGAATTTCACTCCTTAGCTGTACCCACAATGAATATGTTCCCAAACGTTTTGTGCGTGTGGGTGGGATGTCCACCATGTACCGGTGGCACATCGCCGTACGCCTCGTGGTCCGACAAATAAATAAAGCATATAAGCCAATAACCGAACATGAATATAACAAAGCGACATGTCTATACAAAAGTGTGCAATTCACACCTACATTAATTGACTAATTGAGGTACAAAACCGCAATTGAAGTATTTTGTACCGTTTAGTTTGACGTTAATTTCCTCATAATGAATGACCGATAGAATTAGCTGTAAAAGTGACTTATCTGGTGTCAAGGGAAACACGAAGTATAGCAGGAAATTAAAGAGTACCTATGTTAAATTAATATTAGTTAATTAAATGTAGAATGTTAATTTTGAGTTACATCTGGCTATATTGCTAGGTTTGCTGGGGGAAAACACAACTTTGAGTTCAGCTCGCCTTTGTACATGAACTTCATTATGGCTGTTTTATAATACAAGTTGTTTTGGTGTACAATAAAGAATTATGAATTGACTGGAGACCCACATCGGCAGGCTTGTGCATAAAAAATACCTAAACCAAATGATTAACTTAAATAATGATTAGCGAATTTAGAATTCTTAATCTCAATTGAAAAATCCAATAAAGAATCGGCTATTAGTATTCAAACTAAGCGAGCAGTTATTTTTTTTTAATCAGCAGTTTTTGTTTATACAAGGGAATCTCAGGGAATACTGATCCGATTTTAGGGTTCCGTAACCAAAGGGTTAAAACGGGATCCTATTACTAAGACTGCACTGTCCGTCTGTCTCTCTGTCTCCAGGTTGTATCTCATGAACCGTGATAGCTAGTCAGTTGAAATTTTACTGACTAAAACCCATCCGTGTTCCTTCTAAAGCCCTTTGCGTTCCAGGTTCTCTTTCGAACAAATTCCGCAACCCTGGCAGGCTCTGGCCCTAGCGGGCCCCGTCCTCTATGCTGACATCTCTTCGAGGCGCGCGTGAAACACAACGCGCCATCGACCCGGGCCTGGTGGTGATCGGACAGCGAGCCACCCAACGCTCGCCGTCCGCAGGACCGCGCCTACGGTGGCCGGGGATCACCCTGCGACTCCCGACGCCCGGGGCGTCTTCTCCTGTAGCGGCGGTTGGGACGAAGGCCTTGCCTTTCCCTCGCGCGGCCCGCCTCCTCCTTCGCTAGCATTACTGCTTCGCAGAAGGAGGTGACCGGTTCCCAAGCCTCCTCGCTCCGGACCATGGATTCAATGGTACGGAACCCTTCGTGTGCAAGTCCAACTTGCACTTGGCCAGTTTTTTTTTACCCGATTGCCCCAGAAGTGTAGCCTTTTTTTTTAGGGTTCCGTACCTAAAAATGAAATAAACGGAATCCTTATAGGATCACTCCGTTGTCCGTCTGTCGGTCGGTCACGACCCTTTTTTCTCAGGAACTCGTGGAGGTATCATGTTAAAATAATATTTGCAATAAGGATGTTGCCTGGGTTACATGGGGGGGGACTAATATTTGCCGTTGCAGAAATGACTGTGGCGTACATTGATGTACGGGAGAACATTTTTTTCAACTACAAAGTTAGTTTTTCCTTCAATCGTACTTATCGTTTCATCAGAGTAACTATACTACTATTCACTAAACTATTCAAACACTCCCAGTGTTTGAATAGTTTATAAAATTCAGTAGGTAATGTATACTCGGAAAAAAATCGAGACACGATTCCCGTTATAGACGAACTATATCTTACATACGAGCTTGAACGGAACCCTTGGTGCGCGAGTCAGACTCGCACTTGTCCAATGTTTTAGATAAAAATACTACACTATGGCCGAGTGATATAAGGCTATTTTTTGTCTCTCTGAGCGCCACGACCACTGTCAAGAGCGGAAGCGAAGAAGAAAAAGATAGGGCCAACAAAAAAAGGCAAGAAACGCAGCTAAGTCTCGTCAATCCAATAACCGCCTTTCAAGTCTCGCCAACGAATGTAGCATGGTGATTCTCACCAAGGAAAGTTAGTGATTCTCGCCAGCGAATGTAGCATAATGATTCTCGCCTAAAGATGTTGAGAAAACACGCTGAACAGCGCGCCAGAGCGCATTTTGAAGTAAATTAAAGCGAATGATGTCATATGAGCAAAGATTTTAAATAACAAATGAACCCGTTTTGATATGCACGCACGCCGCCATGCTTATGTCGCAGCGAAATAGCTTAATCAGGCGTTTAAGTGGTTTTCATTTAACTGCAAAGATTTAATAGCGACCTAAGAGACATCTTTGGTTGGTTTACTGGCCTGTTGGTCGAGTGGTTAGTGACCCTGACTGCTAAACCGGAGGTCGTGGGTTCGATTCCCACCCAGGCCAAATCTTTGTGTGATGAGCATGATCATTTGTTCTGTGTCTGGGTGTAATTTGTCTATAATATGTATGTATTTAGAAATATATAAGTATGTTTATCAGTTGTCTGGTTGCCATAGCACAGGCTCTGCCTAGTTTGGGATCGGATGACCGTGTGTGAGTTGTCCCAAGATATTATTATTATTTCGGTTTTATGTTTTTTTTTCTCAGCTCTTTGGCTGGTTTTGACCATATTTACGGGCCAAGCCAAGTAAATGTAGCATGTGGTCTTTAATGCGTTGTGTGATGGGGTCCTACTTCGTTCTCTTCTATCTGCATGAATTTTCTGACAATCCTACATGTATTTAGAATCGCATTATTATTAATAAGAATGACTTACCCATGTTACTTATATAGCTAAGTAAACGGCACGTTTCAATGAGAAGGCTAACTAAGCTAGTTGGCTACGACAAATGCACAAGTAACCAAACCACATTTGCTACCTAGCACAAACCACGTATTTCTCGACTTATCTAAGGGAATAGGAAAATACAAACTAATAAAAACCAGGAAACTTCTGACAATATTATTGTTTTATCGACTATTATTAAATGTAAACAAAGGGAATACATTTTATTAATCATTTTTAGTTATTTTTCCTGTAAAACTAGGTCAGAGTTCAGTTGATATGGTGATATGTTACAGGAAACTCATAGTTTTATGGTTAATAGATTAGAATAATTCAAGGCCTTGGACTGAATAGGTAGTTGGCCTATAATCCTCCTGACCGAAGGTCACGGTGCTCTGTCAATCCCACGTACACTGGAGATTTTATAAAATCCTAAAGAGAGATCAGGCGCAAGATCAACGGGATCTATGTGCTAAGGTAAATAATTGATTTAACCATAATAATACACAATTAATTATATATATATTTAGCCAATTGTGTCCCACTGCAGGGCAAAGGCCTCCCTTTCTTCCTTCCATTCCTGCCGGCTTTGGGCAAGTGAGGAACAATCTGGCCGATAGGCGTCAAGCTCGTCCCGCCATCTTCGCCTGGGTCTCCCGCGATGTCGTCGGGCATTTTCTGGGACCCACACTGTGGTTGCTTTAGCCCATGAACCGTTCGACATACGGCAGACGTGGCCGGCCCAGTCCCACTTTAGTTTGGCTGCTTTTTGTGTGACGTAGGCGATTTTTGTTTTGGAACGCAGCACTGTGTGACAAATTTTGGAAGCAAAATCGACGAGGAAAACACTCGCCACGGACCTAAATAACACTGCAATATAGAAGAGGTAAGAGGGGTAGGTAGTTGCGGAATTTGTTCTAAAGAGTCACTGCGGCCCTGGAACGCAAAGGGCTTTAGAAGGAACACGGATGGGTTTTAGTCAGTAAGAGTCCGACACGGCCTTGCCCTCCACCCAGAGCGGACGAAGTCATTTGATGATTTCCCGTCCTTAAAAAAAAGGAGGGGTAGGTAATGAAAGCCTTGTTGCATTAAGCCCGCCCACTGTACATGAAGTAAATAAATACGGTTCTTCATCATGGTGTAATACGAGATGTGTGTCTAGAACTTGGAACTTCAGAAGTAAGTTCTCGAAGGCATTCGAAAAAAAAAATTGTGCAGTCGGGGGACCCCCGTCAGGAACGAAGTTCAATAACAAATACGTTTAAACGAATTTTACCCGTGTCTGTACAACCGTGTGTTGAGGTTATATGATAAAAAGAGACAGGGACAGAGAGAGGGAGAGAGAGAGAGAGGTGCGCACTCACTTGCTCGTGTACTCATTTGCTTGCAGTAGGCTCGATACACACATGGTAGAATGAGTTAGTCGATGTCGATCGATATTTTCTACTTCTTCCTTCGATCAGCCAAAGCTACCACACCAATCGACCAATCGATCGATCATTGGTCGGAGAGAGAGAGAGAGAGAGAGGGGGGGGGGGGGGAGAGAGAGGGGGGGGAGAGAGAGAGAGAGAGAGTCCGCACCCGGCTGCGCACTCACTTGCTCGTGTGCTCATTTGCTTGTAGTAGGCTCGATACACACACGGTAGAATGAGTTAGTCGATGTCGATCGATATTTTCTACTTCTTCCTTCGATCAGCCAAAGCTACCACACCAATCGATCAACGTCGATCGATCGACCAATCGATCGATAATTGTTCGGGGAGAGAGAGGGAGAGAGAGAGAGAGGAGGAGAGATAGAGAGAGAGAGGAGGAGGAGAGAGAGAGAGGGGGGGAGGAGAGAGAGGGGGGGAGAGAGAGGGGGGGAGAGAGAGGGGGAGGAGAGAGAGAGAGGGGGGGGGAGAGAGAGAGGGGGGGGAGGAGAGAGAGAGAGGGGGGAGGAGAGAGAGAGAGGGGGGAGGAGAGAGAGGGGGAGAGAGAGAGGGGGGAGGAGAGAGAGAGAGGGGAGAGAGGGAGAGAGGGGGGGGGGGAGAGAGAGAGAGAGACCGCACCCGGCTGCGCATTTTATTACGTGACGATTTCTACTAAATCGCACTACCCGTAAGCCGCGTTAAGGAACTTCGTTCCAAAAATCTTTGGAATATTTCACTCACCCGATACAGAATCCTTGCTTTCAGATTCAGGATCGCCATCTTTTTCTTCGGACTTAGCATCTTGCTTCTGTAACAAAACACAGCAGGCCTTAAGTAGGGCACATCAAGGTTGAAGGAGATACACAGATCGCTATTTTCAAATTGATACTCCTCCTTGCCTCGGAAAGCACGTTAAACCGTTGGTCCCGGCTGTCATCTATAGATCTTTGACTGTCGTTAAGGCGGTCAGAATCGAACACATGTCTTGCCAAAGAGGTCTGGTGTTACCCGACTCGATTGCGGAGGACAGATGGGCAGTCGCTACATTTACAATACTGGTACTCAGCTGGATCCGGTTAGACTGGTAGCCGACCCTAACATAGTTGGGTAATGGCTAGCCAATAGATTGATTCAAAGATCGCCCTTTGACTTTACTTTGCCAAGTGAAGTAAGACTTTAATTTTGAACTTTATTTGCACAACGTTATACTCGAAAAATGTGCTTACATTCGCTTAACAACTTTTATCCACCAAAATATTTAATTTTTAGTTGTTACTTCGTATTTTAACACCGACTTCCGAAATTAAAGTTATTTTATACTTTGCAGTGTTATTTTTTATTTGGAAGTTGGTTTTTTTTTTTTTTTGTAAAAAAGATTTTATTTTTCACTTTTAAAACCGTACCTAGTATAATGGTCACCGTTTTAGTGGTTCACCTAACAACACCACTGGAAAGTTGTGACTTTCCTGTGGGAAAGCAAAACACACAATTTCGTTTACTTGTATATTTTCTACTTCCTCCAGCTATTTAGATTTAAAAACCAAACTACTAAACCGATTTTTATGAAATTTCTATAAGACCAATCGGAACGTATATCCTTTCACATGAAAAAATACAACCGATTTGAGAACCTCCTCCTTTTTTTGAAGGCGGTTAAAAAATAAGTTTAATATTTGTGTTGCCTGTCTCATGAAAACGATGACTCGTATAAAAGATTGTTACCAGTGACTCGTCATTTTCCAGTTGTTTGTGAGTATCGCTCTCTCTTCGAAGTGCTGATTCCACGTCACAGCCGGAGTCTAACACCCAGAGGAGGATCAGGGTGTGGAGGTCCAGTTCATCTTCTTTTTGTTCTCTAGAACAAGATTATGTAGTGTTAGAATTTAATTATAAGGCAATGTTTACGTGTTGGTGTAGAAAATTGGTAAAAAATGTGTGTCGCTTTGTTGCAATAAATAAAACTTGATGTGATTTAAAAGTGAAGTGAATAAGTGTAATTTGTGATTTAAATTGCCAAGGGTGGCATAAAAGTATCAAGAGGGCTGACCTCAAATAGGAAAAAATGCCAGAGGGGAGATTGATGATAATTTAAAACTGCTTTGTAGGCGGCCGTAACGGCTTATTATCTTGATAGAAATAACACTTTATTTTTATCACAACCCAAGTGTACAGTTAAAATTGCTTGATGATGATCACACTGAGTTTAAAGACCAAAAAGTCCTTGTGAAACTCACGTGTTCTTATTTTTCTTCTGCGACGCCATGTGTTGTTCTAAGCTCGTCATATGAAAGACGTAGTTGTGAATCTCCAAAGCGCTTAATCTGTAACAAGTAACGGCATGATATCAGTGACTGTGTTCTCAAAAAGCATTGGCAGAGGCATATAATAAACATGTTTCGCCAGTTATATTTTAGTCCCATGATATAGTGGGCTGACGCCCTTATAGTTATAGTTGTAGTACAGTACTTTACAGTAGTTTGAAAACGGCTAGTGGAAAGCTGATCAAGTCCTATCAGACGATTTCTTCGGTCAAACCTCAAGTTATTTACCGAATTTTTGCCACCTTAGGTTTGAACTATGGGGCCCATCGTCGGCAGTAAAGTTTTCGACAACAAGGCAGCAGGGCTTGGAAACCGGAAAAAAATTCGAACCGGTAAACGCCTTAGTAGATAGGGAACTTATGATTTCGGATTTGTTCTACCTTAACCCCAATTAAACGGTTATAAGCTACAAAAGTTCGTAAATAGGTTTATAGGTTTTGTTGAATTAACCGGTTTTGAACGGTTTTTGTCGCCTACCTCCAATGCGCAGCCTTGCTGAAGTATAAGAATCGGCTGCACTACTGCCCTGCCGAAAGCGGACGCCGCGTGTCGCTCGGCTCTCGCGGAATAAACCGGTTAATTAGTGTACTTCATTCATCAAACCGATTTATTTAATAACCGGTTATTTTTAAACCGGTTCCAAGCCTTGCCAGGCAGTAAGAATACAAGTCGTTGATGAATCTTTTAAATACAATGTTGCATTGTATTCCCGTGTGTGTATATGTGTGTCGCGCGTCAATCATTCTACAAAGCTTCTCCCCGGCAACAATACTGCTGTGACATAAAAGCCTTAAGGTGAAAGGCGCCAGGGTAGCCCGCGCATTCTAATTTTCATACGTTTTTTGCATTTTGCACGTCAGTGTCAGGTTGTATGTTGATAAAAGTACGACTGGCGACCGTAACAAATATGGCTTTACTGAGTTATAATAATTAAAATCATCAATGCAGGTTGTATCATATAACTCGATTGAATAACTTTTTGATGAAATAACCATTAATTCGAGTTATATGAACTCGAGAAATACGAGTTACGGTCGCGAATCATATTTTGTTCAACATACAGCCTGACACTGACTTGTAAAAACATAACTTGTATAAAATTTGAATTTCGCGGGCTACCCTGGCGCTTTCACCTTAAGGCGAGTTTTGATCCATTGTTAACTTAAACAATGGTTAAAATTTTAATAAAGTTGTCGCTAAAATGCGTTTTCCGGTCAATTGTTAGTTTTGTTTTTTTTTACATTATAGGCACGCGTTTGACCACCATTCCACCTGATGGTAAGCTATAATGTGGTAGAAGAAGGAGCACTCTTGCCTAGAAGTAATAAGTTACTAATTTGCCCATTAGTCAAAAACCTATCTAAATATTGATCGAAAAACGCACATAAACAAATTTTAAGTGTCCATTTTTTAACCATTGTTAGTTAGTTATATAGATAAAAAAAAACCGCCCTTACTGATTTTCATTCACTATTTACATATACAAACCTTTTGGCATCCAGCGTATAGTACATGGCTATGGCGGCGTGTCCCTCGGTGGGACAGCACAGATAGCGGCGCGTGCAGTGCTTGACATCCACCAGCCATTTAGCGAAGGAATGGTGGAACATTGACAGGAAACCCGTTGAACGCTCCATTACCAAGATTCTGAGGACAAACAGGGTGTGAATTAGATATCTTATCGCAAACAAGCAGATGGTACGTGGAGTCAGAAGCCGAAAAGCCTATAGTAGGCGCCAGATAATCGTGGAATAACGGTCATTGACCCACCTACAATTATTGACTTTTTTAATTTGAAAAACGGAATTAATGACACAAAGCTGTCCCGAATCATCATCTCTCGTGATCCTTAACATTGTCTAATAATGAAAAACGATTCATATTTAATTGTTCAGGTACCTATGAACAGTTATTAGGGAAAGGTCAATATACTTTATTCCACATTTATCTGGCGCCTACTACAAGAGGGGTGCCACACGCTGCGTTGCGTCGATTGCTTTACACATTACGTGCAAACCCGGATGACGTGCGTCCAAACAACGTCGAATGTCATTCTGATTTGTATGTCTATATCAAACAGTCGAACGCAACGTACCGTGTGGCATCCCTATTATTTTATACTAAGGGGTATGGTTGTTACCAATAACTGAATTGTGAAGGTCATAAAGGTAGTTTCGCATGGGAGCCGTCATCAATATAGTTAAGGTAGCAGGCGGCAGGTGCTGAAACAAGCCAACAGCCCATCTGTTGGTAATTCGACACCACCGCTTATAGAAACATGCAACTATTTATTTTTAGCCAACTTCCAAAAAGGAGGACGTTCTCTAGTAGGTTGTGTTTTTTATTTGTAATGCGATCATTACGTCAATTATGAATGGATTTTGATGATTCTTTTATACGAAAGCCTATACTCCTGAGGTGAAAAACTACTCTGAAATGAACCCTTTAAATATCAATATATTATATAAATCTCTTCCGTTACTGGTAACTGGGTGATTGAGTGAGTGACTGACTGGCAAAGCCAGTCAGAAAGCTGAATTTTGGCGTGTGCCTTGGGGAGTGTAGGGAAGCTCTAAAAGAGGATTTCTCGAAATTCCTATGGGAACGAGGAAAAACGAGATATGCGCGTACGAATTCGCGGGCAATAGCTACAGTACTACATATTTATTTACAAGCAAGAAGAGAAGTACCTTCTTAACAGATGTAGACGTCGATTAAAATCTTCTCTTGTGACGCTGTACTCTTTGGTCAGAAGACACTTGTACAGCATTTCTTCTGTCACGCCGCAGCGGGCTGCCAGCAACACGTCTAGGAGAAGACGGACCTGGAAATAAACCAAATCTTATGTAATTCTTTATGTAAAATTACATAACATAATAGCTCACCACTTCATGAAATGGCCATCTCAAACCTTACCTAACCTTAGCCCCAAGAATTTCTGGCACAAGCTCACAACGCGTCGTGTCTCGTTCCAAAATTCCACATCGCGAATTTCGCGTCATCGCACTTAAGGTGGAAGCGCCAGGGTAGCCAGTGAAATTCAAATTTTCTTATGTTTTTTGCAATTTGCAAGTCAGTGTCAGGCTGTATGTTGAACAAAATATGATTCGCGACCGTAACACGTACATTTACAGAATTATTATCATTAAAATCATCAATACAACCCTCTAAGTTCATATAACTCGAATGAATGGTTATTTCATAAAAAAAAGTAATTCAATCGAGTTACATGAATGATACAACCTGTATTGATGATTTTAATTATTATAACTCAGTAAAGCCGTATTTGTTACGGTCGCCAATCGTATTTTTATCAACATACAACCTGACACTGACCTGCAAAATGCAAAAAACTTATGAAAATTTGAATTTCGGGGTTTACCCTGACGCTATCAACTTAAAAAAAACGACCACAATGCGTTGTGGAAATGAACAAAATCCATGACGCGTTCAGAATCTTGACTGGAGCCACAACGCGTTGTGAGCTGTTTTTTCGCTCAGTGACCGTTTACGGTCTTCGGGCGTTACATATGTAGCACAATACTACGATCCTTACCTTAGTGAATCTCCTGCCATGAAACAGTCGCTGTGCCAGCCAAAGGTAGAGCCCGTTCAGCGTGCCTGGTATCTCACGGATTTCGCGTAGAGCTATAAACCCGTCAGCGACGCCGTCTAATACCTGCAAAGTACAGAATAATAAGTTTTACTTTTACGATCAGATCGAAATAAGAGGGACGAACAGAATATTCAAAATGAATACTACTAATGAATAGGAAATGTTTCGCATTAGGGAATTTGTATGAAAAAAAATAGTTTTGTTTCTTCGTTTTTGAAACCGACTTCCGAATTTTTTTATTTTTTTTTTTTCATTTTAGGTTGTGATACTAATTACTATTAAAAATAAACAAACCCTCCGAATTCAGATACTTCTTCTTTTTTGGAAGTCGGTCAAAAACTAAACAATAACATAATAGGTATTAACAGTGAAAACTGGATCAAAATTGATCGAAAAACTAATGACATAACAAAAAATTAACAAATATATCTGTCCCTGTCGCAAAAACGCCGTTTTCTGGCAGCTGAATGAGCGCCACAACTTTAGACGAGAGTTCACATCGGACTTTTCTTTCAAAGCCAACTTTAAAGCTTTATAGAATAGAATAGTTAGGTTTTATTTCACACCGGAGTCCATAGGGTTAGTAACAATATTACTTAAGTTCTAGTGTTAGTAAGTAACAGACACAAAACAAACACGAAACACAGACTCACACAACACACACAAACTTCACACATAACTTCATCGCTGATGAAGATATTTAAAAAAATACTTCATAGTCATTTACTAGAGCGATTAATTATTTTATTGTTGTACTGTTAGGCTCATTGTTACCTTCTCCAAATACAGTAAACATCCGTCGCTCTTGATCCGCAGATGGTCTAGCGCCGCGGCCGCCGCCGCAGCCGCCGTCGAATCACTTGATACGCGCGCTCTGGAAATAGAACATACACTTATGACAAATAAATTAACACGAGACCCTCACAATAAGCCGTTTCATTTGATATTACCAGAGATCGGAATAGGTAGACTGTATTTACCTAAAGTTCGAGGAAGTAAGTAACATAGAGCAGATAATACCTCCTCTAAAACATGACAATTAAAACCGGGATTATAAAAAAAATAATAACAGAAATTTCAAGACTTAATTTTGTATGTAAAACGAGGCTCTTTAATTTAACAGTTCTTTCTCAACTCTAAAAACTAAAACTCTTCAATATAATCATTTAGTGTATTCAAAGCGCTATAGTAGTTTGCAATTTCATATGTCCCGGGATTTAATCGTCATGTTTACGATTCCTGGATTTTAGAGGAATTCCTGTTCACCCTAATCTCTTCAAAATTAGAGTGAACAGGCTTCTTCTGGGTAAGCTCGCTCCATCGTCGACTTTGTCTCTGTCTTCTATGACCTAGACTAGAGTCAAGAGCAAACCCATATTAAATAAAAAAAAAAAAAAAAAGGTATTATCTACTCCATGTAACTTACTTCCTCGAACTTTAGGTAAATATAGTCTACCTATATTTTTATAGGCGTGATTAATAAAAATAAATCAAGCCAAATTACCGCTTCGAAACATCGATAGTTTGTGAGTTGAAACGCGGACGGATGGACTTGGTGAAAACCGTAAAGGTACAGCACCCGTTGAAACAGAATATCTAGCTTCATTACCATTCGAGGAAATAGCTTGGCGAGTTTTCAATGACTTATTGTATTCAAGTAGCTGTTTCTCGCTCAAGAATAAAAAAAATCGCAGGGCTAGTCTCGCTTAGGAGTGTTGCACAGTCATTCCCGGCTCTCGACAGTCAAAAAACTATCAAATAAATAATAAAAAATATTTGTATGGCCTATACAACTATGTGTATAGTTGTTCCGGGTCTGGCTGTTTGTGTATGTCAGTTTGTATGTTTGTAAACGCTCCCACGATACAGGAGAAATTCCTAGTGCGGGGCAAGGTTTAAAAAATAAATAAGCTAGTGTAGTATTGATCTCTATTGACTCACCGTAGCCGCGGCTCGGTGTCGAGGCGCGCGAGCACGTACCTCTGCACGTCCGCCGACACGTGCGCGCGCTGCAGCTCATCCAGAGTTATCTTGCGGAAACCTGGACAATATATTATTCGACTATTCAAAATTAAATAAATAAGAAAAGCATTATTTTATAAAGATTTTTCGAAGGAATACACGTACGAGTACGTCAACGTAAATATGACGTTGATGTCAATTTAAAAAGCGACAGAAGACATTATCGTTTTGACAAATGCCTGACGTTTCAATACTGCCTGATCGCTATACGCTATAAGCAAACGTTCGGACGACCCTATCATATCTACTACTAAAACTTATAGATTCATTGGAATTCGTACTTTGTTTTGAATGACGTACAGTTCCTTTTTCAAAATTAATTCCATTACAACTATACCTGTGAACATTCTGGTGAGGTTCCTGCAGTGCTTGCGGGCGGTGCAGACCAGCAGCAGCCACTGCGGGAACAGATGCTGGTGGCGCGACAGCAGACTCGCCACGCTGGTAGAACCCTCTGTGCCTTCGCGATCTTCGCAGATACCTGGGAATACATGTAGCATACTTCAGTAAGGGATATCTTGGTTGACATCATTGTAAAGGCACTAGTGTAGAGTCAGGAATGGCAAATGTCGCCGAATAGGTAGATAATACTTCCAACAGAATTTCGACCATTATGGCCAATATAATCGGAAAATATCCAAGTACGCAGAAGATATTATGGTTCGTAAGCGTGTGCGCAAACACTCCTTCTGTTCCGTTACTCTCATAGTCCTCAAGGTGGGCAATCCGACACTCGCGGGGAGAGATCAGATGCAGGGCCAACACGCACGGCAAGAGGCACCGGGGTGTCACAACTTCCAAACTTCGTAATGGGACTGAGAAATTACCAATGGAAGAGCCCAATAACACGTGGTCTGACGTAGGAATCGTACTTAGGATTCTTAGCAGTCGCCAACATTGCTCTCTTCTAACGACCGGTCTTAATAACGTATGTTTGCCTTTCAAACACGACGTTTCAGCTACTGTTGGTAGCTAATTTGACAGTTGGTAAAAGATAGATACGTTATTGGAACCGTCCGTAAGACCACAACATAAAAATCTAAAAAAATCTAGAAAAATTGTAAAAAAATATTTTGTTTAAGAAATATTTTCAAACATGGCCACTTACCGCCCAATACCCCTTCATCGATAGCGTCGACCAGAAGAAAGAGACACTGTTTGGGAGGGTCGATCTCTAGCAGAGGAAACAGAAGAGCCTTCTTGAAGCATTCGTCCGGGTTCTTCTCCAGATTCTGGGGTAGCAGTGCCTGGAAACGACCATTTTAAAATAATTACAAACTGCCTGCGACTTCGTACGCGCATATCCTGTTTTTTCCCATTCCCGTGTAACCTTTAGCCTTCCTCATGAATGTGGCTATAATATACAAACATTTTTAAAATTCGACAGGCAGCTCCAGAGATTAGCGCGTTCAAACAAACAAACAAACAAACTCTTCAGCTTTATAATATTAGTTGTAGATATAACAATAACAATCTGGATAGTTACTTTTAACCCTTTCTACTCTACTACAGCAAAAGGATTTTTTACCACGATATTTTACACCTCCAAAGTCAAAAATTTCGCTCCCATTTTTAATTCTATTATTTTACAATGACTATTTGAAAGTGCTGTGTCGTAAATTATGCCTAACGCCGCCTTGTTAGATGTGTAGAGTACTTCCATACAAACAATAGTTACTGTGGCAGCACAGCTCTAAAGTACATCCGTCTCGAGCTATGCGCGCTAATCTATAACGCGTAAACACACTCAAATCTAACTAACGTTACCTTAAAAAGACACCAGTTGACCATACATTTCAGGCAAAGCCCTTTTATCTATCATTATTTCACATCACAAAAGATAAATAACCTCCTCCTTTTTTGAAGTCGGTTAAAAAAAGTGTTAATACTGGAAAATATTCCGATTTCTAAATCGTAATGCCTGTTGAACGGTTATTTTTTGACAGTTAATTTAATGTGACCTTATTTAAATAATATTAACAATACTATGCCTGCAAAAAATCTTATATTTAATTGGATTAAACTTTTAAACTATGATGAAACAGAAGCACTGTTAACACTTGTATAATGATGCTTGTTCTGTCCACTTGAACGGTTGCTTGCGATGGAGTGCCACAGTTTAAGTGTTAATGGGATAGTGCTAGTGCGGTGGATCGTACTCACCTCACATCACATGTTGGCACTCATACTTTTGTTATTTTAGTATGTATTGTAGTACGCTTTTTTACAATAATGTACATTCATTTCTTTTTTACATTATTCTTAATCAAATTTATTAAATTTTATTTTCTGTTTTTTAGTTGGATTTTTCTATAAAAGCTTGTTTTTTTAGTTTTTTTTAAACTATTTTGTTGTCTTATTGTTTTTAATGTGTCTTTACTAATATAATTTAAGATCTATTAACACTATCGTTTAGGGTTTAGTTCAAGTAAAATAAAATTATGTATGTGGGTATGTCGTTTTGTGGCAATTAAATACTTACCTGGTCACAAACATACACTCACACAAATATTGTTTGTTTATATCATTGTATTGGATATTTGATATGGAAGAGCGGAGTCTCCCAATTCAGGCATTACTTGCTGAAAGAGGGGCTCCAATCACTAATTCGTTGATCGTGTTACTTTGCTGAAGAAATAAATTTGATTCGAATCATTGTCAGACGTTGGAAACATTTTACAAAACAAACTCACCTGTTGTATCTCAGGCTCAGACAAAAGCTTGTCATAATAAGCATTCGCAATCAACGTCCTCGGACTTATCGGCAGACTAGGAATGGGAGGCGGCACGTCCTCTTCTTTCTTCTTCTCTACCTCCACCACTTCCTCTGCTTCAGGCTTCAAGATGTTCTGGTACTCCGGCAGCTCTTCTTTGGGAGTGGAAGGCCGTTCAGGCTTCGTTTTCGCGGGTGAACTTTCTGCTGAGCGCAAGTCACTTTTGTTCGGGTACCTGGAATGGTTGTGGCGTGTGTATTCTATATTTACTGTTGTAGGGTATCTATCAATGGATGTTGCGGAGTTGTTCAAAAGAGTTACCGCGGCCCTGGATAGTAAGGGCATTTGGAAGAACACGGGTGGGTTTTCAATATGTGAGTACCATGTCCCTCACTAGCAAACTTATTAATTTTATTTCTGCTGGTGTTGCTTTGTTGTAGGTTATTAGTAGTATATTAGTGTTATTTTGGATGCATTGTCCTCAAATCATCATCAGCCTAGCCTTTTCCCTACTATATTGGGGTCGGCTTCCAGTCAAACCGGATTCAGCTGGATACCAGTATTTTACGTGGAGCGGCTGCCTACCAGACCTCCACAACCCATTAACTGGGTAACACGGTACTCTTTGGCAAGACTGGTGTCAGATTATCTGGCTTCTGACTATCCGTAATGGCTGCCAAAGATCTACAAATGACAGCCGGGACCAACGGCTTAACGTGCTTTCCGAGGCACGGAGGAGATCTAAAACCACATACCTGAAATTAGCAACCGGTATCCTAGACTTAGGCGGACTATTCTCGACCTTCCTATCTTCTCCGGAGCTGTCATTCTTCTGCTCGGTCGACAGACTCTTCTGCAACACATTCGCTTTCTTCTCGCACAAGGGCTCAGAGGACTGCCTCAGCAGTCGAGAGTTCCTCAGCTCTTTGGATTGTCGCTGAGAAATGTTTCTAAGGAATAGGTTCTCGTGGTTCTCGTAGAGTCGAAGGTCGTCCTTTTCATCGTTGACGAACGGGTTCGTAGGTTTCACTGATGATCTTGGCAAGATTTCTGGCAACTGAAAAGAGGGAAATTAAAAAATAAATTACAGTAAAATGGTATTATAAAGAGAAGCGTAATTGTGATTTAATAATAACAACCGCACTGATCGATTCAAGAACAAGATTTTCTTGCCGAGGTCGGTCCATGGATGGGTGACCATTCATTACATACCGAGACGCCTCCGTGTGGAGGCGTCTCGTCTACGCGGATGGGAAATCATCAAATGACGTCTTCCGCTCTGGCTGGAGCGGAAGGGCGTGTCAGACTCTTACTGACTAAAACCCATCCGTGTTCCTTCTAAAGCCCTTTGCGTTCCAGGGCCGCGGTGACTCTTTCGAACAAATTCCGCAACTAATGGATGGTCTGCCATCCAATATCGGCAAATGTAGCTTAATCTGAAGATCCACTAATGCGGCTGTTACTACGGAGCCACGTATCGACGTAATACACATTTATTTTGCAGATGATGTATGGAATCAATTTAGTATCTAATCTAATACCTTTAAACGAGCTTTAAGCAAGATATATAATCTGAATCTCGGAAACGGCTCCAAAGATTTTCATGAAATTAGTATGCAGGGGGTTTCGGGGGCGATAAATCGATCTAGCTAGGTTTCATTTTTAGAAAACGTTTACTAAAAAAAAAACGTGCAAAGCTCGGTCATCCAGGTACTATGATGAATGAGATAAGAAAGATTGTTGCGCGGGCAGTAGCGAGTGCACTTACATCGTCGATATTGCTGAGCGGCGCGTCAGCGTGTAAATCTTTGTACTCGTCTCGCTCGTGGATGCGGTGTATCGTGCGCGTGCGACGCCCGCTCGGGCCCACGTCTTCATCGTCTGTGGGCTGGTCTGGAAGTAAATATAAATTTTATATAAATGACGTTCATGTACTTGTCAAAAAATAAATGTTTAAAAGAAATAAAATAATCGGTCGCTTATATATTGTTTACTAGCTTTTGCCCGCGACTTCGTACGCGCATATCCCGTTTTTTCCCGTTCCCGTATAGCTTTCCTCATGAATGTGGCTATAATTTACAAAAATAATTTTCCAAATCGGACTGGTAGTTCCAGAGATTAGCGCGTTCAAACAAACAAAAGAAATCTTCAGCTTTATTCTATTATTAGTACAGATTTGTATAAATGAGGGTTTCCTGGAAAATTTACGCCACCAGTTGGCGCTACATAGGCGAGAGGTCATCTTACTTTAAAAAGTGACTTTGACGTAAACATGACGTTGACGTCAATGTTAAAAATGATTGCGGTCGTGCGAAGCCGGGGTGGGTCGCTAGTTATAATTACAATGCCCAATAACACAAACCTAACGGCACATGCGACTTGGCAGTCCATCAAATATTTCAAGTAATTATTCATACAACACTCATACATAATGTATCGCCATTGTCGAGTTTCTGACCTAAGTTATGTCTTTGTTTATTGTAAGTCGCCAAGCCGTCTGTCGGGTTGGCTTACATTAATAAATTATACCCAGAAATTAATAAATTATACAGCTTCTGCGTGTTATGAAGACAGCTAGTTTTGTGAAAATATTCCCAGTTTTTTTACTATAGTCCAAATTTTTCTTTGCACCGTATAAAACAAAGACAGGATTTACGCAAATAACACGAAAATTTGAAAAAAATATGCCAACTATTCTTCACATATTGCATACTAGCGGACGTCACGCGGTTTCACCCGCGTAGTTCCCGTTCCCGTGGGAGTACGGGGATAAAATATAGCCTATGTTACTCGCTGATAATGTAGCTATTCATTGCTGAAAGAATTTTTCAAATCGGTCCAGTAGTTTTTAAGTTTATTCGTTAAATACAAAAATACATTTTTCCTCCTTATAATATTAGTATAGGTATAAAAGTATAGATAGCATTTTTTTACGAGTTGATTTTGACACCAATCGTGTCTTTGATTAAAACCTAATGTCTTACAAGTTTAAAGCTGCGTTTCCACCAGAGATGTGCGAAGATGCGTAGCGAAGAATGTGTTTGTGTTGTTGTTTGTTCTTAAAAACACATCCCTCCAACGCATCTCTGCAAATCTGAACTTACACATAAATATAGGCTTATAATATGCTTGTCGTCTAAACTAATCTAATGCGTAAGTTATGACCTACTGACCTACACTACTGGTCAACTGAAACTCAAATTATTTATTTCAATTAAACCATTTACAGGCACTTTTGAATTGACAAGGTCGGTCTGTCAAAGATGAAGCTATTTGCAAATTCGAAAGCGTAGATCTCTATGGAGAGGAACGTGCAAGAAACTCCGCGGACACTCTTTTAATTATTTTTTTTCAACGGTCTCCCTCTCTCTTCTCCAGTCACGTCCATTCTCTGCTATCGCGGGCCAGTCCTTCCGGTAAGAGTCAAGTCTCTCCAGCATACCAAATAATAGACTCAAGAAAGGCGTATGTGACTAAAAGTGATGATAACTATACCTTCACTATCAGCCAGAAGTGGCTTGGAGCTCTCTTCGCCATCGTCTCCCAGATCACGGAAACGACTGATCAGCCTCTCCTCTTCGGAATTACGCCTGAAAAATATAAGTTCAATCAAATATTATGAAACAAAGACATAGTAGGTATAAATGAGGTAAGAGGAGGTAGGCAGGATGGAACTCATGGACGTTCTAATCATCTAATGCCAGTATGATTTATTTGCGTGAAAGAGACAAACCTATACCAATAACACCATCCCATCACGTGTTAAAGACTTGGAATAATTGCCTTTATATTCTAAACTAGCAACCCGCCCCGGCTCCGCACGGGTAACAGAGCATAACTCGGCATCGCATCAGCAAGCAATAATCGTTTTATTTCAGCCAGTTTACACAAAACCCAAACCTATAATTTATTCAGGTAATTTACACCCATAGCACAGTAACATTAAAAATAAAAAACATATGTTTATAATGACGCAGAGTGATTCATGAGGAAGGTTTAGGTGTATAATTCAATAAAATCATACCTAACCCTTCCTCATGAATCACCACGTCCATTGTGCGAAAACCGTATGAAAATCCTATCGGTAGTTTTCGAGTTTATCGCGTACATACAGAAACACAGACGCGGCGGAAGATCTTTGTTTTACAGTGATGTAGTGGTAGTGATATCTGCCTATCCTATTTCCCTAGTATATTGTGGTAATACCAGTGTTATTGACCAATTCTATTTGTAGGTCCTCTAATACAAGTACCTGTGAGTATGTGTTTCAGATATCCTCGGCGAAAGGTCGCAGTTGTCAGCGCGGGCCCTTCTTGAAGAGTGGCTGAGGATCTGCATGGCGAGAGTGCGAACGAACTCACCCGGACGTAGGCTGCTTTCTGTATGACTCTGGAACGTTAAAGGAAATATTGTTAAAACGTTCTAGAGTAGGCGCCAGATAAACTTGCAATAAAGTACATTGACCTTTCCCTAATATCCCTTCGTAGGTACTCGAAAAATAAATGATGAATCGTTTTTCATTACTATAAAGTGTCAAGGATCTCGATAAATGATGAATCAGGATAGCTTTAAGTCTTTATTTCCGTTTTTGAAATCATGAATTTCAATAAATGTAGGTGAGTCGATGACCTTTATTGCAAGTTTATTTGGCGCCTACCATAAGGCGGCCAATCTCAATGGAGGATAGCCAACTATATAGTGCATACATTTTTGAGCGTCAACATAGATGCAGTTAATTTTAACCCATTCTCGGAAATCGATGGGGCGACAGACCACACGACTGGGTAGATCAGGCACAGGACACACGTCTAAATGCGATATTACGAATTCCCTCGAAATTCCAAGAAAAACTCTCCGGTTGACCAGTCTCCTGGTTGTTTAAAAAGAAGATTGTTTGGATACATCATCATACAAGATACAAAGACGCCTTTTTCTAGACACAGTCCTCCAAATATCACCAGATTGTCGATCCACCTTTATATTTAGACATGATATGCAAATGTAACTCAATCGATTCGAATCCTTGTTTGAAAACAAGGATTGATGTTATTGAAAATTCATAAAAAGTAAGAAATTGTAAAGCAAACAAAATTAATACCCTGCCGGAGGTAGGTATGTCTAGACAAGTGAGCTCCATCGTCGACCACATCATCTTTCCACCAATAAAAATTGAGTTCTAATAAAACAGGAACATGTTTGATATCATTGGAAAACAAATTGCGAACACAGAATAATCTTCATTGTTTATTTACCTGTAAAAAATGTCTAGCCAGCAGTCTTCTATTGAGGGCTCGTTGCTGCCTCGCCTGTGGCCCTTGACCTGGCTCGCTCAGTTCTTGGCATAGAGCTGTTTTACCGCTGCCTGCGTCGCCTGAAAAAATTATATCAAGAATAAGTCTTTATTCGGTACGATATAATACCTCAAGATATACTGTGTCTGTGTTGTTTGTAAGAACGCTTAGACATACATCTAAACAAATCCAACATCAACGCCTCGCAAGTCTCGTAACGGGCCGCTGCTCCAGACAATGAGCAATCTTCTGGAAGGCCCACTCCCGGCAGAAAAATCTCCTCTTGTATGTGGATATGTGGCTGTTACTTGTTAGTAAGTGTTCTTGCTAACGGACCGCTGCTCCAGACAGTGAGCAATCTTCTGGAAGGCCCACTCCCGGCAGAAAAATCTCCTCTTGTATGTGGATATGTGGCTGTTACTTGTTAGTAAGTGTTCTTGCTAACGGACCGCTGCTCCAGACAGTGAGCAATCTTCTGGAAGGCCCACTCCCGGCAGAAAAATCTCCTCTTGTATGTGGATATGTGGCTGTTACTTGTTAGTAAGTGTTCTTGCTAACGGACCGCTGCTCCAGACAGTGAGCAATCTTCTGGAAGGCCCACTCCCGGCAGAAAAATCTCCTCTTGTATGTGGATATGTGGCTGTTACTTGTTAGTAAGTGTTCTTGCTAACGGACCGCTGCTCCAGACAGTGAGCAATCTTCTGGAAGGCCCACTCCCGGCAGAAAAATCTCCTCTTGTATGTGGATATGTGGCTGTTACTTGTTAGTAAGTGTTCTTGCTAACGGACCGCTGCTCCAGACAGTGAGCAATCTTCTGGAAGGCCCACTCCCGGCAGAAAAATCTCCTCTTGTGTGTGGATATGTGGCTGTTACTTGTTAGTAAGTGTTCTTGCTAACGGACCGCTGCTCCAGACAGTGAGCAATCTTCTGGAAGGCCCACTCCCGGCAGAAAAATCTCCTCTTGTGTGTGGATATGTGGCTGTTACTTGTTAGTAAGTGTTCTTGCTAACGGACCGCTGCTCCAGACAGTGAGCAATCTTCTGGAAGGCCGACTCCCGGCGGAAGAACCTCCTTTTGTATGTGGATATTATGTGTCTCTTCGTAAAACTTACCCAGTATCAGCGCCCCGCAAGTCTTGCTAACGGGCCGCTGCTCCAGACAGTGAGCAATTTTCTGGAAGGCCCACTCCCGGCAGAAGAATCTCCTCTTGTCCGTGGATATGGTGGTTTCCGTCACTTTGTGGGCTGATGAGGATTTGCGGACAGGGCGGGTCTCCTTGTCATGGGCACGGGGTGCTATGGGGCTGAGTGGAGTGCCTGGAAATAGAAGGATTTACATATTCAGCTTGTTAGTGTTCTCTGCTTACTCTGATTTGCTATCATTTATTGAAGTGTTCCGTTGCCTCTCTCTGAAGTTCTTTATAAGATCTTCACCAAATTAAAACGAGACCAGTGCTGGAAAATACTCTTCCAAACAAAAAAATATCATCCAAATCGGCAAAATATCGCTGAACAAACATACAAAAAAAAAAGCATTCAGTCGAATTGAGAACTTTCTCCTTTTCTTGCAGTTGGTTTAAAATAAACCTTACGTCTCACAAATCCTACATAGCGCTATCAAAGCTCTCGGCGGAATTTGAATAGCTACATCAGCCCAACATCAACATTGGGCAGTTGCCCACCACAAACAGCATTCAACTAGTTGGTGGAGGATCCTCCCTTTACAATGGCGATGTACCGAATACCCCTATAACATGTTTAGCAGCAGAAATAGTAAAGCGGCAGTATTTCTCCGGATGACCTACATCTCGAGTGACTCTTCTACTAGCTCCAATCATATTCTCAAACAAAATAGACACAAAGCTCATGTAACATCATGATACAAACGCCTCTCAGGACCAACTTCCCCAGATTAATTGGCCGAACGATTAAAGATTAACTCCATCGGAGTTACGCCAAGCTTACAACTCCTAACTAACTCAATCTGGCTTCCCAGCGGAATCGCGAGCGCATCCGTTACATTCGGAGTTCAAGTCAGAAAGTTTCTAATGTTATTAGAATCATGTCTGGTAGCAAATCTGCATTGCTGGAGGCGTTCCCTGTGGAGTTGGTTGATTGGTATCCTTGCTGCGCTTGGAAAATTAACTTAATTGTGTGATATATTAGGAATAACTCAACTACCTACCATGAAACTATTTATGAAAACTTGCGCGAATCCATGTTTGCTAAAAGACATTTGCGTGAATGGACTTTTATGCGAAAAGACACTTGCTCTCTCTGTGGTAGTACATAATATGTACTTTCTCTCTGTGGGCTCCTGCCCACTGGTACATATTATGTCATATTACTAAGCCTTCGCTGTCTGTACATCTGTATGTTAGAGGGCTGTATCACATGAACCGTATGAAGAAGTCAGTTAAAATTTTCAGTGTTTATTGGAAAAAAAGAAATATATGAAAAATTAAAGGGTTCCTTATGCAAGAAACGTATTTTTTTTTTTCGGTTTATGGTACGGAACTCTTGTGCGACTCTGACTCGCAGTTAGTCCTTTTTTCTTGGATTCTAAGATAAAAGCGCCCTAAATAGAACAATTGACCTTCCAATCCCTCTAACCTTAAAGGATTGGAAGGTCTAATTTCCTTCAGTTATCTTGAACAGCCAACACACAGAAGATTTCCAAAAACTCACTCACCATCAAAATCGAAGGGATCCCTCTCCCGTTCTCTATCCCTGTCCCTCTCACGGCGATGTTCTCTGGAGCCTTCTCTGTCTCTCTCTGGGAAGCCTCGATGCCGGTCTGTCGGTGTTCGATCATGGCCACGAGCCGTCGCCACATCGTTTAGAGGAAGTGATCTGGAATAGTGAGTTTATTACGGAAATTATAAAAGCAATGATATAAATGTGGACGTTTTTTGAGACGCCACACTATTCACAACCACTGCAACTCCTGAGAGCCAGAATCAACAGCGGTGACCCATTAGAAAAGCACGTAGTCAATGAAGCTCGACGAGTCCCGTAAAAACCATTTAAACGTAGCGCGTCGCGGATCCCACTAACAAATCATCAGAAAAAAAAGAGTGGATAAATAAAAAAACTTAATCTCTACTTCTCTCCTTATCAAGAACAGAGCTAGGTCAAAAGGCACAAAGAGACATTTACAACTGCAATATTAGAAACAAGGGAATGGGTGGATTGTACTAAAATAGGCAGGAAAGGTAACTACTGGCATGGCAGCTAATAGATACAAAGTCAAAAAACTAGGACGAAGACTTTTTAGAAGGTAAATCAAATACTCCTCCTCCTCCAATACTCCAGTCAAATATATGAAAGTAATTCTGCCGCGCTAGCGACAAGAGCAGCAAGCAGTAAAACACACTCACCGACCCTTTCTCTCCAGCGAGGCAGATGGCCGTTCCAAGGAGTAGATCCTATGGCGAAGAACGTACAAGAAACTCTACGGACACTCTTTTAAAATAGTGTTTACAAATCATCAAATGACTTCTCTGAGGGTGTGTCGGACTTTTACTGAATAAAACCCACCCGTGTTCCTTCAAATGCTCTTTGCGTTCCAGGGCCGCGGCAACTTTTTCGAATTAATCCCGCAACCCTGGCTGTGATGACTAGAAACAACGGAATATTTACCTGAGATTAACCCGATGCTCAGCCTGCCTAACAGCAGAATGCCGATGCTGCTGCTGTCTCATGCTGACCTGGTACTGCCTCAAATACGCTTCCACCTTCCCCTCACTAGCTTCATTCCTCCCCCTTCTCGTCCTCCCAGAATCGTCCTTAACCCGCCTCGGCTTCTCTTCCTTCTTATCCTTACCCTCGACAGGAGTACTCATAGCAAAGTTCCCTCCGTTGTTATAGTTCAGGGGATCGAAATCATTCCTTTGCGGATTTGTAGTCTTATTGACTTTAGAATTTTTCGCCCGGTATTGAGATTTAGGGACCACCTGGCTGTATATTGGTATCTGATTCGACATGCTTAACAGACTAACTTTGGTTCGAAAATATAGATTTTTTGAATGACAATTTTTCTACTAGAGGTAGGACCTAATGAGTTACTTTGGTTTCTGCTAATTGACTCTATATGACTACAGGAACGCGGAATTTTTAATAGTTTTCTAATTAGTAAAATAGGCCTTTATTTGATTGGCTGTTTGTTATCACAATTACATCTAAGATTCAGGTCATTATGGGTTTCGACCTTTTCATTCTTCTGTTTAATTTTTGCACTTCGATCGATTCTGTCGCTGCGCCATTTTTTTCGATAAGAAAGCCTGTAACAAAAGAAAAGAAACCATTAGTTTTAGCGGACCAAGTTTTGGAAAGGTCAAACGAAAGAAACAACGATGTTATAATTGAGTTCCGATGTAATACGAAGTGTAGAGGTCAGTAGTACGATTATGCGAGAACGACCTCGTGAACTACTTCGCTAAACCCACTCGTACAAAACATAGGCACTTAACGAGTCGGAACTTAATTCCAGTTGAATGGAGATAGTCATCAGAGATAACTATTTTCAATCTATTATCCATGTGCCAATAACTCGCGATGAGCATTTGGTTAAGTAAAACAGTTCGAACAACAAATTCAAGCAATGCTCGCTGAGACCTGGCCGAGGATGGGTTACATACCGAGACTCCTCCGTGCCTTGGTACGAACGTTAACCCCTTGGTCCCAGCTGTCTTTGAAGATAACACATACACAAGCCACCGCTTTTACCTCTTAATAATTGAAGACTAAATTAAACTCCTAACTGGTTATATAAGACCTCCTCACCGTCAAAGATAGATTGAAACTGAAGATAGATCAAAACTATTAATCAAACGCAAAAACTTCGACTTACAATTTGAGATAACATGCATAAAATATTGCCTACACACATAAAAATATCAAACCACATTAAATCACGTAACACAAAATCAAACAAATTCCTACCCCACAATATTCTCCAAATGATTTCCAACTACCCTCAAACGTACCATTTAAAATACCTCTCTACTAGAGATGTACCGACTAGACGCCGACAGGTCGGGATCGCCGACTATTCGGCCACATTTTACTGTAGGCTTTTAATGAGCTACAAATACAGCAAATAAATCGGCAGCAGGTATTTTTCATACGTTTTACATTTTTAGGAATTAAATCAGCCTAACAAGAAAACTGTATTCTAATATTAACAACAGAAGACAAGAAATGGACCGACTAGTCGGGAGGGCTGACTATCCGGCCACAACTATAGTCGGCTATTTAAGCGTCGACTAGTCGTCCAAGTCGGACCCATTAAAAACTAAGTAATGAATTAATAGAGATATACCAACTTGTCTAGAATGCTGACTATCTGGCCACATGGATCAGACGACATATGTAGATGTGACGACTAGTCGGCGTCTTGATCGCTGACTAGTCACCTAGCCGGCCCATCTCTACTCTCAACCTACATGCATGAAATTCTTTGAAAAGCTAAAACAAAAGTGCGTTGATGACGTGCCCCTAACGAGCGTGCTTTACGCTAAGGATTAGAACCTTTTGAACCCTCCCTATGAGGTACTTTAGGGTTAACGCTAAAAATGGAGCGTCTATTTTGTATAGAAAATGATGAGGGATGTGTGGAAATTATATTTAGAACAGTTGAAGACGATTGGCGTTTGTTAGCCGCTAGATAGAGCTCAATGGGCCGGTTTCTAAAAATAGAATTTTTAATGTTAAGAACGTGACAAGCCCTGTTTTAATGCTAAAGTTGTCAGGAGAGCTTAATGTATCAATCGATGGTATTTTTATCCGAGTTCTATTTTAAATCTATCAATCGCATTCAGCTCGTATGTTGGATTACGGCCCACTCCCTCTCACAGTCTCAAGACCAACATGACTAGCCCAGATCTTAAAAACTAGAACTCAGACAAATCGCTTAACGCCTTCCTGCTGGCTTTATCCCAATTTATTCTTGAGTTTGGATTAGAGTTTGGGTCCCGGAACGTCTCGTGCCTCGAAGTCCCGGGACTTTTCGTAAGTCCTGGGACTTTCGGGTTGAGAATCGAGACGAGACAAGATTGTTATGTAGGCTGTCTGGTGTCCCGCCGGGACTTTGAAATTGTCGGGAATTCCCAAACCCTAGTTTGGATGTCTAGCAGCAAAATTTGATTTTGATAAACCTTTCAGAAACCAGAAGATATAATTACTACTCTTTATAATTGTGTTACACTCCCTAGAACCTCAAAACCATGCTGCCTGGCATAAAATAAATTTCCTGAAAAAGAAAAGATCGACCTCCGCAAGTCATATTCCAATTAAGCACCACTCTAAAAGCCAGCGAAAAATAAATTCAGTCAGTTCCTTTTGTTTTTAAAAGTCTAAACTAAGCTTCACTGGAAAATACACCCAGAACGACCCATAATAGGGTTTATTTTCTTCTTGGGTATTCGTTATAAAATTGAGCACACATTTAAGGGTTTCCTGCTATTGATAATTTAAGAAGGAAATGCCCTTTAATCTCTAATGGATGTAAATTAAGGAACTTTGGACTCTATTGTAGTCACTTTTAGAGTTTTTGATGGCTCGTTTCGTTGTTCAGATCAATTTAAGGATGTAAGGGCGCTCGATTCTTTACTGTGATCATTATTTTAGTTGTTTTTAAGTTCTGTTGGTAGTAATCAATACATTCTAAAACCGTTGTCTTATGCTATTGTAGCATGTGTTTAGAGGTTTATCAGTACCTCGGAAAACACGTTAATCCGTTGGTAGATGCCGGCTGTAATTTATAGACTTTGACAGTCGTTACGTGTAACTGGAAGCCTAAAAGTCTACAGCCATCTTGCCACGATAGACTGTAATCCTAGTCCACTTAAATACTGCCTGTCGATTCTGTAAACATATCGAAGTGAAGGCTTGGGCGAAGTGATCACCAGGTGAGCTGTCAATCCATATAATCAATATGCAATGACAGCTCACTTCGTGATCACGTGACATCTTGATTATATGGATTGACAGCTCACCTCGTGATCACTTCACCCAAGCCTTCACTTCGACATGTTTACAGAATCGACCGGCTGTAAACATATCGAAGTGAAGGCTTGGGTGAAGTGATCACGAGGTGAGCTGTCAATCCATATAATCAAGATGGAATGAAGCTAACCTCGTAATCACTTCACCCAAGCCTTCACTTCGACATGTTTACAGAATCGACCAGCTGGTCCGGAAGCCGACCCTTATAGAAAGTTACTAGTATTGGGAAAATAATGGAAAATAGAGGTTCAAAAACCATATCAAACAATGTATTCAACGGTTATAAAACAAAAGTAACAAAACCTATCCCACCGGACCCAGCTGTATATTCTGCGCTTCCCAGCTGACAGCACTGAAATATTCAACAGTTTCATGTTAGCATTGCCGGCAAATACTCGTATCTATAGTTACGTCGACATTTTTGAATTAAATGTGGAAAATGTACAGGGTTAGTTTGAATAGCTGATAAATTAAATGGGAATGAATGTATTAATAAGAATTATAACTGTCACACGGGGCCGTTAGTAACATTCAGTTTTTGAAAGGTTGACAGAGACTTGGTATTATATTATACAAGCTGTGCCCGTGGCTTCGCTCCCGTCACCTACCCTACTCGACCTACCTTACCTACCCTACCTACCTACCCTACCTAACCTACTTACCTACCCTACCTAACCTACCTTATCCTACCCTACCCTACCCACCTACATACATACTTACATACCTACCTACTTACATACCTACCTACCTACCTTACCCTACCTACCTACCTATTTTTTTTTTGTTTTTAAACCTTCCTTGTAATCTGGCGAACAAAACAAAAAAGAATAAGCCAAATCAGTCAAGCCGGTCACGCGTGATGCCGTGACCCAGGGAAATAGGGATTAATTTATATAATATATATATATAGATTACGGTTTAAAACAATGTCAAAATGTTCGAAAAAAAGCGACTTGAAACCATCAACGAAAAACGTCAAATAAGTTAAGAGAGACCCAAGCCCTCATATAATTATACTTTTAATTCCGCCGGTCAGCTGTATTGCCTTAGCTGTGGTCGGGTATTTAAAACCAAATTCGGTCTAGCGAGTCATATTAGGGCACACGCTAGGAAGCAGTGTCATAGGGTATCCGCTGGTTGTCGAAATCGGCAAGGAGGACTATAAATATACATTAGCTTGAGGACGTATCGAATGACCCAGTAACTGGGTTGTAAAGGTAAGATAGATAGGAATCGCTCCATGTAAAGTTATGGTATTCTGCAGTTGGGATAACGCTCAGCAGAGATATCCTGATATATATTTCTTTATTATCAATGATAGGCTCACGTTTGACCACAATCTCACCTGATGGAAAGCGATGATTGTCGACGATGGAGCCCGCTTGCCTAGAAGTAACCTATTCACTCTTAACTTAAATATCCCCAGGTTATAACTATTAGGAAACACAGACTCCAGCAGGGAATCCATATCCATCACGTAAACGTTCTACAAAGCCAAAATATTCAGAAAACTCCATGTATACCATATAACGACTCAGTTACTTATGACCGTTCGCGTTCCCCACTGGCACTTCGTTATGAAAATTGCTTTACGCGAAGCATTTGGCGTAACAGCCTTACTGAAAAATTCAGTACCTTACCGAACACTCACGACTCACGATTCACCAACCACAAAAGGTAAAAAACAATTGTTTAAATGCACAAGAGTCCCAAAGGGAGAAATAACACCTTTCGGAACAAAAAGGAGATGTAGAGGAAACGTAATACTTATGTTTAAGTGGTCTACAGGGTTGTGAAAACTATGCGGTAGATACCATAGAGCTCGGAATTGTCGGCAGCGAAAGGAGACGCCAATTTTTATATTGATTAAAATGAACCGCCTCTCGTCCTTTGAAAGATTCATTAGAAAACCAGTGTCAGACAGCATCAATCTGTCTGACATATCGCTGAAATGGACTTTTTTAGAGTAGCCGTGAGACATACACTTAGTTTTTGGCATAACTACCTTTTTCTTGTTATTTTTACCATGCGTGATTCATGTACCTGTGCTAAATAAATTGTATTGTTTTTGCCATTTTGCTGAAAGGGCTACCTTTAGATAAACTACAGATTGCGACCTGTATTGATCCTTACATACTCCTTTTGCTTCGCTTACGTTCATAATCTGAATGAAAAGAAAGAAAGAATACATGTTTATTTAGCACATCGGTACACACGATGTCGGTACAAATACACCTATCTGGTCATATATGTACGCACACCGGTTGTGAGTACTACGATCACCATTGAGGTCTGGTTCTTAAGAATAAACTATAATGGCCACTAAAACGAGTGTCTTATGTAAACAGTCAAAAGGGGAATGTCTGATGCGTGAAAAATCGTTCAGTCACAGATTAGATCACAAAGCGACAGGCAACGGTCCATTGTAAAAATACGGACCGTAGCCAGTTGCCGTCAACAAGAGTTCTAAACTGCAGCGGCCACCGAAGCGACTCCACGGTCTATGGACAGATACTCAACGTTACTGCCTCAATGAAATATTCAGCAAACCTTGTGTACTTGACGTGAGGTTAACCGTTTTGTTAGGCACCACTACACGGCTTTGTTTTTAGATTTCCTTTCATTATTAAGTGGGGTTAGACCGTTTTGGTCGCACATCATAAAAGTAAAGGTTTTAGAGGAATTTTCCGCGAAGAGTCTACGTGTTCCGGAATTTCGAAGGACCTAAAGTAAAAACATGTGTCTCCACCAGCTCTCACTGTACACACGTGGTGTATTATAGGGTTACAGCTCACTCTTTCTCACAAAGAGGAAACATTCAAGACCTGGTGTCGGTTACTCTAAAATCGGAATCAACAAACTCAAAAGTTATTAATTCAAATTAGGTTCAGTGCCTACACTTTTTTAACGTCAACGTTTAAATAAAGACAGTCTCCCAAATCACTCGCTCGTCACTGCTTCCTAGTGTTTTATCTGGGAAGAAGCGGCCCAACAAACTCCCCAGCCACACATCTGTCTGTTAAGTTGGAATAACTGGTCCAGGGAACATCTGCGTGAGGATAAGACTGCCTCTGAAGAATTATAACTCTTTATAACCCCAAGCGAGAATATTAGCTTATTGTAACGAAATGTTGACGGGAACTACAACTCAACTCCTTATAAAACATTATTATCCAACTTTTTATGTAATGTCAATTTCATAATTGATTACTGGTGACTCATAATAAAACGCAGACGTTTTTATTACTAACATAAAAACAATGTTATTACCCAGTTAGTCATGGAGTCACGCAAGATAACTGACATTAAATTATCATAATTAGACGACCTAGGTCTTGTATGTTTTATTGACGTTAATCAGGAAGTCGTAAGACAAAGAATGGTTGCATCTTCTTATCATTGGCTCGTAAAATTGTCTTGAAAGTTATGTGCGGGACGGAATCTGACCTTCTTTAGGCATGGATGGTACACTTTGTATGTGCATAGCTATTCACAAAATGCTTCCATAATTTCTTTGAAATGCGTAGATAATCCTTTTACCTTGTACCGTTGATTATCCTTTTACGGCCGGCCTCAATAACTTATCTACCTTTGGCCAACTGTCAAATTAGCTACCAACAGTAGCTGAAATGTCATGTTTGCCTTTAAAACATGACGTTTCAACTACTGTTGCTAGCTTATTTGACACTTGGCCAAAGGTAGATAAGTTATTGAGACCGGCAGTTATCCATTTACCCAATAACTAACTGGTTTGTGGAGGTCGTATTAATAAAATAATGGTACTCAGCTCAATCCAGTTTACTGGAAGCTGACCCAACCATTATTGGGAAAAGTCTCTTTGACAGTCGTTACAGGTCTTTAGATATCGTGTTACCCAGTGTTGTGGAGTTCAGAGATAGAGAGAGGCGCTCCATGTTAAATACTGGTATTCAACTCCATCCGGTTAGACTGGAATTCGACCCGATATCCACACAGCAATCAGTACCATGTCTCCCGCGGTATCATATGTCAGTTCACCTTATCTAAGGATATTAAAACGTTTGGTTACTGACGTCTATTCTCAGAAAACGTCTGCATTTATGAGTCACAATATTTATCTAGCGGAAGCTGTAAAGAAAGGAGCAAACAGTTACTTGGTTTAATATTTTCCGGCGATTGGATTTGGGGCGAAAATATTTCTTAAGTTGGTAGATGTTCTCCTTATGTTGGAGTCTTCAAGGCCCTGGAGACCTCTCGAAGTCTCACCTAGGTGTGTGGATGGCAGATTTATGATGTCGCTTCGTAGTTGGGTAAAAGGCAAGGCAGATAAATGAGGGGGAAATCAAAGCACCTTACTGACCGTAGCTCTAAAGGTATTTGCTACATGAACACTGCTAAAGGAGAGAAGTTCACGCTGAAGTCTAACCATCCTAATCTGTCTAGAGTTTTTAAAAAATGTTAAGACCGGCTTCCAGTCTAATAGGATGCAAATACAAATACATATTTAACATGGAACTGTACTAGACTGTGAGACTTCAAGTTCACACTTCTTTTTTGAAGTTAAACTCGCGTCAGGACAGTTCTGTTAAATTTTTAATGTTATATAAAAAAATAATATTGTATTTTAACACATAAATGATAGTACTTTTATACTGATATTAAAGCAATTCGTGCGAAATTATTCCCTAACCATTCCAAAATATCAAAAATGCACAACTTTAATGTTAAAGTTTTCACTTCTGCCGGCACTCCCGGAGTGCAACCCATTCGTATTCCTTCTAAAGCCCTTTACGTTCCGGGGCCGCGGTGAATCTTTCGAACAAATTCCGCAACTTCAAGTTCACCCTAATATTGTAATATTGAATCATAATCTTCCAATATCGAAGATTACGAATTCGAGACGAGACGTATGAATGAGAATATTTTGTGATCAGTATTCAAAGATCTAGCGCTTATTCAAAGTCGTGTCTTCACAAGGGAACAAAATGCCGATATGTAGGTACAGACGTTGCCTAAGTCGCAAGGTCGGTGTACTTACAGGCTTGAGACATTTCAGCTTCGTCTCCAGGATAGGAACGCACCTCCGGTCCCTTTGGTATTGCGGATGTCCATAGGCGACGACGCGAACTACAGGTCGATTCAAACAATGATTTAAAGTTAAAGACGTCTGTGAAGTTGTGCAGTACCTCATCCCTCATCTCGGCTGTCACAATAATTTTCTACTATGCAGCGACTCGGGGATAGTCCCGTCCCGAGCCAATATTAGGTTTGATTCTTTGGAAAGCCCCGTAGGCATCCACCCAAAAGGTGACTTAATTCAACTACTCCGAACATTTTGCAGGTGCATCATATCTGCATTCATTGTACACCAGACTTCCATAAAAAATACCAGGCACCTAATACCCACTGTTCCAACTGCGTCTAGAGTACCCTTCAGAGCTCGCAGCGGCAGGGAATTTATAGAGGAGTGGGCTTACCGCTGTTCGAGACAGATCGCGTACTTTGTAGTAGTTTAAATTAAAAAAAATGAGGTTGTGCGATGAGATTTGTCGGGTAAAAGCACGTAATATTTTACGCAATATTTCAACTACGCAAATAACTACGAACTAGCTTTTTCGCTCCAGTGGATGCGATACTTCTACAGGACCCACACATTTTTTCTGAGATAACTAGCTCGCAATGTGTGCTTGGGTTTTGAGCTTGCAGGATGCAAAGTTAAAACATATTCTTGCACTGAGGCATTCCGTTTTACAGATTTCACAAGAGCGTTCGCCTCCGTAACCGCATTGCCATCCATTATGCTATACTTCCGATATCTTATTTCCTAGTGAAAAATTATAAAAAAAAGCAAGGTCCATCCCACTCGTACACATAAATGCATATCAACCGCATAGTCTATCCGAGAAATTGGACCTCAAATTAAATAGTTGCTACGCCTACAGATGAAATCTCTCATAGGAGTCAGAAATAACTGATACAGATTTTGAAATGTGTTGGTTAAAGTGTGGTAACTCCAAAGAAACGATGAATGTACTGTTGAAGAAGAAGTAATGCAGAATTGTCCGCGAATATATAATTAAATAATATACGTGCAGTTAAAGAGTGGGTTCCCAGCCGGAGTCCATGATTCTCCATGTTTCCTGATAGCTATTACCTTTCTCACGGGATCTATCAAGCGTTTTCCATTGTCGACCATAACCTTTTATACCATCAGGAAATAGTGGTCAAACGCGACTCTATCAGTATAAGTAGTAGCGGAATTTGTCCGAAAAAGTCACCGCGGCCCTTGAACGCAAAGGGCATTAGGAGGAACACGGATGGGTTTTAGTCAAAAAGAGTCTGACACTCCTTTTCTGAGCGGAATGAGTCATTTGATGATTACCCATCCATAAAAAAGCAATATAAGTAAGACGGATGATTTAAACAGAGTGCGATCAATTCAATGTCGCCACTCCTAATCAAAATGCCAGTCACAGTCAGCTTCATAATATCAATTAACTCACTCATTGCAGTCTTTCCTTTTAATTCTTTGACGAGTAGAGAGCACGTTCGCATATTTTTGCATACGTAACACATGAGGATCAAAGCTTAACGAATGGCCTTAATCCCGCCCACGTTCTCATAAATAATGTTAGCTTGGCAGAATTAGGCTTTTTGTACAGACATTTATTTATATTAATTTGTGACAAGGATGTTGGAATTACTGTGGCTTTTGCAAAGCTGAATTTTAGTCCTTAATATGCATGAGTTAGACACGTCTACGAGAAACTGGCTTTTCGTAAAACATCACTACCGAAATGAAAAGTGTCATGGTTTATGGTAACCAGAATTTGGGTCCCAAAAAACCGAAGACGGAAGACCCAGGCCAAGATGGCGGCACGAGCTTACCACCTATCGAAATATCGACAGGATTGCTCCATTCTTGCCCAAAGCCCGTAGGAATAGAAAGAAAAAAACGGAAGCATTTGCCCTGCAGTCGGATAGAACTGGCTGGAAATAAACAAATAAATACCTGTGTTCCATTAATGACATTCAAATACGTTCAGCCGTTGAGATATTATTGATTAACAAACATACAAGTACAGACTTTCACAATAGCAATTATTTATTTTTTAATAAGATAGACGGTTTATTATTTTAATGTATTTTAAATGGACAACTTTATTGAGTAGGTATAAGGTACTAACATACTGCTTAACTAACAATTTTATATGGAACTAGTGGCCCGTCCCAGCTTCGCCCGGATATACCTATATTATTTTTCAAAATTTTCTTTCATAAGTACCTTCTCCTGAAACTAACAAACTCAACAAAAAGAGAATTAGCGAATTTGGTCCAGCCGTTCACGCATCATGCCATGACCAAGGGAAATAGAGATTCATTTTTAACCGACTTCCAAAAGGAGGAGATTCTCAATTCGTCTGTATGTTTTTTTTTTAATTTATATTATGTTCTGAAATAAAATTATAAATAAGTAAATAAAAATAGCTGTGGGGAGACTGAAAACAAAATGCTACCAGTTTTTTTTTAATTAGAAAGATTTTTCACGATTGGTAAGTCGTTTTTTTCCCCAATGATTAATAGATTAATAATACAAGTCATCCACTCCCGCATTATAGTTCAAAATAATGTAATTAATAACTATATGCGGGTAATAGCCCATTTAGTGATCGATGGAATAAAAGGAACACTGCACCCCAATTTTCGGTAAAAGAGCTTGAACTATTTCTGACCTTTGAACTACACATCACTCAAATAGACAATGAGAAACGGTCAACTATCCTTCACTTGAATAAAACATAATATGAGTATATTGTGAGAAAGAGCGGGCCGTAAAAGCGGGCTGTAATCCAAATGCACACTGATTGATTGGCAAAAAGACGTATCACCATTGTACATAAGCCTCCCCCAAATGTCACCACATCGACCGGTTCTGTTCGTCTTGCAACCAGCGAATTCCCACGGCCTTCACCTGGTCATCGGTCTACGTCAACGCTACTCTTTCAATATGCGGTCGCCACTCCAGAACTTTTCGACCCGGTCGACTATCTGTTCTGCGAGCAACCACTGCCCCTTAACTTTGGTGATTCTTCGAGCTATGTGATGCTTTGGTTCTCCTGGGGATATCTTCATTTCTGATTCAATCACGCAAGGAAACTCCGTGCATATCCCTTTCCATTGCCCTTTAGGTGTCATGTCATATGTCATGAAATGTTCATTTCTAGGACAGGTCGGTTTCGTCAAAGTGATTTTCTTCACCGATTCAAGTGCGATGTTTGATAAACTTTAAAGTGCTTGTCTTTCTAGATTTGCTTCGAAGTCTTCGCATCTACAACCTGCAATACGTGAGTCTGGGTACCTTTGGTTTGGGTGACGAACATTCCAGCCCATGTCTCCTCTTGTCCTTTGACAATCCACATAGGTACACAAACAACCCTGAATTTCCACTGACTACCTCTTCAACGCTACCACAGCCCTTAAACAAACAACTGAATAGAAAAGCCTAGCCTTGGATCCGCTTCCTCAATATCCTGGCTCGCGTGTGCGCATACCATATCCTTGTTTGCATACAGATATTAAGCTCAAAATTATGAGTGTGCGGCGCGCCTACGCCATTCATAATTTTGTAGGGTTGTCCGGAACTGTTTTCAAGACCTTCTTATAGGTATTTTATTTGAGTTACAAAAAATGGCAAACAACAAAAACATGGAATCTATATTTGTGACCAACTGATGGCAATAGGCTCGCCTCTATTGCAGGGGGGCTTAAAAGATAACTGGCGTGCACCTGTGCTTAACGCTCCAGAGACTCTAGACAAGTGACATTCTGCAAGCGGTAGCGTGGCGAAGGTGATTTTCAGTGTCAAAAATAAATGGCATTGACAAACGCTATCGAAAAGTCACGTGTTCATGTCCCATCCCTTATATTTTGGCTAGGCTAGTGCACTTTGTCCGACAAGAGCAAAACGCAGCTGCTAAAATTATGATCTTCCAGCCAAACATTACGTATCTTCAGTGACAGCCCTATCTCAAGTGGTACGGTTCGCAAATAAGCAAATAAACACGTTGCTTCGACAAAACGTTATAAATATACAACGTAATGGGCGCTCGCTCGTAAACGCACACAGCTCGCGACCCCACGCAGCGGTAGTGTTTGTTTTGCTGATTGTACCCATGCCTCCGCTGATCGGATTATTTAGTTACTTCCTCTCATACTATCAATGTTTATATATTGGAGAAATTTTACCGGATATTTAAATTTAAGTTATTGGATAGCAATATAGCCGATGGTCGAGCTTAAGCCGGTTGTGGACCAAGAGTTACGTCAACTAAACGAGCTAAGCTATGTATGAGTCATTGCTTCATCATCTTTATTTAATGTTCAGAAGGCTAATTCTCGTACTTAAAACGCGTTCAAATTCAAGTCGCAATATCATCTTAGCAACAATTGATGTCAAAAGATTGGCGAAGTGGTTGAGCGATTGACTGCTACGCTGCGTGTCGCGGGTTCGTATTTATTTGTTTCGTATGTAGTTGTTCCGGGTCTGGCTGTTTATGTGAGTTTGTATGTTTGTAAACGCACCAACGACACAGGAGAAATTCCTAGTCTGCGGCAAAGTTAAAAAAAAAAAGTGTATTGACAGTGTGCCACTGCGAATATGAATCATCAGCCTAGCCTTTTCCCAACTATATTGGGGTCGGTTTCCAGTCAAACCGAATTCAGCTGAATACCAGTATTTTACGTAGAGCGGCTGGTAACACGGTACTTCTTGGTAAGACTAGTGTCAGATTTTTCTGGCTTCTGCCAATCCATGACGACTGCCAAAGATCTACAAATTACGGCCGGGAGCAACGGCTTGGCTGCTGTCCAAGGCTCGGAAGAGTCTCGGTACGATAAGGACCCATCTACAGACCGACCTCAACAAGCAACGCTTGTCGACCTTCAAGATAGAACCATGCGGCTGAAGCTCCTAAAAAATACGAGGATTGCACCTCTGCACACACTTCCCATCCTTACTAAATACTTCTTAAGATTCCTGTTAAGTCCTTATTTAACAATTTCACCAGTACAAACGGGTAACAAGCTCAACAACAAACAATAAATCGGCCCCCTGTTGCTTAGTAGTTAGTTTAGAAGACTGATTATGGCAGTAGCCTGGCGTTGATTGATCGATTCATTTACTTCCAAACGCTGTACTTTATCGGTGTTAACAGCTAGTGGACTAATTATTTAGTGGAATAGACTGTGATTTGGCGGTTTTGAGAAGATTTACCCCGTGGTTTGATAGACAATGGATGTTATTGCAGTCATCACTCATTTCAATTGTATATGGGATAGCATCGCATCTGCTATGATTCTGATTCTGCAGATGTGTACAAGGAGCTGTTGGTCTAGGAGCACTTACTATAAAAACTATTAACTACTAAAAACTGTATAGCAGTATGGCATAGATAAAAACTCGCAGTTTTACCCCTTTAAAGGCACCTGACTCACTCCGACCATAACTGGCTAGAACTGAATGCAGAGTGAAGGCTTAACCAAGACCCATTCTCCTCCCAGAGGCGCAATAAGGGTTGTTCCCGGTCGCCGTATCAGAGTTGAAGAACTTGGCTCCTTACTGGATCGTCGGAGCCCTGTATGTGACGACTCGACCAGCTACGGATATCGGGATAAGCCTATTTAGGAGGTTCACAGCAGCTAGAACGATTCTCATTCTTGTTTATGCCACAAAACATATCTCTCCAGTGTTTACTGACTTTGCCTTGATTCTCTCATACATCATTACTTGCTATTCCTAGGCCAAATTCAAAAAGTCTAATACCCTCCATAAAATTCACGAAGAAGTTCCTGCCAAAACACATTTAATACAAAATCCACTCCTCACAAATTAAAAGGAGGTTAATGGCAAATACCCGCCGGCTATGAGCCACGAGGCAAGAAGGCGAAATGAGCCCCCTAACAATAGTTTTAAGTGAGCTATCATTGAAAGCTTTGTACCAGCCAGCATTGTCAGTCAAGTGCATTGTCTCTTAATTCTATAAGAGTGCAGTTTGTCGAGTTTTATTCAGTCAGTAGAAAATTAAAAGGCTTTGCTTTCCTTTTCGGTAAAGGAAACGGGACTTATGGCGTTAGCGTGAATCTGGATGATCTCGAAGAAAAGACAAATACAATCACGGTACTCTTCATCAATGAATTACCACAACATTTAAGCACAATTTAGTACTAGAGGTAGTTCCCTCATCATCATAATTTTTTCAGCCAAAAGACGCCTACAGCTGGACCACCGTGTCCAGATGTGTGCTATGACAAACAGGCCGATGGAACTTTAAAACAATTTAAACTTTTTCAAGCCTCTACACAATTCGTTGCATCTCCAAACGAAGAAGCTACCCTAACTACGCCAATGGAGTCTTTGGAATGCAGTGCTTCAAGGTCAGATGTTTGCCGGGCACAGTTTATGCTACAACATGATTTGGGGCCTGCTGACGCATAAATGTGGAGGGTGGTGAGATGGATCACGCTTATTTTCCGCGAACCGACTGGGCTTCCCCTAAAAACCAGGTCAAGACCTCCTCCTCGAATCATCAAATTGGCAGTTAAAGCATAGGTACTAACTTTTGCCCGCGACTTCATATGCGCATATTCTGTTTTTTTCCCGTTCCCGTATCAAATACAAAAATATTTTCCAAATCCGACTGTTACTTTCAGTGATTAGCGCGTGCAAACAAGCAAACAAACTCTTTAGCTTTATTATTTTAAAGTACTAGCTTTTGCCCGCGACTTCGTACGCGCATATCCCATTTTTTCCCTTAAGATTGTAATAAATCTTGATTAGATTATAATTTCTCGATATCTCATGAAAAAATAGTTTTGCAAACAATAAATCCCATCCAAATACAAGTTTCCAATATATCCGTCTTATTTAGAACAATAAAAAAAAATAGTTACAATTTCACGCGATATTTCACAATCTTACGGCGTTTGCCATTTTAAAGCTAATACTATAATATTGAAACGATTTTATGATGCTCTTTAAAAACTGGGAAATTTTGTAAATTGTAGCTTTTGGCTCTTCCGTCTCAGAAGGTTGCCGACCCCTGGACTAACCGACTTATTGGCGAAGGATTAAGCAGAGGTACACACTCTGGCCCAATTACATATCATCAGCCTGTCACGGTGTTGCGAAATTGTTAATTATTATAATTGACACTTCTGTTAAAGTGTTATGCATAACAATAACTGTCACGCGCCACCTAGGGTCGACAGAGATGGTCAACCAATGGCATGCATACACTATTCGTTTACCATCTCTGGCGTAGATAATGAAAGAGTACAAACACATCAGTTACGGATCAAAATAACATGATTCCTTACATCATCCTGGCCTGCCATAATACTCAACAACGCAAAGCATTATACGACTTGCGTAAAACAAAACGAATTAGCCCTTTATTCAAATCTAAACCTTGCTCCTTATAAATTAAAGCTCACAACCATTTTCAAGTAAAAAAAGTGCGTAGTTTAAAATAACTAGCTTTACAAAAACAAGACTTTATTTCCATTTGGGTAAGGTTTAAAATAGATTGTCATATTAACACATGGTGCGTATTTTAAAATAGAAGTATGACAGTTAATTTGCGACTTTAGACAACACAAATTAACGTCTAAAATAGATTGCACAGTGGATACATGGTGTGTATTTAAAAATAGACTCTAGTTATTATGTGGAGTTCAACAGACTATGGGAATAATAAAATATGGGTTAGTAACCTGTCACCAGTTTATGGCCAATGTTTTAAACAGACTTGTAATTTTCGGGTGATCTCATTCACATACTGAACGAATTTATGGAGATTTAAACCAAATGGCCGTTACTGGAACATCTTGACAGTATCGGTGGGAGAATAGGTCTGCAATATTGATCTGCCGTCAATTAGCATCATCATCATATCGGCCGAAAGATGTCCACTGCTGGACAACGGCCTCCCTCAAGTGCCAAGTAGCGTTGCTGCGTTTTTGTTTGAAAGGAATACTAACCTTAACATAAACATTTTTTTTTTTTTTGGTAACTGGGTGGAAATCCTCATGAATGTCCTCCGCCTTGGGGCGGACGGAGGGTTTCGTCAGACTCCTACTCGCCAACACCAGGTAACCTTACCTCTTCGATCTTGATTTAAATACCTACCCCAGATTATAGCTAACAGGAAACGCATACTGCGGCAGGGAACTCCATTCCTTGTCTTCCACAAATCCCAATGAGGCTTATCGTTTTTTTTTATTTATTTAATATGGGTTTGCTCTTGACTCTAGTCTAGTCGACGATGGAGCGAGCTTACCCAGAAGAAGCCTGTTCACTCTAATTTTGAAGAGATTAGGGTTGTATGTGTTCGGAAATCGACGCAGACAGAGAGTTCCACTCCTTTGCTGTGCGCATTATAAAAGACGTTTGGAAACGTTTGCATCAATTATATCGAGCAGCTTAACATTTCTTGGCTTGGAACCGCTTTCTATCTTTACTACCGAATTTATGGTTTTACTATAAAAGATTGATGGCCAAGCCGCTTCCAAAATGTTAATGTTCCTTATCAGATGACCTTGAAAGTAACTACTTAAACAATAAAATACAGTTTTATAACTCACGAAACTACAAAAGGCCGAGAGAGATCAATAATGACCGATTACTGTGGATTTGGTTCCATTATTATGGTAGTCGGCAGTAGTGTTGTCAGGCGTCCGGATAAAGCCGGACACAATCAGGCTTTTTGGTTGTGTGTCCAGCCTGTCCGCTTTTTAATCTTTTGAACGCCAGAGCACAAACGCATCGGCGTGTCCCCGACGCCAAGCAACAAAATCGCCGTACTTTTTGTCACATATTTGTGACGTTCGGCGTACAGGGCATGCGCTTGCTTGTCATGTATACGTGACAATGGCGTTCAAAAGGTTAAATTTAAGCATTTGTCATGTGTCACTTTCCGCTCCGCCTAACTCACCTTGTATCGCTAGGTACGTACTACTACAATTGCAATAATAGAAATTAATATAGTAATGAATATCGAATGATTAAAAATACTGATTCGTTCAATTTCATTGTTGTTTCATAAGAATTAAAAGTAAATTTTATGGTAAATGATAAAAAGACCTGTTTTACTTTTTTTAAAAATTAAGGGTATCCGGCCTTTTTACCCAAATATAAACCGGGCTAAACTGGCTGGTCTATCCGGCTTTTCGTTTTGAAGCGCTGGCAACCCTAGTCGGCAGTCATACTGCTAATCAAGGGATCTTGGTCGATCGCCAAATAGTGTTTCACTTTTATTTTATTTATTGAGAACAAAAACCAGTTAAGTACATGCTTAAAATAAAGAAGAAATCCTTAAAATAAAAATCAGAAACATGTTACCCACACCAATGTCCACATAATAAGTTTAAATAAGTAATATAAAGTTTTTTAATGCTTCAGTTTACATAAAGGGTTTAGTGTTTGGAGATTCCTTTTAATCAAATAATACCTGTGTTAGGATTCTCCGCTCTTCCATAATATAGCAATAATTACTTACACTAGAAATTACAAGTAGATACTTAAAAATAACATAGAATAATAAAGATGATGTTCACAAAAGAATATAAGAAGTGAAGGACTGTGGTAAGAGTTCACAGTAGTTCCGTTACTGAATGACTGAGTGACTGAAGCCGATACTACTGGTCGTAGAAAGCTGAATTTTGGCATGTAGGTTCCTTGGGGAGTGTAGGGGCGCACTTCTGCCAGGGTTACGGTATTTTGTCGAAAGAGTCACCGCGGCCCTGGAACGCAAAGGGTTTTAGAAGGATCCCATCCATAAAAAAAGGGGACTCTAAGAGAGGTTTTCACGAAATTCCCACGGGAACGGTTATAAACGGGATATGCGCGTACAAAGTCGCGGGCAAAAGCTAGTATAATTCAATTCAATTTAATTTTGTAAATTTCTCAGTAACAGACCGGAGACTAGATTAGTGCCTTGTTTTTGACCGATGATGAAGAGCTTTGATCGAATGGTAATCAAAGTTAATAATAAATCCAATCTTAATATTATCCATATAACAACTTTGTACAATATTCTGACAAATAAATGCATTCTTCTTCTTCTTCTTCAAAGAAACGAACTAGAACTCTCGTCATCTATGACCTAGACTAGAGTCAAGAGCAAACCCATATTAAATTTTTTTTAAAAGAAAAACTTGTAAATTTTGTTAAAATATCACCATGAAACCCTCGGTGAAGCGAGCGTGAAGTGAACTGTCATTTTATCTAAACTTTAAATTATTTAGAAAATTTTCAAATTTTAGAACACTTCTTAACCAAAGGGTAAATAAAACCAACAAAAAGTGGCTGAAACGTCATGTTTGCCTTTGTAACATGAAGTTTCAGCTACTGTTGGTAGCTAATTTGACTGTTGGTTAAAGGTAGATACGTTATTGAGACCAGCCGTTAGACTTCGCTGTCCGTCTCATGAACCGTGATAGATACACAGTTGAAATTTTCACAGATGATGTATTTCTGTTGCCGCTATAACAACAAATACTAAAAAAAAAACAGAAAAAAAAAAATATATGTAAGGGCTCCCATACAACAAACGTGTTTTTTTTTGCCGTTTTTATAGATAACTGTACGGAACCCTTCGTCCGATTCGCACTTAGCCGGTTAAATTGTAAATATTCTCAGTTACTTTTAAATCTATGTATGTTACCAAGCTTGTAAGAAATACGTAGAGCGTAAACGCGGGTAATGTGTAAATAAGTTCCATAGCCATACTAGGTCCCCTGGGGTGGCTCGCCCCCCACTTTGAAAACCCACTGATCTAATACCTGGATGTGGGACTCACGGAACCAAGAAGTTTGGCAGATGGAAGGCCAACAAAATCACTGGCTGATTTTAGGCTGAAATGATGATGATGAAGGCGATATTCTGCCCTAAATGAGGCCAAAAGATAACTGGCGAAATGTTCCATTATTCAAGCTTTGTCATCAACTTTGTTTCATCTTCCCGCCACAAGACACATAAAACATAGAGTATCGACCTCATAAATAATACTGGTTAATAAACAGAACGTTTCAGAGGACAATTGTCACTGACTGATTTATTACGTAAACTGACCATTTATTGCATTTTTATCTCTTGTTCCGACAGAATCTTAAGCAAAGCTGTCATGCTTGTATGTAAAGACTCTATTTTCGCTACTGTCAATGCAAAGTTATGACTTTTTAAATGTGTTGCCGAGATCGGTCGGCAGTTGGGCGATTATCAGTGATCGGATAATCGGGCGCTCATATACCTTAACTTCTTCCCGTGAAAGAATAATATGGACATTCCTTTCTGAATAAATAAGTAATCCCGGGTTCCCGGGATTGAACAATTTTGTATAAACAGCTATAACAAACTTAGTGAATTTATAGCAGTGGTTATTTTGATTTAGTATCTTTATTTTATTCAAAACAAATGGAAAATCATTAAAACTTTCATTGTAAATTTAAAGTTCCATTAAATACGCCTTGATAAGGACTGTCAAAGTTGTTTAACTGATAGCCAGGAGATATTTTTTTTTTTCTTTATTTATTTAGTGACATTTATTATCGCAATCCGTATGAAAGTCCCATAGTACCCTAAATACACATTAGTCATATCTGGGCCATGAACCTAAACAGACTATTCACACCATCGCCATTTGGTTGAGCCATGATTTTATTAAATGTGCGGTTTTTTTTTGAGGTAAGAAAATGCCTAAAGCATGCCTCGTCGTCCGGGGAGACGATGTGTTTATGTGGAGCTTGCACCAACTAAAAACTTCGCCTGTGCACCTACTTTCGCCTTGATGGTTGAGCCGCGAGAACTGCTACGCATGAAATTCGCGGTCCACCCAGCGTGGCCCACTTCTGCGTTCCCTCTTCTTTGCCCGCCTCCGGGCTCCCTTCTCCTTCAGCGATATCCGGGTGCACTGGGATATCACCACAACTCCAGGGACCGTACAGCGTATACGAAAGTGTTTCCGATCTATCGTCCGCTGGCCGATCTTATGCCGACTGCGAATGCGACGAATCGGGTCAGCGAGATAGTCTGCCTCCCTGACCCGCTTCGCCGCTTCCTTCTGCGAGATTACGTCCTCGCAAAATTATTAAATGTACCTACTTCAAGTCTGTTCAACCTCAAGTCCCTAAACAAATCATTTCTCCCAGACTCATACCGAACACGGTCCATCAATAAGTGGTCAATAAGTGGAGTAAGCCGGGACCTTCAGCTTAACGTGCTAATCGAGGCAAGGGCAAAATTCGGTATATTATAACGGATGGTCAATTATTCCCGGACCACCCTCGATTCTTGATTTCTGCCCGATTAATAACTTAACACTCGCAGTCACTAATGACATAAGCATCTCTTTGAATATTAGGACGCGATGCTTATTCTATCGGTGCTACTGTTATTTACTGTACCGTAAAATGTCTCGCAAATAAACACTTTTTCGTCCTTACAATCCCCACCCTCAGCAGTGACTTCAATCTTAATCTTCCATAGCGTTCCATTTTGTTTTTTTTTCTTTTGGTAACAACCTTCAATCAATATTTGCACACCAGTGACCTGGTAGAATATGACGGAATTCTTAATGTATACTTGTCATCTTGCTTTGCTGGTATTCTTGCAAATAAATAATATTCGATTCTATTCTACCATATCAGCATAAATATTAACAGTCCCTTCTATTTGTAAGCTCACGACCCACAAACGTTCATCGTTCTCGGAGTATGCCATTCGTCTTGAGGAGGCTCGGAGTCTGTGGTAAACATCAGTCACCCATCCACGGTCCACCCTCGATTCCTGACTTCTGCCTGATGATGGCATAAGACTTGCGATCACTTATGGCTAACATTTCTTGGAATAATAGGATGTGATGCGTATTCTATCGTTGTTCATCACATCATCATACCAGCCGAAAGACGTCCACTACTGGACATAGGTTGCCATAATCTCCACGCTTGGCAGGCGGGTTTGGTGATCGCACTGTGACTGTTGCAATGCACGGAGAACGCTGCTGCCCATTCTTTTGACGAGTCCCTTAGTCGCTTCTTACGACACCCACAGGAAGTGATGGGATGGTGCTATTCTTTTACATCCATCACCATATAAAACATCCTTTCAATATCCACCTACTTGAGGGAATACAAACCAAAAGTAACACGGCACCATATCAGCATAGATATTAATAGTCCCTTCTATTTGTAAGCGCGACCCACAAACGTTCATCGTGGCGGGAACAATGATAAATTCATCGGTCCCGGCGGATGCCATCCGTCTTGAGGATCCTATGAATTTCCTTGATTTACAATGTACATATGTGTGTACTTTATAATGAATGTTTTTAGGGCTTTTTGTTAGTTTTTATAGTCCTGTAAAGTGTAATTTTATCGTCGTCGTCGAGTTTTCAGGGATCCGTCGGGACCCTATTACTAAGACTCCGCTGTCCGTCTGTCACCAGGCTGTATCTCATGAACCGTGATAGTTAGACAGTTGAAATTTTCACAGATGATGTATTATATATTTATGTATATCTGTTACCGCTATAACAACAACTACTAAAAACAGAATAATATAAATATTGAAGGTGGCTCCCATACAACAGACATGATTTTTATGCCGTTTTCATAGATAATGGTATGGAACCCTTCGTGCGCGAGTCCGACTCGCACTTGGCCGGTTTTTATTTTTTGTTTTAGTGGAAACTTTACGCTGACGTGTCCGTCAGCGAAAAGGTGAACGGCCGCGCGGTCTGATATCTGGCAACCCGAAAAGACTAACTCCTGGCAACATAACCAAGTTACTTAGGACTCGTTAGAAGCAGATCTTGGGCTTCACCTACTCGGTGGTCAAGTCAGATCAAGGCGATAACAGGACTCACTGTGACCTGAAACCATCAAAGCTTTCCAGGATGGGCACGACCTTCAGCAATGACTACTCGTTACATATACTCTTTGGATAATGCGTCCCCGCGTTATTTTATATTACAGATTCGTAGGTAGTACTATAAAATAAATCCCTGGACAGTGTAGCAAACAAAAAAAAACTTTTATAATACTTATTAAGTAACGTAATCTATAAAATTATTTATTTTTAATATTCAAGTATGAATGTATTTATTTCTCTTGCCACGTCCGTGTGTCACTGCGGGGTGCCAACTGAAAACCAGCGCTGGGTGTCTGACGCCCAGCAAATGCTGAGATGGTAACCCTTTCGGTATAGGCACGCTCAGCTAGCGGCTTGCTAGATAATTGTTGTCTTATGATTGTTCTCTTTTTTACTTTGTGTTTTGTTGCTGTTGTGTTGTGTCTGTATCGAATAAATATAATATAATAATATAATATAATATATCCTGGGACAACTCACACACGGTCATCCGATCCCAAACTAGGCAGAGCCTGGTGGCAAACAGACAACTGATAAACATACTTATATATTTCTAAATACATACATATTATACACAAATTACACCAAGACAAATGTTTTCTATTCTATTCAATGAAGAACACGAAGCGGAATAAAACACCTATAAGAATATTCTTGCTAATATGCAATGGCCGTGGTGCCGGGAAGTTGGTTGGTTCATTTCTTCTTCCGCGCTAAAACACGAAGTCATGAACAACAGGCATGTTGGAGGACCTTTGGAATTTTATTTGGAATGAATGTTAAAAGAAAGGAACTTCGCAAAACGCTGAACATCACGCACAGGATAAATTATTACCTGATTTAACAGAACATTCCATCTCCTAGAATCACGAAAAAAGGATCAGTAGGAACGCTGATAAAAATTCAGAACCTAAAAAAAAACTCCAAGGACCTAATTCAGTTCCGAAATCAAACAGTTAGACTCCGAATTCACAAAAAGTTACCGTTTACGTGACGCTGGACGAATTCAACAGAAGCCTGCGAAAATGTCTAATTGGAATAAGTTTGCCCAAGAGCTCAAAACTTGAAGCTTAATGGGCAATCTTGAAAAGAATACTTATCAAGTTTTGACATCACGCCTAAGAGATAGGCAGAAGTTGAAAAGTGTACAGTTGTTTGTGATTACGTTTTTAAACGACTTCAAAAAAAGGAAGAGGTTCGCAATTCGGTTGTTTTAAACGGTTTTCACAAATATTAAGAGCGATTAACGAGAAAGTGCGACGTCGGGACAGGTTGCAAGTGTTCTATAAGTCTATTTTAAGGACAGTTACGTTGTAAAATGGCTCTCTGCTGCCCTTAGCCCGCAGCATATGCTGAGATAAGGACCATGTTGGCCTCGCACAGATAATATCCATGTTTGTTAGCCTATATTAATTAATTAATTATAACTGTTAGTTGTTAATTTATTTCACTTTTTTGTTTATCTTGTGCGAGTCCCAAATAAACATTTTTCATTCTTTCTTTCATATTTTTTTAGTTCAAGCTCCGGTCTAGTTAAGGCATCAGCTAAAGAACCTAGCTATACCCACATATTCTATGAATAATAAAAATTTGATGTCTGTCTGTTGTCTTTATGAGCTGCAAATAAAATTGATTTGATTTTTGTCTACTTCGCCGGCTATGTTTAGGGCCCATGTAACTATTGGCTTACTGTCAACTTTCATCTCACTTAGCACACAGTTCGGACAAGACCGGATTCTACTAAAGACCTGTTAAATCGCGCTATAAGCCCTTAGAGCAGTTTAATACCTATTCTAAAAATATATATTTCTGGAAGTATATTTAACTAATCTCTGTCTAGGGTCGTGTGTGCACAAGCAAGTGCGATCGTATCTGACGAAGTCTAGACTACAGAACAATTGTGTAGATCGTGACTGTATTGACGCCACGTAAATGTCATGGTGTATCATGCACCGGGTTCATTAGACTGGATTCCGCTTGAATTTTTCTAGGAGATCCAAAGATTCCAAGATTCAAATTATTTATTTGTGAACATAGGGTATGGTTAAAGATGTTTTACAATAAAATATATAAATAGTCCCAACAATGACCCGCCAGAACGCATACAAATATTAACAAAATTGTATTGAAAACAATTTGTACTATTTAAAAATTGCAAAATGATGATAAAAATACAATAATCATTAAAAAAAAAATACCGTTATAATTATAATAAAGTTTAGAATTAAATGTCAGATTTTCTTTTTTGTATCCTTGTATTACTGTATTTTTTGTATTCTTGATACAAATGGAGCTAACAAGTTTATTAACTCGTAGGTACTCTACATTATTTCAACCAGTGCCGGTTGCCAGTGATGAGATGACATTCGGAATTGAAACGTGGTCGATGACACTGGGCTTCATAAGAGGGCTTAAAGTCACCCAAAGGGTAACGGCGAGGACTCTGCTGTGAATCAGAAATGAAGATATCCGAAGAAGTACCAAGGTTACCGTCGTAGCCCGAAGAATTACCAAACTAGGCTGCAGGATTGACTTCCTTCCGAACCATAATTATTATCAATACATTTAATAAAAATGTAACGGATCACTGTCTGTACATGGAAGATATATGAGAAAAAATATTATTGAGACTATCAACGCAAATAGCACCAAAAACAATGATTGTTAGAATTTTTGTCTGTTTATCTATGCGTTTGTGCATCCGATTTAAATGTGGTTTTCACTAATACACTGTGGTAAGCTTCACTTCCTGCCAGGGTTGCGGAATTTGTTCGAAAGAGTCACCGCGGCCCTGGAAAGCAAAGGGCTTTAGAAGGAACACGGATGGGTTTTAGTCAGTAAGAGTCTGACACGCCCTTCCGCTTCACCCAGAGCGGAAGAAGTCATTTGATGATTTCCCATCCTTAAAAAAAAAAAAAAGCTTCACTTAACATTTTGTGTTTGTTTCATGTCAATCGGTTCATAAATAAAAAAGTTGTGCCAATTTAAAGAATCACGTCGAACATTTGTTAAACTATCCATATCTATCTACTCTTTCTCTGTTCAGTAGATTTGACTGAAACTTAACTAAACTTCATAATCTTAAAATAAAAAGTCTGCCCCAAGTAACTATGCCACGCGGACAAAGTCGTGGGCAAAAGGTAGTGTATTATATATTTTTACAAATCATCACACCTTGTCGAGATTACCTTTCCAGTTAAATTCAAACGTTCGTTCCTTTAATGTGTTACAACACTTCCTTCATTTCAAAATTTTCCGGCCTTGACCTACATTCACACAGACACATTTTCCTTATCCGCGTTAAGACCACCGGGTTCCCGGAAAACACGTTCCTTGATAAGTGAAGATTTTACAGGATCCTTAAGGCTTTTCCATTAAGAATTTCCCAGGAGCAGCCTGGAGTCAGGATTTGTGTTCGATTAATGGAAGTGGGCTCATCTTCTACAAGGCCCTTTTAAAAACATAAATTCCAAAATTTGGGAGCTACTTAAAGATGTCTAAGTCTACCCTGTCGTCAGGTTTAATGATAAAGTATTAGTCAAAAATCTTTTTACAAAAAGATTTTATGAAAAGTCACTATTTGGTATACAGGCAAAAATATTTTTTTTCCACTGTGCTGCCAATATTTATTTCGAATGTGTGCATTATAATATAACTCTCTAAGCTTAAATAATTGGCTACTTAGCATACTCACAACATTGTTTAAAAGTAGTAACAAGTTATATTAGGTGCCTGCATACCAAATAGCTTTGTTGACTGTACCTACTTCATGGTAAATAAATCACTTCAATGGATCATCGTGTTTAGGCTTCAATGTGCCTAAAGACGATTGTAACTATCTTGTTCAGTCGAGAAGTTCCTTTGGCCACCTTCCCACTGCATCATCAGACCAGCTCATAATGCGCACAGCAAATGAGTGGAACTTTCTGCCTGCCTCTGTGTTTCCGGAGGCATACAACCCTAATCTCTTCAAAATTATAGTGAATAGGCTTCTTCTGGGTAAGCTCGCTCTATCGTCGACTTTGTCTCTGTCATCTATGACCTACACTAGAGTCAAGAGCAAACCCATATTAGGAAAAAAAAAACAACCCAAGTTAAACCCAGGACAATTTCCAGCTTCCAATTTTGTCGCCCAGCTTTACAGGGTACTTACTGCAGACTCCAAAGTAACACAGTTAGGACTTACCCGAGTCACGTCCGGAACAATCTCGTACCCACGTACCGAGATTATCTTCAAGTGTTGGCAAAAAACGTGAAAATACCAAGTTTTTGCAATGTCTGCTAAAGAAAACACGAGTTGTGTACGTGATACGACCTCCAAAGGATCTTTGTGCTAAGTTTTTAAATCGGATAACGGGGTCTTTTGTTTAACGGGGTTTGGAATAAATGAGATGTTGTCACTGTTTCAGATGTACCTATCGATTGTGTGGTTAAGAACACTACGCACGGTAATGTTTACACATAAGCTAACAAAGTTATAATATTGTTGTTTTGATTGTGTGTGTTAATTTTATATAAACAGAGACAACACTTATTACATGTGACGTCACTCGCAAGTCTCGACAAAGTGAATTTGCGCCATTCAGTTCAAACGGAATCTATACCGCCAAACACGAACTAAAAAAAAATATAAGTCCGTCAGATAGATTTCCTAAAACTATTGGACACGTATTTTTAATTTTGTTACGTAAACAAAAAATGGAGACGACACAGTGCGTTGAAAACTCGTGTGACGTCACTAACCAGTACACTTTTTACTTGAAAGTGACGTTACAAGCCCCCAACTCCTTATCTTTGAAGCCTTTATTTTCGTATTTTTTTATTGATTGGATGAAAATATGTATCCAATATTTTTCGATAATTTAACTGACGGACTAAATAGAATCATATTTTGACGTGACAACATCTAATAAATCGATGAACGCCGGCTGCACGCACAAAAAAGGATGGCTCATTGTAACGTTACGATCATTTCATCAATGTTTTGTTATGACGTTGTCCGTAAACCGACTTTACAGACAACCAATTTTTTTAAACCAGGCAACATCCCTAACGTTTATCTAATCTAACTGTTCCTATCTTTATGTTTGGATTACTTCAATGAACAGTTCTTCTTGATAGACGTATTAGGATTTGGCAGAATTACACTCGACTCACGTACCTTCGATTGAGATCCATGTTTATCACCGAAATGCTGTGTGCATACATAAATTGGGACAATTAGGTCGTGTATGAGAGCTTTAACCTATTTCCAGCGTTGTTTTATTAGAGTACTGCTGAGCACGTACTTAGCAATCAGGTTGGGTCATTCATTAATTAGGAAAACTAACTAAACTAAATGAATAGGGGATTTGACTACTATTGAATGAATACACATTTGAAAGATCAACAAAATAGTACGTACAGTACTTTTTTTTTATGTATGGGAAATCATCAAATGACTTCTTCCGCTGTGATGGAGAGGAAGGGCGTGTCAGACTCTTACTGACTAAAACTCATCCGTGTTCCTTCTAAAGCCCTTTGCGTTCCAGGGCCGCGGTGATTCTTTCGAACAAATTCCGCAACCCTGGCAGGCTCTGGTTCTAGCGGGCCCCGTCTTCTATGCTGACATCTCTTTGAGGCGCGCGTGAAACACAACGTGCCATCGACCCAGGCCTGGTGGTGATCGGACAGCGAGCCACCCAACGCTCGCCGTCCGCAGGCCCTAGCATCACTGTTACCGTTGCGTTTATGTTATTTTCATCGAAATCGAATAGTTAATTTTAAATTAAAAAGCCAAAACGTCATGCGAGCCAGGTGCCAAGGTGTACTACGGTTGTCAAAATAAAAAGTCGGTAGAAAAAAACAGGCGTTTAGAGAAATTACAGGAGTTTCTAAAAAAAGCGTTTAATTTCTATTTCCTTGTCAAGCAAACGTTGGCGTTGAAGGCTGACGGGTAACCGATGCAGAAGTGGCATCAGAAAATATCAGCCCTTACAATCCTGTTGCTGGACAAAGTCCTGACTCTGGAGGCAGGTGGATATCAGGATATCAATTTAACATTAAACCGAGCTCAAAAAATACTTGGTAAGTAGAAAAACTTCCCAAATTGTGTTTTAAAGAATATTAACCGAATCAACAAACTTACTTTAACGAACAAAGCCAACCAATCCTAATCAATAATCCGATATTTATAAATAATACTTTCTTTCCAAACTTGGAAAAGTCAGAAACTTCCGAGTTCGATACAAACAACCAATCAATAGGCTGACCTTTGCTTAGGGCTGTTTACTCTAGTAAGCCGGACAAGTAAAGTCAAGACAGAAAAGAAATTGAATCAACAAAGGTTTGTTGTTGAAAAAGTCCTCCTCAAGGGCGAAGTTTTGGGTCAACAAAGTTTAATGTATTGTCTTCGTACACGAAGACGAAAAATATGGCTAATTGGTAGAGTTAGGAGAGTGGAATTCCCTGCCGGACTCTGTGTTTCATGATAGCTACAACCTGAGGGTCGTTAAGTCAAGAGTGAATAGGTTACTTCTAGGCGAGCGTGCTCCATCATGGGCTACAGTAAGGGTAGGCCAGCCCATACATAATGCCCAAAAAAAAAACTCACTACATTATTCAGGGTTGAAATCACAATACTGATGATGCGAATTTTCGTCGAAAACATTTTTTTTTGGGCATTATGTATGGGCTGGCGTACCCTTACTGTAACCTACTGCACGCGCATGTGCTCCATAGTCGACCTCGTCATCGCTTTCCATCAGGTGAGATTATGGCTAAACGCCAGCCCATCAATAGTAAAAACTTCTAATTTGGGGGTTGAAGTTTTGGGCCAACAAATTTAGTTGTATTATCTTGGAAGTAACACGAAGAAGAGGCAGATGGGTAAAAGTTCTTTCGCATCTTCGGCTAGCCTCCAGGAGTAGCGATACTATATACTTGTCCAGCTATGCAGTTAGAACCGCAAACAACGTGTTGGCTAGCTAAGATTGTTATTACTGCATGAGCTATTCTGTATGATATTGAAGACCATGTTGATGCAAGACGGGAAGATACATACTTCGATGTAACTGTTATTAAAATCAAATCAAATTAGCAGCAGCTGCAGTGATTAATTCCCCGACAAGACAATAATTTATGTGGTTTCAGGTACCACACTTTGTATCCCAATCCATCATCAGCCAGAAAGAATTACTCAAGAAATTCGAAAAAGACCACAGTTGCTCACATTAAATTAAAACCGAACTCGTCCCACAAAAGTCACAACTTGCCAACCCTGCCTGCCTGAGCAGTAAGTTAAACAAGCCGAAACGAGTTGTCTACGTCAGATAGTCTGCGGAATAAGCAATGAATAAAGCTACAGTTCCGAAACTGTTAGGAGTTGCCAAATTACCAAGAGACGAGTCTGCTAAATTGTTTATGAATTTATATCTCAGTACACTGAAGATCGTTGTGATTTCGAATAGTGAAATATACACTTCTCATCAAAAAAATCGAAACACTTTCGTTTTTATTGTTTTTGTCCTAATTTTTTACAAAAGAGAATTAATTCCATGAAAAAAAAAACATTATTGTGTAGCTGGCAGTTTGGTCATTACAGTAAGAAGAAAAAAATCAAAATTCGAAATTAGAATTTCATTTGTTTATCCTATAAATGAAATTAATCACTGTTTTGAGACAAATGTGTATTTAGGGTTGGAGTACGTTTCTCGTTTAAAAACTAAAATTAGCGCTTGTCTTTAAACTTTTTGTTTCTTATTTCATTTACTGTGACTTTGGGACGTCTGAAAAAACTTTTTTTTCTAAAACATATGGATACTTCGCCCGCAGAAGCCGCCCAAGTGGTGGCATTGCTGGATTCTGGACTTAGTCAGCGTGTTGTGGCTGCAAGATTGCATCTAAGCTTATCATCTGTTCATAGAGTCTACAAACGCTATCGGGAGACTGGTTCGTTCACGCGCCGTTCAGGATCTGGCAGGAATCGGGTCACTTCTGAGCGAGATGATCGATTTATTGTAACAACCTCTTTACGAAATCGACGCCTTAACGCTTTTCAACTGCAGCAGCAGCTTCGCGTTGTACGAAGAGTAGCTGTAAGTGACTCTACAATAAGAAGAAGGTTGAAGGAACGCGGATTGGCACCGCATAAGCCAGCGAATGGGCCGAAATTAACTGCAGACCATCGAAGAGCGCGCCTTAACTTTGCACGCGAGCACCTAACTTGGTCATACCTTCAGTGGAGCAAAGTACTGTTTTCTGATGAGTGTAAAATTATGCTGTATGGTAACGACGGAAGGAACAAGGTCTACAGAAGAGATGGAGAACGCTTTGCACAATGCTGCATTGAAGAAAAGGTCAGCTATGGTGGCGGTTCGTGGACGGTTTGGGGAGGAATCAGCGCCGACGGTAAGACAGAACTTGCCTTTGTATCTGGGCCACGGCTGCCTGCACTAAACTCTCATCGGTACATCGAACAGTGTCTTGAACCTCATGTGATGCCCTATGCACATTTTATTGGCAACGACTTCATATTCATGCACGACAATGCTAGAGCTCACACCGCGGGCGTCGTACGAGATTATCTTACCGAAGTCGGTATCTCCATTATGGTATGGCCAGCAAGAAGCCCGGACATGAATCCCATTGAACATCTATGGGATGAATTAAAGAGACGAATTCGAGCAAGAGATCCAGCCCCAGAAACACTTAGCCAGCTGCAAAATGCAATCCAAGAGGAATGGGATAATATACCACAACATGTGATCGTGACTCTCATCCGATCGATGAAGAACCGTATGGAAGCAGTAATAAGAGCTCGCGGAGGGAATACAAGTTATTAAATAAACGTTTCTTACATTTTTTTTCATTTACGCGTGTTGTTTTACCCATTTCCTTCATATTCCATACAGGGTAAAAATTACTCATTATACAAAATACGAAACCTATGAAGACTTAATTTGAATTTAGAACATTAACATTAGGATTTAAAAACCTCATACTACTCACTATTAAATGACATTTTACATTTATTCCTAAATATACACATTTTTCTGATAATCCTTATCAAATCATAAACTGCGAGGTGTTTCGATTTTTTTGATGAGAAGTGTATTTGTAATATTGTGACTCCAATCTACGATGAGCACGTGGCTAAATAAGTCACACAGTTCGATCTCCAAGTTTAAGCAACGCATGCTGAGAATAGTCCGAGGACGAAAGACCATTCATTACATAACGAGCCCGGTAGGTCCTGTTGTTCATCACCATATCAGCCGAAAGATGTCCACTGCTAGATATAGTCTCCCCAAGGGAAGTGGGGGCCATAATCGCCACGCTTGGCAGGCGGGTTGGCGATCGCAGTGGCACTGTTGCAATGCACAGAGAATGCTGCTGCCCATTCTCTGGTCCTTTAGTCGCCTCTAAGACACCCACGAAAAGTGATGCGATGTGCTATTCTTTTACGTCCGACACCATACAGAAACATGTTGTTCAAAAGCTAGAAAATCTGATACCAGTACAAACGGTAGTGTTACCCAATCCAATGGTCGTGGAGGACACGTGATCAAAATACACTGACATTATCTCCTATAGTAGGCGCCAGATAATCGTGGAATATCGGTCATTGACCCACCTACATTTATTGACATTGTTAATTTGAAAAACGGAATTAATGACACAAAACTGTCCCGAATCATCATCTCTCGTGATCCTTAACATTGTCTAATAATGAAAAACGATTCATATTTAATTGTTCAGGTACCTATGAGCAGTTATTAGGGAAAGGTCAATATACTTTATTCCACATTTATCTGGCGCCTACTATAGTTGTCTTTATGCCACCCACAAAACAAAATGGGGCGCCTATTCTTCGCCAGATATTACGAAAACTCGTGTTCTGTTTTTTAGCCAACGGATATGCCCCGATACGTATCAAAAGCTCGCATATTGCAACTCATCCTCTAAAAGCCTACTGTCCTAGTCAGCGCCCGTTCGTTAATTATTAGAGCGTTTGTAGGATCGATCTAGCTGACTATAGACCTTGTTTTATATAACTTATGGCTTTATTCACTCCGGTTTCTAGAAATCTGATAAATCTACAAAATGTCGTGTTCGGACGTGTTCCATGAATTGCAATGAACTTGACAGCAAAATTGATGGGGATCCATACATTTTATTTTATTGCTTGAAGCCAATTCAATTTGAATCTTATTTTTATTTATTGTACACCTACCACAGTATAGTCTTTATAACCCAAAGGTTGACTGGTAGAGAATGCCTTGATGCATTAAGTCCGCCCATGTACCACTATTGTACATAAAGTTTAAATAAATTCCTAATGACCACCATCATAATTGGCCATTGCTGGACACAGCAGTCACACGCTTCATCTAGCTGCTTCCACCCATTTTTAACCGACATCAAAAAAGGAGGAGGTTCTCAATTCGGTTGTATTTTTTTTTGTTTGTTAAGGTTACCTCATAACGTCATTTATATTAAAAAATATTTTTTATATGAAAGGATATACGTTCCAATTGGTCCCATAGAAATGTCATCAAAATCGGTTCAGTAGTTTAGTTTTTAAATAAAAATAACTGGAGGAAATAGAAAATATATCATCCAAGGAAACGAAATTGCGTGTTTTGCTTTCCTGTGAGTTTCCAGTGGGTGTTGTTAGGGGTACCACTAAAAAGTGTAAAATAAAAAACTTTTTCTAGAAACACAACCGATTTCCAATTTTTTTTTTCTACGAAAGAATACAACCGACTTCTAAACGAAAAACACTAAAAAGTATAACAAAATAACTATAATTGAAGGCGGTGTCAATAATCGAAAAAACAACCAAAAACTATACAATATGAAAGTTATTTTATAATTTGTAGTGTTTTTTATTTGGAAGTCGGTTGTATTATATTGTAAAAAGATTTCTTCTTCCGCTCTGGTCGGAGCGGAAGGCAGTGTCAGACTCTTACTGACAAAAACCCATCCGTGTTCCTCCAAATGACCTGTGCGTTCCAGGGCCGCGGTGACGCTTCCGAACAAAACCCGCAACTGCTTCCACCCATGGTGCTCATATCGAAACCCGCGGCTGTTATTATTTAACCACTAACTCTTCGTGATCATCTTATAATATGACATTAGCCATTAGATCATTACTTTATATCTATCTGGGGTGACTATTTTGTCAGTATACCACATTTAGCATTAAGGCAGATCCCTGAAGGTTGGCCTACACATCCAGGCCGTTCAGGCACGTCCCGAACACGGCCATGATACGTGTGGATCAACCTTAAATCGGTTTGCTTAGTTAACGACTCGTTAGTTTATCCTAATTGCTACTAAGCAGACATGAATTTCCAAAGCGATGCTGTACTCAAGACGAAGACGCCATTTCACAGCTAATTACCTCACGTTTTGATTCGTTAAGCAAGTTATCTGTTGCCAAGAAAGAAGATTTTAGCATTTCTAGGAACAATCAATATTCACGAGGCCGATTGCATTTCTACGGTTTTCTTGTCAGAAATAAGGGTCCTATGAGGGTCGAAATCGATAAACCATAAACGCAGTTGATATGGATTGTCAAACCGCAATGGATACTTAAAGCTTTCAAATGTTTCGACTAAATAATATTCAAGTAAAAATATTGTTAAGACAAGCTTTTAATGAACTAGTTGACTGAGTTTCTTGCACGTTCTTCTCCATAGAGATCTACGCTTTCGAACGTGCAAATAGCTTCATGTTTTTGACGGACTGACTTCGACAATTCAAAAGTACCTGATAATGGTTCATTTGAAATAAATGCTTTTACGTTGACTTGACTTTGAATAAAAACTACAAATCAAAACTTAAATACGTAAAATTACATAAAACTGTAAGTTGAACGTTCACGCCTCCGCGCTCACGCGTTCCGACCAGATGGTTTGAGGATTCTTCCTTTTCAGGTTTGGTGTTGTATCTGGTGGAAAACTGCCCAGCACATCGCATATTAGGAGGGCTCATTAATCGGCAGAATGTTCCTCACTTTGGCTGTTATCATAATCTTCCTGCCGCTGTTCCATGTTTAACTAAAACGTTATGGCTTCAAAATTTAGTTTGATGTGACGTCTTTTGTTGAAGGTCCTCAATCGCGCAACACGTTTTTTCTTCTATTTCTGTTAACCGACACGCATTCACTGGCTCCCTTCTCTTTCATATCACTCCTCACACAATCCATCCATCTTTCCTTTGGCCTCTCCCTGTCCATCAATTCGCATTTCTATTCCAAACTTTGGCTGTGCGCATAATAAACGTGGAGGAGTATTTATCTTGGCTAAGTTCGTAATTGATGATAGGTGGAGCAAGGCAGTGACCGAGTGGCGCCCGAGGACTGGAAGAAGCAAGTGTTGGTCGGCCGGTCGCGAGATGGGCGGACGACATTGTTGCCATCGCGGGTAGAACCTGGATGAGGCTGGCACAGAAACGTAGGGATTGGCACAAGAGAAGTGAGGCCTATGCTCGGCGAAGTCGGGCTGTGAATGATGAAGTTAGTAATTCTCATGGTCTTTGGATCCAAGATTCAGGCAAAAAGTCTTGTGGATACATTGACTCAAATACACGTTCCGCCCGAACGCACGTTTTTCTGACGCCTCAAATTGGCCCGTTCAGGCCGAAGCGAACTCGCCACGCGGTCGGCAACCTTCGGGAGAGGTCGTGTGCGCGGAACATTACAATTGCCCATAATGAACGCGTATAAGCAAACGCTCGAATGATCCTATTTTCTTTATATAAATCTACTTACGAATCGCAATATATTTAAGTTATAACGGTAATTGAATTAAAACACAAATTGGCTTCTCCTGCTGTACGTAGTCCCTTTTAACGGCACCCTTGAGTAACGTTGGCAACGCGAAAGCTCCTAATTTAGGTAAATATTCTGCCAGAATGAATTAATTGATGTTATCATATTTGAGTTTAGACGATATTGATTTTGTTCTGTGTTACTGTTTAGATATTACAGCCAATCGAAAAACCTGCTTTATTGAAGCCGAAATATGGGAGTAGTAGGTTCTATAACTGAAAATTACTATGGCATGACGCCTGTACTCTTCTGAGAGTTAACCTTTTAAACGCCATTGACACATATACGTGACAAGCAAGCGTGTGCCCTGTACGCCAAACGTCACAAATATGCGACAAAACATTCGGAGAATTTGTGATTTTGCGTCGGGGGTACGCCGATGCGTTTATGCTCTGGCGTTCAAAAGGTTAAGCAAGTTACTGTTAGTACTGGTACTGGGTACCAAAACTGTTGATTCTTCTCGAACTTCAGTTATATTTGAGAAACCAATGAATACCACTGATGCCGCTATAAACGTGGCCGACTACCGGACACAAAACTGCGAATCATCGCGATGCGAATTCGTAATGCTGAAAACTGTAACGCAAAATGCTGCGTTGCGATTTTTTGCGGCAAGGCATCTCATTGCCACGATTCTGGTAACCACCATACCCGCGACGATCGTCAACCGTACTGAACAAGGTGGTAACATAGATAGATTAGTCAACCATACTAAACTTATTTTGAACTAGGTGGTAACATAGATAGATTATTTTATTGTTATTGTTTTAAATTTTAAGGAGTTGACCATATTATTTTATTTAATTGTCGAAATGCTATTAAAAAAAAAGAAGTAAAATTATTTCTAATATTGTGGATTTAATTTATAAAATTAAATGTTATTATTATATTGTCAATACTGTATTGTGTATTTGTATGTGTAAATTCAGATACAAAATTACTTGTCTTATGAACAAAAGACTATGACTAAAGATTAGCGCAATGCTATTATTAATAAGATGAAAAGAAGAAAGAAACAAATAAAGAAAACTTGTTTTGCCATGCGTTCTGCGAACTCGTATATTTTTACGATGCGACGTCGCATTATTCAACCAATCGAAATAAGTTTTCAATGAAAGAAAACACATACAAAACGATTCTTCAAGCTCCGAATGCACTCTGAACACAAAGGCAATTAATGAATGCTTCTAAAACATCCACTGTATCAATTCTCCATAGAGCACTTCTTGTGCCAGAATTTGTCGCCCATTTAAAACCGAGTTTGTATCCAGCCACTTCATACGTGACTGGGTCCATCGATTCTCCGAATACGCTAAAGTTAGAAACACGAACATAGATAAATAGGACATAAGTTTTCAGTAGAATTGCTTCTACGTATTATGAATCTTTAAAATCGGACTACTTCACAGATATTCTCCATGATTTAAGTGACAAAATACGGTATACAGCCGATAAGACACTTTGAGATTTGGTCCTATTTAAGGATAATGTTCTGTACCTGCTATACAGTAAAAAAACAATATCAAAATAAAATAAAAATTCAAACATAATAGGATAAATTTATTTAACCATTACAGAGGTTTTCATATTTTAAATACTAATCTAACTATAGTTAAAATAAAATAAAAACTCCGAACTTAAATATGGCGTCAAAAAATTTGTCCGCATCGCTATCGACTGGAAGTGAGACCAAAAGACTGGCGGAATTGCCACGTTGTATGGCAATGCTTATCCTCTGTCCGAGGTAAAGACCAGCAAATAAAAAATAAAAAAAGGTTATATTTTTTTCCTAATTTAGTAAATCAGATATAGAACACCGCCACTAAATAAGACCACGCATTTCTGAAAAACCGTGTAGAATCACCCGTCTGTCACAGCCAATCTGCTCCGAATCTACTGGACGGATTTAGTTGAAATTTGTAATTATGTGACGCAAACACAAAGTATTTGCGAATACTTCGTGTTTGCATCACATACTCAGAGTAAATTTTGAGTAACAAATTGGAAAACTTAAAAAGTTGCTTTAAAAACACAATTTTGAAGTTGGTTCCACAGTGAAAAATTGCCAACGAATTAAAAGTATTATTATTAGTATTTGCTTTATCATCTTGTACACCATCCATCCTCCAAGTATCAGGTCTTGTCTTTCTCTTATACACTACATTTAGTACAAGTTGTCCTATATCGGCCCCATGTGTATCAGCAGAGACTAGCTATCGATCCTTCGAATGCGCCAAACTTAGACACAGACAAATGGGACGCGACACAGAGATGCTTTTAGCAGACGAGTGTGTATCGAGACTATTGGTCAAACCTTTTTGTCTTCCGTTCGAATGTACGTTTATAGTCTCCTGGTAAATGCGGGACAGTGGGCGAACATTTTGCTTCCTTTTAGTATTGGTTGAAGCGTTTTGTCTTTCCAATGTATGTTCTCCTGGTAAATGTGGGACAGTGGGATGGCGAAAATGTGGCTTCCTTTTAATATTGGGTTGAAGCTTTTTGACTTTCGAATGTATTGGTTTCCTTTTAATATTGGGTTGAAGCTTTTCGACTTTCGAATGTATGTGCTCCTGGTAAATGTGGGACAGTGGGATGGCGAAAATGTGGCTTCCTTTTAATATTGGGTTGAAGCTTATTGACTTTCGAATGTATGGTCTCCTGGTAGATATCGGACAGTAGAATGGCAAAAATGTTGCGTCTTTTTGATCTTTTTGTCTTTCGAATGTATGTTCTCCTGGTAAATGTGGGACAGTGAGATGGCGAAAATGTGGCTTCCTTTTAATATTGGGTTGAAGCTTTTTGTCTTTCGAATGTATGTTCTCCTGGTAAATGTGGGACAGTGGGATGGCGAAAATGTGGCTTCCTTTTAATATTGGGTTGAAGCTTTTTGACTTTCGAATGTATGGTGTCTTGTTGAATGTGGGACAGTGGAATATCCAAAATGTTGGTCGTAGCTTAAGAGATGTCAGCATAGAGGACGGGGCCCACTAGGGCCAGAGCCTGCCAGGGTTGCGGAATTTGTTCGAAAGAGTCACCGCGGCCCTGGAACGCAAAGGGCTTAGAAGGAACACGGATGGGTTTTAGTCAGTAAGAGTCTGACACGCCCTTCCGCTCCACCCAGAGCGGAAGAAGTCATTTGATGATTTCCCATCCTTAAAAAAAAAAAAAAAGCTTTTTGTTTTTCGAATGTATGGATGGTGTCCTGGTGAATGTGGGACAGTGGGATGGCGTAAATATTGTTTGCAAACAACGTAAGAGTACAAAATATCTTGAGAGATTGTAAACTCTCGATAAATTCTCAAATGAACAATAATCTCTCAAGATAATAATATTTTATATTCTTACGGAGTTTGACATTTCCGGTGACATGTATACTTAAATGGTTGTCCTTTACTTTAAAATGAGGTGTACAATTGAGAATATAATAAACTAGCTTCTATGGGAATGTCGAAAATTATCCCAAGGCAACATTCTCCCGGGATAATACGTAGCCTACGTGCTATTCCAGACTATACTCTGTGCCCAATTTCATCCAGATCCGTTCAGCTGTTCCGGCGTGATTAAGTTACAAACATCCATCCATCAAACCATATCCGCATTTATATTAGTACTAGCTGACCCACGCAACTTCTTCTGCGACATATTTTTCATGAATGCTCGGCTTCTAATGGTCGTAGCGTGATGTTATAGCCTATAGCCTTCCTCAAACACGCGTTCTACCAAACAAATAGTCAAGAATAACTAACTGATGAGTGGTTAATGATCAATCATCGACCGCCGAGAGTAGAAAATAATTAAAGCACTAATATCGCTATTAAAAAATAAGGGTTGGTGATAGAAGGGTTAACATTTAGGATTGTATGTATTTTTAAATGCCACATTACAAAAAAATAAAAAATAAAATTTTTGTCCAAAAAATAAAAACAAAATGTTAGGGGTGGACGACCCTTATCACTTAGGGGTATGAAAAATAGATAGTAGCCGATTCTCAGATCTACTGAATATGCACATAAAATTTAATAAAAATCGGTCCAGCCGTTTCGGAGGAGTATGGTAACTAACATTGTGACACGAGAATTTTATATATAAGAAGATATCAAATACGAATTCAAGTCGCATACAATTTCTCATCCTCGAAAATACCGATGACCTATCGAATATATAATTAAAATACTTGGCACCTGATAAAGCACGTCTGGTCTGAATATTTCACGATGCAGTAATACGCAATGTTATTGAACGTCTCGAAATAGCGTTTATTACACAGTAATACTGCATTCTGAAATACAAATTGTGTATCGGGTTCATGAGCGCTCATTGATACAGATTTAATAGTTTCACACAACTTTTAGTATGTACAAAGTTTCAGAGGCCAATTCTCGTACTTCATAAGTGTTCAACAACTAAAAACCAGCACTGGGTGTCTGACGCCCAGCAAATGCTGAGATTGTATGGTATGAATGGCACGCTCTGCGAAATTCTGTACCTTACTAGATATTATTTTTCTTTTGCTTTGTCTTTGTTGCTGTCTCTGCCGAATAAATGTTTTCTATTTTATTAAAATTCGAGTCGCAAGATCTCTAGGGAAACTAGAGATGTTTTCGAGTTTGTGATTCCTATGCAAATGTGTACGCTTCTTAGAATACTTATTTAGTGTTTTCCACTCTTCTTTTATACCCAAAATAAATTAATTCGCCATCTTGGAGCGGCGGCCATATTGAATTTAGTGTGATGTTACTAACTTTATGGTTTTCTACTCTTCAAGCCCTTTCATTTGATACCCATGTTAAGGGGGTTGAGAAACAATATGTAATCCGCCATCTTGGAGCAGCGGCCATATTGAAATTATTATCTACAATATGATTTTTTTAAGCACATTGCATTGTCACCAGAACTAATGGTGTATACAAAATTTATGATCGAAAAACGGTTTGCAAATTTTGACGCACAACTTACATGTGTAGGTAATACATAAGGACAGTGTAAGTTACATACAAGCTTGTAAAAACATGAACCTCCTTTTGGGGCAGTCGGACAAAAATATGAGAATGGCTCCCCTGATCTCAGTTCGAAGGCTATTTCATTTGCATAGTAAGTTTACTAACAATTTATATACGATATACTTGATATAGCTTCTGCCCGCGGCTTCGCTCGCGTGATCAGTGTATTTTCATGGGTTTTTGTTTTTCTTGCACCGGAACTCGTATCCTTTTTCTAAAATAAGTCACTCTTTATTCATCCGCTATCTGCCAGTGAAAGTCCCACCAAAATCTTCCCGAGAATAGCCGGAACAAACAGACAGACGTCAGCTTTCATGTTACGTTATTAGTACAAGGTAAATCCCAATTCCAGGTACTACTTATTCTATATCGAGAGATGTATCAGTACAGATTGTGTACCTAATCCTATTGGAAGGATTTCTCTCAGATCCTCAATTTGAGCGGTGCGTGATTAATATGGAAATACCAAGATTATGTCGTTCAACAGTAAGCTCATAGATTTTCAGCAGTTGATATTTATGGGAGGTTCAATCAAAATTGGGTCTTAATAACAAACAAGTTCAACATCCAGCCGAACACAACGAATTAAAAAAAATGTTCGCTGTCGAATAAACTCCATGCTTTTCAGGGGAAAATTTGGGGCTTTTTAGGGTTCCGTACCCAAAGGGTAAAACGGGACCCAATTAATAAGACTCCGCTGTCCGTCCATCTGACTGTCTGTCCGTCTGGCACCAGGCTGTATCTCATGAACCGTGATAGTTAGACAGTTGAAATTTTCACAGATGATGTATTTCTGTTGCCGCTATAACAACAAATACTAAAAAACAGAATAAAATAAATATTTAAGGGGGCTATTAAATATTTAAGTTATTAACAACAGAAAAAAAATCATGTCTGTTGTATTCCCATACAACAGACATGATTTTTTTTGCGTTTTTATAGATAATGGTACGGAACCCCTAGTGTGCGAGTCCAAACTCGCACTTGGCCGGTTTTTTTTTAAAAGGTACCTACATGTATTTTTTTTAATTTTAACAAGACCAACATTTGGAGAAAACTACAACTCGTACGCTATCATTATCATTGCAGCCGAAGGACGTCCACAGCTGGACATGGGCCTCCCCCATAAAACGCCACATCGGCCGGTCCTGTGCATCTCGCTTCCAACGGAATCCGCAGCAGGTCATCGGTCCACTTTGTGGGAGGCCTCCCAACGCTTCGTAGACTACGAGTTGTGGTATATTCTGGACTGCAGCATTTCTTATTCGCTACTGCAAAGTTTTATAAAAACGGATCGCATAATCGTATCTCGGGGTGTCTATCGCTTAACACCCGGGTGTTGATATGTGCTGCGGTAGCTACGAAATTACTGTACATACCTATGATTAAATCTACGCCTCATTAAAAGCAATATCGATGCAGAACGTGACTCCTTAACTATGTGATAGTGTTTAATAATAACTATTATATGAGTGATTCGCGACTCTAAGCATTTGTGCGTAAGACGCGTACATAACTGCGATTGAAAAACGTGGTCTTATTATAATTTGAAAAACATGCGTAGGACTGGTTTTTTGTATTAAACTATGCACTTACTATGTTTGTGTATGTAATATAAACTGCCATAATTATATTAGCATAATATCACGGTTACACCACGCTGCGCTCCAAAACCGGTATCATTGACGTAGGCAAAAAAGCTGCCAGGCTAAAATGGGACTGAGCGGGTCACACCAGCCGCATGCATAATGACCGCTGGGCAAAAGTCTCCACGCAATGGGTGCCAGCGGATGGACGGCGTCGCCGAGGCCGGCCCAGAAAGCGGTGGCGAGATGACTTGGATGCACACCGCGAAGGCTGGTTCGAGGTGGCACAAGAAAAGAATGTCTGGAAGGATATGGGGGAGGCTAAGGAAAAAAAAATATATATATCACGGTTGTACTTATAAGGCAGAGGTTTAGGGCCTACGCACACCGGGACGGAATGGCAGAGGATTTAAATTTTTACCAAAGGACATTCAAACTTATCTAGTAAGCATACGACATAAATGCCAATGTTTTAAATTGATTCCGTGGCATCGACAGGGATTTCTTGAGACGGCATTGGAGTGCGCGCTAAGGGATCCTGCGGCGGGATGCCGCAGCGCACTGCGGTGTGCAACAGCACGCAGGACGCAGTGACATGCCGCGGGGTGAGGCAGCGCACTGCGGTGTGCAACGGCACGCAGGACGCATAGACATGCTGCAGGGTGAGGCAGCGCACTGCGGTATGCAACGGCACGCAGGACGCATAGACATGCTGCAGGGTGAGGCAGCGCACTGCGGTGTGCAACGGCACGTAAGACGCATTGACATGCCGCGGGGTGAGGGAGCGCGCTGCGGTGTGCAACGGCACGCAGGAGGCAGTGACATGCCGCGGGTTAGGCAGTGCCTGCGGGAGTACATGCACACCATATTTGCGCTTTCCATTTGGCACGTCGCGGTATGTCTTAGTAGGCCGCCGGAATGCTACAGTGTCGAAGCGACTAGTGTGCACTGACCTGTGGCAAAATCTTCTGCTATGCCGTCCCGATGTGCGTAAGCCTTTAAAGAACATCCCGATTCACCAGGTATCTTGACGTCCCTCCCACGTCATAGGCGGCGAACCTATTGCTCTAAACATGACACAATGCAGACTCTGGAGGGCACTGAGAATTTCCTAGGGAATAATTCAATAGCACCATCCGACCTGGAACTGAAACGTGGTCGCTCAAAATGGGTATCATTAGAAGGTTTGAAGGCACCCAAAGGGCAATGAAAAGCGCTTTGCTCGGAATTTCCTTGCGTGATCGAATCGGAAATGAAGATATATACAGGAGAACGAAGGTTACCGACATAGCCCGAAGAATCGCCAAACTTAAGTGGCAGTGGGCAAGGCACATTGATAGCAGAACCTATTATAGCCGTGAGAATCCCTCCCACAAAATAGATCGATGACTTGGTGAAGGCAGGGGGAATCCGCAAGAGACGCAAAGGACCGATCGATGTGGCGACACTTGGAGGACTGATAGAAGACGTCCACTGCTGGCCTATGTCCAGCAGTGGACGTCTTTCACCTGAAATGATGATGACCAGAGCTGGAGATCAAACTCAAGACTAGCGCTTTGAATTTAATACTTGACTAAAGAAGCAGCCACTGACCTTTCATCAGATTACCAAAGATATGTGAGTAATTCGTAAAAATCAACATTTTTCAATGAAAAATTGATGATTCACTTATTTTCTGGGACTGAAACCAATACATTTGATTGTTCAGAAATATGACCATACATGATACCTAAGATTAAGGTTTTATCATGTTCAACAAACTATTGGTTTTTGATTTCCAAATAAAGATAAATATCTCTTTCAGTAATGGCTGGTTTACACAGTGCAGTAACTCACATCCGAGTTACTTCAATATTTTTTGTATTCACTCGCCTACTCACCGACAGTAATTCGCATATGGCAGCAGCTCGGACATCACACGCATCGTTCGGACGCGTTCGGCAGTAGCTCGCCAGTGTCAGCCAGGAAGTTGAAAGCGGGACCGGTACTTTTTGTTTGCTGCGACTCGAATAGTAGTAATACTATTACCGTGTAGGCAGCTAAGGCGAGCCGAGCTACTGGCATACGAGTAGACGATCCGAGTAACTGTCTTCTGCCTAGTCAGCAGCTCGCACTGTGTAAACTAGCCACAATAAACTAGTAAACAACCTAACATCATGCCGTATTTTCCGAAAGGATAGACAAAGATGATAAGGACTAAATACACCCACATTTCGCTAAGCTTAGTTCCAAGAAATAGCGAGAAAGCCTAGTGCCATTAATGAAGCGATTGATCCGAATCCTTATGTTCATCACTGGCACTTTCGACCACTCGACAAACGATGCCGTTTAAAAAGAAAACCATTTATCTACTACTAAGTGAATGGCTAACATTTAATTTAAAAAAGTCGTTCACCTTACAAAATAACTTTCCTCCCCGACCTATGATTACCGAGCCAGCCTGCGTCCCTGAGCCAGTAGTTTTAAATCCCCTAAATAATAATTATATGACCCAGCCTGTCCCTTGCTGTCCTCCCGAAATGACGCCGCTAAGCCGAGGTCCGTATCCCGCAGGGGATGCCCTAGCGAGCGGTCATTTAAGATAATTAGCTAGTTTGTAAGCCCTGGCTGGGGGCCTTAAATTCATTTGAGGCCACGACAGGATAGTCCGGTTAAGCAGTAACCAGCCTTAGTGTGCTGAACCGCGAGTGGTCCCCGTCAAAAAACAAAATAACTTAGTGGCAAGTCGCAACTCTATAGCCAACCTAATGTCAAGATCATTAGTATTTCAAGCCCGGTGTTATCAGGGTCTTTCCTGCATCAACGCCTTATATGTACTTCCTATTATATGCGCTATGTATATGGCTATAGGTACTTGACCGTGTCGGTGCAGTTTTGGCTTTGTTGTAAAAGTATTTGGTAGGACAATGACCAGGAATGTTGGGTTTTAAATTGTAGTGAATGAGAAGGCGGCTTATAATGCAGTACTTGCTAGGGTACCAGAGTATATTATAGGTACGGATTGCTTAAGCCAGCTGCAGAGTTAAGCTAATTTAGATAACGTCACAAATACGTACTTAGTTTTTAAAAAACAATCTTTATAGACGGCAACTGAAGCTCTTTAAGCTTACGAAATCACGAAAAACGCCATTTATAGTACTTACACCAGTCGGTCAAAGAAAAACTCGCAAAGACACGACCCTACTAAAAGATTCAACATTTACTTAACCCACAATAAGCATAAAAAGCTAACTAAAATGACATTAGAACATAAGTTCGCGACGGGTCAATAGAGCTTTGCCCGCGTTTGCCCGCAATCCGTCTGGATTTCAGTTCAGAGTCCAGACTACCTTCAAAGCGCCCTCAATGCTTTATAAGTTAAATTAAGTCTGGCGTTTCAGCACGTCTCTATGGGTTCATGACCAGAATGACAGCTGTCAATGTCAAAGAAGAGATTTTTGGCGCCTTTATTACGTCAAAGATGTCAGCTGAAAAGAAGGTGTTATATCAAGGGCAAAATATGTAAGAGTAGGTACGCACGTAGTCAATCTGTAATGATTTTCTCCTAAAGTATTGACTGGTATGTTGAGCCATTCTGTGCTTTCTAGGATCTTGGATTTACGCACTTTTTTGTGAATTATTGTATCCCAAATTATCTATGCCTACGAGAAACTCGAACTATACAGATCCATGTCTTTTAACGCATTTCGATCTTGTCCCTCAGTATTAACAGTGATCTTCGATAGTTACTGAGATCTTGTAGACAACTGTAGGTACTTGCGAGCAAGACCAATGAAAACATTTATTAATTCAATCTTATGGCTGTCTTCCCGTTACTAAACACGGGAAGAGGCCTATTTTGACCGGAGATTACGCTGTGCATTTTATAACAATGTCCCTACTATTATTATGACTGTAATATTAATATCGCATACATGCGGATAGTACAAGAAAGAGATGGAATACACACTTAAAATGTAAACAACAACAAAACAGTACTGTCACTCAACATCGATGACTGAATCATACTGTATTCTTATACATCACATTACACCATACTAGAAGTAAACTTCGATAAGAAAGTCTTCGATATGAATGACAAAGCAGGCACAGTTTTCTTATCCACTGCAACTCTCCTGAGAGCCAGAATCAACAGTTGAGACCACTAGAAAGGCGCCGAGTCAATGAAGCTCGACAAGTCCCAGAGAAGAATTCCACAGACTCGGATCCCGAAACAAATATGATTTGAAAAGAACAGCGAAAGAGTAAGAAAAACATAACTTCGACTTTCCACACAATATGAATGAGTGGAAGACAAAAGAAACGATAAGGGAGTGACTACAGATATAACAGCTAATATAGACGTATTAAAGAAGAAGACATGCTACGCCGACCCTAAATAAAGTCTAACGGACCGTTTCAATAACGTATCTACCTTTAACCAACTGTCAAATTAGCTACCAACAGTAGCTGAAACGTCATTTTTGGCTTTGTAACATGACGTTTCAGTTACTGTTGGTAGCTAGTTTGGCAGTTGGTTAAAGGTAGATACGTTATTGAGACCGGCCGTTAATAAAGTGAGATGAGTCATGATGATGCCGACACGAAGAGAAGACGTTTTTTATAGCACTACTAGTTTTTGTACGTGGCTTCGCTTGCGTCCTGCCCCCATTTCTCACCAAAAAGCCTATAACAGTCTGTAGTTTCCCATTTATCGCTGTACCAAAATTCATCATATTGGGTTCAGTGATTTAAAATACATACCTATACTATTTTTAGTTAACTATAATTTTGTGCACAGCAAAATTTTCGCCGGTGTTCATGCATTCTGCCTCCCTTCAAAGCAATATGAAAAAATACAGCAACAATTTTTGCTACAGGCTCAGGCGAGTTTACCAAAGTTCCGCATAGTCCTATCGAGGAGCGAGTCGAGCTCTGAATAGCAGGATAAAACATGTAACAACAACAACTTTTAACTAAAACTATTACGTTTAGCTCGGGCCTGGTATGTTGTGCCCGTGTATCGCGAGGAACGGGTTATAAAGTTAGACTTACTAGAGCAGGGGAACTCGAGCTTAAACATGGCCGGGTGAGACAGATTTCCGAGGCGATCGCGGAAAAACCGGAAAAATCTGAAGTTTATTTCGGCGCACCGGTTGTGTAGTCATAGTTGACGCGTACATCATGTTAGAAGGAATGCAACACGTATTTTTTGTGGCTGCGGGTTGGACTGTTGACATTTTGATGATACACATATTCCTCCTGGTGCTCTCGTAATAATATTTCACTGAGGTCTCAATAGACAAGGGTGTCTGCCCTAGACAAAGAGAAATTCTATTAGTGATGGCGATTAACGAAATGCCAACATGTTAGGGATGAACCAAGTTGTGAGCTGCCTGATAATCGTTCGTTTGATATTTTGAAAAGTTATCACTTTGGATAGAACCCCAAGTGTTGAAAGGTTAAGAAGTCTATGTTTCCCCCTGGACGAACATCGCTTCATTAGCGCCAGAGGCTTCTTTAGCGCCGAGAAATCCGCCAATGTTACCCAGGACTGCGAAGCCATACGTTCTCAACGTGCGCGAATCCATGGGACAGTGAAGTCGCTCCGCGAAGCCATAAAGGCCCCAGGAAGCTTCTGCGCTTCTGGATGGAGGCTGGCTATGTTAGGCAGGATCCTCCAAGCAACTAGCTCCGAATAAGAGTCTAATAAGAAGAAGTGCGGAAGTCTAATAAGTGCGGATAACGGAGTCTCTACTTTACTTTACTAAGTGTATTTTCCTTACCGTCCTCCCTCGGGATATCTGTAACAAAAAATATTGGATTAAGTTACAGATAGCAAGAAAACTTGTAGCTTTATTTAATTATACGACGTCAAAATTCATTTGCTACAAAAAAAAATACTTCAACAACGCTCGCTGCACCAGGTATTTTCATATTTCTAGTTCTACGCAACAAGGATCCTACCTAAGCTAGGCACACGTGTCTTTAAAGACCCTGTCTTGGTTTCCCACTACAGTCGTCAATCGGAACTAAGAAGTACTCGGAACTACTTCATACGAAGCGACGCCGGTGTTCAAGTTAGGACAGACGCTCTTTGAGGCTTGCCTTGCGACCTGCTCTCACACACCCACTTTGAAGTCAGTTTTATTCAAGAGATGTGAGTCCTCGTATTTCATTTCGTTTTAAATAACTTTTGCCCATAGAAATATAAAAGTTATCTTCTTGTTTGTAATGATTATGCAAAGGGGTATTTTCCTGGATAAAAAATACCCATTCAATTAAGTTCGCCAGTTTAATATCTATTCGAAAAGTATTGGACACATATTTTTTTCGTCTCTTCTAATCAATAAAAATTGACAAAGATGCTCTTCAGCATCAAAAGTTGTGGAGTGGCGGCTGGTGACGTCACTTGTAGGAAAAAGTGTAAAAGCTTGTGACGTCTCGTATTTCTCTGTATTGGTAATCAAACTAATGGATCAAATAGATTTTTTCAGGAAAATACCCTGTAGTACTTGGTACATCCATTATTTCGCTAGTTCTAGTAAAATAGGGGCGAGGCTATCGCATTTAACCGAGTACCAATATAGACTCCACTGGTGATACTGAAAATTACTTTCCTGGAAAACGAACCCTATATAACCCAATATACTCGTATAGCAGTGACGTATGTATATCATTGAAGTACGGTAGACAAATTCAGCCCACTCGTTTTTAATAGAAGCTATTTTGTTACCCACTCCGCTGTGGTCGCTTGGAACTGAAACGTGGTCGCTCACACTGGTTGGAATGACGGCCGCCATGGCCCACGCACAAAGGTCCAACATCAGGACTAAGTGCAGAAACCATACCCCAATAGATAGATAGATAGTGGTCGCTCACAATGGGCCTCATCCGAAGGCTTAAAGTCACCCAAAGAGCAATGGAGAGGGCAATGCTCGGAAATCTCTTAAGTGAAGTTCTAAGCGATTTTGCAAGTGAACTTTCATATCCGGTGCACATAATTTTATTTAAATACACTATCTTTATTTATTTCATTTAAAACATAGGCTGACTTAACGCAACAAGACTTTAACCCAGGTTGACTGGTAGAAAATCTACCAGTCAACCTGGGTTAAAGTCTACACAACGGTCGGTGTACAAATAAAATTTAAATAGAAGTCAGATTATTGGACCCATATCATTATATCATCCGCTAGATGCCTGAAGCACAGCACCGGTCATGTGGCCCTGAAATAAATTGCATGACAAAGATAGTTTGTGTGATATCATGGTGTCATTAACGATTTCCTCCATCGTCATCATCAAACGACTCATCTCATCTCCTTCTCGGGTCTAGAAGGAGATGAGATGAGTCGTTTGATGATGACGATGGAGGAAATCGTTAATGACACCATGATATCACACAAACTATCTTTGTCATGCAATTTATTTCAGGGTCTGTGCAACGCCCTTCTTCCGTGCTTCACCAGCTTTCAGCATTCCACAGTTCATCCATCGTTCCTTTTTTTCGGTTATCTGCCACTCTTATAGCCATTTAGAAGACTGCGGTGTAGAAGACCTCTATTCAGAACATGAGCCACACGTGGGAGTTGTCTAAGTGCCCTTACACCTGCACTTTAGGAGACTTAAAGAATGCAACTTATGTTGCAATTAAGGGCCTATGCACACCGGGACGGAATGGCAAAGGATTTAAATTTTTACCAAAGGACATTCAAGCTTACCTTGTAAGAATACGACATAAATGCCAATGTTTTAAATTGATTCCGTGGCATTTAAAAGGATCTCTTGACACGGCATTGGCGAGCGCACGCGGCACGTCGCGTGTTGTCTTGGTATACCACCAGAATGCTACAATATCTAAGCGGCTAGTGTGCGCTGAACGGTGGCAAAATCCTCTGCCATTCCGTCCCGGTGTGCGTAGGCCTTAACTTAGCAACCTACTGGGCCCAAACAATTTATGGACTTAATAACCATCGACTTCAAAAGAAGAAGAAGCCATTCAGATCTCATCTTTGCGAAATCACAACTAATCGCTTCAAAGACAAAGTTCATTATCCCCTTTTTACACAATCACTTTTCAACTATTATCAATATGCACGGGTCACGTTCTCTAGACCTCCTCTAGACGCCTGCAGTCTAGACGCTCTGTACGCACGTCAATGACGTCAGAAGAATAGACACACGTCAGTCGTCCATTTGAAATCAATTATGTCTGTTACATCGGGTCTATAGTATCTGGGGCACAAAGCTTATTTTAAAATGGCGCATAGCCAATGTCTTTAAGTAAAATTTCGGCTTTGTAGAGCGTAGTCTGCTGTCACTTTCTACCAAAAGTATCTATGTAGGAAGTCTTTTTATACTAGATATGCCATCTTAACGCCCGGGTAAGCGTTGGCACATCTAGCATAATAAAACTATCTACATACTCTATATTCTTTGATCTATATCTAAGTTATTCTCTCGTGTATGTGTGTTCGCACGCACACCATCGGAAAAGCGTCACACGGTTACTTATCTCACCCGAAAACCGTTTTTCATCCTCGTTCCTGCTTGGATAATAATTTTTTTTAAGCCAATTGGGACCAAATTCTCGTTTGTCGGTGGTATTACCATTACCAGAGGGGTAATTCTCGTATTCTTAAGAGTAAATGCAGACGGAGACTTTTGAAAATTAGGTATTTTAAGAAACTGTCGCTGTCGCTCTGCAAAACTACGAGCACGTGGCGTGCGATAAGGACAAACTGCAGATCCGGCTGAATAGCCTAAGTCAAAACTTCGAGGTTTGGCCCTCGCCTGTATGCTCTCCAATATTAGACGTATTTCAAAGATATTTCATAAACTGAATAAGAAGGCTATATACTGTACCGCTATGTTTGAGGTGTATTTTTTGAGGGTTCTATTGCTTATATATCGTGCATAATATATCATCAAAAGGGAAAACATAGGGGCACAGAAGTTGATATTTATTTTACTATAGTAAATCATTACTTTAAGGCCATAAACCAGAGAGAAAACAGGCGAGAGCATTTGTATGGAGAAAAGACCACCCCATTTCCTGTTAAGGAGCATTCCCATTCGTATCGCAGTCCCAAAGTGTCAAAAACACTTCTACTTTCCCTACATGCACACATTTTTACAAGCTCATTTTTAAACTCACACATTTTAAACGACAATTGGCCTGAAGAGCAGAGAAAGTTACATCAGCTGATAACAATCCAGTCGTGTTCCTGATGAGTCAAATGAAGGAAGTCCTTGTTACAATCGTTAAAAGTTCACTTCAGACGAGTAACGCAATTACTTACTGTACTGTCCCGTGCCGACAGCTGTCTTATGAATTACGCAACGAATAATGCATTATATCATCTTGGTTTAAACTTGGTTGGACAAGTGAAGAATAACAGTCAATGTTTTCTTTATTATCATAAATATATATACTAATACATATATTATATCTATACTAATATTATAAAGAGGTTAAGTTTGTGAGGTTGTAGGGTGTAATCTCTGGATCCCTGCCCTCCTGGATAGCGCCGATTTTGAAAATTATTTTTGTATATGATAGGCACATTCATGAGGAATGCTATACTATAGGGTATACGGCAAATTCCTACGGGAACGGGAAAAAACGGAATATACGCGTAAAAAGTCGCGGGCCACAGCTAGTTATTCATATTTTGGCCACAATCAATTCAGTTCACTTTTGGCTCACCTGATGGAAAGCGATGATGTGGTCGACGATGGAGCACGCTTGCCTAGAAGTTACCTATTCACTCTTAATTAAGGACGGAGGTATTTAAGTCGGTAAGGTAGGTTGTAGCTATAACATAATATCAAGTTTGTATTCCCAGAACTCTTAGGAAGTTTACTTATAGTACACCCATATTTCGCCAGTAATGGTTAAGCCCTATTTAACAGGGAGCCATCAACAAGGCATTAATCCAGATCCGGGCTGGTACTTAATATCAGCGTTTATTTCAATTAAACCATTCACAGGCTTTTGAATTCTAAACGGCAAAATTGAATATCGATTATTTAGTTTTTCCAATATTTTTACGTTTCGGATTTCTGGACTAAACTTGTCAAGACAAAAGTCAAAACGTTTATTTCAATTAGGCCATTAAACGGCACTTTTGAACGTCATCATTTACAGTTCAGTAAAATAATAATATAACATTAATAAAGTGACTCTACTACTTGTTTCAGTTACCAGAATACTAAGGCAATTTTTCTAGCTTCCTATTCAAATAACATGTCATTACTATTGCAAAACATGTTAGAAATCTATTATGAATGCACTGACGTTGGCTTCTTTTCAAACACGCGTAGTGACAACTACTAATGTATTGTTATGCATATTATTGCATATGAATGACATACCACACTAATGGATACCTACTATGTTATTCTAGAACTGCTCCTCCGGTTTATTCCGAAGGTACCGTGCTTTTCTCCGTCTAAAAACATGACCCCGAGAAGTTTTTCTTATTTATTATTTTACTAGTTGCGATTGTCGAAAATTATCCCAAGGGAACATATTTCCGGGATAAAAAGTATCATGTGTGTGTCTTTTTTTTTGTTTGTGCTGTTTTTGAAACTTTTTTGTTATTTTTTTTTTTTTTTTTTTACCTGTTACCGAGCTTTTGTGTTTGTGCCTTATGCTGTACCAAATAAATAATTTTTCTTTCTTTCTTTTCTTTTCTATGTGTTATTCCAGACTATAATCTACCACTGTGCCAAATTTCATCAAAATCCATTCAGTAGTTTTGGGTGAAAGAGTAACAAACATCCATCCATCCATCCATACTTACAAACTTTCGCGTTTATAATATTAGTAGGATATACTAGCTTTTGCCCGCGACTTCGAGTGTCATATCCCATTTTTCTCGTTTCCGTAGAATTTTCGGGACGAATTATACACCTTAAACTTCCTCATGCATAACCCCATCCATTGGTAAAAAGCGCATGAAAATCGGTGCAGTAGTTTTTGAGTTTATCGCGAACAGATAGACAGACGCGGCGGAGGACTTTGTTTTATAATATGTAGTGATTGTACACCTCATAAATACCATCATCATTAAGAACAGTTCGATCGGTTTCTTTGTGGTTTCCTGCTAGCTATAGTAGGCGCCAGATAATCGTGGAATATCGGTCATTGACCCACCTACATTTATTGACATTGTTAATTTGAAAAACGGAATTAATGACACAAAACTGTCCCGAATCATCATCTCTCGTGATCCTTAACATGGTCTAATAATGAAAAACGATTCATATTTAATTGTTCAGGTACCTATGAGCAGTTATTAGGGAAAGGTCAATATACTTTATTCCACACTTATCTGGCGCCTACTATACAACCTGAGGGTGTTTAAGCCAAGAGTGAATAGCTTACTTCTAGGCAAGCGTGTTCCATCGTCAACCACATCACCGCTTTCCATTAACCTTTTGAACGCCAGCGCATAAACGCATCGGCGTGCCCCCGTCGCCAAGCCACAAATTCGCCGTACTTTTTGTCACATATTTGTGACGTTTGGCGTACAGGGCACGCGCTTGCTTGTCATGTATACGTGACAATGGCGTTCAAAAGGTTAAGTCAAACGCTATCCGAAAAAAAAACACTTCTACGAACTCACCACCATTTTATTTTTCTTAATTCAGAATATTAATCGTAATCTTCTAACCTTGAACTCACAATCCACGAGCCACCCTCTAAACCTGCCAGACGGTTACGTCACGCGTATTGATTGGCTGTACAGCTTACAGTGGCTAGGGTTACCAGGCGTCCGGATAAAGCCAGATATGGTTGGGCTTTTAGGATGCGTCCGGCCAAATTAGACCGTGTCCGGCCTGTCCGGCTTTTGTAAGATTTTTGTAAAAATTGCATAATAAATAAGATTGATTTTGTCAGTTTTGTTTTAACATTATTTAATAATTTTAAAGATTTTATTTAAGGAGTTAAGTATTATTTAATTAATTGAGTTAGTGATTTTTAATAATGTATTTGCAACTAATTTACTGTACTAACATAGTGTGTAAGTTTTTTACTATATGGATCACTGATTTTACTATAAACATATGGATCACTGTTGTCTAAAATAAATAAATAATAATAATTATTATTATTATTATTTATACGAGTCAAAAAGCCCGGATTTATTCACAATAATGCTACTAATAAATATTATTTTGAAGACACAATCCTGAATAGGATACGATTTCTGGCCTTTTGTTTAAATTTTACCTTAAAGTCCGGCTAAACTAGCTGATCCGTTCGGCATTCCATTTTTAAGAACTGGCACCCCTACCAGGGGCGCTCCCCTCGGGCAGACGGCCATGTCGACGACCCGGTGAATGAAGCCCTACCACCCCTGTGCATACTTGGTGCGGATGTAGGGTGTCTGGATGCGATAGGCTGTTAGGGGGACTGTTTTATTGATTGGGTGCAGTCAAGGGGTAAATTGTGATGTAGGTAATGCAGCAGACAGAATCGAGTATCGTGCGTAATCCGTAAAATGACTTTTGAAATCAGCTCTGAAATGTGTGTAAAGAAATTCTGCTTTTAGATATTTTTTTATGTTTGCATATTTAGTAGTAACTAGATAAAATTAAAGAAACAGTTGACAGCTAGAAAAATTTGTTCCTATACATGAGAACTTTCACTCCTTGGAAAGTTGCCAACGAATTAAAAGTCACCCTTAAAAGTTTTTAGTAAGGTTAATAAAAAAGACGCGTGTACGACCGAAAACGATTTCGACTTTTTTAATTTCGGTAGAATGTGTGCAGTTCGTTGTGAATAGGGGTCAATTCGCATTAAGTATACATTTTAAGATAGACCCTTTTTGCTTTAACTAACGTAAAATAGACTAGAAATCGGTTAATTTATCAACCAGAGGGAAGCCAATTCTCCTATTTTTGTCGCAATCTGTCAAAATGTAAAGGAATTAGAGGTGTTTTTGACATATTGCGACTGAGATGCGAATGTGAACGTATTACGTACGCTTTTGCCCGCGACTTCGTCTGCGTGGAATAGTTACTTGGGGCAGACATGTTTATTAAGTTTAGTAAAGTTTAAGTCAATGCTACTACTACAAGAATAGATAGATAGTTTAACAAATGTTCGACGTGATTCTTTAAATTGGCATAACTTTTTTATTTGTGAACCGATTGACAGCGAACAAATACTAGATGTTAAGTGAAGCTTACCACAATGTATAAGTGAAAACCACATCTAAATCGGATAAGCCGTTTCTGAGATCAGTTTATCTGTTTGTTTGTGCACGCTACGTGCACAAACAAACAGATAAACTGACAAAAATTCTAACAATCATTGTTTTGGGTGCTATTTGCGTTGATAAAGGTCCAAATAATAATTTTTTTCTCATATATCTTCCATATACAGACAGCGATCCGTTACATTTTTATTATATGTATACATGTATAATTTGGCCCACTGATAATGATGAAGACAAACACAAATTAAAAACACAAGTGGATAAATAGTAACCTAAAATTTGATTAAATTTCACTTATATTATTATTATTTTTTTATCTTTGCTTGTCTTACACAAGCAAAGATAAAAAAAATAAAAAAAGATAAATAAAATAATATATAATTTGCTAACCACATCCAGTATTCCGACCTCCGTGTCTAGGCACCCTCTCGATATGAATTATAGCATTAAAATTTAATATTTCTGCGTCGTGAACAATTACTTACGTAGCGTCGGGAATATTGCGATTCGATTATTATATTCGTCATTTTAGGCCCCCTCGCTTAAGTTAAATTTATGAAATGGTAAAACCCTATATTACATTATTTTGTTGAGTGTAGTGTAGCTAGATTTATTTGAGGGAACTGGATATTTCAATATATATGTATTTGTTAGATCTAATAATGTGGTCACATGGTTACCTATTAAACAAGTTACTTTAAATACTTTTATACATAACTAGCTGTTGCCCGCGAATTTGTACACGCATATCCCGTTTTTTTCCTGTTCCCTAAGAAATCCTGTATAGCCAATCATTCCCCATGAACGTGGCAATCATATACAAAAATAATTTTTAAAATCGGTTCAGTAGATCCAGAGATTACCCCCTACATACAAACTTTACCTCTTTATAATATTAGTATAGATTTTGCGGCTTTTTGCCGAAGCCCGAATTATGGTGATCCAGGAGGATAGAGGAGAATATTCTTCATTGTACATCAAAATAGTTATACGACTGTTTCACAAGATATCTTAATTTTAAGGGTACAGTCGCGGTATTATCGCTCACAGCGATATCAATCAGACAGCCTTTTAAGTAACACCAGTATTTCTTAAATACATATAACATCACGACTGTATTTGCCGAAGGGTTGGTCAAATCATCATCATCTTCCACAGCCCGACTTCGCCCACTGCTGAGCATAGGCCTTGTGTCAATCTCCGCGTTCCTGTGCCAGCTTCATCCAGGTTCTACCCGCGATGGCAACAATGTCGTTTTCCCATCTCGCCGATGTGGTAAACAGAACAGCCATATTGAGCCAGTAATGTTTAACTCCTATGTAACTAGTAAGAGTGACCGTATTGCCAGCAAGCGCAAATCCAGACTCCATGCTAGTACTGAGAAATTCCAGAGATAAAAACAACTTTTTCAATTTATTTAAGACTAGCGGACGTCCCGCGGTTTCACCCGTTCCCGTGGAAGTACGGGGATAAAATATAGCTTATGTTACTCGCTAATAATGTAGCTATACATTGCTGAAAGAATTTTTCAAATCGGTCAAGTAGTTTTTAAGTTTATTCGTTTCAAACAAAAATACAAATCTTTCCTCTTTATATTTAGTATAGATATAAAGCCTAACCTGACCGTACCTATAAGGATTATTTATGCAAAATTTGAACAAAATGTGTTCAGTAGTTTTCTCGCCAATAGAACACATACACCCAACGATTTACTATTTTATTATATGTATAGATAGAGTTAGCTTATCAATATCATACAAGCTTGTTATAAGTCGAAACAATAGCATAATTAATTATTCATGTATTTAACCGATTTTCAGCAACCGATACAATAAGTTCATTCATACAATGCAATATTTATTAGAGTCACAGGCCTTGACGCGACGATCAACGATGACCTACTATCCAAGTGGTTCGTTAACCCCATGATAAATAATACATACAATAGAGTCAAATAACAATGCTTTTTGCTAAAAATCAAGGTCATAAAGACAACGAAAATGTTTCATTTAAAAACTGAAACTATTGTTTTTTTTTTTTTCATTTCTAGTGTTTATACTCATACAACAGTTGGTAATGCTGTCAAAATATAATGTTAAGAAAATGTATGGAAAACATTTTCCATCGTGCTTTTATTTTCCACATAGCAAGACTTATTTCAGCCACCTCGTTGTAAGGCAGCGTGGCCGAGCGGTCTAAGGCGCTGGTTTTAGGCACCAGTCCGAAAGGGCGTGGGTTCGAATCCCACCGCTGTCAAAACCTTTTTGTGTTTTTTCAGGGTTATTGGAAAATGATAACTGTATTGTTGACAAGAAAGTTATATCGTTTACCTAATGTAAGATGGTCTTGTCGTCAGACACTTACGCTTACGTTACTACGTTACGTTTTATGAATATTTTCAAACAACCGATTTCTGCTAAAATACCTACTTCTAATTAAGCATGAGTCAGCTAGTTATTATTCAATGCAAATAGTAATAATTGATAGAACATATGTGAACTTATGTATGCTGATTTTATAACATCGGGTAATGTATGGTAACTATCAGCGACTGCATACCAGCGTTTGCCGCGGCTTGCTTGCGATGCCTATGCCACAGGAACCAAACATTTTGGCATGGCAAAAACGGCACTGGCATAGTGTAGGTTTGCATGTAGATCGCAATAGGGGTTCATTTCATGTTAGTATGGCAGTTTGAGTACTTTATGCGGCCTACCCAAATGTCCTTACTTTGATATTGTTCGTGAAATCGTTGAGCTCCTTAAAGTTCTAAGTTTCGAGCTACACGATAACTGACAAATGCTTGCACTGTCTGGACAGGTCCACTCAAATCTGTGTGGTTTTTTCCTCAAAAGACTACATGGTTCTCATATGATTTGACCAGTACGTTTGTATGGACTTTAAAAGAGACTTTGACCTCTAAGTTTGTTTCGGTGTTTCTTCTCAGGGTAGTCAGCTAGGAAACACCGGCCTCATCTACTTTAAAATGACTAAAAAAGATTGACGTGCAAAAGTGTTATGTTTAACCTACTTACAAAATAAATATCATTTATCATTTTCTATATGTGACATCGTTTACGAAATCAGATCAGTAATTCTAGAAAATAATGCATTTATAAGCAACTCGTATCTACATTCAACTCAATAGTTTAACGGGTGGGGTGCGGACTGCGGATGCGAACACACTAGTCACGAGTTCTCGTTCACTAGACAGTAGACGGTCGCCCCCTTACCAATTCTTCACTTATCGTTTCAAGTAAATAAAAAATAAAAATAAAAAGTACTCAAATACTCAATTTTCGCCAGTTATCTTTAAGTCTTATGTAGTAGAGAACGAGTATTTTGCCAATTGTCAGTTACCGGGTACAAAGTCTGACTGGGACTGGGGACTGCTACTGGAAAACTCCAGATGGAAAATTTAAAAAAAATTGGTCCAGTCTGAGAATTGACGCAGTTGTTTAAGCTTCTGCCGGCGGGCTTCGCCCACGTGATAGTCGAAAATCATCCCAAGCGAGCATACCTCTGGGATGGAAAGTATCTTCGGCCCTATTCCAGGAGGAATACATTCAATGGGTAGACTTTGTCCGAACATATCCCCCCCCCCCTTAGCACACATATTGACACATTCTTATTCATAGTTAGAACAGGGCATTATAGGTTTATTAACACATATAAATAAATAAACAAAGGTTTCTTTGGTACACGAAGTTACAGTAGAACACTGACTCCTAAGTCACAGGGTCCCCCTAGTTTAGGAGGCAGGGTTTTTCACTATTTGTGCAGCCTTTTCCCAAATTTAATGTACCTATGTGAAATGTTTTGGTATTGTATACAAAGGTTTTTGTGTAAATAAACTTATTATTATTATTATATATGATACCAAATTCCATCGAAATCCGTTCAGCCGTGAAGAGTTAACAAACAAACTGACAGACAGATTTTCTTTCGCATTTATAATATTAGTATGGATATTGTAATTTTACAGACAACCTGACAAGATTACCTCTTCGGGAGACCATTTCACTAACGAGTAGTTTGATTCCATTTGAACTCAATTTATTGTTTGGCATGACGTAGATTAGGAATAGGTATGGTGATCAATAATCTAAATTAAAGACGTCAGCGCTTCTGAAATTTGCTAAACTTTGCCTGCGTCTGTGTTTCCGAACGCATAGCCCTAATCTCTTCAAAATTAGAGTGAACAGGCTTCTTCTGGGTAAGCTCGCTCCATCGGCGACTTTGTCTGTCATCTATGACCTAGACTAGAGTCAAGAGCAAACCCATATTAAATTAAAGAAAAATAAAAAACTATATTGAGATCGGCTCCCATTCTAACTAGATGAAGCTGAATACCAATATTTTACATACCACCACTGCCTTCCTGACCTCCTCAACCCAGTAAAACCCAGTAACTGGGTAATACACCTTTGGTAAGACTGGTGTCAGATTTCTTTGTTTCTGACTATCTTTCATGCCTGTCAAAGCTCAGAAAATGACAGCCGGGACCAACAGCTAATTACCGAGGCACGGTATATTCACGTCTAGATGTCATCCATCCACGGACCTAAGCAAGTGTTGCTTAACCTTGTAGATCGACTCGTGCGGCTGTTATTATATAACTACGAGCTCCTGAAGTTTCCTTATGTAACATGACCTAATATGATACATTGACATAGTGTCTTCATTTCCATAAGTTACTGACACAGCGACAGGTACTATTACTATGTTTTGAGTATGAAACACGAGCCGTGAGTCCGTGACTGTATAAATAAACCTATCACTATTCACAATATACATAGACTAGCTCGCAAACTATTGCTATAAATGTCAGTCCTTACACGCAGATTTTTTTAAATGAAAATGCTTAATATCATGTATGGTGTTCACTATGTGTGATGGATTAAGGGACTCACCAGAGAATGGGCAGCAGCATTCTCTGTGCATTGCAACAGCTACACTGCGATCGCAAACCCGCCTGCCAAGCGTGGCGATTATTACAACCAGTCCCCTTTGGGGAAGGCCTATGACCAGCAGTGGACGTCTTTCTGCTGATGATGATGAAGTATGGTGCTACGCGATTGGATAGAATAGGAAAGGAGTATAAGATACCGATAAGCTTTCTGAATGAGGCATCGGTGACTGAAAAGTCACTGGTTTAACAATGCACCTGCCATTTTATCTCTTCACCACTGGAAGAGAATGCCTAGGCCTGTCTGGCGCTTTTGTACTTGTGTGCATGAAGTCTAAATAAATAAATCCTAACTAATATTATAAATGCGACAGTGAATTTGTTCGTTTTATTACGCCTTCACGCCTAAATCGCTGAATCGATTTTGATGCATTTTGGTATAGGGATGGATGGTAACCTGGAGACGGTGTCAAGTAAGGTATACCGTCTCCAGATAAGTAATTTGTAGACAGAATTTCAAAACTAAATACGACTGTTGACCGGCGATTCTGCCGTTCACCAATAAAGAGCCCTAAACATATATGCCATGACGTCTTTGTAGAAGAACTGGCAAGAATAAACACCATATTCCGTTCCAACAAGATGTTATCGATCAAAAACCGTACCATGTGTCACCGCATCATTCTGGGGAATGCCCACATTAACAAACGTTAACCCCAGAACATAACAAGTGACATAGCAAAAAAACCCTAGGTAAATACGATACGGGTAGCTAGGCTAGGGGTGGGCAGATCAAAAGGTCGCGCGTGCTGTTTCCACATCGCTAAGCCGAGTAGCGGGGGCTACCCCATTTGAAACGCAAGCTTGCTAGGGTTAGCGAAAATGTCATTCACTTACACTGAGCTGACATTTTATCAATAGTGTATTTTAGGATAAATATAGCTCGTGGCTAAATAATAACAGTCGCACGGGTCGATCTTCGAAGATAAGGGACGCTTGCCGAGGATGATCCATAGATGGGTGACCATCTATTTCATACAGAGACTCCTCCGTGCCTCGGAAAGCACGTTAAGCCGTTGGCCACGGCCGTCACTTGAAGATCTTTGGCAGTCGTTAAGGATAGTCAGACGCTAGAAAACCTGACACCAGTCTTGCCAAGGGGTATCGTGTTACCAAGGTACTACATTATGTTCGTCAGATAAGCAGTCGCTCCTTGAGACACTGGTACTCAGCTGCATCCATTTAACCTTTTTACTTATTCTTAAACTGTTACTATAAGATCTAGAGCTCTTAACACTCGAATAATTTAATTTCGAATCCTTCCTTAACTCTCAAAGATACTCCGCCCCGCTCGCTCCATCCCATTCAGAGCGACTGATGTTATGCGCTAAAGAATTACAACTGCAATACCTCGGGGGTCACGTCCACTTGGTACGTGCTCTACGCATCATTGCGTTGCTTCAAAAAGTGTTGCATCTTACAAGTAAGATCAAAATACTCATGCTACAGTAGTCATAAAGTTACTTGGAAATTGTTTGCTAAGGATATTCAGTTATAATAGTTATACCGAGTATCTTTAAACTTCAAAATTATGTAGTACGTGTAACATTGGTAAGAATGGTCAAGTAAATAAGTTGAATATTCACACCTAAGCCCCTCCAACACAATAATAAAGAGCTTGTTCCAGCGAGTGTTCCTAGACTAAGCAAAAAGCGTACATTTGTTAGAACCGGAGATACTGAGCAAGAAGGCAATAAAGCATAAGAAATTGTACAGAATAAAATCGCATTTGAGTATAACTTGGAAAAGGGTTGATAGGTGCTTGATGACAATCCGTGGGATAATATATACTACCGGACGGACTCGTTACAGATTTAATTTTTTTCTAAATATAGGTATTTATAGATATATAATTTGCCAGAATACCATGAATTGGGAGAGATTTTTGTATACCAAATTTACCAAAACCATTATTTGAAAAGAGTAACTATGGAGTTTCTTGTCCGTTCTTCTCCATAAGAATCTACCTTTCCGAATGGACAGTAGTCACTTTATTAGTGTAATACTATTATTTTACTGAACTGTAATAAATGACGTTCAAAAGTGCCGTTGAATGGCCTAATTGAAATAAACGTTTTGACTTTGACTTGAGCTGCAACGCTTTTCATGAGCTGTATCCTGCAGTAGTAAGAGAAATACAAAGAAGCGCACTATTTACGGGTAAAAGCGAATGCGAGCCATATTTGGCTGCGAAGTAGATGTTTACACTAAGATAAAATGACCGCATATTTTTAGCTGTTTATTTTCAACACACATTTATAAACGGAAATGTCGCCGTCGACCTGTCTGTATGTTCTCTCGCTTATAAAACGGAGTTTCTTCTTCAAATGTTGAGCCACAGCAAAAGCTGTTAGAAGTAGCCAATCAGCGCTACGGGGGTTATTAACACTATCTAACGCTTATTGATGCATTAGCAAAGAGAACAAAATGGCCCACCAATACATAAATATCTTGTTTAACATTGATACAGAATTATGGTTCATTTTGATTGACAGTTTGGGTTCCTAAAAGCTGTTTAGACATTTTTAACCTTTTGACCGCCTGAGCATAAACGCATCGGCGTGCCCCCGACGCCAAGCCACAAATTCGCCGTACTTTTTGTCACATGTATGTGACGTTTGGCGTACAGGGCACGCGCTTGCTTGTCATGTATACGTGACAATGGCGTTCAAAAGGTTAAGGCACATAATTTTGTGTTAAATCTCTGCTGGAGGAAACGGGTAGTTTATGTCTAAATATTTACTCACTAAGAAGTATAGAAGTAGAAAAAAATATACAGGGTGTCCCAAAACTCAACGTCAAGCCGAAACGGGGTGACAGGATTGATCATAACCATCACGAGAAAAATCTGAAAAAAAATCTATCCCATGCAGTTTGAAAATTATGGGCATTTTAAGAAAAACCTAGAAATTTGATCAAACTGTACCATTTTTCGGTTATTGTGGTTATTATTTTTTATTTTTGTTCATTTGAACTTTAGAAACGTAATCCTAAATAACATTTCTAGAATCCCAATAAAAAATAATGACACAATTGCCTCAAGTTCCCGAGAATTGAGACTATTTGTTAAACTACGAATTTAAAATTTTCAAGATTCGTCGACTTTGACAGGCCCTCCTATAAAAAAAATGTACTAGAGTGCCTTGGCAAGTAGCATTAAAAGTTGGCGCATTTAATCAGAATTCTTAAATGGTACAATACTTGTTAGTTCCATACAATAGAAAAGAGTAAAAAAATTAAAACCTCAAGTAACCCGATTTTTGCTATCAGATTTTGCTCAGTTAAAATGTTTTTAATTCGCACAAGCTCTAGGTAGGTTCTTAATTTTAAGGCAAAATGATGAGAGAGATGGATAATGGGTATGTTTGCCATGAGTGAGCGAGACAGATAGTGACGCCACGCATTGAGACGGAGATGCGTCGTTTAAACGAGTGCGAATGAAACAGATAGATGCTATGGCATCTATCTGTTTCATTCGCACTAGTTTCAGCCAAGCAAATGGCTACGCTACCAGTCCGACACCAACCAGTTAGTACGTTTCGCTCATTCGTCTACTGCGCACGTTCGTATTCGCTTGTGTTGATTTAGTACTGACAACTTTGGCTTCTCTTTTTGGACTTGAATCTTTGTGAATTGGACTTGTTGATAACATACCGGCAACTTTGGCTTGTCTCTGGACTTTTGTGTTGGCATCCTTTTTATCTACCATGCCTACGCGCTACACTTCACAAGAATATGCGAACATGCACCTCATTTATGGGGAATGCAGATGCAACGCAAGTGCTGCCGCTAGACTTTATCGTGACTATCTGTCTCGCTCACTCATGGCGAACATACCCATTATCCATCTCTCTCATCATTTTGTCTTAAAATTAAGAACCTACCTAGAGCTTGTGTGAATTAAAAACATTTTAACTGAGTAAAATGAGATAGCAAAAATCGGGTTACTTGAGGTTTTAATTTTTTTACTCTTTTCTATTGTATGGAACTAACAAGTATTGTACCATTTTAGAATTCTGATTAAATGCGCCAACTTTTAATGCCACTTGCCAAGGCACTCTAGTACGTTTTTTTTATAGGAGGGCCTGTCAAAGTCGACGAATCTTGAAAATTTTAAATTCGTAGTTTAACAAATAGTCTCAATTCTCGGAAACTTGAGGCAATTGTGTCATTATTTTTTATTGGGATTCTAGAAATGTTATTTAGGATTACGTTTCCAAAGTTCAAATGAACAAAAATAAAAAAGAATAACCACAATAACCGAAAAATGGTACAGTTTGATCAAATTTCTAGGTTTTTCTTAAAATGCCCATAATTTTTAAACTGCATGGGATAGATTTTTTTTCAGATTTTTCTCGTGATGGTTATGATCAATCCTGTCACCCCGTTTCGGCTTGACGTTGAGTTTTGGGACACCCTGTATATTTTACTAGCGGACGTTACGCGGTTTCACCCGCGTAGTTCCCGTTCCTGTGGGGGAGTACGGGGAAAATATAGCCTATGTTACTCGCTGATAATGTAGCTATCCATTGCTGAAAGAATTCTTCAAATCGGTCCAGTAGTTTTTAACTTTATTCGTTACATACAAAAATACAAATCTTTCCTCTTTATAGTATAGATATAGAAGTATAGATTAGATTAGTATAGATCGTACACCAAAAATAGTTACAATAATGGCCTGTTACACCACCTAAAATTAATTTCCCGTTAATTTACTTGGCATATAATTCCATAAAAAAAAAAAATATTTATTTAGTGGCAATTCGGAGGTCGAGAAACAGGCCCTGACTATTTTACACAAACTTATCTCTATGGGTACTGTAATATAAAAAATGGGAGTGGTGAGAGTGAGTGTGATGTAATGTGTGTATGTCACACCAAAAAGTAAAATATGCAGGTTGTGTGTCCTCCTAATAAAAAAAGTAAATTAATAGAAAATATTCGGGCGCCGTGGAGGTAGCACACAGTATATAAAAAAAATAAAGATTACCGGAAAAGTTGAGCGGAAGAGTCAGACCTTTAATCTGCCGGTGGGAGGCTAAATGAGAATAAAAAAAAAAACTATTATTTTGTCCTTTCTCTATTTAATGGCCCGTAGCTCCACAGTAATACACCATATTTTACTAAATAAACCTTATCTAGACTAACATTTCTAGGTTAATGGTGGTGTTAAGGAAAGTGTGATATTATTGCATCTTTGTCTATTGATGTAGGTATTAATAAAAAAATAATGGAAAATTCCTACCAGATTGCTGGCTTTTAAAATAAGTTTAACTTAAACAACTGGAAGCGATGAGTTATGAAGGAGTCCCCGTTGCCAAAATGGTCCAAAGAAAAAGTATTTTCAGCAACAAAATCCAAATTTAGAAATAAAGGAAAGAAAAAAAAAAAAAAAAAACGCCGAATCATTAGGCTGGAACAAAAATGAAAAGGTTAAATACACCGGAGACGTTAATATTCAAACACGTGGACGCGTGTGACATTTCGACAAAAACTTACCGTTTTTTTCCCTTTCAAATGAAAATCAATGCATGTGCGCTAACGCAATAACAATATAGCGTGCGATAATCACCGTACAGAGACAGAATATCTGAAAACAAAATTCAAACTTGATAAGAATCCTATTCGAAATCGAGACTGACATTATGTCCAGAGGAATTTTATCTTACCGAAAATTGAGGGCAATCCTTCTCACTTCATCGTCCTGTGTTGAAATATTTATCAATATGCCATTATTAGGCTGTAATTATCCGAGATTACTACGGATTTTTTGAAAATATCGACGACAGTGAAAATTAGGTTTCTGTCATCTTTGAATAAGGATCGTAAAGTGTCAGGCGCAGCAGCTACCACAGATCACAAACCGGAACAAAGTGTCGTTCGGAAATCGACTACAACCACAAACGTAGATTAACTATAACCGTGTGTTGTATAGAAATCGCCTAAAATACCAAATCGCATGTGACGAGATTTAAAACTCGTTACATTACATCCCTCCCCGAAAAAATAAAAGAAAGCAATTTCTTTTATGCTAAAAAAACAAAAGAGAAAGGCAAAAGCTTTTTCAAAAAATGAAAGAAAATAAAATTCCAAAACCAATTAACAAAAAAAGGTTAAGATAATAAGACTGCAAGGAGACCGCCAAGTCTATTATCAACAAACCAGATTAAAATGCAATCATGGAATGTCGCAAGAGTATAATTTCTTAAAATAAGATGCATAAAAAAAAAAAACAAAAGTAAAGTTAAGACACAAGCATAACCGACCTAAAATACAAAAAGAACCAACATGAGTGCAGTTAGGCTCCTTCGCCACTGACTAGCAAGTTAAATCCAAGAAATATTATAGGTGCAGCTAGAAATAATCGTCGCTGACCAAAAAATATAAAACTACAAAAAATATATACCAATTTGAGTACGGTTAGGCACCATCGCCACCGACTAACAAGTGTAAAGCAACAAAAAACATTAAGTTGAGTACAGTTAGGCGCAATTGCCGCTGTCTAACAAGAATAAAGTCAAAAAAAATTGTCTATATGAGTACAGTTAGGCACCATCGCCACTGACTAGCGAGAACAAATTATAACCGTGTGACACAGTTTTAAACCATCACATCTCTAAGGATGTAAAAATATAAAGAAGAATGTTGTGATCGGCATAACTCCACCAATTTCCCGAGCACAAACACCTTCGAAAATAAATGCATATTGTGATCGGCACAACTCCACCAACCTCCCGAGCACAATAGCAAAAAAGGATGCATATTGTGATCGGCACAACTCCACCAATCTCCCGAGCACAATAGCAAAAAAAGAATGCATACTGTGATCGGCTCAACTCCACCAACTTTTCGAGCACAGCAGCAAAAAAACACGAAATCAAGGAAAAAATATGCACCGAGATCCGTAAAAAAATATAGGAAAATGTCTACAAGTGAGAACAAAACCACAAGTATCGAAATCCCTAAAAGGTATAAAAATACAGAAAACCAACCCAAAAGCAAGAGCTAGCAGTTCTGCAAAAAAAAACAGAAACACAATAAATCTATACTATTTCAACAAAGGGAAACAGTACGATCCGCGTAACTTAAAAATAAATAAAGATTTTGCTTCCTAACACAATAATCGAAGTTAGGGGCAAATCCTATGAATAAAAATAATACAATACCTAACGTGTATAAAAGTAGGTAGGTACCTATACAAGAATTGTATACAAGAATGTATAAAAATTGTATACAAGACTGTATATAAAAAAGTTTTAAAATATAAGATCTTTCGATATGAGAAACGTATGTGTGTGTGTAGAAAAGTTATTAAAATATCCTAAGTTATATTTTAGAAAGTTAAGAAATTGACTTCAATAAATTTATACGAAGTTACCTAACATACATCTTCACTCAAAACCCTATAAACCTATCATCCATCCCAACATACATCACACTATCATAAGGGTCCTTCAAACAAAAATATCAAAATCAAGACTAACACTTGGAAACCAAATTAAAATTTAATTATATCTTTAACATGATAACGACCAGAAGTACCCTTATTAAGGTCTTTCAGAACATAAACGTTATCAGAAATCTTTTCTATAATTTTACATTTAATAAACTTAGGAGCAAGTTTTGCCGAAAAATAAGAAGGTGCATGAGATTGAACGAAGCTCCTTCTCCACACAACATCACCCACATCAAAAGAAATGACTTTACGACCCTTATTATAATAGCGAGCATTACGCTGATAAGCTTTTAATAAATGAGTTTGAACTTTAACAAAAATATCACTAAGTGAATTAAGAGAATCAGCATAGTGATTTCTATTGGAAACTTCCAATTCACTTAAGTTATCAATAGAGTTACTTAAACGATGTAAAGAAGCATCAAAAATAAGTTCCCTACCAAACATCAAAAAATTAGGTGTGAAATCTGTAGCAAGATTGACACTATTATTCAAAGCTAATTGAACATGAGGTAAATATTTAGACCAAGTCCTATGATCATCCTTAACAAAACAAGCTATGCAAGTTTCAACAGTTTTGTTATATCTCTCAACAGGATTGTTTTGAGGGGTGTACAAAGTATTATAAAATATTTTAGTAATATTAAAACCTTTCATAAATTCTACGAAATGTTTAGAAGTAAATTGTGTACCATTATCACAAACAATTATCTTGGGACAACCAAATTTAAGAAATATTTCTTTTTCAAAAAGTTTATTTATTACCCTAGTAGTAGCATTTATCATAGGAAAAATCCAGCAGTATTTAGTGAAAACATCAACAACCGAGAGAATATATTTATGTCCAGAATAAGTTTTAGGTAATATACCTATAATATCCACTGAAAGCATCAACAAAGGTCGATCGACTTTTTTAGGGTTAACCATAATACCAAAAGGAGGATGAGTGGTATGTTTATAAGCTTTACAAGTATCACAAGATAGAATATATTTTTGAATATCATTAAACATTCCTTTCCAAAAATAGTGTTGTTTTAATTTGTTTAAAGTTTTGTGAATGCCAAGATGACCAGAATTAATATCATCATGATTAGAACGAATTGTATCTAAAATATGTTCTTTAGGAATAACTATTTTCCAATTAAGCCGACTATTAGGGTCGAACTTACTTTTACAAAATTTATATAAAGTTTTATTTTCTACTCTAAAGTTTTTATATCTGCAAGGAGATTTCTGACAGTTAATAAATACTTTTTTATACCAAGGATCATAAATATCTTCATCAGGTAAGACTAAATTATTCTGAGAAATTCCTATAGCGGCAACTTCTATACGCGATAGAGCATCTGGGACTAAATGTAAAGATCCTTTTTTATGAACTATATCAAAAGTAAATTGAGAAATTCTAGCAGCCCAACGTGCTAAACGTCCACTAGGGTTACTAAGACCTAAAAGCCACTTTAAACTAGCATGATCAGTTATTACGGTAAATTTCATTCCTTCAATATAAGGTCTGAAATGTTCTATTGAAGCTAAAATAGCTAGTAATTCACGTTCCGTGGTACTATAATTGCGTTCACATTTATTGAGTGATCTAGAATAGAACGCAATAGGATGTTGATCTCCATTATCATCCTCTTGACTCAAAACACTACTATTGGAACCACTGTCCAACAAACCACAAAAAGTATGGTTACCTACGGAAAATTGTAAATATGGTCTTGTATCATTATGTTTAACAAATAAAACAGGAGCTGATCTATAAATTTTAAAGAATGTTATTAAATAATCTAACCAATCTGCAAAATCTTTGTTACGAGTAATATCATCAGGTTTGTGACATTTAGCAAAATTTTTCTTCATCGAGACGCTCGCGGTTATATTAATAACAGGGGCTCGATGCAACCTAATCAGTTTTTTGACTCACTAGAGTTTTTATTATCTACATTACAAACATCACAATTCTTAGATGTGACTCCAACCTTTTGACATTTAAAACAAATAACGCCAGGTATGGATGTACAATTTTTAAAATGATGTCCAGATTTTTTACATTTTAAACAAGTTAAATTAGTTGAAACTGCATTAGACTTGACGACAGGTTTATCAATTTTATTCTCCTTTAAAGTTTTTCTGTTGACAAAAACCTCCAGTTCTTTTGCAAGATCAAGAAATTGTTCCACAGAATCAATATGTTTACCAAATATAAAAGGTGTGTAAATAGGCAACATGTTATGTTTAATTACATTAACCAAAACTGTATCAAACAATGGAAATGAAAGACGACTAGCCATATCCATAATATCCGTAATAAAGTCTGGAAGCAATTCAGAACTTTTTTGTTTCTTAGTCCGAAGGTCATGTTCCAAGAAATAATCAAAATCTGGCCTGTCAAAACGTTTCAATAAAGCAAGCTTAAGCTCGTGCCATGATGAAATACGAATACGAACAGTGCGAAACCATTTAAGAGCAATACCACTAAGCAAGTCTGTAAATGAACCAACCAATAAAATCTCATCAAAATTTTTATATAAAAAATATTCTTCAACTTCAGTAATAAATTCTCTAACACAAGATCCCCCATCAAATTTAATTCTACTCTTTTTTAAATCTGGCAACTTAGTTGCAGAAGGCAAATTATTTTTAATATGTTCATTAACCAAAGCATTCATGGAATTAAAAGAAGGCAAAGCATGCGTCGCAAAAGCTGAAGAAGAGTGTGCAACCCTGTCATTATGATCAAAAGAATGTTGTACTTCTGTCAAATTAATCATGTCAGGAACATGTGCATTAATATTAGGAACTGTGCGTGCATCATCAGATTCCAAGTTATTTTTATCAGCTAGAGGCGGAGAAAACTGAACTTCCTTATCCATGATAAGAATAAGCAATATCGACTAGCAAAGCAAACCAAAATGCAAAACTTCAAAAGTTGTAAAATTTTTTGAAGGTAGGTTAAAATATTTTAAAAGTTACAAGTTGCTTTTTAAGAAAATATCAAAGTGTTTAGCATTGAAAAGATGCAATAATAACTTACAATGATGAGTTTAAATCTCTTAAAGTATGATTACTAAGTTAAACTAAAGTTCACTTAAAATTAAATATGAAACAAAGTTTCACCGCACTAAGTTAACACCGTTGGATCACTTAAACAATAACAAAACTGTCTTACCATAAATTATGTTGGTTTTGTAAGAACAAAAAGATAATGCTGTAACAACAAAAGTTAACAACACAGATAGTACAATATTGTTAGTAGGAAAATATTGTTTACAAAAAAATATAAAAAGAATTTAAGTTGTTTACAACAATTAACAATAGTAAATTTCAGAAACAAAAATGTGTTCTGTAAACAATACTATGAAATTATTAGATGCAATAATATCCCTTACAAATTCATGAAGCTACTTCAATGTCCCTGTTCGCAGAGCGACAAATGTAATATTAAAAAAATGGGAGTGGTGAGAGTGAGTGTGATGTAATGTGTGTATGTCACACCAAAAAGTAAAATATGCAGGTTGTGTGTCCTCCTAATAAAAAAAGTAAATTAATAGAAAATATTCGGGCGCCGTGGAGGTAGCACACAGTATATAAAAAAAATAAAGATTACCGGAAAAGTTGAGCGGAAGAGTCAGACCTTTAATCTGCCGGTGGGAGGCTAAATGAGAATAAAAAAAAAAACTATTATTTTGTCCTTTCTCTATTTAATGGCCCGTAGCTCCACAGTAATACACCATATTTTACTAAATAAACCTTATCTAGACTAACATTTCTAGGTTAATGGTGGTGTTAAGGAAAGTGTGATATTATTGCATCTTTGTCTATTGATGTAGGTATTAATAAAAAAATAATGGAAAATTCCTACCAGATTGCTGGCTTTTAAAATAAGTTTAACTTAAACAACTGGAAGCGATGAGTTATGAAGGAGTCCCCGTTGCCAAAATGGTCCAAAGAAAAAGTATTTTCAGCAACAAAATCCAAATTTAGAAATAAAGGAAAGAAAAAAAAAAAAAAAAAACGCCGAATCATTAGGCTGGAACAAAAATGAAAAGGTTAAATACACCGGAGACGTTAATATTCAAACACGTGGACGCGTGTGACATTTCGACAAAAACTTACCGTTTTTTTCCCTTTCAAATGAAAATCAATGCATGTGCGCTAACGCAATAACAATATAGCGTGCGATAATCACCGTACAGAGACAGAATATCTGAAAACAAAATTCAAACTTGATAAGAATCCTATTCGAAATCGAGACTGACATTATGTCCAGAGGAATTTTATCTTACCGAAAATTGAGGGCAATCCTTCTCACTTCATCGTCCTGTGTTGAAATATTTATCAATATGCCATTATTAGGCTGTAATTATCCGAGATTACTACGGATTTTTTGAAAATATCGACGACAGTGAAAATTAGGTTTCTGTCATCTTTGAATAAGGATCGTAAAGTGTCAGGCGCAGCAGCTACCACAGATCACAAACCGGAACAAAGTGTCGTTCGGAAATCGACTACAACCACAAACGTAGATTAACTATAACCGTGTGTTGTATAGAAATCGCCTAAAATACCAAATCGCATGTGACGAGATTTAAAACTCGTTACAGTACGATCGGTCTTATCGCTGACAGCGAAATCTTCCAGACAACCTTTGGATGGACTGAAATAATTGACAATACTTAAAAACCAAAGCCAAGTGCGAGTCGGACTCTCAAACGAAGGTACGATAAACCGAAAAAAAAAATACGTTTCTTGTATGGGATCCCCTCTATTTTTTTATTAAAATATTTTATTTATAATTTGTTGTTATAGCGACAATATAATACTCTGGGAAAGTTTCAACTGTCGACCTATTTAATAGGGTTCGGTTGGTTACCCTTTGGGTACGGAACCCTAAAAAAGGAAGGTATTCTGTGTAGCAAGGAGCGACTGTATTATAACGTGAGAAAGCTGCCAACATATAATTTGCAGACTGAGGCAAGCAAAACCGGAGAATAAGCGAGGTAAGCATAAACGGAATGTTTACCGTTTTTTAAGATAATTTGTTCGTTATCAATTAAACTACTGAACCAGTTACAACATTTGTTTTTATTCTTATCTTTTTATTTGTACAGAACGTACTAAAATAAAACTGTGCTCAATTTACTTGTGGCCTTAATTCAAGAGTTAAAACGCATGCCTACCGTTTACTCATGATCTGCCTAACCACTTCCCATACATACTCATACGTCATTATTTTGTCCTTAAGCCTTAAGCTAGGAGCTCATTACTAAATAGTAACACACGCAAGGTTCAAGCTTCGAGGTGAAGCAACGCTTTCCAAGGTTGGCCCGTGGATCGAGACTCCACCGTGCCTCGGAAAGCACGTTAAGCCGTTGGTCCCGACGGTCGTTTGTAGATTTTTAACAGTTGTTACGGATAATAAGAGCCAGAAAATTTGCCACCAGTCTTGCCAAAGGGTATCAATATTCAGAGTCAGAAAATTTGCCACCAGTCTTGCCAAAGGTTATCAATAGTCAGGGCCAGACAATTTGCCACCAGTCTTGCCAAAGTGTATCAATAGTCAGAGCCAGAAAATTTGCCACCAGTCTTGCTAAAGGGTAGATGGACAAATTTTAACAGTGTTCAGTACGTCTAACCAAAGATATCCAAGCAGAAAAAAAACACTGATTAAAGTGATTTTATTTTGACCTAAAATAATAAATTGCCAGCACACTAGAATAAACAACTCCATTATGGCATTAATTGTAGTATCACAATTATGAGATAACAAATATATGGATGTCTTTATGCATTGGGTAACCAACATCTTGAGTGTATTTTATTTGCATTTTTCTTATTATTTTTTCCTTATTTTGGTGGTCTGACTAATTTCTAAAAGTTTGTCCATCTATTTTAATGGAACCTTATATCAGGTTAGAATCGTTTTAGAACAATTTCTATGAATCGCTTTGTTCCCTCGAGCCTGGCTGCGGGATACTTAACATTTGCCCAACATTTCGACATAAATTCAAAGGAATATTCTCAATACATCTTCAAATACTGACAAACATCCTCAAGGTCTATATGCCCCGTAATCGCTCGCAATATTTACGATATCGCGTCTGATAAGCCAGTCACGGCGTGATAAGGGGTCATTGCCACCGATTCTTTGTACTAGGAAGTGATAACGGGGCATATAAACATCTTATAGAGGGGGCTTTGTGGAGCGTCCTTTGGCTGTAAGTAGGGTTAGCAGAATAATTGGCGCAAGTAGGGTTACCAACTTTCTATTGGGAGAAATAGAGTACCTATTTATGGCTTTAGAGATTGTAAATAGTAGTAGTTCGAAAAACAAGACATTTTCGATGTTTGAAAAGCATTTTCGATGTTTGAAAAGAATTTTCGATTCCATTTTTGACATACATTAATGTCAATGAAGCCCTGTTTTTTGCGCTTCGCATGAAGATAAAAACTCTTTCAAGAATTTATTCAAATAAATTCATTCAGAGTCCAATAAATAGAGTATTATAGCATACTCTTTGTTTTTGTAGATTATAAAGTGCGCCTAAGCTAAATAGAGCACAATGGTATTAGATTACGGCTGGCAGCGCTAGTTGCAAGGCAGGGAGGTAGTTTTTCATTAGAGTTAAATTTCAAAAAAATATTTTAAACAAATAAATATCGAGTAACGCATTATTCTATCGGAACGTAGCTCCATTAAATCAGTGGTATAGTCAAAGTCTTCTTCATCTTTCGGCTGATATAATGATGATGATAGTCAAAAACATTCAACAACACAATCAATCCGCCCAGCCATTTCCCAACTATGTTGGGGTCGGCTTCCAGTCATACCAGATGCAACTGAATACCAGTGTTTTAAATGAAGCGACTGCCTATCTGATCTCTACAACCGAATAACTGGGTAACACGATTCCTCCGAGCAAGACTAGTGTCAGATTTACTGGTTTCTGACTACCCGTAACGACTGCCAAAGATCTACAAACGACAGACGGGACCAGTTGAGGCAATTTCGGTTCACATTCCACAAGAATTGTCACGCGAGCACAACGGAGCACAGACCTTGGCACCATTCGGAAGCCGACGGATGCTTTCAGAGCTTCTTCATTTCCGACGGCCGATACCGAACGTGGGCGAGTTTCTGTTTCCTAGCCTTAAAGGGGTGGTTTAAAATAGCCTCCACAAGAGGTAGCCCGTGGCAGACTGTAATTTGGTATTTTCCATTTATCGGGTTGTGGACATCAGGGTCTGTTCTACGTAAACAGATGAGCTACATTTGAACTGCAAGTGACGTCAACTGAAAAATGCAGGGTTTGAAGTCCTTACCGGAGTCCCGTTTCTCGATAGCTATAACCTGGGGCGTTTAACGTCTCTGGTGACAAGGTGACTTAGACAAGCGTGTTCCACTGTCGATTACATCATCGCTTACCTATCAAAGTTAAGCAAACGGGTGCTGCAGCCTAATACAAAAAATAATAGAATCGGGTCGCATATCCATTCATTTTGACATTGAAACCGTTTCCATTGCGTGTTTTACGTTATATATCAGACGAATTTTCAAACATATTATGGATCTGAAGTACCTTTCGGTTTTGAAAGGGTATGCCATTTTATGAATTAAGCAATTAGTGTGCTGGACTTCAGAGGCTTTAAGTAAAACTTTTACAGCTCTCAAGACTAGAAGCCGATTCCAACCTAATTGCGAATAGCCTATGGTAGGCGCCAGTTAAACTTGTAATAAAGTACATTGACTTTTCCTTAATATCCCTTCGTAGATATCAGAACAATAAATTATGAACCGTTTTTCATTACTAGAGAACGTAAAAGATTCAGGACAGCTTTATGTCTTTTTGATAATAAGAAGGTCAATAAATGTATGTCGGTTAATGACCGTTATTGTACATTTATCTGGGGCCTACCATAGGTAGGTAATGTCTCAGGCAGTCAGGCCACTACACCGGTCACGTCATATCGTCTCCTGGGTATACTAAAACCCAGCAAAGCGGTAATCAGGTAAATGGACGCCTCCGTAACGCACGTTAGAGAATAGTTAATGACGGGTGGATGGGAACTAATCGGTGTCAAAGCACCACTTGACCTTTGAAAGTTTGGGCTTAAATGTTCTCTTGGGATCTTACCACGTAGGTTGATCCCATCGGGGATATGTGGGTGTGAGGCCGAATTTAAAATGACACTCTCATTTGTGTACAGTGGAAAATAAACAGAGTTGTAATAGGAAACGCCAGTTCTTCTTCCTAGCTAAAACACTAGGAATTTGCGAGGGCTATGCGATTTGGGGGCTGCCTTTTGTTAATTATGACGTTTGAAAAGAGCTACCTAATCCATAGTAAGGCTTCGAACATAAGTTGGGATTGAACATGGTGGAGGTCACGTCTAAATAGCCGTATACTTACTTGCATTAGTATTATCAACATAAATATTAAAATTACTAGTGATTATCATTAGGGCTTGTTAATATAGCTTGTTTGTTTTTAATTAGTTGCAATGATGGTAAAGTACTCTTTTACATGATCATAGAATGTTAAAACTCTTTGGTTTGATATTCGAAAGCACAACTGCCTGTTGGATACTTCCGTCTGACGCAGGTACTCCCCAGACACGGCTGTTTCGAGAGTTACCTGTTTCGGATTCGGCGGGAGGACGTGTCCTCGTAGAGACGATCGGCGGCGGCGACCTCACGCGTCCGGCCCTAGTTCAATCCATAGTCCGGAGCAAGGAGGCATGGGAAGCATTCACCTCCTTATTCGAAGCAGAAATGCTAGCGAAGGAGGGGGCCGCTTGAGGGAGCGGCGAACCTCACGCCCCAGTTGCCGCAACAGAATAAGACGACCCGGGCGTCGGGAGTCGCACGGCGATTCCCGGCCACCGAAGGCGCGAGTCTGCGGACGGCGAGCGTCATGAAGTCATTTGATGATTTCCCATTATTAAAAAAAAAGACCCAGGGTCCCAGAATCGGTACATGCCTGAGGCTGGTCTCAGGCATAGTATCGGTTTTACGATCAAGAATTCCTCATTGGCAGCCTAAGGGTCTAGAAAAGTTGCGGATGTGTTCGAAAGAGTTACCACGGCCCTGGAGCGCAAAGGGCATTTGAAGGTACCGGGTGTATTTTAGTCATTAAGAGTCTGACACTCCCTCCCGCTCCGCTCAGAGCGGAAGAAGTCTAGAAGGGTCTATAGACAAAACGACATTCCGTCAATTAATCTTCCTATAGCATTTTCCCAATTTATGTTAAAAATTGACTTCTATCGTCAAACCGGATGCAGCTGAATGTTTTACATGATGCGATGGTCTCTCTGACCTCCATATCTTAGTAAAAAGATACCTCTTGGCAAGACTGAGGTCAGAATTTCTGGTTTCTATCTGTCGATGTCGAACGAAACGACTGTCCTTTAACTTCAAATTCAGCTGGGACTAACGGCTATACGACACGCGCTTTCCGAGGCATGGAGGAAACTCGGTATGTGACGGATGGTCACCCATCCTCAGACCGACCTAAGCAAGCGTTGCTTACTGCGGCTACGTGCGGCTGTTATTATTGAGCGACGAGCTCCTCTCTCTACTTTTACCATACCATCTTGATAAAGCTGAGATTATCTTATTTAGTTTGACAAAAACTTTCACTAGTTAGATGTAATCTTAGTTTAAATAATAATTAACTGTTATGCAATAGTTATGACAGAGTAGATGAATTATGAGAAAAAGTTGGCTCCAGTGTGTGGTATGAATATTTATATTTTTGTTATTGTATGAAGATGTTAAGTGTAAGTAAAATTGAATATAATGGGAAAATTAAACAATGGTTTGGAGTATTGCAACCTTTTCCTTTTTTTGAAAACTGACACCTAGGTAAGAATAATTTCTCCAGTTTCATAATATAACCTTTATAATACAGGAACATGATGGACTTCCCACCCATTCACACAAAACATTTTGGGAATATTTTTACTGTGCATACAGCTAAGGAGAGGAGTGGAATTCCATGCTGGACTCTCTTTATTTCCTGATAGCTACAACATAGGTGTCTTTAAGTCAAGATTGAATGGGTTACTTCTAGGCAAGGGTATGTCAGCATGAACCAAATCAGCTTTCCAAGGTGAGATGGAGGTACTTTTATTCCTTTTATTTAATGGCAAACAGGACCCCTGATAACTGGACCTTTTTAGATGGGAAATCATCAACTGACTCCTTCCTCTCTGGGTGGAGCGGAAGGGAGTATTAGACTCTTTCTGACTAAAACTCATTTGTGTTTCTCATAATGCCCTTTGCGTCCCAAGGCACCGTTACTCTTTCAATCAAATTCCGCAACCCTGGCAGACCAATGAGATCCTGGGTACCAATTCTTTCTCAGTATAATTTCTCAGTGGCAGCCTAGAATGCAATTTGTCCTTGGTTAATGTCAATAGGTTTACATGGGACTTAAACATATTTCACGAAATGTGGTTGTATGTACTACAAGGCCAAGGTACACCGCAGCCTGAAATCTTCTGAAGCAATTGACAAACGAGGACACACACATCTATGCACCTAGTAATGTAAATGCAAGCATGCTTATAATACCAGTTGTAAAGACAGTAATAGGTAGTGTAGTACCTCACCAATAGTGAATTCAATGAAAACATGCAAATGTTTACTCTACTGACTTCACTCGCATTAATATGGATTTTCTTGTAGAGTTGTCACTCCACATAGTTTATTTACGTTTATTATAATTTTGTGTTAGATTTTGACTTTACTTTACTATTTTATTTTTAATAAAATTAAAATCTCACACACTCACACAAACAACAAACTCTATAATCAATCTATCTTTGTACCAAAATAGTCTAAATCGGTTCTGTGATTTAGATTTGAGGAGTGACTTTGTTACACTTTCAAATGCAATTTATTAAATTTATAATACCTATTAGTTAGGGTGTAACATTACAAATGTCTTTTATTTGTATAAAACAAAGTCAAGTCACTGTCTTCCCTTAAAGCTTAAAACCGCCCAACAGATATTGATACAGTTTTTCACTAAAAAAAAGGGTGACAAACAAGGAAGGTTGGTCATAGATATAATTTGCACCTGTGCAATGCTGGAGCGGGTCGCAATTCATCAAACTAAATAGTACATCTGACCCTTATAAACATAAGGCATTAAGCTGAGAATGCCACGGGTTCCACAAAGAAGTTATGTTCAGTACTGGTTTATATCACTAGATCATATCTCAGTTCCATAAGAAAATATTTAAAGAGACAAAGAAATATAATGATGTCCATTTCTTTACTTTGCAAGCAAGTATCTTGCTTATTAAATTGGTAATGTTCCCAATTAGCCATGTATGTGTAAGTTGAGATTAAACTGCAGTCAAAGTTACTGCATGAGTTACAAATAAGCACCCATTTCAGATTTTTGTAAAATCGATATTGAAGAAGCTCATGGCTAAAGAATAATGCACGGGTCGATCAAGGTTAAGCAATGCTTGTTAAGGTTGGTCTGTGGATGGGTGACCATCTTAACATACTGAGTCTCTGCCATGCCTCGGAAAGCATGTTAAGCTATTGCTCCCGGCTGTCACTTGTAGATCTTTGGCAGTCATTATGGATTGTGAGAAGTCAATTAATGCAACTCCAGTCTTGCCAAGAAATACCGTGTAACCCAGGTAATGGGTTGTGGAGCTCTGGTAGGCAGAGGCACCACGTAAAATACAGGTATTCAGCTGAATCGGGTTTGACTGGAAGCCTACCCCAATATAGTTGGTATAGCTAGGCAGGCTATATTGAAGAAGAAAGTGGAGAAACAGGTTGAGAGACAGACAATGATATTTTTTACACTAAGTATTTAGGGATAGAGAAGGTACTTATGGGTATGGAATGGTAAGATATTTGAAAGGATGGGCATTATATTTACTAAGATCAGCTGTGTGCACAATGGGACTTCCCATTAGTAAAAATGAAACTTGCATACAAACTTTTGTTGCCTATTGAACACTGTTTTTTTTTATTCTTTCATAGTATCTTTGCCAATTAGCTCTTGAGCAAAAAGTCATACTTCTCGACCAACAGGTTTAATTGCATTGTTTATCAGTGAATTAAAACCTGCCTACCTACTATTTTTCTTATCCTTGTATATTGAATATTAATTGGTTGAATGAAAAAACTAAGTAGGTACTTAGTGGAGTTTTGAGTCATTGAATTAAAAGTTTTTTTTAATTAGACTCTGCTAAAAAGAATGTTATTAACAGGCACAATAGAACAACAGTACGAGTCATTAAGATGATAGTAGTAACAATTAATGTAGTTTCGTCAGATCAACTATCCTACAGAAATAAACAGATCTCCACAGTCCAAAGACAAAACATCGTTTCAGTTAAAAATAAACAGCAAAACAAAACAATGTAAATGCATTCGCGACCACTGAATCGTGCTAATTGACGCAATTGAACGCGAAAGCCAACAAAATTTACTCCCACATAAATAAACAAAAAAAACAGTTTCTTGAAGTTTCTTCTGCACGAGAGCGGCTCGAGTGAGTCACTTGGCATATTGCAGACACATGTAAGCTCCGACAAGATTATAACAAGCCGTTGAACGTAAACATTGAATACACAAACTTACTTGAATCTCCAGCAGGCTTCGCAGACGAGACACCATCAAAATCCTTCAAAAAGATACGCTTTCACACTCACAAATCTTAACAAACACAAGACAAATAAAGTAATCACACATTACACCCACGATTACAACCTTTCACGTCCATTTTGTGCGATAATTTTAATTAATTATTTACATTTGTAATCACATGTTAGAAAACACTGGATTTACAGAAGTATATTTTTATATCTGAGATAAAAATTAAACGGGCACTATGCATCACTCGCGACGTAAATCAACGAGAAAATATAGTTTTCTATTGATACAGCGAACTGAACAATAATAACGAGAATATTACAAAATACAGCGGGCAAAGTGGCGAATACCAAACGCGAAGGGCGAAAAGCTTAGAAAAGTTGAATGAAATGAGACTGGGGTTGCCACCTACATGACCATATTTCTACTTAGAAATAAAGCCTTCAATAGTAGCTTTCTGATGACAATTTTGCAAAATGTTTTTTAAATGAAATTTCACTTTGTATAAACACTGTGACTTTCAATTAAAACACTTTATCTATGAAGTCCTTAAACCTGCAGTGGCCGCGAGGATGACAATTTATTTATTTATTTATTATATACTTTATTGTACACCTCATAAGAAGAACAGGACAATCATATATAAAATAAGTGCACAATGGGCGGTCTTATTGCACAAGGCAATCTCTAATAGTATATAGTATTTTATTGTTGCAAAATAAAGAATTCTTAAAAATACCAATGAATGAGTTTTAGATGAGACATTCTTATTAGTAATCCTCGCAGTCGCAACTACCAACGTAAAAAAGAAAGAAAGAAAATGAGATTATTATTTGGGATGCTCCCAGGACAAATAACATTAAAGAAAAAAACTAACATTTTTTTAACTGTCGAACGATAACTTCATTGGCAATTAAAAATGTTTGTTTTTTTCTTTTAAAATTAAGTGATCTCTTTTTTCTGTTTATTGACTTGGGCAGTTCTGATCATTGTGCTGACAAGTGTTTATTTTCCTATTGTTTAAAAAGCAGTACTAGATCGGATATTATTATTTTATTTTTTAATAGTTCGATTTTAATTTGATTTTTTTCTCTACTCTTCATATGCTTCCGTTTTATAAATGCTTTCTGTAAAGTTTTTTCTTATTGTATTTCCTTCCTATGAACTCCCTTTTTTATTTTTTTGTACTAGTTTGGTAGGAATATTTTTGACTGGGCAATAAAAATGGCGCTGCTGTAGCAAAACAAAAAAACTTCAAAAAAGAAAGCCATAAGAAAGCTTTGTGCGTTCTGTTTCACGCAGTACAGCAGTATGTTCACAGATTCTTAATTAATTTCATTAAAATAATAATGCGTATTGAATACATCATTGATTAAAATAACATACGTGCCAGCGCAAATGACGAAACATTTAGAGTTTGTAACAATATTACCTAGCAGGTTGAGTTCATACAGTGGGATCGGCCGGGCCGCAGGGTCTTCTGCTTTTCCATATCCTTATTAGTAGGTAGTACGTAGGTTTTTAACAATAAAATGTGTTTACCCTCCTCATTTATGCAAGTTTTAGTGTCTACCGAACCCAAGCGTTAGGGCTAAGCTAAGTGTTACCTTGTATTTCTACTTCGAAATAATTTGAGATAGGAAAGAAGTCTTGTGAGCAAGAATTACAAGGTTGAATGTTAGGTATTAATCTTAAATGGGAAAACTGCCTTTCTAATCTTCTGCCTCATCACCAAATATGACAGGATATGCCTATAGTAGGCGCCAGATAAATGTGGAATAAAGTACATTGACCTTTCCCTAATAACTGTTCATAGGTACCTGAACAATTAAATATGAATCGTTTTTTATTATTAGACAATGTTAAGGATCACGAGAGATGATGATTCGGGACAGCTTTGTGTCATTAATTCCGTTTTTCAAATTAAAAATGTCAATAATTGTAGGTGGGTCAATGACCGTTATTCCACGATTATCTGGCGCCTACTATAGTTTCAAACTTAATGGTGTCTGTGAAATTCATTTTTACCTATGCAGTAAACCAGTGTTCTGGGCCAGCATTAGGTTTTTTTTTATTTAATATGGGTTTGCTCTTGACTCTAGTCTAGGTCATAGATGATAGAGACAAAGTTTACGATGGAGCGAGCTTACCCTGGGTTTGGTTTTACCTGTACTACTATTTCACATGAAGCTTAAAAATTGCTTTTCTACAAACTGCAAAATTGTGAAGTTTAATGATCATCTCACTAACCCCTTGTCTTGAACCTTACATCAGTGATATAATATTGGCTAGTGGCATTAACTTTTTTGGACTTCAAAGATCAATGAATAAATGTAGGTACAGACACGAGCACATAAAGCTACCCGAAACTGTGAAATTTTCCCAATCAACCTTAAACCTAATTGTTTGGCGATCAAATTGAAAATTGATCAAAGTAATTTGACAGATTGTTGTAGCTTGATGGTGTTTATACATGAACGAATGGTGTAGGCTAAAGTAAACCCACATTTCACCAGTGACCTACGATTGATGGTTCCTCGGTGACCGCTACAATAAATGACTTGCTTTCATTTTTGGTACACCAAGAGTAACCACTTTGGTTTGTGCATCAGAATGTATTTCTATAAATTAGGATTACTTTGAGTAGTGGTTTTCACATTCATAACTTTTTGCTGTTACATATTAATATCAGAAAATCAATTATTCTCTTAAATGAAGTTGCAGCTGAAGATATAAAATAATCTACAATAAATGAAAAACCAAAGCCAAATGCTCACATATCGACTTTATTGCGAAACTTATGCTTAAATTAGTATGTACACGCACTTTATAGTCCAAAAATACACAACATCCAACGAGTGAGGTTATGAAAATTATCTTGTCGAAACAGTCGCCTCCTTCCTTGCTGCATCTTGCAATAACTGGGTATCAACCTCGTCTGCCGGCAGCTGCACGTAGCGGACCACAGAACCACGTATAAAGCAGTTTTTAACCGATAACATGTGAGGATACTTCTCAGGATCAATGACGCTAATTTCCGACAGCTTTATATTCAAATATTGGTCAACAGAATGCAAAGTGCCGCATATACTGAGGTCGTTCTTCAATTCCACAACCACATCTTTCCCCACAAGTGATTTGAAGAAAGAATAGAATAACATTTTTGTTTATTTTGGTGAGAAAACTTTTCAACCGCCTCGGCTTCGCTTTCGCTTGCTTTGGAAATGTCAAAGTGACAGTGAGTTATTGAAGTAGATTATAGAAAAGTTTCGTTCAAAATGTTTTGCAGCAACAGAGTTGACAAAATTGTTGCATTTTGGTTATAGCATTGCATGGTTGACTAAAAATTAACAAATAAACGCACAGATAGTGCAAAAGCTACAAAGCGCAAAGCCCAAGCCTAAGCAGCTGCAATTAATAATTCCGATTTCTATTCAAAGAAATCGGTTTTTGTGCAATTTGAAAAATAAATAGGTATATGTAGGGAAGTCAAGTAACTACATAATACATTCAAATTATAGGAAGAACTCTTGGAATTTGTAATTTTATTTTGAAGACTCCTGGAAGTTGGACCGACACACTGGTGAAGGCCGCAAGAACTTGCTGGCTGGGAGAAGTACCGCCGATCAGTCGATGCGGTCGGTGACAATGGCAATATTTCGGCTGAAGCAAGGATTATTTATGATTGCTAATAAAATAAAAATAAAACAATAGAGCTTTTAACTCCACAATTTGCATAAGTGACTTGAAGGTAATTTGCTTTACACGTTGAAGTTTCTGAACGACTCCAATCTCTGCTCTGCCTATCATTGGCGTCAGTCAGTTGTGTTTCGTGGTCAACAAACAATTTTATTTTATTTTAAAAGTAGTGTTTCATTTTAGCTTTCTTTTTAATAAATTTAGAATAGTTTTTAATCTAAAATTATTTTAGAAACAGAATAATTAAATTTACTTCCTGACAGACATAACCTATAAATTCCAAACAATAAAAATGACGACCACCGAAGAAACTGCAGAAATAGTAAGTTAATTAATTCTGTAACTCCTAATTATTTATTCGAAGCAAATTTAGCTTCTTAGTTGTTCTAAGATATAAACACAATTAAATGTATTAACTAACATATAAAACCCGTTTTAAGAAAATTGCGCCGGTAAAGGCTGAAGATGTTATAATTCATTTAAAATTTACGTTTAGTATATCCTAATGATAAGGATTGACACAGGTCATAATTTGTAAAAGTGGAAAGTAATAATACAAAGTGGATGGATCCGCGGCCCGCAGCTAAAATAACTTTGACTGCTTTTACAACCGGCAATAATTGCGCTTTTTCAGGACTGGGGAAATGAACGTCTGAGCCGAGCTCAACGCGCAGTAGAAGCAAACACTTACGATGTGGATTCCTGGTCGCTTCTCATCCGTGAGGCTCAAACCAGGCCCATCAATGAAGTACGGCCCATGTATGAGAAGCTGATCAACGCATTCCCCACAACAGGCCGGTACTGGAAGATTTATATTGAACAGGAGGTATGTATCTCTTCAAAAAAAAATAATATCCTAAAGGCTGATTTTGAAGCTCATTCAATATTACTGTTTTATTGAAATTCTTGTACTGTTTTACTCGTTTCATGCTTTAATAATAAATACTGTTTACTTTAACCATATAAGTCAGCTTTTTGAAGTTTTTGCTGGTAAATATTTTCCTGTCATTTATAACTACCCATCTTAGTATCGTTTTGAATTAGAAAACCAATTCAAAACTTGTTTATTCAGGTTAGGCAGAGAGTCAGCATGTTTGTCGGAAATTTTTACATTTAATCACCTAAAACACCTGCTTCTCAACACTTAGAGCGGTTACCCACTGCATGCTATCTAAATCCATGAAAATTATATAGGATATTAAAAAATGGACCGGATTTGGATATTTTTGGCATTTGTGCATTACATTCTATTCAAATTAGTAAAAATATGGATGTAGAGTCTAAAAAACTTGGACCAACTACACCTATTGCTCATGTACTCATCTGATCTCTGATCCAAATCCAAGCTATTCAGGGGCCATCTTTGTATATGTCCGATTTGAATTCGAGGTTATAAGAAAGTGTTCACACAAATAGTAATATGGCTACGTCAGTCCGTCAATATTTCTTCCGAATTGGAGACTCACAGATGACGGAGAGAAATTGGATGACGGAAGTTGGATCTAGTGTGTAAACTACCATACAAATGGTTCTATGACTACTTCGGAAAAAAAATCACAGATCCGGATTGGATGTTGTGCTTAACCGCTCTTGTTGTGTTTTAGCTTCCAAAAAGTGACACAATAAACTTGTCACAAAAATTTTAGGGGAAACTTACTATAGGCGACGTTCTATTGCAAAGCGATCTTCGCGATAGGGAACGAGTACAGCGTTGACCAGGTCATCTAGTGTTGCATATTCGAAACTTATAAGTGAAAAACAGTGACGCTTCTGTGCTGCCACCTATTGATAGAAATGAACTCGACGATCGCGTATTCACGCGACGATCGCGTATAATAATAATAATAATAGTTTATTGGGTCATAAAAAGTGTAACAATATTAAGGTGAGACACTGGATCCCGCACTAGGATACCCTGTGTCGAAAGATCCAGCCTCTTTCGACAGATTGATCAAATCACACGATCAGATTCACGCAATGATCGTGTATTCACGCAATGATCGCGTATTCGCGCGGTGATTGGTAGTTCACGCGATGGTTGCGTATTCGCGCGATTACCGCTTTTATTAGGATGATGCCTTTGGACAGCCATAGATTAGTTTAAGAGTGTGTGTAAATAATATTTATTTTGTCATCCATTACAGATGAAGGCGAGGAACTTCGAGAAAGTCGAAAAGGTTAGTATTGTAACAGCGTAAGTTTATAATAATACAAAAATAGGTGATAACTGTGATAATAATTTTATATAGTGCCTAAGGCATTACGTCGTCTCCATACTTTCATGACGTGAGACCGCATCCGTACTTTTGTGTGCTTGAAAAGTATAAAATAAATATAAGAAAGCTGAGAAAACATCCATGATCAATGTGATCATTCAGTAGTGAGTGATTTAGTACATAAGCGAGCGAATAACTGAAATAAAACGGAAGAATTAAATTGTATCTTTTTTTTCGGCTAGGGCTAATGTGTTCAGACATGTTGGAGGCGAGTTTTTGGTGCAAATGTTGGTAAAATTTAGTTTTTGAATGATTCACTCATGATAAAAATACATTTAACCTTTTGAACGCCATTGTCACATATATGTGACAAACGAAAGCTTACCCTGTACGCCAAACGTCACAAATGTGTTACAAAAAATACGGCAAATTAGTGGCGTGGCGTCGGGGGTACGCCGCCGATGCGTTTATGCTCTGGCCTTCAAAAGGTTAAGATTGGATCTGGATTTCCCGAAGGGGTACGCAAGCCTGTTCATGACAACAATGGCTTATCGTACACACCGTCATCATCCTCAGACCGAATTCGCCTCTCTTTCTTCGTGTATCTTGTGCCAATCCCCACGTTCCAGTACCAATCTCATCCAGGTTCTACCCGCGATGACAACAATGTCGTCTTTCCGTCTTGCCATGGGACGATCAAAATTTTTTCTTTTAGTCCTAAGACGCCAATCTGTCACTGTCATACCCTTACTTTTGTCACACAGCAAAAATAAATAGAATTTACTAAATACATAATATCTTTACAGAGAAAATCATGGAATAAACATTTGCGAAGAAAGCTCGCTTTTGAAATGTAATAAACCCTATCGTGAATTCCTTACTAAAGTAATATACAGTACGTTTTAATATACGACACGGCACATCGAGTTTTAGAAAAAGTTTTTCTTTGTACGGGTAGAATCAAACTTAATGGCGGCTCAGAATACTCCGTGAGTCGCTGCGCAGCGAAAAGCAAACTTCACAGATGTCATTAAGTTGTCTATGTCAATTTCTAAAACTCGATGTGTCAAACAAACTCCCAGATACCGTAATTTGGCTCCAATATGACGTAATTTTAATTGACCAATAGGCTTATTACACAAGCGATTTTACACCATATTGTAAAACTCATAATGATTAAAAATATCTAGTTGTTTGCGGATTTGAGACTAACGACCTAGCCATTTTGATCTTTACTTTATTGCAATACGGTGCAAATTCTACTGTGTAATGAGTGAGTACGTGCGAGTTCGGAAAATCGCGGCCCTTGGAAGGTAATAAAGTCTTTTATGTATAATATATTATTTATGGTAAACAAATGTTGCGTAACAATGTTACAGCAACACGCTTTTGAGTTTCTGGAAACAACTTCACACCAGGGCTGCCAGTAGATATTTTTTTAATTATTCGGTAATGTTTCTGAAATTATACAAAATTGAGTGTTAGGATACAAACAAGGCTTAATTTTTTTAAACAAACACAATAAAGATTAATCACGTGAATTAACCTTTGTTATTTTTAAAAATGTATTATAGATACTCAAAGGTTTTACGCGCATCCATATGGCAACTCATAAAGTATCACCATAGATTATGGTAAATAATACTAAAATAGTTTTGCTCCGAAATTTAAACAACATCTTTGTATTCAACTCAGATAATAGAATTTAGGCTTTCCATATCCAATTATACATGAGGGTCCAAGATACAAAGATGATACAATCAGTAACCAAATTATACAGTTCTTGTTTCCAATTATACAATCTGGCAGCCCTGCTTCACACACATTATGCATACTGTATACGGTGTTGCCCAAAAAGAGTTAACAGAAACACAGAAAATGTTGCAAAAAATGGAACGCAGCTTTAGTTAACCATTAAATATTTTTTTTTACACCTCATGACCCTGCAAGATTATCTTTCAGTTACTGCTAGAAAAAGGGGTTAGGTCAGGTGAAGCTTCCTGAAAATTTGAACCTGAAACAATTTTTAGGCCCTATTGCTACAAATAAAATACATGTAGCGCTAAAAATAATTAAGACATTTTGATTTGGACGACGACAAAAATACAGAAATAGAACGACGTCTGTGTGTATTAAGTGTTTTGTGGCGGTACGAGGCCTTACGTGGGGAGTAAACACTCTGTATTAATTTTATTCTTGGGATAAATCTTAGCTGGTATGCTATTTGTATAATTCCTTTTTTTGTATGATATCTTTCAACATTTTCAACCCAAGCTAAGATAGCTTTTACAAAATTTTATTTACTTTTCTTTAGATAGAACCTACCTCCTATTTCTGCTTTTTTTTTAAGTTGTGTATTTGTCAAACTATACCATAGCTTTAAAACGTTGGCAAATAAAAATATTTAATTCAGAATCCGGCCCTTAAATGTTTTAAAAGAGCTGGTTTTATGTAGCTACGTTATTTTGGCATGAATATTCCTACGTTATAATTTATCAAGTAACGCGAATTTTAGTTAAATTAACGGTAAAAGTAAGTATGTTTTAAACTCTTCTAAATCTATCAACCACTGTTGGAATCCACTGCTTAATTTAGGGGCTATACTTCCATAATCTAAATTACAACGTTAGGCATCGTCCTAACTCACAAGCGATAATCGCGAGAATACGAGATCGACGCGATCATTTGTTCAGCAAAACTGGAAGACGCCCTCTGTGGGCGCGACGATGCATGCGGTTCCTACAAATTAACGCGACGATCACGTATTCGCGCTATTATTGCTTTATATTAAATAGAACGACGCCAAAGGCTGACTACTACCAGGCCTAAATTCCCGGAAATCAGAGAAGAGTGATTAGGTTAGTTCATGGAAAGCGTGCTCCATCGTCCACCACATCATCGCTTACCATCAGGTGTGATGGTCATAAAACGAGAGCATATCATTTAAAAAATAATACCAAATAGGATTGCCAGTTGCCTGTGTTTATTCATTCCAATGAGGGTTTAAGGAAAATTTACGCCACCAGTTGGCGCCACTTAGGCGTGAGGTACTCCTCCTAGGCGCACTTGTGCAAACCTAAGTTCTCTTTTAACTCAATAGTTAGTTGCTAACACAAGGTTAATTTACAAATATTTCATACCTACGTAATGGCCCCGGGCTACCAACTAAATCGGGGTTAAAAGATAACTCTGATTTCTACAAGTGGGCCTTGAAAACGTAACTTATGACGTTAACATAACGTTGACATCTAATCTTTTGAACGCCATTGTCACGTAAACATGACAAAGAAGCGCATGCCTTGTACGTGAAACGTCACATATGTGACAGAAAGTACGGCGAATTTGTGGCTTGCCGTCGGGGGCATGCCGATGCGTTTATGCTCTGGCTTTCAAAAGGTTAATGTCGGAAACCATGAGCATTTGACAGCCTGGACCTAACGCCTCAGTGCTGCCACCTGGTGTACGTAACTTCTGAAAACTGTGATTGACAAATGCAGACTCGCTAAGTTTCTACTTAATTGACGAAGCCTAAATTCAGCAGTGGTTCAAACCCCTTTAAGGACAACATTGACATGATAACGTTTTGGCCGGGCAGTTGTTCCAGCGGTGTCTCATGAAGATCCTGAACATTGAGTTGTGGCGGCTGTACCTGAACTATGTCAAGGAAACCAAGTGTATGCTGCCCACTTACAAGTACGTAACTTTATACTATCAATAAATGGGAAAGATTGGATGGGTGGTTGATGACTGGCTGGATGGATATATGTTAGTTACGATCGATCACGCCACAACGGCTAAACGGATCTGGATGAAATTTGGCACATATATAGATTATAGTCTGGAATAGCGCATGTCTGTTTATTCCGTGTGTATGTTCCCTTGGGATAATTTCCGCCTTCACGCGAGCGAAGCCGCTGGCATAAGCTAGAAAGAAAAGTAACAGCCTACGACATTTTATGCGTAAAGCGTTGAGATTCTACTGTTCATTCGATTATAAACACATGACCCTCCTTTGCGTCGCGCTTTCGGGTAAAAACAGATACTGGTTCCCCCTCACTTGGCGAGGTTGGCGTTACACCTTCATACTTGCGTTATAAGGCGGTTCAAGGACGTCAGTGGACCTCGGAAGGTGAAGACAGTGAAGATGATGGACAAAAAGCCATACAGATATGTCCCGACAGTCCTCCTCTTTGTGTGAGGAAGTGGGCTGTAATACAACAAGACGGCCGAGTTTCGATTGGAGGATGTCACTATGTCTTAAAATTTTTGTGTCTACAATCAATTTATCTAGCCTGTTTCCAAAAAGTCTGGCTCGACTGCCAGTCTAGCCAGATGCAGCTGAGTACCAGTATTTTACATGCGACCTCCATAACCCAGCAACTGGTCGCTTGGCAAGATAATTGTCAGATTTCTTGTCTTCTGACCTGTAACGACTGTCAAAGATCTGCAAATGACAGCTTGCGTGCTTTCCGAGACATCGAGGAATAATGGCATGCTAAGATGGTCACCCATCTTACCGACATCGACAAGCCTTGTAGATCGGCCCGTGCGGCTGTTATGATTTAGCGTCGATTCGTTTTGTTCCACGTGATCTGAATGACTGTGTGGTAGCCTTAATGGTAACAAATCCTCAATATTGTAGCCTTGACTGTCATCAGCAGCCTAGCCTGTTCCCAATATTGGGGTCGGCGTCGGCTACCAGTCTAACTGGATTCTGCTGAATACCAGTATTGTACGTGGAGCGACTGCCTATTAAATGTACTGAACAGCCGATTTTAGTGTTGGTCCCATAGTGAAAGTTGTTGTACAATAACCCCTTAAGAGGTATTGCGTATATTCTGTTACACCTTGTATAAATTATCATTATAATATTTTAGAGAAAAAATGGCCCAGGCCTACGATTTCGCTCTGGACAAGATTGGCTTGGACATCCACGCGTACCCGATATGGAACGACTACATCACGTTTTTGAAGAGCGTGGAGGCTGTGGGATCTTATGCTGAGAATCAGAAGATTTCAGCTGTTAGAAAGGTAAGGATCGCTCCTGAAGCTAATATATCTTACATTTCTTGTTTACGGTCTAGTCTAATTGAAGACTTATTGATATCTACACGGTGAGAGAACCAGAGGGATAGCTTAACCTTCTGAACACCACTGTCACATATACGTCACAAGCAAGCGCGTGCCCTGAACGCCAAACGTTGGGGGGGACGCCGCGCCGATGCGTTTATGCTCTGACTTTCAAAAGGTTAAGCTGTGTGGGTATGCGGTAATTCTACTGTTCGTTCGCCCGTCCATATAGTGACTAAAATAGCCGGGTGTGTATTTACCGTTGCCGCCGAAAAAAATAAAATTTTTCGTTTTCCATTTTAAATAGACTAAACAGTACTTACAAATGAAAATACACATCCTTCCTGCTTTTTACAGCCGTCCTAAACACACAACATGGCATTTTCAATTTTTTTTTCATACTCCAAAATCCCGCTTAAACGTACGTTCACTCAAGCCGGATAGTTGTGTTTGTGTTCGGTAAAACGTATCTACATAATTCACAACATAATACGTAGGTACATAATTATATAACATCATTGTTTGTCTGGCAGTTTGAGTTCTTTATGCGGCCTACCCAAATGTCCTTACTTTGGTATTGTTCGTCAAATCGTTGGGCTCCTTAAAGTTCTAAGTTTGAGCTACACGATAACTGATAAATGCTTGCACTGTCTAGACAGGTCCACTCACATCTGTGTGGCACTTTCCTCAAAAGGCACCTTAGACATTAACCTACATGGTTCTAATATGATTTGACCAGTACAGATTGTATGGACTTCAAATAAAAGAGACTTTGACCTCTGAGTTAGTTTCAGTGTTTCTTCTCAGGGTAGTCAGCTAGGAAACACCGGCCTCATCTAGCTTAAAATGACCAAAAAAGATTGACGTGTAAAAGTGTTATATTTAACATACTTGCAAAATAAATATAATTTATCATTTCTAGCCATGTCATCTTTTACACAATCCATAGTTTCTTTGGTCTTTTACATACGTCAATATGAATGATGAAAAATTCATAATCGTTATTTTTCAGGTATATCAAAGAGCAGTCATCACCCCCATAATAGGAATAGAAACATTATGGAAGGACTATATAGCCTTTGAACAAAGCATCAACAATATTATAGGTAAGTAAGCCACCTATTCAAATTTTTGCTTGTCATCCTAAATTTTTGTATTTAACCCAAAGGTTGACTGGTAGAGAATGCTCCGCCCTGACCCTTGCTCGAGCCAGCCCGCACCGCTGAGCCTGTAGTCTTAAATTCACCCCCTAATAATAATTCTAGTTCGATCCAGCCCGTCCCTAGCTGTCCTCCCCCCAGCGACGCCCTAAGCCGAGGCCCGTACCCCACAGGTATAGCCCCCCCTTAGCGTGTAGTCGCTTAGTTTGTAAGTTTTTTATAAGCCCTGGCTGGAAACTTTAATATTATATTAAAGACACCACAGGCAAGCCCGGTTAAGCAGTCGACAACCTCATAGGTTGTATTGCGAAACGATTCACCAAATAGCCCACATAGCACTGTATTTTGAGAGATAAGAGAGTAACTTTTAATTGATTTATTTTTTTGCCAGGTAGGCGTGCCCTAAAACTCCGCTTGTAGAGAATGCATTGTCGTTAAGTCCTCCCATGTACCACTATTGTCCATACAGTTTAAATAAATAAGTGAATGTGTTGTTTTCTGACAACAGCCGAACGCATGGCGATGGAGCGTTCTCGGGACTACATGAATGCTCGTCGCGTTGCCAAGGAGCTGGAGACGGTGACCCGAGGATTGAACAGGAACATGCCAGCCACACCCCCGACTGCTGACAGGGAGGAGATGAAACAGGTGAGAAATCACATAAAATTGAAAGAGGCTCTTTGTACAGGAGCTCATCCAGGGAAGTAGTATCACATTGTATGCCTCCAAGCAGCGCTGCTTTTTGCCAGGGTTGAGGAATTGTTCGAAAGAGTTACCACGGCCTGGAACGGAGAGGGCATTTGGGTGAACACGGATGGGTTTCAGTCAACTTCAGTAAGAGTGAGACTCCCTTCCGTTCCGCTCAGAGCGGAAGGAGTCATTTGATGATTTCGAATACAAAAAAAAAAGTGGCGTAGCTCTGGACCACATTTCATCAGCCTTGATGATTATGCTGAGCAGTAGTGTTTTCCACGAGGCAGTCTAGGAATAGGGTGTCGTTTGACTAAAGCGTCTATGAACGCTCTTCGCATCGCAAAAGAGTTGGAGACGGTGACCCGAGGATCGAACAGGAACATGCCTGCTGAAGGCAAGGGCCTCGCAAAGGTCTGCTGCTCAGGGCCTCGCAGTGATAAAGGCCACCCCTGCCTATTGTAACCTGGTCGAAAGGTCAAACTAATGTATAGATACATTTACATTCATCTCCTTAACCACTGGAGGCATTTAAAAACGTACACTTGTCCAAATTCCTCACATTTTCTTACAGGTGGAACTGTGGAAGAAATACATAACCTGGGAGAGATCAAACCCCCTCCGCTCCGAAGACACGGCCTTAGTGGCGCGACGCGTGATGTTCGCCATAGAGCAGTGTCTGCTCTGCCTGGCACACCACCCGGATGTGTGGCACCAGGCCGCGCAGTTCCTAGATCATTCTGCCAAGCTGCTGCAGGAGAAAGGGGTGAGTAGAGTAACCAATGTAGCCACTCATCCGGTTCTATACCGCAGCGAGACGAGTGTAGCTTAACTTGGTAGCGCTACGCCTGATTTTCGCTATAGAGCAGTGTCTGCTCTGCCTGGCATACCAACCGGATGTGTGACACCAGACCGGAAGAGGGCAACGTATGCCCCCTCCGACGTCCGTTGCGCCTGCTGCGGGCCGGGAGAGCGGTCGAGATTTCCCTCTCCCTTTCCGCAGCCTCCTTCTGGGCGGACGTGACTGGCATAACTTGGTCTTGTTGCATCCCGTAAGTGTGATCCGCTCAGTCCCACTTTAGCCCTTTAATTACATAAAACAAAATCTGATCCCAACATTCCACCCACCAGGACTCGAACGCCGCCCGCCTGTTCTCGGACGAAGCCGCTGCCGTGTACGAACGCGCCACGAGCGGGCCTCTCAAGCAGTCCACGTTACTGCACTTCGCCCATGCCGACTATGAGGAGAGCAGGTTGCATTATAATAAGGTGAGAGAATTGTTCTTCTTGTACATTCATTTTGTGTCTAGATTTTATTGCGGGCTAGCTTTTGTGGTACCCTGCAAGTACCGCGGAAGCCACCTTGTCATAAAAAAACGGTCTGAATTTAGTTACTTCGTGTAAAGAATGAAGAATGCCTGAGGACGGCCGTCTTAGCCGAGACAGGCCGGTCTCAATAACTTATCTACCTTGACGTTTGAAAGGCAAACATGACGTTTCAGTTACTGTTGGTAGCTAATTTGACAGTTGGTTAAAGGTAGATACATTATTGAAACCGGCTGTTAGACTCGTTCCTGACGGATTGGCCAGAGATGGCAAAACACAAAGAGCGTTGGAAAGCAACGAGGGAGACCTTTGCCCAGCAGTGGGACAATAAAGGTTAGGGAAAAAAAAATCTGCCAGGATTTGGGAGGGTGCAACTCTTTAAGTATCTTCTAGTACGAGTATGACAAAAAAATATGCTAGCAAAAACGTTTGAAGTACATTCTAAGACTACTCTCCACACATTTTGTTACTGAGAAAATAAGTAATGTCTGGGGCTCTTCTCTCTCCCTCTCTCTCTTCTTCTATCTTGAAACTGAAAACCTGAAAAAGCACCATTATTATGAAGAACTTTACCTATCCTTTTTCGCGATTTTAGGATTGGGCCCATAGTGAAAGTTGTTGATAGCAAACACGGGAATCCATTTCAGGATTTAAGCTTTTTCAAATACACGTTTTATACCGAGTCTGTTGTGTACTGTACCATTGAGGACGTAAAGAAAACCACTAATGCCGTTATAAACGTGGCTACCTACTTTAATGTTTTAGGGTCATCATCGACTCGAAAAGACGAATGCCGTTCCTGGCCCAAATATTGTCTTCATCATCATAATACCAGCCGAAAGACGTCCACTGCTGGACATAGGCCTCCCCCAAGTGGTGGCTGGTGATCGCAGTGTAGCTGTTGCAATTCACAGAAGCACAGAGAATGCTGCTGCCCATTCTCTGGTTAATCCCTTAGTCGCCTCTTACGACACCCTCAGGAAATGATGGGATGGTGCTATTCTTTTACGTCCGACACCATACTGACCAATGTATAACAGAATATTGTCTTTAATTTAGTAATTTGTAACAGGTACACCAGGTATACACCCGTTACCTCGACATGGAAGACATAGACCCGACGCTAGCATACGTGCAGTACATGAAGTTTGCACGCCGCGCTGAGGGTATCAAGTCTGCGAGGACAGTGTTCAAGCGAGCTCGGGAGGACCCCAGGTGAGAGCAATATATTATAACCCAGTAACTGAAATACGGAAAAGAATAATATTTATTTAGCTCATAAATCAAACATGCACAGTATATAGAGATAAAAAGGTCCATTTTAGCGATATGTCAGAAGGATTGGTGCTGTTATTTATTTAAACTTGATGTACAATAGTGGTACATGGGCAGACTTAATGCATCCAGGCGTTCTCTACCTTTGGGGTAAAAAGACTACACTGAAAACTTTCGCAATAAGTCTCAAAAAACTCTCAACTCAAATTATATTTTTCAATTGAACCATTTACACTTTTGAATTGTCAAGATCGGTCAGTTAAAGATGAAGCTATTTGCACATCCCAAAGCGTAGATCTCTATGGAGAAGAACGTGCGAGAAACTCCACGGACACTCTTTTAAATATTTTTATGTTGACAAAAATCCTGGTTACATTCACCTTGTTGCTTCTATATATGAGAACAATGTAACGAAAGAAAAAACAATTTATAGTATCAAATATTAAAATGAGGCAGTGGCAACTTAGGGATGACCAGTTTCCACTGACGGCGCCCGTTCACGAACATGACGCGTTGGTATCCGAATTCCAATAAATACCTGGTTCAAATAACTTATTACGATAATTCTTAAAAATCCGTTATGTTCCCATTTACATCTTTGATTAATCTGTGGACACGAGTGTGGGTTATATGTTTACCTTTATTTACATCTTAAGAATCCTAATAAAAAATCACCTTTACATGTAAGCGTTTTCTTTTGTACATAATAATAAACATAAAATGTTCCCCAGGTCCCGCTACCACGTGTTCGTGGCGGCGGCGCTGATGGAGTACTACTGCTCCAAAGACAAGAACATCGCGTTCCGGATCTTCGAGCTGGGGCTCAAGAAGTTCTCGCACATCCCCGAGTACGTGCTGTGCTATATCGACTATCTGTCGCATCTTAATGGTGAGTCTTCCATAGGAGAAATAACACTAACTCGAATCAATATTAATCACGACTCAGAATTTGAACTTTATACAGCTTGTTTATTATCACCATCTTTTAGGGGCTATTAAAGGCGCATTGACACGCACAGTATGCTTGGACAAAGTAAACTTTCTACAAAATAGTTTAGATCAAAGTTCTTTTCATACAGGTTGACACCTACATACGATATGCCACAATTTTTACATATACGCCATTTTATTTCTGTTTTGACATTTAAGTGGGCTTGAAAAGTAGAACTCGATCCAAATCCACTTGGATGGACCACAGACTTAAAAGTGCGCTTTGATTGCTCGTTTATACAGTCAAAGTAGTCAAGACTACTTTGTCAAAGCAGACTTTGAAGTCTCTGAACTTCTATGAAGTCTGTAAAGCTCCCTTTTATCTACAATCATCTCCATTTCTACCCTCAGAGGACAACAACACTCGCGTGCTCTTCGAGCGGGTCCTCTCCTCCGGCAGCCTCAAGCCTGAGAGCCAGGTGGACATCTGGAACAGGTTCCTGGAGTTCGAATCCAACATCGGAGACCTGGTCAGCATCGTGAAGGTGGAGAAGCGCAGGCAGGCTGTGCTGGAGAAGGTAGGTCTTTATTCCCTGCTAGGGTTGCGGAATTGTTTGAAAAAGTTACCGCGACTCTGGAACGCACAGGCAGGCCTCCGTCACTCCATGTACTTGCGCGCTATAATTACCTACCGCCCGACTGGGCGGTCTCGGTCCGCCGACGGACCAAATTCAGTATGGTTTTCGCAAGCGAAGCGCACGCACGTTTTTCAATTTTAATCGTTCGATTCGTTTGTACGCGTACCTACGATGACGCCTGGTGCCTTATGTGCAGTAGATCGCAGATCGCACGTTAGTTCGAGATGAGCAGTCGTCCTTTCGTTTTCTTTTCGATAAAATGAAGGCATGTAGCATCGGCTGCTTAAATAATAACAAGGATCCGAACATCTCGTTTTTCACACTTCTAAAGGACATCGAAAGATACAGTAATGCACGTCTACATGTAATTACTAATTACAATTAGGTAGGTAAGTACCTACCTACGAAATGTTTACATTTGTTATTCTTATAAATTATGTCACCCGTATTTACGTAGTTAGAATATTAATTATTATTTTTACAGTATAGTTAGGTATTTACTTACGTAGTTCCATTTACACAGCCAGGTTTAGCTTTGATAAATATCTAAAGGTAGGAAAGTACTTACCTATTTAAATAGTATTTTTGTTTTAAATATTTTGAGATAGATCTAGATAGACTACCTACTCATAAATACAACAAAAGTATTAAAAGGTATGTACTGTATTTTATTTTTCTTTCCGGACAGCCCAAATACTCGGTCAAGCGGCGTAGGTATGTTGCGGACGAGAACGGACACAAATTAATAACAACTCTCAAGCGCGGCGATTAAATGCAATTTAGCTTGCGCGTGGGGTTTCAAGTGATTTTGTAGGCCATTATAAAAGCGGCTTTCTTCAAGATCAAAGGAGTGAAGTTTCTGTACGTAGTACTATTATATATTCTGTGGCACAGGGCATTTGGAAGAACACGAGGGGTTTCCAATACAAAAAAAGCGGCGTAGCTCTGGACCACAGTTCATCAGCCAAGGTCATTATGCTGAGCAGTAGTGTTTTCCACGAGGCAGTCTAGGAATAGGGAGTCGTTTGACTAAAGCGTCTATGAACGCTCTGCGCATCGTCAGAGTTTAAATCGTCAAGTGACTCCTATTCGACGATTTCCTATCCACGACAAAAATACTTCACTCCTGGAAGTTTCTATCTGCCAGCATTTTACAACAATGGTGGGGTCGGCTTCCAGTCTTACGACGACTGCGTATCTGACCTCTACAACCCAGTAACTGGGTAACGCGATACCCAGTGGCAAGACTGATGCCAGATTTTCAGGCTTCTGACTATTCGTGATAACATTCAAAGATCTAAGATGTAAAACATCCACCTTGATTTTTGAAGTATGATCTACAGCAGTGGTCGTCACACTGCGACCTGCGGTTGATATTAAATGATATTTATTTTGTAAGTAGGTAAAACATAACACTTTTTCATGTCAATCTTTTTTGGTCATTTTTAATCTAGATGAGGCCGGTGTTTCCTTGCTTGCAGGGTAGTCCCCTGAAACACCGAAACAAACTCAGAGGTCTTCTCTTTTGAAGTCCATACAATCGTACTGGTCAAATCGTATTAGAACTGTGTAGGTTAATGTCTGAAGTGGTCTTTTGAGGAAAGTACCACACATAATTATTTGTTTGGCCCGCGACTTATGCAAACAATTTTAGTAGGCAATGATTTTAGTAGAAACGACATCATAGGTAATTAATGCAGATTTTTTTTTGTATTGATATACAAAATCAATGGGGCTATCGCGTTTTCATCTATGTGTATAAAACAAAGTCGCTAGTTACACCATTTATAACTCAAGAACGGCTGGACCGATTTTGAAGATCTTTGTTTTGTTGGATTTGTCTTGTCACCGAATAGCAGAATAACTATTAAAACATTGGATAAATTAAAGAAGAAATATATCTCCAAAAATCATTTTCGAAAACATTGCCATTGCTAATACATGACAAAGACAAAACACGGCAAATATTTTTTCTGTGGCGGTACGTAGTTCGCTGGGACCACAAGGAGCTCATAAAAATATATCAATTGATTGTTGGTGTCAACTACCCAACCAATCCACAAATGTGTTGCCCGCAGTGATACCTGACAGTGTTCTATGTGGCCCTAGATCGGAAAAGTATGACGATCACTGATCTACAGCGTGTTTCAGAATTGCGTGGTGACGCACCCTGTACTCTGAACCGGCGGGCCACCTAAAATAGTCGATGTCAAATTAGTTAAAAATATGTACATACTAACACTTCTCTATTCCACACATTTTGTTACTTAGAAAATAAGTTACGACTTGGGGTCTGACTTCTTTCTCTAATAAAATTTAGACCTTTCAAAAATAACTTATCTATGGCGAGAAACTCACTCTTGTAATGGACCTATTTCAGTTGTATTATTCATACTAATCAGCTAATGGGTATTATCCTGAAAAAAAAACAAATTAGTCCACAAGATAGAGGACACTTTTGACGTCACATTTTAGTACAATTTTTAACGTGACGTCACCTGCCCCCGCCCTTGATCTTTAATGCGCTTTGTCTTTATCGATTTGAAATGGCAAATTATTTATTTAATCTCTGACAAACGGACTAAATAGAATTATTATTATTCTATCTCGGAAAATGCCCAATAATATACGTTTTGTTGACTAGATCAAGGAGTTCGAAGGCAAGGAGACGGCGCAACTGGTGGACAGATATAAGTTCCTCGATCTGTACCCGTGCAGCATCGCCGAGCTCAAGTCCATCGGATATACAGAGGTAAGTGGTTCCTTCGTACCTTCTTGTCTTCTTAAAGAGCTTTTAAACAAATATTATTGTACAGTGGTAATAAATACTTAGAAAAGTTCCCTTCCCTCCAAATTATTTATTTATTTATGTTCTATGTCCCTGTTTGGGCCACAAAAGAAAAGTGCCAAATTTCAACTGAATCGAACCAGTAGATTTGGAGTAAATTGGCTTGTATATTGATGTAAGAGTTAAATTATAGGCCATAGGGGTTCCGAATTCCTTCCAGTAAAAAAGATATTCTTGACAGGTTGCATCCATGTCAAACAAATCGTGGGCGCTTGGCGGACCTTTGGCAGGAATATCACCCGAGCTAGCGGCCGTTATACTGGGACAGAAGTAAGTACACACCCATATTCTCGCGGTAGTAGGCACAAAACTGGTTCGTCGTCTCATAACCAGTTTCGAAATTGAGAACTCGGAGTTAAGAACGTGTCAACACCTCCTTTTATGCCTTGATCCCGCTGAGAGTAGGTTTTTAGCAAAACCACTAAAAAGCACAAACATTTTATTTTGCTTAACGCATAACAAGCCTCCTTGGATTATTATTATTATTTTTAGCCAATTGTGTCCCACTGCAGGGCAAAGGCCTCCCTTTCTTCCTTTCATTCCTTCCGGCTTTGGGCAAGTCTGGACCAATCTGGCCGATAGGCGTCAAGCTCGTCCCGCCATCTTCGTCTGGGTCTCCCGCGATGTCGTCGGGCATTTTCTGGGACACCTCCTTGGATTACATGTCGTAAATTTCTCAATGCCTCCTTTGCTTTTAGACTAAAAAAATATCTCGGTCTTTTAGGGGGGCTTAAGTGAGTCGTTAGCCCCCTCCCCCCTGGATCCGCCCATGTCTACAAACCAGTAACACGAGACCACTTAGTAAGAGTGTTGTCAGACATTTTGTGATGACAGCAGGGATCATTGGGCTGTTATTATTTAGTCTCGAGCTGACTAGTTTTTGTAGTAATAAATGTATAATCTAAACAATTTTTCACAGAGATAACGACCCCAACAAGGACATAGCTCGCCCAGACACGAGTCAGATGATACCGTACAAGCCTAAGGTCAACCCGCTGCCCGGAGAACATCCCATACCAGGTACAGTTATATAACGTGTAACAGAATGAACGAAAAGGGGTCATCTATCTATCTATCTATTGGGGTATGGTTTCCGCACTTAGTCCTGATGTTGGACCATTGTGCGTGGGCCATGGCGGCCGTCATTCCAACCAGCCGACCTCCCTCCAGAAGCAGATCAGTCCTCCTAAAGAGTTCAGGGTGTCTGTGAGTGAATTTGGTGTTCCTATCGTTTGTCTACGTATATCGGCGACGCCTGTGCACTCAAGGAGCACGTGCGACACCGTTTCCTCCTCCTCCATGCATGCTCTGCACAGAGGACTGTCTGTTATACCTAGTGTGTGGAAATGCTTATTCAGTGAGCAGTGTCCGGTGATGGTCCCTGCCACCATTCGCAGGCTGCCCCTATCCAGTCGCAGAAGGCGCTTGGTGAGTTTATTGTTTAGGAGTGGCATAGCCTCCTTGGACTGCCTGCAGCCTGGTGCCGAGGTCCACCAGCGTTCTGCTTGTGTGTGGGTATGTTCTTGTAGCCACGTGCGTAGCTGGGTGAAAGGGAGTGGCACTATGGGTTCGGGTCCAACAGCCATCGTACCAGACCCCCTTATGGCCAGTTCATCGGCCGCGTCATTTCCTAGTGATCCGCTGTGACCTTTTATCCACTGCAGCGTCACGGTGTTGCGGTTTGTCACCGTGACGCGTTCTAGTGCATCGTGGCATTCTTGTATTTGTTTCGAGGTGGTATAGTTTCTATTTAGGGATTGGAGAACTGAGGCGCTGTCGGAGAGTATACGAATATGAGTGTCCGTGACTCCCCTGGCTTCTATGGCATGGATCGCTAGGATAATGCCCACGCATTCCGCCTGGTAAACGGTATTGAGCTTTCCTAGTGGTCTGGATATTCTAATGTTGAGGTCGCTGGAGTAAACTCCAACTCCGGTTCCGGTACTTGTTTTTGATCCATCAGTGTAGATTCTCAGCTCTTTGGGACCTGAGTGGTCATCCGATTCTTGTGTTAGCACTATGTTATAGTGCTTTTGGAAATGGTGCATCTTTTGAGCTTTGTCATTGGGTGATGACATCATGGGTTGTCGTTTTACGGCATCTTCCATGATGCGTGTATGCTTGATTCTAGAGTCTTTACCTAAAGTGCCAGCTGTGCTGAGCCTGAAGGCCGCTAGGGCCGCTTCCTCCTGCACTATAAGGTGCAGTGGTGGCAGTCCCAGCCTGAAGGGCCGCAGTGGGTGCCGTTCTCATGCTGCCAGTGATTGCCACACAGGCAAGCCGTTGCAGCTTCTCAAGGTCTTTCTGTGCTGTGCTCAAGTCGGTCCTGGGCCACCAGACTAAGGAGCCATACGTGATTATCGGTCTGATAACTGTGGTGTATAGCCAGTGGGTTGTATTGGGGCTAATACCCCAGTTCCTACCTAGCATGCGTTTGCATTGCCACATGCATATACTGGCTTTTGTGGTGGTGTATTGAGTGTGCTTCGCCCAATTCAACTGCTTATCCAGATATATGCCCAGGTATTTGGTTTCAGTTGAAAGGCTGAGGGTGGTTCCGAAGAACCGTGGTAATTCTAGTGTTGGTAACTTCCTCTTCTTGGTGAAGAGGACCAGTTCGGTTTTGGCAGGGTTCACTGCTAGCTGATATTCTTTGCACCAGTCCTCTACTATTTTCAAGGCTTGGCGCATGAGGTTGCATATCGTGTTTTCGTGTTTTCCGTTTATTATTATGGTTATGTCATCTGCGTAACCAACGGTAAAGTATCCTTTATCATTGAGTCTTTTAACGAGGTTATCTGCGACGAGGTTCCATAGTAATGGCGAAAGGACTCCCCCTTGGGGGCAACCCTTCGCCACAATGGCCCTTGTTGTGTTATTTATTGTGACTTGTACAGCTCTTTGCTTGAGCATGTTTGTGATCCAGCCGCTTAGGGTCGTGTCGACACCGTGCTTTCCGAGGGCTTTGCTTATACTCTGGAACATGGTTTTGTCAAAGGCGCCCTCGATATCAATGAAGACAGCCAGTGAGGAGCATTTATGGTTTATAGCGCTTTCGATCTTTGAGACCACGCTGTGCAGCGCAGAATCTGTTGATTTCCCCGCGGAGTAGGCGTGTTGTTGTCTGTGGAGTGGGTATTGGCGCAGGGGTCCATCCCGAATGTATCTGTCACAGAGCCTCTCCAGGGTTTTCAGTAAAAAAGATGTCAGGCTTATTGGTCTGTATGCTTTGGGTTGTGTGTAGTCTGTTTTTCCCGGTTTGGGGATGAAAATGACTTTCACTTCGCGCCATGCTAGGGGTACGTATCTGTGTGCTATACAGGCTTGGTAGATTGCTAGCAGCCATGGTGTTATGGTGCTCTCCCCCCATTGTAGCAGGGCTGGGAAGATGCCATCTAGTCCTGCGGATTTATATGGTTGAAAGGTCTTTATAGCCCATGCTATTCGATCTTCTGTTACTATATTCCGGGCTGTAGACCAGTCTTGGTCAGCAGGGGTTCGTCCCGATTCGCCTGCCCACACTCTGTCCTCAAGAAGATTACAGTCTGGGAAGTGCGTTTCCAGAAGGACTCTGCTGGTTTCTTGGTCTGTTTGTGTGTATGAATTATCTAGTTTCTTTAGTGCGCCGAGAGTGCGGTCCTGTTCAGTTGATAGGATCTTCCTTACTCGGGCGGCTTCGTTGTTTGATTCTATGGATTCACAGAATTTCCGCCAAGCAGTTTTCCTGGCGGTTCTGATTTGTTTCTTAAAGGTGTGTTGGGTTTTTTTGTACGTTTCCCAGTCTACAGGAAGTCTAGTGTTCTTTGCTCTATTGAATTGTTTGCGGAGTGTACTTCTGAGTTTTTTAAGTTCTGTGTTCCACCAGGGGTTACCCTTACCCTTGGTATGTGATGCTGTTAGTTTACAGCACGTGTGATATGCTTCGGTTATGTAATCGGTTAGTTTTGTTACCGTGTTTTCTAGTTCTGTGGGATCTGTAATTGGAGCTTGATGCAGCTGGTGCCCATTTAGCAGAGAAGCTAGGAGGCGTTTAAATTGAGGTATATTTGTTCGGCGCGGATTTCGCTTGGGTGCGGGTTTTTTTGTGTTGGCTACTAGTGTGAAACGAATTCTCCTGTGGTCAGAGCAAGAGGGTTCGTCGGATACACGCCAATTAGAAATGATTCTTGTCGCATTATCTGTGGCCAGCGTTAGGTCTATGATCGTTTGTCCCCTAGCAGTGACCCAAGTGGGTTCAGAGCCGTGGTTTACGATGTTAAGGTTAGTAGAGAAAAGATATGTGGATAGTGCCTCACCTCTGGTGTTCGATACTTCACTGCCCCAGAGTGGGTGATGAGCGTTTGAGTCGGTGCAGATGATGAGGTCCAGGTTGGCGTTCTCGCAGTGTTGGACCAAATCAGTCATCTCTTTAGGTGGGCAGTTCTCGTCGTCGCCTGGCATGTACGCCGAGGCTAGTACAAGATCTGGGATATTATTGTCGGTTTGAAGCCTGATCACTGTCAGGTCTCTGGAACAGAATTGAGTTAGTGGCGTAATAGGTACGTCTTTAGGTGTGAATATGCAGGTTCGTGGTTTGTTGGTGTTACTTGTATTGAGTGTTAGTTTACCTCCGATATTTCCAAGGCCGCATATCCTGTCACTTCTGATCCACGGCTCTTGTATCAGGGCAATTGTTCGTGGTTGCACCTCCAGCGCCCTGCGCAGGCTAGCGGTGGCAGTTTGGCTGTGCTGGAGATTTGCCTGTATGATCTGGATGGTGTTAGGTGTGGGCGACGTCGACGGTGGTGGTGGGTTAGGAGGAGACGGATCCATCGGACAGTCTGTCTCCCTCCTCCATTCCGGGCCAGTTGTCTCGAGTCGGCGAGGATGCGAGCAGCTGCGATGTCCACCCTGGTGATGTAGGTGGTGCAGAGTCTACCTCTGCATCAGCCATCGCTGCTCTCGCCATTTCCTCCTCCAGTCTGGTCATATCTTGGTCGTTTGTCTGGGTCGGTTCTGTGGTCTCAGTCACAGTCTCGGTGTCAGTCCTGACGTCAGCGGGCTGGGCCTTGGGGTAGAAGCGGACGTATGTAGACCCAAGAAGGTACGATATACGTCGCTCCCGCCCCAAGACCTTTTCGGCTTCATCGGTCGGGATTCCCAAGGTCAAATATGTCCCGTGGTTATCCCCACTGACAGAAGTTGCCCTGTACAGTGACCACCTCCCGATGTCGTACCAAGTATTCTGACGAATCAGAATGCTCTGGAGCCGCGCTATGTCCCCATTGTACCTGGGAACGAAGAGCGCAGCTCTGACACGGGTAGGCACGTCGGTCTGTCGCATGACGGTCAGAGTCAGGTCAGTGTCTGGGAGTCTTATTTTGGGCACATTCAGGGTAAGCCAGGTCAGGGAGTTGTCGTCCTCGCACCACATCTGCACGGTGCCGTCCGCTACCCGAGGGTATCCGCGGAAGGCCGGGAGTGGTTTCGTCGGGTCGGTTTCCATAACCAGTCTTTCTAATTCTGTCCGAATGTGTGTCGCCTCAGTGTGTGTCAGGTCTCTGGAGGGGGGGGAGAAGCAGATCGCTACGGAGAGTCGCGCCGGAATGTCCTTTGTGGCTCGCGCGTAGGTTCTCTGCTCCCCTTGAGCAGCTTGGGTCCTCACACGTTTCGGGTTTCCCTGAAGCGTGCTCGGCGAAGCCGTATCGTCAGGACGTTCCCTCTTCGCCGCACCCGAGCCGCTAGGTTCAGGTTGTGGTTTGGAGGTGCCCGGAAGATTTCTAGGCTCCAGGTTATCCCCGCGTGGGGCCCGAAGCCGCTTCCCCCTCGCCCTTCTCGGTGGTCTTTCGGTGTCGCGTCTTTGTCGATCTGGGTTCTGGCCTACAGCTCCGGTGGGTTCCAACGCTACCGGAGATTTTTTTTTTTTTTTTGTGGCGGTCCCCCAGCCGAAGCTGGGCTATCCGCAACCCGCCCACCCGCTCGGTTGCATGAGAAGAAGTGCCTGGCGGTCCAAAATCGTCTCGTCGCGTGGATACGTGTAGCCCCGCGTCAGGACGACTCAGCCGGCCCCGAGGCATCGGCCCCGAGGCAAAAGGGGTCATTGTTTTGTACTCATCATATTGAACAACTTTTACTAGGGGACCAACACTGAAATCGTGCAGAACAAAATCAGTGGTTCAGTTCATTTTTTCGACTTATGCACGCGCTCATAAATGCATGGGGCAGTCGAGTTTTTTTCGCGATTTCATTGTTGGTCCCATAGTAAAAGTTGTTCTTAATGATGAGTACTATGAACCCTTTTCAGGTGTTGCGTTTATTCTGTTACCCGCTGTTTACTAATCAATCACTCTTTTTATCTTATCTTATCAATCAATGTTCCCACTGGTGGGACACATGTCTTCTCTCTGTGAGAAGGGTCACACGGTCCGGATTGGGTAATGTCTCATGACTTTAAATTGGTGGTTCTACATGTTTTAGTTCACTCAAAAATATCTTCAACGAGTAGCAATCAAATACAACTAGACATCAATTACCAAGATCTAAGAGCCAGTCAACACTTCTGCAAATTCCATCGAAATAATAAGTAAGGCAAAACAAGCCGCGCTATCTCGCGAATTTTGCGATAAAGATTTGACCAAGTAACTCCATTGGCTGCTCTAGATTAAAATAACAAACAATTAGCGCCATCTACGCGGAACTAATTTGACAGTGAACGTCCCCTTTGTTTAGGAAGTAACCTTTTTCTTTAATTTTTCAGGCGGAACATTCCCAATGCCACCGGCCGCAGCCCACCTGTGCACAATGATGCCCCCTCCGTCCTGCTTCCGAGGACCCTTCGTAGCCATCGACCGGCTGATGCAGCTCTTCAACAGGATATCACTGCCTGACAAGCGTAAGTAGTAGTAAAATACCAGTATTTTATACAGAGCGAGTACCTATCCGATCTACACAATAAGATACCTGGACTGGTTAACGCACCAGGGCCTGCAGCCTCGACATGTGGCGATTTCGGTAACGAAAAAAATCTAAATTCGAAAAACTACGACTTTGGATGGGAAACCATCAAATGACGTCTTCCGCTCTGGGTGGAGCGGAAGGGCGTGTCACACTCTTACTGACTAAAACCCATCCGTGTTCCTTCTAAAGCCCTTTGCGTTCCAGAGCCGCGGTCACACTTTCGAACAAATTCCGCAACAAAAGTTTACGACTTAGTTCAGTAATTTGACCTTTGCAAGCGATGAAATTCGCTGGCTTTGAATGTAGAGCGACTACCAGATATCGATATTTTTAAATTAATCTTTCAATCGTTAAGACTTATCGACTGAATTCGGTTGGTATCTATGTCGAGACCAAAGAAAAGATGGATGGATTGTATTAGAAAAGCAAAGGGAGTTAGTGATAGCGTGACGGTTGACAGGACAGAATGGAAGAAAAAAACGTGTTGCGCCGACCCCAAGTAACATGGGATAAGAGCAGGAAGATGATGATGATCTATGTCGAGACTGCAGGCACTGGACTGGGTAACACGCTATGCCTTGGCAAGACTTTCCCAGACATTTCCCAACTATGTTGCGGTTAGCTACTTGTCGAACAGGATTCAACTGAATACCAGTATTTTAAATGGAGCGACTACCTAACCCAGACATATGATACCGTTTAGGAACACCGGTGCCAGATTTTCTGACTTCTGACTACCCGTGACGACTGTCAAAGAGAGTGCCGACAGAAGTGAAAACTTAAAAAAAAAAACGCCCATCGCGCATCGCGAATCGCGTAGCGATCGATTCGAGATATAAAATCATAAATATAATCGTAAGTCGAATCGCAAAAATAACCAAAATTTGGGCTCCCTTTCTAAAACCCCGTTGAAAGTTCCATACGACCTAAATTCATTAAAAGAAACTTAAATTAACACACAATTCCCATACCCCCACTACTAGTAGAATACTACGTTATACACAGAGGTGTCGGTTACAGTAACAGTATCGCGAGTTAGATGGTTTTTTCCCATCTCAAACATGCCCAACGCGCCTTAAGAAGTATTCACTTCAATAACTAATCTTCTTCTATTACATTTACAGCGCCAGCACCGACCCAAGAGAACGGCTGCGATACTAAACTCTTCGACTTGGCGCGTTCCGTGCACTGGATCGTGGACGACGAGGGAATCACCACTGTGGCTAGCAAGGTACCGGCTGTTTACTGTCATCATTCATCAACATGACTGCTCCGTTGGTTTCGCGGGGTTGTGGGTTCGATCACAGGCCGGGCAAAAAGTTCCGTAGGGTTTTTCCAGAAGCCAGATCTCTCTACGGACATGTTGTATTGCCGTCCGATCGGAACACGATAGTGGGTTTTTTTTTTGTTTTATGTATGGGAAATCATCAAATGACTTCTTCCGCTCTGCGTGGAGCGGAAGGGCATGTCAGACTCTTACTGACTAAAACCCATCCGTGTTCCTTCTAAAGCCCTTTGCGTTCCAGGGCCGCGGTGACTCTTTCGAATAAATTCCGCAACCCTGGAACATGATAGTGATGGAAGAGGGAGTGCATCTGTGTTTGCGCACACACTGTGTACTGTAATATATCTCGCGCCGATCTAGTCTCCGTTGAGATTGGCCGCAGTGACCGAAATCGTTCGGGAGGACTACTATTATTATCATCACTAGTCTACAGCAGCGCAGTCCAGGGCTGGACATGGCCTCTCCAATCACACGCTACTCATGTCGTTTCACTGCAACTCTCACCCAGCTGCTGCTAGCCACGCCGCTCGTATAGTTGCTCTACCTATCACCACATTCCATCAATACGTGGAATGTCCACAAGGTTTGTGAAAATAAATTTAACTTGTATTTCCTTCAGGCTCGCCGACGGAAAGCGGGAGAAGATTCGGATGACGACGAGTTGGGCGTGGCGCCGCCTGCCAACGACATCTACCGCCAGCGACAGCAGAAGAGAGTCAAGTAGTGTGTGCGCGCCACATGGACCTCCCCACGATGCAGACTTCCATACACTTCTATAGAATTTTGTTTGTGCAGCATTTTGTGCAGACAAGTCTGTATCGTGTGGACCCACTATAACTGTAAGGAGAAGGATTTTGTATGTATTCAAATTAACTGAACGATTTTTTAATAAAATTATGGAATGACTAAAGTTTTGTGTTTTATTTAGACCTGAAGGCCAATTCTACTATTTTTAATCTTTTGAACGCCTTAGCGTGAACCTGACGCCAAGCCACAAATAGCCTTACTTTTTTCACATATTTGTGACGTTAGGCGTACAGGGCACGCGCTTGCTTGTCATGTATACGTGACAATGGTGATCAAAAGGTTAAGCAGTTTGCAGTCTCATCTCAGTCGCAATCCGACAAAAACACCTTTCTATACATTTTGACAGACATTGTGTGAAAATTGCTTAAAAATTAGTAGCATTGGCCCTCGGATCTTTTTCGAGGCGAGAGATATAGGTAGATAGAATATTCTTTCTACATTGTACACCATAACAAACTAGAATTTTCAACTTGAAACATTGTTAGAGAGTTTCAGGCACTCTTATCGCTTATGCTAGGATAGCAAGCTAGATACTGGACTATATTGTTCTTTGCCCGACTTCAGAATCGAAACCACGGCCCCACACTCAGCAGTCAAGTTTGCGATCGAAAGGCAAATGGATTATCTGTGACAACGCGGAGTTTGGGACACGATGGACACCCCCGTGCCTCGGAAAGAATTTAAAGCCGTTGTTGCCGATCTGTCTTCGGTTGGGTCAGATTGTCGTCCGAGGACTATACCTACTACGTGGGATTGTTGGAAATAACCGGTAATAAAACAAGAAAACTTCAAAACTAAAAAAATTAAATACTGTAATCAGGAATCTACACTTTGACCTTAAAATTACAAATGTTTCTCTTGGCTAAAACCGGTGTATAACGAAAAACCGTAAATTATCGAAAACCATACCATATTACACATTTGTTGAGACATGAACCGATTTTTTTTTAAAAATCGGTAAATTTAGGGTCAGCTATTGTACTACTATCGGTATGTTCTTCTAAAACCGGGGTTTATCGGTCAACCTCTCCGAACACAACGTCCACTGTTCCTATGATGGCGACAATATCAGCTAACATGGAGTTCTTGCCGAGCTTCTCTAGAGCGGCCAGGTGAGCGAAGCCGGGGGCCTTGATCTTACATCTGTGGGAAGAATTGGTTACATCATTTAGCGCGGCATATCACTACATATTAAAAAATACAACCTACTAACAATAAAACACGACAAAGTTATTTTATATAACTTTAATTTCGGAAGTCGGTGTTTTTGGTTGTTTCTTCGTAGTTTAACACTGACTTCCGAAATTAAAGTTATTTTATACTTTGTAGTGTTTTATTTTGGAAGTCGGTTGTCTCTTTTTAAAGTTTTTTTTTATTTTTCACTTTTTAGTGGTACCCCACATCTAACAAAACCGCTGGAAAGTCATAGGAAAGTAAAATACGCAATTTCGTTTACTTGGATGACATATTTTTTTCAGATATTTTAATTTAAAAACACAGCCATTGAACCGATTTTAATAGCATATTTCAAATCGGTTCATAAATGACGGAGTTATGAGGTAACAAACATACAAACGAATTGAACCTCCTCCTTTTTTTGAAGTCGGTTTAAAACAAAGTCCCTCGCCGCGTCTGTCTGTTTGTACGCGAGATATTCAAAAACTCCAGGACGGACTTTCCAACTGTATACACCAATGGACGGAGTGATTCATGAGGAATGTTAAGGTGTATATTCATTATGGTTTTGCATAAATTGGCTGAAATTAGACGGCGATTGTTGAAAGTGTCGCAAAAAATCATGCCGACTAGGAACTTACGAGTATAACTTTATGCTGTACTACTAAAGGAGGGGGTAGAGCCGGTTGGCAGTTTCAACGCGAAGACTGGTTTCTTATATCTGCACGATGGTGTTGACACAGACCAGCTGTAAAACAGACCTGTAAGGCTTGGAGCCGCCATCGGAGACGAGGTAGATGCCGAACTCGCCCTTGGGAGCCTCCACCGCGGTGTAGGTGGCGCCGGGCGGCACCTGGTAGCCTTGCGTGAACAGCTTGAAGTGGTGGATCAGCTGTAATACATACCTGTAAGGCTTGGAGCCGCCATCGGAGACGAGGTAGATGCCGAACTCGCCCTTGGGAGCCTCCACCGCGGTGTAGGTGGCGCCGGGCGGCACCTGGTAGCCTTGCGTGAACAGCTTGAAGTGGTGGATCAGCTGTAATACATACCTGTAAGGCTTGGAGCCGCCATCGGAGACGAGGTAGATGCCGAACTCGCCCTTGGGAGCCTCCACCGCGGTGTAGGTGGCGCCGGGCGGCACCTGGTAGCCTTGCGTGAACAGCTTGAAGTGGTGGATCAGCTGTAATACATACCTGTAAGGCTTGGAGCCGCCATCGGAGACGAGATAGATGCCGAACTCGCCCTTGGGAGCCTCCACCGCGGTGAAGGTGGCGCCGGGCGGCACCTGGTAGCCTTGCGTGAACAGCTTGAAGTGGTGGATCAGCTGTAATACATACCTGTAAGGCTTGGAGCCGCCATCGGAGACGAGGTAGATGCCGAACTCGCCCTTGGGAGCCTCCACCGCGGTGTAGGTGGCGCCGGGCGGCACCTGGTAGCCTTGCGTGAACAGCTTGAAGTGGTGGATCAGCGCCTCCATCGACGTCTGCAAGTTACGGGGAAGACTAATGCTATTTCGGTCTAGTAAGTCTAAGGGTGCGACCATCGAGGATATATTATAATCTCCCCAGGGATATGCTTTGGGGTTCCGTGTGCTGATGGTGATCACCGAGAGGTTTTAGTAACGTAAAACCCGAAAAAGTCAAGGTACTTTTTTAAGGTTTCCACCGGATAACAAAAACACACGAAGGACATTGCGTTTTATTTTGGTTCTAATTTCGTCAAGAAAAGTTCAGGACTTCCATCGACGTCTGTAAGTATTGTTCTAACATAAAGAAGCGACAAGAATAATGTGTTTTAACTTGGTTTAAAAGAGTATCCATGGGCCTTCGTCCAAATTGAGAGCTACGCTTCCGAATGAGCAATTAATTTGATCTTTTTGTCTGACTGACTTCTCAAAAATTCAAAAAAAATTACATATTATACATATTACAAAAGTAGTTTTTGCCCGCGGCTTCGTACGCGAATATCCCGATTTTTCCCGTTCCCGTAGGAATTTCAAGAAATCCTCTCTTAGTGCTCCCCTACACTCCACAAGGAACCTACATGCCAAATTTCAGCTTTCTACAAACAGTGGTTTCGGCTGTGCGTTGTCACTCAGTCAGTCAGTAACGGACGAGTTTTAAATATATTGATGATAGTAAAATCGCGGGTGGTATGTTTTCAATTAGCGACAAAAAAACTGAACAGATACTATTAAAATTTTCTCTAATAAAGTATTTTCGACATAATTTTTTTTTTTCAAAATTTAAAATTGATTGATGATTTCGTTTCGAAAATGCGGGAAAATTATCTATGGTCTGGTGGTGGTATGGTCTTTTGGCTGTACTGATTAGTTTTCAAGGGGTAAGTTCTCAATACCTTCATCTCCCCTCGGGTAGGCGGAGTCAGCTTAGCGTCATCCGTCTTGATCTCCCCGGGAGGCATCTGGTTGAGGCACTGGTCGATGATGCGCAGCGACTGGCGCATCTCCTCCACGCGGCACAGGTACCTGTCACGACACACTTGCTTACAACAACACTAGAGTAAGAGTCAAGACAATGAGGCGCAATCTAAACATGTACCAAGCAAATCGACCCCTATCCCAATACCGTAATGCACACATTTATATCGAGACAAAAAGACGATTACGTTCGTTATCGTAGTGTTACCTGTCGTAGCAGTCTCCGTTGGTGCCGATGGGCACGTCGAACTCGAGGTGCTCGTAAGCGTCGTAGGGCTGTGACTTGCGTAGGTCCCACTTGATGCCCGAGCCGCGCAGCATCACGCCGCTGTAACAACAGGAGCTCGTCAGTATATACAGTGTGAACGGAGACATCCACTGTGTCTAGTGTGTCTGCTCACCTGAACCCGTAGTTGAGCGCGTCCTGCGCGGTCACCACGCCGATGTCCTTGGTCCTCTGCACCCAGATCCTGTTGACCGTTAGTAAATCTTCTACCTCGTCCAGGCGCTCCGAAAACTTCGAACTAAACTCGTAGATGTCGTCCATCAGACCTAAAGGCATATCCTGTAAGAATGTGTAAGATTTAAGATCACATGGCATAAACTGGAACTCATCTTTGTAGCTCAGTGGGTAGAAATAAAACATAATTATCTATAAATATTACTCAAATTAGAGTACTTTACTATAGGACTGATTCTGAAATATGGAAACAGAAAGCAGTTTCAAACAAAAAATCAATCCAATTTATGTATGCAACTTTACAGACTTGATCCCATGGTGAAAAATGTTTGTATTTATGGGTGACGAAGCAGAATAATCAATGACAGTAATGAAACAAGAGAATTAGAGAAGATTGTGGGCCATTCTACTTTTCCAGTAGTCAATATTTACCAGAGAAACTCCTCCGGGTCTGATGTAAGCAGCGTGCATCCGAGCGCCGCTGACTCTCTCGTAGAATTCCATCATCTTCTCTCTTTCTTCGAACAGCCAGAACAGAGGGGTCATTGCCCCCACGTCCAGAGCGTGAGAACCCACTGCCATTAAGTGGTTTAGGATGCGGGTTATCTCCGCGAACATGGCTTAGGAGAAAATAAACAAATGTTTTTGGATAAACAACTTTAAAACTTGGACATAGAGTTCAATTAACCCGACTATTTTTATAGTACGTATACGTAGTAAGATGTTTATTCAAAGCCAAGTTTTCTTGATTTGAATATATCAAACACCCCATGCGGCAGATTTTTTTCATGCTCCCCTGTACTTTTCTTTCTCTTTTAATGGAGATCCGCTTACAACAAAAAAACAAAATATTCTGTATTGTGTGGTGAGTCGGTAAGATGAGAGCAGAATAAGATATATTAATACTGCAAATATGAAGACTGTAGCTTCAAACGTTTATCCGCTAGACCCTTGAGACAAATTGACAGACTGACGGCTGGATGAGCGAGAGCAATGGGGCTCCGTTTGGACACTTCAGGTACGGAAGTTTAAAAATACTGATCCGTGCGTGCGACTCAATACCGTCTAAGGATGAAATCACAACACTTACATAGTTGTGATTTCATCCTTAGACGGTATTGAGTTCGTGCACAACAGAATCAGCGTCAATGTTGATCAAGCCGAACTCCAAGAGGTCATGAAACGAATACTTTGTACTGAGATGAAGACAAATGAAGAAGAATGGAAAAGGAAGACCTGTTACGCCAAACACAACTAAATTTGGATAAGGGCAGAGGATGATAAATGACTTACTTCTAATATACTTGGCCCTGATCGGGATATCGATGTTGAGCAGTTTCTCGACAGCGAGGCTGTAGCACTGCTCGTTGCACATCATGGACACGTAGTCCAGGCGGTCGAAGTAGGGCAGCGCCTGCGTGTAGGTCTTGTACTCGATGAGCTTCTCCGTGCCGCGGTGCAGCAGCCCGATGTGCGGGTCGGCGGCGCGCACCGTCTGGTAAAGTGGGGGGTTGGTACGACGTAGTCCACGCGACAGTCCAGTGAGAGCTGTCCTCGCATTGGCTTAGGCATTAGGCTTTACGAGCAATGGGAGGTCAGCTTGTTGGGTCGTGTGACGAACCCGCACAATGCTCACTCCTGTCCGACCCACATAGCGAAGGCAAAATTATAGCCTGGTTTCATGGTCATCTTCTTCTCCCTCAATTTTGGCATTACTAGCTTCGGAAGATACCCTTGACGAATTGCAAACTTGATTTTAAAACCAACTTAATTCTTGGTATCAGCACCTAACCCCAATCATGAAAATGATATTCATGACCAATAACTTTCAGGTTTACTAGTAGTCGGCCATCTTGAATGTTAGAATATCTTATGCTTAGGGTTCTTGTGTGAGGCGGCATGGGCGTGCAGTAGGCTACAGTAAGGGTAGGCCAGCCCATACATAATGCCCAAAAAAAAAACTCACCACATTATTAAGGGTTGAAATGACGATACTGACGATGCGAATTTTCGACGAAAAATTTTTTTTTGGGCATTATTTCTGGGCTGACCTACCCTTACTGTAGCCTACGGCACGCGCATGTGAGGCGGAATGTCTACTTTTTTGCGTTGTATGCCAGTAATCGCGAGATGGGGCAGATCACGAAAGAGATAGACGCAGTTAGCGACGCGCTCATGATTTTTAGATTCATAGCCAATAAGTTAATAACATATAATTATGTATAACCTAAGTACAGGTGTATGGGCCGCTGGACCCCCACCCAACACGCCGGCAGTTGTCCGTACGAGCACCGCAAGCGGGTGTGCTTGCGTGTGTTTACCTTGTTTGTTAACATTATCCGTGTTCTTTTCGAAATATAAGTTGTATAAGCCATCTTCTCGTTTCACTGCGCTGATTACCACAAATGCCTTCCTTAGCAATTAGCAAAAAAAGGAATGGAGGGAGGCCTTTGCCCATCACTGGGCAGTTCAGGCTAGATATGATAATAATGACAACGACAGTAGGCAGGACCTCAGTTAGTATGTACAACTGAAGAGTTAGATCTGTCTGTAAGCTCACGAACCCACCTCCCCGTCCAGTTCTAGCACCAGGCGCAGCACGCCGTGGGCCGCGGGGTGCTGCGGACCGAAGTTCAGCACCATGTTGCGCACCTGCTTCTCTCCAGGGGTGATCACACCTGAGGGACGGGTCACGGATATTGTCGGAAGATATAATTAAGACTTAAAAATAAGCGAGATAACCATTGCGCAGGCTTGTTAAGGTGAAAGCCTTTTCTTATACTGAACTAGCGAAGTAGCGACCCGCCCCGGTTTCGCACCGGAGCATGGGGTTTTTACAGAAAAAATCGAATTAGTCCGCCAGATAGATTTCCAAAGAATATTGGACACGTATTTTTTCACGTATATAAAAAACTAAGACGATACGGTGCGCTGAAAACATGTCACTTCGCTGGTAAAATTGTACCATCATAGTCGAGAGAATTCATGTATGCTTCTTTGGCACCTAAAGAGCTAGATGGATTTTAACAAATGAGGTTTCTTTTGATTCGTCTTAAATGCCAAAGCGACATTTCTCGGCACTAAGGGACCGATTAAGGAAGAAGAAAATCTAAATTAATTTTTAAAACTTACCATGGTATGGTTGATGTTTCAACAGAGACGTGACCTCGTCAGGGAGCATCACGGCTCCCTGGAATTGTTTCACATAATCTTCGTCTGGCATCCATCTGTGAGCGTTACGCTGGCTACTGAAAGTTATTAATACCCATTGTACTAATGAAAATAATAAACATTCAGAATTCCCAACTCAAGGTTTGCGATAGAGCTCAACACCACACTGCGATCCATAACATAAATCAATGTCGTTTGTTCAATGAGCTGTGAGCTAAAATAACAAGTATGTGGAACTATATGGGTATGCGGAACAGGGTGTAAGACGCGCATACCTCCATTGAAAAGTGAGGATTCTCCACCAGACGGGTGTTGTGTCTCGAGGAACTCTTTTTTTTTTTTTTTTTTGATTTCGGGTGGAAATCCTCATAGAAATCCTCCACCCTGGGGCGGGTGGAGGGGTCTGTCAGACTCTTACTCACTAAAACCACCCCGGTGTTCCATCTCCCACCTACGCCGGGGATCGCGGGAACGTATGCGACTTCCGCAATCCCCGGCTGGTGCCGGCCCGCCACTGCGGGCACCTCGCGTCGGCGAGGGGAGCGAGGTGTTTGACTCCCCTCGCTACGTCAAAGAGGGGCGCACGGGAACACCACGCGCCGCCACCTCGGGTCCGGATGAATGGGGGGCGACGAACATCCCCAAGTCCGTCGCCCCTGGACCCAATTTGGGGGGCCGGAAGAGGGCAGCTCCTCCGACGCCCGATGCGCCTGCTGCGGGCAGGGAGAGCGGTTGTGATCTCCCTCTCCCTTTCCGCAGCCTCCTTCTGCGCAATAACTGTCTCGCAGAAGGAGACTACCGCGTCCCAGGACTCCTCACCGCCGACCATAGCATGAACTACGGCCGGCAGCGAGAGGTCTCAGCCTACAACAGAGATGAGGGCACGGCGGTCTCGAGGACACCTGACCTATGGTTCATTGTTGAAGTCGGGCTGTTGTACTTATATGTTGAAATCGCGTGGAGACTTGTGTGATGTCTATTTTTTTTTGTAGTGTGGCGGCAAAGATACCGCTACAGAACCCTGATAGGTACAACCAGAAGGTTTCGCGGCAGACTACGTAGCAGCGGGACAACTTGGAAAAAACTGACGCCTAGTGGTCCACGAAAGTCGTAGCGTTTGACCAATCAAATACGAGGATTTTAATCAGCAAAAATATTTTGTATGTCAGTGTTGTACTGAAAAGTCACAACAATGGTGTGTTACCTAATAACTCAGTTTTATTGCCATACCAACAGCTTAGGTTTTGCTCAGTTTTTAACGTGCTGCTAAAGAGTTTATTCCGGCTGGAGCGGAGAGGAGAGGAGCGGAGCGGAGCCGTTTCAATATTAACTAATATAATTGCATAAAATCGCTTCAGTGGACAGGCATTTGCGAACGAGTTTAAAAATACATACACACTGGGAAGCGGAGCGAGGCAACGGAGTGGGGAAGCGAAGCGAGGAAACGGAAAAAACCCGGCCGCCCGCTCAAACTCAATGGACAGACACAGGCCGCAACTCCGCTTAGCATTAGTCCTGCTCTCCGCTCCACTGCGTCGCTCCGTGTCAATGGACTGGACAGGCAGCCTTACTCTCCTATACCTAACTAAACTTGCCAATTTTGACATCCGCGGTGTTAAACCTTAAACGACGACGGGCGATAGTGTAGATATCTTGTAACTTTATATCAGAAGATTTTTTTTAATCTGATTATTTTCATTCAGAGATAACTCCCTACAAGCAAACAGACAATTTTAACTCTTTAGGATATATATTTTTAGATTCTTTGATAATAACCTTCGTCATAGTAACACAAGTTGGGATGATTTGCAGATTTATTTTAAGATATGCACAGTCACCGTGAAGGTCCTATATGAATAATCTCACTTGTGTAATCAGTGATTGTGTATTTTTGTGTATAGAGATAAATACTTCAATATAAAGATATGACAGAAGTTGATGAATCAATTACATATTGGAATAACCCTCCTTTTGCTTCGCCGCAGTTGTCTGGTAAAAAATATTACACCCGTTATTATAAATGCGAAAATGAGTGTGCTTGTTTGTTACGCTTTCACGCAGCACGCCTTAATCACTGAAACGATTTTGATGAATTTTGGTACCTACCTACAGAGATAGACGAGACCCTGGTGACGGTTATACCTATCGTCGGTGATACAGCAATAGCGCGAAACTAAACATTGCTATAAGGTCTTATTTTCGATGCAGCAATACCCGAAACTACACTTTGCAATAAGGTCTTATTTTCGATACTGCAATACCGAAATACACTTTTTTATAAGGTCTTATTTTCGATACTGCAATACCGCGAAACTAATCTTTGCAATAAGGTCTTATTTTCGATACTGCAATACCGAAATACACTTTTTTATAAGGACTTATTTTCGATACCGCAATACCCCGAAACTACACTTTGCAATAAGGTCTTATTTTCGATACTGCAATACCGAAATACACTTTTTTATAAGGTCTTATTTTCGATACTGCAATACCCGAAACTACACTTTGCAATAAGGTCTTATTTTCGATATTGCAATACCCCGAAATACACTTTGCTATAAGGTCTTATTTTCGATACCGCAATACCGCGAAACTAATATTTGCTATAAGGTCTTATTTTCGATCCTGCAATACCCCGAAATACACTTTGCTATAAGGTCTTATTTTCGATACCGCAATACCGCGAAACTAATATTTGCTAAAAGGTCTTATTTTCGATACTGCAATACCCCGAAATACACTTTGCTATAACGTCTTATTTTGGATACTGTTATACCCCGAAATACACTTTTTTATAAGGTCTTATTTTCAATACTGCAATACCGCGAAACTAATATTTGCTATAAACTACACTTTGCGAAAATCTATATTTACGCGAGCGATGCTACGGGAAGAAGTTAGTAGAAAGATAAATAAATTATAATTATGATAGAAGCATCAATCACAAAATGGCACAACATAACAACATATAAAGCATGGCAATACATTTTATATATGCGTGGAGAATATTTCACCCGCCCGGATAAAAATATCGGAAGCTGGGTAGGTACCATCATAGTATTATGTGATGTGTCATATCAAATGAAGGGGTTTATTGTGAGAATCTCATATAAGTATGTTTTGTTCGTAATTTTAAAATTAATAATTTTGAAGTAACTTAAGAAAATTGAAGATTCTTCGAAAATGGTCAGACTAAAATTTATTAAAAAAAAAAACACCGACAACTAGTTCTTTACTAGTAGATGTCACCGGATATTTCGAAAACGCCGTAAGATTGTAAAATATCGCGTGAAATTGTAAAATAAGACACGGATACCTATAAGTATTGGAAACTATCGGATTAGGATGATATTAAATTTATAGTATACCTCCTTACCTACAAAATAATTATATCGATTTTTTCATAATATATCCAGAAATTATATCTTACGGAGTCTGCAATTTTCCGGTGACAAAGATAACTGGAAAACCTATAAAAAGTCAATGGTTTTAAAGTAACTTGTTAAAAAGTATCATTCAGACGGAACCCCTTGCGCGTGAGCAAGACTCGCACTTGGCCGGTTTTTTATTAAGACCGGACACTTACTTTCTCAACGACGCCACACCAGTCTGCAGACGGCATCCATGAGAAGCCGAGGCAGCTTAATGAGTAGTTAACAAAGACATCTTAATTACAGAGAGTACATTATCAAAGCCCGCAAGACCCCAATCAGCCCTTGGCCATACGCAGACATTGCAACATGTAGTTATCTGAAACACCTGAAACCATACAATACAACATAGTTTAAGCAGAGCAGAAATAGAGGTGCAATTCCTGTATTTTTAACATGTTAACAATCCCATCAGCAATAAACACTACCTTCACTAGTTTGTACTACCATAGGGTTACACTGAGTCATTACCGCACAATTATGGTACAAGGGCTTGGCAGGACCATGCTACGTGTACCATATAGAGTACAATGGATTTTAACATATCGCTCATTTGGAGCGACAGTGACACAAGTGCAAAATTTGTAAATTTTACACTACGCCAGTTTTAAGATTTTTTCCGGAATCCGCGCGCCAAAATGGAATATTTCAACGACTTTTCACTCTCTAGCGGACGTTTTTTGAACTTACAAATGTGATATTTTTACTCCTAACGTAGATTTTGGTGTAATTAGGTCAGTTTCGCATTTTTTTGCAGTTGTGTCACTGTCGCTCCAAATGAGCGATATTAAGAAAGTTTGCTTTCTAATAATTATTTTTACTAATTATTATTATATAATTATTATTACAAAATTAATTATAAGGTTAAAATAGTTTGACAAATTTTCACGTAGTATTCAGTAGCTCTAGCCAAAGATATCCAAGCAAAAAAAACACTGAACACTAGAATAAACACATCCATCAGGGTAGGTAAATACTTGATGTGTTCACGTGTGCCTGCAAATTTGTAGTATCAGAATTATGAGATAACAAAGGCATGGATGTGTTGTGTGTCTTTCTTATTATTATTTTTACCATTGTCCTTATTTTGGTGGTCTGAATGATTTCTAAAAGTTTGTCGGTCTATTTTAATGGAACCTTATATAGGTATTTTCGACATTGATTGACCCTGAGATGGGATTGCAACTAGAAAATATAATTATAAAAACTCTGATTAAAATTTGTTTAACACTGGTCATCAACCCCTAGCAGGTGCTACAAAAGATCAGATATTTTCATGTCTAATCCTGTAGATTTTTAATGAAATACAGGTTAAAGTTGTTTTGAAATACAGGAATTGGTCTTCTGATTAAAACACCAACATGACCAAGTCGCCACATTTACTTTTTAAACACCAGAGCGTAAACGCATCAGCATGCCCCCGATGTCAAACACATCCACACCCCCCAAGCCACAAATTCGCCATAGTTTTTGTCACATATTTGTGACGTTTGTTGTACAGGGCACACTCTTGCTTGTCTTGTATATGTGACAATGGCGTTCAAAAGGTTAAAGCATAAAGCTTGCATAGCAAAGCATCAAGCCAGATGTCGTTCAGTTTTTTAAGACCACTTGCACAAACCTAAGGTTATATCTTACCTCTTACTACTACACTGGTCATCACAAAAATCGACCCAGCGAATGTTTTTCGATATTCCCACTTTTTTAAATTTTGAATGAAAAAATTGTCTTACAACTGTTTTGTTTTGATTAATTTTGTTTATTTTTACAATTTACGCATAAAAAAACTAATAACAAGATGAAACTTAACAATTTCAGCAATAAAATTAAAATCGATAATTTTTACCCGATTTTTACACTGGTTTTCAAGTCACTGTAATTTTTAATTCTTAAAACTGCCTGCATTCGCCGTGTTAGTGATCTGATTAAAATTTCAACGGTCCCTTGAGGAATTCGGTCCCATTCTTTCTTAATAGCCGTTTCCAGATCTCCTAAGGTTGTGGGGGCTGGATCTCTAGCTCTCACCTTCTGTTTTAGCGTGTCCCACATGTGCTCTATGGGATTGAGATCCGGACTTCTGGCTGGCCACTGCATAACCCTAATGCCGACATCATTTAAGTACTGAGTGACAATGTGCGCTACGTGTGGCCGTGCATTATCGTGCATTAACTCAAATTCTTCTTCTCTCCGATATAACCAGCATAAGGTATCACATGATCTTCCAGGATCTCCGTTATGTAACGTGCAGAACTTAGAGCACCCCTGCTGATAAAAACAAGCTCGGTGCGCCCAGTCAAAGAAATACCACCCCAAAACATTACCGAGCCTCCACCGTAACTGACGGTTTCTTGTATGCAGCACTGGGCATAACGCTCTCCTGGTCGTCTCATGACATTGCGACGCCTATCAGAACCGTATAAAGTCATGCGGCTCTCATCAGAGAAGAGAACTGATGCCCATTGGTCTATAGTCCAGTTGAGGTGATTCCGCGCAAATTGAAGTCTCACTTGTCGATGAGCTGTGGTCAGTTGTGGTCCAGTTGCTGGCTTATGTGGTCTTAAATTCTGTTTACGAAGTCTCTGTCTCACAGTACTGTAACTTATTGCCACCCCGCGCACTTCACGTAAGCGTCGCTGAAGGTCAACACCGGAAAGGTGACGATTTCTGAGAGCTGATGTCACTATAAATCGATCATCTCTCTCATTTGTGACCCTTTGTCTTCTCCGATACTCGCCAGTCTCCAGAAACCTTTGGTATACTCGCCGAACCGCTGATCGGCTCAGATTTAAACTGCGGGCCACAACACGTTGACTTAAGCCTTGTTGCAGTAGGACCACAACTTGAGCTGCCTCAGCTTCAGTAGTATCCATCATTTTCAAACAAAATCGATCAAAAATACAGTGTTAGTCCGTAAAATTATCGTAATTAACAAATTCACCGTTTTAAACTTTGTCCCGGCAGAGAAATAACGCTCAACTGTGTCTCTACATAAACAAGCAAAATCACACTAAGAACAGTTTATGATAAAAAAATTGTTTTAAGTACCCTCAAATGCACTAAGATTTATGGTACCCATATGTCAAACATCTTATCTGACCCTAGAAATAAATAGAACAGTTCGAAACCTGTTATTTATGAACCCATAACAAGTACCTAATTGTGCAAAAACAGGGTGGGCCGATTTTTGTGTTGACCAGTGTATTATAGATGCGAAAGTTTGAATGGATGTTTATCACTCAATCACACGGCAACAGCTGAATGAAACTGGATGAGATTTCACCCTCACGATCCCACCCACCGCCCCGACGTACTCGACGTAGCTCTCCTCAAGAATGTCAACTTACGGTTGCATTCTGTGGAAGCGATCGACGAGTTCAACTCGGACCATCGGCCCGTGGTCATGGAGTTCGCTCCTAGATCGGGACCCATGGACCCCGCACAACCCCCCCCGACGAGTGATCACTGACTGGAGTCGAGTAAGCGAAATGCTGGAAGACACCAAGTCACCTCACTTAGACAAGATCCTCGACTTGATCGAGACCGCCACCGACACGACGGCCGCGATCGACTCTCTCACGGATCACGTGCAATACGTCTTGAACGAGTGTTCGAGGGAGACTCCGGCGGTGAGCGATCATCGCTGGAAGCTCCCGGACGATGTGCGTGACCTGTTGACGGAGAAGAACGCGGCTGTCCGTGCCTACAGCGCCTTCCCCTGTCAGAGTAACAAAGTTCACATGCGCTACTTACAGCGTAAAGTAAGTAATCGCATTAAAGAACTGCGTGACGCTGACTGGGATAAGATGCTGGGCGACCTCGAACCCAACCACTTGGCATTCTGGAAACTTCAGAAGAAATTACGATCTGCTGAGGTCACCTCATTGCCACCCCTCACGCGCCCAGATAACACCGTCGCCTTCGATGACGACGAGAAAGCCGAATGCCTAGCCGACAGCCTGGAGGCACAATGCACTCCCAGCTCTCTACCAGTAGACCAAGCTCACCTTCGCATGGTGGATGCTGAAGTCGAACGTGGAGCTTCCATCCCCCCCGTTGAGGACCCCGATGACCCCCTGCCCCCCGTCACTCCAGACGAGGTAAAGGAGATCATAGGCAAACTCAAACCCAGGAGCCCCTGGTTCCGATGGCATCACCAACAGGGTGATCCGTCTCTTTCCCGCCTCCCTGATAATGTTGATGACCGCCATCTTCAATGGCACTCTGTCCAACAACATGTTTCCACAATCGTGGAAAGGGGTTACCGTTATCGGTATCCCCAAACCAGGGAAGCCCAGGTCCTCCCCGACCAGCTATCGTCCCATCAGTTTGCTCAGCAGCCTGGGCAAGGTCTACGAGAGACTTATTTATAAGCGACTCAAAGACTTTGTCGAGGCCAAGAGCCTGATTCCCCCCGAGCAGTTCGGCTTCAGAGCCAACCATTCTTGCGTCCAACAGGTCTTCCGCATCGTTGAGCATATCAGCGACCGCTTCCAACGCAGCCAAGTGACGGGAGCCCTGTTCTTCGACGTGGCGAAAGCTTTCGACAAGGTCTGGCACAACGGTCTGATATACAAGCATATAGCTTGTATATCAGACCGTTGTGCCAGACCTCGGAGATGCCAGATCGTCTCGTGCTCATCTTACGAGACTTTTTGTCGAACCGCACCTTTCGATACCGTATCGAGGGTGCGCTTTCAGCCCCCCATCCCGTTCGCGCCGGAGTGCCCCAAGGCAGTGTGCTCTCGCCTCTAGCTTTCACGCTATACACCAGCGACATCCCGACCTTCCCCGGGACGCACTTAGCCCTGTTTGCCGACGACACGGCCATATATCGCTCCGGCAGAAGTGAACAGTGCATAGCTCGAGTCCTCCAACAATCGACCAACGCCCTAGGCGTCTGGTTCCGAAAGTGGAGGATCGAAGTTAACCCCGAGAAAAGCCAAGCGGTTTTGTTTGACAAAACGCGAGGCCGTTCCTCCAGACCCACTCCCAGCCCGATCACCATGTTTGGTAAGCCGATCCCTTGGGAGAAGCAAGCTAAATATCTAGGCGTGATCCTTGACCGACAACTTACGTTCGGTGAGCACATAAAGAAGGTACGCTCGCGTGCCTCTTTCGCTCTCGGTAGGCTCCACTCCATGCTGAATGCACGCAGCAAGCTGTCCCTAAGATGTAAACTGCGCATCTTTACGACGTGCATACGCCCCATAATGACGTATGCGTGCGCCACTTTCGCGCACGCAAAGTCGCACCATATCCATAGGATGCAAGTAGTTCAAAATCGATTTCTCCGAAAGGCCACGGGCGCCCCGTGGTTCATTAGGAACGAACGACTTCACGTCGACCTCAAAATCCCGACAGTGAAGCAGTTCATGAAACGACTATCGCAGCGTTTCATTGAAACTGCTTCAAAACACCAAAATCCCCTTATCGCATCGGCTACCCGATACACTCCCTCACAGATCAGTAGGACTCGCCGACCGAGGCATACCCTCGTCGAACCCGACGACCCCATCACCCAGATTCAAGAGAGCAGTAGGGAAACCAGCACTCTTCGAAAACACACACGACACAGACCGCGTTCCGTTTTCCGGCCCCGCCGCCGGGGCCCGTCGCGACGTCCCAGTAATAACCCTCCCCGACCTTTGATTACCGAGCCAGCCCGCGTCGCTGAGCCAGTAGTTTTAAACTCCCCAAATAATGTTACGACCCAGCCTGTCCCTTGCTGTTCCTCCCAAAATGACGCCGCTAGCCGAGGTCCGTATCCCACAGGGGATGCCCTAGCGAGCGGTCATGTAGTTTAATTTAGTTTGTAAGCCCTGGCTGGGTGCCTTAGAGTCATTTAAGGCCACCATAGGATAGTCCGGTTAAGCAGTCACCAGCCCTAGCGTGCAGAACTGCGAGTGGTCCACATAAAAAAAATAAAAAAAATGGATGAGATTTGGCACAGGGACAGTTTATTGTTTGGGGAATAGCACATAGTTTTTTTTTTCCAGGAGTATATTCTCTTGTGAAAAATTCCAACGTTCACGCGGGCAGTCGCAGGCGGCAGAAAATGTGACAAATATTTCGTACATAATGGGTTAGGAACTAATTCGGAGATAAAATATAACCGGTCTCTGCAAGCGTGTCTTACTCACATAGAGCATAATAAAAATGCAATAAAGAAGAAACATTTGTAAAGATAAGATAAGGTAGACCCAGGTACATTTGGTAGTGAGTGATATTGGGTTGTGTTGTGGGGATAATGATAAGATTTAGAAAAGATACACATTAGATACACAACGAATAATCGGAATAATATCCATACTCATTAATAAAGCAGACTCTAAATACATGTTATCCAAAGAAAATCTTAATAATCTGCTACTGGTCGTCTTAGGGGCGCCGCCGCTAAGAAGAAGCCGGCACCTAAGAAGCCTAAAGGTATTTATTGCTTCAGATTTTGAAGATTCTTAATTGTACAACTTATGCATTTTTAAATAGGTAGTGGTTTCAACCAGTTAATTTAGTAAGTGAAAGGGATACGTTTCAAAACTAAGGAAGGATTTTTAAATAAAATATAATAATAACTTTAAGGATATCATAAATTACAATTAACTACTACAATTTAATTTATTACTGAAACAATCAATATTTAAATTAATTATAAAAACAAAAATCTTATCACAAAAAATAAAAAACCAGTACCTATTAAAAACGTTTCACTTGAATACTGAGCTTGAACTGGAAATGGCTGATCAATTCTGTGTTTTTATAAATTCCGTAACGTTAAACTAAAGTGTTTATATGCGTGTAATGTAACGGGTTCAAAACTGACGTAAAATCGAAGCTCCGTTACACGCTTTAATGAGCGCAAACAAAACAAGAACCTACTAATTTTGTGAATCAAACAACGTTTTCATTATTAACTATCAATTCCAAACTTTATAAACTTGTATCTCTTATATTTTGTTGTTGTTTTTTTTGTTCATATTGATAAAGTTGTTCGGTTGACGGTTACGTTGGTTACTGCTGATCATTAGACTTTGCTGTCAAATTGATGACATGTCTCGCTCATTTCCGAACGGAACGTAGTCCCGTCAAAAATGGCCTCTCTGATCAATGTTTTGCTGCGAAAATCACCAAATTTGGGCCAAACAGCGACCCTTGCTAAGAACCTACCAGCAGTTTATAATGTGAAGTGAGTGGCTGTTGCATTAAAATATTAGTTATTGCTCGAATTGGAGTGGAATAGTGATATTAAAATTATGTAACATTTGAGGTTAAAATCCTAAGAAATCCCTTTATTTTATATTTCAGACGTATCATTTTCACTCTTATCATGAGTATGATTACATTAGCTTGCCGAAAGAAGTGTGAAAAACATAAAAAGTCTATTTGTGTTAGTTAAAAAAGTGGCCAAAGTTACGTTATTTTTTCAGATATAAACTTGGTAATTCCGAGTACTAGATATTAAATTAGGTAACAAACTGTATATATATAACAGTAACATCCGAATTAAAAAGAAAATTGTCTAGTATTGTGCGCCATAATAAAAGTGCTTTTATCAAAATAACACAAATAAAGTATCTTTACAAAGTAAGCTTAATATGAGTAATGGCTAATGTGCTAGAATTAACTTACTGCCAAAACAATGCTAGAAAGAGTTTTAAAGTCAAATAATATATGACTTTATTGTTTTATCACATTAGTGATTTAAATTGTAATTCTTTAATTTTTAATTTAGTGTAACATTTTGAAACTGTAAAAATTGTCACTGAAATAATGGAAATGATGTGAAAAATCAACAAATATCCTATAGCAATTGTTTTAAGCCGTGAAATTGTTTACATAAGGGTTTAAACATTCATAATTTGTCCAATTTAAAATCAGATTCAATGAAAGTGACAATAAGCTAATTGTCAGTCGAACTTTTATAAATACTTTTATATTCTACCACTTAAGCTTTCCAGCAGAGACTTAGGTACTGCTATTTCAAGCCAAGGCAGTTTCGAAAAAATAGCAGAAAATTATGTTCCAATATGAAAAACAATTTACTAGATTCAAAGCAACATCAACATTAACTATATAGCTTTTTCTCGAAACCGCCTTTTATAACTCACTGCTATCTCAATTACATTCATGGCAGTAAGTTTTGAAGAGACAATAATTTATTTACTGTCATTTTCGTTTATAATCTACAGCAGCCAGCGTAACGCACACAGATGGATGCCAGACGTAGATTACGTGAAACAATTCCAGGGAGCCGTGATGTTCCCTGACGAGGTCACCTCTCTGTTGAAACACTCTCCATACCATAGTAAGTTGATTATAAAATTTATTTTATCTACGTGGTAACTGTACTGTTTTATTGGTTAAAAATGAAGAAAATATGAATAAAATTTATTTAGCACATCAGAACATGAAACATGTAAATAATTGAAAAAACAAGGCACAATGAATATTGTGTTATTCTCAAATTAACCTATGGAATGCCAGAGCATAAACACATTGCCGTGCCCCCGATGCCAAGCCACAAATTTGCTGTACTTTTTGTCACATAATTGTGACGTTTGGCGTACAGGGCACGTGCTTGCTTGCGTTCAAAGGGTTAAACAAGTAGGTAGCCTGTTTATTTTGACAATGAAATTTTTTGTGATATTAAATTGTGATCCATCCCCCAGGTGTGATCGCCCCTGGAGAGAAGCAGGTGCGCAACATGGTGCTGAACTTCGGTCCGCAGCACCCCGCCGCCCACGGAGTGCTGAGACTGGTGCTAGAACTGGATGGAGAGGTGGGTTCACATCCTTAGAGCCAACTTTAGAGCTTAGAGTTAACTTACTATCTCTTAAGTTGCACATACAAATTATATTTGGCGGGGACTGCTGGGGCCAGTGCCTGCCAGGATTGCGGTATTTTTCGAAAGAGTTAGTTAGTTTTAAGAGAGAGAGCAAATACAAACTAAGTTTTGACATACAACACTAAAAAAACAGTTTACGAGCACACAAAGTACTAATCAAAGGGGATTTCAAAATCCAAATGGTGGCTACAAGGTAACTTGCAAATTATTTGTAATGGGCGTCATTTTTATGAGTTGCGTTGGATGCTGAGAACAAATATGTAGTTGATTTTTTAGCTTTGCATATAGCAACAAACTGAGTTACTTTACTCGCATACTACACTAGAAAAACATGCAAAAATAAAACGAAAGTGTATGTTAGCTTCCCACACTACGTAACCATAAAAGTTTTCAAAATCCAAGATGGCGCCTACTATTTTGCAGTCATAATTTTCGAGGGGAGCTGATAGCGAAAACGGAGTTGGTTTTAAAATCCAAAATTGCATTGCGTCATGGGTATCTTTTCTATGGTATTGATGCTAAACCTCATCGGTGGAAGAAGGTGGTTCTAAAACTAGGCTGTTATTTTGCTTCTTCTGTGTGGATGGAGTGAGCCGTAATCCACTACGCGAGCATAGTGCGAGTTAGCCACGCGACCCAACAAGCTGACCTCTCATTGCACGAAAAGCCGATACAATGCGAGGACAGCTCTCACTAGACTATCACGTGGACTACGTCGTACTAACCCCCCCACTTTACCAGACGGTGCGCGCCGCCGACCCGCACATCGGGCTGCTGCACCGCGGCACGGAGAAGCTCATCGAGTACAAGACCTTCACGCAGGCGCTGCCCTACTTCGACCGCCTGGACTACGTGTCCATGATGTGCAACGAGCAGTGCTACAGCCTCGCCGTCGAGAAACTGCTCAACATCGATATTCCGATCAGGGCCAAGTATATCAGAAGTAAGTATTTGTTTTGTAATATATAATTTCAGATAATCATAATCTAATCCACCTCCTCAAGTATCATCTTTAGCATTGTGTATTTGTTTTTAAATTGTTCATAAGTGACAGTTACATGCATGCATTTTTTATTTGCTTAATGAAACACTTATTAGCTCTAGTAAACAATTATAAAATCAATTTTAAAATACCATCATCAACGAAGAAGTTATAAAGCTTCAAAGATGACAATTAGAAAGAGAAGTCCGATACGAACTCTGACGTCAAATACTATGTCGTTATACAGCTGCCATAGAAAACGGCGTCTTCGCGAGAGAGACAGATATATTTGTTTAAAATAGTTACATCTCGTTTTTTTTTCGATCAATTTTGATTCTCCAAAGTGCCTTTTAATGGTCTAGTTGACATAAATGAATTGACTTTGATTTTGACTCATTTTTCTGTTAGTATTATATTTTTGTATATTTTTAAATAAACTGTATAGATAATAAATATTTTTTTTCAAGCATATTCCCTATTTGTCTAAAGAAAATATGGATTGCAACAGATTTGAACTCTGTTTTCTGTGACATAGAGTCGGTTGTTCCAAAATTTGGTAATGAACACTCAACCAAAGAGTTTGATCGATTTGAAAATTGTTTTTCGTTTTCATCTACTGAAGCAAATTCGGAACGTTTCTGTTTAAATACTGGACATTGAAACTTCTGTGTTGTCACCTATAATTCCAGCACGCTCCATGTATGCGGCTAGCCTAAAACTCTTCTAAATATCCACAGCCCTATTCGCCGAGATCACCCGTATCCTCAACCACATCATGGCGGTAGGCACCCACGCCCTGGACGTCGGAGCCCTGACTCCCTTCTTCTGGCTGTTTGAGGAGCGAGAGAAGATGATGGAGTTCTACGAGAGAGTCAGCGGCGCTCGGATGCACGCTGCTTACATCAGACCCGGAGGCGTTTCTCTGGTAAATACTACTTACTACTGAAAATGCAACATGGTCCACATACTCAACTCAGTCTCTTGTTTTGTCGGTCCTATAGTAAAGTCTGATCTGAGTAATCGTTGGATGTGTGTTATGGGCGCAAAAGCTGTGTTCCAGTTTATGCCATATTGTCTAAAATCTTGATGCAATTTCATGCAGGACATGCCACTAGGTCTGATGGACGACATATATGAGTTCAGCGCTAAATTCGCGGAGCGTCTGGACGAGGTGGAAGATGTGCTGACGACCAACAGGATCTGGGTGCAGAGGACCAAGGACATCGGCGTGGTGACCGCGCAGGACGCGCTCAACTACGGGTTCAGGTGAGCAGACACACTAGACACAGTGGATGTCTCTCTGTTCATACTGTGTATACTGACGAGCTCGTGTTGTTACAGCGGCGTGATGCTGCGCGGCTCGGGCATCAAGTGGGACCTACGCAAGTCGCAGCCCTACGACGCCTACGAGCACCTCGAGTTCGACGTGCCCATCGGCACCAACGGGGACTGCTACGACAGGTAAGACTTCACTGCTAACACAACCAAACGAACGCGATGTTCTTGTCTCGATAGAAATGTGTGCATTACGTTATTGGGATAGGGGTCGATTTGCTTGGTACATGTTTAGATTGCGCCTCATTGTCTTGACTCTTACTCTAGTGTTGTTGTAAGCAAGTGTGTCGTGACAGGTACCTGTGCCGCGTGGAGGAGATGCGCCAGTCACTGCGCATCATCGACCAGTGCCTTAACCAGATGCCTCCCGGGGAGATCAAGACGGATGACGCCAAGCTCACGCCGCCTTCCCGCGAGGAGATGAAGGTATGTATGTGGAAGTAATGTTGAAGATGTCATGATGAAGAAGACGCTCCAAGGCTGTGCTGCCGTTAAATGTCGAGGGTCACCAGGAAAGAGGTATGCGGAACCGTAGACAAGGGAGGACCCGGCCACCAGACGTCTGTTAATTTGCCCGAAGGTTGATATTTGGCCGTTTTTATATGTTCAAATCGCTCGGGAACCTTGATACCGCGATGCAGGATTTTTGTGACGTCAGTTCTTTAGTTCGTATCTGGCGGTGTAGATGTCGCTACGACGTCAGTTTCTTAGTTAGTTTGTGGCGGTATAGATGTCGCTACAGACCTAATACGATTGAGTTCGAAATATGAATCCATATATTATATGCCCATTTTCTATTATTCTATTGCTTGATACATTCTATACAAAAAGAGGCTGGGTGGAGGTCTGCTAGGCAGCTGCTCCACGTAAACTGGTATTCAGCTGAATCCGGTTTGACTGGAAGCCGACCCCAATACAACGTGTAACAGAATTAAACCTCTTAAGGGGTCATTGTGCTCATCATTATGAACAACTTATACTACGGGACCATCAGATCTAGGCAGATGATGGTCCCGTTGGTGGTGGATATTAGAACCATTTTTGCGTAGGGCCGTTTTGTAACCTAACCACTATAAATTATCCTAATTGGAAAATCAACCCAGCTCTAGTCCACCAAGACATTAAACCTTCCCCGTTTCTTCCAGACGTCGATGGAGGCGCTGATCCACCACTTCAAGCTGTTCACGCAAGGCTACCAGGTGCCGCCCGGCGCCACCTACACCGCGGTGGAGGCTCCCAAGGGCGAGTTCGGCATCTACCTCGTCTCCGATGGCGGCTCCAAGCCTTACAGGTATGTATTACAGCTGGTCTGTGTCACCACCATCGTGCAGATATAAGAGAACCAGTCTTAGCAAGCGGTAGCGTGCTACGCAGCTGCAGTTGATTTAAACTACTCGCCGACTGCAAGCGGACTGAAGTCCACCTGCAGTGTAACTGCACAAAAACAACACCCAAACTGTAACTTTACATCTAGCATGCAGTTTACCTGTTTAGACCCTAACAGGTTTGTATCTCGCATAGGATTCGCCTCTCTGTGGCTAGGTTTAAACGAAAAAAAAACTGTCAGTTTTTTAATATCGCAGCACATGTTGAGGTAAGAGCCTTTTTGGCCTCGCACAAACCTTTTAATATTGTTAGTTTTAATCACTTAATTTTATTTAGTTGTTTTTTCTGACGTCAACCTAGTTACACTGTCCAAAAGTATGTCGATATTAAATATCAATATGTCCCCACAGATGCAAGATCAAGGCCCCGGGCTTCGCTCACCTGGCCGCGTTAGAGAAGATCGGAAAGAACTCCATGTTAGCTGATATTGTCGCCATCATAGGAACACTGGACGTCGTGTTTGGAGAGATTGACCGATAAAAAACCGAATCTAGACGCAAAAGGCCGGTACTAAAGAGAAATTGGTCGTCAAGAATTACCGGAAACGGTAAAATTCTGAATTCTCATAAAATGTTTAGAAATTTGCGGTTTTCCGGTTAACACCGGTTTTATAGTTAAGTGCAACATTCTTAGTATAAAATGTCAAAGTGTAGATTCCTGTGTACATTTTTTTAATTTTTAAGCAATAAATTATTGTTATATAATTTTGAAGCTTATTCGTGTAAATAACAATATTTCTAACAATCCCCTCGTAGACAATGTACCACTATCAAGGAAAATAATAAACACATGAAGAATTAAATTATATCTGAGCATTTTTAATTTCGACATCCGTTTAGTCATGTTTGTCATTCATTACACAAATGAACTGATTCACAAGGAATTGTTCCACAGCTAAAGGTCTACTATACCACTTAATAAAATAGTAGCTAGCTTTTTTTTTTAAGGATGGGTAATCATCAAATGACTTCTTCCGCTTAAGGTGAAGCGGAAGGGCGTGTCAGACTCTTACTGACTAAAACCCATCCGTGTTCCTTCTAAAGCCCTTTGCGTTCCAGGGCCGCGGTGACTTTCGAACAAATTCCGCAACCCTGGCAGGCTCTGGCCCTAGCGGGCCCCGTCTTCTGTGCTGACATCTCTTTGAGGCGCGCGTGAAACACAACGCGCCATCGACCCGGGCCTGGTGGTGATCGGAAGCGAGCCACCCAACACTCGCCGTCCGCAGGCCCGCGCAGTAGGTGACCGGGGATCACCCTGCGACTCCCGACGCCCGGGGCGTCTTCTCCTGTAGCGGCGGTTGGGGCAAAGGCCTTGCCTTTCCCTCGCGCGGCCCGCCTCCTCTTCGCTAGCATTACTGCTTCGCAGAAGGAGGTGACCACTTCCCAAGCCTCTTCGCTTCGAACCATGGATTCAACCAGGGCCGGACGCGAGAGGTTGCCGCCGCCGATCGCCTCGACGAGGACACGGCGGTGCTCAGCCCAAGCAGGGCAGGCCTCCACTGTATGCTCCACCGTGTCCTCGGGGCGATCCTCACAGTGCTGACACCCGAGCGTGTCCTCCCGCTTAATCCGAAACAGGTACCTCCCGAAACAGCCGTGTCCGGTAAGTTGCTGCGTCAGGCGGAAGGTGAGGACGCCGTGGCGCCTCTCCAGCCACTCCTCAAAGAGAGGCCTTATCGCCGCAATAGTGGCGTGCCCAAAATAGAAGCTAGCTACTATACCAAGAATGATACAATATTATACAAATCTTTATTTCTGAACTCCGATCTTATTAAATCATTTCATCCTGCAAAGAGATTTAATTAAAAATCATAAATTACTTTTTATGTTTTAATGATCTGGCTATCGGGGATCTTAAAGCCAAGCCTTTAGAGCTTCAGCTGTTCTTGATTGGTTATTAAGGTCATAGAGCTAGAGCATAATTCATTTTAGTGTTTATTCCTTTGTATTAACTCTAGTAATAATTAGACTAATCTTGACGACACGGTTGGTGTAGTGGTTGAGCGATTGGCTGCTACGCTGCGTGTCGCGGGTTCGATCCCCGCACGGAACAAATATTTTTATGGTCTACAGATAGTTATTCCGGGTCTGGCTGTTTGTGTATGTCAGTTTATATGTTTGTAAACGAACCCATGATACAGGAGAAATTCCTAGTGTGGGGCAAAAGTTTTTAAAAGAAAAACATCCAAGACGCCGACAGACGTGGGTAGGCATCGAGATGTGGTAGCGGTGGACAAAGGTCTTACCGCGCTCTCCTTGGCTAACGAGAACTGGCGCAAACCTGGCCCTGGTTGAATCCATGGTCCGGAGCGAGGAGGCTTGGGAAGCGGTCACCTCCTTCTGCGAAGCAGTAATGCTAGCGAAGGAGGAGGCGGGCCGCGCGAGGGAAAGGCAAGGCCTTCGCCCCAACCGCCGCTACAGGAGAAGGCGCCCCGGGCGTCGGGAGTCGCAGGGCGATCCCCGGCCACCGTAGGCGCGGGCCTGCGGACGGCGAGCGATGGGTGGCTCGCTGTGCGATCACCACCAGGCCCGGGTCGATGGCGCCACTATGGCGATGGCCGATCGACTACAAACTCAATAAAAACACAATCGTACTTTAACAATGCATTAAAATGTAAGGCAAAACATGGGGTCTCTCCAAAGATTACGCTTTGGCAACAGCTACGTCAAATATAAGGCAAAACATGGGTCTCCCCAAAGATTACGCTTTGGCAACAGCTACGTCAATGGCTATACCTAATGTAGGTAGATATAAATAAATAAATAAAATAAATAACTTTAATTCAGACCTTGATCATATTTTGTTAGTATTATACAAACTTATGAGCTATGTTAGTACTAAACTTTTTAATTCATATATCTGTTGCACTCACCTGACGCACCGGGTACATGCACATGTACATACACCCAATGCGCCGTGATGGTGCAACACGGCTTATCACTAATGACCCCCAGAAAACTGTTGACGCTCCCACGCACTCTGCGCATCATGGACGCAATCCTTTTTCGCAGTATGGTGTTGAAACCATCAGTATGTGCTTCGGCAAACATTCCTGACGCACTACAGTAACGTGGAAGCCCCAACAACATCCTGAAGGCATTATTATACTGAGAGATATAGCCAAACCCGATCCACTAAAATGGTGCGTATAGTTTGGAGTTTCCTCTCTCAGGAACCCTGACCACCGGTAGCTTGGACCCCATTCCCGGAACCGGTGGGCTATTTTTATATTTTAAAGAAATGTTTAAAAATGTAAATAAATGTACTTATGTAAATTAAATAAATGGAATAATACTAATCACAACAAATCAATTATCTTGAACAACCTCGCCTTTTTTTTTTTTTTTTTTGATCTCGGGGGGAAATCCTCATGGAAATCCTCCACCCTAGGGCGGGTGGAGGGGTCTGTCAGACTCTTACTGACTAAAACCACCCCGGTGTTCCATCTCCCACCTACGCCGGGGATCGCGGGAACGTATGCGACATCCGCAATCCCCGGCTGGTGCCGGCCCGCCTCTGCGGGCCACCTCGCGTCGGCGAGGGGAGTGAGGTGTTTGACTCCCCTCGCTACGTCAAAGAGGGGCGCACGGGAACACCACGCGCCGCCACCTCGGGTCCGGATGAATGGGGGGCGACGGACATCCCCAAGTCCGTCGCCCCTGGACCCAGTTAGGGGGGCCGGAAGAGGGCAGCGTATGCCCTCCTCCGACGCCCGATGCGCCTGCTGCGGGCAGGGAGAGCGGTTGTGATCTCCCTCTCCCTTTCCGCAGCCTCCTTCTGCGCGATAACTGTCTCGCAGAAGGAGACCACCGCCCAGGACTCCTCACCGCCGACCATAGCATGGACTACGGCCGGCAGCGAGAGGTCACCGCCTACAACAGAGATGAGGGCACGGCGCGGCTCCTCCCAAGCTGCACACTCTGCAAGCGTATGCCGTGCCGTGTCCTCCCGACAGTCGACGCAGTGGTGGCATCGAGCGTCCGGCTCCCTGCCTATGCGACACAAGAACCTCCCGAAGCAGCCATGCCCCGAGAGGACCTGCGTCGCACGAAACGTCAGAGAGCCGTGCCTTCTCCCGAGCCACAGGTCGAGCACTGGCCGGATGGCCTCGATGGTGATGAGGCCGGCGGTAGGGCTCGAAAGCCTGTCCCGCCATTCCGCCACCAGGACCTCGCGCAGCTGCGACCGATGCAGCTCCAAGTGTTGCTGCGTCAGTCTTTCGCCGCGCGCCCGCGCGTCCTCGCGCCACCTATGCAGTGACGCGAGCACTTTCGCCTCCAGGTCCCACGGTGGAGATCCGGCCAGTGCGCAAGACGCCTCGTAGGAGATCGTGCGATATCCCCTGATGACTCTGACGGCCATCACCCTCTGCGGCCTCCGCAGAACAGTAATGGTGCTGGCCGTCAGGTCAGCCGCCCAGATCGGGGCCCCATAAAGGGCCATCGATCGCACGATCCCCACGTACAACCGCCTACAGGCGGTGCTCGGGTCCCCCAGATTGGGAAGCAGCGTTGACAGCGCCCCCGCCGCGCCCAACAACTTGGGCGCCAGCCGCCGGAAGTGGGGGCCGAAATGAACAACCTCGCCTGAGCCAATGTCTTAGCTATGCCATAGCTAGGCCAAGGGGATTCAGAAAGCGGGACTACTAGACTTGGCTCGTATTCTTAGAGTATTCCTTTGATTTGGAGCTCTAACCGACTGGTAGTTTGGACTACTTTGGACCCTGTTGTACCAGTGGGCTACTATTTTTTTACAAAATGTTTATTAAGTTGCTTCGTTCGTATGTGTATCCGTGTAGGAATAAGTAGTCAAGCACTTTCTGACATGCGAGCTTAAACTAGTTATAATTTTGTAACTTTGGGCTGCTGATGATGGAGCCGGGAGGTGGCCATAATAACTCCTCAACCAAACAATACAGGGTTACCTACTTCGGAGATATTGCGCATTTTTCTGCCATGCAATCTGTACCTAAGTATGATAGTATTTCTTCATTTTTGAGGAATTGGCAACACTTATCTTCTTGTTCAGTATCGAAAATAGTTTCTATGATTAGGTATTTTGCTTTACATTGAGTATGGGCGTAACACTTTATTTTGATAGTATTATTAACAAGACATGGTCGTTTATAGGTTTACAAAATAGATATTTCAACGGGTAAAATTAGTTTTTTAGTCGCGCAGGCAAACGTCTGTGCGACGCGCCGGAGCGGTCCTTCCAACAATATCGCTAATCGATGCCGCATGGCTGTCATCCGCGGCGTCGCGGGACAATGAAAATCGCGTGTTTTGATTCTTTTTGAAACAAAAAATAAGTGTCTTTTATTTTTAATGATCTTGTTATATATTTTTGTATTCAATCATCGGGGTGACATATTCTTTTTAGAAAAAACCCTGTAAATGAATAAAGAAAAAAAAAAAAAAAAAATGATCTTGTTATACGTAAAAATTGCGCTGAAATAATACGCACAAAGTAACCCTGCACCATCGTGTTTTGGGCTCATTGAACATGTATTGACAAGTGAAATCATATCACATATTAAGGAGGTAGGTCCAATAACACATTGTTTTAAAAAGATTTTTACTTATACTCATTTATGTTTAAAATGTATTAAAATATGAAGAGAAATGAATAAACGACATTCTTATGATAAATAGCAGGATGAACACCTTTGCAGGACTGCAGGTAGAACCATAATTAGGAGCAGAAATATGTCGTATTTGTTTTCTTACATCTTCCATGTCTAATAAATCTGTAACAAAATAGAATTAGTTGAAATATATACAGGTATTAGTACAAGGATCTCTAAGATGGCTTTATTAAATGTATGCCGAATCGGGAGGAGCTCGTGGATAAACAACAGCCGCACGTGTTGAACTGTGCTTCGTCGATGGGTGATCAATCATTCATTACCTACCGAGATTCCTCTGTGCCTCAGAAAACACGTTAAACCGTTGGTCCCGTTGGCCATTTGAAGATCTTTAACAGTCGTTAGGGGTAGTGAGAAGTCAGAAAATTTGTCACTAAGGGACTTGATATACAAAGCGGACAGGGAGAGATAAAATGTATGGCGTCAAAGGAACGAAATATAATTAGCGACGCGGGCGCGCGGACAGACGCCATACATTTACGTCACAGCGCCCTAGCTGCGCGCCCGGAGCGATGTGGAGTAAATAGTTCTTTTGACGCCATACATTTTATCTTGTCAGCGCCCTGGCCGCGCGCCCTTTTCGCTTTGTATTTCGTCCCCTAAGTTCCTAATTAAAGTATTTTAATAGTAAAAAAAATAACATGCATATTCTGTACAATATAGTTCTAAACATATCTAATATGTTTAGAACTATATTATACGGAATATGCATGCTATTTTGTAATATAATATAACATATATATTTTATACTACACCTGCTTGGAAAGTACCTTGATACTTTATCAAATTTACGGTAGAAAGTACGTCATTGCATATCGAACAAATATGCGGGGAGAAAACGCATCTGAGCGGGAGAGAAAAGTGTATGAAAATCCATTTCTTACGTGGTTTTTCTTTTTTAATTTTGGGTAAGACTATGCGCCGGTAACCTAAATATCAAAAGCCAAAAAGTTTTTACAGTGAGTTTTTATCTCCAAGTTCGCAAAATGACACTGGCCACTAGCTGTGTGTTGGATGGTGTCGGGCTGGCAGTGCGACCCTGCGGCGGCAGGATAAACAATTTGAAAAAAGAACATGTGAAAATTGCAGACGCCATTGGCGCCATTTCCAATTTGTGTGTTGTTTGAGGATTCAGTTTTAACTGCAACAATTTCAATATAAATTTCAATTAGTAAAGATTTCGTTTTTATTTTCCTTCTAGGTGTAGTATAAAGCACTATGTATCACTCGAGAGAAACTGCGATTCCCGATCTTGGGTGTTTTAAAGCCCTCGCCTACGGCTCGGGCTTCAAACGACACCCTCGACGGTAATCGGTCACTTTCTCCTCTCGGTGAACAATGTACTATTGTAATATAGCTTGCCATATTATGGCCAGCTATATTATTAGAGTAGGTAAAAATAATTCTGGGAAAAGCAAACCTTTTTCATATATTGCATCATCATAGATTTTTATTTCTGATATAATGAAGTTTTTGTTTCTATAATCCCGGACATTAACTCCTTTTGTATTTGTCGTATTCCAGGAGTTCTTTTTTCTAATTTTTGCAATCCGTTTGTTCGAGCTATTTACAATATCCAAGATTTTCTGTCGCTTCTGCTCAAATATTCCTGGAATGTTGCAACTGCTGCCATAACATCTTATAGGACTCGAGATTCTAATAAACGGGATTCTGTGGTCTGAAAAAAAAATGTTGCAAATACTGTTTCATAACATGTTTTGTGGTGCAAAAATTGTTGCAGTAACATGTTACATGCTGCATACACTGATTCAGTAGCTTGTTTTCATTCACATTTTTAACAGAGGTATTGCGGGAGGCATGTTGCTTGCAATATGCAAATTGTTCGTATTGGAAAAGTTATCTAACAACGTTTCCAATAATGTCTTTCTAGAACTGCTCTATACATTAACGTCCGAAAATTAATTGTCTATCTCCGAAGTTTTATTATCAGATGTGTATGTATAAGATCTTTACGAAATTAAAAGTATTTTATTTGGTTAATAAAAAAATACACGCATATTGCGTATTACGAGTAATGATAATATGGGAATAGCAAACCTTTTTCGTATGTTTTATCATAACGGAATTTTATTTCTGGCATTTCTGGCATTTCTGGTATTTCTGGTATAGAGAAGTTTGTGTTTATATTATTCCAGAAATTAACTCCTTTTATATTCCAGGAGTTCTGTTTTGTCATTTCTGGAGTCTTCATTTTCCAGGAATTTATATAATCTAAGGTTGTTGGTCGCATTTTGCAAGTGCTGCCATTACAATTATATCTAGTAGCACTCCATACTCTAAAAGGGATTTTGTTTTCTGGAAAAAAATGTTGCAAATACTGTGTCAGTAACATGTTGCAAATATTTTTGCAGTAACATGTTTCATGTTGCAAACACTGATTCAGTAGCTTGTTTTCATGTTGCAAACAATCCTTCAGTAACTGGTTTACATGTTGCAAACATTGTTTTAGGAGCTGACAAAAGAGGTTTTGCGAGAGGTATGTTGCTTGCAATAAGCAAATTGTTCGTATTATAAATAGAGTTATCTAACAATGTTTCCAACAATATCTTTCAAGAACTGCTCTATACATTTATAACGTCCTAAAATTGATTGTCTTTCTCCGAAGTTCTTCATTAGATTATTACAAAATTTAAATGGGAACATTTCGCAATTAAGTCCCTAGGGAGAAAAAAAAACAATTTTGGGAATCCATGTCTATACAGCGTGAAATTTTAATGGTTATTTTCCCGCAGCGAAATGAGTTTGTCTTGGTAATACAATCGATTTATGAAAGTAATAAATTTAAAATCAATAAATGCCAGAATCACAATTGTGATAAACAGAACTCGAAAGCGACTTCGAACCAATAGTTATACGTCGCGATAGTTTCGCGCATATCGGCCGCGGTCGTTGCCCGTCGCGTATCATCCAGCTGATAGGTACTCCTGATTTAATGAAACGCAATAGGTACCGAATAAGTTAACATAAAAGGATGCCGCGCGCGATGCGTGGGGCACCTCACTTGCCGCGTGCTTGCAGGCAAGTTAATGCGGTATTACTAAGTGCGACAGCTTATTTTGCTCTTAACATTTATGAATCGCTTTTCACTTGTCGGCGCGCCGCTGCTCTTCCTACAAAGTGAAAAGAGCAAACGGCGGCGCGTGCGTGTGTTGAGTAGTACCTACGTCACATCTAGAGAGTTACTATTACTTCTCACGCTTTTGGGTTTATGAATATTTTTTTAAATTATTTGAAAACATAAACATTTTATTTTTTAAGTTTATATTTATGTTTCGATAGTACTACAGATGGCTCATCGTTCTGCCGCGGCAAAAAAAAAAAAAAAATATTCAGCATTTATATGACGGAGTTATGCCCGAACATACATAAAAAAAACATCGGAATCGAAAACCTACTTAATTATTACTTATTAATGTATCATATTGCTTTAAAAATAAGTCTTTGTTTGCCTACCTGTACAGGATCCTTCAGGTAAATGAACTGTAATGGTACAGTGCTTCCAAACACACGTGCCTAGAACTGAAAAAAATATGTTTTTTTGTACAGACGTCAGCACATCAACAATATGTCAAGTTCCTTTAATAGATTTTCAACCTCATCATCTATATATAAAATATTAGGTTCAAGGTTGATTGGGAAAATTTGACAGTGTCGGGTAGCCTCGGCTTTGGGAGGACAGCTAGAGACGGGCTGGATCGAACAAGGATTATTATTTAGGGACGAATTTAAAACTACAGGCTCAGCGGCGCGAGCTGGCTCAAGCAGGGGTCGGGGAAGATAGATATACGTTCATAGAAAACAAGTATAACAAGTAATGTCAACAGTCACAATCCTATTGTGATGACTGGCCTGTTGGTCGAGTGATTAGTGACCCTGACTGCTTAACCGGAGGTCGTGGGTTCGATTCCCACCCAGGACAAATCTTTGTGTGATGAGCATGATCATTTGTTCTGTGTCTGGGTGTAATTTGTGTATAATATGTATGTATTTAGAAATATATAAGTATGTAGTTGTCTGGTTGCCATAGTACAGGCTCTGCCTAGTTTGGGATCGGATGACCGTGTGTGAGTTGTCCCAGGATATATTATTGTTAGACTATACTATTGCACGTGTAAGCGGGCACACCATTTATGCCTGAATTCATAATTAGTTTGGTTTACTTGTTAATGCTTGTTTTTGTCTATTTCTGATGGCTTAATGGAGTGTGCTAACTAACAAGTGTCGCTTAATTTCATTTCATTTGATTTACAGTTTGAATATTTTATTTTTCTGTGTCGTGTATTGTAAAATACTTTGCATACTACTGTATAAATTCAAGTTTTTAAAACTTAACAGACAGATGTGTTGCTGGGGAGTTTGATGCGCCACTTCTTCTTCCCAGCTATAAAACTAGGAAGTGGTGACGTGGGCGGGCGTTTTGGGGGACTGTCTTTATGTAGAACTTTGACGTTCAAAAAGTGCTGGCACTAAGCCTAATTTGAATAAATGACTTTGGATTCGACCACGATATTGGGGGGGGGAGGGGGATAAACTAAGAAAACACGAAAAGATGATTTAGTGGCGGAATAATGGCGGGTTTTTTTAGTTACAGATAGCCCACTCTGTAGAGTTTGCACGGAGGAGGACGAGCAATGCATCTGCTTCTTAGCTACCCGGTAGTTGCTGATTACTAGGCTAAGTACTTCGGAAACCTTCTGCGAGATAGTTAGTAACACCAAGGCATTGCTGGGATTCCTTGGGGTGCTGGGGTGACATATTTGTCCCACCTTGGTTCAGCGATTTGGGTGTGAAAGCGGAAACAAACTGCTTTGCAGGTTCCGCAGCCAACAATTCCATAGAAAATTACTTAAGAGGAAGTGCGTTTGTAACTTTGCAATCTTATAGTAAAATTAGTTATTTATTTTCTGTCATGGTTTGCCGCACGGATAACTACGGTTTTGCATTAAGAATATTGTTTAGACGGAAAAGGTGTCTCTTACGTGGAAATCCGGTGGTATTTATTTTGCCTTCTAGTGTTCCAGTAACTTTTGACGGCACAAGCCTGCTTCAGTTCTCGACTCGACGTTAACCCATACCCTGCTGATACCCTTCAACAATTTTTTAACACGCAGAAATCGTATTCCCCTATACACATTGGTTATTGTTTTTTTCTCATGATTTTCTGGAAAAAAAAAAAAAAAGTATAAAAAATATTTCTTAATTAGTAAAAAAGGATGTTTCCTGGGTTAAAAAAAATATGATACTAATTAGTCCGTCAGTTACGAGTAGATTATCGAAAAATGTTGGATACGTATTCTTTATTTCAGTTAAGGATACAGAGTACGACAACAAATTCAAAAACGACCTACAAAACTACTTAAACTCAAAATCATATTATAGCCTAAAAGAATTTTTAACTGAGAAATAAATAACTGAATATCGACTTGAACACATTACATATACATAACTAGGTACTCTATAAGACATCAGTCCGCCACTGCCTCACTCCTGTATTTTTAGTGATTACTTTCTATTTCTTTTTTTATTTTATCTGAAAATGTGACATATTATTTGTAAAACTAATCTATTGACATTAAATTAACTGAGATAATAAAGACATTTTAGAATCTCTATTGTAGTAGAAGATTGTAATATGAAAATGATAATTTACTTATTTAGTTTATAAGAATGACATAATGTATAATAGTACTTTTTTTTTAAATTATTCTATATCAACAAATTATGTGAATAATGAATATTGATAGCATGTTAAATTAATTAAAACCTGTCGCCTATACATTGCTGTGCCCTAGCAGGGTTCATTGTTTGGAACTATCATAATGTAACAACCTGTAAACAACATGAAATGCAATAAATGAATATGAATATGAATATTTTATCAAATCAATAAAAAAATACTAAGATAAAACTCATCAAAGATAAGGAGTGGGGGCTTGTAACGACACTTTCCAGTAAAAAGTGTACTGGTAAGTAAAGACTGGGGGCATTGCCACGTTGTATGCTTAAACAAGTTATGCGCACTCGGACCCCACGTCCCGAGAGTTGCAACCCCAAACGGCTCTAAAATATAACTACCAACAAGTTTATGATATTTCCGCAGCTTGAGGTTCTCTTAGCCTGCCCTGCTTAGGGTGCCCTTAGTGTGTAGTCGCTTAGTTTGTAAGTTTTTTAATAAGCCCTGGCTGGAGGCTTTAATATTTATATTAAGGCCGCCACAGGCAAGTCCGGTTAAGCAGTCGACAACCTCCTGGGTTGAACTGCGAGAGGACACTGAACAAAAAAATAGACCCCTAAAACCATGACCCAGTCCACCATTTCTGGTAGATTCTAGCTAACAGGAGTTGCAGTACTTTGGAATAGTGTGGCGATTGTCCAAAAAAGAATATTGTCTATAATGGTAAGGTACTGGTTGTATTATTTTTAAGAACAAAGCTTACCTGATTGATATGTCACGTACGTGGTGGTGGAGTTTGGCTTTAGAGGATAAGTGAAACTTAACGCCATCTTCAAGTTATCTCCCACCTTGTACGTGAAGTGGTACGGGTATGTTTTGTCCAGTGTATCTAAAAATTAATACAAAATTATTGGCAATCTTTCGGGGTAACAGTACTTAACACTAAAATAAAATTATTCCCAAATCCCAAATACCTACATCCTAAAACGTTTTGGAAATACTTTCACAGGAGGAATACAGCTAAGGAGTTGAATTCGCTGCTGAAGTCTGTGTTTCTTGATAGTTTTAGCCTGAGGCTAAAACAAGTGACAAGTGACATTCACAAGAACGGGAGCGTGAAGGCGATCGTCAAAACGTCAAAATTGTATGAGTTTGACTCACGATGTCGAAATGTCACGTGATCAATCCCACATATACGTATTTTGATTTTTTTTTTAGACAAACGTTGCCCCTCACTAGGAATTTGCCTGACCCGGAACAACTATCTGTAGGCCATACAAATATTTGTTCCGTGCGGGGATCCAGCCCGCGACACGCAGCGCAGCAGTCAATCGCTCAACCACTGCACCAACCGTGATTTGGAGAATCGCATTCGCTGATAGAATGGCAGTTTTTGTCTAGAGCCTCTAGGGTTTTTAAGTCAAGAGTGAATAGCTTCTAAGCAAGCATGCTCCTTCGTCGGCCACATCATCGCTTACCATCAGATGAGATTGCGGTCAAAGTCGAGCCTATGAACCATATTTTTATTAATTTATTTTCATTGGCTACCGCCAGCGGCTTTGCCCGCGAATTTTCTATCCCAAGAAAACGTATTTCTGAGATGAAACGGATCCTATTTTTCTATTCCAGGACATGTCTACCTATTAAATGAAAGTTGAAGTTGGCACATAACTTTCATTTAATCCGTTCAGCCGTAAGACGTGAAGAAGTAACAATCAGACATACAGAGAAAGTTAAGTACTTTCGCATTGATAGGTATTCCGGATGGCTTGGACCGCGCAGTTAACTTTTTCGAGATATTCTAAGTTTAACAGAGATATTCTCTATTGCATTTAACTTACCATAGATGTTTTCTGTTACATTTAACAGATCCGAGATATTGCGTGTAGTTAAAGTTTCCAAAGCAGTGCAATTATCTTGGTTACAGACAGTTAGTTCCCGCATTGTGACTGAAGCTTTGTCTGAAATTAACCATTTTAAGTTTTACTTAAATCTTGAGCTGCGTTTGTAATAATAGAAAGAAGAAAGAAAAAGTGATTATCAAAGAGTTGATATGAAACTGGAAACAAAAAAAACTTTTTTAGAAAAAAATACAACCAATTTTACTTACTTCCGAAATTGAAGTTATTTTAATCTTTGTAGTGATTTGTTTTTATTTGGAAGTCTTTGTTTTGTAAAAAGTTTTTTAATTTTCACTTTTAGTATAGTAGGCGCCAGATAATCGTGGAATAACGGTCATTGACCCACCTACAATTATTGACATTTTTAATTTGAAAAACGGAATTAATGACACAAAGCTGTCCCGAATCATCATCTCTCGTGATCCTTAACATTGTCTAATAATGAAAAACGATTCATATTTAATTGTTCAGGTACCTATGAACAGTTATTAGGGAAAGGTCAATATACTTTATTCCACATTTATCTGGCGCCTACTATAGTACACCATTGGAAAGTCACAGGAAAGCAAAATATGCAATTTCAATAACTTGGATGACATATTTTTTCCAGCTATTTCGATTTAAAACCAAACTACTGAACTGAACGTTTATCCTTTCACATGAAAAAAGTTTTTTTTTAATCGGTTCTTTAATGACGGAGTTATGAGGTAACATCATCATCATCATCTTCCTGCCCTTATCCCATGTTACTTGGAGTCGGCGCACAGACAAACATTAAAGAAAAAAAAAAAAAAAAAACCGAATTGAGAACCTCTTCCATTTTTTGAAGTCCGTTAAAAAAGATTTTTTTTCAAATTGGTCCATAAATGACGGAGTTATGAGGTAACAAATATGAAAAAAAATACAGCCGAAATGAGAACCTCCTCTTTTTTTTGAAGTCTGTTAAAAAAGGAATGAAACTTATAACAATAAACAAATATCTGGCGTTTTCGTGGTCAATCACAAAAGTGCCGTGAACGCCATGCATTCCACCTAGCCTTGTCCCAACTACATTCAGCTTCCAGTCATCCCGGATTCACCTCCACAACCCAGTAACTGGGTAACACATTAAAACGCATTGTTCCAGGATAAAAGAGCATCCTATAATAATTAACGATAGTGCCACTTTTTATTAATGAAAGAACTTATTAAATCAGATCAGCACTTCTGGAGATTACCTCCTACAAACAAGCTAACAACTTTAAGACTAGATGTAGGTATTAGTTTAGATTTATCAACAGACTTACTTTCACACCCATTTTTAAAATCCACTTCGATAACACAAAGTTTTTTTAAACAAATTTCGGTATCTGAAAACAAAATTCAAAATTAATGAATAAATTGGAAATTCTCGACAGTTTCAAAAACATGAGAAAACCCACGAACTAAGACCTGGGACGTCCCGGGACTTACTTCATGGGTTAAACTAAGAGTCTAAGACCAAAATAATAATATTTTTTTTTGGCAAAATATCAATTTAATTACAGTTTTATTTTCATGAAACGACAGAATTTGTAATGATAGTACAGCAACATTATGATGAATGATAAATTATATTTATTTTATAATTAGTTATCCCCTGGTGCGCCAACACTAATTTAAATAGAAAACTGATTGTTACAGCTCACAGACTCAGATCTCTCACTCAGACACATACCATGCAATAAATTTAATTTTATGATGAGGAAGACTGACTCACCAAACTGTGAATATTGTGGCGTCTGTGAGGATCTATATCATTTATTGCTGGAATGTGTCCGATTTGAGTCTGGGAGAACATGCCTAGCAAATGCCTTTGAATTAAAAAGACTGGATGTTGGCACACTCAATGTGATTCTTAGTCAACCCCATTCTATGGTAGCAAAGTTTCTGTTTGAATTAATGGCATCGAAGTAAATTTTATATTTATATTTTTTAGTATAAGCTATTGGCAGTCAGATGTGGTTAGGGTAAAAATGGGACTGGTATGCACAATGTGTAAAAGTCCTTATGATAAATAAAAATAAATAAATGTACTTTTACATTAAACATAACACTTTTACACGTCAATCTTTTTTGGTCATTATTAAACTAGATGAAGCCGATGAGCATTTAACTTCATCGTAGGAATGCTAAGGTTTAGAAAATAGTACCCATTTTGTTTCTATGAAAACACCTGGTCGGAGGCCATAAACAGAAAATGCTCTCAAAAGAAGTTAGATTCCGTTTCTCTAACCTGCATTTCTCGTGATATTTTTGGTGGTCAGTCTCGGGAATTTTGTTGCTTTTAAAACAGTAATATTAGCACACAAGCCAGCGTTTGTCTCCAATTCAACTTTGACCATCATTTCTTTAAATGGCGATAATAATTTCTGTCGAACTTCAACAAAGGTGGTATCATTGTACTCTTCAATTGTTTGGAGCGCTGAAATTAATAAAAAAGATATATTTTTTTTAAGATTGTAAATTTTAGTTAAATACAACGTGTAACAGAATGAACGCTATACCTTTTAAAGGGTCATTGTACTCATCATTATGAACAACTTTTAGTATGGGGTCAACACTGAATCGCTTAAAAAATTTGTTGAAATATGTAAATGCTTTGACTTTGACGTTGAATATCGACTCCCCCATACATTTCTGTGTGCATAACTCGACAAAATAAATTTAATGAACAGCTGATGTTGTTTTCGCGATTTCGGGGTTGGTCCCATACTAAAAGTTGTTTATAATGATGAGGACGCATTTATTCTGTTACACGTTGTATATGATGTTGCGGTATTGTTCGCAAGATTTACCGTGCCCTTGGAACGTAGAGGGCATTTGGAGGAACACGGGTGTGGTTTAGTAAAAAATAAGGACAGGACGAATACCATCCCAAGAAATAATACTTACGAAGAAAAAATTGTAAAATTACTGCATAAGTCGAGTTCGGTTCTGAACAGGGCAGTTTCTACAGCATCCTTAAAACATTATTATATTGGACGCTAGACACCTAGCGATTTTTGGTGTAGTTGACCCATAGACCCCCGGCACAGACCCTGACATAACTCCTTGAACAGGATGATTTTGACTTGGTCCGCACAACGAGAGAATCTATCGCCCAACATGTTACCTCGGACCACCAGTGTCCTACGTTCCCTTTCAATGTCGTAGCCAAATAACTTAATCAGCCGTTTAATTAATTGCCTAGCCTTTTCATTTAAATACGCCGACACAAGTTACATCTTTGATTCAATATCGTTTAATGACTTGCCCATGTCACTTACATATGTCGCTGATGTGTGGTCTGTGTCGAATAAATGTTTTATTTTTGTCCTTACCTTCACTTTTTCGATATTTATCGTAATAATATGAGACGTCGGTGAGTCCGACAACGCCCGGTGGTAAGTTCTTCAACACGATTGCCATATTTAAGTATTCTCCATTGTTGTAGATTAAATTAATTGGAAATGCGGTTTCCTTTTTAACTAAAAACAACAAAAAAAAGCGTAAATTTTAGCTAGATAAGAAAGATGTAGATCATCGTTGTCACGGACAGACCTTAGAACTGAATATAATATTGTGTGTCCCAGGAAAATTGCATTTTTTTAAACAATATCTTAGTGTTTTTGCAGAGGACCCTGATATATATAAATCTATGCATCCTCCGTGTCGATTTTCGCGAAAAGATGATCCATTCAATTACCCTGCTACAAAGAAAAGCGTAGCGATATATATATTTTTTGTTTGAGTTGTGTTTGCTCTTAACTCTAGTCTAGGTCATAGATGACAGAGACAAAGTCGCCGATGGAGTGAGCTTACCCAGAAGAAGCCTGTTCACTCTAACTTTGAAGAGATCAGGGTTGTATGCGTTCGGAAACACAGACGCAGTCAGAAGTTCCACTCCTTTGCTGTGCGCATTATAAAAGACATAATTATATTATTGTTACGATATAATTATTACTTAAAAAAAACTGATATTTACCAGTATTATCCGCAGCCACGTTGACTACTATTATAGTGATAAAATAAACGAACGTACTAATGAAACACTTCATTTTTAAAGTCTAGTAGTAACGTTTCAAACAACCTAAAATAAAATCACTTGTCGACACGGGTGGCGCAGTGGTTAAGCGATTGCCTGCTGCGCTGCGTGTCGCGGGTTCGATTCCCGCACGAAAAAATATTTATTTGGCCTACAGATAGCAGTAGTGTGGGGCAACGTTTTAAAAATGCACAATCAATGGGGAATTTAAATCTTCTAAACAGAACTTAGTAGTAGTTATAAAAATATTTTTAACTAAGCACAACTAAGTTCACAAAATAGAATTGAAAATTTTCAAGTAGTTCGGCACCTCGTGGCACTTTTAAACTATTGTGACCATTTTGCGCCAATAAACTTATATTTATAGAGAATATTAATAAGTTAATTTTGTCGTTTTTCTATTCCAGGATAACCTCTAGAATTTCCTGTTTTTATCAGTAGGTACATGATGGTAGCGGCTGTTTCTGTGGCACAACTTGTATTCTTATTTACTTTTAATTAATATTTTTTTGGTATGAGTGCGATTTGTCATGCGGACGTTCGGAACTCAAAAAAAAAAGTAGGTTCTGCTGTGTCGATACTCTTGCGTCATCCCAACTTCCTAGTTCATCTTGTGCTGGTGCTGCTGCGGCTGCGGCTGCGGAAAACCTCAAGCGGCGTATATATATAGTAGGCGCCAGATAAATGTGGAATAAAGTACATTGACCTTTCCCTAATAACTGTTCATAGGTACCTGAACAATTAAATATGAATCGTTTTTCATTATTAGACAATGTTAAGGATTGTGCCATTAATTCCGTTTTTCAAATTAAAAATGTCAATAATTGTAGGTGGGTCAATGACCGTTATTCCACGATTATCTGGCGCCTACTATAGTAACCTTATTAGTAACAATATTAACTATATTTTCGAGCCGTTTGTGATTGAAACCCTCGGGCCGTGGGGCCCTTGTGCTCACAGCCTTTTCAAAGAAATTTCGAAACGGCTGGTTGACACTTCCCGTGACCCAAGAGCTGGCTTTTACTTTGGCCAGAGGCTAAGTATTGCCACTCAACGTGGCAATGCCGCCAGTCTCTTGGGCACGTTACCAGCTGACACCGTTGAGGACGAATTTTTTGACACTGTAATTTAGCTTGTTTTTTGTTTAGTGTATTTGTTAATAAATATTTTAATATTTATATGTACTGCTTGTTCCTTCAAGTTTAAAACATACTACATAGGTACGAATATTTTGACCCAAGCGTTTTTGCAGCAAGAGACTATTAGTTTTATTTATTACATTTTATTTTATTTATACTTGGAGGTCGTCTGCCCATCAAGTATGAACTAAGTAAACCAAGGGTTCTATTCCTAATCCCATAGTGCTCAAGTTTCAACAAAAGCGTCTCATGGTTAACGCAGTCGAACGCTTTCGAGAGGTCGCAGAATATTCCAATGGCATCTTGCGACTCTTCCCAGGCGTTAAAAATGTTCTTTATTAGGGTGACACCGGCGTCAGTTGTACAACGCCCTTTGGTGAAACCGTACTGGTGTTCATGAAAGATGGATTTTTTATTAAAGTGACGTAACATCTGACTAAGCATTAACTTTTCAAACACTTTACTGAGAACTGGCAGAATTGACACCGGCCGATAATTGTTGAGTTCTTCAGAATCACCCGATTTGAACAATGGAACGACTTTACTGTGTTTCATGAGATCCGGAAATACTCCCTTGTCTACTGACACTAGTGTTAAATATGACAGCTGGGTGGAGCGGAAAGGCGTGTCAGACTCTTACTGACTAAAACCCATCCGTGTTCCTTCTAAAGCCCTTTGCGTTCCAGGGCCGCGGTGACTCTTTCGAACAAATTCCGCAACCAGTTGTATGGCTTGCGTTTAATTTGTGGCGGGTTTTCGAGAAACCGGGGTTAGAAGTTTAAATCTGTTATTTTAATCAGCTTGTGATATTTTGGGGCAAAACCAGAATAAAAACCAGGATATAATTTTTGATACAATTGATATTTGACATAATGGATAGCTACGGATCATAAAACTCGCCCTTAATGCATCAAGGCATTCTCTACCAGTCAACCTTTGAGTTAAAAGACTTTGCGTTCCAGGGCCGCGGTGACTCTTTCGAACAAATTCCGCAATGGAGGTCCTCTTACACCCTCATTTTGTTTTTTTCCAATTGGACGTATCTATTGAGGACTACCTGTGCCCGCGGCTTCACTGCCGTGAACTTTGTATCCTGTACCTTTAAGTTAACAGGAACGTGAAGTAAAAGTAAATTCCTAAGGAAAATGTACATTTGGTGTTGATTCTGTTAATTCAAACTAAAAATCTACGGATAAATTAAAGCAATTAAGACGATAAATGTAAAGACACGCTCAAGAATAAGGTATGCAGGTACTTTCATGGCATACACAAAATAAGACGTAGTTTAAAACGAGCTTACCAACATATTTGGGTAGAAACAACAATAATTTCCTTTTTTGCGGTTTTCCGGCATCGATAACTCTTAAAACGTACGTATTTCGGGGTACTCTATGAGATTTTTTTTCCATATTTCTACGATATTATATCCAAAAACGAATTGGGTTAGGTATAGGGTTGCCAACATTTCTTCGACGAAATATAGTATTTTTCAAATTAAGCTATAAAAAAATAGTGCACTTCAAAAAAAATATAGTATTTTATAGAAAAAGCAAAGCAAGCAAGCAACCAAATATATATTTCTTACTTATTTATTTCTATAAAAACTTAGTTTAGGACTTCGACTTCTCAAAAAAAGAACAATGTCGATTGGAACTAATTACCAAATTCCCAAAACAAATATAAAGCAGACCAATGAACAAACATTCGTTTGACATTGACAAGTTCGGAACGCAGCAGTGCGTCGGAGAGACGTTCGGTTCGGATACACTCGATGACTAGAGTCAAACCAGAGAAAGAGTCGTTTTCTATCGAGTGATGGGGACTATGTTCCCCACCACACTCACACCGTTGTTATGGGTGGGACGACGACTCTTCCTCCGGTTCGACAATACATGCTACCGCATCAGTCAGAAGCTAATGTAAAGTTAGTTTGATTGTTAGATTTCGGTGTTGAAAATATAGTATTTTTGCGTACTATATATTTCTTCAACAGTATATAGTACACAGACCCGAAATACAGTACAATACTATATTTTATAGTACGGTTGGCAACCCTAGTTAGGTACCTCATTAAGTAAGTGTTAATGATGATAAGCCGTTCGCCCGTTGGGGTTTCCCGTCGACGAATCAAAGTCAAAGTCAATTCATTTATTTCAACTAGACCATTAAAAGGCACTTTTGAACGTCAAATTTACAGTTTAAAATTAAAATATAAGTGACTCTAGTTGTCCATTCGCAAAAAGTAGATTCTTATGGAGAAGAACGGACAAGAAACTCCATAAGAACGGACAAGAAACTCCATAGAACGGACAAGAAACTCCATAAATGACTCCATGAATGACTCCATGAATGACTCCATGAATGACTCCATGAATGACGTCCAAATGACGAACTAGCATGTACACTTTCATCATCTATTAAGTCTCTTTCATGGGTTTCCCCGCCTTAGTGCTGACTGAACGAGTGATATTTGAAAATCCATATACAGGGTGTATTTGTGAGCTATGAGGAATAGCGAAAAATACTCAAATGAGTGTCGAGCCCGATTTTACATACAACAAAAAAATAAGTAGTTTTTTTTCCGTTGCCCCATCAGCAATTTCTCCTGTATCGTGGGTGCGTTAACAAACATACAAACTCACATACACAAACAGCCAGACCCGGAATCGAGCCGACAGGCAGCTCAACCACCGCGACAACTGTGCCGGGTTAGTGTTAAGGGACTCGTAGTTCAGCTGCCATGTGTTACTACTCGTACTTCCCAGAATTAGATCCATATAAGCGATACTTTCGGGTGGTGGGATAATACCAAATCAAAATCAACGGGTTCAATTCCTGGTTAAGAAAAATGATTTTTATTGTTTCTAGAACCAGAGGTGAAGGCAGTGCGTTGTCTGTCGAAAACTTAATAATGAGTCAAAGGTTTTTATTAAGTAGTGTCTTATCGTTATCTATAGCGTAAAGTTCTTAGACCATTCATTTAAAAGGCTTAAATGAATGGACTTTGTCTTTGTCTCTGGTATCTATGACCTAGACTAGAGCCAAGAGCAAACCAAATATTAAAAAAAAAACAGATTCCAGAACATATTTTCATTCATGTTGGCTATACGAATATATGTTTCATGTAAACAATTTAACTTACGGCCGGTGTATCGCTCTTTTGCTTAGCAGACTTGGCTAGATTTGCGTCAGGCCGCACTTCAGGTCATCTTCTTGCCATTATCCCATGTTACTTGGGGTCGGCGCAACACGTTTTTTCTTCCATTCCATCGTGTCAGCCGTCACGCTATCACTAACTCCTTTTTCTTTCATATCACTCATAACACAATCCATCCATCTTCTCTTTGGCCTCCCTCTCCCTCTCCATCCATCCAAATTTATATTCATAACAGTTACATGCGTTTCATTCCTCCTCTTCCCATGACCACAAGCCACCGAAAATATTTTTTGTGTTTCTCTCAGAAAACCCATTTATTTAATGAAATTTCATGGGCATGTGGATGTGCATAAACATAACAATTGTTCCACAATCTTTGGAAGTTTGCCGTATAGGATTTTTAAAGACCCAAAGTTTTTTGTGCCAAGTTAAAAAAATAAATAAAGAAGAAAGGGATGGATTGTTGAAAGTAGAGGAATATACGAAATCCACGCGGACGAAGTACTGTCAGTGCTATTAGTCTACTAGCTACTGACAGAGGCTGCGCCCGCGTAAAATTTGAAAATGAACCCACTGCTGCACTGGAACATACTCTAGGGATAAGTCTCCAGTACCTACTAAGCTTCATCAAATTCCGGAGGTTACAAACGAACTCACAGAGACCATGAACTCACAGACAGGAATATGATTCATTCTTAATATGATAAATACGAATGTAACTTCGCATTTATCATATTAAGAATGAATCATTTTCGTATTTACAGTTTTTCGCTCCTTATTTGTTCCGATAAGTGCCATAGCACCTACGAAGTATAATAAATAATACCAGGAAAATAAAACGAACATAAACTAATTGGTAAGGAAATATTTTTCTTCCAATTATATCCGTCCGTAACTTAATCGTTAGTTAAATGTAATAGTAGTTCCTTCAAAACGTTCATTTTTAAAGGACAGTTTGATCCAATAGGTCATTTGTGAATAGCCTTAAAATGAATTCTATTTCATTTATTGTGTATTTTTCTGCCATTTTGGCAGTCTGCGTGGCTCAGAGCCGTAAGTATTTATTCCTTTTTATATTTACAGTCATAAAATCAGGCCTTTTTCTCATGGCGCGCGGTCGGCAGAAACTACAGAAAGACTTGCTGCTACGATCCTTTTTTTTTTAAGGATGGGAAATCATCAAATGACTTCTTCCGCTCTGGGTGGAGCGGAAGGGCGTGTCAGACTCTTACTGACTAAAACCCATCCGTGTTCCTTCTAAAGCCCTTTGCGTTCCAGGGCCGCGGTGACTCTTTCGAACAAATTCCGCAACCCTGGCAATGATCCTTACATACTCCTTTTGCTTCGTTTACGTTCATACAACTAGTCTTCACTTGGTTCACACACGCACGCCGGTTGTGAATATTACACAACCTGGCCTTTGTGAAGAACATCATCACCAATTAGATTAGCCGGTCTATTCTGTTAACATCTCACCGTGTTAGGTAAAGTGAGCATGAAGTGAACTGTCATTCCATCTTCACACACAGTTTACTTAATGCTCACTCCATCTAAGTTGACAGCTCACTTCATGTTCACCTGAGCGTATACGGTGAGACGTTTACAGAATATCACTGCTGTGTTCGTCCTTCAAGGGCGTCCTCTTCCCGCGATACTCACCTTTTGTTAGTCGGCTTTCATTTTAATTTTATAAAATTAAAGGCAAATATAAATAGACCGTGACTGAAAGACAAATGGTAAAAGTAGATGGATGATGATTGAAATGATTATAACTTTGTAAATTAATACGTGTTACGGTCGCGAATCATATTTTGTTCAACATGCAGCCTGACACTGACTTGCAAATTGCAAAAAACATAAGAAATTTTGAATTTCGCGGTGTACCCTGGCGCTTCCACCTTAAAAATATTTGACTTTAAAAAAAAAGTGTGACTACTGATTAAAAAATGTTACTTAAAATGTATATAACCTCATACAAAGAAATATTTTCTGTCTACCAGACTTTGGGTTGACTGGATTATACAAATTTCCTTCTCAATTTAACTACAAATCGGGAGACGAATGGGTGTTCACTGTTCATGTGAAGAATCAACCAGACGGCGCCAATTCTACTTTCTTCATAATATATGAATCAGGTTAGTGGAATTAATTAAATTAAATTTTAAGTTTTAAATAGTGTATTCGACTGGATTTTTAGGATTTCGGTTCGGAACCCGGCGTTACACTCGGGTGTCTGTCTGTCCGTCTATCACAGCCAATTATCTCCGAATCTACTGGACCAATTCTGTTGAAATTTGGTACACATACGAACAAACTAGAGAATAACAAAAGAAAAGTTTTTAGAACTGTACCGTATGACACATCAAGTGAACGGGCTAACTGTGAGAGATAAATAGTTTTCAAGTTATTCAAGAAATTAGACGAAAACTGACCACTCGCTTATCCCCGAAACTACCGAGATTAAAATTTAAAAAAAAAAATGCAGATTACAGGAAAATCTATAAGAAATATATAGTGTTAAAATAACATGTAACCAATGTGAAATTCTTTCGGAACCCTTTGCACGCGAGTCCGACTCGCACTTGGCTAGTTTTTTTTAATTTTTTTCTCAAAACAGAGAAAGTCAAGCGCAGTAAAAAAAATGTGTATAAAAATTTCCAGTAGTGGAATGCTCTTCCACGTGCCGGGCCACTATACTATTACGACACAGTGACCCCCTGTGCGCTCGTCCCCACTTGTGCAAACCATAGTTATCTTTAACTCAGTTGCTAACACGAGGTTAAATACCTATATTTAAAAAATTACACACACGTCTGGAACACCCTAGAGTTCCAGACGTGTGTGGTCATATTTACGGATTGTGTCCTGTATCTGCTACCTATAAAATTACGAAAAAAAAAAAAGAAAAAACATACCCGGCCGAAGAAACGACTAAGAAGCTAAAAAAAACCCTTGTACAGCTGTCTGATATAGTTAATGGTGTTTATTTTAGTATAATTACAGATACGATGCCACTGACTGAATCTCACAGCTTTAAAGGTGTTAATTCTTAGCTTAAAAAAAAAGTGATTTTTGTATTTTTTCCTAATTGTATGGCAGATACAAAATATGACCCTTATATATATATATATAAGGTGTGTACCATATATATATACGCACTTCTGAAACATCCTATATATAAAAAAAAAAAGAAAGTGGGCCGGCTCAGCAACTAACTCCTCATAAACTTCCACATATAACCCTTCTGCCTTCAAAGCCAGAGTGAACAGGCATCTTTCGGGCACGCTCGCTCCGTCATAGACCTCATACCTCGCATTCCATCAGGCGTGACCGAGGTCAAGAGCAAGCCTATTCATTTCCTTAGGAATCTACTAAATCTTAGTTTAGAACCCATTTCAGACACCGAGGGAAAAACGATCGAAACTCATCAATTTAGAGGGAGGGAATATATTAGTGTCTCAAAATCGCTGACCTATGGAAGAGTCTTGGTTGAAGTGGAGTTCAAAACAGAAGCCGGCGTGTGCACAAGGCAAAGAATTATAGAAGGAAGGAATGTAGCGACATCACAGGACTGGGCTGATAGCACAAGTAAGAAAATAAAACCGTAACTCTGTATAATTGAGCCAACCAAATTAAAAACTTATCAGCAATTTTGAGCTCGCTTCGCTCGCTTTTGTGCGCTCCTCTTAAGGTGGTTTTTCACCGGCAAGGCGAAGCATGAAAAGGATGGGCGAGAGTTCGCCAGTTTAAAACCACCTTTACGCGTCCCTTGTGGTACAAAGTGTACGGCAAACGATCATCGCACGAATACACGATCATGTTAATTTGTTCGGGAAAACCACAAACCGACGCCGTACCAGAAGCCGTACACATGAAAGCGACGAACGCGTATTCGCGCGATAATAGGGCAGGCATAAGACTTATGATTTATTTTGCATCCCGGGCTCAAAAACTAATCTTGGTCATTACGCCGCTGCTGTGCCAAGGCATTGTGGACACTGTAACACGATGGCTCAAAGTAAAAACTTAGACATCTCGAAGTAATTGAAAGAAGTTTCATAAGATAGAGACACGATTTCAGTGTCGGTCCCAAGTTCACAATGTCATCATTATGAACAACTTTTACTATGAGACCGACACTGATAACACAATACCGGAAAAGGGGTAATTTTTTGTTCAATGTAGGTACTCATGTACAATGACCCTTTTTTTGGTATTGTGTCTATTCTGTTACACGTTGTATAATAGCTTCTTTTTTACAGATTTAATCGAATATGACGCTGCTTGTGTTGGAAAAGAGGTTCAATCGTTTATTGCCTCCGTTGACTTTATGAAACGGTAAGTACTTTTCAGGTGGCCAGTTACTGGTTTATTGAGGTATTTACTTCATTTTATAGATATGCTCTAGGTGAACATAATCTCACCTGATGGTAAGCGATGATGTGGTTGACGATGGAGCAAGCTTGCCTAGAAGTAACCTAGTCACTCTTGACTTAACGACTCCAGGTTATAGCTGTAGAAACACAGACTCCGGCAGGAAATTCAGGGTATGGTTGGGATGTGTCACCATGTACCGACAGGGTAAAACAGGGGATCCAAGTTTCCAAAGCAACAGTATTAAAAAAATCTTACTGGGTATGCTAAAATTAGTGATTCAGCAGCGTACCAGATTTTGGCGTTTGATAAAAACTTAAACGTTACATTTTTATTCCAGATAACGACTTATCCGGGCAAATATATTGGAATGCCAAGTGTTTAAACAGCACAAGGCGCCGCCACATCAGAAGTGCTACCGGTAACACCAACGGATCTAGTACAACTAACGGCACTGAAACAACTAATGGAGCTGGTTTAACTAATGGCACTGGTATTACTAATGTAACTAGTACAACTAATGGAACAGGTACAAATAACGGCACTGAAGCAACTAATGGAGTTGGTTTAACTAACGGAACTGGTATTACTAATGGAGCTGGTACAATTAAAGTAACTAGTAAAACTAATGGAACAGGTACAAATAACGGCACTAAAGCAACTAATGGAGTTGGTTTAACTAACGGAACTGGTACAACTAATGGAACTGGTACAACTAATGAAAAGGGAGCAACTAATGGAAAGGGTGCAACTAATGGAACTGGTTTAACTAATGGAACTGGTATTACTAATGGAGCTGGTACAACTAATGAAAAGGGAGCAACTAATAGAAAGGGTGCAACTAATGGAACTGGTACAACTGATGGAGCTGGTTTAACGAATGGAACTGGTTTAACTAATGGAACTGGTATTACTAATGGAACAGGTACAACTAATGGAACAGGTACAACTAATGGAGCTGGTACAACTAATGGAAGTGGTACCACTAACGGCACTGGAACAACTAATGGAACTGGTACAACTAACGGCGCTGGCACAACTAATGGAACTGGTGAGTATAAAACCTAAACGTGAGCATAGACATTTGTTTTAAGTAAATTATCCCATATTTCAAAAACCCTTTTATATTACTGTACAGTTTAATCAAAATCCCTTCAGTATTTTTGCATGAAAGAGTAGCAGACATCCATTCATCTTCATAAACTTTCATATTTACATTATTGGTAGGATAGAACGGGATGATTGTACAGTCAACGGTCATAAGTGCATAAGCATGCTAAGGTTTGTCTTGCTGTGAACGCGCGGTACAGGCCGTACGTGCATTTGTGTGTTAGAGATGTTTGAACGCAGAACGCATAACTGAGAATTCAAACTCGAAACGAACGAAACAAAAAAAAAACCTAGCTTGTTGCTTTTCACACACGCAGAGTCCGTAATTACGTATAACCTTGGTCGGCATTGCTAAAATTCTCAACTATAAACAAGTTCTGATAAGACGTATCGTATAGGATAAGATACACATAGGTCTGGATTCCAATTTTCAGATGAGACTTTTATTTTTCTTTTCTTCAAGAATGTTCATCCGTTCTTTTATTATTCGATAAATTTACAAACTAGAATAATAATGTAATAATCATTTATATTATTATATTGTTATTGAAATAAGGGGTTGAGAATAAAAATGTTTAAAAAGTGATTAAAAAATGTTTATCTATACTTCTATACTAATATTATAAAGAGGAAAAGTTAGCAAGTTTCTATGTAGGCGGTAATCTCTGGAATTGCTGAACTGATTTTGAAAATTATTTTTCAAAATTAAAAATTCAAAAGTCATTTATTCAAATTAGACTGAGTGCCAGCACTTTTTGAACGTCAAAGTTCTACATAAAGACAGTCCCCCAAAACGCCCGCCCGTCACCACTTCCTAGTGTTTTAGCTGGGAAGAAGAAGTGGCGCAACAAACTCCCCAGCAACACATCTGTCTGTTGAGTTATAAGAACTATCACTTATACAAAGGTATGTAAGTAGTCAGTATTCTTACAAAGAAAACAATACAACAAAGGTAACACGTAAAAACATAAAACTTAATAATTCGCTACTTGTAAGCTAGCACACTCCATTATGCCAGCATAAACAGACAAACTCAAGCATAAAAACAATATCAAATCAAACTAAATAAGCCTCCAGACATGAAGGGTGTGCCCGCTTACACGTGCAGAGGGTAGAATTTAATAAAAAGATCTGTGACTCGACGCCACAAGTGATAAACCAGGGCCATCAAAATTAAACATTTAATCAATCAAATCAAAATTTAACACAATTTTGTATATGATAGCTTCATTCATGAGGAATGCTATAAGCTAGCTATACGGGAAACTCATACGGGAATGGACAAACAAAACAACGGGCAATGCGCTACGAAGTCGCGGGCAACAGCTAGTTCGTTATAGTTTTATAAACTTCTAGTTAAAACAGTTTATTACTCATAAAGAACAATTTACTGAAGTGAAGTCGCTCATCAGTAAACTATGACAATATATCATCCATCAAACTTTCAAGTGAAGTACGATCATTATTATGATGACTTCATCACCAACACTTTTATACGACAAAGGAAAACACACACTCAGAATTTACATTACGCCATAATAATAATTTAAACTTACCAAACCCTACTACCAATTAAAATATATAATAAATTGCCAGAAATAATTAAAGAACAACAAAAATTTAATATATTCACAAATAAATGAAAACAATTTCTAATATCTAAATGCTATTATAATATTACAAATTTTTAAATGGCAAATTTTAAATTAGGTAAGGACATGTGTTTTTAATTACTTTATAAATAGTAGAGTTACAATATATAATTTATTTAAAATAGTACACTCTTCCTCTCTCCTACTTTGCTGTGCCCGACAGGGTCCACAATGATCATATTTTTGTAAAACCTACCACCTAAGTTCACATGTGGAAAAGCAATAAATATATTGAGTATTGACTTGCTTCATTCGAAGATGCGAAGTAACCAAGTAAGTAGGGAAACTACATTGTATTAATCATGTCTGAAAAATGAAGCAAGGAATTATAATCAGGCTTAGTATATTGTGTCTTAGTAATATAATGTGCTTTAATAACTTCTGTGTGTGGGTACTCTAATTAAACACAACTAGAAATTCTACGCAAATCCCACGTAAATAAACCAAGTGCGGATTCGTTGTCACAATACTAGTAAATTACTGAGTAATATTACTTTTATTCTACTGCGATTTATGTAGTTTGTTTCAACTTAAAGTATCCTACCTCAAAGTTAACAATTCGTATTAATTAGGATTTATTAAGGATATAATTTAAGTATTCATTTTCATTACGAAAAGAAGATTAAAACTAAACCTCAAAATAATCAGGACATGACACAATATAATTTTAATATTACTAAAATCAATTTCGTATGCGTAGAGTGCACGGCACGGCGCACGGTTTTTAAAAACGTGTCAAAAATTTCGGCAAAATGATCTGCATGAAACCACTAGTTTCATAGGTATTTGATGTCTATGTGCGTTGTCGTTGCGCTTCATGTGGGAGCTGGGGTGTTACACTTCGCTTTCGACTGGCAATGCACTCTTTTTCATAATAATCTTTTGACCCACCGACTCACAGTATATGTCTAAAACAAAAAAAAAGAGTAGTGTGAGGCTTCTAAATAAAATATTAGTATGATTCTTTTTTTTTGTGTTTGTTTAGAAGAAAAATTTTATTGAAAATAGAAAGGTCACAGTTATATAGTGTTATTTACATCATAAATTTAATTTGAAATTAAATATAGTTTTTCTTCTATTTAAATTAGACTTATGGCAAATATAAAGGGTTTAAAAATAACTTCACGGATTAGCAGTTATACTATATAATTAGATATTTGATAAAATAATTAAATCATAATACTTACACTCAGTCCGGTTTCATCAGATATTGGTGATAAATTAAGTCCGCTTTTACGCAGCGCAAAAATATTCGCTTTCATTTCAATATTTAAATTTCCTTTCATTTCAAAATGAACTACACCAATATTAGATTAAACACACGTCACTAACCCACAATAAAAACCTACCACCAACGTTCTATTTAGTCGCGGTGAATGAGTTAACTGCATCTGTCTACCTTCATCATTTATTTATTTAGGTTTCTGTGGGTATAATCATAAAGTTTTACGAGTTCAGTGAACGAGACACAATTTTTTAAACACTAAAAAGTTACCACATCGCTTGAGATTCGAACCCGCGACTCACTACGCATGAACGTGTTAACCGTAATACAGTAACCGCTTAGCTATCATACCTACACATCATACATCATTTACTAAGGAACGTGAGTGTGAGTGTGTCTATAGTTTTGAAGTTACCTACTTATTGAAAGAAGGTCGTAAATTAAACCGAAGTGCCAAACAGTTGCTTGGTGAGATTGCTACTGCACTTTTGACCGATACTGTACAATAACTTCGTCATTATCATTCTCTTGCTAATTCTGTTTCTTCTTTTTTTTTGGTATACACAAATAAATAATTTTTATTTATTTCTTTTTGCTCATACCCCAATTCCTTTTTGGTCGACGTAACATGTCTGTTTCTTTTCATAGTTCTCAGTTAGTCGTCATTTTAGAGTCACCCCTTCCAGTAGGGTGCCCATTGTGTCACCTTATGTATTGTTTTCTTCATATATCTTTTCTTGAACTTATGTATATGTTGTACATAATGAAGAGTTTTCTATTCTATTCCCCGTCTAGACATTTCATCGTTCACACAATCCATCAATCGTTTCTTTAATTTTTTCCTTGTCTTATAGCATTTATAGTCCTCTTCAGAACAGCTATCCTCCGATATTTTATTTGTTCCTCCACATCTCATGCCCATACCATGTCAGCCGATTTCCGCATAAAGAGAAACACGATAAAATTTGTCAAACCCATAGCTAGCTTCGCCAACCGTACTCGAATATTGAGTATTATTATTGTACTCTATTTTGATAAAATGTACTTTAAAATCTCCAAAAGAAATAGAGTACTCTAAAACACTCTATTTATTTTACTCTAATTAGGTATTTTTTATTAAAATTGCTGTCTAACGGTCGTACAATTATTATCAAACAACGAAAAATTGTAATGATACGCTAAACAAAAAAAAATAACAACAAAATGTACTGTTTTACCAAGTCTGTGTGTTCTCTATTTAAAATCAGATATACTCTATTTTTTTTTTAAAGTTGGTAATACCTTCCTTTGCCGCAAGGCCTAAATATCCCTGATTATAGTGCCTCACACAACATTTTTTTTCAGGTGCAGAGACGACGCCCGATTCAAATAAAAATGTGAATAATAGTGGCTTTTCTACATGTTATCCTGAAAGGACTTTGATCCTGTTATTTGTAATTTTTGTTACTTATTTTGTGAACTTACCATTGACCCATTAACTGATAACATGATCAATCAACCGATCAATCAAATTATTTATTTGCTTAATACAGATGTTACAAATAAATATAAAGTACTGCATCATTACCTCATAAGCTGTGCACATATTTATATTATTGTTAATCTAGTTGATGTAAAATAACATTCATCATCATCATATCAGCCGAAAGACGTCCACTGCTGGACATAGGCCTCTGCCAAGGGGGGAGGGGTTGCCATAATCACCATGCTTGCCAAGCGAGTTGGCGATCGCAGTGTGGCTGTTGCGATGTACAGAGAATGCTGCTGCCCATACTCTGGTGAGTCCCTTAGTCGCCTCTTACGACAATCATGGGAAGTGATGGGATGGTGATATTCTTTTACGTCCGACACCATACAGAATTCTATCTATATTTTTATACTGTAAGTACTCCATGACATTATAATAACATTATTTTAATTACTAGGAATTTGTGTAGCTTCGAATTTAATTGATGAACAGGTAAGTTTTTGTATCGTTTGGCAACTTTTGTAAATCTATGATGACATCCAAAGAATACTTTTTTAAATCTGCTGTTTTCCCATATGGTATGTCAATTTATAATAATTGTTTGTCACGTAATTGTCTATTGTAGCTTTTTAAAGCAGTATATTTTTTTCACGTGATAACGTCTTATAAATCGATGAACGCCGGCTGCACGCATGAAAAAATTGATGAAATGATCGTAACGTTACAATAATAATAATAATATCTTGGGACAACTCACACACGGTCATCCGATCCCAAACTAGGCACAATGAGCGTAACGTTACAATAAGACAACATTTTTCGTGCGTGCAGCCGGCGTTCATCGTTTTACGACACACATAAGACGTTGTCACGTCAAAAATTAAGAAACTGAATTTACTTTTTCAAAAATACTAAGTAGTGTTTTTTTAAAAAGAAAAAAAATACTGGGCTATATTCTGCAAATAGTACCATTGGTTGATTGATATGGTTAGGAAGATCATTGAAATTATATCAAGAACAATAAAGGTCCTATGGCACTTCCTTGTGGAACTCCAAATTTTATAGTTTTCGAGTTTGACTTATTTTTAATCTCATTTCGTGTTTTCTGACATATTTGTATTATTTCTACTATTTGTTTATATACGTATAAGTCTCTTGTAAACTGCATTTTTGTAAGTTTGTTAAAATAAACACTTTTTACTTCAATTTTTTTATTTTATTTATTTGAAACTATAGTAGGCGCCAGATAATCGTGGAATAACGGTCATTGACCCACCTACAATTATTGACATTTTTAATTTGAAAAACGGAATTAATGACACAAAGCTGTCCCGAATCATCATCTCTCGTGATCCTTAACATTGTCTAATAATGAAAAACGATTCATATTTAATTGTTCAGGTACCTATGAACAGTTATTAGGGAAAGGTCAATGTACTTAATTCCACATTTATCTGGCGCCTACTATAGTATAGATCAGTGCTTGATGTTTGACTAAACAGTTCCGGAAAACACCGAATGAATGAATGAATGATAATTTTTTCATTCAGTGTTTTCCGGAACTGTTTGGTACCTCGGAATGGATCTCTTAATTTACTGGAATATAGGTACGAGTTTCTTTTGCGTCACACTATATTCGATGTCCCAGTCGTCGTCGTTGCAAATATAAATGGTATTAAGAAAAACACTATTTGTCTATGTACATATGATAGTGCATAAATAACAACCGTACCACAGACTAAACGTCATAACGGTTGATGACGTAACTGAAACACTAATCAGTGCAATAAATGATTTTGCATTACTTTATTAAAATTTGACTAAATAGTAGTGAGTTTTGTTCATTTTTAATTTTTTTTTACAAACTAAAGAATTTAAAAAGTGTTAGTAATTACAAATCAAATATTGTGCGAATTTACATTAGTTTTACTAAATTAAATCGAAACTTTACTGTAAAACAAATATCACCGGAAGTCGTTGCTGTGTGACGTTGATAGTTGTTTAAGCGTTATAAATAGGCTCGCTCTAGTCGCAGAGCGCAGAGTATAAAATTGTATTTTGGACTGTGTGCATCTCGTTGTAAAACTAAGTTGTGTGAATCAGACACTTTTAAAAGGTTGTGAGTGATAATAAAAAGTGTCTACAAGATGTCTGATCGTTATCATTTGAGTAAAAATGTAACGGATCGCTGTCTGTACCAGTGTTGTCAAAGGTGTTTGTTTGCGCATCGAGAACTTAAGGAAATTTGTCTTATCCGCATTAAAATTTAGTGAATTATGTTGAAGCCAATTATTTACAATATTGAATCCCTGTTGCGCAAGTTTGTACACTTCGTTTTCTGAGTCAGCCGAAAAAAGTAGAGCACTGTCATCAGCGTCAAATATGATTATGCCATGCTGTAGCTTAAGATTGCAAAGGTCATTTATGTGTATCAGGAACATAGTAGGCCCTAAAATACTTCCTTGGGGAACACCAAAGGAAGTATTTTTTTATAAGCGCTGTGGACATTGCCAATCTTTACACACAAAATAGCTAATAAGCTCGCTCCATCGTCGACTTTGTCTCTGTCATCTATGACCTAGATTAGAGCCAAGAGCAAACCCATATTAAATAAAAAAAATATTGCCATGTTGGCAGATGTCAGCTGTGACGAGTGTGCTTCAAATAACCCTGATGATGACTCATAACGTTTGAAGGTATATGTTACAATTTTGTAAAGTCATTAACGTATAATAAGTCACAATAGGTAAATAAGAACTAAGTCACGTGTTTACTTTGCTAAAATAGCCCTTAAGTACAATAGGGAAACAGTGCGAATTCATTACCTTAACCTTAAAAGGCAATGAATCGATGCAAGCGTGCTTGCAAAGCCTAACCATATTTGGGCGATACCATTTCTCGAACAGGTTCATTCCTGTCCGATGGTCTAGGCTAGCGCGGGAACAATTCTCGCGCTTAATTGGTTGCTTAGTAGGTTACCCCGGGCAAGACTTGCGCCTTGGAGCGGGGACTATAAATATAGGTTTAATTTAGAAATGGAGTCCCTCCCGACCTTTGATTACCGAGCCAGCCCGTGTCGCTGAGCCAGTAGTTTTAAACTCCCCAAATAATGTTATGACCCAGCCTGTCCCTTGCTGTTCCTCCCAAAATGACGCCGCTAGCCGAGGTCCGTATCCCACAGGGGATGCCCTAGCGATCGGTCATGTAGTTTTAATTTAGTTTGTAAGCCCTGGCTGGGGGCCTTAGAGTCATTTAAGGCCACCACAGGATAGTCCGGTTAAGCAGTCACCAGCCCTAGCGTGCTGAACTGCGAGTGGTCCCCATCAAAAAAAAAAAAAAAAAAAAAAAAAAAAAAAAAAAAAAAAAAAAAAAAAAAAATAAATGGAGTTCCTTCCCGACCTTCGATTACCGAGCCAGCCCGTGTCGCAGAGCCAGTAGTTTTAAACTCCCCAAATAATGTTATGACCCAGCCTGTCCCTTGCTGTTCCTCCCAAAATGACGCCGCTAGCCGAGGTCCGTATCCCACAGGGGATGCCCTAGCGATCGGTCATGTAGTTTTAATTTAGTTTGTAAGCCCTGGCTGGGGGCCTTAGAGTCATTTAAGGCCACCACAGGATAGTCCGGTTAAGCAGTCACCAGCCCTAGCGTGCTTAACTGCGAGTGGTCCCCATCAAAAAAAAAAGAAGTGGAGTAGTAGTTCAAAATCGATTTCTCCGAAAGGCCAAAGGCCACGGGCGCCCCGTGGTTCATTAGGAACGAACGACTCCATGTCAAAATCCCGACAGTGAAGCAGTTCATGAAACGACTATCGCAGCGTTTCATCGAAACTGCTTCAAAACACCAAAATCCTACCCGATACACTCCCTCACAGATCAGTAGGACTCGCCGCCCGCGGCATACCCTCGTCGAACCCGACGACGCCATCACCCAGATTCAAGAGAGCCGTAGGGAAACCAGCACTCTCAGACACAACACAGATACAGACCGCGTTCCGTATTCCGGCCCCGCCGCCGGGGCCCGTCGCGACGTCCCAGTAATAACCCTCCCCGACCTTTGATTACCGAGCCAGCCCACGTCGCTGAGCCAGTAGTTTTAAATCCCCTAAATAATAACGTTATGACTCAGCCTGTTCCTTGTTGTCCTCCCGAAATGACGCCGCTAAGCCGAGGTCCGTATCCCGCAGGGGATACCCTAGCGAGCGATCATTTAGTATAATTTAGCTAGTTTGTAAGCCCTGGCTGGGGGCCTTAAATTCATTTGAGGCCACCACAGGATAGTCCGGTTAAGCAGTAACCAGCCTTAGTGTGCTGAACTGCGAGTGGTCATCGTCAAAAAAAGGAAATGGAGTCCGTCTCGCCCGACGACTCTACCACTCTCCTCCAAGAGAGTCGCAAAGAGACCAGCACTCTTCGCAAACCACGACCACCGTCCTTCCACCCTCGCCGCCGAGGCCCGCCGCGACGCCCCCGTCAAAATCCGCCCCGACCCTTGCTCGAGCCAGCCCGCGCCGCTGAGCCTGTAGTCTTAAATTCGTCCCCTCATAATAATTCTAGTTCGATCCAGCCCGTCCTTAGCTGTCCTCCCTCCAGCGACGCCCTAAGCCGAGGCCCGTACCCCACAGGGGGTGCCCTTAGCGTGTAGTCGCTTAGTTTGTAAGTGGCCTGGCTGGAGGCTTTAATATTATATTAAGGCCACCACAGGCAAGCCCGGTTGAGCAGTCGAGAATCTCATAGGTTGAACTGCGAGACGCCACACACACACAAAAAAAGAAAAAGAAATGGAGTCAGTCCTCTGAAAGCAGCTAGTATTGTAATTTTATTTATGTCTGAAATGAGTGTCCGTGTTGTATTGTTTTTCTGTTATATTTCTCTGAGTTTTTAGTGACTGTATAAAGTAGATTTGAGAATATTGTAAATATCTTGTGATTAAGTGAACTGTGTAGCTGATCTCTAATTATTTCGTTGATCTCTGTTTGAACTTGAATACAAGTGTGTGATTTTTACAATTGGTGTAATTTTCAACCCCACCCGCACCGCTCACTCATACTTACACCAAACCTCAACCCTCGCGCATATCGCGAGACAGTCATCCCATACATCTTCGAAAAACCTACACTATATTCCTGCTGGGCCTGTCGGGTAAGAACATAGTACCTCGCAATATAATGTTAGGTAATTAATATGCGTAACAATATTACGTATATAACCTGTATTCTCTGCTGAATTACCTGTTGGGAATTTCGAAAATAATTCATTTTCATGGAATTGATTAGGGCTCTCATTTCGTCAGACATAATTCGTGTTAACTTTAACGTAATGTAATATTTTAGACGCGAGATCACTCTACTTCCTCAAGGTATGGAACATCAAAAGAGCGCCAGTCGATGCTGAATAAAACTCACCCTGAAAAATTAGGTGAAGTGAGCTGTCAATCCCTGTCAAAGGTCACTACGCCTGAGATTTAAAAATCGACCAGCTCTTCGTCGCTTGTGACTTCACTATAGTAGGCGCCAGATAAATGTGGAATAAAGTATATTGACCTTTCCCTAATAACTGCTCATAGGTACCTGAACAATTAAATATGAATCGTTTTTCATTATTAGACAATGTTAAGGATCACGAGAGATGATGATTCGGGACAGTTTTGTGTCATTAATTCCGTTTTTCAAATTAACAATGTCAATAAATGTAGGTGGGTCAATGACCGATATTCCACGATTATCTGGCGCCTACTATAGTACCTATGGTAGACGCCAGATAAAAGTGCAATAACGGTCATTCACACATACATACATTTATTGACTTTCTTAATATTAAAAACAGAAATAAAGACCTTTGTACCTATTTTTCTGTTAAATAAATAAATAAATAATAAAGACATAAAGCTGTCCTGAATCGACTTCTGTCGTGATCATTTACGTTTCTAGTAATGAAAAATGGTTCATAATTCATAGTTCGGGTATCTACAAGGTATATTAGGGAAAGGTCAATTTAATGTACTTTATTTATAGGTGAATTGAACTCAGTTCACTTCATGGTCACTTCAGGCAGGTCTACCTCTCCGTACCTACATATTAGCTATTGAGAGCAAAGCTGTAAACAGAATGTACAGAGACGTTATTCAGTAATTGAAATGAACTTCTTGCCCACTTACAATATTTTATGATAGACTAGCTGTCACGTGAATGTCGAAAATTATCCCAAGGGAACATACTCTCGGGAAGAAAAGTATCCTATGTGTTAATCCAGGGTGTCAGCTTCCTGCATACCAAATTTCTTCAAACTTTCGCCTTTATAATATTAGTGTGATTGTCATACTTTATGTTTGTCACTTTCTGTTGTCATTTTCTCATGCTGTATTTTAATGTTTATTTGTTATCAGTAATCCAATTTCTTGTTCAAAATAGATTATTATTACCTCAGTGGACAAAATCCACGGAATTTCACAACACAATAGCGTTTCTTTTCCTTTTGTTTATGAATGTGTATTATTTTGGCCACAGATACACAGGTCCCATTAAAGTAGGTGCACAAAATTTAACACAGCGTTCAGTACGTCTAACCAAAGATATCCAAGCAAAAAAACACTGATTTAAGTGATTTTATTTTGACTTACAATTATTATTTTTTTGGGCACACTGGAATAAACACATCCATTATGGGTAGGTTCTTGACGTGGTCACGTGCGCCTGCACATTTGTAGTATTAGAATTATGAGATAACAAAGACTTGCATGTGTTTGTGCATTGGGTAATCAACATTTTTATAGTAGGCGCCAGATAATCGTGGAATAACGGTCATTGACCCACCTACAATTATTGACATTTTTAATTTGAAAAACGGAATTAATGACACAAAGCTGTCCCGAATCATCATCTCTCGTGATCCTTAACATTGTCTAATAATGAAAAACGATTCATATTTAATTGTTCAGGTACCTATGAACAGTTATTAGGGAAAGGTCAATGTACTTTATTCCACATTTATCTGGCGCCTACTATAGTGTGTTTTCGTTAGCTGTTTTTTATTCTTGTAAGTATCTAATTCTTTTTCTCAAAAAAATAAGTACCATTGTCCTTATTTTGGTGGGCTGATTGATTTCTAAAAGTTTGTCCATCTATTTTAACGGGACCTTACATAAAAATGTGCAAATATTCCTAGACAGGAAATGAATCCGTTGTTTTTAGAAAAACATAAACAGTTTTTTGTCTTACATCTGATATTGTCCCAATAGGGATTTAATTTAAGCCTGGGAAGTAATGGAAATACATAATTAAGGAAAACGTGCATTTTAATAAACTGATTCGTATTTAAAAGTGGGTAGTACCTTTGATTCATACATTATGAAATAAAGGTAATACCCACTGAATCCAATGATGCAGTTTTTATATTTTATATTCTACACTAGCAACCCAATATAACTACTCGCGCTCAGAGGTTGATGATTCAGCCAATGTGACGTAGAGCTGCGAACCAATCTAACCCTCAGTTTTCAGGCGAACACAACTGAGCGATGCGAATCAAATGTCTTGAAACGTCGAGTTACGTGCTTTTCGCGAAGAGAGTATGACCAGGTACCTTACTCAAGAAGCCTCAATAAGTAAAATGGCTGGAGACATAAAAAAAAGGAGGAAGGGAGGCAGAAAAGAGAGGAAGCAGTGCGAGACCTGGGCGTTCGTATTGTTGTTGTTATTTGTAAAAAGGCATACAAACGGCTGGGATTCGTGCTTCGCAGAACAGCAGCGTTCACGAATGTTAAGGCCATCTCGGCATTATATGACTCGCTAATTAGAAGCTAATTGGAGGGTAATGCAGCTGTATATATGGAGTGCATATAAAATAAATATACGCGTTACATTAACCTTAGACTGTATGGGGTATACCCCCTGTGTCCCTTGATGTATCCAACCTTGTTCGTGTTAGGCATGGCGGGATACAACACGTTGGGGACGAGAAGGGATCTAGCATTGGTATCATACGTCCTTGGAGTGTTCCGGGTAAAAGAATCAATCCGGGTGTGTTACAGGAGATAGGTTTGTGCGTGCCCCATGGGTACGTGCAGCGTCGTAGACGGCCTGATTTCTTCGCACTGTCGCGCGGTCACACCAAGCTAATGGCCAAGGTCCCGTTCACGCGGACATTGCGCTCACTAAACCTGGTTGCCGATGTGATAGATGTACTCTCTTGTTCACTGAACGAGTACGCAAAAGTCACGTTACACATTTTATGTTACTGTAATTAGTTAAATTTAGATTTATTGAAATTTATTGTATTGTATTGTATTGTTTTTTATATTATTAATGTTAATTGAATTTAATTGTATTAATGAACTGAAATGTATTTGTTATTGTAATTATTATTCTCTTTATTTATTTTCCTTACATACTAATTTCCATTTTCAAGTATTTCTTAAAAAAACAAACATTAAAAAACAATATTTAAAACTAGTAGTCCATCGTTGTCGGGAGCAGAGTCCAAGCTCCGGTGGTTAGGGATCCATTATTATTATTAATTTTTTTTTCTGCACCTTTGTGCATCGCGACATTGAATAATATTGTTGTTAATGTAAAAATACTATGTTGTCAGTTTTTAAAGTGTAATTGTATCTACGTGTATATAGGAGTATTTTTAATGTTTATTTTATAGAATTATTTCAAACACAATGTGAATTGTTAATGAATAATATAAATAGAATTGAATTGAACAGTGTTCATCCTATTGGGCACGTACAATACAAAAATATTTCGGATGGGTAAAGCTCAATGCATTATATATGTATATCTTTAATCTGTTCATTACGACAAAACATATCCAACGGAGTGGAAAACATCCAAAGTTCTTCTGGTAAATAAAAATGTACATGACCTAAAACTGACATTAAGCAACTATAGGCCAATAGCTGTTCTATCCATATTCGGGAAGGTTTTTGAATCAACATCCTCAACATATAAGAAGTTAACACGGTGGTTCGCGGAAGACCAACATGAATTATTTCCTAACCACGTCTAACCTCCTAATGTTACCACATTTTTGCCAAAAATATAAATAACAAAAAACAGATCGATGTAGCATATTTTGACTTTCAGAGGGCTTTTGATCGGGTAGACAATGACATACTTTTGGGAAAATTGGCATTGGCTGGATTCTCCGTGTCGTTGCTGAAATTTATTGCGAACTATTTGCAAGATGGAAGTAATATGTCACATATAAAGGAGCCAATTCGGAGCCCTACCTAGTCACTTCTGGAATAGGACAGGGTACTAACCTTGGGCCCCTTCTTTTTCTCATAGTGGTAAACGACCTACCCACCTATGTAGTAGAGTGTAAGATAAAACCTGAACCTGTATTTAGGCATTTGATAAATTGTTCTTACTTAATTTACGTTAACCGTTTATTTTGACCGGTCGATTAAACTGTTTAGTCGTCATGAAATAAGGCTTATGGATAAACCCCGAAAAATATTGGTTTTCCAAATAATGAGTCGTACCCATGTTATTTAAGAATCCAAAATGGTTAAATAATTACAGGAAAATAAGTGAATTTTTCCAAAAGAGGAAGAATTAAATATAATCCAAAAATATTTTAAGTAGGGTTGAATTATAGCTAAGTCAAAATTATTTACTAAGTACCCGTAGTATGATTATTATTATATACATATTTATATTAAAAAAAAACGACGACCACTAGGAATTTCTCCTGTATCGTGGGTGCGTTTACAAACATACACAAACAGCCAAACCCAGAACAAGTATTTGTAGGCCACACATTGTTACACACAAATTATTATAAGTTTGTAATAGGTAATAGTTATATACCATAATTAAAACTGTTTCACTAGTAGCTATGTTGCAGCCAACTAGCTTAATCAGCCGTTTCATTAAAAGCCTAGCCTTTTCATTGAACTATTCCGTTTAATCAGTGAAATAAGTGACATGGGCAAGTCAATAGACGATATTACACGAAATCCATTAAAAAAATACGTCACACACATAAAATAATAAATAAAATCAGCAATGTCCAATAATAATTCAGAATATCTAAAATCATAACTACAACCAAAATTAAAAATTATCTGTTATAACGAATCATTTTCATAAAATAATTAACAAATACTCAATCAATAATAATTCACCTAAACGATGTAAATGTAAGGAAGGTAGAAAAAGGCTTTATTCCATCAGTCTACTCAACGTTCTCGGTAAAATACGAGAGGCTTATTTATAAGCGGCTCAAGGATTATGCCGAAGCAAAGAGTCTTATACTCGACGAGCAGTTTGGTTTTTGAACCGAACACTCGTGCATCCAACAAGTCCAACGCATCGTCGAGCACCTTAGGCTGGTTTCTAGGGTGGCTCGATAACGGGCGCCTTGTTCGTCGACATAGCGAAAGCTTTCGACAAAGTCTGGCACAATGGCTTTATCCAGGGGTTCCCAAACTATTTCAATTCGTGGCGCACCACCGTTTATTATTAATAAACGGTGCGGGCGCCACGGCGCACACTTTGGGTACCTCTGGTAAGCCAGCTATAAGCTATACCAACTCGAGGGAACGTTTTCAAAACACTAAAGTCTAAAAACACAGGTGATTACTGGGGCATCTCCTTTAAACTTTTGAGCAATATAATAGGCTTAGTAGCGCCCTATCTTGCTGTTACTTTTAATAAATGCGTGGACTTAGGAACTTTTCCTGATCTAATGAAGAGTAGTAAAGTCATTCCTTTATTTAAATCAGGTAATAAAAATGACATCGGAAACTTTCGGCCTATTTCCATCTTACCTGCATTTAGTAAAATATTTGAAAAGTTAATACTCAAGCAGTGACTTAGACATTTTAATTTAAATAGCCTCCTTCATAATGAACAATATGGCTTTACAAAAGGTCGTTCCACCATAGATGCGGGTGTTGCTCTCCTAAAACACATATTTAACGCATGGGAGAACTCGCAAAATGCAATTGGAGTTTTCTGTGATCTCTCCAAAGCCTTTGATTGCGTACACCGAGAAACGCTTTTGCGTTAACTACGTCATTACGGTCTCCAAAGCGAAGCTTTTAACGTAATTGATTCATATTTACATATTAGTTTTCAATGTGTGGATGCCAAAAGTGTGAAATATTCCGAGCTACCAGTTCATTTAGTAGTGCCTCAAGGCACTATACTAGGTTCATTCTTGTTTCTGGTGTATATAAACGATTTGCCATTTTTCTTAAAGGGTATCTGTGACATCGTGCTGTTTGCAGATGATACTTCTCTTATTTTGAAAGTAGATAGGAATAGACGAGATTTTAATAACGTAAACAGCGCTCTTTCTATGGTTAAAGATTGGTTTACGACAAATAATCTAGTTCTGAATGCGAAGAAAACAAAATGTATAAAGTTTGCCCTGCCCAATGTTAGAAATCTGGGGCCCAATGTCATCTTAAACAATGAAGTGTTTGAAACTGTGGACTCGGCAGTATTTTTGGGCATAACTGTTGATTCAAAACTTCAACGGCGTCCACACATATCAACCCTATCAGGAAGGCTATTTCTTTTTATATTTTCTGTTCGACCTTTTTTATCCCTAAGGCTAAATACTCTTCTGCATCTATCAAGAATCAATGTAAATGAATATTAATGATTAAAAAAAAACAGCACCAAACGATACAAACAAACTTAGTTTTTCACTCGCGCAATAAATTCTTAATGTTATTATTACCAAGGAACGGCGGAACCCTCGGTTTGGGAGTTGTACTCGCTCTTTGCCTTTGATTTTATGTGGGTAGATACACATCTACCTATATAAAATCCTTTTTCCTTGTAGTTAGACACCTACAAGGAAAAAGGAGAAGCACGAAACTAATAAATCTGGTCAAATCACTCTTTGGATGCATTACGTTTTGTAACTAAGTGTAGAAGTGACGTGAAGGCCCAATACTTTATATTTTAAAACGTTTCGACCACCATGAATACCATTTACCTTGTAACCGTAGTTTGCTTAGCAATTCTACATGGCGTGTTTTCTTGTAAGTTTCTGTATTTTATATTAATATAAATAATATTTATGAATGCAACTGGAAATTGACGAAAAATAAACGAAAGGGGTTCGAACATTTTTCTATGGGAGCTGCTTTCAAAATCGCGGCGCCTGATGGAACATTTATATAAGGGTAGAGAACCCTTTATATAAATTCAATATTATTTTGCGATTACGATGGCGGTTAGTAGGAAAGTTCTTAATTAAGTGGTTTTCACGTGTTCTTATTTTTACTTTCTTCCAAATTTTTTGACAGCTTGAGTTAAACCTCAAGCTGTAAAATTAAAAAAAAACAAAACCTGCTTTAAAGAGAGTTACTCGGGGCGCAAGACGGTCCGTTGCGCTTAATTTGGCGCAATGCGTTCGTCTTGCGAGCTAAGAGAACTCAGAAAGCGCCTGGGAGTAATTGCTCAGCTTCTCCTACGAGATTCTACACATTCGAAAAGATTTGGCAAATAAAAAAACTTTAACAAATCAAATTAAAGAAAACTACAACAAGTCGACCTTCATTTAAGACCCGAAATTACCACCGGTGTCCTTTCAGTTCACCAAAAATTAATTTACAAATTTTTACTTAACAAGCACCGATTGGCAAAAACATGATTTGTTATTTCATCAGTATACAACAGCAAGTTTATCAAATAATTTACTGAAGAAAATAATTTAAACCCGAAAAATTTTTTACATTCATTTTTAATTTTTTTTCATTCTTTCTCATAACACGTTTTCAACAACGTTTGGAATTAAAACGTTATACATACCTACATATTTGCACGAACAAACAATTAATCTAATGATTTTTTGTGAAATGTGTATGTTTATTAATACTGCGCGCTGGATTGATTTCTAAAGTCACCAATACACAAAATAGCATTTTTAATTATTAATTAAATTAAAATATTGTCTTAAAAAGTCGATGTTGTGTTACAAAAGTAGTTAGTGACGGAAAAGAATCGCTGCAAAACCGACTCCACGTAGTCTTGCCTGCCCTACCCCTAGAGTGTAATTGAAGCCTACGTTTGCGTGTGCCCGGTGAGCATTAAAACCATCTGCCACGATAAGCTCGCGTGGGACCGCCGGAGCTCCGCAGCGGCGGAGCCGTGACTGAATTACAACAATTTCAATTTATTATTATAGATTCAAAAAATATATTATTCTCTATTCATAATTTTTAAAAGGTTAGTAATATGAGTTTTGTGTTTTTTAGAGAAATATTTGTAAGCCATATTATGGCAGGATATGCTGGCTGGAACCAATATTGTAACATTTTTTTTACCATATTCTGTTCTTGTAAATTAACATTTTTGATTTGATTTGAAACCATGCCTGCTGCATGTTGCACGCTTGCTTGCATGCTGCATGCATCGTGTATGCTTGTTTGCATGTTGTGATGGTTTAGAAAATGTATTATAAAATGATATTTAATTTAAACGTGATTTTTCCAACAGTCTAAATATTAAGTGAAAAATGTATAAATGTTTAAATATCAACCGAAACATTAGTAAAGAGAAGCATTTGCTAAATAAATGTTTGTAAAGCGAGTGTTGTTTTATTTATTTCACAAAAAACAAAAGTTTTTTGTGAAAAAATAATATACGAAACGTTGGTTGTAAACTAAAAATGTGCCAATGGTGTTTTGGTGAAACATTAGTGAACCATTACCACCGTTCAATATCATTTCACAGAAAGGCCTTTGTTCGCATGTGAAATCGAAACTAAGTGATAGTGATATTAAGGGAGCGGCCAGGCAGTTCAGCAGTGATGTGATGGCGCCTTGCTCTCCAGATACCATTACAGCCTTGGAGAATAAACATCCAGCGCCTGCGCATAATCTCACCTCCAACCACCGACTCTCGACGCCACCGATACCCCCGATTCATCTTTTTTCAATATTACAGCCCAGCAAATCAGCGAGAGCTCCATTCTAAAACATAACTACGAGGCGAGCGGAGTGACTCCACAACTCTTTAAGGACCTTTTAAGTTTAGCCACCCGGGAGGAACCTGGTGAGTCCCTTTTGAAAGAGCTTGCGGCTCCAGTAAAACTAATGCTCTCTGGTGGCGTGAACGATGCCGTCGTCGATGTTTTGTACGGAGCACATCTTTGTGCCCTACTCAAAAAAGACGGCGGCTTTCGTCGCATCAATGTCGGGTGATGAAATGTGACAAAAATTTGATGCAAATTGTTCGGTGAGAGACTAAAAAACAAATTCTAGCCTCTACAGCTTGGCTTTGGCTCTAGAGGGGGCTGTAAGGCTGCCGTACATGCCCTGTCTACTTTCCTAAATTCTGGCAAGGGTGAGGTCATCTTCAAGGCTGACATCAAAACGCATTCAATTCTGTTAACAGGGACAACTTGTTGTATTTTTTTGGTTTTATGTTGCAATGATACAGGCATTTCTCTAAATTATTATTCAAAGAAAACCTTTTGGAACCTACAGTTGGATGCTAACAAGGTGATCCTCTCGGGCCAGTCATTTTCAGTTTGGCTATTCATTCCATAATTCAACCAATAAATTCAAAATTTAACGTCTGATATATGGATGATGGAACACTAGGAGGTGACTTAAATACTGTTTTGAAAGATTTCCTATTTCGGTAACGCAGTTTCAATCCATTGGCCTTGACCTCTACATTCCATTTTTTTTTTAATGACAATACCGATAGACATTCGACTATTAAAAAAAATGCCCCGAGAACCCATCTACACAGAGACAGTGGGTTAACCCGCTCTGCAGGATGGTACGGATTACGGAATAACCTCTTAAATACATCAACCAACACTGCTGAGCGTGCCCACCTGCTGGCTATGGGTGAATGCGAATCGGGCTTCTGGCTACAAGCATTGCCGTCACCCAACATAGGTACTATGCTGAGTGACACCACCTTCTGGATCGCTACATGTCTGCGTTTGGGTGTTCCTAACGAAGCTTCACATCGCTGTCAATGTGGTGAAGCAGTTGACTGCCTCGGACACCATGGCCCATCCAGCAGTAGAAGCGCAGGGCAGATAGCACGGCACGCCAGCATAAATACATCATCTGTCGGGCTCTTGTCACAGCCGGGGTGCCAGCTGTATTAGAACCGAATGGCTTGGCGCGAGACTATGGGAAGAGGCGAGATGTGAGACCATAATGCCTTGGAAGTTGGGTAGGGTTGGGTAGGTTGTTTCATCCCACACCAAAGTGTGGGATGAAACATGTGTCGACATCCTTGCGCCATCCCATCTTCTTTGCACGGTGGATTGTGCTGGGGCGGCTACTGCGATTGCAGAAAATCTCAAACGGCGCAAATACAACAACCTTATTGGGAATTATGTATTTGAGCCGTTTGGGGTTGAATCACAAGGGCCATGGGGTCCAAGTGCTCATCGAGTTTTTCGTGAAATCAGCAAGCAGTTAGTCGACTCTTCACACTGACCAGAGGGCTGGCCTTTTCTTTGGCCAACGAATCAGCATTGCCATTCAACGTGGCAATGCGGTCTGTGTTCTGGGCACTTTTCCCGTTGACAGCGATGTGGACAAATTTTTCGATGCTCTATGAGTTCTTCCCCTCCCCTTTTTATTCCGCTTGTTTATTTTCTACTAGTTTGTATATAGTATCAGTCTATAAGTTTTATGTAACTATGTTTAGAATTAAATCTAATGCATGTTAGCACTTAATTAAGTCATTTTTAATGATAGTCATGATTGTCAGATGGTGACTTTACCTCGAAATATCTTGGCAACGTGACACTTTAAGGCACCATGTTCCTAATAATTTTTGTTTGTTGAAGTGTCCTCTACCCATATATGCATGCTAGATAGTGCGCTACAATTTTGAAAAAAAAAACAATATGGCGGTGTGGTGGTTGTGCCAAAAAGGTTATATCCCCTTTGTCTCTTACCTGGAATTTTCGAAGAAAACAAACATACCGGCTAAGTCATTTTCTGTTCTTTACTAGGTTGAGGATACCTAGTAAGTAACAAATTGTCTGCTTTTAGGGAGAATGTTCCAGACCGAGACGGTTAAACATTTGAGTCATGACGTGTCGTCAGCGCATTTCACAATTATTGAAGACTCAGGATCTAATATTGGTGAGTTTGTGGTCAAATACGATTGGAAAAAGTCCTTAACAATGCTGTGGCGTATTGGCACCGCGAGGAGCTTTGTTACACGCGCGCGATCGTTTCTCATCAGTGGAAAACCGGCAAGGAGTACGAAATTGAAGGCAGGCATGGTTTTAGTCAAGAGCTCTAAAACAAGGATAGCTTATCCATGCTATCCTTTGTTTCTGAGTCTTGGCTAGCACGTCACAGTAATGCGTCGGAATACTATGCACATTCATATGGACTACATTAAAATTCTTAGGTGATGTACATCAGAAGACTGAGATTCAAGCGTCTATGTCTTTTCGTACCACGTCATGAAATGTCCAATTTTACGATAAGGCTACGACATCTACATTATTCCAAATTGATTTTGACACTACCTCCCGCTTTGCCCAGAGCGGCAGAAATCATTTGATGATTTCCCAAACTAAAAAAAAAAACCGGCTAAGTGCGTTTCGGACCACACACAGTGTAGGGTACCGTTGAAACCCGTCTCCTAAACCATGCTAGAAAAATAGTAACATGTACTTTACTATTATTCGATCGGAGTATTTCGACTGAGCAGTTGGTTTTTTGCTGAAGTTTAATCAATTTTGCCAATAGAACCTTCAGTTTATGACAAGTATTGCTATGAATACTGTAGAATTATTGTTGCGTAAAATAAAAAAAAAAACAATCCGCTAAGTACATTCAATACGTGTAAATTAGTAGAAAACATAGAAAATGTATAAAAAAAAAATATTTGAAAATCACGTAAAAAAACTTCCTGTACGGTTAACGTGCAAATTGAAAAATACGTATTAGGATAATCGAAAAACAACTTAGGCACAAATTTTAAACGTGTAGAAATTTAGGGAGTAACCAAGCTTTTACTCAAGAAACTAATGAAGTTGCAACGGCATAAGCCTAGAGAGCGTCTCCATTTCAATTATTTTAAGCGCATAATTGAAATGGAGACGCCATTTCAATTATGCGCTTAAAATGTGCGACTTCAGCTTTCGAAAGACAAATGTGTTATAAAACCACTTATTGTACTAAAAACAAAATTCCAATTTTGGAACAAATTGCGTAAAGAAAAATATTAATGCTAAATGAATAACTTAATTCCTGTGCGACGAGGTGTCGGAGCTCTGTCGCGCCTGATTACAGTGACTTGGCTTGCCTGCTGTTGATGTCATGCGAGGCACAGCGGCTCCCTCAAGTGTGGCGGGTCAGGAAATAAGGTGAGAACCGATTCTCCCACAATCGGTTCATCAAGCGATGTTTTTAAACAAGCAGCTCGGCTCGAAATAAAAACGTACCGACGATCTATAGGATTCACTGAATTTAAAATTATTTTAACACTGATGAAAAATTTTAAATTGCGGCTCAAATATACGTGTCTCCGGCACGAGTTCCACGAAAGAAGTGTTAATTTTTTTCTCAATATTTTGTTTGACACCGTAACCTTCCAAATTTCAAAAAACTTAAGAAGAAAAACATTCTATTCAACAAAGGTAGATAAAAATTCTTGCAAGAAGGATTTACTTTTTGCCAAAGTAATAAAGCAGGGTTCACAATGCTGCAGTACGTAAGAAGGAACAATTTTCATTGTGTGACATTTTTATTTTTTCATTATTAATAATGAAAATTGTTACTTCTGGTTAAACGCCCACCAGAAAAGTACCCATTTTACTTCCAAAAAATTCGAAATACTTGCCAGAATGGATAAATGCTCACCATAAGGCGAAGTAGAAGGGGGGAGCGGGGTCAGATTCGCTCGCTCACTAGACCCCGCCATCTCCTTCTATCCTAACCTGGCTCCGACTCCGCCTTTTGGTGAGCATTTATCCATTTATTGTTACGGGTTTATGGTCACTTACTTAATATTATTTCTTTGCCTAGGTTTACATGACTTTGGAAATACAGGAAAAGAACTTAAACCAACAGTTCACATCAATTACGCTAGCAATTTGGAACAAATAAAGATGATCATCCATTTGAAGAACAAAGCACCGGAAGTCTATGGAGTTCTTACTGTGATTTGTAATGGTATGTATGATAAGCTTCTCAGCCTAAATATCGTACCACAGTTTCGTGACAAGTGAGCGAAGCGAGCCCACAGAAGACACGCCATATGCGCTAACTCAAGTGAAAAAACACCGTTACAAGTAGAGCAAGCTTACTTTGAAAACGTGCGAACCTAATCCTAAGGGTAAGCTGAGCGCACTTTCATGTGGGAAGAGTAAGCGAAGGGAGCCCCCTCCGCGTAACAAGCAAGCAAACGAGCCTATCTATCTATAGCATATAAGATAGGACGAGTGAGCTGGCATAGAAGGTGGTGCTCGCTTGTCTCTAAGGCTTGCTGATTTTTTTTTCTGCTTTTGACGCCTTGCTCCACTTGCTTGTTTTGTGAGAGCTCACTGCGCTCGCTCATAGTGGTAGTATGATATTCTCATTTGTCTCATATATGGACTCACGTCACTCGCTTGTCTCAAAACTCGCACTTAGTTTGATACCATTAATCTTACCCTATATTTTAGTTCATGTGCATTGCTAAAATTATTCGGCCGAAGGATTTATTTGTTTGTTTTTCGACGCTCTCGATACTTTGATTGTTGAACGAGTGCCTCATGAGTAGGTTTTATTATACATGCTTATACTCATATGCCTTTTGAACAGGTAACCGGTCGTATAGATATGGTTTGGTCATATTGAGGCCAATAAAACACAATACATTTATAAGTATAAAAACAATAACTGTAATAACTATAAACTAATACATATTATACAACTGACTTGACTTGTCCTCAGTCTTTGTAGAGTGGTGCAAACGGGACACGTACAGCTGCGTCGTCGGTATTGTAGGACGTAGCAGCATGTTAGATCCTGTCGGCGCTGTCCCACACTGGTAGCGATAAGTAGGCTTCCTCTTCTTTCTCCCCACCTTGATGAAGCCGTTCTCATCGCATGCGTTTTTCGGTGGTTCCTTCTGTCTGTGGTCCATCACAGCACCTTCAGTCGCGCTCGATGCTGAGCGACTCTGCTTTCCCCCTTTTGTTTTTTCTGCTGGGCGTTCATATGTATGTATGTTCAATGTACACATTATTATCAATATTAAAACGATTGCTTATTTTATGCTTTTTCAGATGAAATGTGCGACTACATTAATACACTTGTTGGTAAAGTAAACCCCAGTGCAAAAATCGAACTAGGTTTACAGTCCAGTATGATAGCGATTGACTTGAAACTATGTACAAATGATGCGTGTTTGCAGACAATAAGAATAGTAGAAGGAAGACAGGGCTATAACTCGAAACGTAAGAATTGGTTCAGATTCCCTTGTTCACAAACTAACCTATAAACATTACGGCGTCTTTCCGTTTTTAATAATAATATGTGACGCATATCTACCCAACTTGCATAACTCATTCTGCTTGACGTAAATAAACTTTTTTTCTGTCTTTCTATGGATCTCTTGGTGCGTAACCAAATTCAAATGCCGCCATTTTGTTTTTTACACTCCGCTACTGAATGTCGAAGTTTGAAATGTCGACGTATGTTAGTTCTAAAGTACAGGATCTCGATGTACGCCAGTTCGAAAGTTCACTGGAGCGAAGTATGCAAGGCCGACGTATCGTTAGTTAGAAAGCATACGAGTGCGATCGCCAGTTCGAAATTACCCTGGTTAGGTTAGGTTAGAACTGTGACCATCTACGAGTGAGCCGAGCGAGCGAAGCGAGCGGTGCCGCGGCAGCGGCTGGCGAGCGCTACCTCGAAATTAGTCGTGAAATTTTTCTAAGTATTTTTTTCATAGTGCCCTCAAGACGACACTCTGACCTCCTGACGAATCTAATTAGGATAATCTAACTAACGTTACGTCGGCCTTGCATACTTCGCTCCAGTGAACTTTCGAACTGGCGTACATCGAGATCCTGTACTTTAGAACTAACATACGTCGACATTTCAAACTTCGACATTCAGTAGCGGAGTCGTGCCAAATCTACTAATTTTTAAACAACGTTAGCACTCGCATCTCATTCGCAATCTGTAAAAAATTCAGGGAAAATAAACCTTTTTTGCAGATTACGACTGAGATGCGGCTTCAAGGATATCTTGACGCTTAGCCATCCAAAAAAAATAACCGATGACTGATGAGCAGACTAAAAAACAGACTCTCCCTGAATTTTTTAATTTAATTTTTGTTTAAAAATTAGTAGATTTGGCACTCAGATGGTATCCATATTAATATGTAATATAAATAAGAACGTAATTCTGTCTGTTTGCTATCTCATCACGTCTTAATAGCTGAACGGATTTGGATGAAACATGGCACACGGGTAACTCTTGTCCTCTAGGACAAGAGACGGAGGATACTTTTTATCCCGAGAGTGTCCCTTTGGAGTAATTCTCGAAATTCATTCGGGCGAAGCCGCTATCAGAAGCTAATTTCTAATATATTTTGGTTTCACTCAGGCTCATTTTTACAAAATGCATATAATGCCAAACGTAGGTATTAATGTCGTCGACTCATTCATTACGGTCGATGTTAAAAATAAGCCTACTGGTTTAACGTTAAATGCATTTTATTGAAATTTGTTGTGTATGTTGGTTTTTTACAATGAAGTATTGAATGTTTAAATTTTTCTTTCAGAAAGCTATAATTGTGTACAAGAATTTTGTACAGTTGTGGTGGATGTGCAAAAGGAATTAAATGGTGAAAAAATATCAAAATTAACTGCCGAAGGTAAGTGTGTCGGTTACGAGATTTTTACACCGGAAATGTTTGAACGCTTATTGTGAAAACGATGATTGATTTTATGGTGGAACGAGTTGGAATTCGAGCAAAATAATATTCTTGTCCTTAGTAGTCAGCTTGCGTATCATTTCCACGAATAATGTGCGCCAACCATCGTTTGTCTCAGTTGATATCAAAGTTTTGTGCCTGCATCGTAACCACTTCTGATATCAGAGAAAATACTTTTCTCCTAAATATGTTCACTGTTCATGGGTATCGTATCATCAGGGTAAAATGCGAGAAAAGTAATGAATGAAAATGAATAAAAAAAGTAAACACAACAATGTTGACTTATTACTTATTTAGGGGGCAATGCCTAAGAAATAAAACGATAGTCCAATTATTTAAGCAACCGAGCAGTGAGTTCACGACATCAATATTTTCGATCAACCGTAAAATCAATCATCGTTTTCCCAACAAGCTTCCAATTTTGATTTTGATTTTGATTTTGACTTTGACTTTGACTTTGATTTTGATTTTGATTTTTATTTTTATTTTGGAACAATACCGCCCCAAAAACGGCTTTCGCCAACATGGCGGTTACACCCCGCTCAAGGAAGAGGTAAACCCTGTGCTCTGATTGGTCATAATCAGAGTGCAAAATGATACAAATCAAGTACAAATAAAGGGGATAGAACCCGGGATCGCGGCATAGCTACCCGCCGCCATTTTGATTTTTCAAAATCCCGCTGCACAGTGTAACATTTATGTATGGGTAGAGGATACTAGAACAAACAAAAAATTGGTGCATGGTGCCCTAAAGTATCATGTTGCCGAGATATTTGGAGGTAAAGTCGTCATGTGACAACAGTGACTTTAACTAAAAGTGAATTAATTACGTGCTTATACGCTAGCCCTCTGGTCACGTGAAGAGTCGACTAACCATTTTACTTTTACATTGAGTTTACAAAAAGTATCTGATTGTACCTCGCCTGAAATACTTTTATATTTATCTTCTTGTGATGTCTATTTTAAATATTATTTATTTGTTGTATAACTACTACAGTGTAGTCTTTAACTCAAAGGTTGACTGGTAGAGGATGCCTTGATGCATTAAGGGCGAGTTTTATGATCCGTAGTTATCCATTATGTCAAATATCAATTGTATCAAAAATTATATCCTGGTTTTTATTCTGGTTTTGCCCCAAAATATCACAAGCTGATTAAAATAACAGATTTAAACTTCAAACCCCGATTTCTCGAAAACCCGCCACAAATTAAACGCAAGCCGTACAACTGGTTGCGGAATTTGTTCAAAAGAGTCACCGTGGCCCTGGAACGCAAAGGGCTTCAGAAGGAACACGGATGGGTTTGAGTCAGTAAGAGTCTGACACGCCCTTCCGCTCCACCCAGAGCGGAAGAAGTCATTTGATGATTTTCCATCCTTAAAAAAAAAGCCATACAACTGGCTGTTAAAAACTCATTCAAACATTCGCAGCTAGATAACGCGCGTTTATTGCAATAACCTTAAGAAAATTTTCGTTCGAAAAACTGGGTCTAAGTTAAAGATAATTTATATTTTTACAGGTGGAAACTCCACGAGCAGTACTGTCACAATAGTTTTATCATTATTTGGCACAGCGTTTGTTCTGTTAGTTATTATTATCATTTGCAAGTATTGCTGGATCATACACACTTCACAAGGTTCATCGGTATTACCAAAGATCCCTGTAAGTTGGCCCAAAAGTAATATTTTAACAAAGTAGTGAAATTGTTTTTTTTTTTATTAGGTGTTAGGTGTTCGGCCGCAATCGCATCTGATAGAAAACGTTATTATTTAGTAGGGTAAAACCAGGATAGTTGCCCCAGGGGTATAGTTGCCTCAATTTTAATTACTCTAGCTTCGCGGATGAATCACATGTTATTTTATTTATCAATCGAGAGACTTTACAACGACAACTAAGTAGACCGTGCTGCATGTGTCTGTGCGATTGCATGGGAAGGCAAGGTGCGATAAAAGTTTTTGCGCGATAAAAATCTTCTTTCTCGGCGGGGCACCTATCCTAAACGTAATTTACATGGATTAGGCAACTAACCCCCATATGGGATAGATGTCACAAAATTTAGAGGTCGACAAAAATCGCCAATATTTTGGAAATATCAAAAATAATGTTCTTTACTTTCACAAATTTGAAGATAATAAACCAAAGTACCTACTCGTTTTATGAATAAAGTGACAACTAACTGAATATACAATAATTATATATTTTTTAAAAAAGTGTGGCAACTATCCGGCTTTAAACCTACAAGAATGTTTGCTCTATTTTCAAAAGCTATAACACTCTAATATCGTAACGTGTACTTCATCGAAAAATACTTTAAATTATTTTCATTTAATATAAACACTTGCTACAACATTACTTTATCATAATGACTGGCCTGTTGGTCGAGTGGTTAGTGACCCTGACTGCTAAACCGGAGGTCGTGGGTTCGATTCCCACTCAGGACAAATCGTTGTGTGATGAGCATGATCATTTGTTCTTTAGAAATATATAAGTATGTTTATCAGTTGTCTGGTTGCCATAGCACAGGCACTGCCTAGTTTGGGATTAGATGACCGTGTGTGAGTTGTCCCAAGATGTATAATATATATTATAGTATAACATTATTTTGATGTAAATATCATTTTGTATTACTAATATTTGATCTAATCACTGAATAAAGAGCGAGCGGGGCTGCTCGTGCACATAGGACACCCCAAAAAGTATAGGTTAGGTTCGAATGGGATGACGGGAGCAAGAGTGAGCGAGCAAAGCGAGCAAATTTAGGTCCCGTGTTAATTTTAAGGAGTCTTATATTCTTCTAAATCAGCAGTGCGATTCTGTATGCACTTCACTGTGAACAAAGGTGAAGTGAGCTGTTGATCCATTCAGTCAAATCGTAATGACAGTTCACTTCAAGATATTGTACCTGTTTCCACGTTGATGTGTTGACAGAAGAGACGCCGAGCGGCAGATTCTTGGTCCTCACGAAAGTTTCAAAATGGTCGACTTTCAGCCATCACGCTGTTATGGGTCATGAATTCTGAATTTTAAAAAAATAACACACCGACCTTTGCCTGCATTGCTTTGTTGCACAGACAAAATTCTGTAGAAGTTTATGGAAGTCTGTATCGTGTAGATTTCTTTATATATTAGACCATAATTCGTCATCATCATCATCATCATCATATCAGCCGAAAGACGTCCACTGCTGGACATAGTCTCCCCCAAGTGGCGCCACAACAACCGGTTCTGTGAGTCTCGCATCCATCGGCTCCCCGCAATCGTCACCAGGTAATCGGTCCACCTTGTGGGAGGCCTTCCAACGCTACGTCTTTTTTTCCGGCCTCATCGACCATTAGTCGTACTACAAATGATTAACATTTTGCTTTACGTATTTTTCAGGTTAGCGACCCCTTTTATCTGAATATGCTTTTCCGTAAGGAATGCGATAGCAAGATTGCTGAAATGGAAGCTCACGTATATGAAGAAATTGGGGAACACAAGTATGATCAAGTCGAAAATCAAAACGAGGGCCCGCAACGTCATAAACTCGTGCTCGATCGAGTTGCTGCTTCTTCTGCTTCTGGTATCTTACCGATTCCTTATGGTCGATCAGCTCCAAAGATTCCCACTCGTCCTTTGCGTGCTGGAGCACCTCAGATGCTCTAGACAAGTGACATGCTGTCAGCGGTAGCGTGGCGAACATGATTGACAAAACGTCAAAAATTGGGATTGACAAAAGGCTGTCGAAATGTCACGTGATAAATTATTTATACTTTGGCACTTCGACAAACAACATTCGCTTGTGGAACGGCACTTTGTCTTGACCCTCAGACACTAGTAATTTCTAGTTTTGTTTTGATTTTACTCAGATTGTTTAAAAATATAAAATTAGTATGTTAAAGTTAGTTTAAGTCGCTACGAGTCAAAGAAGGATGAATGGATTGTGCGTGAAGAGAAGGGAGGGAAGTCAATGATAGCATGGCGGGTGATAAGTCAGAATTGAGGAAGAAAATGTGTTAACCCAAAGTAACATGGGATGAAGATGATGAAGTCTCTACAGTCTTCGGATTTGTTGTTCCAAGAAAGTTACTAATTACTTCAATAAAATGTGGTGAACGTTTTTTTCGATGGAATAAAAGCTGAAATATATTTAGAAAGTAAGTTAGAAATAATATTTTTTATCAATTTATACTAATAAGATGAAGCCGTCTATTCACGAGGATTGGTCGTGAAGTTTCTTCGTTTAATAAAATTCAATATAATCTGAAGGTGGCCTTTTCTTCGATTATGAACGTAAGTGTAAGTTCGAAGTAAAGCTAGCTTCCTATGTTACTCTTTTTTATGGATGGGAAATCATCAAATGGCTCCTTCCGCTCTGGGCGGAGCGGAAGGGAGTGTCAGACTCCTACTAACTAAAACCCAAACGTATATTAATCACGCCGACAAAGTCTTGCTCATCATCATCATCAAACTACAGAATCATCCTCTTAAAACTACAGAAGCTCTCAACTCGTCATCCACGCTCGCTGCTGACTTACTTAGAAAGAATGTAAAGGTATGCCCATCGGAGTTTAAGTTTCAACATACAAACAGCTATAAGGTCTTTAAAAGCTTTTATAATAACCTGGGGGGCCATTATAAAAGCTTTTAAAGATCTTAAAATTAAATCAACAGAAGATCTTTGGGGGAATATCTGTAAAAGTTTGTAGATCTATCATTGAAACTATTGCCCCCTACTCAGCTGTGATATTTAACACTAGTGTAGACAAGGGAGTATTTCCAAACCTCATGAAACACAGTAAACTCGTTCCATTGTTCAAATCGGGTGATTCTCAAGAACCCAACAATTATTGGCCGGTGTCAATTCTGCCAGTTCTCAGTAAAGTGTTTGAAAAGTTACTGCTTAGTCAGATGTTACGTCACTTTAATAAAAATTCCATCTTTCATGAACACCAGTACGGTTTCACCAAAGGGCTTTGTACAACTGACGCCGGTGTCACCCTAATAAAGAACATTTTTAACGCCTGGGAAGAGTCGCAAGATGCCATTGGAATATTCTCCGACCTCTCGAAAGCGTTCGACTGCGTTAACCATGAGACGCTTTTGTTGAAACTTGAGCACTATGTGATTAGGAATAGAGCCCTTGGTTTACTTAGTTCATACTTGATGGGCAAACAGGTTAAAGTTCAGATAAACGGTGTAAACTCAATAGGGTCGGAAACGACAATGGGCGTTTCTCAGGGTTCAATATTGGGTCCATTCCTTTTTTTAGTTTACATAAATGATTTGCCCCAGTTATTTAAAAATCAACCAAAGATAGCGTTATGTGCGGATGACACATCATTAATATTCAAAATAGACCGACATTCACAAAATCTTGACGACGTCAATAGCTCTATTCATCAGGTCCAAAATTGGTTTACGGCAATCAACTTGGTTTTAAATAAAAAAAAAAACTAAATGTATTATTTTTTCTTTACCAAATGTTAAAAGTAGCGAATGTGACATCATAATTATTGAATGGAGAAAAACTGGAGTTCATTAATCAGACGGTTTTCCTAGGTATCACATTGGACGAGAAATTACAATGGGGGCCTCATATAACATCTCTTGCGGGTCGTCTAAGCTCAGCCGCGTATGCTGTTAGAAAGATAAGACAGTTAACAGACGTAGAAACCGCACGTTTGGTCTACTTTAGTTACTTTCACAGCATTATGTCGTACGGTATTTTGCTGTGGGGTCGGGCTGCTGACATTGAATTCATATTTATTTTACAAAAGAGAGCTATCAGAGCCGTTTATAATCTGCGTCGCCGTGATTCTCTTAGGGAACTTTTTAAAAAGATTAATATTATGACAGTCCCTTGCCAATTCATTTATGAAAATATTATGTATGTGCGAAAAAACCGACATCTTTTTAGTAAAATTAGTGATAGACATAATTTTAATACTAGAAATAAAGACAAATTAGATCAACCATTTTTTAGATTAGCTAAATCACTTCTTTCATGGGGTATTGTGTTAAATGTTACAACAAAATACCGTCTGAATTATTAGAACTAAATGAAAGAAAATTTAAAACTCATGTACACTTTGTGAACAAGCATATTACAAATTAGAAGATTACATTCAGGATAAGAATGCTTGGAAACATGCTGGTCCTGCTCCATAGGACAATCAAGGGTGAAGGTCAAACTGGTTGATTTATGTATTAACTTTATAGATATACTGTTTCTTTTTTTGTGTTTTTATTTTTCTGTTGACTCACACACTGTTGTTTAATTAATGGTTCCAATGTTTGTAAATATGTGAGTACCATTTACCTAAATTTCTTTAGGAAATTATCAAATTAATAAATAGGTTTACCTCTGCTGGTGATACTTTGTTCTTATAAGTAGTATACTCTGAGTGCATCGTCCTCACATAATATTAAATTAATTTTTGTATACCAAATTTTGTAAAATCATTATTTGAAAAGAGTAACTATGGAGTTTCTTGTCCGTTCTTCTCCATAAGAATCTACCTTTCCGAATGGACAGTAGAGTCACTTTATTAATGTAACATTATTATTTTACTGAACTGTAAACGATGACGTTCAAATGCCGTTTAATGGCCTAATTGAAATAAACGTTTTGACTTTGACTTTTGACTTTGACATCAGAGGGGGGGGGGGGGGGGCAGCATGAGACGTGAAGAAATTCATAGTAGTAGCATATTTAACGAATTTAAAAGGAACACTATCACCGCTATCTAGGCTTAACGAGTTTATGAGTAATAGTCGACCAACTTATAAAATGGAACTGGGTAAATGAAAAAAATCTTATAATTCCATAGAAAATGACTTAAAAACAAGTGCATTTGTAACTTTTTTTTTTGTGAGTGGCTTCTCGCAGTTCAACCTTTAAGGTTGTCGACTGCTTAACCGGGCTTGCCTGTGGTGGCCTTAATATAATATGTATTAAAGCCTCCAGCCAGGGCTTATAAAAAACTATGGGGTACGGGCCTCGGCTTAGGGCATCGCTGGGGGGAGGACAGCTAGGGACGGGCTGGATCGAAGAGTGCTGGTCTCTTTGCGACTCTCTTGGAGGAGAGTGGTAGAGTCGTCGGGCGTGACATTTGTAGCTTTGTAACGTAATAATAGTGAAGTACTTTTTACTATTTTTCTGGCATGGTTGAAGAGACGGGTAACTACGGAACCCTACACTGTGCGTGCTCCGACACGCACTTGGCCGGTTTTCCTATTGCCGAAGTTTGTCTGATAATTCTACATTTCGTATTCTCTGATATTAAAGCTTGTAAGTTTCTATATATGTTTCATTTATTATTTTAGTGTAAGTGCTTTTGAGCAACATTCCTTCTTGAAATAAAAATAAAAACTCCTAACTAAATTAACCCTAAAATATGGCGTCAAAAATTCATCCGCATCGCTGTCGACTGGAAGTGTACCCAAAGGACTGGCGGCATTGCCACGTTGTATGGCAATGCTTATTCTTTGACCAAGGTAAAAGCCAGCCCTTTTATTTCTAGTGTATATAGTTAGTTAACATTCATTCCTTGAAATTTTATTTTATAAAAAAAAACTAGCTGATCTGACTGACCCTTTCCCTAAGTTTGTTACAAAAATCTCGTATTTCTCAAGTATTCTAAAAACGACTAAAAAGCTCCAAATAACACTTTTCAAATTATCTGAGGGCCAATTGTACTCATTTTTAAGCAACGTTCGCATTCATCACTCATCTCAGACGTAATCGACAAAAAACCTGATGTTTCGTACATTTATTCGGCTTTTTTCATATATGTCATTTTTAGGATTCCGTAGACAAGAAGATCCCTTAGAGTTTCGCCTTGTTCGTCTGTCTGTCTGCCTGTCCGACCGTGGTGTAGCTCAGAGACGCTTAGCGTAAGCGTTAATTTGGTAAGGGTATACATATGAATCACGCCGAAAAAGTGTTTAAATAAAATCTTGAAATACATTCTTTTAGGGTTGTGGCTCCTCCACGTGTAAAGTGGCGATGATTTTTATTTTATCGTCTACTCCATGGCCTTGGATAGGTCGTTTAAAAATATCGAGCGTTTGCGAAACTATTTTATCCAGCCAAGGATCCATTTGCGAAATATTAAGCTTCAAATTGCAATTTTTGTTAGAGTCAAGTGTCCCTCTGCCCGGTAAACGATTATTTTCGGAGTCGTGAACAAAATCATAGTAGTAGCATAATATGTAACGAATTTAGAAGGAAAACTATCACAACTAAGTAAGCTTTACAGGTTAACCTAGTGTTACACGCCAGAATTAATGTCGGGTACATTAAGTTACTACTAGCGCCATCTAGTATCGAGTAGCAGAACTAGTAGAGTACCTTCTAGACATTTCTTTGCCAGAACATTCTACACTTCCCGATATCTGATCAGTCGGCAGCGGTAGTTCCGAGTACTTTACAGATGTTTCGAGAATGGAAGTTTCTAGAGTAAACTGACCTACATAAGGGGCGTATTCCGCGACCGAGTCACCAGTTCGATCCAGCCCGTCCCTAGCTGTCCTCTCCCCAGCGACGCCCTAAGCCGAGGCCCGTACCCCACAGGGGGTGCCCTTAGTTGCCATTGTCACGAACCCCAAGCTCGTAACACTAGTATTTCATAACTGTATTTGCCAACGACACGCTTAGAAAAGAAAAAAGGTCACCCATCCGGGCAGCTCAACTTTGATTGGCAAATACGTGGTCTTGTTACTACGCCAAAAACCCCTCCGCGTCCAAATAAGTACCTATATGTTCAACTCAGCTTCGAAGAAGCAGTAAATTTTATAAATAACTGTGGCGTAACAATCATAACACTACGAATAACAGGAAACTGATATTATGGACTGGCTGGAGTTACTGATAAGTAAAGGAAACTCTAATGACAAAAACTTTAATAAAACCATTCTTATCTGAACCCATGTTTAGTTTGTGTTTCCATTTTCATTCGGGTCTCATCTACCCTTTGGCTGACGTGTTCCAATACTTCAAAAAAATTGTAATTATTTTATTAATCGACGACAAAAAAATATATTGAAAATATTGCAATACAATGAATTCAAGTGCGAACAGTTTTAAAATGAATTCAATGAGTTGCGTTATTGAATGTTTTTTTGCCATTATAGTAATTAGCGTTTCTGGTGTTTAGAAGATTATAACTATAAACTGGTGAGTAAAAAATATGCAAGGTGTTTCAGAAGTGCATGATCATATTTAAGGGGGGCCCTTAAATATGACCATCCTCCGAGCATATTATCCTTCTAGCCAGTGGGCGGTCAACTTATAAAAAAGCAGCTGCGGAATTTGTTCGAAAGAGTCACCGCGGCCCTAGAACGTAAAGGGCTTTAGAAGGAACACGGATGGGTTTTAGTCAGTAAGAGGCTGACACGCCCTCCCGCTCCATCCAGAGCGGAAGAAGTCATTTGATGATTCCCCATCCTTAAAAAAAAAAGACGTGAGTAACTTATTCGTTGACTGCAGGCTGTGGATCGACGCCTTTATTTCAAAGACTTCCAGAGATTTCGAATGTGAAACATAAAATTAAATTTTCTCAAAGCTGGAAGCAAATATAGTTGGAACAAGCATAAGCTAAGATGTTAATGAATTCTCTTTTTTGTGTTAGAACAAACGCTGAAACTGCTTGCCAGTTACGTTGGGAGAAATCTTAAATATGAACGAGGTTTTGAAGAACTTGCCACCGGCTTGGTGCGTCATCGATATTTACATTAATTCTGATCAAGCAGGTAAGCTTCAAACACAAGTTCATTGTAAATTCTGTCAAATAATTAAAAATATAACACAAGAAAGGGTAAATAGCAGATTTGACGCCTTTAGACTTATTCTTATTTTATTTTTGCCATTTACCAAAACGGTACTTTTCTTTTTCTCTATCATTATTTGACAAGTGTACCAAACTCACATTGTTTACAAATTGAATGGTAACGCAACTCAGTCCCCTGAGATAAAGGCGCTGTTTAGTTCGGGGACTACTGTGTACTCTTATGTTAAATGCAACAAAGTCAAAGTCAAAACGTTTATTTCAATTAGGCCATTAAACAGAAATTTTGAACGTCGTCATTTACAGTTCACTAAAATAATAGTATTCAGTTAATAAAGTGACTCTACTGTTCATTCGAAAAGGTAGATTCTTATGGAGAAGAATGGACAAGAAACTCTATAGTTACTCTTTTCAAATAATGGTTTTACAAAATTTGGTATACAAAAATTAATTTAATATTATGTGAGGACGATGCAACCAGATTATGCTACTTATAGGAACAAAGTATTACCAGCAGAGGTAAACTTACTCATTTTCTAAATAAATTTAGGTAAATGGTACTCACATATTTACAAATATTGGAACCATTAATTAAACAGTGTGTGAGTCAACAGAAAAATAGAAACACAAAAAAAGAAACAGTATATCTACATATAAAGTTAATACGTAAATCAACTAGTTGTAATTTGTCTACACCCTTGATTGTCCTATGGAGCAGGACCAGCAACTGTAGTTACATTTAATTAAACTAATATTAAGCATACCTAAGGAAAACACTGTTACAATTGTCAATAAATTATTGTTAGATATTATTAGGTGTAGGCTGCTTGAAAATACCTATACTTGTTTGAAACTTTTTTTGTGGTTGTGTTTTAGGATAGATAAAATATTTTTTCCTACATTAAAAAAAAAATCGTCATCTCTAATGGCGGCGGCCATCTTGTTTATTTTTCAACTCTTTTTTAACCATACATAATTATGTACAAAAGGGAAACTGACTCACTGACATAATAACATATAATAACATGCTGCTGCGTCCAGCAACACCTACGACGCAGCTGTACGTGTCCAGGCTACATCACTCTACGAAGGTTGAGGAGATCGTGGAGTACATCAGTGTGAAGACCAACTGTACTTTGAGGGTCGAGAAGTTGGAATCGCGTCACAACACAAAACTTCAAGTCGTTTGTGGTGCGGGTTCCAACTCATCAGCTCGAGGTATTCCTCAAAGAAGAGTTTTGGCCGAAGGGTGTCGTGTCGATCGACGTTTCCGCGGCTAGCTGCGCGAAACCAGTCAGTGAAACACGACGCCGTCATTTCGTGTGCAATAGTAAATTATGATTATTATAATTATAATGTATCAACGCACAGCCGAAACTTCTTGAGACAACGAACATGAAGTTTTGCACAAGACTTCCTTTTATGGTGTAGCTGAGCTCTAAGAGATTAATGGAAATTCAGCCTTTAAAAGGGTGAAAAGGCGGAAAATTGTTTTGAACTTAATGTGCGCAGAAAAAGTCGCGAGCGAAGTGCTAGTTACTTATACACGTAGATATATTCTCCCGAATAGATCCCGAGAAATTAACCCTAACGTTATGTCTATTGATAGATTTTTGTTTTGTTAAAATATCAAAGTGCTTCTTCTTTTTTCAGATGATGGTATCTGTTTGAGAGGGCCGCGGCACCCATATTTTAAAGAGATGGATTTAAAGAACGAATGCAAAGGTACGTTTGAAACATTTTACCTGAAAAGAGGTAATTGTTGAAATTATAATGAATAACTTTTTCTGTGGGACTAACACTTAAATCGTGTAAAAAGAAAACGGTTTTCAATACATTTTGTCTAGTTATGAGTCATAAAAGTTGTTCATAATAGTAGGAAATTTATTTTTAAATTTTTTAAATAAATATTCCTATATGCTTGCACAAACCAGTCTTCTTTTTAACTCCGAGTTAGTAAGTAACTACAGTAGGGCCCCGTTAATCCGGACTCCCGCTTGGTCGGTGATCGCTGTAATCCGGCTGGGCAGTGGGGTTCGCGGAGGAGGCAGGTGTAGGTGCGGGTTGCCATGAGCCAATCCGTCGTCAGTCTTTTGTTTATCGCCTTCCGTCTACAGTCTCAATTATAATAATTCTAATTCCAGCCCGTCCTACGCCCGATAATGACGTATGCGTGCGCCACTTTCGCGCACGCAAAGTCGCACCATATCCATAGGATGCAAGTAGTTCAAAATCGATTTCTCCGAAAGGCCACGGGCGCCCCGTGGTTCATTAGGAACGAACGACTCCATGTCGACCTTAAAATCCCGACAGTGAAGCAGTTCATGAAACGACTATCGCAGCGTTTCATCGAAACTGCTTCAAAACACCAAAATTCCCTTATCGCATCGGCCACCCGATACGCTCCCTCACAGATCAGTAGGATTCGCCGCCCGCGGCATACCCTCGTCGAACCCGACGACCCCATCACCCTGATTCAAGAGAGCCGTAGGGAAACCAGCACTCCTCATAAACACACACGACACAGACCGCGTTCCATTTTCCGGCCCCGCCGCCGGGGCCCGTCGCGACGTCCCAGTAATAAACCTCCCCGACCTTTGATTACCGAGCCAGCCCGCGTCGCTGAGCCAGTAGTTTTAAACTCCCCAAATAATGCTATGACCCAGCCTGTCCCTTGCTGTTCCTCCCAAAATGACGCCCTAAGCCGAGGCCCGTAACCCACAGGGGGTGCCCTTAGTGTGTGGTCGCTTAGTTTAGTGTGTGTGTGTGTGGTAGTTTAGTTGTTTAGTTAGTAATAACTCTTTTAATATAATTATATTAATTGAGAATTTGTAGTCAGGCTAGATGTTTATGAGAATAAGGTACTTACGCAAAAGTTGGACAAGTTTTCTGAATAAATCCGAGTTTGGCAAATTATTCTAACTTCAAATTCTTAACTCCGATTTCAGGGGTTAGTTTTTTATTAGAGTTCCTTATTTAACAAATTCTAATGAACATGTACTATTTTGTTACAGATGCTGAAGAAATAGGCATAAAATAATACGGATAATAAATAATAATAATAAATAATACGGAGAATATTGTAATGCCTATCCACTTATACCTTACAGTTCTGTAAAGTTTTTACTGGTCAACAAATCTACAAGATCAAATAAACTAGCTAGCGAAAGTCCACTGTTTTTCATTTCACAGAGTTTTTATATCTAAGACGATAAAGCAAACAATACATTAATATTATTATTATGAGCCTGTAGTGTCCCACTGCAGGGCAAAGGCCTCCCTTCCTTTCTTCCACTGTTCTCTGTCCTTTGCCACATCTGGCCAATCCTTTCGGTAGGAGTCTAACTCGTCCCGCCATCTCCTCCTGGACCTACCGCGTCGCCGGTTCCTGTTGTTTGGAACCCAATCAGTGGCCACTTTTTCGTCATGCGGCAGATGTGGCCAGCCCAGTTCCATTTAAGATTAGCAGCTGAGTTGCCTACGTCTGCGATTTGAGTTTTGGAACGAAGTATACTGTTTCTTATGCGGTCTTTGATTTTGACTCCAAAAATATCATCAATGAGAATCTTTATTTACCTGTATTTACTTGAAGTTAAAAGCTTTAATTTAATTTATTTTTGTTAGGTATATCATGCGGTGTTGAAATTATTACGTACCTACTAAGTGTAATTCTTTTACTACGTACAAGGGCCATGTGATAATTTTATAAAATGTATTCAGTTGATTTCTTCTTTCTTCTTTCGAAAATGTATGAATATTAAGGCTTTTTTGACAGTTTGCGAGTGACATGCGAATGCGGACATTGTTCAAGAATAGTTTTTTTTTTTGGATTTGGCCACTCGCAGTTTAGCACACTAAGGCTGGTTACTGCTGAACCGACAAGAATTGGTAGATTTGGCACCGTGATTAAACATATGCACCCCGTTGGGATATATCTCACTTTTTAAAATAGGGCTTAAATTAATCATCATTCTTCTATTAGGCTGTAACATTTTATTGTATATTTAGGACTAAGTGATTAATATCATTCATTTAACAATTTTATCTAGAAATATATATACAAAAATGTAATACGTTACTATTGTATTTTTGTCTTTTGTATATTTCTAGATAAACTTTTTAAAATAATAAAAATTGAATCGAAATTCACTATAAACACTTAAAATAAAAACTCTTTACTAAGAAAACCTTAAGATATGGCGTCAAAAGTCAACCCTTTGGTCATGCGAAGTGTCAACTATGCCTATGGCTAGATTTTTATACTGGTTTAAGGAAATGACGCAATTAATGTTGTTGCATTTTGTTAGTAATAAGTAATAATCATTCAATTAGCGTTGATTTTATGTTACGGGTCATCCCAATGTTCTAATAGAATATTTGACTACTATTAAAAAACTACATGAATTAATACTGAAATTCGATTCTGTAAAACTCTCAACATGTAAGCTTAGGTGAAGTGAACATGAAGTGAGCTGTCAATTCATACAAACAAGATGGAATGACAGTTCACTTCATGCTCACTCCAGTTTACACGGTGAGGTCTTGACAGAATAGACAGGCAGATTTGAAAGATCACTGAATTAGTACTACTTGCGAAAAAAATTAATAAAATTGGTGGAATAATGTAGATGTTAATCATTTTTAAACGTATTCTTTTATTATTCTCACGCTGTATTCAATTCACTATGGTGTGACTTGCAATTGTCGTCACACACAATTACTGCTGTCTCTGTTTTTCATAAATTAAAATATAAAACTAAGAAATAAATTCAGTCAAATACCACATTTAAAAGGCAGTGTAAGTGTGGAGGACGGAGTTGAGTTCCTACTCTTTTTTCTCTACCCCATTCAAGAGATTATTCTATCTATGTCTGGCTGTAAAACCCCTATTATTTGTGCGTATGGGCACTCCTCTTCTTGGTTTCTTGGTGGGGGAGGGCAACCGTCGAGAGGTTTTGGGCGGTCTTCCTGAAACCCGAGTTCCGCGTATATTACTTCTTTTGAAGGGTCCTAGAAAATAAAACGCAGTTATTAAAATTACTTTGGAACAATAAGGTGTCATCCTAATACAAAGGTGCCATCGCGCGTCGGCCTCCGGGAACTCGGCAACATGACACTTTAGGGCACCATATTTCATAATTTTTTTGTTTGTTTAAGTGTTACGTCTCAGTTCGCCACGATTTTGGAAAAAAAAATTGAAATTGCGGCCGGCTAGCTATGCCACAATCGTTCCATCGTTCGATGAGAAATAGGGCTTATACTTACATAAGAATTAATTTCCATCATTTTCACTGGGCTCGAATTACGATGACATTTTTTTTTGACACATAAACAAATCGCCAATATCAAAACAAATATGATCACTATCGCGGATGATATCACGTATGGTGACGTATTGCTTTCAGAAAGCGTGAACGGTATCTGATCTGATCTCGTCTGCGTTGGCGACTGTTCAAAGATACTCCCTGAAAAAAAAGAACAAAAGATTTGTCGAAAAATAGACAAGTCATTTGGTATCAAAGGGCTTTGCCTGAAATCTATGGGCAAATGGTGCTTTTTTTTTTCCTTTTTGACGTAACACTAACGCCACCCTAGATGTGGAAGAGTATTTTCATACAAACAATAGCTATTATAGCAGCTCAGCTCTAAAGTAGATCCGTCTCGTGTTATGCGCGCTAATATATTACGCGTATATAATGAGGCAAAACTTATCTAATAAATGGCGCCAGTGTGCCATAAAAAAGTCATTTTGCGCAGAGCCCTATTTATCACACTATAATCACACTAATATTTTAAAGGCGAAAGTTTGTGAGTGTGTGTGTATGTTTGTTACTTCTTCACGCGCAAACGGCTGGACCGATTTAGATGAAATTTGGTATAGAGATTGTTTGAGTCCAGGAAAAGGACATTTATCCCGGGAGTATGTGCCCTTGGTTTAATTTTCGACAATCACGCGGGCGGAGCCGCGGGTGGCAACTAGTAAGGAAGAAAGATGAGAAGGGCGAATTCAAGCAAGCAAACTCGTAGTAAAGATCAATAAAATACTTACCGTTGCAAACATTTTGCAAATCTATCAATATTATGCAGTGACTTGGATTTACACAAATATCTGGAACAAAAATCATACCAATCAGTATTATTAATCGTAAGTTTATAATTTTCGCGATCATCAATATTTCATCTACAATAAAACGCAAAAAAATCGATAGTTCTTAATCTGCCGGAGTTTTTCCGAGAAAGTAAGCAGGAGTTTTACCAGAGTGCCAATAGGGAATATGCATGAACTTTTTTTTATTATCCTAACAGTTTATCTAGAAGTATATAAAAATATAATACAAACAATGAAAAAAGAATCGTAATTGACCGAAACACAAACGAGATGTAACTATTTTAAACAAATAAATATATCTGTCCCTCTCGCGAAAACGCGTTTTCTATGGCAGCTGTATAGGCGACATAGTATTTGACGTCACAGTTTGTATCGAACTTCTCTTTCTAATTGTCAACTTTGAAGCTAAATGACTTCATCAGTGAAACTCCCCAAATAATGTTATGACCCAGCCTGTCCCTTGCTGTTCCTCCCAAAATGACGCCGCTAGCCGAGGTCCGTATCCCACAGGGGATGCCCTAGCGAGCGGTCATGTAGTTTTAATTTAGTTTGTAAGCCCTGGCTGGGGGCCTTAAATTCATTTGAGGCCACCACAGGATAGTCCGCTTAAGCAGTAACCAGCCCTAGCGTGCTAAACTGCGAGTGGTCCCCGACAAAAAAAAATAAATATGAAGGTATTTTAAAAATTCTTTTATCATTGTTTACTAGGGATAATAAGTATTTTATTTTGCAAATAAAAAAATTGCATGCATATTCCCTAATGTATGAGGAATGAGGTTTTTTTTGACAGATTGCAACTGACATGCTCAAGCGAATGTTGCTTATAAATTAGTAGTATTTGGCCTTCTGATTAATGTAACATTATATTATTACCGTGATCCGTCGTGTTAGATGCGTTCCCTTCAATAAACATGTTTGTATGACACGGGAAATTTCCTATAGACAGTTGTAATCCTACTAGTATTGTTGATGTATGCAACTGAATACCAGTGAAGTAAAAACATGGGTCACCGTCGTTACATGTCGTCGTGTTTTTCCACATCATGTCATCTGAAATGTATTCAAAAACAAAATTAAACATTACATCTTAGTAAACGTGTAAATAACTGTATGAAACGATGGCAGTAGGCGAAGTAGAATTTGTCAAGGTTTTGTGTAAATTGGCTGAAATATGACGAGTATTATTGAGGATGTCGAAAAAAATACCCTAAAATGCTGCGAAAACTATTGATGACAGAATATAATGTACTACAGTTTTAGAGAAGATATCAATACATACAAAAAAATCCGCGATAGCATATCTTTTATGGTTGGCTCACAAAAACAATTTTTATGATATACAAATTTGTTACAAAATATAGCTTTATTTGCAAAAGTATTTTCACCAATATAGTATAAATCCATATCTAAATAAGTGTTAAACATTTAGAGTGTTTAATTTCAAGCAGAATTACCGTTTGCACCAAAGGGTGCAAAAGATGTTAACGGTGTTGTTAACGGTGTTAACGGTGGAATGAAATCATTTGAATGAATGTTGCACAAATATCTTAGCAGATATTTCAAAATTAAAGTAAGTCGCGCAACCAAATAATACGGAAAATGAACACGGTGTGCTCCGCGGACGGGTGATACTGACCCGAACTGGTAGACACCTGAGAGCAGACGTCGCTGACGGTTGTCTCAAGCACTTTTTATTTCAGCGTGAATCACAACATTCCATCACAGAATCGACCGGCAGCCGGTCGAAGGCTTGTGTGAAGTGATCACGAGGTGAGCTGTCAATCCATATAATCAAGATGGAATGACAGCTCACATCGTGATCACTTCACCCAAGCCTTCACTTCGACATTGAAGTGATCACGAGGTGAGCTGTCACTCCATGTAATCAAGATGGAATGACAGCTCACATCGTGATCACTTCACCCAAGCCTTCACTTCGACATGTTTACAGAATCGACCGGACCTAATTAGATTTTTAATTTGTTAGTTTGAGCTCAATAAAAATATAGATACACTCGTGCGAAGCCGGGACAGGTCGGTAGTATACTCGGATAAAAAATTGGACCAGTGATAAAAATGGCGTAGCCTATGTAAGTATCTAAAAAATAATTCGCCATTATCTTTTAGAGTCATGAAATGTTCATGTATGCGGATATGAAAGTGTGCGTTTAGCTCCGCCCAGATGCCCAAAGTTATTGAGGAGACTATGTATGTATATGTATGTACTATAATATCAATGCCACCACATGAAAAACAAAGAAAGCGAAATTAGTGCGGCAACAAAAAGAACCGCAGCGCCATCTACGACGAACTAATATCGAAATCCTGCATCGCGCAAGCAAAGTTCTTCGTGCGATTTGACCGCATACCTCCATACTGGTGACCCCGACAGGATCATCTGAACTTGTACCGCATACCTCTATAACTATACACCTTAAGAAGCTATAAGCTCACCTTGTGTTTTGTTTGGAACTGGATATTGGGTTATAAAGACAGCTGCGACGACACTAGGTGCTTTATTCTTAAATCGAACATCCATATTTAATTCGTCATTAACATTATATAAAAACTCATATTTCTTCATAATTGGATTTTTATCTTCTAGGGACACTGAAAAAAAAACAAAGAAGGCATGACTTTCGTGCTTGTTTTACGATCACATGAGTACTACACACAGGTGCGGTCGCGGTATAAAAATGTAGATAAGTTTTCTTCAAACTATGTGCAGTAAAACTCGAAATACCAAATCACTAAATCAAGGTACTTACACCCTTTCGAAGTTGTAAAGCATCAATTCTAGCATGGAATATTAATTACTTTTTGATTATTAAATTGCATTGGTTGCAAAGATTTTGACATTTACCAAAAATATTTGGTTTGAAAATTATTAATCTACACTTATACCTACTAATATAATAGAGCTGAAGAGTTTGTTTGTTTGAACGCGTTAATCTTTGGAACTATTTTTTTTTTTTTTAAGTATGGGAAATCATCAAATGACTTCTTCCGCTCTGGGTGGAGCGGAAGGGCGTGTCAGACTCCTCCTCTTACTGACTAAAACCCATCCGTGTTCCTTCTAAAGCCCTTTGCGTTCCAGGGCCGCGGTGACTCTCTCGAACAAATTCCGCAACCCTGGCAGGCTCTGGCCCTAGCGGGCCCCGTCTTTTATGCTGAAATCTCTTTGAGGCGCGCGTGAAACACAACGCTCCGTCGACCCGGGCCTGGTGGTGATCGGACGGCGAGCCACCCAATGCTCGCCGTCCGCAGGCCCGCGCCTACGGTGGCCGGGGATCGCCCTGCGACTCCCGACGCCCGGGGCGTCTTCTCCTGTTGCGGCGGTTGGGGCGAAGGCTTTGCCTTTCCCTCGCGCGGCCCGCCTCCTCCTTCGCTAGCATTAATGCTTCGCAGAAGGAGGTGACCGCTTCCCAAGCCTCCTCGCTCCGGACCATGGATTCAACCAGGGCCGGACGCGAGAGGTTGCCGCCGCCGATCGCCTCGACGAGGACACGGCGGTGCTCAGCCCAAGCAGGGCAGATCTCCACCAATCCTCCAATTGTGGCGTGCCCAGCGCTGGGTTGCGACAGTCGCCGTTGCCATACCGCCATGGTATCCTGCCGGAGCTCCGTCCGCGCGATGCAATTTGCCGCGGCAGCGGAGTTTCGCCCCGGCGAAGCGCCTCCACGCGCCACGCGTAAACGTGCGCGAGGGCTCTCGCCTCCAGATCCCATGGCGTTAATCCGGCAAGGAGGCTCGCCGCCTCGCCGGAGACCGTGCGGTATCCACGGGCCAGCCGGATGGCCATGGCCCTTTGGGACGCGTTGAGCTGGCGGGCAGGTCGCCCCTTCAACGTAAGTGCCCACACTGGGGCCCCATAAAGGGCCATGGACCGCACGATCCCCGCATAGAGCCTCCGGCAGGAGGCGTTTGGACCCCCTAGATTGGGTAGGAGCCGCTTGAAGGCAGCCCCGGCCCGTAATCTTTGGAACTACCAGTTGGATTTGGAAAATTCTTTTTGAATAATAAAATAGCTACGGGATATACGCGTACGAATTCGCAGGCAAAAGCAAGTATTCTAAATAAAATGGCAAGTTTAACCTTGGAACAACAGGCTGAAATAATATTTTTCCCTGAAGATGGCCTGAGCATTATTCTGGTTCCGCGCTATGTCACGAGAACTCAATACATCTCGATTCACCGTGAGATTTTGGATTCGGCGTCATGGCAAAGAAGGGCAAATAAGTTATAATAGAAGAAATTCAAGACGACGCGACGGCCGGTACTAAACGCCGCGGAAATAACTGATGTGGTTCGACAATACGAAGAGCACGGCTTCACAACAACTAGTCATTTTGTTGCTTTTTAAGATGTGGGACCTCGGACGATTCGTCGAGCTTTGCACCGTGCTGGTCTACTCTACAGACACCATGCTATTAAAGTGGAACTCAAACCTCACTAAAAAACAGCTCGGCTTAATTTTGCGAGACAATATCATGATTTTGATTGGTCGAATGTTCATATCTCTGTCATCACCATCTTGACTAGAGTCAAGAGCAAACTAATCTAAAAAAAAAATACTGATGAAAAAACTTTGAAATCGGAAGATTAACTTTATGGTGTTATAATCATACTCGGTTTAATGAAGCTCATTATCGTGCCTCATCATAATGATTCTGGACGCATAGCTGTCAACTTATGGGGGTGGATAAGCCACGACGACGTCGGAGAACTGAGGTCGTTAGAAAGTAGGGCTTTTTTTTTTTTAAAGATGGGAAATCATCAAATGACTTCTTCCGCTCTGGGTGGAGCGGAAGGGCGTGTCAGACTCTTACTGACTAAAACCCATCCGTGTTCCTTCTAAAGCCGCGTTCCAGGGCCGCGGTGACTCTTTCGAACAAATTCCGCAACCCTGGCAGGCCCTAGCGGGCCCCTAAAAAGTAGGGCTATGAATTTATGTGTCGCTTTTAGAAGAGGTGATACTGCCTACTGTGCGCGTTGTGTATCCTGCAGAAGAATTCTCACAAAATGAATACGTCCGGGATAATGTACCTATTCACACGGCCCAGGCTACCATGGCGTGATTCAACCTGCCCCATTTCATTCGTCTTATTAAATTTTTTGACATAATCTGCTCATTACAATTGTTTTTTAATGAGTTGTATTGCAACATATGATTATAGTCATATAGCTGATTTATATTATTCTTGCCTGAACAACCGGCAGCAAGTTCGTCATGCTCCCTTAGATGTCACTGCTTGCGGTAGCGTCGGAGGTCGGGTTACCTCCTTCCCTCAAACATGGCGAGGGGGGTAATGGCTGATCTTTGCGTTATGCTCGTGAACGGGTGCTGCTTGTGGTGGCTGGTCGCCTTGCTGGTCATGGCTTTTTTATTATTATTGTTATAACGATAAACTTACAGTTTATCATAATAACTATGTTGGCTCTAGTTCATCACTTGTGGTTCCAGTCACAATCCTGTTGTTAGATTATACCATTGCACGTGTAAGCGGGCACACCATTTATGCCTGGAGGCTTAATTAGTTTGATTTACTTGTTAATGCTTGAGTTTGTTTGTTTTTGATGGCATAATGGAGTGTGCTAGCTAACAAGTGTCAATTAATTTCATAAAATTTGATTTACATATTAGACATTTAATTTTCTGTGTCATGTTTTGTAAACTTTGCATACTGCTGTATAAATTCAAGTTTTTGTAACTTAACAGACAGATGTGTTGCTGGGGAGTTTGTTGCGCAACTTCTTCTTCCCAGCTAAACACTAGGAAGTGAACTAGGAAGATGAGATGGCACAAGAGTATCGTCACTGGACGTTGCGTGCCACACTAACAACCTACCTACTCGTTAACAAAAGTACCTACCTATTTAAATTACTTAATAATTCTGAAGAAGCTGACGTGGCCGGTCAATATGGTATTTGACTACTACCAAAAATCTAGATGAATGAATACTTATATCAAAGATGTTACGAGAATAGTGCAAGTTGTGAGTAAATAAATATTGTAACGAGCAATAACCAAAATTACACTTTAATTTAAAAACACTAATTACAACTTTAAGCTCGCTAACTATAAAACACAACTTCACTACTGATCACTTTAATCGCACATGAAGATCGCTTCCGAAGTATTCGCTTGTATCGCAAATCCAATACTGACTCGGTCGCTTTTTTTTTTGTTAGGGGCGTCTCGCAGTTCATCCTATAAGGTTGTCGACTGCTTAACCGGGCTTGCCTGTGGTGGCCTTAATATAATATTAAAGGCCAGGCCAGGGCTAATAAAAAACTTACAAACTAAGCGACTACACGCCAAGGGCACCCCCTGTGGGGTAAGGGCCTCGGCTTAGGGCGTCGCTGGGGGGAAGACAGCTAGGGACGGGCTGGATCGAACTAGAGTTATTATTAAGGGGCGAACTTAAGACTACAGGCTCAGCGGTGCGGGCTGGCTCGGCCACGGGTCGGGGTGGTGACTCGGTCACGGACTATGCTGGCCTTTTATAGATCAATTAATTCCAAAACCTTCTACTGTAGAAGCATCTAGAAAGTACTCGTAACTACCGGTGCCGACTGACCAGATATCGTTAACTGTAGAAGAAGGGAACATTTCAATGCCAGAACATGGCATAGAAATGTCTAGATGGTACTTGACTCTACTAGTTCTGTTACTCGATACTAGATGGCGCTAGTAGTAACTAATTTCGTAATGTACTCGGCATTAATTCTGGCGCGTAACAATATAATCGGTAGAAAAAATATAATTCTTCTATCCTTGTCAGGATGCAGACGTACCTAGCTGGTACCGGATGACTCAGGTTCATAATGACATGACTAGCGAGTGACGTCACACGCGATAGATACCTACCTACTGTCTTTGTTTGATGTAGGTTTTAAAACGCTCACTATTCCTAATTTTTTTTTGTTTTTGAATCGGTACTTTTACATCGTCTTGTTCTTTTTCAGATTTTGAGTAATATAACAAATACATCCAACGAAATATTCTATTGTGCCCATGAGTTTACTATGTATTTAATAATTATGTATTGAGTTAAAATCCTATTAGAGTTGTTTTACTGACATATTATTACGGCACAAGGATTGTTATTGAAGGAGGTAAAGTAATAAATAATAAGTAGGTTATTATTTTATTTCATCATCTGCCTGCTTCGCCTTTTCCCAACTATATTCAGCTGAATACCAGTATTTTACGTGGAGCGGCCGCCTACCAGACCTCCACACCCCATTAACTGGGTAACGCGACAGTTCTTGGCAAGACTGGAGCCAGATTGACTGGCTTCTGACAATCCGTAACAACTGCCAAAGATCTACAAATGACAGCCGGGACTAACGTGATTTCCGAGGCACGGAGAAAACTCGGTATGTTAAGATGGTCACCCATCCACACAACAACCTTGGCAAGCGGTGCTTAACCTTGATCGACGCGTGCGGCTGTTATTCTTTAGCCTCTAGCACCTTTTTTTGGAAAATAAAATTATAGAAAGACTACATTGACAAATCTTTGTGTGATGAGCATGATCATTTGTTCTGTGTCTGGGTAATTTGTGTATAATATGTATGTATTTAGAAATATATAAGTATGTTTATCAGTTGTCTGGTTGCCATAGTACAGGCTCTGCCTAGTTTGGGATCGGATGACCGTGTGTGAGTTGTCCCAGGATATATTATTATTATATATTATATTATATTATTATTATTGGCTTCAAATGCGACGTATTAACTTTCAAAATTTCAATTCTGGCACGCCGAAATTGGTGTAATAGGAATATTCAATTACACCAAGGTCAATATAGTAACTTCAGGTACTTACTCGAATTAGAAGAATAAACAGAAGCATTATAAATAGACATATCGAATGGTAGAACCACAGAACACAATGAAAAGACACAAATTATCGAAATCATGTTAATTCACTTTCTAGTTCAATAAAATTTAACCTAAATTCCAATAACTGTGCAATTAATACGTAAACTGAATAATACTCCTCTAATGGCTTGTACCTTGAAACAAACGGTAGTGCGGCCGCCAAGCTCGGAGGAAAATGGCGGATGGTAACGTTCTGATGAAGTTTCGAGTGATTCTAACTACCTATCTATGTAATATTATTGGCGTGCATTGCACGCTCATGTAAACGTCACTCAATTCCAAAAGTCATGAATGAGGATTGACTGATGGTGAGTGATGGAATTCAATCGACATAACACCCTCATTCTGACTGATTGTCAGTCATTTTGTTAAATTATTTGTTTGTTATGATTTCGCTCAAAAACTGCTCAACCGATTTAATGAATTCTTTAGCCATTAAAAAGCCACGTTTTAACGTTCGACGGGAATAAAAATGGTCAATGACTCCTTAAGAGGTATTGCGTTTTCTCTGTTACACATTGTATATACTTATAGTGTAAATAGTAATTTTCCGCCCTTTTTTTCCGAACTTGGCTCACTCTTCACATTTATATTTCATAGTGTTAGTAAGTGTTTGTTTTCCTGCAGAAGTTATATTTTCCTCCTCATTGTGGCTTTCATGCGTGTGCAACGCGGGTAAAAAAAAAAATAACAATGAACGCCCAGTCGCCTACCTCAACAAAGGTCACGTGAGGCCGCAGTAATGTTAAGGGTGTGGCGGTACCTTTCCCTAATAACTGTTCATAGGTACCTGAACAATTAAATATGAATCGTTTTTCATTATTAGACAATGTTAAGGATCACGAGAGATGATGATTCGGGACAGCTTTGTTCATTAATTCCGTTTTTCAAATTAAAAATGTCAATAATTGTAGGTGGGTCATTGACCGTTATTCCACGATTATCTGGCGCCTACTATAGTTAAAGGGCCTACTCAGACCTAAGAGCCTAACAGTCCCTAAAACCTATAAGCCCTACAGCCCCAACCTACCATATACCTAGTATGTGATAAATAACTCTAGCCTCTGTAAATCTAACGCTGGCTCGCGTTCACCACTTCACCGTTTGGTTGAGACAAATAATAATGAGTTTAATTCAATCGACATTCTTTTTCTTAGTAAAAATGCATTCAAGAGGCAAATCCAAGCAACTCTAAAAGATCAGCAAAATACTATACAACGTGGGTAATGATTAATAATGTACGCACGCAAACATACTTTAAATTTATTTTTCCTTTTATATAAATGTATATCTTTAAATTAAAATCCAGAATGACCGTTTTATAGATACTGTATCTGTGTCAAAAGCTAGTTTTTAAATACTTTTTATTGTAATCTGTGGAGAACGTAGTGGGTAGCATAATTGTTTAAAATGTAATATTTAAGATATTATGAGTAGTTGTTATTGTGCTACTGTTTGTTTATCCTTAAATTAATAAAATAAAATAAAATAAATATATGGATAAGTTCAGGATGTCTGCACCATGCGACCTAAGGTTACAGACGGATAGGGGCATGATTTCCAGGTTCGGAAAGGGTACACTCACTCCAGTCACGCAGACTCACGGGACTGATCAGTGGGGCTACTCTCTAAGCCCGAAGTCCGTAGTTTTGGGCTTAGTTGCGGGCGTATTCTACTCCGTATCACCTACGGACTTACGATTAGTTCCGAACCCGGACTAAGAATGAATGACAACACGATTTGACAGTTACTGTCAAATCTTGTTATCATTAATTCTTAGTGGTTAGGTGATACGGACTGGAATACGCCCGCAACTAAGCCCGAAACTACGGACTTCGGGCTTAGAGAGTAACCCCCCAGAGATGGCTAAAGGTGTCTTGGCCACAGTGAGACGTAATGAGACAAGAAAATAAAATTCAAATCTGGTTTATTTACAATATGTTACAGCTACTAAACTACTTTTTCTTAATACACACTAATGTACAAATTTATTTGTGTCCTATGCGTTTAAGATGCAACCAACCAGTATTTTAACTGGGCCGCACGTCAGTAAGCCGAGTGCTGAGTCAAGGTTCAAGGTCAAACAAACAGATTGCGAATTTTCTCAAAGAATACTGGTTCGATCGAAGGTACTAGATCGGTGGACTGGTTCGATCGAAGGTTAGGTTGTCAAAGTCAGTCTGCAGTCTGTGGATGGGTTCGAACTGGTTGCATAAAAAAATAAAATGTAAAACATTTTGAAAATAAAATAAAAAACTTTTTTTTCAAAAAAATACTTGGAAGTCGGTTAGTATTTTTTTGCAAAAAAGTTTTTCATTTTTCACTTTTTAGTGGTACCCCACCTAACATCATCACTGGAAAGTCACAGGAAAGCAAAACACGCAATTTCTTGGATGATATTTATTTTCTATTTCCTCCACCCATTTTGATTTAAAAACCAAAGTAATGAACCGATTTTGACTAAATTTCGATGGGACCAATCGGTACGTATATCCTTTCACATGAGAAAAGGATTTTTCAAATCGGTTCATAAATGACGGAGTTATGAGGTAACAAACATAAAAAAAAACAACCGAATTGAGAACCTTTTTTGAAGTCGGTTATAATGATTGGGATCTGTAAGAAATTCGGAACAAATATTCACAACAAACAACAACAACAACAGCCTTCTGAGCGTGTTCGTGGGCCGATGGGACTCGCCGATGTGGCGGCACTGGATGCGACTACACACTGAGGGTGGTCGCGTCCAGGGCTTGGCATGATCTAGTATTCCTGTGCAGTGCCTCTTTGTGATTATGTTTTTCTTTCTGTGGTTTATGTATGTACTAACAATAGCTTTATAAGGTATTTTGTGCTACTAACAGTATATAGACTATGTCTGAAATAAATGTCTTTTATTATTAATATTTTTAGCTTGTATTCCAACCATACCTACCTTTTTATCGCCAACGCTTAGCATGCGATGTACTTATAGGTAGGTAGCTTACAGTATAAGAAGAAACAATAACCTAACAGGAAAACTTACACAATTCTATTCTTATTATATTTGTACGCTCAGCACTCACAAATACTCGTATTTATTTTAAATTAAGTGTTATAAAGTGTTTAACACATCACTAGTGTAGTACCTATCCATGGAGGGTGAGCTCTATGATCCAAAGTTAAAAATAATGGGCATTTAAATTTCGTTTGTGCCTTTAGATCAATATTTAGCTTGACAAATAAATAACTATTAGCTAAAAGGTGTGTGTTTAAAGTAGGTAAATATGAAAACGATTATTACTTTCGTTTTTATATTAACTACTAGTGTAGCCAAGGATCTGGACATCTACGTTTACAATGGGTATGAGTTTTGTAAGTACCTACCTGCCATTTTTGACCGATGTAATCACCAAATAAATAAGTGTCAATAGGATACGGCTTAAGAAATAAATACCCTTATTTGTAATAGTGAGTGCAGTGTGATTTATGTAGATTGATAAAGGGGAATGCCGATTTTAGGCCTTGCGATGCCCAAGAAATTTAACTTAGTAAAAAAAAATATGAAAATTTTACGTAATTAACTCTTCTATTCACGACGCGATACAAGTCAGTAACATTTTTAAATAAATAATAAATATTGAAACGATACAACGAAATAAACATACATTTGCTAGGTTGCCAATTTAAAATCCGGGAAAAAATAAAGATTTGTTGCAAAACATTGATTTGACATTTACACATATTGTACTTTATTTATTTGTCCTTGTGTTTATAGAAGTCCCAATGCATTCGATGTTACTTGTGGGCACTCAGGGCCTAAATCACTATGGCGGCTTGGCATCCCCCTTTCACAGATTGTCTAGCTTAATCCGGGACCCAAAGTCAACCCAAACAAGATGGAGACGACGATACGACAACAAATGAAAATACTGGCAATACTGTTTCATAGGAATAAATTGAAACTATTATAAATCCTGTCACCAAAACTAAATACCTATAAACTTTTCAATAACATAAAACGTCAAAAAAATTAAAAAAAGTCAAGGATAGTGAGTATTATTCTGACGAAATATTCCAAGCAGTCTGTTGCAGTTAGTGACATCAAATCTGTGATAAAAGACAACATAGGTACCTACTCATATGAACCAGTATTGCCATAAGTTTTGATTTAATGTCATCATATCGTCGTCTCCACCTTGTATAATATTAACTTTATATATGTCGCCTCTATGTCGATTGTAAACTCTCGATAAATTGTCATTTGAACATTTGGAATACTCGAAGTCATTCCGAGAAATTGTGGACTGATATAAAATGGCGACCAATCAGCTCAGTCTACAAATCATCTGTTTTAGTGTGATTCGTATAATTGGAGAACAAATGTTCATTAGACAAATTTTCGAGACTTTACAATCTCGCCAGATATTTTGTAATCTTATGTAGTTTGCAATTGTCCGGTGTCATATACATCTTGTGCTATATTTTTCGATAATATAATTGACTAATGGCTTACGTTATTTCGGATGCAGTGCGCAAATTTGACGTAAAACAAGATCATTCAAAATAAAAGTATTTTTTTTGTATACCATGTGTCGAACAAAAAAAATCAAAAGTAAAGTAATCACTCATTCTTTTCCAAACTTAACAAAGAGATAAGTGATGCCAACACTTCAAATTAAAAAAAAAAATGTTTTCTCGATATTATTTCTATTACCGATACAAACGGGAGCCATATGAAGAGTCTTAGAGTCGTATGACGTTATTGCGACGCACGCCATTTCGAAAAACTTTACCGAGTAGTACGCCAATTCGAAAACACATTACCGCTATATCGAATGGCGTTGTCGCGAACACGCCGATTTGAAAAACTGTTTGACTGGTACGCTAGTGCGAAAGCTTTGGTATTGAAATCCACTGTTGCGAATAACATATTCCAATCTGAATTTGTTTGGGGACCTACGCTACGATGATAAAACTGACACTGAGCTAATTATCTATTGATGGGAAGTATCTGGTATATATATTTAGGAAAAAATTGCAATCGAAAAAAAATGACATTTTTAAAAACGTCGACCACCAAAAACTAGTAAAATGTTCCTAAAAAATCACTTTTCGAGCAGTCTGGTGCAGTAAATGATGTCAAATCTGTGATTGAAGTCATTTGTTTGGAACTTTTTAATCGTTTTTGTAGTAGTGTTTTTTTTTTATTTTCCTGTTTTACCTTAATGTCATATCAGCGACACAACGTCTCTTATAAATATGACCAGGCACTTTTCAAACACGCTGTAGCTGTTCCGCATTTGATTTATGCTTTTCCTGTATTTGTCACTATCACGTTGTGTAAAATATGTAATTTCACAAACTGTAGACGCAACTTTACGAAACTGACTTAAATCTTGCACATTCAGAACCTTAAGATGCCACGATAAGCCTTCCTTAAGTGCTGCCATCTTCATCATCATCATATCAGCTGAAAGACGTCCACTGCTGGACATAGGTCTCACCCAAGGATGGGGGGTTGCAATAATCGCTACGTTTGGCAGGCGGGTTGGCGATTGCAGTGTAGCTGTTGCAATGCACAGAACCATAGAGAATGCTGCTACCCATTCTCTGGTGAGCCTACGATAAGCCTTGTTTTTGTGAAATTTGGCTAATTTGTGTCCCACTGCTGGCCAAAGACCTTCCATTTCTTCTTCCGAACCTCTCGATCTTGTACGATCTCTGGCCAAGGTGTGGGTCAGTAAACGTGATCAGATCATCATACCAATTTCGCTGCGGTCGACCTCGACGGCAACGTCCTCCCTCAGGCGTCCAGTGAGTGACAATCTTCACCCATCTCTCCGGATGGATTCACGCGACACGACGTGTCCTTGAATTATGGGGCGCAGAGTAGTGTTTCTAACGCGATCTGTTCACTTTAAAGCAATTATAATTCGCTCCATTGCTCGTTTGCAACTCTTGAGTTTGGACTTCTATTGTTTAATAAGGGACCAACTTTGTGCACAGTAAAACGCGACGTATAACTAGTGGATGCCAAGCTTCACAGCTTGGCTCATCGCCGCAAGGTTGCCTGCTTGTCGGTCTTCTACAGATTGTACTTCGGGGAGAGTGTCCAGGAACTCCACGACCTCATCCCACCGGCCCCCTTCTACCATCCCTACCTTGTTGCTATTCCACCAATTCGCACTAAACGTTTCCAAACGTCTTTATAATGCGCACAGCAAAGGAGTGGAACTCTCTGCCTGCGTCTGTGTTTCCGAACGCATACAACCCTAATCTCTTCAAAATTAGAGTGAACAGGCTTCTTCTGGATAAGTTCGCTTCATCGTCGACTTTGTCTCTGTCATCTATGACCTAGACTAGAGTCAAGAGCAAACCCATCTCAAATAAATAAAAATAAAACAGTGCTGGACTTGAAATAAAGTTAACAAATAAATAAATATCTGATCAATACTTTTGTTTTAGATGAAAATAAAAGTAAGGCTAAACGTGAACCTAGCCCCAAATTCAAATTTGGTTTTCACTCGATTGATGTCCTATCTATGCAAGTATTTTTAAAGAATGAAGCACCGAATGTATCCTCAGAAGTCTATTTAAAATATCCAGCAGGTGAGTCTTGTGGTTTCTTATAAAAGGGATTGTTACGAGCATGGGGTTCGTGACAAAAATACGACGGACTACCAAATAAAACAACACTACAAAGTATAAAATAACTTTAATTTCGGAAGTCGGTGTTAAAATACGAAGAAACAACCAAAAACACCGACTTCCGAAATTGGAAGTCGGTTGTATTTTTTTTTATTCACGTATGTACATTTCAGGTTTAATAATAATAATAATTATAATTATTTATTTCAGAACATAATTCCTAATAAAATTATTAGTTTAGCTTAAGAAACTATGTTAGTACTTTAAAAAAAATTATTAACTTATCTTACATTAAATAGGACAGCACCAGAACTATGCACCTTATTTCTTATTCCGTGTTAGTAAACAATAATTTATAACTTAATGCTTGTTAATAGTTAAAATAAAACAGCAAAGCAGACAGAATATTGTGTCAAGAATATTCAAACAAAACTTTTAATATCGGAGACTTTAGGTTTAGAGACTTGTAGAATGTTTTCGCAATTTCTGGGTGGCGGCTGCCTTCTAGAATGTTCTACTATAGAAAAGCCTATCAGGCCGATAGACTGCTACTCGACACTAGATGGCGCTAATAGTAGCTGAGCCGCTATATACACAGCTTTAACTGTGGTGCGTCGCAGTGTTATAACCGGTATTAACCATATAAAGGTTTGATTTAATCACAAAATGAAAAATCACGATGTCTACATCTCTTTCATTCGACTCTCCTTTCTGGAAGAGATTTCTTCTTTCTTTGTACCTATTTTTCTGTTCCTTTCTTCTTATCTATTTGTTAAATGTGTGTAAACTGTTAAATAAATAAATAAAATAAATAAAATAAATCAAATAAATAAAGTAAATAAAGTAAATAAAATAAATAAAATAAATAAAATAAATAAAATAAATAAAATAAATAAAATAAATAAAATAAATAAAATAAATAAAATAAATAAAATAAATAAAATAAATAAAATAAATAAAATAAATAAAATAAATAAAATAAATAAAATAAATAAAATAAATAAAATAAATAAAATAAATAAAATAAATAAAATAAATAAAATAATACTTAAATTCTTTTCTTATTCGTATATTTCAGGTGTCAGTATGCAGAGCGAAAAATTTCCAATATATTATTCTGCTAAGAAAGAAAAGTATGTACAGATCCGTCGTGTTTTAAACTACAATAAAATATTAATTGAACTTAAATTATGTACAACGCCTGGAATTTGTGTTAGAAAACAAATAGTAGAAGGACAAAACGTGATGGGCATACCGGAAAAGGGAAATAGCACACCATGTAAGTAGAAGAAATAGTACATTTTGATGCAAGTTGGCGTACCTTGTCATTGTAGCCGAGGCGAAATAGACGCCCGACCTGAACGCGGGGCTGCTATAAATTCGAAATACTACAATCACAAATCATGTATTACCTACAAAACCCCCTTTTTTTTTTTAAGGATGGGATATCATCAAATGACTTCTGATGTATTACCTACAAAACCCCCTATTTTTTTTAAGGATGGGAAATCATCAAATGACTTCTTCCGCTCTGGGCGGAGCGGAAGGGCGTGTCAGACTCTTACTGACTAAAACCCATCCGTGTTCCTTCTAAACCCCTTTGCGTTCCAGGGCCCCGTCTTTTATGCTGACATCTCTTTGAGGCGCGCGTGAAACACAACGCGCTATCGACCCGGGCCTGGTGGTGATTGGGTGGCTCGCCGTCCGCAGGCCCGCGCCTACGGTGGCCGGGGATCGCCCTGCGACTCCCGACGCCCGGGGCGTCTTCTCCTGTTGCGGCGGTTGGGGCGAAGGCCTTGCCTTTCCCTCGCGCCACCCGCCTCCTCCTTTGCTAGCATTACTGCTTCGCAGAAGGAGTTGACCGCTTCCCAAGCCTCTTCGCTCCGGACCATGGATTCAACCAGGGCCGGACGCGAGAGGTCACCGCCGCCGATCGCCTCAACGAGGACACGGCAGCAGGGCAGATCTCCACCGTATGCTCCACCGTGTCCTCCGGGCGATCCTCACAGTTACAAAACCCTCTAAGTTTGTAACTTTGTAAGGATGGATGGATGGATGGATGTTTGTTACCCTTTCACGCAAAAACTACTCAATGGATTTTGATGAAATTTGGCACAGTGGTAGATTATAGTCTGGAATAACACATAATATATTTTTATCCCGGGAATATGTTCCCTTGGCATAATTTTCGACAATCACGCGGGCGGAGCCGCTGGTGGCAACTAGTTCTCTCTCTTCACAATTCAAAATATAAAGACATAACCCAGTGTCAGTTGAGAAATGACCAATCTTAACTGACGGCGATGCACGGCATACCCTCGACGACCACTTCACCCTGATTCAGGATAGTGGTAGGGAAACCAGCACTCTTCGTAAAAATAAATACAGACTGCGTTCCGTATTCTACAAGGAGCGACTGCCTAACTGACCTCAACGACCCAGTGACTGGGTAATACGATATCCCTTGTGTTAGAATCCCTGGTTTCTAAACCAACCCGTTACGACTGTGAAAGATGTTCAAATGACAGCCTGTACCACCGCTAACGTGCTTTCCGAGGCACGGATGAAACTCAGTATGATATAGATGATCACCTCGGCAAACGTGGCTTCTCTGGCTGGTATTATTGAGCCACGAGTACCCACTACATCAGAAATTAAATGACGAAATGTGGGTCTCCTAGCACGTTGTGGCAAATATAGACCTGATGATACGGGACTACGGGACTAATTAAAAGCTTTTGTACTTTTACAGATAACGACATTTGTTTAAAAGAACAGTGGTGTATTATTGAAGTGGATTTGTTAAATAACGAGGGTGGAGGTGAGTCTATTGGTGTGTGTTGCACAAGGTTCTAGATATATTTCAAGCAGACAGATTATTATGAGTACCGCACCTCCCTAATTACAACTTTGGTCATCAGATTGGCCCGGGCAAACGACGCAGAGTGATATATTTGACAGCACGGTTGGCGCAGCGATTGAACGATTGACTGCTGCCCTGCGTCTCGCGGGTTCGATTCCCGCACGGAACAATTATTTGTATGGCCTACAGATAGTTGTTCCGGGTCTGGCTGTTTGTGTATGTGACTTTGTATGTTTGTAAACGCACCCACGATACAGGAGAAGTTCCTAGTGTGGGTTGCCCTACACAAGGAACTTCTCCGGTATCGTTTTAAAAAAAAAATGTAGTAGACGGGGCCCGCTAGGGCCATAGCCTGACAGGGTTTAGAGCTGAAGGAGTCATTTGATGATTTCCGATCCATAACAAATAGGAACGGTTATAGGCTACTTTTTGTTTGAAAATCTAAATCACTGCGAACGAAACTGAGGGCAAAAACTAGTAATCATAATTACTAACACTTTATTTTGTTTCCAGAAAGTACCAACTCAAAGCCGACTCATCAAAACGTATTAATATTCGTGATAGTATCCCTAACAGTGATGTGTGTTATAATAGTGGCGAGTTACATGATTGTTAGAAAATATTGTCTTCGGAAATCGCACGCAGAAGAAACGACAGAAACATTAGGATTGAATACTTATGTAAGTCTTGAATTAACTTCATTGCACTACACTTTAACAGCTCCATTGGTCTAGCGGTCGTAAGAGCGGCTACTGATCGTGTGGTCCTGAATTCCCAGGATGGGAAAAAAGTGTAATTGGGTTTTCTTATTAGTAATTTCTCCGTGACAACCCGGAGTTTGGAAGTAGGTGATGTAGTACCCCCGTGTCTCTACGTAAAACCGTAGGTACTGCGTCAGATCTCTCTTCAGTTATATCGGATTGTGGTCCAATAGACTATGTGAGTGATGGAAAAAGGAGACTTCCTGTGTGTGAGCACACACTTGTACTTAGTTCGATCCAGCCCGTCCCTAGCTGCCCTCCCCCCAGCGACGCCCTAAGCCGAGGTCCGCACCCTACGGGGGGTGCTCTTAGCGTGTAGTCGCTTAGTTTGTAAGTTTTTTGATAAGGCCTGGCTTAAAAGCTTTAATTTTATATTTAGGCCGCCACAGGCAAGTCCGGTAAAGCAGACGTTGTCGTCCTCCTAGGTTGACCTGCGATAGGCCACCCATAAAAATAAAATAAAATAATGCACGCACGGAAGTAGTTGGAATATAGGGTATTCAGATCACAAATCGTGATCTGAATAACCCTATATTCCACAGTTAAACCATTCGAGTATCAGATTATTCCTCTGTAACCCCATAATATACTTAATTATTCAAAATTTTCGTTCAGTTTATACCTCTGTTTTTCAATCCAAGCCACTTGTAACCATTCTTTCTTCGTCAAGTCATAAAATGGTCTACTAATAACATTTATAGTTTTCTATTCAAACATATTTTTTTTTTTTTAATTAAAGTCCTGTATAGTAGTCGCATACTCATCAGTAGCATCTGTTCGAGTGTGTAAATAAACAGAGCAGTTCAATATGAACTGCTGATTATAAGAAGCGGTTCAGTATGATCAGCTCATTATAACAAGCTGTTCAGTATGAACTGCTCATTACCTTTAACAAGCTGTTCAGTATGAACTGCTCATTACCTTTAACAAGCTGTTCAGTATGAACTGCTCATTATAACAAGCTGTTTTTGCTTTCGATGTCGAACTATAATATGTGGTTGGCAGGTGGTTAACTATATTAATATTTTTAGTGTTAAAGAAATAAAACTCGCAAGTAGGTCAAGTTTAAATATTTATTTCTATATTATTCAAATATTGTTTTATAAGCAATGATACATTTCTTACATTACTATTACTTACATTTTCACTAACCTAAATAATAGAATATGTGTAAGTAAGTTTGTAGGTTTAACATTCTATAATCATTTATTCGTAAAACTAAGATCGTTCTTATTTTATCTTACTGACAAAACACTTGATTTTCTTTACACCATTTATTTAAGCAAAACACATTTTTTAAGGCACATATATTGGTATGATACATACAACTTATAATGTCAGATGAATCTGAATAATTGTTATATAATGTCAACAAACTCGGGCAGTTCTTACTTTCTAAATTGTATACATTATTAATTCGGAATATATCTTTTATCCATAACACTTTTTCGTTTCCTTTCGTAAATATAGATTTATTTTTTAAAAAATCCCCAAAGATTACTTGATAATTAAAATATGGTACAAAGCCTTCGTTCCAGTTTATTCCTCTGTTTTTTTCAATCCAAGCCACTTGTAACCGTTCTTTCCTCGTCAAGTCATAAAATGGTCATGGTGGTTTTATCAACAGTACTTGTACGTGTCCTTTGTACATTATTGCTATTTCTTTTGGAATAAACTCATTTTCTTCACTCTTAAACCCTTGAACATCTACGATGACATTCATGATAGTTTTCTCACAATATTACTCAACGGCTTGTATTCGAACAGTCGATCGTTTATTATTAAACAATAGGCAGATGTATTATTTTGAATATCTTCAGAGCATTCAATTTCTAATCGCACGTCAACTGGTCCAGTTTTAAGTGAATCGTTTTGTCTTGAACAGTCAATCACAAAAAGTGGAGCAATTTCTTTAAATTGGTCTAAGCTAAGCAATGGATCAATGCCTAAGTTGTAATACGACTGACGAAAATTAGCATACATTTCATATAATATACTGTATTTACCTTCATCAAATTTCAGATTAAGTGAGTCATACGGATAGTATTGAGAATTCAAATATAATTTAATATTGCTTACATTGCAGTGATCAAATATAGAAGAACTTCTAGTTTTATTATTTTTTCGAGCTGTTTGCAAACCAAATATTACAAACCTCGGTTTTTCTAGCTGGGAAGTTGTCTTTACTGACCAGGAATGTTTTGTTGTTCTTGGAAGTAATGGATATTCATACAAATCCCAATTTCTAAATGCTATCTGTATAGAACGATCTCTCTCCAAGCTTTTGAGCAATAACAATTTATTACGATCAGAAACTTTAATATGCGGCACACGCCATTGTATTTTTTGTATATCTATTTCTACGTTATCATTTTTGTCTATAAGCACACAGTTCAATGCTGAGCTGCTTCGTTGTAAAATAAGTTCATGTTTACAATTGATTATTATTTTGTTGTAATCTTCTGCAAATCCCAGTATTCTGTTCAATGGCACGATAACACTAAAATATTCGTTTCTTAATTTCGTACCACCTAAGTTCCATCCCCAGACTGCTGCAGCTTTACTTTCACCTTCATTCATTGAGATATACGATTTTAAGGTGGTTGTAATACCAACATTTTTAATCCGATCGATTTCAACACCATTTATTTCGTATCTAATATCTTGAAACAAATATGAAATGGGATTATTTATAAAATCAACATCTTTTTTTACTAATTTTCCCGCTGCATCTTTAGTTGACACATTTACATATCCTTCTATGTAAATGGAACTACCTGACGGCAATACATATAAATCTTGCTGTTGTATGGGTATTCTAATTTCATCATTTTCTTTAAAGCTATTATTGTATGGATTGTAACTGTGGATCTCATAACCCTCAATAGAGGTATCATATTGTGGTAAATCTGTAATTTGAAGCATATTATATTTTAAAACCGATATCTTGAAGAAATCTTTTGTTTTCCTTTGAAACTTTATTAATTCTCACTACACTGACACGTCTCACTTCTTTGGATATTGGCAGTCTTATGTTATATTTCCCTCTCTCATTAGGAGTTTTATTAAGAACAAGCATGATGTTGGTATGAATAAAACGCAGGAGGTTACTTTAAATAGGTAATAAAAAATCCTTTTTCAACACTAGTGACTTTTATCACCAACAACGAAAGAATGTATGCGTATGAACTAGCAATGTCATTTATATTTTTATAGTTTAACGAAATTTGGAGACGTAAGAAATAAAAATCACTCACTTAATTAATAAATTCCTTTATTACTTTTCCAAAATAATTTAAGAAATTTTAAACATAAGTGTCCACAATTATACAAGTGATCATGTTGTACATTTTCATAATTGTACTGAATATTTTTTCCTAAATATTTTATTAATTCTTTAGGTGGTTTTAAGTTACCATAACTGTCAAAGTATTCAATGTGATCGTATATTTTGGTATAGGCTACCCAATGAGTGCCAGAGTTTTGAGAAATATCAAGATTAATCACTCCACATTCTAATGGTAATGGGTTACCTGGTAATTCATCTCTCATAAATACACCTCGAAAGAATGGGATACTATTTGAATGCTTCAATATATCAATATTAGTTAAAGCTCTATTGGGTAGCCGACCATTTAGTTTTTTTTCTTTGTAACAAAAATTCCTAAACCTTCTTTGTAAGGCTTAAGATGTAATCCTTTTCCAATAATTAAAGCTTCTATTTGCTTGTTGTGACGTTCCGATTCAAGCAACTGTTTCTTAGCTGTTTTATATGAATTAATAGCTTTCGCAATCCCAGCAGCACCCCCAGCCAAACTTCCAGCGGCAGATAAACCAGCAAATATTGGTACTAAAGGAAGAAATCCTCCAGTTTTAGGTACTGGTATAATTCTGGGTAATTTTATGGGTAAATCAGATGCAAATTCATGAGCTGCAGCGCAGGCTAATTCCATTAACGCTTTCTTACAGGTGGGTTTTAGTTTCTTGATGTGTTTTTTGGTATGTGATACAATATTTTTAAGGGTTTTTCTAAACCCCGCTCCAGATCTTACTTTATCCATTTTGAAAGATGATAAACCAGCCATTTCTTTATTGCTTGTACATAGTCCTCGTGCTTTTTTCATTGTTATTATATTTTTTAATTATTTTACATAAACCTGAATTATAAAGTATGTCTTTATTGCATTAAGAATAAAGTGGAAGTGAATAGATAATTGTTTGTAAAATGCTTAAATATTGTTCAGGAGTTATAATACATTTGATTTATCAATCCAGCTATTTTCACTGGTCGGCAGCCCCAACCATTTAACATATACTCGCTTTCCTTCTCGTTTCAAAACTTTTTCAACGAGGTATATGTCGGGATGATTGGTTTTCTGAAGTTCTTGTGCATAAAATGCGCCTAGTATTGGTCGACATCTACCATCTTCTATTAAATAAGTTGTTGGATTTGTTCCTTGAATTTTTGTTATTTTAAATATTTCAGTGGACCAGTTGGGATAATAACCTTTATCAAAACATCCTTTATATTTACTTACTCTCACAAAATCTCCTACACTAAATTTCTTACATTTCACTTTTTTTCGAGACTGAGCTGCGTCTAAGTATCTTTGAAGTATATTTGTTTTATTCCTTTGATTTATTGAAGCAGGTGACTGACCGACAGTTCTATGAACATCATTGTTGTACTCATGTAACTTTTTTTCTAACATACCGTTAAACCATTTATAATTTCCATTCAAACTAAATTCCTTGTATAGTTTATTCTTTAACGTTCTTATTAATCTTTCAACAATTGAGGCCTTTTTAGTAGAATAAGTAGAATAATGATTAATTTTATACTTATTAACAACACTTTTAAATTGATCATTGTAAAACTCTTTCCCAAGATCGGTTTGCAAATTTTTTGGAACTCGTCCTGTTTCTATTACCGTTTTAAACGCCTCTGATACCTGTTGCTTATTTTTTTGTTTAAGTGGAATCGCCCAAGCATATTTTGAAAAAGTGTCTATAATCACCAGTATGTATTTATAACCTGCATTCACTTTTGATATTGCTTGCATATCCATCAAATCTGCTTGCCAAAGGTCATCTATATCTTTAAGTATTACACTTCTTCTTGGGAAATTAACTCTAGCGTTTTTATGGATTTCATTTATGACGTCTATTTTGCTCATAATGCTTGCTTAACTTCCCTGCTATTTCTTTTAAATCAATGGTCTTTTCAATGTTATTTAATCTGCTATTTAAACCACTAATTAATTTGTTCAATTGTTCTATTTTAATTAATATTTCAACTTTGTATTTATTAATATCTTTGCAGCATTCAGTTTCGGTTGATTTGTCTAAGATCTCAATATGCTCAGAGCTTATTTCATTAAAAGACAGCGACGTTTGTTTTGTATGAACCTTCATGGTTCAGACTCTCTTAATAACTAAATATAAAATTAGATACAATGCTTTTTATTATTTTATTATACCGGCTTCTTTTAACTCTTCAACAATTGATATAATTTCATTGTCATGATTAGTATTACCAGCGTTTTTTGAAGCCATTAATAGTCTTAATCTATCGATTAATTCATTAGGGTCATCCCAATAAACATAATCTGTATTACTCTTATACTTTTTTTTCAATTTAGGTAAGTAGCCACCACTTTTTGACTTAATGACTTGTTCTGCATGTTGAATGTAATTTTGTTCAGAAAACAAAGGTTTTATGATTTGACGGTATTTCAAACCTTTATCACCTTTTAATTGGCCGTTTGGATTAAAGTCACGTTTGTGAGCATTTGTATTATGGAGCATATCTTTGTAAACAATTTTATCAGTTTCAGTTACCAGACTGAGGTCAGGTCTATTACGTAGTAAAAGTTCTTTAAGTCCAGGAGTTATTTCATAATGTTTGTCATTAACTGTGGCTATAATTGATTTTAGGGAATTGTTAACGTTGTTTGTAAAAGAAAATGATACTTTAGAGTTACCCATCATCAAATTTTTGTTTTCACTTCGAATCCCGAAAGGTACATTCATGTTATTATCATAGATTTCAATCATATCTTCTTTATTAAGTGACATAAATGTATCGTTCTCGCTATCATCACCTGTGCAGCTAAAGGATGCAGAACCATCATTTGAATGTTTCTCTATAAATCCTTTGAAATTTTCAAAATCTACGGGTGAGCTACATCTTCTCATTATATTATTATCACCTTCACTCGTATCCAATATAGTTCTATTCTTATCATTAACTTTAATTAAAGTCTCTAGAGGATCTGTTATTGGCTTAAAAAGCTTCTTAAATTTCAAATTATCGACATCTTCTGCATTTTGTATTGTTTTAATTTTATTTTTTATACTATCTACGGATTTTATCAATTGTTCTTTTATATTGACCTCCATAATGATTCCCGACAATATCCAACCGTTATTTACAGATTGTAGACTACGATTGATATTTTTTTTACAGTATTATGGTTTTTATTATGTTTGCTCAAAAGTTACGAATATGTCAAACCCCTGTCTATATCTACCTTCATTTAGAGAACAATCTTTATTTATCAATACAAAGTCAAACCGATCTTGCCATATAGTAGAGCAAAGTTTTTTAAATTGAAGCCACTCCATATCCGTATTTACATGTTCATTATAAATATGTTTTAAGTTTATGTCGTCTTGTTTAAAGATTAACAAAAGATTAACATTATCTCGTATTAGTTGTTTAGGTATTTTGGAATAGGTTTGTGATAAGTAAAAACAATCTATCTGTTTGTGTCTCCCCATTGCGAAGTAGTTACGAATATTTATTTGATTTTCACATGCGACATCGTCGAAAATCATTATTGAATTGGTTAAGGCGTCATTAGGATGTATAACTTCTTTATTATCATGGAAGATAAATAACTTTGCATTGGGTATGCACCGGATGACCTGTTTTAAAAAACAATATTTTGGCTGGAAAGCTGTCTTCGAGTATAAATAAATATGCTTGAATTTTACTCCATTTTCATGTAATAGTAAATTAAGCATTATATTAGTTTTTCCACAGTTAGATGGACCGCATATAATACATCTTATAGTGTTAGGTAAGAGTGTGCTATGTCTCACTTTTTGTGAATGATTTTCTAATTTTATATTATTTATTTTAAAAGTATGTGATTGCTTAACGAAATTCATTGTGAAATGTGAGGAAATAAGACATGCCCCGAGTATATATACTTCTTATTTTACTAAAAGGTGCTATGTTTTATTTTTAACTAATTCTTAACTTGTAAGTAAAGTATGAAGAATATTGTACTAAATCTTTAATTAGACAGTAGTGTCCGATAGAATTTTTTTCGATATAAAGTAAATTAAAATGATTTTTTCTTCTATTTTGCGTTGCATAAAGAGGTCCGGTCACAGTATTATTTTGTAGGCCATATATATTTAAACTGATGTTGGGATTATTTTTTTCTAACGTTTTAATATCATTAATCGTAGGAGGAAATGACATTCCCTCAATATTTAAAACAGAGGTATAATGGGGGTATGAACTTGTTCTGCATACATTAATTTTAGCTGGGTATAATCCAGCAACTATACTCCATAATAAACAACAATTATCTTTATTTTTAATATTTATACAACTTTTAGACTGCTTAATAGCTGACGGCAGTTGTATATAAGACCCACCTCTCATAGGGGAATACTTGTTTACATTAATTTCGAGATGACTCATAGAAACAAATGTCCAACCAGATTGACAGTGCTGGAACTCGGTTAATTTATTATTTAGTTTATTTATTACTTTGATTAATAATTCATTCAAATCAGTGTTCTTATAAATAATTTCATATTTGGTATTAAACGACTTTAATTGTTGTTCGTCTGATTTTGATAACATAAAATAGGCAAACAATTCGAAATTCAATTTTATGCAATTGTGTTCATTAAGTGACATTTTTATCAATTCTGTTATATTTATTAGATGATCACCCAGGAACGCCTCTAAACCGAGGTACTCGTCTTCCTGAGTGACATTCAATCTGTATGTCATTAATCTGTTTTTGAATGCTGTTGCAATAATATGAATATCTGTGAACTTGGTATTCAATAAACAGTTTGCTTTGTGTATATTCGTTCTCATATGATAGGAATACTGATTTTCTGGTATTTCAATTTTACATTTATGACAGGTTATTGACTTTCTAGGGCTCGGAGCGTTGATTCCTTGCAGACAGGTTTCGTTCCAGAGAGGAATTGTGCCGGAGACTAATTTGCGAAGCGTTTTTATAGGCCTAAAATCACGTCATTCAGTCCAAATTTGTAAAACTGCATACTTGCAAAAATTGTCAATTGCGTACACGAGCGTATTTATCGTAGCGGTTAAGGTTTTAAGTTTACAGCGTTTTATATAAGACAAATAAAAAAGCGATTTTGAATCTTGTGTAGGTACTCACTTAAATCAACAATAGGGGAAGCTCATACCTACTTACAATTATAAAAAATGTTTGTAGGTTGTTGTTTTTTTGCTGAATGTTTTCGACGTCGATGACGGCGACGGTACAAACGCTGCGGTTTGCACGCTCGCATGCAACTCCTAGACATGTGGAGAAGTGGAGATATGACGAGTCAGAATCTCATATTTCGGTATACAAGAATAATCTTGTTTTTATCTTATAATTTTGAACCTTATTACAAAAATCAAATAAATCTGAACAAGTATAAAATCAGTACAATCTCGAAAAAAATAATCACATCATCGCTAGCGTTTCTTCACCAATAATGTCGGTAAGTAAATTAGCGACACTTTTATTAAATTAATTATTTTTTCGCAATTTCTATGATAACTTACATAGAAATATAATTTTAGTTTTTATGAATAATGAAGTTGGGCTGCCGATATTAATAAGTAATCATAATTGTATATTAACTTATCTTATTCATTCTTATGTTTCAGGAATCCGAGCAACAGAAGATGTTTTATGCTACCAGATTCAACCAGGAAATGAACTTTTTTTCTTTTAAACCGTTTTATCTTCACTGTAACAGTGTAACAGAAAGACAAAAAACCTGATGCCAGCTGTCAAAGATAGGCTAAATGTTGTGTAGTGCGTTCTGCAAATTGACCAAAACAATGTAAATATCCTCTAATAAATTATGTTCTACGATATTTATTGTTTCATTTACACAAAATACCTACCTCGATTTGGTCTGCATGATCTTAATATACTTCTTATACCAAAACTAGGACGCAATCTAGTATGTTATATAAACAAATAAGATTTGAGAACAAGAGCCATTTCACAACGAAGTGTGTGTTAATTCGAACACAATATAATTTTATCTACACAATAACTATACATGAAGCCTGCATTTTACACAGGTAACTAGATGCTACCCTATATAAGGTGTCGGAGGAACACATCTGTGCACATTCCACTCCAAACTCGTTGATGTCTGAATAGACTATTCCTACTGAATGATCCATTGATAGGTATGAAGTGACTGCTCTTTTCATTCTGAATAGACCATTCCTACTGAATGATCCATTGATTGATATGAAGTGACTGCTCTTTTCATTCACATGAAACTACTTTCAATGTATTTAGTCAAAGTCTCATTTCGAATAGTGAAATATAGGAATACTCGAATGGTTAAACTGTGGAATATAGGGTTTTTCAGATCACGATTTGTGATCTGAATACCCTATATTCCAACTACTCACGGACCACCAAAAATATATGAAAGATGTCAGGAAAAATGTAGGAAAGCGGTTTTAATGTATTGATTATGAAAATTTGTATGTTTTCAGGCTACCAAAAAAGAAATTATATATGCGGATCTCAGCTTGGTGCAAGGCGACAAAGAACCACCAAAACGCGATGAGGAGTCGACGTATGCCGAAATAATTGGAGTGTTAAATAATTGGGATGTTAAATAATTGAGGTGTTAAAAAATTGGGGTGTTAAAAATTGGGGTGTTAAATTATTGGAGTGTTAAATAATTGGGGTGTTAAAAATTGGAGTGTTAAATTATTGGAGTGTTAAATAATTGGGGTGTTAAAAAATTGGGGTGTTAAATCCACATTGAAGTGTGAAAAATAAAGAGTTCACTCTATGCTACGATTGGTGGAGAGGAGCTCGAGGCTAAATTATAATAGCCACACGGGTCAATCGTCAAGGTTAAGCAACGCTTGCCAAGGTCGAGCCTATAGGTGACTATCTTAACATATGTAGATTCCTTCGTGCCTCGGAAAGCACGTTAAGCCGTTGGTCCCGGCTGTCATTTGCAGATCTTTGACATTCGTTACGGGTAGTGATTAGCCAGGAAATATGACTCAATCAGACTCAAGTCTGATTTATACCACCAGTTGGCGCCACCTAGGTGAGAGATCTTCTACTAGAAAACATTACTAATGGCGTAAACTTGACGTTGATATCCATTTGTTTTAATGTTGGAAAACATAGGTAGGCGTTTTGACAGCTGCCTGATCCTGCCACCTAAGTGCTGCCACTTGGTGCGTGTCATTTCAGAAAACCTTCTGTTAAGAACCATGCTTGCTCGAAACTCGCTCACCAAGATCTTAGTTCAAAATTTGTAACTAGATGGCGTTGACGTCGAATTAGAAGTCGTGTTAAGATATTCCGCCCTTAACTTAGGCGTCAATAAAGTTCATTAGATTAAACATTTGATCTGTATATGGTACTTACTCGGTTGTTTTATTTTTCATTCGACTTTACCTATGTATAAACAAAATAAGACCAAACTACAAGTACTGGAACCATCCTCTCCGTCCGGTACTCAACACCCTCAATGATCGAAAAACGCGTGTTAATGAATTTTATCTACAAGTTTTAGGTATTCGTTGATTTACCTAATGATCAATACTCGCCCTAAAATTAATTTCAATAAAATAATGACAAGAGGTCATGTTGTCTTTGATATCTTTGATATTGTTTGTTATCCGTTAAGTTGTGAAAAAAAAACAAACTTCAAAGTTAACGTAAAAAAGATACGGTCATTTATGCCGCAAAAAATGTATATTTCGACACTCTCAAGGGAAATTTATAAGGTACTTTCCGTTGTCCCAGAGCCATTTTTCAAGCAACAAATTTGGCAAGAAGATAGATATTACATTACAAATAAAGGAAAAAGTCTGAAAATTGGGAATTTGTAGTATTTTCATGTAAAAAAAACATTGTTTGCGATTAAAAACTTTTATTTTCGATTGAAGAATTGACCGCGACGTACTTTTGATGTACAGGAAGAACATTTTTTCAACAACAAAGATAAGTTTGACCTTCAATGTTTTTTGCTAAATTTTTGTCATAGTAATGAGAGTGCTTTCATACTTTATTAACTTCGGAGGTAATGTATACTTGGACTCTACTTTTTAGGAGAGACAAAAGGAAGGGGCACAATAGAGAGGGATACATGGGTCGACAGAAATACAGAAAGTGTTGAAGGAAAAAAAGAAGAAATTCAAGGAATAGCAGAGTGTAGAACTGGAAAGCGTTAGTTGGAAAGCTGAAAAAAGAGAGTATGATGTTTTAAAGAAAAAAGCTATAACGAAGCTAAAGCAATAGCGAGAGCAAAAGCTCGGACAAATTATAAGACACACTGGACAGTCCTGCTGGCCAAAAAGACTTGTGCCGGCTTGCTAGAGCCAGAGAGAGGAAGGCGAAAGATGTTAGTCGGATAAGATGTGTAAGGGATGAAGCTGGAATGCTTTTATCGGAGGATGAAAAGATTAAGGATAGATGGAAGGGCTATTTTGAAAGACTGATGAATGAGGAAAATATCTGGAGTGGTGTTTTAGAGAGTAAACCAGTGAATGAAGGGTTAGTGAGGACGGTCAGTGTGGATGAAGTGAGAGTAGCAGTGAATGGAATGAAGAATGGTAAGCCAATTGGTCCAAACGGAATACTAATTGAAGTGTGGAAGTCATTACGGTTAGATGGGTGGACGTGGTTAGCTTTATTCTTTTATAAGTTGTTGCTGTAAGAAGCCATACCTGATGAATGGTGCAACAGTTCGTTGGTGCCCATCTTTAAAAACAAAGGCGATGTGCTGGACTGCAACAACTATAGAGGAATAAAGCTAATGTCACATAATATGAAAGCATGGGAAAAAGTTATTGAAAGGCAGCTGAGAGAAGAGAGTGAAATCTCACAGAACCAGTTCGGTTTTATGCCTGGTCGAAGTACAACGGATGCCATTTTCGCTATCCATCAGCTGTGCGAAATATACAGAGCTGTGCATAAAAACTTGCACATGGTATTCGTTGACCTCGAAAAGGCATATGACCGGGTGCCTCGTGAGGTTTTGTGGTGGGCCCTGAAGGAGAAAGGTGTGCCTGGGAAGTATGTGCAGTTGATCCGAGCGATGTACAGTCGATGCAGTACCCAAGTTCGGTCTGTAGTGGGCACCACTGACAGCTTCAGTGTGGCAGTCGGTTTGCACCAAGGGTCGGCCCTTAGCCCTTACCTCTTCCTGATGATAATGAACGCTCTGACGTCGGACATTCAGGAAGAGGCTCCCTGGTGCATGCTGTTTGCCGATGACATGGTACTGGTGGCCGAAAGAGGCCTAGAGGTCCAGAGCAGATTGGAGATGTGGTGGCAAAGAAAAAAACGTGTTGCGCCGACCCCAAGTAACATGGGATAAGGGCAGGAAGATGATGAGGTAATGTATATTCGAAAAAAATTAAGTCTCGATCAGAACCCTTGATGCGCGAGTCAGACTCACTCGCACTTGTCCGGTTTTTTTTTGAGGGTCAAATGCCTTTTCCGAACCATCCATCAGGAATTATACCAAAAAGTCACCGGTTTTGCAACCAATCAGCTTCACCCCTAAGCTTACCTAACCGGTGACTTTGACGGTGAACAATAATTAAAATTTTATATAAAGAGATTTATAATTTTTTAATGGGTGCTTACTAATATGTATAAATAGATGACGAGGAAAGTGTTAAAAAATAAGAATTATTTCTTTTTGATATTTGCATCAACAGGTCTCATCACGCCAATTATCTGGGCATACGGCGACTCTTGATCGTGTCTTGGTGGTTTACCGTCCCCGAGCGCCAAGCTGAGATCCGCATATATAACTTCATTTGGAGTGGCCTGGAAAAACAAATTTCAATTACATTTTTGTATACAGGCTGGGTACTTTCTAAAATCGTATAGTAGTGCCCACTTTTGGCACGTGTTGGAAAACAAATATTCTGTTCCCAACTCGCACAAAACGTTTTTTTTCCACTCTTTAGCTGTACGCACAATTCATTATGCGTACAGCTAAAGAGTGGAATTACATGCCAGAGTCTGTGTTTCCTGATAGCTACAACCTGGGAGTCAAGACTGAATAGGTTACTTCTAGGCAAGCGTGCTCAATCTTCGACCACATTATCGCTTATCATCAGGTGAGATAGCGGTCAAATGCGTGATACGGCTATCATTAGTAAAAAGAAGGTTGTACTTTGATGGTACTTGGCTCAAGGAATGCACTCTTGTATCCTGGCACCATGTATAGGTATTATAAAGACCATCTTCAATTTAAAATCCGTCTGTAAATTTAAAACTAACTTTATCTTGAAACAAAAACGAAGGCCAAACCAATCCTTATCTTAACCCGCGATCATCGCGTTAATTTGTTTGTCGGGTCGGGAGGCGCCCTCTGTTGGCATGACGACGCAATCGGATTTGCGAAATAAATGATTGCGTCGATCGCGAAATCACACTGCGATCGCTTTGTATTAGGACGATGTCTATTAAGACTATGACAGAAGTTGGTTTACGTAAATAGTTAAACAGATTTGTTGAAGAATTTATTGTTCGAAAGAGTTACCGCGGGTCTGGAACGCAAAGGGCATTTGGAGGAACACGGGTGGGTTTTAGTCAGTACGTGTCTGACACTTCCTTCCGTCTAGACCGGGAGGAGCCATTTGATGTCTTCCCATCCAAAAAGAGAAATGAGCTTTAGTTTCTTGATTTTATAAACAAAGGTGATCGTAACTCACATAAGTATTCAACTCCTGCGCATCCACTGGTTGCAAGTTTTGGTGACGACGTTTTTTGACCATAATATATACCACCATTGTTATCACACCCATGACTATCACGGGTGGTATCAGGTATATGAAAATGGACGGCTGTTCTTCGGCAGATTCTGGAAATTAAATCACTGAATACTGAGTATTCTATAATTGTATCTGTTATATCTTTGGAGGATATAAAGTCCCAAGAATTGTAAATACATTTATTGTAAAAAATATATTTTACAAGGGCGGTGGTTAATTTAAATCATGGACTTCTTATAGGTTTTTCTGTTATCTATACCTATAGATAACAGAAAAACCTATAAGAAGTCCAAACCTACCTATCTATAGGTACCTACTATATGCATTTCTTTCAACATTTTTGGCTGAGTATGTTAGGAGATAAGGGTTGGTAATTTTTCATGTAATTTCTTAAATAACGTCAAAACTGTTTATTTTAAAATAATGAAAAAATATATTTGAAACTCTCACAATAAGATCTTTCTTTTGATAGATCACACGGTACAGTTTGAAATACTTTTTTTTAAATTTTCTATTTTGTCCCCCAAAAGTGACCCCCATACTCAAAATTTATTTATTTACATAACGCGTGCGTATTTTGGTCACAATGGTTCATATGTTTACTAAATTTCAGCAGAATCGGTTTAGTAGATTCAGAGAAAAATGGACAGACAGACAACCAGACAACCGAGTGATCCCATAAGGGTTCCGTTTTTAGGGACGTTCGGAACCCTTCAAAGTTCGAGAAACCCAAATTATCTAACAACTATAAATGCGAAAGTTTAGATGGATGTGTGTTTGTTACTCAATCATGTCAGAATGGCTGAACGGAACGGGATGAAATTTGGCACAGAGTATAGATTACAGTCTGGAATAGCACATAGGATATTTAGCCTCATGTTAGCAACAAATTCGGAGTTCAGAGATGACTCGGCTAAGCAAGCAGGCTTCAGACGCAAAATGTTTATAAGTGTAGATTGGCTGGTCTATTCAGCTGTTCGGGTTTAAGACTTGGCAATGTGTTATTATTGGATTCATACAGATTCATAACGATTTCAATTATCGTGACTGCAAACAAATAACAATGGATCACCGTTACGACAACCCAAAGTCAAAGTCAATTCATTTATTTCAACTAGACCCATAAGAAATTGAAGAATAGCGACCCGCATATACGGTGCCCAGGAGACTCACAATCATGCTTAGGATGCTGTTAGTGCTGTCCCACACCCTGCGAGCCAGGGAAGCGCACCTTTTACGTATTATTCTGCAAAAGCGATTTTCTAATATTCTCATCAGACTGTGCTACAAGCACAGTTATGGGATATAAGCACATTCTGGTGAGAATAACAGAAAACCTCTTTTTCCCCCACAAAATGACATTAGTAAACGCTTGAGTTAGTTTTAAAGTCGCACTAAGGGTGTTACTACACCAATCGATCGATCGACGTTGATCGATTGGTGTGGTAGCTATGGCTGATCGAAGAAAGAAGTAGAAACTATCGATCGACGTCGACTAATTCATTCTACCATCGATCGACGATTGATCGATGGTATAATGGATAAGTCGACGTCGTGTGGTAACACCCATAGTCCTAACAATGGACACAAAGCTTCCAGGCACCCAGCTGCTCATCCTAATGTAACTCACTCACTTATAAAGTTTGCTGCAATTGTCGTTGTATCTGTTTCTTTATGTGGTGATTTCGAAGCTTCAGCCTTTTGTTCTTGACTCGTTCGATCTGCAATACACAATATGCAACCCTAAATAATAATAATCCCTATTCGATCCAGCTCTTTCCTAGCTGCCGTATCCCCAACGACCCCCTTAGCCGAGGTCTGTACCCCACAGGGAGTGCTATTAGCGCGTATTCGCTCTGCTTGTATTTTTAATTTATAAAATGGTGACAAAGCTACTTGGCAATCAGTCGTTCAGCCATGGTGACTGTTGTTGCCTGATGAGATAAATTCACTCACTTGTAGCGTTTGCAGTCATTTTCGTTGTTTCTGGTACTTTCTCTTGATGTGGCGGTTTTGGAGCTTCAACTTTAATAGTTGCATTCATCTTTTGTTCTTGTCTCGTTCGATCTGGAATACACAATATACACCCCTAAATAAATCCCTTTTCGATCCAGCCCTTCCCTGCCTGTCATACCCCCAACGACCCCTTAGCCGAGGTCCGTACCCCACAGGGGGTGCTATTAACATGTACCTATTCGCTCTGGCCGGAAGCTTTAATTTATAAAATGGTGACAAAGCTACTTGGCAATCAGTCGTTCAGCCATGGTAACTGTTGTTGCCTGATGAGATAAATTCACTCACTTGTAACGTTTGCAGTCCTTTTCGTTGTTTCTACTACTTTATCTTGATGTGGCAATTTTACCTTAACAGTATTTTGATCGTTTCCTGAACTAGTATTAGCTGGAGTCATTTTCGGGTTTCGACTAGTTTGTTCTGCAATACACAATATGATGAATATGGGGCAATAATATAGTATGCATGAAAAAAAAGATCAAACCTGAAATCGCGAAAAGAAAAGTATTTGGTACATTTTGTCGAGTTATGCGCACAGAAATGTATGGGGCAGTCGTTTTTTTTACGCGATTTCAATGTTGTGCCCAGTGTAAAAGTTGTTCATATTGATGAGTACAATGACCTCTTTTCAGGTATTGCGTTTATTCTGTAACACGTTGTACACAACCGCCTGACAACACCCATCGGGCAGTCTCCACCAGACACAACAGCTGTTTGGTCGGAGCATAATTTATATGGTATATTCAATAACTAAGCTAAAATTAAATATTGGCGAAATAGGGAAATATGCATGCATTTGTTTTATTTGCAAAATTAAATACTTATTATCTCTAGTGACTTATGAAATATTTTTAATATACCTTCATCAGTGTTGAAGTTATTAAGCTTCAAAGTTGACAATTAGAAAGAGAAGTCCGATACCAACTCTGACGTCAAATATTATGACGCCTATACAGCTGCCATAGAAAACATCGTTTTCTTCGCAAAAAAAGAATATCTGGCAGGACTGATCCGATCGGATGAAAATTCTACGTTGTCTGTTTACACTTTCTTTAATGTCTTGTAAAAAGCGTATCCATTATTTTCCATTTTCATAAAATCGATCAAAATCACTTTTGGCTGTTCTTTAAGTCGAGCAAGACTCGGCTTTCGGATGATTTTAAAGACAACAAATAATATGTAATAATAATGTTTATTGAAATAATAAGTTTACATAAAGTGTACATATGGTTCAATATTATATATTTTTATATTGGCCTATGATAGTATTATAATAATCTGGATAAAAATTATGGTATGACAAGTATAACATTACAGTTACAAAAATAAATTTCTGAAGGCAATATAGTGCGTTGCCCGATCTAGGTTTATTTAAACCTGTGTTTCATGCCATATCTCTAAGACGTTACTTTTTAAATAGGACAGTCAATTAATTAAATTAACATATATTTTCAATATCTAAGTAGGAACAATGTTTTGCGCTATCTTATTATAATCTATGCTTATGGTATGTATTTATAACTAAATCTAAAATTATATTTCAACACCTCTAGTAGTTTTTCCGTGTCCGAGTAATTTAGTTTCGCTAAATAATCAGATAACATTATTCTACACCTACCTATTATAACTTAAATTATATACCTTTAGCAATTTGTTAAATTTATTATATGAGTAAGGTCCTAGAAATAAGTAAAATCTTTTAGTGAATGCATGTTTAGTCTGGGTGTTAGTGCAAACCAGGTCCTTTCTTCTCTTGTCTGAAGGTACTGTTTTAAAATCTAGTTCAGTATGTTGCAGTAAAACTATACTTAGAACAAATAGTTGTCGAACTGTTAATACCTCACATGCCTTTTAAAACTGGTGTGTGGGAAATCTGAATGGGCGAAAGGTGGCGACTTTCAAAATTGCTCTTTGAGCACGTTCTAGGAGTAATTAAATTGATTTTGCGGCAGCACCCCAGGAAGTTATGCAGTAGGTAAGAATAGACTGACACAAAGCCAAGTAAACCTGTTTGATTAATTTAAAGTCGGCTGTGTCAAATAAATTAGATATAGATACAAAAGTAATGACTTACCGCGACATACGAACTTCTTTAAATCTACCACTAAGACACATGGATCCAAATTCAAACAAATATCAAAATCTGTAAAAAAAAACATTTTATCATTCTTAACATAATTTACAAAAAAACAAAATACTTACCTAAATACACTTACGGCTGGTCACAATAAGGTATACCTTTGACCAACTGTCAAATTATTTTCACTATTACAATTAATAGCAACCAACAGTAGCTAAAACGTCATATGTGCCTTTCAAACATGACGTTTCAAACAAGGCGTCAAGTTCGTCCCGCCATCTTCGCCTGGGTCTCCCGCGCTGGGCGGCTGACCTGACAGCCTGCACCATCACTGTTCTGCGGAAGCCGCAGAGGGTGATGGCCGTCAGAGTCATCAGGGGATATCGCACGATCTCCTACGAGGCGGCTTGCGCACTAGCCGGATCTCCACCCTGAGACCTGGTGGCGAAAGTGCTCGCGTCACTGCACCGGTGGTGCGACGAAGCGCGGCGAGCGACTGATGCAGCGACACTTTGAGCTGCATCAGTCGCAGCTGCGCGAGGTCCTGGTGGTGGAATGGCGGGACAGGCTTTCAAGCCCTTCCGCCGGCCTCATCACTATCGAGGCCATCCGGCCGGTGCTCGACCTGTGGCTCGGGAGAAGGCACGGCTCCCTGTCGTCTCGTGTGACGTAGGTCCTTTCGGGGCATGGCTTCTTCGGGAGGTTCCTGTGTCACATAGGCAGGGAGCCGGACGCTCGGTGTCACCACTGTGTCGACTGTCGGGAGGACACGGCGCGGCATACGCTGGCAGAGTGTGCCGCTTGGGAGGAGCCGCGCCGTGCCCTCATCTCTGTGGCAGGCAGAAACCTCTCGCTGCCGGCTGTAGGACGTTCTATGGTCAGCGGTGAGGAGTCCTGGGACACGGTGGTCTCCTTCTGCGAAGCAGTTATCGCGCAGAAGGAAGCTGCGGAAAGGGAGAGGGAGATCTCGACCGCTCTCCCGACCCGCAGCAGGCGCATCGGGCGTCGGAGGAGAGCATACGCTGCCCTGTTCTGGCCCCCCTAACTGGGTCCAGGGGCGGTGGACTTGGGGATGTCCGTCACCCCCATTCATCCGGACCCGAGGTGGCGGCGCGTGGTGTTCCCGTGCGCCCCTCTTTGACGTAGCGAGGGGAGTCAAACACCTCACTCTCCCCACTGACGCGAGGTGGCCCGCAGAGGCGGGCCGGCACCAGCCGGGGATTACGGAAGTCGCATACATCCCCGCAGTCCCCGGCGTAGGTGGGAGATGGAACACCGGGGTGGTTTTAGTCAGTAAGAGTCTGACAGACCCCTGGGGCGGGTGGACAGCCCCAGGGCGAAGGACATCCATGAAGATTTCACCCCGAGATCAAAAAAAAAGGGTCTCCCGCGATGTCGCCGGACATTTTCTGAGACATTGTGATCAGCTCAGCCTATGAACCGTTCCACATACGGCAGACGTGTCCCGCCCAGTCCCATTTAAGCTTGGCTGCTGTTTGGGTGACGACAGCGATTTTTAGGGTTCCGTACCTCAAAGGTAAAATAGAACCCTTATAAGATCACTCTCTTGTTCGTCTGTCCATCTGTCCGTCTGTCTGTCCGTGTGTCACCACCGATTTTCTCCGGAACGGGAAATTTATACCAGATACTGAGCTCTATAGTCCCTATTAGGTGTATAAAAATCAAGGTCCTGAGTCAACACAATAAAAAGATATGGGCAAATTTAGATTCTCGCGAAAACTTAAAGTACCAAAATTTACCTTAATTTTCAAGTTTTTTTTTTAATTTTTCGGAATTTTCCCTTTATTTGTGCTGTATGTAACCTTGCTTTTAACTAAAATTGAAAATTCTCGGTCAGCATTATAAATTAATGTAACAATTAATATAACTTCAACTTACCTCTATATTCCATTTTATTTCTATTGTTAAGTTTTGCGGTTCTTGCCACTGTTATTGGTGCACACAATCTATTTGATTTATATTGTATTTCTACGTTTATATTTACTTCAGTGTCGCTTAAATTACGTTCGAACTTGTAAACTTCAAATCCATCGGAAAGTGCTGTGTAATTGAAAACATTCCGCGATACTTCGACTGTTTCTGCACCTGAAACGTATTGAATAGGTTAAATTGTATTTACTTAAATTCAATCCTAAATAATTAAATCAATTAACTTATTTAAAGCATGAATAACTTAAACCTGAAATAAAGGTGACAAATTAAACATTTATACAAATAATAAATTATGTAAAAGTCAATGGGAAAAGTGTCCAGAAAACTGACAGCATTGCCACGTTGAATGGCAACGCTGATTCTTTGACCGAAGGAAAGGACCGATGTCACGACAAATTCGATGAGCACTTGGAGGACCCCATGGGTCTAATAGTTCAACACCAAACGGCACAAACTTTAATCATAGCATCAATTTAAATTTGATGACGATGAGAAGATGCCTTCCTTTTACCCGAACTAAGGAGTACGGAAAGTAGGCGTATAGGGGCACAGGGCGTTGGTGCCGACGCCACTCCGTCACTGCGCCGCCACCGCACCTCTAGACTGTGTACATGTTTTGACCCTTTCATGATGGGGCCGAGGTCAGGTTAGGTTCGGCACCAGGGTCAGCCGGGGATTGCGGATGTCGCATACGTTCCCGCGATCCCCGGCGTAGGTGGAAGATGGAACACCGGGGTGGTTTTAGTCAGTAAGAGTCTGACAGACCCCTCCACCCACCCCGGGGAGGAAGATTTCCATGAGGATTTCCTCCCGAAACCAAAAAAAAAAAAAAAAAGGTTCGGCGCCAGCCGGGGATTGCGGATGTCGCATACGTTCCCGCGATCCCCGGCGTAGGTGGGAGATGGAACACCGGGGTGGTTTTAGTCAGTAAGAGTCTGACAGACCCCTCCACCCGCCCCAGGGTGGAGGATTTCCATGAGGATTTCATCCCGACATAAAAAAAAAGGTTTGAGGGAACTTGGGGCACCCTGACACTGATAGGTTATATTGGAGCGAACTTAGTTCCCGTCATTGGTCATTCATGTTAGGTTCCTTTAAACCCTACAGACAGAAATAGGAGACCCGCGCCCCCTTTAACCATATCAATGGCTAAATTAAGCTGCGACTGAGAGGGGCGCGCGGCGCGGCGGCGCGGTAGTGTCCAGTCGACATGGCTACGCGGTGCGGAGTCGGCGCGGCTTCGGCACTGTCTATACGAGCCCTTATGTATGATATAACGGCCCGACTGTGCTGTGCAGTCTTAAGTAGAAGGTTTGAAAGCACGAGCTTACCTGTTTCGTATGATACACTGACCGCTGTTACATTCCTAGGTTTGTTTCTATAACGTATTTCCATATTTAACCGGCTACCTGACTTGAACCCGAATTTCCACGGAAAGTCAGAATTATAAACAGTAAACAGTTGATTATAATAATGATCTGAAAACAACAAGTAGACATAGCTTAATGTTAAAAACTTAAACCCTAATGGGGTGAACCACGATATATATGCAGAGTTACCAATAGATGGCGCCAGTTGTACCTATTAAATCCTTTAATTTATAAACGCTGAAATGTAATTAAGTTGTTCTTCTGTCGCTTGATGTTTCGAATTTATATTTGTTTAACTCGGTTTTTTTTATTTGATATCTACTCGACACAATGGCAAAATAATACCCACTTTTTTGTAATTTCTTCTACGTTAGCCAATTGACGGTTTTGACATGGTAAGGCAGGCAAGCATGCCTTTTATAAATAAAGTTACCGTCCCATCAGTCTACTCAACGTTCTCGGTAAAATCTACGAGAGGCTTATTTATAAGCGGCTCAAGGATTATGCCGAAGCAAAGAGTCTTATCCCCGACGAGCAGTTTGGTTTTCGAACCGAACACTCGTGCATCCAACAAGTTCACCGCATCGTCGAGCATCTAAGCGCTGGTTTCCAGCATGGCTCGATGACGGGTGCCTTGTTCTTCGACATAGCGAAAGCATTCGACAAAGTCTGGCACAATGGCTTAATTTACAAGCTCTACCAACTCGGCGTGCCAGACCGTCTCGTGCTCATTGTGCAAGATTTTTTGTCGGACCGCACCTTTCGCTACCGCATCGAGGGTGCACTCTCGTCCCCTCACCCCATCCGAGCAGGAGTCCCCCAGGGCTCAGGTCAGAGTCCCCCAGGGCAGTGCTATCCCCCCTAGTCTTTACGCTGTTCACCAGCGATATCCCCAAAAGTAAAAAGGCACAGTTGGCCCTATTTGCCGAAGATACCGCCATTTACTACACCGGTCGCGAACCTGACGCTATCGCTCGCACTCTCCAAATCAATGGAGAATCGAGGTTAATCCCGATAAGAGTCAGGCGGTTCTCTTTACGAAACCGCGGCACAAACCCCCTCCTCCTCGTTCGATCACCATGTATGGCAAGCCGATCCCCTGGGAGAAGCAAGCCAAATACCTGGGGGTCATCCTGGACAGCCACCTCACCTTCGTTGGGCACATAAGGCAGGCCCGTTCTCGCGCCGCCTTCGCTCAGGGAAGGCTTCATTACATCATGACCGCTCGTAGCAAATTGTCACTCAAGTGCAAATTGCGACTCTTCACCGCGGTCATCCGTCCCATCATGACGTACGCTTGAGCCGTCTTTGCACACACAAAGCCTCGTCATCTCCACAGGATGCAGACGCTCCAAAACCGTTTCCCGCGCAAAATCCCCCATCCCCAGATCGACCTTGGCAAGAATCTGACAGATAATAAGCAATAATAATCTTTATTTTCAAAAAACTTTGAGTACAGGTTAACTTACTCGATTTTTTTTTTAAATAAAGATAATTATTAAATATCACTTGCAACCTCAGGGCTGCCAGACCTCCCTTATTTTCTCATCAACAAAATATGTGGGATAGAGTAGTGTTTATGGCCCGAGTAGTGTTAGTGTGGTAAACTGGCTAACGGCGAGCGAGTACTTGCATAGTCATAACCAAGTGGCCAGGATTATTCACCAGCAAATTGCTTTGAAATAACACTTGTGAATTCTGAGGTACCGTCATATTATATGTTGGCCCGCAGGTTTGCACGGTGTACAATAGAAGTGAAAATAACTCTTTTTAAGGCTTTTTGCCGCAGGGGTTGATCTTCAAAGTTAAGCAATGCTTGCCGAGTCAGTCACGGATGGGTGACCATCTTAACATAACGAGACTCCTCCGTGCCTCGGAAAGCGCGTTAAGCTGTTGGTCCCGACTGTCATTTGTAGATCTTTGGCAGTCGTTATGGATTTACCCAAAATTCTGTCCCCAGTCTTGCCATGAAGTACAGTTTTACCCAGTTCCTGGATTGTGGAGCAACTGAAAGCCGACCACAATATAGTTGGAAAAGTCTAGCCACTAGACTAAGAGCGAGCAAAAATGTTGGATTTCCCATTGAAAATGTCTGAGTAGCAACTGCAGGTTTCGGAAAGCATGTAGAGTTGTCATTAAAGTCATTAAAGACATTTTAGAATCTCTATTGTAGTATGAGATTGTAATATGAAAATAATAATTTACTTATTCAGTTTATAAGAATGACATAATGTATAATAATAATATTTTTTTTTTTAATTATTCTATATCAACAAATTATGTGAATAATGAATATTGATAGCATGTTAAATTAATTAAAACCTGTCGCCTATACATTGCTGTGCCCTAGCAGGGTTCATTGTTTGGAACTATCATAATGTAACAACCTGTAAACAACATGAAATGCAATAAATGAATATGAATATGAAATATTATTTGTCTCTCTGAGCGTGCCGGATTGCCGTCCTTTCGAATTATGGGAGCAATAGAATAGAGAATGCATCTGTGTGTAGCCTGTAGCTATTGACCAGCCATCGCCGAGATTGGCCGCCATGACCACAATCGGTCGGGAGGACGAGGTTTTAGAAATAAAATAACGTTACTTACAATAATCAGCATAGTTATAAACTGACACGTCCTGAGCCAAACTCACAGTCAATACTATTAAAAAATAAACGAATCCCTGCATCTTCACTTACAATATAGCGAGATTATATTTTATAATTATGGCACCATTCGTAACAGATTTTTTATAATTTTATTTAAGCAACATCATTATAATTGATTACTCATGAATTGATATCACATCACAAACTGAAATATGTTACAAATACGTTGTGTTTCCCTATAAGATACAGTCATAACTGTTATTTCCTTTTATTTTATTATTGAAATTAAAATATAATTGGTAGTGACTGGTAGTTGCACTTTTTTTTTTCAGACGAGTGAATGGTTTCTAAAAGATTCCATTCACTCACTAGCGTACTCCATCGTCGACCACATCTTTCTCCCGGTTGATATTGTGGTCGTTGGCCTATCAATAGTAAAAAAAAGATGTTCTTGAGCTTATTAGCAGTGATTTGGACCCGATAACTTGGGGACCGAATTAGACTACTTTGTGAGTAATCGAACTTTTCTGTTTTTTTTTTAAGATTCTCTCGCCGAGATTTAACGCTCAGTTGTTTCGGAAATAAGGGGGGTGGAATGGTCAAAAAGAGTTCAGAGGGAAAGAAGAGCAGTTTTTAGTTATACTTACATTATAGAATGTAAAAAATCATTTTCTCTCGCCACACGTTAAAGACTTAGGTCCATACATTGATGACCCGTTAAGTTGGAATAAGCAGATTGCTCAGGTTAGCCAGAGAGTAACATTCACATTGCTGTCCCTTGCTGTCCCCCGAAATGACGCCGCTAAGCCGAGGTCTTATCCCGCAGGGCATCCCCTGCGGGATAAGACCTCGGCTTAGCGGCGTCGAGCCTAGTGAGCGGTCATTTAAGATAATTAACTAGTTTGTAAGCCCTGGCTGGGGGCCTTAAATTTATTTGAGGTCACCACAGGATAGTTCGGTTAAGCAGTAACCAGCCTTTTAGTGCTGAACTGCGAGAGGTCATCGTCAAAAAAAAAGTTTCGGACATTAGCGTGTACAGATAAACAAAAAAAAAAAATATATATATATTTTTGTATTGTGTGTTCCTTTTTTGGTAAATTTGTTTAATGTACAGACAACGGTTCCTATTCTGTTTAATTATAATTTTACCTTTACGTTCCAGTCACAAACAGGACAACCACAAAATAGGTTGGAATAATCAATTAGTAAGAGACTTATTATTTATTTTAAGTAGTAAGTTCACGCCCACTTGAAAAAATCATCCTATATATCCAACAATAATATAATTATAATAATCTTTATTTAAACAAACGAAGTATCTAAACAAACGAAGTATCTTGACTTGGCTCGCGAGGTTGTCGACATGTGGGATGTGAACACAGCAGTCATTGTGCCGATAGTCGTGACGGCATAATTGCCAAGAGCCTCGACCAACATCTAAAGAGGCTCTCGTTGGGCAGCTGGATCAAGGGCTTGATCCAGAAAGCAGTACTCCTGGACACGGCACGCATAGTTAGGAGGTTCCTCTCTCAGGGGCCCTGACCACCGGTAGCTTGGACCCTGTTCCCGATACCAGTGGCTACTATTTTTTATATTTTTAAATATTTTTATATCTCTGTATTTTAATATTTAAAAATGTAATTTATATGTATATACAAATGAATAAAGGAAATAATAATCTTTATTTTATCCAAAAACAAACAGAATTTTAAATACAGTTTGATATTTAGTTTAAAAATATATTTAAAGTTAGTGTTGCAAGCTCTGCACAAAAATTATACTCTACCTCTTAAACTAGGATATACCTGTATTTTAAGAGGCAGTAATATACGGTCAGGGTTTACAATTACCAACAAAACTTATCTAGAGTGGACTGTGCCATTCTACTGTATGGTATACAAATTTTAATAGTGAAATTGTGTGTGAGTGGTGGATGTGGGTGTGTGTATGTGTGTGTGTGAGGGTGTGTGGGTGAGTGTGTGCGTGTATTACACTAGATATATAAGTAAAGACTCCGTGTAAGAGTAATCCTTTAGGAGCAGCCACTTTGTTACTTTGGATTTTAGTGCATGTGAGTTTAAATTTATGATGTTAAGGTGATTGTTTATGGTTTTATAAATATGAGTACTTAGTATATAATATTGGCGTTTAGCGAAGGAAGTAATGATCGATTTTCATCATCATAATCCTACTACTATTATAAAGGCGAAAGTTTGTAAGTATGGATGTATGTATGGATGTTTGTTACTCTTTCACGTAAAAAGTACTGAATGGATTTTGATGAAATTTGGCACAGAGGTAGATTATAGTCTGGAATAACACATAGGATACTTTTTATCCCGGGAATATGTTCCCTTGGGATAATTTTCGACAATCACGCGGGCGGAGCCGCGGGCGGCAACTGGTATATCTATATTGATATGAAAGTGAAGTGCAATGCTGATTGTGGTCACGTGAAGAGTCAGCTAACCGCTTGTTGATTTAACCTTTTGCGTATCTACCACAGATTTTTATCGTCCAATCCTGACCAAGCCCTTAAGTGTAACTGTCCGACTTAAGACATTTGGAGCATTTTTTCTTATGTCGAACTGTGTAACTTAAGACACGCAAAAGGTTAACAAAAACTCGATGATGGTCATCATCATGTCAGCCGAAAGACGTTTTTATCACTTCATTATCTATGCATGGACCTAACGTTTCCGAACTGTGTTGGGGTTGGCATCCAGGCTAACAGGAAGCTGCTTTTTTAAACGAATACATTTAACCTTTTGAACGCCATTGTCACGTATACATGACAAGCAAGCGCGTGCCCTGTACGCCGAACGTCACAAATATGTGACAAAAAGTACGGCGAATTTGTGGCTTGGCGTCGGGGCCACGCCGATGCGTTTATGCTCTGGCGTTCAAAAGGTTAATTATACCATGTCCCTTGCTAGCAAACTCTTCAAAATTAGAGTGAACAGGCTTCTTCTGGGTAAGCTCGCTCCATCGTCGACTTTGTCTCTGTCATCTATGACCTAGACTAGAGTCAAGAGCAAACCCATATTAAATAAAAAAAAAATAAAAAAAAAAACTTAATTTTATCTCTGCTGGTATTGCAGTGTTGTACCTATTAGTGTATAAGTGTGTGCTGTACATTAGTGTAATGTTGGGTGCATTGTGCTCACATAATTTAATCAATTGATCAATGTACCTATGTATAAAAACATTGTAAAACTTATATTTAAAAAGAGTAACTATGGAGTTTCTTGTCCGTTCTTCTCCATAAGAATCTATTTTTTGCGAATGGACTAGTCACTTATATTTTAATTTTAAACTGTAACTTTGACGTTCCAAAGTGTTTAGTTGAAATAAATGAATTGACTTTGACATTGACTTTGACAATCATATGAAAATATAAAGTCGATGGTCACCCATCCGCGGACCGTCCTTGGCACCCCAACTTTACGTACGTACGTAACGTATTAATTGTATGATTTTATGAAGCACCAGTCAGTTTACAGGCAAAATATAACAATTTAAATGTTGACTAACGCTTACAGTTCACGTAGTTAAACCACAATGAGGAGCAATATATAACTCCTGCAGGAAAACCAACACTGGTCCGTTGATAGGTACTCATATCGCACTAAAAATGTAAATGTGAATAGTGAGCCAAGTTCGGAAGAAGAGTAAGAAAATTACACTTCTCATCAAAAAAATCGAAACACCTCGCAGTTTATGATTTGATAAGGATTATCAGAAAAATGTGTATATTTAGGAATAAATGTAAAATGTCATTTAATAGTGAGTAGTATGAGGTTTTTAAATCCTAATGTTAATGTTCTAAATTCAAATTAAGTCTTCATAGGTTTCGTATTTTGTATAATGAGTAATTTTTACCCTGTATGGAATATGAAGGAAATGGGTAAAACAACACGCGTAAATGAAAAAAAATGTAAGAAACGTTTATTTAATAACTTGTATTCCCTCCGCGAGCTCTTATTACTGCTTCCATACGGTTCTTCATCGATCGGATGAGAGTCACGATCACATGTTGTGGTATATTATCCCATTCCTCTTGGATTGCATTTTGCAGCTGGCTAAGTGTTTCTGGGGCTGGATCTCTTGCTCGAATTCGTCTCTTTAATTCATCCCATAGATGTTCAATGGGATTCATGTCCGGGCTTCTTGCTGGCCATACCATAATGGAGATACCGACTTCGGTAAGATAATCTCGTACGACGCCCGCGGTGTGAGCTCTAGCATTGTCGTGCATGAATATGAAGTCGTTGCCAATAAAATGTGCATAGGGCATCACATGAGGTTCAAGACACTGTTCGATGTACCGATGAGAGTTTAGTGCAGGCAGCCGTGGCCCAGATACAAAGGCAAGTTCTGTCTTACCGTCGGCGCTGATTCCTCCCCAAACCGTCCACGAACCGCCACCATAGCTGACCTTTTCTTCAATGCAGCATTGTGCAAAGCGTTCTCCATCTCTTCTGTAGACCTTGTTCCTTCCGTCGTTACCATACAGCATAATTTTACACTCATCAGAAAACAGTACTTTGCTCCACTGAAGGTATGACCAAGTTAGGTGCTCGCGTGCAAAGTTAAGGCGCGCTCTTCGATGGTCTGCAGTTAATTTCGGCCCATTCGCTGGCTTATGCGGTGCCAATCCGCGTTCCTTCAACCTTCTTCTTATTGTAGAGTCACTTACAGCTACTCTTCGTACAACGCGAAGCTGCTGCTGCAGTTGAAAAGCGTTAAGGCGTCGATTTCGTAAAGAGGTTGTTACAATAAATCGATCATCTCGCTCAGAAGTGACCCGATTCCTGCCAGATCCTGAACGGCGCGTGAACGAACCAGTCTCCCGATAGCGTTTGTAGACTCTATGAACAGATGATAAGCTTAGATGCAATCTTGCAGCCACAACACGCTGACTAAGTCCAGAATCCAGCAATGCCACCACTTGGGCGGCTTCTGCGGGCGAAGTATCCATATGTTTTAGAAAAAAAAGTTTTTTCAGACGTCCCAAAGTCACAGTAAATGAAATAAGAAACAAAAAGTTTAAAGACAAGCGCTAATTTTAGTTTTTAAACGAGAAACGTACTCCAACCCTAAATACACATTTGTCTCAAAACAGTGATTAATTTCATTTATAGGATAAACAAATGAAATTCTAATTTCGAATTTTGATTTTTTTCTTCTTACTGTAATGACCAAACTGCCAGCTACACAATAATGTTTTTTTTTCATGGAATTAATTCTCTTTTGTAAAAAATTAGGACAAAAACAATAAAAACGAAAGCGTTTCGATTTTTTTGATGAGAAGTGTATAATAACAACAAAAAAAAAATGTATTTAAACTTTAAATTTAGCCGTCAAATGTATTTAAAAGTGCTTCACCTAGCGAAAAAGGTATAATGAATTAGCCTGTAAATGTTTTAACCCCAGGTACATCTTAAAATGCAGTAGGTCCGCAACAAGGAATAACAAAATAATCTTAAATGTATTCCTGTAATGATACGACGGACAAGATAATTTTTTTTGGGGAAATTCAGATACTTCATCACTATCATTACATATTAAGAAACTAAGTCGCTCACTGCGTCTCTCCGTCTACGCGATAAACTCAAAACTGCCGAACGAGTTTTCATACAGTTTTCAAGGGTCCGTCCCTTATTGAAAACTGTATGAAAACTCGTGATTCACGAGTAAGGTTTAAGTGTATGATTTATTAAGGTTCTGTGTTCATTGGCGGAAATATGAAGATGTCGTAAAATATCCACGCCGACCGAGGCATACCTTCGTCACACCCGATGACTCCACCACTCTTCCCCAAGAGAGCCGCAAAGAGACCAGCATACTGCGTAAGACAAGACCGAGAAAAAAAAACCTTATGTAGACAGCAACAGCCAACATTTTTCCGGCAACAGATTTACTGTAAACTAGTTTAATATTAGGTAATATAACATGATACTTGTTCAGGGCGTTGCCGTCCGCCATTTTCCTCCGAACTTGGTTGTTACACTACCGTGTGTTTGTACAAGCAATTAGAGGAAGTTTTATTCATTTAAGATATTAATTTTGTAAAATTAGTGTGTATAACTAGTAGTAACAGTTATAACAATTTATTTAAGTTTTATCATTCAAAACGAAAGTGAATTAACATGATTTCGATTACTTGTTACTTTTCATTATTTTCACTTGTTTTTGCATTAAATGTGTCTGTTTATAGTGGTTCTGGTTATCAAAAAAATTCCAGTAAGTACCTATAGTTACTTTATTGTAAATTTTTATGAGATCGACGGTTTCCTTAAAAAAATAGGGTATTTTCCTGAAATAAACTATTTTGTCATGGAAACAAAAAATTAAGACGATGTTTCGTTGAAATTTCGCGGGACGTTACACTTTTGATGTGAATCATCTATAGCCGCGGGTAATACCGATTATTGGCGTTGGCTATACGGATGGTATACATATATTTATTCAGTCTATATGTATTTTTTTCATAATGCCATATTTAGTTCCTGTCGTAATCTGTTCTTTTATGAATATTACTTGTACAAAATAATTTCAATGTTTCACATCTGCCAGGCGTGACGGCTCACAATTTTTTACCAACGATTGACGTCACCAGCTCGCACTCCTGAACTTTGATTATCCTTAGCCTTAACTTTCAAAATCAATTGAAATAAAAAAGCAAAAATACTTTTAACCAATTTCAAAAAAGGAGGAAAAAAAATGAACAAACATTAAAAAATCGATAATTATGATACGTTGTTTACCTGTTCCGTTAATTTAAAGACGGAAAAATGGATATGGACGGGTTAGTCTTTTTGTTTCTTTAAACCTGGAAAAAGACAAGACACAGTAAGAATAATGTTTTAAAATCTGTGTCCAACAAAGACAGCACCTAATGCGTGTGACGTCACTCGTAAGCCACGCCACACTGAACTTGCGTCATCCATTATAAGCGTCGTCATAAATGTGTGGGGCAGCCGTTTTTTATTCGTGATTTCAGGTACCATAGTAAAAGTTGTTCATATTGATAGTACAATTACCCCTTTTCAAGTATTGCGTTTATTCTGATACACCTTGTATTTTCGAGCCATTTGGAGTTGAAACCCTCGGGCCGTGGGGCCCTTGTGCTCACAGCCTTTCAAACACGGCTGGTTGACACTTCCCGTGAGCCAAGAGCTGGTTTTTAATTTAGCCAGAAGCATTGCCATACAACGCGGCAATGCCGCCAGTCACTTGGGCACATTACCAGCTGAAACCGATTAGGACGATTTTTTTTATCCTATATTTTAGTTTGTTGTTAGTTTAGTTTATTTATTAATTTTAATATTTCCTACTTTTGTTACGATATCAAATTTTATGAACCTTAAAAACGAAACACCAAAAGCGCAACACCAAAGCGCACAAACAAACACAATAAAGGTACTCAGACTATTAATAGTGTTAATCTCACGCCATACAAAGATAAAGGGTCGCCTGCCCCTGAACCATCAAACAATCCTGTAATACCAAAACCTGTGAAATCGAAACCTCACGAAAAGAATAAACTGTTTATCTTAAGTAGTAACAAATCCAACGGCTCTTTGCCCTACATCGAGGAAGCTTTCTTCGAATATTTCAACTACTGTCATTACATAATGCCTAACAGTACCTTAGAACAATTATTAAGCGGCATCGAGGAAAGATTGAAGGGATTCACTCTAAATGACTACTGCCTAATCTTTATTGGAGAAAACCATATAATCACAAATGACAACAAATACATAAACTTAATTACGTTGATAAAGGAGTCCCTGCGAAAAATTATGCACACTAACGTAGTTATCTGTCTTCCCACGTATAAGATGGGATCACTTATATATAACTTCAAAGTCGAGCTGTTCAATAACCTTCTTCATCTAGATAACCAAAACCATAAGTATGCATACGTCTTCGACAGTAATCGGGATCTAACTCATGAGATGTTTTCTTACACAACGGGCAGAATCAATAAACACGGAATCAAAAATATATTTTATAATATTATGAGTAACATACAGATTGACTTAGACTTATACTGTCAGACAAGTGGACAAACAAATAATAACAACAGTCAAGAGTATAACGAGATTTTAACGACTCCCATCGGTGACGAACCCAATTCACGCCTGATAGAAAACCCCAGTTTATTTCGTTTATAACAGTATTCATATTCTTCATCAAAATATTGCTGGGCTTCTGAATAAAAGCGATACACTTACTGTGTATTTGGAAGAACTAGAAAATAGCAACAGACGAATCGATACCATATGCATAACCGAACATTTTATGACACCTGAACAAGAAGAACTTCTCAATATACCAAATTACAACCTAGCAACAAGTTTCTCCAGAGATAACAGAAGAGGTGGCTCGTGCATTTTAACCAGGGTCGGTCACAAATATAAAGTGATAAACTTAAAAAAATATTCCGTAATTAATGAAATAGAATGCTGTGCAATAGAGTTGACAGCGCACAAAATCATTATTATATGTATTTATAGGGTACCCCAATCTAATTTGGATAATTTCTACGAAAATTTAAATAATATTTTGGAGTTATTGTGTTTAAAATTAAATAACAAAAAGATTGTCTTATGTGGGGACTTTAACATCAATCTATTGAAAAGAAATAAACAAACCTTAGACTTCGAACACACATTGTTAAATTATAATTTAAAATTTCAATTTTATGAGCCCACTAGGCTAAGCAGTGCCACATGCTTGGACAATATCGCACATAATGTAAAAGGCTCTAAAGGGGAAATTATAGAATTGGGCCTGTCAGATCATACCGCACAAGTTTTGAAATGTCCAGTTCAAAAGACATGTGTCTTAAAGCGTTGGAAAATAAAAAGACGGGATTACGGTAAAGATAATGTTGAAAAATTTAAAAGTTGCTTAAAAAATGTCACTTTTTCGGACATTTATACAACTAGCGACGTCAATGAGGCTTACAACCATTTCCTTGACCTATTCGGATGTTTTTATGATCTTTGTTTTCCCTATGAAATAATAACCAAATCAACTACAAAAAAATCAAAATGGATTACTAACGGGATAAAGAAATGTAGTAAAAGGAAACGACAATTGCTATGGCAATATAGAACAAATCCAACCCCAACAAATAAAAAGCTGTTTAAGGCATATTCTGCAAGGTTTAAAAGAGTTCTATCATTAACACAGTCATCACAAAACAACTATTTCATTCAGACATCCGAAAATAAATCTAAAGCGACATGGGCCGTAATTAATAATTCTAAGACTAATTTCCCTAAAGAACCAATTACACAAATTAAAACAGGGACACAGACATTCACGAACCCATTTAATATAGCTCAGGCTTTTAACAAGTTTTATATTAATCAAGTTACCAAACCAAAAAATACAACTATACCAGAAATTAACGTATGCTCAAATACCTCAAACTCTTTGTTTATGGAGCCAACCATACCTCAAGATATAGTTAACCATATTAACTCACTTCGGAATACAAATAGTGTTGGTTATGACGGAATATGCACCAAAGTTATCAAAGAAGTGTCTCACTACATAGCTCCGCATCTCAGTCACATAATTAATATGAGTATTTCTAGCGGAATATTTCCTGATAAATTAAAAACGTCAATTATTGTACCATTACATAAAAAAAATGATAGACAAACTATGTCAAATTATAGACCCATCGCGTTGATACCCGTCTTTTCAAAAATATTTGAGAAAGTCATTTATAAGTCTTTATACAACTATCTCGAGAAATCAAATATATTAGTAAAGGAACAAAAGGGATTTCGTAAGGATAAGACAATCAATATGGCCATACATGACTTGCTTCTTCCGATTTTGACAAATGTAGATAAGAGAAATCCAGTATGTGCCATCTACATGGATCTAACGAAGGCTTTTGATTATGTCGATTATCCTATACTAATACGTAAACTAGAAAGATATGGTATCAGAGGCAATATACTTGATCTCATGCGATCTTACCTAACAGACAGAAAGCAATTTGTGGAAATCACACAAATTTCCACAAAAACCAACTCAGAGAAAAGATATCGTTCTGAAAGCGAGGTAATTAAATACGGCGTTCCTCAGGGTAGCGTGCTAGGACCCCCAATTTTTCTGCTCTATATAAATGACCTTCCAAGTCAAATTAACCACCCCATGGTGCTATTCGCCGATGATAGCACAGTAATAATTAAGTGTGATGATCCCAATACTTACGAAAAGGAAATCAATGAGACGCTAAATAGAATTATTTCATGGTTTGAGAGCAATAACTTAATTATAAACTTAGAAAAGACAAAAATCATGCATTTCTACCAAAGAATTCCCAGTACAATACTTGACATTTGCTATTCAGGGACAAAAATAGAATCAACGACGACTACTAAATTTCTTGGAATTAATATAGACAATAATTTGACTTGGAGACCCCAGACAGACGAAATATGTAAAAAACTCAATAAATTTGCCTATGCGCTCTATAAATTATCAAAAATAGTGAGCCTGGAGTCCGTGCTAACAGCTTATCACGGCTATGTTGCATCAACTCTCAGATATGGCATAATTTTCTGGGGCAATTCAGTAGATAGGGAAGTTGTATTTAAAGCCCAAAAGAGATGCGTCAGAGCGATGTGTGGCCTAAAAAGCACAGACAGTTGTCAGCCGTTCTTTATACGTCTAAAAATTCTTACCTTGCCATCACTATACATATACGAAACAAATGTATTTGTTAAATCAAACATCTCACAATATAAAATGGCCACTAAAAGTTATTACAGGAAGTTAAGAGATAAAAACAAATCAGAGCTCGAAGTGACTTATGGTAAAACTGCACTTATGAATAAAAGTACCTTCTGCATGGCTAAAAAAATATATAACAAACTACCTGAGAATATAAAAACGTTGAATCTGGACAATTTCAAAACAGCATTATTAAAAATTTTGGTAAATAAATGCTATTACTCACTAAAGGAATATTTGGACGATAATTCTATAATTACTGCTTTCGAAAACTACACCAACTTAGACGATTTTGAATCTTATTTGACATCATCATTAGTATGACAATTTTATGACATGTATCCATTTGACATTTTATTAAAATTGATTATGACTTTTTTATCTTTTCTATTTAACATAAGTACCTACATGTGCCTATTAATATTGACTGGTAGACATGTTAGAATCCTACATCACTTTAGACAATTTTGTTTTTTTTGTTGACATTAGCATTATACAATTATGACATGTAACACAGTCTCTTGGATTTTTTTTTTTTTGAAATTGATCTTAATTATAATTCATATTGATAATTTATGCATGTACTATTATAGTTACTGGTTACTATTTGAATTGAGGAATATTTGTACGCCTCAGGGCAAAACATAGAGGATCTGTATAACTGTACCATCTCGCAACTATTGTAATTTGACCTATGTTTACAAATAAAGCATTCTGATTCTGATTCTGATTCTGAACAATAAATGAAAAATACTGTACAGTTTTGGAATGTATGTGTAGTACCTACTCATGCGACCATAAAATGCGCCATTATTTTAAAAATCATGACTTCTTTGTTTTTTTTTAGTTGTCCCAGAAGATAATATCCTTTTTCTTTTCTCTTTATTTGTTTTGGGGCTTTTATCTAAACAGATATGCCAACCCATCGTACTCTTTAACACTTATAATTATCACATATACTATACTAAACATTTAAACAATATATAGAACACTTTGTGTAAATCTAACTCCCTCAAAAATGACTCCCTCTCGCGACAACAAATCCATCAACATATGTTGCACATCCTCACTTCGATTACATTCTCTGCAATTCGACAAATCAGTTTTTTTCATAAGGAATGCAAAATTCGCTGATGGATAGTGTCCAGAGCGAAGTCTTAAAATTAATTCCTACTGAGTTGATCAACATCGAACCCAGGCACTCGAAGAGGCTCGGCTGAAATGGTCCTATACCTAATACTTTTTTGCTGACTGATATTAACAAAGTGTTGCTTCCAGGAGTTATGACACGTTTCTTTAAATTTAGATATGTATTCCCAATAGTTAGGCAAGTAGTCAATTGTTGTACTCTCTACTGCTGCTAATTTAGATAATCGGTCAGCCTCCTCTTTACCACGTAGTCCAATGTGAGCTTGAACTCATTGCAACTTAACTTCTATATTATTCTTAAATAATAAAATTACATTTTCAAGAATATCATATGCTATCGATGCACCTCTGAAACCAGAGGCGCATCGAGCAATATGCTGAAGGGCACTTTTACTGTCTAAGAAAATAACGACTCTTGTTAAGTTTTGATTTCGGCTATAAAATATCGCTTGATAAATTATAATAATAATAATACGTTTAATTTATTTATTTAAACTTTATGTACAATAGTGGTACATGGGCGGACTTAATGCATCAAGGCATTCTCTACCAGTCAACCTTTGGGTTATAAAGACTATACTGTGGTAGGTGTACAATAAATAAAAATAAGATTCAAAATTGAATTTTAACATTTCGGAAAGAATATACAGATATCATATATAATACTAATAAAATACATATATATGCTACAATAATAAACTAATAAATATGATATATAATAATCATACCGATTAAGAGAATTCATAGTAATCATGACGAAGAACAACTAAGAATGACAAGCTTTTAAGTAGTGTTTTCGGATTTTCACCACAATATTTAACAGTAACATTTACATATTTAATTGCCAAGTAGTACAACACTGAAAATATTGTGGGGACTGGTGCCTAAACTAGGCCAATGGCCTGTGTTTCACGTTACCAGGTCTCCACTCCATATTACTGTCTGAATTGCTTACATACTAGTGCAATGAGTTCCAGTGTCATTATTGATACATTACACTAAACTTTAAAACAGAGATTAGTTCCTAAATTTTGGCCGAGACCGAGAGAACCCTTTGAACCATCTGTAAAAATTTTGTGCCTATTACAATACATATAATTTAATTCTGTTAAAACATTGGGCAGTAAAAAATTTGGATTATAATGGGATTTGGGTATCTTTACACATTTTAGATCAACATTAATTATATTTTTATTATTTTCAGAAGATAAAGAACTAATAAATACATTGGAGAGTGAATATGTGTTTTTATATAATCGTAATGATAAACTAAATTTGCATGTTCGATTTAAGAATATAGCACCTCGTGTCATCATTGCAGCTGCCTATATAACCCAACAGCCATTTTCAAACAGCACGCCAGGTGAGCTTTTAACTTCTTAAGCCCCGTCGTATTTGTGGTAAAAAAGGGTTCCGTGCTCAAAGGGTAAATCGAGACCCTATTTACTAAGACTCCGCTGTCCGTCCGTCTGTCCGTCTGTCACCAGGCTGTATCTCATGAACCGTGATAGTTAGACAGTTGAAATTTTCACAGATGATGAATTTCTGTTGCGGCTATAATAAATTAATACTAAAAAACAGAATAAAATAAATATTTAAGGGCAAAAAAAGAAAAAAAATCAGGTTTGTTGTATGATACATGATTATTTGATTTTTTTGCTCGATATTGATAACGGTAACAGGTAGACGCTTAAAATATTCACGGAATATTTAGATATTATTGCTATCCAAGGATCCGTTTGCGAAATATTAGCTAAAAAGTGCTATTTTTTGTTAGAGTCAAGTGTCCCCCCTCTGCCAGCTTAACGGTTGTTTTTGGAGACGTGGAAAAATTCATAGTAGTAGTAAATGCAACAAATTTAAAAGGAAAACGTTAAAGTTAATGAGTAATAGTCGACCAACTTACAAAATAGAACTGGGTAAGTAAAAAACTGTGCATTTGTAACTTTGTTATCTAATAATAGTGAAGTACATTTTACTATTTTTGTGACATGGTTTAGGAGACGGGTAACTACGGAACCTTACACTGTGTGTGCTCCGACACGCACTTGGCCGGTTTTTACGGCATATTTTGACAAATGCACGTAAATCAAAATCTATAGGGTTGGTTCTTCCCGTCGACCAAGAATCATGAAATTTGGATCGAAGCATTGTCAGCACAAGTAACGGAAACATTGTGAATTTATAATTTTATCACATAAACACTTAATTTTATCACTTAATGCCACATCAACTACTACTGCAGAGCGCGCGCGCCTGCTGGCTGTGAGTGAGTGGGAGTCGGGTCTCTGGCTTCAAGCACTACCGTCGTCGAACATTAGCACCATGTTCGACGATACTACTTTTCGCCTCGCTGCCTACCTGCGTCTAGGCGCTCCTTGTTGTTCTCCTCATCGCTGCCACTGTGGCGAAGTTGTCAACAGCCTCGGACACCACGGCCTGTCATGCAGCCGTAGCGCGGGTCGCATAGCGCGACACGCGAATCTTAACGACATCATCCGACGAGCTCTTGTCACCGTCGGCGTTCCGGCTGTGTTAGAACCCAATGGCCTAGCACGCAACGATGATGGGTAGGCCATTAGTGTGGGACGCTACTTGTGTCGATACTCTTGCGCCATCCCATCTTACTAGCTCTTCGTGCTGTGCTGGCGCTGCCGCTGCGGCTGCAGAGAACCTCAAGCGGCGGAAATATAATAAACTTGTTGGTAGTTATATTTTCAAACCGTTTGGGGTTGAAACTTTCGGGTCTTCGGGTCCAAGTGCACATAACTTGTTTAAAGATCTCTCAAGACGCTTAGTTGACACTTCGCGTGACCCAAGGGCTGGCTTTTACCTTGATCAAAGAATAAGCATTGCCATACAACGTGGCAATGCCGCTAGTCTTTTGGGTACACTTCGTCGATTGCGATGCGGATGAATTTTTTGACGCCATATTTTAGGTTTAATTTAGTTAGGAGTTTTTATTTTTATTTCTAGTGTATATAGTTAGTTAAGTATTTATGGAATAAAGATTTCACATAAAAATACACTTTTTGCGCTTAGGTACAAACTTATATTTGCAGTTGAAAAAATGACCGTGACGTTTTATTTTGTGTTTGTATATCTACATTTCAGGTGTAACTTCGCGGATAGACCCGATAGCATGTAAAGACGACCCGTGTTTCAGCTTTCGTGGTATTACATTGAATTCTTCATCAGTATTTATTGAATTAGAATTAAATGGAGGAAATGTCCCGTGTGCTACACGAGAGAGTAAGGTATTCATGGCGGGGAATGCGTCTGACACGAAAATTACAGGTAAGATAATGTGACATTTATCTGATAATAAAAGTATTTCCGGCACAGTAAGAACCTAGACTTACCTTATCGGAAAGACACCAGAATAAAATAAACTATCTAATTTTGATACGTTACAATGTAAACGAAATATATTATGTACAGGTGACCTCAAGTAACTTCTAAATACTTAAAAACAACTGGACTAATAACCCTGAAATTATGTACAGACGCGTATAAAAACAAAATAAATCATTGGGCATCAAAGAACTCGTCCACATCGCTGTCAGTGGCAAAAGTGCCCAGAACACTGGCAGCATTGCCGCGTTGAATGACAATGCTAATTCTTCGACCAAAGAAAAGCCCAACCCTCTGGTCACTAGTAGTTACTTAAGGATACCGGGGGATACCTATAGGTTATACATAATATACTAATGAAGAAGTTAATTCACATTTTTAAATGCAGTAGGTCCGTGTAGGGACTACATGTACATATGTAATAATATGCTGGCAGGGCAAAATGCAACGCTTCCCGCATATAAAGTAAAGCGGCCAGTCGTCTGCCCCACGCCGTGACATTAACTAGTGTTCCTTATTACGTATTATAAGAAGTATCTCTGTGCCCGGTGTAATAACCAACTAATAAACGTTATCCTAAATACGGTGACTTTATTTACGCTTCCTCTCCAACCACGATAGAACTAAAGCCACAACAGTCCGCAACAAGGAATTACAAAATAATCTTAAATGCATTCCTGTAATGATACGATGGACAAGACCTTTTTTTTTTGAGAAATTCAATACTTCATCACTATCAGTACATATTAAGAAACTAAGTCCCTCACTGCGTCTGTCTGTCTACGCGATAAACTCAAAACTGCCGAACGAGTTTTCATACAGTTTTCAATAAGAGACGGAGTGATTCACGAGGAAGGTTTAAGTGTATGATTTATTAAGGTTCTGTGTTCATTGGCGGAAATATGTTAAATTACATATTTTTACTCCGTGTATGTTTACGTGTCAGCTGTGTTATATTTTATTCGTGACTACCCTACACTTATGAAATATTTATTGTAAGGTATGATTTTTGCCACAACTATTGTTACTGTGCGTAAGTTTTAAGTGCAATAATGTTTGAATATTATTTTTTTTAAATTTCTCATGTAAATGAAGTAATTCTTGTGGGAAATAAAGATATCTTAAACCTCAATATAAAGGTGTCGGAAAACATCATGCTGACCCCTCCCCGACCTTTGATTACCGAGCCAGCCCGCGTCGCTAAGCCAGTAGTTTTAAACTCCCCAAATAATGTTATGACCCAGCCTGTCCTTTGCTGTTCCTCCCAAAATGACGCCGCTAGCCGAGGTCCGTATCCCACAGGGGATGCCCTAGCGAGCGGTCATGTAGTTTTAATTTAGTTTGTAAGCCCTGGCTGGGGGCCTTAAATTCATTTGAGGCCACCACAGGATAGTCCGGTTAAGCAGTAACCAGCCCTAGCGTGCTGAACTGCGAGTGGTCCCCGACAAAAAAAAAAAATAAAAAAATCATGCTGACTCAGAGCTTATAAATATTCTGCCGCCCGTGCGAAGCCGGGGCAGATTCCTAGTATATAATAAAGGTCATGGAGAGGAGCCACATTTTCAGCACTATTATATGCAATTTGCGAATTTTCTATAAGGAAGATCATTATTAAAATTTGGTTTATGTTTATAAACTAGTTTAATCTTAGTCTCCGGTTGATTTTGTTGCTTTCAGAACCTGATATTTGTATAAAACCAAACCTCTGCGTAATATTGATAGATTTGCAAAATGTTTGTAACGGTGAGTCTTTAAAAATCTCTTTAACGCTTTTGCTTTCGACTTCGACGGAGGATTGATAAATAACCACTTCTGAATTGTGAATCCTAATATGGCGATCTACATGGTCCCCTCATTCATAAATAATCACAATACGTTATATGAGAACCATGCAGACCAGTGTCTGAAATGGTTTTTGAGGAAAGACGTGTGTAATGTGTCAAATAATCAAAGATTGCGTAATGCTTTTGGCGAAACACGTTACACAATTTGGCTGCTGCACAAGCACATCATAATACCTATCTAGTTTTTGAGTGATTGATATAAAACGTCAAATTATCCTCCAGATATTTGGAAATAACAAAAATAACTCTTACACTAAACACGATAGGCAATAATACGGTTCTGTAGTGCGTCGGGCATGTTTGCCGAGGCTCGCAAAGATAGTTTCGAGGCTGTCATGCGCAAGAGAACGGCATCCCTAATGCGTAGGATACGTGGAAGCTCCAACAGCATCCTGAAGGTTATTGTGGAGAGGCCAGACTGCCCTTTTCTGATGCACTGGTCCCCGCTGCGGGCCCGGTGCTGAGAAAAAATTCCTGTATTAGTTTTTAGAAATATTAGTATTTTATATAGCATGTTTACCTACTCTGGCTCCTCGGTAGACAGTCTGCCTTATCCCTATCCAACAAGCTGAGGGTATATTGTTCCATAATAAAACCGATTTGGACATATGGAATCCAACTGTGATCGACAGCGAACAAATCCAACATTATGTGCCTGCAGAGAGCCCAAAACAATATTCTAAGGGTACTTTTCTCGGCGCCCTGGTATGCTCTCACCTCGGAAATTCATGAGTATCTGGAAATCCCAACCATTTTGGAGGAAGCAAAACGATACTCAGCCAACGACAAGGACCGCTTGACAACTCACCCAAACCCGTTATCCAGTATGCTCCTGCAGCCAAATCCAATTCGAAGACTCAAGAGAGCCGATGTGCTGCCTTACTAAGGGGAGATGGAGCAGTGGCTCTACCTCTCCAAACTCCAACCTCTTGCAACACACCTGATTATAGTCTAGGCGATTGATCGCAGGTCTTAAATACAGAAAAAAAAAATATAGCATGTTTCCTTAAATGTCATACTAACATAGCTTATAAGTAATCGCTACTAACCAATATGGACGCATAGTTCGAAATAAAGTCTTTTGATTGATTGATTGAATAATGATATTAGAGTACATCATAGATGTTGTTATTGGCTGCTATTATAAGCATTAAAAAAAAACGATGTCCGAAAATGGACTTCTTAAAACACTGTGTGCCAACTGGTTGAAAGTCTTTGATTTTAAATCATTCAGCTTCTTCTATCTATTTTCAGAACCTTTTTGTTTTATTTTTTCAGAAAGTAACAGTGATCAGTCATCGTCAACGTCGCTACCAAGCAATACGTCACCATACGTGATATCATGCGTGATCGTGATCATCATATTTGTTTTGATAGTGGCAATTTGTCTATATGTTAAAAAGTTTTATCATCGAAATTCGAGCCCAGCGGAAACGATGGCAGTGAATCCCTACGTAAGTTAATATTAATAACACAGTAAGTAAGAAAAACTATATATGTCACCGAATAATTGCAAACTACGTAAGATTACAAAATATCTTGAGAGATTGTAAACTCTCGATAAATTGTCAAATGAACATTTGTTCTACAATTATACGAATAAAAATCTTCTATTCTATAATATCTCCATAAGTTCCAAGAAAATTGTGGACTGACATAAACTGGCGACCAATCAGCTCTCTGGTCTACAATTTATCTGTTTTGGTGTGACAGTTTTTTTTTTAAGGATGGGAAATCATCAAATGACTTCTTCCGCTCTGGGTGGAGCGGAAGGGCGTGTCAGACTCTTACTGACTAAAACCCATCCGTGTTCCTTCTAAAGCCCTTTGCGTTCCAGGGCCGCGGTGACTCTCCAACCACTCCCCAAAGAGGGGCCGCTATAGTCGCAGTCTCCATACCGCCATGGTATCCTGCCGGAGCTCCGTCCGCCGCGTCGTAATTTGCCGTGGCAGCGGAGTTTCGCCTCGGCGAAGCGCCTCCACGCGCCAGGCGTAGCCGTGCGCGAGGGCTCTCGCCTCTAGATCCCATGGCGGTAATCCCGCAAGGAGGCTCGCTGCCTCGCCGGAGACCGTGCGGTACCCCCCAGCCATCCGGATGGCCATGACCCTTTGGGACGCGTTGAGCTGGCGGGCTGGTCGCCCCTTCAGCGTAAGGGCCCACACAGTGGCCCCATAAAGGGCCATGGATCGCACGATCCCCCCATAGAGCCTCCGGCAAGAGGCGTTTGGACCCCCTAGATTGGGCAGGAGCCGCTTGAAGCAGCTCCGGCCCGCTCCAGTCTGGGAGCCAAACATCGGAAGTGCTCCTCGAAGTTCCACCGGTTGTCGAGAACGAGCCCCAGATACCTGATCGTCGACCCGACGCCGAAGTGAACTCCTCCTACCGTTACTTGGGATCCCGCTGGTGGCCTGTTCCGAGAACCATGAAAGCACATGGCCTCGGACTTGTGCAGGGCCACCTCGAGACCCAATTGCCGGATCCTTCCAGCGACTATCGAGATCCCGCGTGTCATTAAGTCGGCCGCCCCCCCTGTGCCAGAACCAGCGTGTCGTCAGCGTAGCAGACTACGAACCCTGTGGAACACCGCACGACATCTCTCGCCGGTTCCATTCTCCTCTGTGACCGGGGTAGATGACGGTCCTGTCCGTCAAATAGGCCTCGACCACGCGACGGAGGTAGGTCGGCATCCGGAGTGCCTCCCTAATGCAACTCCAGGGCAGGGAGTTAAAGGCATTGGCGATGTCAGGAGACATCGCCAAGACGACCCTGCTCCGGGACACCGCATCCCCCGTCGTGAAGGCTCTCATGCGCATGATGGCGAAACCGAACTGGTTCTCCACCAGATTCGGCCCCACCCTCACCAGGTGCTCGACGAGGCGGTTTGCAATTACTCTTTCAAAGAGCTTGCCCACCTCCGGTATGCGGACGGAGAGTCCACAGGGCGCCCAGGTTTCTTAATGAGGACCAGTTTCCCAGTCTTCCGACAAAGTGGGAACTAGCCTCTCTCCAAGCATGCGCTTAAGAACCCCCTTAGTCGAGGTCCAAGGCCAGGACTTGTGCTCTGATTGGTCACAATTTTATGTCAGTCCACAATTTCTCTGAATGACTTCGAGAGATTATAGACTATCAAATTTTGATGCGTCAAAAAGTATTCCAAATGTTCAGTTGAAAATTTATCGAGAGTTTACAATATCTCAAGATATTAATTTTATATTCTTACGGAATAGCTATTTTCCGGTGACCTATATATTCAGAATCAATATCCGATGGTCAATAATTTTTGAGAATACTTCAGTTAAAAAAATAAAAATTAAATAAGTAATATTTGGTCGGTTAAACTGATTGCTAATTTCTGCTCTGCCGTCTGTGTCGCTTACAACTACTGGGCTAGGTTATGCAATATTGTAACTTCTCAATAATCTTTTCAGTAATGGTAAACTCATAAGTATACATTTGCACTCCTTGAAGGCACCACAGGTTTTGTTTTAATTGGCAAGAATGACTAACTTCTATAGGTATCATTTTTCATCCTATTTTTTTTAATAATTCCTCACGTCTGCCAAGCAATGTCAAAGTTGTGCGTTGTCAGTCAGTAAATTTTATTTTAGGCGAAAAATTACGACTTTTTTTTTATATAACTCAGAATAGAAAACGTAAAAAAAATGCTTACTATCTCAAAAAAATATGGAGTTGTGTGCGATTCAAAATAATTGATATTCTTCATAGACATCAATTATTTTAAAACGCAATCATTTAATCATCTCATCTTGCACAGACAGCACTAAACGCAAAACACGTCGTAGTGATTAAACGACATTTCGCGTGACGAGTCTGGAAGAATAACTGTAGCGTGTTACTTTTCTATTTTTCTTTCGATTTTATTATAATATTTTAGTAATAGAAGAAGAAGAATTATATTTATTAACTATATATTTTATTTTATTTAATTTCATTTCATTTCATTTCATTTCATTTCATTTCATTTTATTTTATTTGTTTTACTTGTTTTATTTGTTTTATTTTATTTATTTTATTTATTTTATTTATTTTATTTATTTTATTTATTTTATTTATTTTATTTATTTTATTTATTTTATTTATTTTATTTATTTTATTTATTTTATTTATTTTATTTATTTTATTTATTTTATTTGTTTCATTTATTTTATTTATTTAGTAATATGTAGTATGTATAACTTGCATGATATATTTGGGCGTAGTAATGGGAAACAAATTATATCCAGCAAAAACTACTATTAAAAATTTGAAATCATCTAGTCTATAAAGATCGATTTTCGGTACACAGTGCGTCGAACCAACAGAGGGCGTCTACCGGTTTTTTTAACGTAACGATCCCATTTTCGCTTTGTATTAGCCTTATTGTTCCAAAGTGTTTTAATAGCTATGTTTTCTTTCCAGGACCCTTCAAAAGAAGTATTGTATGCGGAACTCGGGTTTGATCAAGACTCCCCGAGGCCTCCCCCACCAAGACAGCAGGAAGAAGAAAGCCCATACGCACAAATAATAGGAGTTTTGCAGCCTAAGACATATAAAGGCTAATCGGTTCTATTAAGGCAGCTTCCCACGGTGCTTAAATACGTGATATTGTGGACGGGCGCGGACCAGCTCACGCCGGCAAGCACACCAAGGTTCTTCCAAAGGTACCAGTCGGTCCGTGTGGGTGTCTTTGAGTTGAATCCATTTGATCATTCCAAAATGCAAAGGGAAAGAGCCTTTGACCGCTACGTAAGTGCGCAGCCACGTACGATACCTTTGCTAATAAATAGTGCTTCGGTGCGAACTAGTCTGCTTCCGTCCGCAATATCACGCATCTTGGGAAGCCAGCCTTAGAAATGTGGAAACGTTCCGTAACACACAATCAACGGCGAATGAATTAATCAACAACATTCATTGCGTCATTTCTTTTGACGAATTGTTGAATGTTTAAAGCCCCCGTGATCAAGAATTGTAAAAGTGTCGAATTTTTACGTAATAGGCTAGTTGAGTTAAAAAATAAAACATTTTTATTTCGTGTAAAATTGCTCTGGTTTAAGGAACCTATCTAAATTCAACCAATATAATACATAAAAGTAGAATATGGCTGTAGGTAGGCAATAAAAAGTGATAATCTCTAATACGAATAGCCCAAAACCGTAGTTAATGTACACATTAGATTATAATAGACAAGCCAGCAATCAGCAATCTAGAACCCACACGAAAAATCCTATCAATAAGTAATTGAAAAAGTCGATAAGTCTTTTGTACGTTACCTCTACTTAAAATTCTATGGTTATTATCCGTACTTATATCCTACACCATTTGTGCTAGGTATGGTAGCCTTTTTTTATTTTTATTGTTTTAAGGATGGGAAATCATCAAATGACTTCTTCCGCTCTGGGTGGAGCGGAAGGGCGTGTCAGACTTTTACTGACTAAAACCCATCCATGTTCCTTCTAAAGCCCTTTGCGTTCCAGGGCCGCGGTGACTCTTTCGAACAAAATTCCGCAACCCTGGCAGGCTCTGGCCCTAGCGGGCCCAGTCTTCTATGCTGACATCTCTTTGAGGCGCGCGTGGAACACAACGTGCCGTCGACCCGGGCCTGGTGGTGATCGGACAGCGAGCCACCCAATGCTCGCCGTCCGCAGGCCCGCGCCTACGGTGGCCGGGGATCGCCCTGCGACTCCCGACGCCCGGGGCGTTTTCTCCTGTTGCGGCGGCGGTTGGGGCGAAGGCCTTGCCTTTCCCTCGCGCGGCCCGCCTCCTCCTTCGCTAGCATTACTGCTTCGCAGAAGGAGGTGACCGCTTCCCAAGCCTCCTCGCTCCGGACCATGGATTCAACCAGGGCCGGACGCGAGAGATCGCCGCCGCCGATCGCCTCGATGAGGACACGGCGGTGCTCCGCCCAAGCAGAGCAGACCTCCACCGTGTGCTCCACCGTATCCTCCGGGCGATCCTCACAGTGCTGACACCCGGGCGTGTCCTCCCGCTTAATTCGAAACAGGTACCTCCCGAAACAGCCGTGTCCGGTTAGCACCTGCGTCAGGCGGAAGGTGAGGACGCCCCGTGGCGCCGCAATAGTGGCGTGCCCAAGGTATGGTAGCCTACCAACGTTTAAAAGTCAGAAAAAATCTTGCCACGGTTAAATATTTCATCCGCCTTATACGTGGTTCACAGTTTAACTCCTCGCTTTTACAGCACATTCCTTTTAATATACCTCTTCCTATCCGTCATACATTTCGCCCTCGGCAACGTCCTCTATTTACAGTGCCTCAAATCGGTTCCAAATCCCTTACGACCAGTCCATTTTGACTGGCCTATTGGTCGAGTGGTTAGTGACCCTGACTGCTAAACCAGAGGTCGTGGGTTCGATTCCCACTCAGGACAAATATTTGTGTGATGAGCATGATTATTTGTTCTGTGTCTGGGTGTAATTTGTCTATAATATGTATGTATTTAGAAATATATAAGTATGTTTATCAGTTGTCTGATTGCCATAGCACAGGCTCTGCCTAGTTTGGGATCAGATGACCGTGTGTGAGTTGTGCCAAGATATTATTATTATTATTATTTTTCATTGTATGTAGCTCTCACCCTTACAAACAACATTTTATTATTTGTCGATACGTTAGATATATTTGCGACTGCTGAGCTGAGCTTCCTGAGCACTGCTATTCGTTACATAGACTCCATTGCTACCTCTAGTACAATATCTTGTGACTAATTTAATATTAATTCTTATTTTGTTTGACTTTTAAATAATTGTTTACTTTTGTTTGTTTTTAGTTTTTGATTTAATATTATTGTATTATTTATGATTGTAAATTGATATAATTTCATTCTAATTCATTGTCAGTGATAATTTCTATTTTTCTATTTTATTTTGTATTATATATTATATATTTATAGTGTAGTGATACGGATCAAAATCTTGTACCTCTATTCTATTTTCTCTCCGTGTCGTTTCGAGAAACTGCATATCGACAAACTGACGACCAATCAACGCACAGGTCTACAATTTATCTGTTTTAGTGTGATTGTTAAAGTGGAAACATCGCCTGTCATTGGTCAGTGTTGGTGTGAGTTCACATATCTGAAGCGTCGTTGTATCGATGACCAACACTCTATCCTAGTTCATCGATTCCTGTCCCCGGAATGTGTAAATAACGCCTAAATAATGAACTTCCATTAAAATGGTATACATGCATCAAATATAATGGCCAAAATGTTGATTAGGTATTTGGTTCTGTGGATCCTCCAATCTATTTAGAAATTTTATATTGGGAAAAGATTATTTGATCTAATTACAAAAGATATAACGCTCAAATAACATAACGTTTACTTCATCTTACATAATTCTCATTGAATAACGTTCAGTTTGCATGTGTTTTTACATTTTATCTAACGTTTAAATTACATAATATCATTTTACATAACGCTCCTTTGACATAATTATCATTTTGTATTTGATATACTACAAACTATCGACATAATGACTTATTTGTCATAAATATTTCCTGAGGCGCTTAGGTTAGTAGTAGTTAGGGTTCGATTTTTAAACCGCTTCTAGGGCAGATCCGACACGGAATAGTTTTTTTTACGTATGTATACACTAATCACTTATTATATATATTAATCCAACATGGAATAAAATCCAAAATTTTACGATTAATTCGTTTATTCAGTAAGGTTTTTTATTTTACCATGTGAATTTACTGAAATAGATCATTATGATCGTTATGTTAAATGTAGATTATACCAAAGAAATATGAATATACAGTATGAGCATTATATCTTTTAATCATTAGTTTAAGTGTATGATATATCAAGTGAAATTATATGAAATGAAATTATATATTTTGGATAGATATCATAAGTTGTTATAACAATAGATGATTACAACAAATTAAAATTATATCAAATGAAATTATATAATTCGTTGACATATATAAAAAAACACCCATTTGTATTGGCCCGGTATCGTATCTGGTTTGGACAGCACTGACTTAGATAGTGCATACGCTTTTACCGCCATCTATTGGTTGGAATGTAAATGTAAATGTAAATAAGTAAATTCATTCAACTGAATGTTTATTTTATTTTGTATATATATTATCGCCAATTGTCAACCAATTTGGATAATATTTTTTTTGTTGGGAATAGTATTTTCCCGATTTGATGAACTTTGGAGATAGGCAACGGGACTCTTAAATAACTTTAATTTCGGAAGTCGGTGTTAAAATAAGAAGAAACAACCAATAACTTCCGAAATTATTGTTTTATACTTTATTTATTATTTATTAACACTTTACGCACACAAATGTACAGAGGCGGACTTAATGCCATAGGCATTCTCTACCAGTCAACCTTTGGGAGATGCAGATAAGCATTAAAAAAAAATCCAAATATATAAACTATACATACAATATAATTCTTCTATACCTACATATAATAAATCAGTAGGAACCGTTGTATACATTCAACAAATTTACCAAAAATTGATTAAAGGCGATACAAAAGGAACATAAAACACAAAAAAAGATTTTTTGGATATTTTTTGTCGTTCTGTCTGTCTGTTAACGCTAATCTCCGTAGGTACTGCAGTGTTTTACTTGGGATTCACAGTTGTATGCAGTTTAGTTGTGAGCAACATTTAGTCTTGGTTTTAAATTGGTGGCCAGGAAAAAAAGTTACGGTCATTTTAAGATTTTAACGGTTTCTATAATTTAAAAGAGTTTATGGAATATAAATGTTGATACATTTAATTCCTATTGTAGGTGGTTTCCTTAAAATTTTTGCATGCTATAACTTAGCAAAACATGCTTGTGTCTTTTTTATTTACTTTAACACCATTTTATACCATGTTTTATGCAAATAAATGATTATTTAGAGAAAACATGAACTGTTTCTTAGCTCTTTGGCTAGTTTTAAGCTACATTAACGGGCCAAGCCAAGTCAATGTAGCGTGTGGTAGTAATTTAAGTTGTGGAATAGATGTTTTGGGGAGAGATTTCATTTTCCTCCATCTGCATGAACTTCCGCACTATTCTGCAGGTATTCAAAATTGCAGCTTTTTGAAGTGTTGTATAAACTGAATCTTTGAGGTCTATTATTTTGAGGCTATGGTGCAGATGGTTGGGTATTACCCCTGTAGTGGAAACAACTATGGGCACGACATATACTTTATCTTGCCTCCAAATTCTTGTCACTTCCTCTTTTAGCTTGGCGTATTTACTTATTTTTTCTCCTATTGTCTTTTGTAAATTGTGCGTGTTGGGGACTGCAATATCTATCAGGTAAGTAACTTTATTAACTTTGTCTTGAAGAGTGATATCTGGTCTATTGTAGTGAACGGTCCTGTCAGTTAGAATGGCGCGGTCGTAGTAAAGTTTATGAGTGGTGTTTTCTAGAACAGTTTGTGGGACGTATTTGTAGTAAGGAGTGTTTGTATTTTGTATGAGTTTATGTTTGATAGCTAGTTTTTGGTGAATGACGTTTGCCACCTGATTGTGTCTGTGAGTATAGTTAGTCTGTGTGAGCGTTGTGCATGCTCCTGTAATGTGTTGTATGGTCTCTGGTTGGCTGTGACACTTGCGGCATTTATCATTCGTTATTGTGGGGTCTTTGGTTATGAATTTCCTGTAGTTTTTAGTGTTAATGATTTGATCTTGAATTGCAATGATAAAGCCTTCGGTTTCCGGGAATAAATTTCCTATCATGAGCCACTTATTTGAAGCTACTGTATCTACGTGGGACTGTTCTAAATCGTGGGGGTGCCGTCCGTGCAACACTTTCTTTTTCCATTCTCCTAACTTCTGCTTCTGAGGGTCATTGTTTATATCGTAAGTTGTATTCTCTTCGTTTAGGTTCAGGGGGGTGTAGTTAATATCGTTTGTGACTATGGCTTTATGAATGTTGCTTGTGTGAGATTTTGTATGAAAGAATGCTTTTATTCTAGTAATTTGTTTCTGCCAAAGGTGATGGATATCTATCAAGCCTCTTCCTCCGTGTTGCCGTTTTATAGTCAGTCGTTCTATGGCAGACTTTGGGTGCAGGTTATTATGTTTAGTAAGTGTGGTGCGTGTGCTTCTTTCTATTTGTTGGATGTCAGTTTTCGACCATTTGATCACTCCAAACGAATATGTAAGTATTGGTATCGCGTAAGTGTTTAATGCCTTAATTAAATGCTTTCCCACTAGTTGAGTTTTACATACTGCGATCACTCTCCTTTTGTATTCGGTGTTCAATGTGTGTTTAATCGCTGTGTGATCTAGTCCTTTGAGTTGCCTGTATCCTAAATATTTGTATAAATCCGTTAGTTCCATTGCTGTAATTGTGTCTGTATTGTTAATTTCATAGTTACCAGGTTTAATTTTGCCACGTATTATGTGTACTGTTTTGCATTTGTCTATTCCAAATTGCATGTTAATGTCCTTACTAAATTCTGTCGTGATTTCTATTAGTTTTTTCATCTCTTTTTCGGATTTGGCATATAATTTAATGTCGTCCATTTAAATTAGATGAGAGATATTGGCTACTTCTGTTGTGTATTTAAGGCAATATCCGGCTTGGCTGCGCTGCAGTAGATGAGACAGGGGGTTCAGAGCGAGACAAAACCATAGAGGGCTCAGGGAATCGCCCTGATAGATGCCTTTTTTATAGTAATTTGTCGTGTTGTTATGACTTTATCGCGGCAATTTAGCTGTAGTGTGGTTTTCCATCGAGACATTATTATTATTATTATTAAAATTACGTATCAATGTTTTTTGACACGTTTTCATCATATTATTAGATCGGCTATTTTCAATTGAATGTCAACAGAATTTATAGACCCGGCGTAACAGTGACTGCCTTAAAATATATACGCTGTTAGTTCGAACCCCAACTCTCGCTTTTTTTTTAATTAATTATTTATTTATTTATTCAAGAAAGTTACATGGAAAAAAATACACATTTCATCTGCCAAACTGCTGTACAGTTTGTCGGCAGTGTTCTCGTGGATACAGTTTTATAATATACAAGTACTTATTACCCTATACTATGGGTACATATACGCAAAGTCGAAACAAAAACACAAACATTAACAAAAAGGGGTACACACACTAAATATCCAATAATCTAATAATGGGGTCAGGTCGCCTTGCCCACCAGGCTAGCATGAGCAACGCACGCAAGCACACAATCATGATCACAATTATGAAGTCATTCCTTTCCTGCAATACATATTTTTCTATAATAATCGTTTTTTGAATACATTTTACAACATTGATATTTTTTAACATATACATATGTATATCTAAACCCACATGTTTGACCAAAAAATAATTTATGTAAATTGACAATTTTGCATAGAAAAATTACAGGGTATTCAAGATCCCGTGAAGCAGGCATACATTAACCAAAATATGATGTTTAGTTATTGGTGAAAATACCTCTTAAGTACATGAAAAGTGAATAAATATGTAATACCTTAAAAAAATAGTTCTGCATGAAAATATAGTTCTACTGGCCGTTGCCCGCAACTTTGTTGCAAAAAATTGCTTAGATAAGATATACGAACTGTTAATATCCTTTATTATCAGACACCTCTTAGAATTGGGAATCTGGAAGAGTGTTATGCAAAGCGCTGACTTTATCACGTCTTCCGTTTGAAATGCCGACCAGTCCTGGTAATTTTTCGTGATGAGAAATGTTGAAATGATAACGCTTTCCTTTACATGATGTTAGCGGTGGTATCACCCGGACACAAACAATAAAGATGCTGGGGTTATGAACACGCGATAGAGCTACATAAATTTGACCATGGGATAAGCAACCAGAAGAGAAGTTTACCGCAACGGATAATGTCTAGCCATGGACTGGTCAAGACGTATCATAGGCTCACTGGAAATTGGAAAGGTTGGAAACTAAACAGACAATTAACGAACATAATTGTGAGTTACTCAATAAAATCTAAACTGTAGATACGTTGCCAGCCAACTGAAATGGCAATATAAAAGAAGGCAACTACCGCGACCCTTTTTTTTTTTTTTTTTGATGTCGGGGGAAATCCTCATGAAAATCCTCCACCCTGGGGCGGGTGGAGGGGTCTGTCAGACTCTTACTGACTAAAACCACCCCGGTGTTCCATCTTCCACCTACGCCGGGGATCGCGGGAACGTATGCGACTTCCGCAATCCCCGGGCTACCGCGACCCTATACCAAGCGCGAGAATACGTATCTCTCTTGCTACCAATTACTTCCTAGTGTTTACACTATTCTTTTGACCTGCTGTGATGTGGGTGCATGACGCGTCTATGTACTACGTGTAACAGAATCAACGCAATACCTAAAAAGGGGTCATTGCACTCATCATTATGAACAATTTTTACCGTGAGACACATCGAAATCACGAATAAATATATTTTCAGGCTTCACGTCCATTCTGTTACATGTATTATGTGACATTAGAGCTATTTTGCCCGAACTAATACTTTCAATCCAATTCAATTCAATTTATTGCAGATAATAAAAAATCCATAATATTACATAAAAAACAATATAAAAACATAAATATGAATAAATATAAAGAAATACAATAAATTTAAAATATTATGTAAAAAAAATTATAATATTATAAAAATATTATTAGTTCAATTTTTATGTTCGGGTTGTGCGTTTGATCTCATGTTTTGAGTCGCGATGTTAAGATTTCCCGCATAAATATGTCATTATCTCATGTTGGACAATGATTAATCTTCGTCAGCATATTTATAGGGTAAAGTTACACAACTAGAGGTCCATCTTTATGTCGTACCGAGGCCACGGCATTAAACGCAAGCAGAAGATGGAACCCTATTATGGGGGGACCCGCGACTTCTAGGACAAAAAAAGTTGAGTTAACTCAGTGATCGGGTGTCTTTCTGTCTATGTTCTAAGTCTTCGGTGCTACAAAATCTTTTCGATGTGCGTTGCTGGTTCAAAATAATTTATGAATTAACTTGATTCAATAAGTTGTTTCTTTACTTAGTAATTTCAAGACTAGCACAAATCGTTCGATGGTTTGTTTTTATGGTTCCGTACCTCAGGCGGCAGGGCCGTCTGTCAAGACCCTTTTTCTCAAGAACGCGTAGAGCCATCAAGCTGAAATTAATATTAACCCAAGTCTGCTACCCCTTGAAGCAGTAAAAAAACTTCTGAACCAAGGCAATCTAACGATAAGGCCGTTTATGCTCCGTTTATGGGGCATGTTTTGACACTCGCAAAGTGATCAAAGCATAAACATTTGATTTGATAAATTTGGCAAGAAGATATGTAGATCTTACATTACAAGTACAGAAAAAAGTTTAAAAATTAATATCAACTCGCAGAAATAGTACAATTGATTATTAAAAAATTGTGACGGCACACACCGCAATCAAAAAGATGGTTAGGCTATTTTAGTAGAGTGCCTGTGTTGTCCCGTTACTTCACAGAATAAATTAATTTATCCATTGAACTATTTTGACCCCCAGCAACGACCAAGCGGCAACCATCACTACCCAAAACATTGACAAATGTTTTTGGGGAAGTAGGGAATTTATTTCCATAAACACGGCCGTGGAAGATAATGATATTCGTTATCCGGTAAAGCTCAGAGACGCTAAGTACTGGAAACTTGGAATTTGGAATGGGTGTACAAATTAATCACGCCGACAAAGGGTAACATAAAATATTGAAAAAAAACGCTTTTAGGGCACCCGACAGGTAAAGTGGCGCCGACAGACTTTTTTATCGTCTATCTCATAGTGGGTGTCGTTGGATAGGTCTTTTCAAATATTGAGGGAATGCGAAAACCATTTTCCATCCAAGGATCCATTTGCAAAATATTAAGCTTAAGACGTCTGCCGTATGTCGAACGGTTCATGGGCTAAAGCAACCACAATGTGGGTCCCAGAAAATGCCCGACGACATCGCGGGAGACCCAGGCGAAGATGGCGGGACGAGCTTGACGCCTATCGGCCAGATTGGTCCTCACTTGCCCAAAGCCGGGAGGAATGGAAGGAAGAAAGGGAGGCCTTTGCCCTGCACTGGGACACAATTGGCTAAATATATAATATATATATATAAGCTTAAGAGGCCTTCCTTCTGCCAGCTAAACGGTTGCTTTTGGAGAGGTGAAAACGGTTGCTTTTGGAGACGTGAAAACGGTTGCTTTTGGAGACGTGAAAACGGTTGCTTTTGGAGACGTGAAAACGGTTGCTTTTGGAGACGTGAAAACGGTTGCTTTTGGAGACGTGAAAAAAATCACGGTTGTAGCATACATAACGAGTTTAAAAGTAAAACTATCACAGCTAAGTAGGCTTTACAAGGTAACGAGTAATAGTCGACCAACTTAAAAAAATGTAACTGATTAGGTAAAAATTTGTAGTAACCACATAGAATGTACTTATTTGTAACTTTGTACTGTCATTGTAAAATTTGCTATTTTTTGTCATGGCTTACGGTGCGGGTAATACCGGAACCCAATAAATACCAGGACTGGCCAGCATTTTAAATGGAAGAGGTGAAACAGCCAGTGTCCTGCATAACACTCTTCAAAATTCCTAATTCTAAGAGGGGTCAGGTAACGCAGGATGTTGACTGTTAGTTTATCTTATCATAGTGACAGCTTTTTATTTTCCAACGTACACGCGAACGAAGTCGCGAGCATCAGCTAGTGTTAAAATAAATAATCACTTACCTACAGTAATAACTTACAATTTGATGTTGTTAACATATTCAATGCAGACGGAATCGCGGGCGGATATAATATTACGTATTAAATGTCCAGGAAAATTTTATTTCAGGAAAAACATAGTTATTTATAAATATAACATAGTATCATTGGTAGATATAGAATTTAAAGTTTCAACGAAAATATTATTACATGGACAAACAAACATTATTCGCTACAAAACACACTGATATAAATGAAAAAAGTAAACTGAAAATTATATTTTAAAGCTGTGTCTATGAATTTTGTAATGATTTATGTGTGTGGAATAATTTTAGCAGTTATGGTAGTTACCGCGTCTTATGGCGAAAATTGTAAGTAATATTTTCAACTAATTGTTTTACATTTTTCATTTATTTACGTGCACACAAACAAACGCATTGGTTTGTATTTATTGTTTTGTAAAAGTCAGTAAAAAATAATTTGCTGTAAAATAACAATCAATTATTATTTAAATGTGCATATAAAAAAACTGATTTTCGAGACCTTTGATAATCGTTTTTTTTTGAGTTCCGTGCCGAAAGGGTAAAACGGGACCTTATTACTAAGACTCCGCTGTCGTCCATCTGTCTATCCGTCTTTCACCAGGCTGTATCTCATGAACCATGATAGCTAGACAGTTGAAATTTTCACAGATGATGTATTTCTATTGCCGCTATCTAAACAACAAATAATAAAAATCAAATTAAATTATAAATAAAAGGGGATATCCCATACAAGAAACGTTTTTTTCGGTTTATGGTACGGAATCCTTCGTGTGCAAGTCCAACTTGCATTTGGCCAATTTTTTGTCATCTGAAGTAGAACAAGAATATGTATCTCTTTTTTCGATTTCGATGGCAACCGCATAAATTTAATAACCTTGAATATGTCTTCAGACGAAGTAACGAAAAGTTATTTTTCATCCCCTGTTACGGTAAATGTATCATTTACAATATACAATATTTTTTGTCATTTGAAGTAGAGAAAAAACGCCTGCTTGTCGGTCTTCTACAGATTGTACTTCGGGGAGAGTGTCCAGGAACTCCACATCCTCATCCCACCCCCCTTCTACCATCGGACATCTAGACGCACTGCAAGTTACCATCCATACCTTGTTGCTATTCCACCAATTCGCACTAAACGTTTCCTAATGTCTTTTATAATGCGCACGAAGGAGTGGAACTCTCTGCCTGCGTCTGTGTTTCCGAACGCATACCATACAACCCTAATCTCTACAAAATTAAAGTGAGCAGGCTTCTTCTGGGTAAGCTCGCTCCATCGTCGACTTTGTCTCTGTCATCTATGACCTACATAGAATAGAGTCTAGAGCAAACCCATCTCAGATAAAAAAAAGGATATACTACATAGATGAAGCTCATGAAAATTACCTTTCCGTAATTTGCTTGAAGAAATACTCAAGACCATATATTTATGTGTGAGCCGTCAAACAAAGAAACTATGCTATGACTGATTTCTATCGGGATTAGAGGTCACTTTTTTAAGGGCCATGACGATTCTTCTCCACTGGGAAACATTCACCCGGCGTATGAAAACTTAATGTGAAAGGTCCATCGTCATCATCATATCCCCCAAGGGGTCGGGGGTTGGCCATAATCACCACGCTTGGCAGGCGAGTTGGTGATCGCAGTGTTGCTGTTGCAATGCACAGAGAATGCTGCTGCCCATGCGCTGGTGAGTCCCTTGGTCGCCTCTTACGACACCCACGGGAAGTGATGGGATGGTTCTTTTACGTCCGACACCATACAGAACAAAACAAAACTTAATGTGAAAGGTTAGGAGAAATGAACTGTCATTCAAATAAGCTAGCAGTTGACTGCCCGGTCGAATCTGTCGAAGATAGTAAATTTCTTACTGTTTTTTTTTCTACCAATAATGAAAATTCAAGTTAGGTCCATGCAAAATATCATACACTTTCTTTATTTGCAGGTGAACTTCAACAAGCAGTTCTGACGCCACCATTTATTTTTAATTATAAATATTTTTACAATTTTCTGAATTTTATTGTGAAATTAAAAACATGGTCTTCTGATGTGGTCTATTGTAAGATTTATGAAACAGGTAAGTCAATTGTAAAAGAAAACCCCGTAATACAGTGTTTGGAAACAAGATAGTAATAAATAAAGGCTTATGTTTAACTGATATATATATAAATAGTCTAAAATATGGCGTCAAAAACTTCCTCCGCATCGCTGGCCACTGTTAATGTACACAAACGGCTAGCTTGGTCCAACGTAAAAGTCAGCCCTTGGGTCACGCGAAGTGACAACTAAATAAGTGTCTCCATAGTTGGAAATAAATAAAGTATATTTGAAACAAATCTAGATAGCTGAATTTTTAAGGTTAAGCAGCGCTTGCCGAAATTGCTCCGTGTATGGGTGACCATCTTAACATACTGAGATTCCTCCGTGCCAAAGAAAGCACGTTAGGCTCGGCTGTCATTTCTAGATCTTTGACAGTCGTTACGGGGAGTCAGAAGCCAGGAAATCTGACTCCACTCTTGCTAAAGAGTATTGTGTTACCCAGTTACTGGGTTGTAGAGGTTGGATGGGCTGTCGCTCCATGTATTTCATCTTGGTAAACATTAATGATGTTTCAACCTTCCAGGTGAAGATAAGCAAAAGAACAAAACATCGAAATATATAAAAAACATAACAGATGCAGAAAAACACCGTTTTAAAAACTATAAAATTAACCCAGATTTTAATATTGTGTCAATTTACTTAGCGGTGAAAACATCACAGGGATGTTCAAAGAACATAACAATCTTAGAAGGAACATTATATACGAAGGCACCTGAGCCAGGATTTGAATGTAAGATCATTTTGAATATTATTTTCATCGATTCCTTATTTATTCATCCAATTAAACTTATTACAAAAAAATTGCCGACTTCCGAAATTAAAGTTATTTTATAGTTTGTAGTGTTTTTTATTTGGAAATCGCTTGTATTTTTTTGTAAAAAGTTTTTTTTTCACATTTTAATGGGTTATATGTGCTAACCCCATCACAGTGTACCGGCGTTATGTTATGTTAGAACTGGTATATTTGGTCACTTAGGGGTATGAAAAATAAATAGTAGCCGATTCTCAGATCTACTGAATATGCATATAAAATTTCATAAAAGTCGGTCAAGCCGTTTCGGAGGAATATGGTAACTAACACGAGAATTTTATATATATAAGAAGATAGATAGATCTTCTACATCAAAACTTACAAACTGTACTTCTAAAAATTCGTGTAGATAAGTTTACATTAAAAAAAAATCACCCGGGGTAACAAGCGCGTCTGTTAAACCCGGGGTCCTGAGTTCGACTTCCACGTAGAGCCAGGTGTTTATGATTTTATTCATAATCAATTTAACTTTTTTAAATATTGAAAATTGTGTAAAAATTCAAAATCAGCCCGGTATGAGCCCCGAGCGATTGTCCCTCGTTTGATTAAGCCCGGGATTAAGAATTACAAAGGAAATGTGATAACCTTTGTCTACCTCTTTGGAGAACTCGTAGTGATCTAATCAACTCCTACTAAATGTTTGTATTGATGTCTTTTCAGTTAAAAATGATTGTTTGAAATCCTGCCCCTGTTTGATTGAGGTAGATCTTAAACATGCATGTACTACAGGTAAGCGTTGATACCAAAGTAATAGATAAAATCTATCTTGAAAGGTTTAAAAGTAGTCGTAAATGCTTTTGATTTTTTTCCAGTACTTTCATAAATATAAATGACTGTGAATTCAAACTACGAGTACATCTGAGTGGTTTCCCTTAAGGGACAGTTGTCCTTCACCATCACAATACCAGCTGAAAGACGTCCACTGCTGGACATATGCCTCCCCCACGAGGGGCAGGCAGGTTGGTGATCGCAGTGTAGCTGTTGCAATGTACAGAAACACAGAGAATGCTGCTGCCCATTCTCTGGTGAGTCCCTTAGTCGCCTCTTACGACACCTACGGGAAGTGATGGGATGGTGCTATTCTTTTGACGTCCGACACCATACGGAACAAAACAACAACGGAAAAAGGACAGTTCTAAGGGAAATTATTATTTGAGAGCAAAAATCGTAGCATTCAGGATCGGTGCGATAACTATTTTATTACTTGTGCCTTTAAATTAAAAAAAAAAAACAATATTTTAGATTCTGTTCCTAAAGCATCCCAGACGGAGGCTACGACAACTACCGCAAGTCACACCAGTGAGTATTGCACACCGTGTGTTAATGGGGTGTGTAACGGTTGAAATAATAACAAAAGTTCTAATAATCATATGACCAAATTTCATTTAATATACTTTTGTTTAATATAACGATCAAATGATAATATGAATTATTGATTTCATTTCATTTTTCTTAATTTTATATGGTATAATAAACATTTTATAAATGCATACTTGAAATAATATTGAATTAGTATGATATTCAGTTACTATAATATTCTAAATCAATAAGTAACGTTTAATATAATTTTGCTTGTAACTTTGCTTTCGGTTTTGGAACAGATTGGACCTATTTAAGGTCCAATCTGTTCTAAAACCGAAAGCACCCCGACTTCACGTAGTCTTTTGGCTGCTACCCTTAGAGTGTATATAAAAACCAAAGGCGTGAAGGGAGAGCAACCCCCGCTCGCTGTAACAAATTTCTCGTACGGGTTCCCCGTGCGAGCCATAGCCGCTGAGCCTGGGCGCCGGAGGCGACCAGCAAGCCGAAGCTGCGGAGGTGAGCATGGGTGCCTATCCTTTGTTAAGTAAGGGCGAAGGGGTTGCACTTCCCTCAGCGCCGGAGACGATGTAGAAGCAACTTTAGTGTTTTGAGGTTAGGTTACAACAATTTGTTTTTCTCAAAAAAAAGAGCATTATACAAATTGAAAATTATATGAAATTAACGTTATACTAAATTTTATTAGCGCAAATGAAGGTTGAATATAACATTAGATCACATGAAATTTATTTATTTATTTACACTTTACGCACACAAATGTACAGAGGCGGACTTAATGCCATAGGCATTCTCTACCAGTCAACCTTTGGGTGAATTAGGTTGTGTTTAGTAGCATTTGAAAATTACATCTCATGAACGTTATTTCAAGTGATATTATACTATCTGTTATTATACCATGCATGACACACCCGTGTTAACGTAGCAAAAATATAGATTATAACTTCTGCCATCGGCTTTGCCTGCGTGAATTTCGGTATTCATTTACGTGTTACCTCTAGGGAACACTAACCCGAGATAAAAAGTAACCAATGTGCTATTTCTTACTATAATTAATCTATCTCTGTGCCAATCAATTCATCTAGCCGGTCGATTGTGTAAACATGTCGAAGTGACATGATGATATGACAGCTCACTTCGTGATCTTGTAACATCTTGATTATATGAATTGACAGCTCACCTCGTGATCACTTCACCCAAGCCTTCACTTCGACCTGTTTACAGAATCGACCGCCAGAACCTCTAGGTAAAGTGCCATTCTGAAAGCGATGGTGATTGTCGAAATGTCAAAATATAAGGCTTGTTTCATACGCACCACAACCGCCTAGTTCCATCCAGCCAATCCTTAGCTGTCCTCCCCCCAGCGACGCCCTGAGCGTGTAGTCGCGTGGTTTGTAAGTTTTTAATAAGCCCTGGCTGGAAGCTTTAATATTTATATTAAGGCCGCCAAAGGCAAGTCCGGTTAAGCAGTCGACAACCTCATAGGTTGAACTGCGAGACGCCAACCAAAAAAAATAAAAGTTTCACTAATTTGTATTAAAATTAAAAGTTAAATTCACACGGACCACATTTTTCCGTCATTATCGACCGCGTCTGTGATACCGATCACATCGTAGCCACGTCGCAACCACAACGCAACCACCAGTGACACCGTTAACTATCGGCCGGCCACATCGCTAACACATCCACATTTTGTAGATACCACAACGCAACCGCAAGAAAGCGCAGCGACGCTATTCAGACGTAACCATAGCTTGACCACCTTTTGTCGCGACGGTGTGGTGTGGTCGTGTACGTGTTAAACAAGCCTATGAAATTGATCACGTGGCATTTTAGCAGCGTTTCTCAACTCCATACTTTTTTGACGTTTTGGCAATCGCCCGCGCCACGTTTCCGCTGATAGATTGTCACTTGTCTAGAGCCTCCTATCCAGTAACAAACATCTTTCTATCCATCCACCCATCTAAACTATCGCATGTTTAATAGTGGTCAGATTTTCATAACGCTTAATAAGAACTAAGGTAAAGATTGGGCTTGAATATTTTCAGCCGGATCACTGCTCCTCACAATCCTTGGTATTCGCTCGAAACTTAAACACACTAAACCACTATCAGAAACTCCACATTATGGCTAGGATCCTCAACAACACACGATGACCTCTGCTCTAGAAATTTAAGAAATAAACTTCTTCCATTTTCTCCTGTGAACACATCGCACCCTTAGAATGGAAGTGAATTAACGCAAAAATTGCAAGAAAACCTTAAAAAGTAGTGTTAGGTAAAAAAAACCCTCCCGTGACCTACGTATAAGCTGCCTTTTCCCACTTACAATATTGACTCTTTTTCACCACAGGGTTTTAGTGTATGCATTTTAAGATCAGTTTATATCAAAATTATAAGTAACAGGAATTTTGAGTTAGGTCACTTTCATTCTAAGGGTGCGACATATGAAAATACATAACTATTTATTGAGGTCACTGTCATCTGCTTCTAAAAAGCTCCTTTAAGATAATCAACTTGCCAGAGGCATATGCCCTCCCCGACCTTTGATTACCGAGCCAGCCCGCGTCGCTGAGCCAGTAGTTTTAAATCCCCTAAATAATAATGATGACCCAGCCTGTCCCTTGCTGTCCTCCCGAAATGACGCCGCTAAGCCGAGGTCCGTATCCCACAGGGTATGCCCTGATAATTAGCTAGTTTGGAAGCCCTGGCTGGGGGCCTTAAATTCATTTGAGGCCACCACAAGATAGTCCGGTTAAGCAGTAACTAGCCTTAGTGTGCTGAACTGAGAGTGGTCCCCGTCAAAAAAAAAAGAGAGGCATATTCTTAAATACATTCATATTCTTAATTGATTTGTGATTTGCAGATACACCAATTACTGGCCAAGTCTATAATTATTTCGATAGTACTACTTCTACGAATAACGTTTCAACGTCGCCACATGTCATATTAACAACTACTGACAAAAGTGATACTGGTAACTATGATTATAGTAATATTAATAATATATAATATAATATATCCTGGGACAACTCACACACGGTCATCCGATCCCAAACTAGGCAGAGCCTGTACTATGGCAACCAGACAACTGATAAACATACTTATATATTTCTAAATACATACATTATATGTATACACAAATTACACCCAGACACAGAACAAATGATCATGCTCATCACACAAAGATTTGTCCTGGGTGGGAATCGAGAACCCACGACCTCCGGTTAAGCAGTCAAGGTCACTAACCACTCGACCAACAGGCCAGTCAATATTAATCTCAACTTTTACACTACTGCGCGAGCTATTCTCGTATGCATAGTACAACGCTTGTCGAGGTCGGTCTGTGGATGGGTGACCAACTTAACATACCGGGACTACTTCGTGCCTCGGCAAGCATGTTAAGCCGTTGGTCCCGGCTGTCATTTGTAGATCTTAGGCAGTCGTTACCGGTAGTCAGAAGCCAGAAATTCTGACACCAGTCTTGTCAAGAAGTAATTAAGGGTTGTAGAGTTCAGATAGGAAGTCGCTTCACACAAAATACGATGGTATTCAGCTGAATCCGGTATGAGTGGAAGTCGAGTCCAATATAGTTGGGAAAAGGATGCGGTTTATTTGTTTGGTCGGTTAAACTGAGCTGTTTAAAGCAGTAATCACAGCACTTACCCACAACGTAATTATTGATAATGATATTTATTATGTAAGTGCGTTAAACATTACACTATTACTCGTCAATCTTTTTAGTAATTATTAAACTAGATGAGGCCGGTGTTTCCTAGCTGACTACCCTGAGAAGAAACACCGAAACAAACTCAAAGGTCAAAGTCTCTTTTAAAGTTCATATATCAATTTTACTGGTCAAATCATATGAGAAACATGTAGGTTCATTGTAGATTATTCTCCATGTAGATTATTTCTGGCCTCTTCATAATCAGTTATTTCTATAAGTAAGTAGAATGATTTTAATTTAGTTTCAGAAAAAAACAACAACCAGCGAAGATATTATGTGTTAATTTACGTGATACTATCTGTCATATTCACGGGTGTTATAATATTGATGATTTACATAAGTTTAAAAAAATACTGGCATCGAAATCCGCAGGCAGATGGAACGATGGAATTGAATACTTATGTAAGTATTGAGTTTTTTTTTACGGAAACTTTCGCTAATATTACAAGTACTTCTAAAAGTCTGGTATTGAAGGCTCCCAGAACTGCTTTATAACACGTTTATTTTTTAGTTCATTTTTAGACATGGCAGGCGTTTTTTTTAATTTATTTAATGAATTGTTTTTTATTTCACACCTTTTTGTTAGAAAACGATATTTTGATTTAACAATCGATTTTTGACTGATGTTTAGGGATTTAGAAGTCATGATGGAAATAAAAATAAATAAACTCACAAACATACATCATGAATCGTGAGTCCTTAGGTGATACGGACTATAATACGCCCGCAACTATGCCCGAAACTACGGACTTCGGGCTTAGAGAGTAGCCCCCCTGGAACGCAAAGGGCATTTAAAGGAACACGGGTCGGTTTTAGTTAGTAAGAGTCTGACACTCCCTCCCGCTCCGGCCAAAGCGGAAAGAGTCATTTGATGATTTCCCATCCATAGCTCCCTAATAAACATAACATAAAAACCTCATAACGGTTGTACCCATTTGATACTTAGCAAATCTTAATAATTCTATTGACCGTAGGTACAATTGAACTGGTCTGATGATGGACCTGTAGAATTCGGGACAAACTCTTCATGGTTTCGTAAACCTGTCAAGAACAACAAACTATGCAAAACAACTCCTGCATCGCGGTATCTGAGCTTTCCGTGCGGTTTGAACATATAGTCCAAATATCAACTATCTATTGAGCAGTTGCCCACCAGACACAACACCCGTCTGATCGGAGGATCCTCCCTTTTCTATGGAGGTTAGCGGGTCTTTACACCCTGTTCCGCATACCTCTAAAAACCTTCGAGCTCGTACTCATGACAGCTGTCTGAACGTGTCTTACTCGTCTTCTTAATGCATACAAAAATATTTAATTTTGGGTAAATGCAGACTAAGACGATTTTTTCTTGTTCCAGGCCACAGTTACTGAAATTGTATATGCGGATCTCAGCTTGGTGCACGACGACAGCCAACTCCCAAGTTGTGATGAAGAAGCGACCTACGCTGAAATAATTGGGGTATTAAAACCAGTAGATTCAAATGTCAAGAAGTCAAAAGTTTAATAGCACCATTTGTTTTGCTGATAACCATATTTAGTTTTGGAAGTTAAGCATAACGATTTTCATTAATTACCCAGCCATTTCTACTGAAGATTCTGTGGTCTCTGGATCGCTATCTACCCCATTGACCTCGTCAGGGGTTGATTTTGCAAAAATTGTTAGATCTGTTTCAATTATCCCACTTTTAGTTTGTTCATATCAGTTCCCACTTAAATTGCAGCATGCCCCCCCCCCAGAAAAAAACCCCTTAAAAATAAGAATAACAAATATTCGGATTTACCTATATTTTTGAAAAATCCAAATATTTGTTATTCTTATTTTTTTATCCAAATCATTAATGTTTCAACTTCATCGGATTTTTCTTACTTAGAGCATTTTTATACCCGTCGTAACTTTGAAACGAAAGGTCCGATTTAAATAATTTAAAGTGTAATTTACATGTATATAATCAATTTTAATTATGAAACCATTTAAATGGATAAGGATTAATATCTTGAAACCAAAATCATCACTTTCACTGGGCTTTGATTGAATAATTGTAACAAAAAGCGGTAGTTGTGACTTAATTAGAGATTTAGCCTCGTGAACTTTTTTCTAGGTAATAATGAGTACTTTAGTTATGTGGTACATTATTATTATTTATCATCAATAGTTTTCGCAGCGCATGCGATGAAAGACATTTTATGTAATTTTTTTTTTCATCTTCTGTTACATAATTCAAAGTCAAAGTCAAAGTCCAAACGTTTATTTCAATTAGGCCATTAAACGGCACTTTTGAACGACATCATTTACAGTTCAGTAAAATAATAATATTACATTAATAAAGTGACTCTACTGTCCATTCGGAAAGGTACATTATTAATTCAAGTTTTAGTAAGGATCCCTATTCTCTAATTATTTCTGGAATTAAATATAGCCTATTTTACTCGGTGAAGATTTTTTAAATCAGTTCAGTAGTTTTTGACCCAAATCGTAACAAACAAATCTTTATTGTTTTTAATATTATGTTATTAGATTTAGACAAAGTGTTACAACATAGTGTTATCTTTAATTTGAGAGTCAATGACTCATAAAGAGTTATTAAAAGTACAAAGCTGTATCTGTGATCTCATTCTTAACTAAAGTGAGGCATAAAGTTCTATTTGATTTATGAGATTAAACATCTGATTCAAAATTGTAGTATAATGTTATATCTTGATGTAGTTACGCCAAAGGATGTTTATCAAAGTTACGTAAATGAAGAAGCATAAAGTTATATATAAGTAGGTACTGTTTTTTTGTTTTTCTTTTATATTATTTAATGTATAATAGATACATAATTAACAAAACTAATATTTTATAAAGCTATAATAATAATAAAATAATAATAATAAGATTCATTTATTTTCTCACCACATTATTTAAAGATTAACCTTTTGAACGCCATTGTCACTCGTCACAAATACGTGACAAAAAGTATGGAAAATTTGTGGCTTGGCGTCGGGGGCACGCCGATGAGTTTATGCTCTTGCGTTCAAAAGGTTAGTTGGAATGGCGCTAAATAGTATACTCAAATAAAAAAACAACTATCACTCTGTGGGTTATATATAAATAATTATGAAACGATTAATAAGCGAATTTTATTTTTGCTTTCCTGAAAACCTAGCAATACACACATGCTTCTTACACTTATGCTTCTGAGATCGAGAATATACAAGGTGTAACAGAATAAACGCAATAATATGGGAGCAACACCAAAATCGCAAAAATAATAATCAGAAGTTCAGTACATTTTGTTCGATTTTGTTGGTCCCATAGTGCGTTTATTCTGTTACACGTTGTATAATAATATATGACTAAACATCAACACCTAAAACTCACAAAAACGATACAAAAGTTTCAAAAGTAATTTAATCTACAATTAAAACAATTCAAAGTTACATAAATGCCTACGCGGTTGGTGACTGGTGACGGGCGGGCGTTTTGGGGGACTGTCTTTATGTAGAACTTTGACGTTCAAAAAGTGCTGGCACTCAGCCTAATTTGAATAAATGACTTTTGAATTTTTGCACCCCACGCATACGTACTGGTTGATGAACAATCGCGAGTGGGCCGGAGTCACGACTGCTGCTGAGCTGCTCAGCGCGCAAAGGACGACAAATGATCAGAGTTGACGGCGACCTTCAGAAAAAGGAAATGTACCAGAAGAAGAAGTAGAAGCAACTCGGCCTGCCACAAGTTCTTCGGGATGGATGTAGTCGTATTGATTTTGTATTTCATCATAAAATTGTTCTCTAATTTCTTCGTATTGGTTTTGTTCTATATCTGCGATCTCGCGATCGCATTCTCGACGGAAAAGCATGTTCAAATAGAACGGATCACTTGGCTGAAAAAATAAAGGCACATTATTTTATTAATATCAATGATTTGTAGCAACAGCCAACGGTCTGATGGCCGAAAGTCGCGACCAACAGGCTCTCGTTAGGCAGCTGGATCGAGGGTCTCCTCGATACTAATGACCATCATTAGTATTATCATAATGAATATCGAAGAGTCCTCGCCGCAGGAGAGACCGCATCCACAAGAACTAAACATTCAACTCTTTCAAATTTGTTTCCTTGCTTCAGTCTTTCGGATTCTTTTTATAAAAAATCTAAATAACTTTAAAAACATTTGATGTAAAGAATGACTGATTACATTGTATTTATTTTTCGTGGTCTGTCATCAAAGTGTATGGAAGGAATAACCTAGCACGAGACGAAGAATGATGATTCGTGCACAAAACTGATTTACATCCGTACACTTCAACGAAGGTTCAGTTGAAAACCAGCGTCAGGCAACTCCTAGTTCTCTGGCATTTTGCTGAACTGGACCTATTTGGCGCAGCCGTGGGGCATACAATGTTTTTTTTTTATATTAAGCTGTCTTTTATTTGCATCTACAATATATGTGTGTGTGTGTGCCAAATAAACTAGTTTTCTTTCTTTCTTTTTCTTTAATTGCACAACCAATCATCATTCGTCGTCTCTTTATTTTTCAAAGAATATACTTACTTCGTTGATTCGCTCAAGCGTGCCTAATTGATTGCATTTGATGCAACCACGTTTCCAAATAACAATAATTGTAAATATCATGATAACCGCTACGCAAGATAATGATGAAACTATTGCCACGGTATTACTGACATATTCTGTAAACATAAAAAAAATTTTAGGTATTTAGAAGTTAAAACCTGTGGTTTTATTTTATTGCTTTGAACCGTAATAGTTTTTACTGATTAATTATTATATTAATAAGTTTATTCCTCATAACATCAGCTATCTGCCAGTGAAAGTCCCCTTAAAATCGGCCCAGCCGTTCTGGAGATTAGGCCAAATTTAACAGACAGACATTTTTTCAATAAGTGTATTTGTTATAAGTATCGTAGGTATATAATTTTTATGTGTATTAAGTAAAAAAAACAGTCATTTTGATATTACATGCAGACACTTCAATTTTATTTATTTGTATAGATACAGAAGACGTTCCGATAAATGACCTAGATTCGAGCAGAAAAAAGTAAGAATTAATAATATGATAACGTGACAATACAATATTCATACTCACTTGTGCCGTTTGCAGCAACTTTTTCAGTTGTTTCTATTTTATCATAATTTATATCAGTAGTAACAGTAGTACTAAAACTGTCTCCGTTAGCCACAGTCTTAACTGTAGTTGTGGTCGTCGATGTTTTGTTGGCAAAAGGGTGATCTGTAAAATCGCAATACCTATGTTTATTTGACAAAACGTGTACCATTAGCTCAGAATAATCTTATTACCTCCGAACCTCAGTGTGCGTATCATATCCATGCAGATGACCTGCAGTTGTACTGTCAAGGGAAAGTCGTTGAAATACCTGACATTGTCGACAAATTAAATAAGGTCTTAATGGCCATTAAAACCTGGTCCGGTAAATTTGGTGTTGCAGTACCCCAAGGTCACCATTGGTAAACTGGATGGTAGAGCTCTGCCACATGTCCTATTCGACAGTACGACCGTTTTCGTATTTTGAATAAGATTGGCAAAGATGGAATTTGGCTTTGTATTAAGTGTACTTATAGATATTGTTAGGTACGCGCCAGAATTAATGTCGGGTACATTAAGTTACTACTAGCGCCATCTAGTATCGAGTAGCAGAACTAGTAGAGTCAAGTACCTTCTAGACATTTTTTTGCCAGAAAATTCTAAACTTCACGATATCTGGTCAGTCGGCAGCGGTAGTTACGAGTACATTCCAGATGTTTCGAGAATAGAAGTTTCTAGAACTAACTGTCCTATATAAGGAGTGCGTAGTCCGCGACCGGGTCAGTATTGGATTAGCGATACAAGCGAATACTTCGGAAGCGATCTTCAAGTGCGAATAAAGTGATCAGTGGTGAACTTGTGTTTAATAATTAGTGAGTTTAAAGTTGTAATTAGTGTTTTTAAATGAAAGTGTCATTTTGGTTATTTAATCGGCTGTTTTTATTGTCACGAACCCCAAGCTCGTAACAATATGTTAACTTATACCCACATATACAGTGCAATATTGATTATAATTTCAGTTTGAACAATAAATACTTACCCACATTATGTTTCATTTTTATATTTGTTAGTGTACTAATGTAATTTAAATTAATATTTGTGTGCCACCTACTATGACAGGACACAAAGACCCATTACCATGTAAGTGTTCAACCTATTTTTACCCGTATACACAAATAAACGTATTTAATTGATCACTATATTTTGTCTGTGCATCATCCAAAGGTGGACTGGTAGAAAATGTTCGGAACTATAACTGTAGCAAATTTGCTCTTCAATTTTATCATAAATGTTAACATCATTGGAGGTACACAAACCGAACACAATCGTGACAAACCGATTTTTGTGAACTTTGACTTTCAATAACTTGCGATATAGGGGGGTTACTCTCTAAGCCCAAAGGCAGTAGTTTCGGGCTTAGTTGCGATCGTAGTCTTAGTCTAGTCCGTATCACCTAGCCACTAATAATTAATGACAACACGACTTGACAGTAAAATTTCAAGTCGTTCGTGGTGCGCGTTCCGACTCATTATTTGGGTCACCAAATTTCCTCAAGGAAGAGTTTTGGCTGAAAGGTATGCTATATTGGCTTTTATTATTATTTCCTTTATTCATTGTATATATATACATATGAATTACATTTTTAAATATTAAAATACAAAGATGTAAATGTAAATTAAAAAAATATATATAAAAAATAGTAGCCCACCGGTATCGGGAACAGGGTCCAAGCTACCGGTGGTCAGGGCCCCTGAGAGAGGAACCTCCTAACTATGCGCGCCGTGTCCAGGAGTGCTGCTTTCTGAATCAAGCCCCCAGCTGCCCAACGAGAGCCTCTTTAGATGTTGGTCGAGGCTCTTGGCAATTATCCCACATGTCGACAACCTCACGAGCTTATACTTCGTTTGTTTATCTTTCTCAGTCTTCGCGAGGTTCTCGTCATGTGGGACTGCTATATCAACAATCATTGCGTGACGCTCTAGTCGATCTATCACCACTATGTCAGGCTTATTGGCAACAACAGTCCTGTCAGTGATAATAGACCGATACCAATACAATGTGCAGTTACCATTTTCGAGAACTGGGTCGGGCACATACCTATAGTACGGTACTTCCGATTCCACAAGTATGTATTTAAGAGCAAGTTGCTGGTGGATAATCCAGGCTACAAGGTTGTGCCTGTGCAAATAGTCTCCGTTAGCCAGACTAGAACCACCGGAAATAATGGTGGCGGATGGATTCCCCAGGCCGGTGACATGCCCGACATATGTCAACCGTACCGTCCTTCACAATGTATTTCCGGTAGTTGTTCGTCATCACAACTTCATCCATAATGGCACAGACGAAACCTTCGGTTTACCCGAAGAGGTCACCAAAACGCAGCCAGGCTACGGACGCTAAAAAGTTGACATCGGGCCCATGTAGGACCCGGTAAAAGCGTCCGTGAGGCTCCTTGCTCTGCCATACCTCCCTGCGGTCATTAGTATCTAATACCACAGGTTTGCGCCAGTTCTCGTTAGCCAAGGAGAGCGCAGTAAGGCCTTTGTCCACTGCTACCACATCCCGATGCATACCCACATCGGCCTCTAGGAAGAACTCCCTAAGGCTATCTCGCGGTTGTGCAGGGTCTTAGCATTGAGGAAGCCACGACCCCCGCACTTCCGCGGGATATACAGCCTCATCACCGATGACCGTGGGTGATGCATCCGATTTGCGGTAAGCAGTGAGCGTACCCTCCTATCCAGGGCGTCAAGTTCCGTCTGAGTCCATTTGAGTATGCCGAAAGAGTACATCAATACCGGCATGACCCAACCGTTAAAGGCGCACCTTGTTTCCGCCTGATAAAAGACTATTTAGTACTTTGTTCAGGCGGCCAAAGAAGCGCTCCTTCAACGATTGTTTCACGTCAGCAACATTGATGCTCAACGCTTCCGACATACCCAAATACTTGTAAGTTTCGGTTGAGCTGAGGGATCTAAGGTTTATGGAATCCGAGAGTTGGGTTCCCACGGATTCCCTAATCTCCCCTCGCTTCACATGCTTGACCGCACATTTGTCCACACCAAATTCCATATTGATGGCGCTACTGAAGGTTTCTGTAACCTTCAGTAGCTTCATCAGTTGCAAGTTGTTGGGGGCAAAGAGTTTCAAGTCATCCATGTAAAGGAGGTGAGATATGGCCTGACCACCTCTTCTCAACCGATAGCCTTGGCCCCAACCTTCCAGCAGTGTACTGAGAGGGTTGAGGGCCAGAAAAAATCACAGTGGACTCAGGCTGTCGCCCTGAAATATACCACGCTCGATCCTTATCGGGTCGCTGTTCGCCTGGATCTGTCGACATCCTGGATAGCGAAGGACCGTCTTCCACTGCCCCATACACGACATCAGGAAGGAGCGTAGAACTGCATCAACTTTATACAGCTCCAGCACCCTCGTGAGCCATGTATGTGGCACCGAGTCATAGGCCTTCTTGTAGTCTATCCAGCAAGTCGACAGATCCCTTCGGGAACGACGAACCTGTTGGCTAATGGCAACATCGATGAGGAGCAGCTACTTAGTACCGCGGGACCCGTTCCTAAATCCATTCTGAGAGGCAGACATTATTGAATTAGTTTCAATGTGATGGTTAATCTTTACTCTCAAAATGGATGTATGAACTTTATAGACCGTCTGTAAACACGTGATCGGTCTATAATTTTTAGGCTCCGCGGTACTACCTGATTTATGGAGCAGCTGTGGGTTATTTCTGTAGTTAGGAACTGGAGCAACGATCCTGACTCTAAGGCAGACTGGAATTGAGATGCCAAGCGAGAGTGCGATTTTTCGAACCATTTGATCCAAAAATTTTGCAGCCTGTCCGGCGCTGGAGATTTCCAGTTAGGCAACGGACGGACTGCACGAGCTACATCTTGGGGGCTGATGGTAATTGCCCCCATTTCTGGTATCGGATCGCACGCGCGCTCGACCTGTCGAGTCCAATCACCCTCGGTATGACAGACAGGCACCGACCAGATGTTTCACCAGAATGAACACATGACGTCGTTATCCGGTAGGCGCGTATCAGTCACACCTTGGTCCGGTCGCTCCCAAGCCATATAAACCCACCTCTTATTGCTCTGGAATTTGCGATTCTGAGTGTATCGCTCCACTCGCCGCTTGTACCGACGTATACGGTTTGCCCATGCATAGATTTTCTGCTTCAGGAAGTCGATATGCTGTGACGCGGGTCAGATAATCCCGAGGACTAGTATCAGTCCCCAAGAACGCCCGCCTCACTAAGCGCATCACTCTACGGCGAGTGTTGCCCTCCCTGAAGCAGATAAGTTTGCCGATGAGTGCTCTAGCCTCACCGATACGACGCTCGATCCTGCATTGCCAAGCTGGTACAGCTGGTCGTGTAGATCTGTCACTGTTGGGAAATTTGACATCAGCTACACGACATGCCGCTGCAGCCGCACAGTATAAGATCGAGTGGGTATCGGCGAGGTCTTCGCTGCTATCAAAACAATTTGCTAGCTGCGAATCTGGAGCACACACCAGCGCCCTATTTTTGTTATGCATGGGCAAACAAGGTAGACGAGGTCTAAGCTCAGGCGGTATAACTCTCGGAAAGCATCCTCCAAAGCACTCCTAAATCGCTCATTGCATTGGGTACTCACGGATATAGCCCCATCATCATCATATTCACCGACGTTGTTGGATCGCGGTGAAACACTAGATTGTATTTACACCGCGGCCGGTGGCGAAGCAGGTGAAATGCGGCCACTCCGTGATTCCAGACGCAGTCTATCAAGTACGGCGTCATACAACATACGGTTACGCAGGATGACCCGCACCTGATCCGATAGTCGTTGGGCTGATACGTTGACAGCTGGCTCTAGCACCTGAAACAGAGAGAGCATCCGACCACGGTACGCAGTCAAGTTAGTTCCCCCCTCTGTAGCCCCATAGTATGAGCGCATGACGTTTTCATTGATGGTTTGCGTCCATCGCATGCGCTGCACACTTCCACCGGGAGCTGGAACCCTATCAGAGGCCGGTGGGCCTCGAGGTCCTAAGCCGTCCGGCGGTCGGCGTCCTCTTCGTCGACGTGCAGGTAGTGATGACGTGGGCGGCGAGAAGTACTCTTCACTTGAGCTCGACGCAACTGCCACGGCCGGTATCACAGCACTCACTGTGGGGCTGGGTTCCGGCGGCGGCGAGGCGGAGCTGAGCGATGAGGCCGGAGGGGGTAGGCGTGCTCGTCGAGCTGCGGCTCTTGTCAACATATTTATTTTTCATAGTTTCTTCATTGTAGCTAGGTATTACAGTTTTTGCTCCTTTTTTTCTTATTATTTCCATTTTGTTTTGATTTAATTACTGATTTCTGGGTATATCAAATTGATAAAATTGGACGTGAAAAAATTCGTGTCACTTAGTTGACAGTCGAGCCACAGATTATTTTTATTATTCTTAGTTTGGGTTCATAACTAATCGTAAGTCCGTAGGATACGGATAGGATACGGACTAGAATACGCCCGCAACTAAGCCCGAAAATACGGACTTTGGGCTTAGAGAGTAGCCCCCAAATACACCAAAATGAAGGTGTATACGAGTTTCCAACTTATTATCTCTCATTCCGGGGTGAAACCCTTAAAATGACTGGACTCTCTGTGTAGACTTGATTGTCTGTTTCTATGCTAAAATGCAGCTAATCTAAGCTCTGATCAAGAGATAAGGTAAACTTTATAGTTTATGCTTGTTGTTTAGCCACGGGAACTTAAAACCTTCTTAATTAGTTGGCTGTCGTTACGACAGGGACATGAAATGAAAGAGGAAAAAAATATGTTTTTCAATCGAAAAATCAAAGAGTACGTTTTGAATATTTATCTTGCTTTTTTCCGTATTCGGGAACTTTCATTTTTATTATATTTACGTTACTCCAGAAAATATCTTGTGTAGCTGTTTCACGACGCGTGTTCTATGTGTGTTCCATTATTTACAAGTGTTAGTTACATTTTACTTGAAATATCTAGACCACTGTGCCAAGGGTTTCGTCTTACCGTTACACTTGCTTCTTGATAAGTCCACTTCAAGTATACAAGGCTCTTCCGTCAAACAAACGTCGTCATCTGGAAAAAACGTTAACACTTCAGATCAACTTGTTTTTTATTCAAACCAAAAATGTATTATAATAATAATAGGTAAGTTCTGACTCACTGACTCAGTGACGGCCGCCTAAACCCTTTAACCTAGAAGGCTAATATTTTCAGTTCACTCCGGCCTTATTCCGGTCCACATCATCTTATTCAGGACATTATTTTAAGTTCATGGGAATATAGCTGGAATAGGGCGGACGTAGTGGCTGGCAAAGCGCAAGTAGGTAGCCCCAATAACTTCACACCAAGAAATGAATTTCCTCTGGAGGCTATTATGGCCGCTGAAGGTTTATGTTTCAGTTCCATATTAAAATAATCATCATCATATCAGCCGAAAGTTGTCCACTGCTGGTCATAGGCCTGCCCCGAGGGGGAGAGGTTTAAAATAGGGAGTTAACAACATAACCCGAGGGACTCGGGCAGCTACAGAGATTTTTCTGTTGGGAAAACAAAATAAGTAATTAACTCTTCGCCGATCCGGGGATTGTACCCGCGCTCAGCCAGTGAGGCAGTCTTGTTGGATGAAGAGATTGTAGCATTTTGTTCTACCTACATTTTGCGTCATTCTGGAGTCCCCTTGTTTGACTTTCCGCTTTAACTATTTCTTTGCTGGTACAGTAGCCAGAATTTGTTGATAAATCAAGTCCAATTGTTATTTTGCCGGACTTCAAAAAATGTTTAATTTCAAAATAATTATTTTTTTCACTTCTATGATATTCCACCTTCTCCGTATAATTGTCAGTAAAATCTGGAACATGATCACGCATTATCAAATCTTTTTGTTCGGCATGGACTCGAAGCAAACCTGTTACTTAATTTTATTCAGTAATTCAGGATAAACGGTGTGGTATAAATAAATGAACACCTCTCACATAAAAAGCTTGTTTACTGTAAAATAATTATATTTACTTTATAAAAAAACATGCTTACCTTTTGAATATTTTAAATAGGCGACAACTAGTACATTCTCGGGTTTGTTCTTTAAAAATATACGCATGTTTAACATTTCATGCGAATAGTAGCCAAACTCAAATATATCGACATCTTCATTCGCTCCTACAGGGTTATTTTTATCTAAAAAGAAAAAATACATTATATCGTTAGTAAAATATTACAGAGAAATATATATATATATATATATAGTCCTCCTTGCCGATTTCGACTACGGCGACCCCATGACACTACTTCCTAGCGTGTGCCCTGATATGACTCGCTAGACCGAATTCACCGCCAAATACATAAAGAGAGACCCAAACCCTCATATAATTAATGTTTTAATTCCGCCGGTCAGCTGTATTGCCTTAGCTGTTATCGGGTATTTAAAACCAAATTCGGTCTACAGAGAAATGCAGTGAGTAGGGAGGGGGTAAAGTAAAAAAATAAATGATAGAGCTATCATAATCATAGCATATCTGTGCAGAAAGTTTGGTAATTAAACAGGAAAACAGCAGATATCTGGATGTTCGCGTAAGCACAGAAAATAACAATATATTATGTTCTAGGTTTTGCCCGTAGAATGCCTGCTATGATTTTCTTTCTTTCTTTCCCGTAATATGACTGACTGCTAAACCGGAGGTCGTGGGTTCGACTGACTGGCCTGTTGGTCGAGTGGTTAGTGACCCTGACTGCTAAACCGGAGGTCGTGGGTTCGATTCCCACCCAGGACAAATCTTTGTGTGATGAGCATGATCATTTGTTCTGTGTCTGGGTGTAATTTGTCTATAATATGTGTGTATTTAGAAATATATAAGTATGATTATCAGTTGTCTGGTTGCCATAGCACAGGCTCTGCCTAGTTTGGGATCGGATGACCATGTGTGAGTTGTCCCAAGTTATATATATAGATAAATATTCCACGTAAAATATATATATATATATATAAGTGTGTTCATTGTTGATCAGAACGTGACCATCAAAATTCAAAGTATTTTATTTTACATAAGCGTACATGGAGGCTCTCCACAACGTACCAATCTTTGTATTAGTGATGGCGATTGTCAAAATGACAAAATATAAGTGATTGATCACGTGACATTTCGACAGCGTTTGTCAATCCCATACATATTTGACTTTTTGATAATAACCTTCGTCACGCTACCGCTGACCGAATGTCACTTGCCTAGAGCCTGTGGGCACTTCTAAAGACTTCAGAAGCGGTTGGAATTGGGGGTCTCCTGTAGAGAAGTACCCGCAAGAAAATCCACGGTTACTGTTTTAAGAGGTTGATTGTTTTTTACTGTTTAAATGTTAAGATATTAGTAGAAATGAGGACATCGCATACAGACAGCTCGCAAGCATGCCTCTGGAAACGGACAAGCCCGTCTTAGCTTATTCGCCGTTTAAAACTGACAATACGATGGGACAATGATTTACACTCGAGGGCAATGAGTCCGGGTCACCAGCAACCAAGAACAACCCAAAAATAAAAATGTTGTAAATAATATTAATAATATATTCATCAACACACACAACTTTTGGTCCACATTAGGGGTAGTAGTAGCACTTAATACTATGTATGTTGTTAAATTAAAACGAAATCATATAAAATCAAATAAAGCTGTCTTTTCCAAATTACGGGTCTCAAGCAAATATAGAATAGGCGCTGAAAATTGGAACGATACATCGACCCACCAAAAACCCCTTGTAATTATTATAAGTATTATTTTCGATTGTAACTGACTGCTTCGTGATTGTCAACTATTCGCAACTTTGAAAGTCTTTGGTAGGTGAGTCTCGGTCCGGGTAACTTTTGGAGCCACTGAATATAAAGTATTTCTCCTGTTTCACGGCTGCTACAGTTATAAGTATATGTGTCAAGTGAATAAGTTATTATACTTACAATCATCCAAGTCAGCATTCACTTTCACATTACCGTCGTCTGCTACACTAACAGTAAATAGGAAAAAGAAACAAAGGAACGATTTCATTTTTGCGATTTGAAGCTTTCGGATTATTTACGAATTTATTTACTATCCTAAATATTTTAAATGATTTAACTACGTTTAAACAGAGTACCACTAAGTATTAATGATAAATGCGCTATTTTATGACATTCAAATATAACTCGAATGGTTCGTGGTCGGTATAATAATTTCCTCCTATTTTATGCGAGACCACAGTGAATGCTATGCTAAACATGGCTTCGTTTTTCATCGCCATGATGAGAAACGAATCCATGTTTAGCATAATTCATTGAAGCTTATGGTTAAGTAATAATAGCCTTTAGATTAAGTAAGGCTTTTTTTTTTGGATGATTACCACTCGCATTACAGCACACTAAGGCTGGTTACTGCTTAACCGGACTATCCTGTGGTGGCCAAATGGTGGTCAAATGAATTTAAGGCCCCCAGCCAGAGCTTAAGAACTAAGTTAAATTAAACTAAATGACCGCTCACTAGGGCATCCGCTGTGGAATGCGGACCTCGGCTTAGCGGCGTCATTTCGGAAGGACAGCAAGGGACAGGCTGGGTCATATCATTATTATTTTGGGACGAATTTAAAACTACTGGCTCTGCGACGCGGACTGGCTCGGTAATTAAGGGCAGGGAAAGGTTTTACAGGGACGTCGCGACGGGTCTCGGCGGCGAGGCCGGAAAACGGAACGCGGTCTGTTTTTGTATTTACGAAGCGTGCTGGTTTCCCTACAGCTTTCTTGTATCTTAGTGATGGCGTCGTCGGGTTCGACAAGGGTATGCCGCGGACGGCGAATCCTACTAATCTGTGAGGAAGCGTATCAGGTAGCCGATGCGATAAGGGTGTTTGGATGTTTTGATGCAGTTTCGATGAAACGTTGGGATAGACGTTTCATGAACTGCTTCACTGTCGGGATCTTGAGATCGACATGGATTCGCTCATTCCTAATGAACCACGGGGCGCCCGTGGCCTTTCGGAGAAACCGGTTTTGAAGTACTTGTATCCTATGGATGTGTTACGACTTTGCGTGCGCGAAGATGGCACACGCAAGGTCATGATCGGGCGTAAAAATCGCAACTTCATCTGCGCAAGTTTAGTACAATGTTCTCCCTTTTCACTTAGGGGGTAGAATATCCAAAACTCCATTCTTAAGTTCACTTTTGTTCCTAGTCTCAGTAGTTTCTGCTGTGCGGTGATACGACAGTCAGTCAGTTTGACCTTTATAAATGTTACACCCAAATATTGAAAACGCGAACGATTTTTAAATGTCCTCTCCGTCGTTGTGCAAATGTGTGTTATTAAATACTTCTTATTGAACTGACAAAACCAAGACCTGTAACGAAAACTTATTACACGATTGACGATTTTCTTAATGATGATTCACTAACTGATTGAAATATTTTTATTCTGATTGACATACTTATTGTAATCTGCTCATTGTCTTGTTTTATTTTATTATTGATGTCATCACGCTGACATTTTTTTCTTATTTTTTTAATAATATTTATATTGTAATTCCAATGATCTGCCACTTATTTTTTAATTTATATGTGAAGTTGTAAACCTTTGCATGCCCATGTGTGGCGGTAAAATATGGTGAACTTTATAATTATAAAAATACCTATGAACTACACCCATGTTTGCAACAGATATAATTAGATTCGTCTGCACAGCCAAAGTGACAGGCTATACGAATTTTGGAAAGAAACAAGGTGGCGGTCGCCGTGAGGTAAGTGAATCATGTGGGTTACCAAAATAAAGGGATCGAGGAGACAAGGCCAACTTACTAAGAAGTAGGAAATACTACAATTTACTTTCGTTAAAAAACCCGACCGCCAATAAAGCTAAAACGTTTCAAACAAGTCAAATCTAACTTCTTCTGTTCAGTCCATCCAAAGGTTGTCTGTAAGAGATTGCCCTGTGCGATAAGACCGCCCATTGTACACTTGTTTTTTTATTAAACGTTTTTTTACTATGTTTGTAATGAGGTGTACAATAAAGTATATAATAAATAATAAATAAACAAGTCACGTTTAAAGCACGCATAGTTCGTGGCATCAAAACTAGGACTGAACTATGCCAAGTTCACACATGCGTACATGCTCAACGTTTTTACGTTTATTCGAGCAAGATTTTACATTATAAATTAGTACTTTACTTACTTTACTTTACTCACGTGCCTTAATTTATGTTTGATAATATTTGCTCATCGAACATCAATGTACAGAGTGAGACAATGTAAGAACCGCCATAAAAATAAATGCTAGCAACCACACCGGACTGTTTGAAAAGTGACTTGACGGGAAACTTTTAGTCGTATTTGCATTCGGTTTTTTTATATTCACATATTTTGGTAGCTTCGCTTTCGACTTATGATGAATACCTAATGACCGTAAAAATACAATTCCGTCTCGTATCTCCGAATTGTCGTAATCTAATAAATCTGATTGATGAAGGTTAAGATGTACATATTACAGGAAAACAACAAATCGATGTCTTCTTTCAAGGAACGGCAGCTCTAATTGTTTTCACTATTAAGAATTGGCCAAACTTTGTATCTAATGAAAATGAAGCATAGCCGTGTATAAAGAAGAAAGAAAGTTTATTTGCGCCAAGCATGACGCACACCAAAAAATAAAACAAACAAAATTACAAAAGTTATGCAGGTTGGGAACGGCCATCCCTCAGCATGATGCTGGGACTCGTGTGCGAGACAGAGCCACAGCGCTGGTATTGAGCATTAATATAATAATAATAATATATGTTGGGACAACTCACACACGGTCATCTGATCCCAAACTAGGCAGAGCCTGTGCTATGGCAACCAGACAACTGATAAACATACTTATATATTTCTAAATACATACATATTATAGACAAATTACACCCAGACACAGAACAAATGATCATGCTCTTCACACAAAGATTTGTCCTGAGTGGGAATCGAACCCACGACCTCCGGTTTAGCAGTCAGGGTCACTACATTGTTGCTTGTATCATGAATTCATGACATACACTTCGTCTGTACCTACCATGAAAAGATATTTTGAATTATATTTCGTAAAATAATTGTAAACACTGTTACAGTTACTGTCACTGTATTTAACCTATTTAACTTAATGTGAATAGTTCTAAGTTAAAATTGTTCATAATTTTTCATTGTAAATTTTAATTATTATTTGTTTTTCTTATTGTTTCCATAGCAGTTTATACGTATAGTATAGTGCATGTAGTGCTCTTCTTTAAGTGGTGAGGCCCTTAAACTTAAGTCTGGAGTGACTTCTCTTAAATGTTATGGTGTACCTACTCATTGTTGAAGAGCCAAATATAATAAATAAAAAATACACATGCGTCAGTGGTCATCACTTCGTGCGGAAAACCACACGAAGCTAAATATATATTTTGTTATTGTATTTGACGTCTTCTGATGTACTCAAATCATCAAAGTACCTAAATTTATGAAGTGCCTCATAATGGTTTTCCTTTCAATCGTTTGTGCCTACATGAGGAAAACCACTGGCTGTGTTTATTAAAGCAATTGAATTACTGAATTTATTAGTTGATATAAGTATACCTAGATATGTATTGTGTTTTATGGGCCTTAGTTGCCTGAAATTAAGGCTCTATTATCATTGTTATTTTATTATTATACGTCGCAGCCAACTGGCTTAATTTGACGAAAGAACTGCTGAATAAAATACTGCATCCCGGTATCAGTTTTTCGTGCGATTTGAACAATTAGAAAGGCCCGAATTACAACCATCGGGCAGTTGCCCAACGGACACAACAACCGCCCGGTCGGAGGATCCTCCCTTTTCAATTGAGGTTTACGGGACTTTACTCTCAGTTCTTTATACCTCCAAATTTTTATTATTATTTATTTAGGTAACCAACAGCAACATCATTTATTATATTACAGATTATTCGTTGCACAGCTTTATATGGCTAATAATAATTTTCCATGTGTAACTAGAATACAATATACCATCAACTGGGACCGACTCCAGAATCCTGGATAGTACTGAGTAATTCCAAATTGAAAAGTTCTTATCGGTTTCCCGGGTCACTTGCCCGGGTTCGAACCCACAACCTCATGCTTGAGAGGGATTAACCACAGCGCCATCACCACCTTTTAGGAGGAATCATAAGTAGTAGTTCAATAATAAGAAAACAACAAAAAAACTAATTTAATCACAGATTTCTGTATGTTTTGCGTGTAATTGAAGTGTTTTATAATAATGTTTTAAAACTTAATCAAACAAATTTAATAATTCGCTAAAAATGTCTACATAATTTCATTTGTCATAATATTATCTGTGAGTGGAGCCAATGTTTCTGTGCGCGACTGCACGTCCTGTAGCGATATGAGATTGATTATTGTAAGTAAATTTTAGGAGCCAAAATGTATTATTTCATACTAACTCCTGCCACCCTTATTCTTGGAAATGATTTTTCATTCATTCCTCATCGCATACGATCTATCCATGTTTTCTTTGTCCTCCCTCACACTCTTTATCCCTCCAACTTTACTAAACCAAACATTTTACTAATGAAAGAGAGCATACACATTTATTCAGTACGAACTTAAAGGGTTACGTGTCATAATCCCGAAATTTCATAATACCTTTGGCTGAAATACCGACGTCCAAAACAACGAAATTCAAAATATCGAAAGTTTTAAATGCCGATAGCCGTTATATCGAAACATAAAATACCGATGTCCAAATGCCCGAAAAGATGAAACCCCGAATGGACGAAATCCCGAATGGGCGAAATACCGATGGAAGAAATCCCAAAGAGCGGCGACGTAGTTTACGCGATCATTCATAGATGGCACTAGAACACAGTTATGACATTCTGCATGAGTGGGCATTCTGCTTGGTATAAACTCATTTGGTCTAATTTCATTTTATTATCGTTCATGGGATATAATCAACGTGGGATATACCAACTCTTGATATAATTTCTTTACATATAACATTTATTTCTTCTAACGTTGTTTGATATAACGTTTATGTAATCGAAAGTCATTTGGTCTAACGTTTAATATATATAAAAAACGTCATTATGGTTAACACCCCGACTCTAAGTACTCCGACTCGGATAGGTTAGGTAAGGTTAGGTTAGGTTTTTCTTTTTTTAAACTTCCCAGAAATAGCCCGCAAAGCGGGGCTCCATCGAACTATCTTAGCGCAGGTGGTAATCAGATACTAGTTATGTTTTTATATCTTTTGAGTGTTATGTCAAACGATTTTATATTTAATGTATGTTATGTCTCCTTTTTTGTCATTGTCTTAGAGATTTTAGACTTTGGGGTGTTATTTCGAACTTCGGGCTATGGATCCTAGGGATTTCGAACTTCGAGATATGGATCTTCGGGGTTTTAAGCTTTCGGGCAAATGAACTTTCGGGATTTCAAACTTTCGACCAAACTATCATTCGGCGTTTAATTTTTCGGGATTTCGTCCATAGGTATTTTAAAATTCGATCTTTAAAATTTCGGTATTGCAATACGTACCCACTTAAAGGCACACACACACGCAGACCTCGAGGCTCACCCCAACTACCAGAAAATGAAGTAAGTCTATTACCAGTGAAATTAGTACCAAATGATTTTAGTGCAGCCTTTTTCCGCTGCTGGGCCTGCATAGCCATTCAGCATAATAGTAGCCTTTCTATTATCGAATGAATTATTGTAATCGGATCTTTACTTCAAGAAATTTCCTCGTACCTCGACATAGTAGTCTCATCTTTTTACGTGTATTGGAATTCTTATATATTTTTTTCAGAACCATTACCAAATGCATACAAACTTGCCTTTGCAAAAAGAGGAATACGAATATGGAACTGTATTCAAAGTCAAAGTCAAAGTATTTATTTCAAATAAACCATTATCAGGTACTTTTGAATTGTCAAAGTCAGTCCGTCAAAAACATGAAGCTATTTGCACGTTCGCAAGCGTAGATCTCTATGGAGAAGAACGTGCAAGAAACTCCACGGACACTCTTTTAAATCATTTTATGTTTACAAAAATCCTGGTTACATACACCTTGTTACTTCTATATATGAGAACAATGTAAAGAAAGAAAAAAAAAACAATTTATAGTATGAAATATTAAAATGAGGCAGTGGCAACCAAGGGATGACCAGTCTCCACTGACGGCGCCAGTCTCCAAAGATGAGCATCTTTATGAGGAAATAAACCTCTAGAAGACTGCGACGGAAGGAGAAGAACTTAATACAGAATTAAAGATAAGAATGCTTGGAAACATGCTGGTCCTGCTCCATAGGACGATCTAAGGTGTAGTAGACAAAGTCAAACTTGTTGATTTATTTACTGTATATATACTGGTGTACTTTCGTTTTTTTTTTTAATATGTAATTTAACTCGCACACTGATCCATTTTTGTTAATTATATTGTTAATATGTGAGTACCAAGTCCCTTGCTAGCAAACTTAATTTTATCTCTGCTGGTATTGCTTTGTTGTACCTATTAGTATATAAGTGTGTGCTGCATATTAGTGTTATGTTGGGTGCATTGTGCTCACATAATATAATCAATGTATGTATACTTACATAGTATTGTAAAACTTATATTTGAAAAGAGTAACTATAGAGTTTCTTGTCCGTTCTTCTCCATAAGAATTAGGAATCTACTTTTTGCGAATGTACAACTAGAGTTACTAATATTTTAATTTCAAACTGTAAATTTGACGTTCAAAAGTGTCTTTTAATGGTCTAGTTGAAATAAATGAATTGACTTTAACTTTGACGAGCACTATTGAAAAATATTTCGGTCATTCAAAGGTTGTCTGTAAAAGATCGCTTCTAACAATACGACCGCCCATTGTTGCACCCTTCTATTTTTATGATCCTCATGCAATTTTTGTACGGTGTACAATGAAGAGTATTTCTATTATTTTCTGACTCATTCTCGACTTGTATACGAGCTGTTTAACAATTTTGAGCAAATTCCATTCATCTTCATATCTCTTTAAGTTTACCATTCTCAAGAACACCAATCACGCGTTTCTAAACGTTGGGCCAGCTGATTTAGTCCCGCACTTAAACACCCAGTCTGAATTACTGTGGCGGAATGGCTGCATAAAAAAATTAGAAAGCTATTTAATTAAATGAATAAGTGAGGTATATGTGGTCGGCTACCCGTCGAACTGGATAGAGCTGAATACCTATATTTAACTGCTAAACTGCGTATTTGACTCCCACAACCCAATGACTGGTTACACGATGCCCCTGGCCAAGAGTGATCTCAGATTTTCTGGCTTCCGAAGATCGTAACAACTGCCTACAAATGACAGCTGCAGCCGGACCAACATGCTTACAGAGGCACGAAGGAGCCTCGGTATGTGATGGGTGGTCTCCCATCTACGGACCAATGTGCGCAAGAGTCGCGTATTGTAGGCAGATCGACCCGTGCGGCGGTTAATATTAAGCCACGAACTCTGCCAACTGTGTTAAAAATACATTAAAAACAAAAGGGGGACAATGTTTTAACTGTACCCAAGCGAATTGCGTCTTACAAGGTCTTGCCAGACTATGTCCTTGTTTAACATCTAGCTACCCAACTTGTTACGGCATTTATTTTACAGTATGTTATTAAAATTGGGGTCGTAAATTAACTATGATGTTTTATTTTTTGTACATCTTCATACACTGGTTTCATCACTCCAATTATTTGAGCATACGGCGACTCTTCATCGCGTCTTGGTGGTTGACTGTCTCCGTGTACCAAGCTGAGATCCGCATATACAACTTGGTTTACAGTGGTCTGAAACAAAAAAAAAAAATTAAATTAACAATTGGTTAAAGAAACAACGTGTTTCACTCGTCTAATAAAAAAAAACCCTAACTAGTACATGTCAATGCGAAAGTGACTTTGTTTGTAACGGCTCACCTGAATCGCTCTACGATTTTGATTAATTTTGCTGCGGAGATAAATGCAATGGGGTACTGGATTGAGTCACAATTTATCTCTACATTAAAATCTCTCAAGAAATTTTATAATTTTACGTAGTTTGCAAGTATCCGGAAACAAACATAGGTTAAAGCTAAGTTAAGTCTTACATAAGTATTTAATTCCATTGTTTCTACTGGGTGAGAATTCCGATGACAATATTTTTTGACACTCATATAAATCACCAATATTATAACAAACATCACTATCACGGATGGGATCACGTACATAATAAACACATTGCTCAGAGAAGACTTCGTCAGTTTGTCAGCACTTTCTGAAATCAAAATAATACTTTTGTTATTATCTACAGAAAAAATAAATAGTATAATCAACAGCGCGGCCAAGGTATACGTTATTCATCCTACTCTTTACCGTAGGTCTTCGGCAAGAAAGAAAAATGGGAATTTCTGTAAAAAGTACCATCGTAGTTTTTTTGTCATCTGAAATAGAGTAAGAACTTTTTCTTTTCGGTTTTATGGTCAAGTCATAAATATACCTCGAATATTCCAAACGAAGTTTCGAAAAGTTATTTGTCATTCATTTTTAAAAGTATGCCGGTTGTGTTTGATCTCATTTGAATCGTCCCGATGGGTCTTATACATAGTTGAAAACAAGAGTCTGATGATGAAGACAAGAATGGTGGAAAGCGGTCAAACATGTTTGTCGCAATTGCTGACCCAGAGTCCGACACAATTTAAACCTACCGTATTACGGCTAACGCATAGTATTAATATGTGGGCTTGAGTATTTCTTTAGACAAAGTATAAAGAAGTTATTTTTCGTCGCGACGTCTGGGCTCATTTGAATCATCGTACTGATGGGTACCATTCACTGAAGTTGGCAACAATGGTCTGATGATGGAAACCATAAAGGTGAGTAGTGGCTCTCTTAGTTGACTACTCCTATACCGATCGTGTTTGGGCTCAAATGAATCGTACGGGTGGGTACTATTCATTGTAGCTGGTAATTGCGATCGGCTGATGAAAACCAGGGTGAGTAGTGGCTCTCTTAGTCGACTTCTCTTATACGATGGGTATAAGAGAAATCAACTAAGAGAGCCATTGTTTGGGTTACATATACTAGTAGCTAATTGAGAGATCCACCGTTCTGGTCTCCATCATCAGATCCTTGGTAGATACAATGAATATTGCCTATTACAACGGTTCAAATGAGTTCAAACACGTGGTTATGCAAGCGACAGTATATTAAAAATACAAAGCTTTTCTATACTTCGCTTGAACAACCACTCAAAACTATATTTATGAGTTCGCCAACGAAATTAAAAAAAATATTTCTCTTACATTTCTGACGACAAAGAAAGTACGATGTATGATTTCTGTCGGAGTTGGGTAAATATTGTAAGTTACCATTCTTATTTATTTTGAAATGAGCAGAAATATGACCATATATGTAGATCTAACACTAAACATCGCTAAAATCTCAAAGTAACGGCTAGGTCTTTTGTTAAATATGTTTTTAGGAACACAACCAGTTCCGTATATCCAAGTTAGCAGCTTCGAAAGACCTGTTCTAACTGCGTGCAGCTCGGAAAACATCTTAATTTTCAGTCATTTTTAATTAAGATTTAGGTGTGATGGTTTTAAACGGTGTAATCCTCGGAAGAAGGCAATCAGTTTAAGCGCAAGCGTAGCTCTAATCATTTCCCTTAACTATCCTCCAAACTTGAGGAATACCAAAATAGGTTCATATCCTCTTCGAAAGTTGTGCAATTTGCAAGGCTACAATTTTTAAAGTACATATTCGGTTTTTTGGGAAAAATGGCTCAAGTTTGAAGTGCTCTACCTCAATACCTTGTGAACTTATAGAGCTACGCTTGCGCTCAGATTGTAGCAAATTTTGTTTACATTAAAAATATACTGATTAACTTTCTCCGTTGAATGCACCATTTAGGAGAATCAAACCTAATCATCTGCCTAGCCTTTTTCCAATTATATTGGGGTCGGCTTCCAGTCAAACCGGATTCAGCTGAATACCAGTATTTTACGTTGAGCGGCTGCCTACCAGACCTCCACAAACCATTAACTGGGTAACACGGTACTCCTTGGCAAGACTGGTGTCAGATTATCTGGCTTCTGACTATCCGTAACGACTGCCAAAGATCTACAAATGACAGCCAGGACCAACGGCTTAACGTGCTTTCCGAGGCACGAAGGAGTCTCGTTATGTTAAACTGGTCACCCATCCACAGACCAAGCTCGGCAAGCGTTGCGTAACCTTAAAGATCGACCCATGCGGCTGTTACTATTTAACCACGAGCTCCTCCGAGAATCAAACCTAAATTTTACAAATAACCGAACATTAAGAAGTTTGGTCGAGCACCACGCAGTTAGCACAGGCTTTCTTTCTTTCTTTCATATGGAGTGAAAGTTTTTTTTAACATAGTTATTTACAACCGTTTTAATAAATACTTAACTAACTATATACACTTAAAATAAAAACTCCTAACTATAAAATGGCGTCAAATAATTCGTCCGCATCGCTATCGACTGGAAGTGAGCCCAAAAGACTGGCGGCATTGCCACGTTGTATGGCAATGCTTATCCTCTGCCCGAGGTAAAAGCCAAACCTTGGGTCACGCGAAGTGATATGTATATCTTTCATATTAAAAAAAACCGAACTTCGCGATTTTAATTATTATTATTATTATTATATACTTTATTGTACACCTCATTACAAACATAGTAAAAACGTTTTAAAAAAACAAGTGTACAATGGGCGGTGTTATCGCACAGGGCAATCTCTTACAGACAACCTTTGGATGGACTGAACGAAAGAAGTTAGATTTAGGGCGGTCAGTGTACAAACATCATAAACAATATAAATTAGACATAATAATATAAAATACACACAATACTAAATAATATACTAATAAATATCAAATATATAAATGGGAAAGGAGAAGAAAAATTATAGTGAGAGGTAATGCTCCTTCACCAATTTTTTAAACATTGGTAGCGTTTGTGCACGCCTCCCATCTATTGGGCTGTTTCTCTTTGTATATTTTTTCTCTTATAAGAGTTTTGTGTCCATAAATAAATAGAATTGATCCCTCTTACTTGTCGCTGTTTCTATGCTACCATACTGCGGCGATGTTACAACATTGGAAATTAAACTAGTTTTAGTTGTCAAGGTTCCTTCATCAATGACTGACATTCCTGTCGTTTTCTTCATTATTGGATTGTCTGTTACCAGTGGTTGATCAGTCGCAACAAACGGGATACCTGCAAAACACATTCATTCGTTTTAGAATTATAACTGTTGTTTGACTATCCTTACTGATATCACATAGCAGTGGCAGCTTTTCCAAGAAACAATTGAAATAAATAGACAAGAGAACATACTGTAAACCCTTAATACTAAATACATATTACGAACCCTACTTAGTTAAAGTTACATACATGTCTATTTATCGAATTATACTTCTTGGCCTCTCTTACACAACTTTTGTGTATCCAAAACAATAGAAGACCTTAAATTGTCCCTTTAGGAACACCATTACAAGTCAAGATCAAATTTAAACAAATTAATCTTTTATTTATAGCTTAAAGACAAACAAAAACAATTGTTTTGCGAATTGAAATACTGTTTTATAGCGTGCATGTCAGTATTTATTTATTATATTCTTAACAAGCTTTTACCCGCGACTTTGTACGCGCATTTCCCGTTATTTCACGTTCCTGTAGGAATTTCGGGAAATCCTCTCTTAGTGCTCCCCTACACTTCCCAAGGAACCAAATACATGCCAAATTTCAGCTTTCTACGACCAGTAGTTTCGGCTGTGCGTTCTCCATCAGTCACTCAGTTACGGAAAAGTTTTATATATATTGATTGATTGTACAAACATTGTACATATTCACAGGAAAAACATTATTCTCTACCCTAAAGAAGAATGTTTTTGTGGTATTCTAAAGAGAGGGAGTATCATGATACTTACCTGAGCAGCCGCTCTTAAGGTCCATATCAATAACGCATGGTTGAGTGAGTTCTAAACACTCGTTGTTATCTGTAATACAATTAAAACAGTCAAGAAGTATTTCACTCCATTCGCAAATAGAATTCCCCGTAACTGAGGGTCTCTCAATATAGTCTTCCCTTTAATCTTCATAGCAGTCAACGATGAACCATAAAAAATATCGGATTATAATGAACTATAAGTCTTGTATAAAATTAACTTACACTCATATCCTTTGTCGTTCATTTTGTCAATATTCATTGCTTCAATGATCGTTAACTTACAACATCCATTATTTGTTTTTAATTCTATGAAAATTGACATTTGTTCATTGGGTAATGGTTGCCGAATATTGTAGAGATCTTTTCCTTTTTTATCATTTCTCAAAATTGTTTGCTTAACTGATGACTCATTGTCTAAAGGTAAGTGCAAAAATATGATATTGTTTATTTTCATGATATTAATTATTAGGTTAAATTGCCGCGAAAAAAAACAGATTTTGTTTAAATATAAAGCGTAGGTACCTATTTGAATTTAGAATTGCAATTCAAATCGTCGCTCTGCTGGTCCCGCTCCATAGGACAATCAAGGGTGTAGACAAAATCCAACTGGTTGAGTTATGTATTAACTTTATTAAATATACTGTTTCTTTTTTTTGTGTATCTATTTTTCTGTTGACTCACACACTGTTTAATTAATGGTTCCAATGTTTGTAAATATGTGAGTACCATTTACCTAAATTTCTTTAGAAAATGAATAAGTTTACCTCTGCTGGTGATACTTTGTTCTTATAAGTAGCATACTCTGGGTGCATCGTCCTCACATAATATTAAATTAATTTTTGTATACCAAATTTTGTAAAATCATTATTTGAAAGGAGTAACTATGGAGTTTCTTGTTCGTTCTTCTCCATAAGAATCTACCTTTCCGAATGGACAGTAGAGTCACTTTATTAATGTAATATTATTATTTTTACTGAACTGTAAACGATGACGTTCAAAAGTGCCGTTTAATGGCCTAATTGAACTAAAAGTTTTGACTTTGACTTTGACTTTGTCGGTATTAAAATTAATTGAAAATAACTTTATAAATAGTAGTAGTATAGTAGTTACAATATATATATTTAAAATAGTACACTCTTCCTCTCTCCTACTTTGCTGTGCCCGACAGGGTCCACAATGATCATATTTTTGTAAAACCTACCACCTACATAAGTTCACATGTGGAAAAGCAATAAATATATCGAGTATTGAGCTATAATAAAATTGTAAAATAAAAATCTTTTACAAAGTACAAAATAGCTTTAATTTTGGAAGTCGGTGTTTCTCGTGTGGTTTCTTCGTATTTTGGCATCGACTTCGAATTAAAGTTATTTTGTACTTTGTAGTGGTTTTTATTTAGAATTCAGTTGTATTTTTTTTTGTATATTTTTTTTAACGATAGGTTTATGATCCGTTGTCCATTTAATTAATCCCTAGGCCAATAAAACAAACACGCTTACCTGATTCATTTATCGTGTAGATCGCGTCAGGAGACAAATTATAGAAATGTATTCTTGCACTCAAGTAAGCTCCGTGTGAGTAACCGAAATAAAATGGAGTCCGTATTAATTGTTTAGCTAAAACATTCAAATCAGTTATAAAATCAGTCGTGTGTCTGACCGTCTATCTGTTACAGCCAATTTACACTGAAAGTACTGGACCAATTTAGTTCTTTGGTACACATTTGAACTTCTGAAATAATCTAAGGCAGACCTGCCGGTCGATTCTGTAAACATGTTGAAGTGAAGGCTTAGGTGAAGAGATCACGAGGTGAGCTGTCAAACCATATAATCAAGATGGAATGACAGCTCACTTCGTGATTACGTGACACCTTTATTATAGTAGGCGCCAGATAATCGTGGAATATCGGTCATTGACCCACCTACATTTATTGACATTGTTAATTTGAAAAACGGAATTAATGACACAAAACTGTCCCGAATCATCATCTCTCGTGATCCTTAACATTGTCTAATAATGAAAAACGATTCATATTTAATTGTTCAGGTACCTATGAGCAGTTATTAGGGAAAGGTCAATATACTTTATTCCACATTTATCTGGCGCCTACTATATATGGATTGACAGCTCACCGAGTGTCACCCAAGCGTTCACTTCGACATTTTTACAGAATCGGCCGGCAGATTATTTATATTATATGTAACTAAGTAAGGGGTTGAGCTTATCATAGATTGTTATCTATGATAAGCTCAACGATTTATCTTGTGAGGTATTCTTACGGTCGGCCCTGATATCCCAAACACAGACGTGGAATATAAATGAATATTTTTTAAATATGTGGTCACTCGAACTGTGCCGCGAAATAACAAATGAAAGGGCTTATTTTGAGGGTCTCAAATACATTTATTCATAATTTAAATGAAAATAATATTAAATTTATTTAGGAAAATTGATGTCAATTGAGGAGCTCGTGGCTGAAAAATAACAGCCGCACTGGACGATCTTCAAGAGTTCAGTCAGTGGATGGGTGAGCACATTAGAACGATGGTCCTGACTGTCATTTCTAGATGTTTGGCAGTCAGCACGGATAGTCAAAGGCCAGAAAATCTGACACCAGTCATGCCAAGAACCAGTTTAACTGGAAGCCGACCCCAATGAAATTGGAAGAGGCTAGGCAGATGATGTTCATGAAATTGATGACAATTCCCCTTATCTCCGAAACGAATAAGCCTAAAATTTAATTTTCAGAAAAAGTTCTTAACTTTTAATATTACGGGAAGTAAAATTTTATCATGGTTTTGAAGTAACGTATGTTGTTTGTGTTTTTGTGATTAAAAGCACAAACAACACAACGACAACAACACAACACAATTAAGTCGTTACTAGTCATCGGAATCAGTGATAACTGATAACACTTATAATAATTATGACGCCGACATCTACCTGATTGCTGCAACATAGAAGTCTATGTCAAATTGTGACAACTTGGTTCCCGTGAGATATTTTAACAAAATGAGCTCGTTTTCTCGAGCATAGAATTATTAAATGAAGTTTGAGCTACACGATAACTGACAAATGCTTGCACTGTCTGGACAGGTCCACTCAAATCTGTGTGGTACTTTCCTCAAAAGACCACTTCAGACATTAACCTACGTGGTTCTCATATGATTTGACCAGTACGATTGTATGGACTTTAAAAGAGACTTTGACCTCTGAGTTTGTTTTGGTGTTTCAGGGTAGTCAGGTAGGAAACACCGGCCTCATCTAGTTTAAAAATGACCAAAAAAGATTGACGTGTAAAAGTATTATGTATTTACTTACAAAATAAATATGACGGCGCTTCGACGTTTTGAGAGTGTCAAGAAAACGTCAAGAATGACAGCGGACATTTTGACAAGCGTGGGTTGACGTTTCTTCACTCTGACGCAACCCCGGGCTCTTTTGCATGATACCCAAGCAAGACGTGTTCGGTGGAGCGTCGCTATATTTCGATTGATTAGGAAGTGCTGATTGTAATTGTGTTGGTATTTTGTTAAAATAATAATCGTGCATCGTTAATCATCCTTAACACGTGGTTTTAATTCTCCTCGCCCGCATACCCACGATAGCTTGGCAGTCGCAATGAACCTAGAATTGGCTGATGATGGCCTATTGCCTTTATCAGAAGTGGGATGTGAAGGGCTTGCTTCAGAGGAGAATAGTCGCACGAGATCCTCAGCGCCGGCACCAGAACCAAGCCTGTCTCAACAGATGGAGCTGTTTTTATCACGATTGATGGCTATATCACAGCCGCAACCCTCGAGCAGCACGTCTACCCAGTTGATTGAGTTTGATCCTGACGGCAACGAAGCGGACATCGAAGGTTGGTGCAACGTGACAGAAATCATAGTCAACAACCGTAAGTTAGAAGGTGCAGAATTGCTTTTGTTACTTACACGTGCACTCAAAGGCCGAGCTACTACCTGTCTAACACGGCTACGGGCATCGCAGCTGACATGGCCTCAAATAAAAGAAGTATTGCTTTCGAAGTTTGCTAAACCTATGCTGCCACAAGATTACTTCGATGAAATTCTACGTTTTCAAGTTGGTGTTAAAGAAACCGCGAGCGAGGCGGCCATTCGCCTTTGGAACATCATCGAACGCATCCCGCGGATGGAGATGTCCGAAGATGTTACAACGGGATTCGTGTCTTCAGTTTTATGCCAAAAGGAAGCCGTGATTCGCCGTGAGCTCCACTCTCATAACCTAACCACTAGATCTCAATTTCTGCGCGTTCTTAACGGCATTTCACTGAAACGAAGGCATGAGGGTAGCGATAACCATGATGCGAACGTGAAAAGGACCCGATTCAACGAATCACGCTTCATGGGAACATGTCACCGCTGCGGTACTTCGGGTCACAAAGCGATAGACTGCCGCAAACGAAGAGAAGAGCCAGCTACTTCAGAGAAGCCGCACGACAAAACATCCAGAGCCGCTGATAAACCAAGACCAATCACCTGCTTCGTGTGTGGACGACCAGGACACTTGGCGTCGGCGTGTCCAGATCGAGCGGGAGGCGGCGGAGCAGCGGGAGTCAAAGAAGTCCATGTGTGTGAACGCAAGGCATCGAGGAGCACCTTGACTACATCATCCGGTGAGCCAGTTTCCTTCCTTTTTGATAGTGGATCGGCTTGTTCATTAGTAACGAACAGCTACGCCGAGAAGTTCCCAGGTACTGCGCAGAATGATTTAGTTTATCTGACGGGCATAGGTAGGGGAGATGTAGAATGTTTTTCGCAGGTAATTAGCCCCATCAACGTCCAAGGCCTTTCGCTCTCAGCATTGTTTCACATAGTACCTGATGGCACCATTGCTGAACCAGTTATAATAGGTAGGGATATATTAGAGTATAACGTACACGTGCATATGGATAAAGATCAAGTTACTTTTTCTCAGCGTAAAGAAGTTAATTTTTCGGAAAAATCTAGTAACATTGATTTAATGAATATTGATACAGATTTACGGGGTGATGACAAATTAGCATTGACTAGAATTTTAGAAAAATATAGTGAGTTCTTCACAGACGGTATACCAACGCGACGAGTCACGACAGGCGTTCTTCGTATAGACCTTATTGACCCAAATAAGATCGTGCAAAGGCATCCCTATAGATTAGCACCCGCGGAAAAAGAAATAGTGAATGAGAAAATAGAGTCCCTATTAAAAGCGGGCGTTATTCGGGAAAGCAGTTCTCCTTTTGCTAGCCCTATTTTATTGGTCAAAAAGAAAGACAACACTGATAGGATGTGCGTAGACTATAGGGAACTCAACGCTAACACGCGTCCCGAGCATTACCCGTTGCCCCGTATTGACGAACAAATCGACCGTCTTCATGGCGCGCACTATTTCACGGCATTAGATATGACATCTGGTTATCACCAATTAGTCGTTGACCCCGATAGCATAGCAAAAACGGCATTTGTGACGCCGGATGGTCAATTCGAATATTTGTCGATGCCGTTTGGGTTACGGAATGCCGCTTCCGTATATCAGCGGTGCATAAACACAGCTCTAGGTCCCCTAAAAGACAAGGTAGCGATGGCCTACGTGGATGACGTCATGTGCTATTCAAATGACGTCACAGCAGGGCTAGAACGTCTAGACCTAACTTTGAAAGCTCTCACTGACGCGGGTTTTTCGTTGAACTTTAAAAAGTGCAAATTTATGAAAAAGGAAATAGATTACCTCGGATATATCATAAAAGCAGGAGTAATTACACCGAACCCTAGAAAGATACAGGCTTTAGTTGACGCTCCGACTCCAAAAACAGCTACACACGTCAGGCAATTTTTAGGCCTAGCTTCTTACTTCAGACGGTTCATACCAAATTTCACCCGTATAGTAGGACCTCTTTACCTATTGACAAAATTGAAAGGGCCCATCAAATGGACTGAGGCTCACAATGATATCCATAAAAAGATAGTTGATATTCAGACGTCAGAACCGGTGTTGACAATATTTGATCAAGATTCGCCCATTGAACTTCACACTGACGCTAGTTCAGAAGGCTATGGGACTATATTGATCCAGAGGAAAGATAATGTTCCTCACGTGGTATCTTACTTCAGCCGTCGAACGTCCGACACGGAATCGAGATATCATTCATACGAGTTAGAAACCCTGGCGGTCGTTCGTGCAGTTGAAAATTTCCGGCATTACTTATATGGTCAGCACTTTACTGTCTTCACCGACTGTAATACTTTGAAAGCATCCAAATCAAAAACCGACTTAACTCCACGCGTACACAGGTGGTGGGCTTTCTTGCAAGCGTACAATTTTGACATTGTTCACAAGCAGGGCGTTAGCATGAGCCACGCTGACTATCTATCTAGAAATCCCGTTTTGGAGCCCACACCTAGTTCTCAGGGAGATGAGTTAACTGTTGCTACAAATAGGAATAAGAAAGTTCACTTTATAGAGTTACATCAGGGTTGGCTAGCTGTAGAGCAAAAACGTGATAGCGAAATTTGTGACCTTATCAGCAAACATAAAAACAACGAATTGCCAGAAGCGATTGCACACACATATGACGTGCAGAAGGGCATACTGTATAGGAAAATTGAACGCAATAGAACCAGCTCTTAGTTACCAGTTGTACCAAGATCCCTGACTTGGACACTTATTAATCACGTTCACACAGAGATTATGCATCTTGGCGCCGATAAGACGCTTGACAAAATATATGAACAGTACTGGTTCCCACAAATGTGCAAGCAGGTGCGTAAGTTTGTAGATTCATGCATAGTATGCAAGGCTTCAAAGGGATGTTCGGGAGCGCAGCAGGTTCGATTACATCCAATACCTAAAGTGTCTACGCCTTGGCACACGATACACATAGACATCACGGGCAAACTAAGTGGTAAAATTGATAGGAAAGAATATGCGTCCGTTATTATCGATTCGTTCACCAAATATGTTATTTTAGATTACACATCTTCTCTCGATGCTGCTAGCGCAATTCAATCTCTTAAAAGGGCAGTTTACCTATTTGGCGCACCGAAGCGCATAATATCAGACCAAGGTAGGTGTTATATTAGTGCGGATTTCAAACGGTTTTGCATTGAGCATAGTATAGAGCTTCACCTTATCGCTACTGGCTCCAGCAGAGCCAACGGTCAAGTTGAGCGCATAATGCGCACTCTAAAATGCCTGCTCACAATAGTAGAGAACGACCCAAATAAAACGTGGCGCGACGAACTTCCCGAAGTTCAGCTTGCCTTGAATAGCACCAGATCCAGAGTAACAGGCTACTCCCCTACGGAATTGATGTTTGGCATACGAGCTAATTCATTAGGAATGTCAACTTTATCCTTGAATGCTGAACCAGAGCCCCGTCTAGACTTAGACACCATTAGGCACAATGCTTCCGAGAACATCAAAAAGGCTGCTTCGTCAGAAGTAGAACGCTTTAACCGGGGTAGAGCAATAGTGAGACCATTTAGCGTAGGCGACTTTGTCTTTATCAAGGGTAGTGAGCGTAACCAAACCAAACTACAGCGAAAGTTCAAAGGTCCTTTTACGATTGTCAAGGTACTAGATCATGATAGATACGAGCTAAGAGACATTGATGGGTCTAACCGAACCTATAAGTACGCCCATGAAAACTTGCGCGTAGTACCCAGGGGCTACGGTGGATTGACTGAAGTTAGCTACTTCGTTAGTCAACAAGGCTGAGGAGGCCGAGATGGCGGAAATCCATATTCATGAGAATGGAATGGCAACATCTGATGATGATAGTGACACAGTATCGGTATCTAGTTCACACACTTTGACCGCAAACTCTGACACCCTCTCTGCCTCCGAACATGATGAGTAGTAAATGGTGAGTTTGTAACAATTGTGCAAATCCTGTCCTTTTATCGAGAATCGATCTAGACCGTAAGGCACTGGATAGGCAGTTGGGAGCGGCGTGGTTGATTAATAGGGCTGGCCTAAACCGGGTCGATGCCTCTGATCAAACCATGTCTTCCTAAGTGGTATGTAGTGTAGTTGATCGACTGGGCTGACCTAAACCGGGTCGACGCCCACGATCAGACTACGACTTCTCTGGTGTGAGCTGGGTGGCAGAATATTGAGCCGGGACTGGCCTATGCGGGTCGACGTTCCGGACCAATTGATTGCAGCAGCTGCGTGTGGTTTTCGTCACTGGTGGAAGGGGCGCTGACGGGTTGTCCGGTCCACCGCACCATGCGAGTTAGTGGGTGGTCGAAGGGGCGCCTGAGGTCAGTTGTCCGCCCAGTGTGTTTAATTTAGATGTGAGGGGTGAAGATCGAGATCTTTTCAAACAGGCAGCATATGTAAATGGGTAGCGAGTCAGGGATGGGCGAGCATGCCCAAACGTGTACTACAGATTTGCATTTGGTCTTTGCAGATAACTCGAGGCTTGAGAAATCGCACGAGGACGTGCGAATGTCAGTCCGGCCGTGACGGCGCTTCGACGTTTTGAGAGTGTCAAGAAAACGTCAAGAATGACAGCGGACATTTTGACAAGCGTGGGTTGACGTTTCTTCACTCTGACGCAACCCCGGGCTCTTTTGCATGATACCCAAGCAAGACGTGTTCGGTGGAGCGTCGCTATATTTCGATTGATTAGGAAGTGCTGATTGTAATTGTGTTGGTATTTTGTTAAAATAATAATCGTGCATCGTTAATCATCCTTAACACGTGGTTTTAATTCTCCTCGCCCGCATACCCACGATAGCTCGGCAGTCGCAATGAACCTAGAATTGGCTGATGATGGCCTATTGCCTTTAAATATCATTTAAAATTAACTTACGGGTATAAACAGCAAAAGGTCGTACGCCACTAGCCGTGATGCTTTTAAAGAGCACAGCAAACACACATATTACTGAATTCATGGTTGAAACAAAAAAGTTGTGACGAATTGAAATGCTACAGTATAACTATTCTATACTAACGTAAAACTTGTAATGAATAGTTTAAATCATCTATCAATGTTATCCTGTTATTTTGATTCGTATGCGCACCGACTAAAACAGCTATAGTACCTACTTAATCTATGTATATGTTACCGGTTTCAAATAACTTTAATTTCGGAAATCGGTATTTTTGGTTGTTTCTTCGTAATTAATTCTTTTTTCGCGATTTCGGTGTTGGTCCCATAATAAAAATGATTGATTACCATGAATACAATGACCTCGTTCAGGTATTTCGTTTACACGTTGTATAAAAGGGAAACTGACTGACATAACAACTCACAGTTGAAACCACTGAGACTAGGAACATGTTATTTCGCACATGACTTCCTGTTTAGAATACTAAAGTTTCACCGTAACGCCTACTCAATTTTAGTTAGCAATTATGCACAAACACGTTTCACTAGCACTCGTGGTCAGTCGTGGTGCTTTCCTCAAAAGACCATTTCAGATACTGATTTGCACGGTCCTCATATAACGTATTGTGAATGTGAGGTCCATATAGATCGCAATATAAGGGGTTCATTTCATGTTAGTCTGGTAGTTTGAGTTCAAATGCAGAAAAGGCAAATGTTCTTACTTTAGTATTGTTCGTCAAATCGTTCCAGTTCGATCCAGCCCGTCCCTAGCTGTCCTCTCCCCAGCGACGCCCTAAGCCGAGGCCCGTACCCCACAGGGGGTGCCCTTAGCGTGTAGTCGCTTAGTTTGTAGGTTTTTTATAAGCCCTGGCTGGAGGCTTTAATATTATATTAAGGCCACCACAGGCAAGCCCGGTTAAGCAGTCGACAACCTTATAGGTTGAACTGCGAGAAGCCACTCAAAAAAAAAAAAAAAAGTCAAATCGTTGAGCTCCTTAAAGTTCTAAGTTTGAGCTACACGATAACTGACAAATGCTTGCACTGTCTCGACAGGTCCACTCAAATCTGTGTGGTACTTTCCTCAAAATACCACTTCAGGCATTAACCTACATGGTTTGTGTGGATTTGACAAGAACGATTGTATGGACTTTAAAAGAGACTTTGACTTCTGAGTTTGTTTCGGTGTTTCTTCTCAGCGTAGTCAGCTAGGAAACACCGGCCTCATTTAGTTTAATAATGACCAAAAAAGATTGACGTGTAAAAGTGTTATGTATAACCTACTTACAAAATAAATATCAAATTCATTATCATTTACTACATGGACACTCAGCCGCTAAGAATCTATTTTATAGGTAGGTACCTACTTTTTTTAACAACTTTTTGTTTTTTCTTCTTCTTAATTTTGTCTTTGCACGGAATACAACTTTTAAATCATTGGAAGCCTTTTATTTTTAATAATTCTGGATATAGAATCCCAACACTTCCTCTTATGATATAGGTGAGCACTAAGGGATTTTTGGAAATTCACCTTTAAGGGGCTAATAGGGGGGAAAATTGTTCATAATAAATCTGCGCAGACATAGTCGTGGGTGAAGTGCTAGTAATACATTAAATATACCTAATATAATAGATTCAGATTCAGATAACTTTATTTGCTCAAACATGTGTGTACCTACATACAATTATAAGAAAATAAATTAATCAAAAACATTTGTGCGGCAGCTTAATTAACGAAATATACCTAATTACTGTAAAATGCCTCCGAATACAAGAAAAATTAATAATATATTGATGCCTATTGAAGCTAAGATTGCACAACTTAAATCTTGAAAAGAGACTTAAATCCTTTTCATATACTAGAGGACCCGTGTTCCGCAGCATTGAAAGCTAATTTGAATGTTCACATCTATAGTAGGCGCCAGATAAATGTGGAATAAAGTACATTGACCTTTCCCTAATAACTGTTCATAGGTACCTGAACAATTAAATATGAATCGTTTTTCATTATTAGACAATGTTAAGGATCACGAGAGATGATGATTCGGGACAGCTTTGTGTCATTAATTCCGTTTTTCATTTTTTTTTTTTTTTTTGGTAAAGTGGAAAAGTAGTTTGTTTTAAACGCAAGCGAACGTTATATTGTTTGAGAGGAACAAACTATTTTCATGATTTTTCTTTCTTACTTTGGTAATCGACCTTCTAATACTTTTTATAAAATCTGACTGGCGCATTATAAGAGCGACTTCGGCCTAATTGATGTCGAAAATCAATATCAAGTCGCAAGATTTAAATAACTATACGCAATTACTTAAAAAGTCATCGTAATATTGTTATTGTAGTTAATTATACACAAAATATTCAAAACCTCCAAAACTAAACTGTTGTTTAGGAGGAAATTGTTTTCCTTTTGTCTCTGTGGTCGATTAATGCAATGAGGTCAGACTTTAAACAGGAAAACAGCATGCCAAACTCAATACCTACATCATGTATCAAATATATTGTTTTAGGCAGCTAAACTCCATTTTATGTTACCTAACATTAGACCCACACTACTTGTTATAGAGAATATGATAATGTACAAACTAAGTCATTATTTCCTTCCAGCAGAGAAACAGAACAATAATACGCACAAACCTGTGTCGCAGACCAAACAGGGGGATATGAAGAGCTGCTGTGAACCTGCCAACAGGGGTTCGAAACAGCTGGGCCCAGCTACAGGCACGTGTGATAAGGATGGCTTCGTGAAGGTGGAGAGGAAGAGGACGAAGAAGCCTCCTAGTCGGAACCAGTGCGGGACCGCGCTGGCAGGACCCAATATGCTGCGTCCGGCAATACCTACGACGCAGCTCTATGTGTCCCGGCTACATCACACCACGAAGGCTGAGGAGATCGTGGAATATGTCCGAGCGAAGACCAGCTGGACCTTAAGGGTCGAGAAGTTGGAGTCACGCCACAACACAAATTTCAAGTCATTCGTGGTGAGAGTTCCGACTCATCATATTGAGACCTTCCTCAAGGAAGAGTTTTGGCCGAAGGATGTCGTATATCGGCGATTCCGCGGAAGGCTACGTGACACCACGCAGCGCAACACGACGCCGCCGTCACTTCGTGTACAATAGTTTATTAATATTTTTGTGGTTTTTATTAATATGTATGATAGTCTGTAAGGTATATTTGTTACCTGAATTAAATGACATTATTATTATTATATTATTAATAATAAAGTCGGCCGTCCACTACTGCGTGAGATATGCACGGAGATGGTTCATTTGTTAACCAGCCACGGGTAAGTAATATATGATATAACAACAAAATCTTTAATATTTACAACATATAACAACGGAAGCTATAATTTTATTTAATATAACTATTAGTTAATATAATAAACGATTGATATCATTTTAAAATAACTATTTTTTATAAGCATAACATACATACATTAAATATAAAATCGTTTGACATAACACTCAAAAGATATAAAAACATAATAACTGATTACCACATGCGCTAAGACAGTTCGACGGAGCCTAGCTCCTATTTCTGGGTGGTTTTAAAAAAAAATAACCACGAAGGCCTTACCATCTAACCTAACCTATCCGAGTCGGGGTGTTAACCATAATGACGTTTTTTATATATATTTAACGTTAGACCAAATGATTTTCGATTACATAAACGTTATATCAAACAACGTTATACTAAATAAGTTTCAGAAGAAATAAATGTTATATGTAAAGAAATATATCAACAGTTGGTATATCTCACGTTGATTATATCTTATGAGCGATAATACAATGAAATTAGACCAAATGAGTTTATACGTTATGTTAAACGCACCCACCAGCCACGCATCGAGGCGGGAAGTCTAAAGTCTAATACTTGACTTGGAGGACTTAGATTTGAACGAAACAAAGCTAAATACCTTTAAATGTAATGTTATTTTCTATTTGTCACAATGAACTATTTTTTATTTTTTGTATTTGTATTTTTTTAAACAAATTCCTTAGTCTATAGTCATTTCGGATCCATTGTTAGCTCGATCACTCTAGCTCCCGTCATCCCATTCGAACCTAACCTATCCGTGTCGGGGTGCCCTAAGTTCCCTCATACCTGATATTCAATAAAGTTCACTGGAGCGAAAATACCGATGCGAAATTACCCTGGTTAGGTTAGGTTAGAACGGTGACCAACTACGCGCGAGCCGAGCGAGCGAAGCGAGCGGTGCCGCGGCAGCGGCCGGCGAGCGCTACCTCGAAATTGGTCGCGAAATTTTTCTAAGTATTTTTTTCATAGTGCCCCCAACTGGCGTACATCGCACTCGTATGCTTTCTAACTAACGATACGTCGGCCTTGCATACTTCGCTCCAGTGAACTTTCGAACTGGCGTACATCGAGATCCTGTACTTTAGAACTAACATACGTCGAAATTTCAAACTTCGACATTCAGTAGCGGAGTCGTATATAACTACTAGAGAACTTATAGGCAGACTACTCCCAGCCCGATCACCATGTTTGGTAAGTCGATCCCTTGGGAGAAGCGAGCCAAATATCTAGGCGTGATCCTCGACCGACAACTTACGTTCGGTGAGCACATAAAGACGGTACGTTCGCGTGCCGCTTTCGCTCTCGGTAGGCTCCACTCCATGCTGAATGCACGCAGCAAGCTGTCCCTAAGATGTAAACTGCGCATCTACACGACGTGCATACGCCCCATCATGACGTATGCATGTGCCACCTTCGCGCACGCAAAGTCGCACAACATTCATAGGATGCAAGTAATGCAAAATCGATTTCTTCGAAAGGCCACGGGCGCCCCGTGGTTCATTAGGAAGGAACGACTCCATGTCGACCTCAAAATCCCGACAGTGAAGCAGTTCATGAAACGACTATCGCAGCGTTTCATCGAAACTGCATCAAAACATCAAAATCCCCGTATCGCATCTGCTACCCGATACACTCCCTCACAGATCAGCAGGACTCGCCGCCCGCGGCATACCCTCGTCGAACCCGACGACGCGACGCCATCACCCAGATTCAAGAGAGCCGTAGGGAAACCAGCACTCTTAGAAAACACAGATACAGACCGCGTTCCGTTTTCCGGCCCCGCCACCGGGGCCCGTCGCGACGTCCCAGTAATAACCCTCCCCGACCTTTGATTACCGAGCCAGCCCGCGTCGCTGAGCCAGTAGTTTTAAATCCCCCAAATAATAATTATATGACCCAGCCTGTCCCTTGCTGTCCTCCCGAAATGACGCCGCTAAGCCGAGGTCCGTACCCCGCAGGGGATGCCTTAGCGAGCGGTCATTTAGTATAATTTAGCTAGTTTGTAAGCCCTGGCTGGGGGTTTTAAATTCATTTGAGGCCACCACAGGATAGTCCGGTTAAGCAGTAACCAGCCCTAGCGTGCTGAACTGCGAGGTCCCCGACAAAAAAAAATAATAGGCAGCCTTCTTCGAAGCACATGACTCACCACCGCGGGCCGGGGGACGAGGAACAACGCGCGGTTGTAATTGGTTAGTTCAAGGTCAAGTTGAGTAGGTATGCCTTCGTTACGACTGCTCTACTTGATTATGGGAAAATAGTCGATATCGATAAAATGGATTTTAACGTAATGAAAATAACTCAATTAAAATCTTAAAATTAAATGCAGGATTTCACTAGTAGTTCGTCGCTGACCGGCATGCGCGTGCAGTAGGCAACAGTAAGGGTAGGCCAGACCACACATAATGCCCAAAAAAAATATTTTCGGCCACTTTCAAGGTGAAAAAATATTTTCGTCCACTTTCAAATTCACATCGTCAGTATCGTGATTTCAACCCTGAATAATGTGGTGTTTTTTTTTTGGGTATTATGTATGGGTTGGCCTACCCTTACTGTAGCCTACTGCACACCCATGCTGACGGGAAGATGGCATTGCGGTTCTTTTTTGCCGTACAAATTTCACTTCCTTAATTTTTCTTGTGGCGGTGCCTGATGACATAAAAAATATCCTGGACCGAGCGGTCCAGGTCGGGAACAGAGAGAAACAATAAAATAATTTTCCAAATCAGTACAGCCGTCTTCGAGTAATCCGGGAACATACATTGAAAAACAAAATAATGAACTGAGTACCTCCTCCTTTTTTGAAGTCGTTTAAAATTAGATAGGTATTTTATTTCAGTATTTGAATAAAATAAAAATTACTTCAGCTGTTATGGGTAACAGCAGAGATGACTTTTACGATAAACAAAGAAAGGGATAGACGTATTAAGATTGTCTGTTGAAAGAACGAGACTTTACCAAAAGACATCAACGCAAGACTTAGCCGTGTGCTCTCACACCCAGCCACCATTTGAACTAGACCCCTGCGGTGGCTCATAATCTGAATAACATAATTTTCGTACTGTTTAGTTACCGATGAAAAGTTATGCCAACCTTTTTTGTAACTAAATGTCTGGGAATGTTTTCGACACTACTTCACCCCGCATGAAGGCATTTTAATGCGTTATAAATGCATAAAAAGTTATAACAATTTGTAATAATTTAGCGTGCACACAGGTCTAATACTTGGACACAACTAAAATGGTTACTAGTACCGTAGCATATATGGGCGACAAATCACTAATAGTTTTCGAGCGTTGGGGCACTGTTTGCACAGTCAAGTAGTTTTATAGTCTTAGAAGCACTAAGGGTCGACATCGATTGAGATCGATCGACGTTGATCGATTGGTGTGGTAGCTATGGCTAATCGAAGAAAGAAGTAGAAACTATCGATCGACGTCGACTAATTCATTCTACCATCAATCAATGGTATCGATCTACGATCGATCGATTGGTGTGGTAGCACCCTAAGAAGGGATTTTTGGAAATTTAATAACGGAAAGGAAACAAAATTCAAAATTCAAAAGTCATTTATTCAAATTAGGCTGAGTGCCAGCACTTTTTGAACGTCAAAGTTCTACATAAAGACAGTCCCCCAAAACGCCCGCCCGTCACCACTTCCTAGTGTTGTAGCTGGGAAGAAGAAGTGGCGCAACAAACTCCCCAGCAACACATCTGTCTGTAAACAAAAAGGGGGCACATTGTTTGTACTACATCTGCGCAGATGAAGTCGCGGGCGGATCTAACATATGAATAATTTTGGTCATCATAAAATTACAGATGAGGGAGGAGATTTTATAAGCCGTATCTTAAACTAAAGGCTTCCAACTGTGGCTTCATTTTAATCGCTATAGCTTAGCATTGCATTCATTGTGGTATCGCATGAAATAGGAGGAAAATATTGTACCAACCACGAACCATTCTAGTTATCTCAAAGTGTCATACTCACTTACGCACGTATAATGAATCATTTATACGAAGTGGTACTCTGGTTTTAACATAGCAAAATTATTAAATTTATTTAGTTAAAATAAATAAATATATTATTAATCCAATAGTGTGCTTCAAATCGCAAATATGCAAACGTTAATTTGTTTCTGTTTATTATTTACTGTTGGTGTAGCAAATGACGGTGATGTGTATGTTTATTACGACTTCAATAAATGTAAGTATCATAACTAACTTAATAAAAATGCTTGTAACAGCAACCATGAAACAGAAGAAATACTTGATAAGGGTATTACCACACCAATCGATCGATCTTCGATCGATGGCAGATGATTTATCGACGTCGATCGATGGTTTCTACTTGTTTTTTCTCCAAATCTATATCCGCTTCGATCAGCCAAATCTGCCATCGATCGACGATCGATTGATTGATGTAGAAACACCCTAACAGTGGTTTCCAAAGCTACCTGGACCGCGACTCACCTAACAACATTACATTACATCTTGATTACATGGATTGACAGCCGGTCGATTCTGTAAACATGTCGAAGTGAAGGCTTGAGTGAATGACGAGGTGAGCTGTTAATCCATATAATCAAGATGTCACGTGATCACGGAGTGAGCTGTCATTCCATCTTCAAGCCTTGACTTCGACATGTTGACAAAATTGACCGCCACTTCACTTCGTGATCACTTCACCCAAGCCTTCTCTTCGGCATTTATACAGAATCGCACTGCAGGTCAGTCTGTCTGCGATGTCCTTATACCTACCAATATTGCAGATTGCTCAGGTTATCCAGAGAATAACATTCACACTGCGATCTCTTTATAGATTCAAGCATTTTCTTCCTTCAAGCACTAAAATCACTTTGGTCCAGTCACTTGTGCTTCCTATAATTGATTATGCTGATGTTTGTTACTCTGACCTATCCCAAGAACTTCTCAACAAACTGGATCGACTTCTTAACAACTGTATTCGTTTCATTATTGGCCTTCGTAAATATGATCACATTTCTTCCTTCCGTTCTCAGCTTAAATAGTTGCCTATCCGTCAAAGGAGATACAGATAGACTGTACATAAAGTTTAAATAAATAAATATTGCAACATGAAACATTACAAAAACAATCAATATTTTGTAAACGTGGAGTTTCTTGCGGGTACTACTCCACAGGAGACGACCAATTCGAACCGTCACTAGCTTGCCGTTTTAAAAGTGCCATAGGCTCGACCTCTAGACAAGTGACATTCTGTCAGCGGCAGCGTGAGGAAGGCGAGTGTCAACACGACAAACACTGTCGCAATGTCACGTGATCAATCACTTATATGTTGGCATATCGATAACCGCCATCGCTAATACATAGATTGGCACGTTGTAAGGTCTACATGGAGGCTCTCCTCCGTGTAGGCCTTTGTAATGGGCACGCCACTGTTATGAGGAGTGGTTGGAGAGGCGCCACGGCGTCCTTACCTTCGGCTTGACGCGGGTACTCACCGGATATGGTTGTTTCGGGAGATACTGGTTTTGGATTCAGCGGGAGGATACGCTCGGGTGTCACCACCGTGTGGATCGCCCGGAGGTCACCTGGAGCATACGGTGGCGGTCTGCTTTGCTTGGGCGGAGTACGGCCGTGTTCTCGTCAAGGCGATTGGCGGCGGTGACCTTTTGCGTCAGGCCCTGGTTCAATCCATAGTCCGAAGCGAGGAGGTATGGTAAGAAGTCACCTCCTTGTACGAAGAAGTAATGCAAGCGAAGGAGGAGGCGGGGCGCGTGTGGGAGAGGCAAACCTCATGCCCCAGACGCCGCGTCAGGAGTCGCACGGCGATTCCTGACCACCGTAGGCGCGGACGGCGAGCGTTGGGTGGCTCGCCGTCCGATGAAAACCAGGCCCGGTTCGACGGTGCGTCGTTCCACGCGCGCCTCAAAGAGATGTTAGCACAATAGACGGGACCCACTAGGGCCAGTGCCGGCCAGTGTTGCGGCATTTATTCAAACGAGTCACTGCGCCCTGGACCGCAAAGGGCATTAGGAGGAACACGGACGGGTTCCAGTCAGTAAGGGTCTGACACTCTCTTCCGCTCCTTGTTGGGACCAATGTGGAATGTAGTGTTTGTTTTTCCGGGTTTTATGATGATTATTTAATTTTTGTGTTACATCTATTGTTAAAACCACTGTTCGACACAACTGTAAAATTGTTGAAGAATAAATCATTATCCGACCCCAATATCCATAGTTGTGAAAAGGATAGTTCCCAACTATGTATATTGCGGCTTCCAGTCAAGCCGGATCCAGCTGAATACCAGTATTTTACGCGGAGCGGCTGCCTACCAGACCTCCACAACCCATTAACTGGATAACCGGTACCCCTTGGCAAGACTGGAGTCAGATTTTCTGGCTTCTGACTACTCGTAACGTTGTTGAAGAATAAATAAAATAAAATACTTCTAATTTGGATAGACACGCTCTGAACATACATATAACATAACACGCGTATAGTACGTGAAAGAAATAAAAGCAAAGCAGGCAATTTGCGGGCAAAATCTAGTGTAAATATTGTTATTTTCTGTTTTTACACTCATTAGTCAGATGTCTGCTGTTTTCGTGTTTAATTACTAAACTTGCTGCACAAATACCTCTGCTATAATTACTAAACTTGCTGCACAAATACCTCTGCTATAATTATGACAGCTCAGTCATTTATTTTTTTACTTTACCCCCTACCTACCTACTGCGCATTTTTCTGTAATGTTTTATTAACGATAAAATGTATTTTTTTCTTTTTAGATAAAAATAACCCTGTAGGAGCTACAGATAATTTCGTTATATTTGAGTTTGGCTACTATTCGCATGAAATGTTAAACATGCGTATATTTTTAAAGAACAAACCCGAGAATGTACTAGTTGTCGCCTATTTAAAATATTCAAAAGGTAAGCATGTTTTTTTATAAAGTAAATATAATTATTTTACAGTAAATAAGCTTTTCATGTGAGAGGTGTTCATTTATTTATATCAGACCGTTTATCCTGAATTACTGAATAAAATTAAGTAACAGGTTTGCTTCGAGTCCATGCCGAACAAAAAGATTTGATAATACGTGATCATGTTCCAGATTTTACTGACAATTATACGGAGAAGTTGGAATATCATAGAAGTGAAAAAAATAATTATTTTGATATTAAACATTTTTTGAAGTCCGGCAAAATAACAATTGGACTTGATTTATCAACAAATTCTGGCTACTGTACCAGCAAAGAAATAGTTAAAGCGGAAAGTCAAACAAGGGGACTCAGAAAGAATGACGCAAAATGTAGGTAGAACAAAATGCTACAATCTCTTCATCCAACAAGACTGCCTCACTGGCTGAGCGCGGGTACAATCCCCGGATCGGCGAAGAGTTAATTACTTATTTTGTTTTTCCCAACAGAAAAATCTCTGTAGCTGCCCGAGTCCCCCGGGTTATGTTGTTAACTCCCTATTTTAACCCTCTCCCCCTTGGGGGAGGCCTATGACCAGCAGTGGACGACTTTCGGCTGATATGATGATGATTATTTTAATATGGAACTAAAACATAAACCTTCAGCGGCCATAATAGCCTCGAGAGAGTGTGTGTGTGGAGAGTGTCCAGGAACTCCACGATCTCATCCCACCGGCCCCCTTCTACCATCGGACATCTAGACGCACTACAAGTTACCATCCCTACCTTGTTGCTATTCCACCAATTCGCACTAAACGTTTCCAAACGTCTTTTATAATGCGCACAGCAAAGGAGTGGAACTCTCTGCCTGCGTCTGTGTTTCCGAACGCATACAACCCTAATCTCTTCAAAATTAGAGTGAACAGGCTTCTTCTGGGTAAGCTCGCTCCATCGTCGACTTTGTCTCTGTCATCTATGACCTAGACTAGAGTCAAGAGCAAACCCATATTAAATAAATAAATAAATAGAGAGGAAATTCATTTCTTGGTGTGAAGTTATTGAGGCTACCTACTTGCGCTTTGCCAGCCACTACGTCCGCTCAATTCCAGCTATATTCCCATGAACATAAAATAATGTCCTGAATAAGATGATGTGGACCGGAATAAGGCCGGATTGAACAAAATATAAGCCTTCTAGGTTAAAGGGTTTAGGCGACCGTCACTGAGTCAGTGAGTCAGAACTTACCTATTATTATTATAATTACATTTTTGGTTTGAATAAAAAGCAAGTTGATTTGAAGTATTAACGTTTTTTCCAGATTACGACATTTGTTTAAAGGGTGAGGCTTGTGTACTTGCAGTGGACTTATCAAGAAGCAAGTGTAACGGTAAGACGAAACCCTTAGCACAGTGGTCTAGATATTTTAAGTAAAATGTAACCAACACAAGAAAAATAATAGATTTACATTACACATAAAAACACATCGTAAACTGAAGCTTTCGTGTATAAACTTTATTATCTATGTTGTCCCACTACCCCCACACCACCACAAAAGGTCTCCCCCATAGCTTTCCAACGTTCTGTGTGTTTTGCCATTCCTTCAGGAACGAGTCTAAATCGTCACGTCAGCGTTTCTTTGGCCAGCCATACAACTGGTTGCGGAATTTGTTTGAAAGAGTCACCGTGGCCCTGGAACGCAAAAGGCTTTAGAAGAAACACGGATGGGTTTTAGTCAGTAAGAGTCTGACACGCCCTTCCTCTCCACCTAGAGCGGATGGGAAATCAAATGATTTCCATTTGATGATTTCCCATCCTTTAAAAAAAAACTGCGTAATGATCCGGGCCATCTTCTTGATGCATCCTGTTAGTGTGACCCGCCTGATCCCACAAAAAAAAAATGCTGAAGTAACATAAAGATAACAAAAACAATCCCGGCTCCGGAAAAAAACAAGATAAGCTTTCAGAACGTATTCTTGTTTTAGTAAAAAATATATTTATTGAAAAACAGATTTCTCTTCTTTCATTTGGTATCCCTGTTGATACGACAGCAAAAAAAGTTAAACAGTGGTTCCGTAGTAAAACAACAAGGAACCCATTGAGTTTCCGGTATCCGTCCGCAGTTTAACTCAGGGACTCTTGGTCCTTTTTTTTTAAAGATGGGAAATCATCAAATGACTTCTTCCGCTCTGGGTGGAGCGGAAGGGCGTGTCAGACTCTTACTGACTAAAACCCATCCGTGTTCCTTCTAAAGCCCTTTGCGTTCCAGGGCCGCGGTGACTCTTTCGGACAAATTCCGCAACCCTGGCAGGCTCTGGCCCTAGCGGGCCCCGTCTTCTATGCTGACACCTCTTTGAGGCGCGCGTGAAACACAACGCGCCATCGACCCGGGCCTGGTGGGTATCGGACAGCGAGCCACCCAACGCTCGCCGTCCGCAGGCCCGCGCCTACGGTGGCCGGGGATCGCCCTGCGAGTCCCGACACCCGGGGCGTCTTCTCCTATAGCGGTGGTTGGGGCGAAGGCCTTGCCTTTCCCTCGCGGGGCCCGCCTCCTCCTTCACTAGCATTACTGCGTCGCAGAAGGTCCTAGACAGCTGTATTTTGGCATGGATATATCCATTAATCGCTTGTGATGCTAATTTGTCTCATTAGTTATTTCGCCGCTATCACTAATACGTCTCATTTATTAATACGTCACTTTGTATATTTAGTCGCTTTCCTAACTCACGCCTACAAAGATATAAAATAGTATTTCAACCAAAATCGGACAACGGGAGGTTTTTTTTAATTTGTAACTCTATGGCATACACATAAGCACACACATCGATGAGGGGCCATGTTTCCAATTTTACTATCACAACAAAACGGATAAATTGTAGACCTGACGGTTTTTCTACGATTTTTTAAACAACGTTCACACTCGCATCTCACACCAAAGTTCCTTGAATGAGAAATGTTCGACCAACTTAAAAATGTGGATCGGTTAAAATGTTATACTTAATAATTACATAGAAAATGATTTAAAACTAAGTGCATTCGTAAACTATGTACTCTTAAGTATTTTTTTTAAAGTGAAACTTTTATTACATCATCTCAATTTTCTGTGTATCGCATGTCGCGTGACGGTCGGCCGCGGAGTAGGGATAAAGTGAAAGGCGCTCGTCAGAGCAGCCGAGGCCAATATGGCGGCGTCTGTAGTTCCATCAGCTGACCGTGTAGTGTATAGACTATTACTCATTTGTGGCAGCACGCTAATTTGTTTGTTTTTGTCAGTGTTTTTTTATACCCTTAATGGAATATTATTCCAAAAAATTTTAGTTAAATATCTATAACGTGAAAAAAAGTTTCACTTTTACCGTGGTTTTTTATTTTGTAATGATTTAAGGGACAGGATGAATACGGAACCCTACACTGTACATGCTAACACTCACCTGTCCAGCTTTTTTCACGTAACATCCTACACACAGTTTTTTTAAATGTAGCCTATGTCACCGGATTTAATGCAACTAAAACATTCACTTTTTTAATCTAAAGGTGCCTTTAATGGTCCAATTGAAAGACAGTGGGGACAATCGCAAATCCAATACTGACTCGGTCTCGAGTTTCGAGCTATGCGGACCTTATATAGGTCAGTTAATTCCAGAACCTTCTATTGTCGAAACATCTGGAAAGTTCGCCTAAGTAGCGGTCCCGACTGACCAGATGTCAAGAACCCTAGAATGTTCCAGCATAGAAAAGACTGGAAGGTTCTTGACTCTACTAGTTCTGCTACTCGATACTAGATGGCGCTAGTAGTAACTAATGTCGTAATGTACCCGGCATTAATTCTGGCGCGTAAAAATATGACCAGACACTGAAACAGCCTGTATTTGTAAAAAATCGGTTTTCAACTATCCGAATTTTCAACTATCAGAATTACTAACGACAACAATTAGTTTGGTTAATCGAGTCTCCACTGTCAATGATTCGACTTTGACTTTTAATTTATCATGCGGCTTCGTCTGTCTGTCACCGTTCCGCTCATGCCACCGACTCAAAATATTGAATAATTATAAATAAACTGCTTTTCTGCTAATCAAATAAAACACATTGTTCTATTTGTGATGGCGTGGAAACCCAAAGTAAAATAAAACCTTAATTTATAGATACAACAGATAATTCTTTTCCGTCGACTGAAAGTCATACAGGAATAACGACCGACGGAATTGAAACTACAACAAAAAAACAACAAATAACATACTACAGTGAGTACATATCCAATATACCTACATTCATATAAGGTACGTACAAATAAGTTACTTACGGTTCTTACACAACTACTCGTGACTGCTGAGCGTGCCTCGGAAAGCACGTCCAGCCGTTGGACCAGATCCCCGGTCGTGGTGAATTGCTGTCCTATTGGACTATGACAATGATGAAAGAGGACTCTTGTTGGATGGGAAATCATCAAATGACTTCTCCCACTTTCGGCACAGCGGGAGTGAACCTCAGACTCTTAGGCACTAACCCCAGCGGGCCCCGTCCACTATGCTGACATCTCTTTGAGGCGCGCGTGGAACACAACGCGTCGGTTGTCGACTCGACATGGGCTATGATACTTGTGCACTTATTCGTAAGGACTAGTCTCCTTGAGATTGATAGTAATAGTCGAATCGGTTAGGAGAACTATTACATACCTAAATAATGCATACTAGGTTAGGTACGTATGACCATTAGTTTACGTTATTTTAGTTGATAGTTTTTAGGCGAATTACATTTTCAGTGTTGTTTCTACTATCTCTTCTCTAAATAGTATAAAAAAAAGTCGCAACCTGTCTCAGTATTTCTATCTCACTTCTGTTGCGGTTAAACAACAGAAGTGAGATAGAAATACTAAGACAGGTTGCGACTTTCTGTTTAAATAGATCGATTATCGTTTAGATCGTGTCGCTATCTACACAATGCCAGTCGGCTTACTTCAAGCCATAATTCACTAAAATGAAGGATACAAAAAATACTTGTATATAAAATCCGACTGTAAAAAATTACTTTAAAGTTCCAAACAAGTGAAGACGGTCGCATTTTTTTTAGTTCAGTCACATGTCACCAACTCGGGTTTAATATTAACGAAAAAACGGAGAGGCCGCCGGCCATTGACCTGGTGATCCAAAATCGAGATAAACCCGTCAAAGATCTGCAAATGAAAGCCGGCATCATCAACTTAATGGAGCCAACGGAGGAGTGTGGCTTTGACCCTTTTTATTATTATGTTTCTTCGTAATTAATCTGGACGACGATTCATTTATTTTAATAAATACGTAACTAACTAAATAGGCTTAAAATAAAATAAAAACTTTTTAAATAAGTAAGCCCTAAATATGGCGGCTGAAAATACTCCCGCATCGCTTGTGACAGGAAGTGTGCACATAAAACCAAGTTGAAAGCCAGCTCTTGGGTCAGCCAATAACCCTCTTTATTTAGTCCCAACCTCTTTGCCCCCTATATTGAACAAATTTGCGCTTAGTTGAACACCACAACTGTATTCAAGTAGGTATGTTATTAAATCTACTTTATTTTGTTTTCAGAAGGTACTGAAGATCACTCTCCTCAGAGCAGTGTATTAGTGTACGTGATACCACCTGTGATAGTGACGTGTGTTATAATTCTGGTGATTTACATAAGTGTCAATAAATACCGTCATCGAAATTCGCGCCCAGAGGGAGCAATAGAATTGAATACTTATGTGAGTCTTAAGTTATACTGTTTAATGTTTTAATTGCAAACTTCGTAAGATACCAAAATATCTCGAGAGATATTAAATTCTCGATAAATTGTCAAATGACCATTTGTCCTACAATTATAGGAATCACAATCTTGTATTCTATAATATCTCCATGCTGGTCCGAGAAATTGTGTAAATAGGCGACCAATCTGCACTCTGGTCTACAAATGATCTGTAATAGTAAAACTAGAAACTTTGACCCTAATTGGGTTTTGTTGACCAATGAGACTGAATAATTTTATAATAATAATAATTTATTCAAATAAAAACGTCTACAAAAATGTACATTTATTCAGCAGTAATAATATTTTCCATACAATAATAGTGCCTAAAAATAAACTAAACTAAGATATTTTTATTAAACATGCAATGCAAAAATATTAAAAACGCAAAAAGAATGAGACCAATAAGGGCCTTGTTTCCAGGTTTACTGTCGCACGAAAACGGATAAATTGTAGACTTGTACTCTGATTGGTCGCCATTTTATGTCAGTCAATTTCACGGAATTAGTTCCAGACTTTAAAATTTTGATGTTTGAAAAAGTATTTCAAATGTTCAGTTGACAATTTATTGAGAGTTAACAATCTCTCAAGTTATTTTAGACTCTTACGGAGTTTGCCATTTTCCGATGATATTAATAAATTATTTGAGATCGTCATGTGGCCGATATTCAATCGACACCAGTCAAGCTGTCCCAAGGGGTGTCACGGGGTCATTACCCCCATAAATCATTAAATCTGCAAAAAGTATGTATGGTTAACCTGTGTTAAATGAAATATTTATTTTTATTTTAGAGCTCGATTTGCTCGTTCTATTTTTCTGTATTCTCTTATTTCTTGACCTTGTTTGCACTATTTCAAATTCAATGATCTGAAATTAGTTTTCGTGCTTACATCGACAAAGGAACTCTTTGGATGTTACTACACCAATCGATCGATTGGTGGCTTTGGCTGATCGAAGAAAGAAGTAGAAACTATCGATCGATGTCGACTAATCCATTCTACCATCGATCGATCGTCGATCGATTGGTGTGGTAACACCCTTATATTTCCACTATCAAAAGCAAATTTTCTCTTGCATACGTTCTCGTAATGTTATGTTTATGTTTTGTGATAACCCGACACCGGACCTCCTATTATAAATAAAAAAAAACCTATCCAAAAGGGTGTAACAGTGTTAAAGCTCGCTCTACCATTGTAGTTTCTTATAATTTCTTTGACTTTTCTACTTATGTAACTTGTCGAAGTAACTTCAGTTCTGTTTCTTTGACCGAACCTGAAATACCGAAAAATACTCCCCACATTTTGTCAGGTTCTGCCATCATTATGCTCGACAAAAATCTGAACCTTGAGAAGCAAAATCTACAGGAGAAGGTTTTTTCTCAAAAATAACAGTCAATCTTGACTTGGAGAAGCTTGTGCTAAAATGTGATTTTGGAGAAAATGTTTTATTAGCTAATAACTACAGTATTAAACTTTAATTAGGTTCATATTGAGATCAATTTGACAGTATGTTGGAACTTTTTAAAGGAAATAAAAAAACCGTTTCATATACAGTGTTATGCTTTTAGACAATTTTAAGGATTATATTAATAGTCGGCAGCTTAACTTAAAATTCTTATAAAAATAAACTGAAAAAAATCTATATTCGCGTTTATGTTTCGTCGCAGAGAGAAGCACTGTACACGCGGTTGGCTGCGTTCTTCTCGGTTATCAGATTCCGTACATCGTCCGGGAGTTTCCGCCGGTGGTTTTTCGCCACTGAAACGATATGACGCACTCTTTTTTTTTTTTTAAGGATGGGAAATCATCAAATGACTTCTTCCGCTCTGGGTGGGGCGGAAGGGCGTGTCAGACTCTTACTGACTAAAACCCATCCGTGTTCCTTCTAAAGCCCTTTGCGCGTTCCAGGACCTAAGCGGTGACTCTTTCGAACAGATTCCGCAACCCTGGCAGGCTTTGGCCCAAGCGGGCCCCGTCTTTTATGCTGACATCTCTTTGAGGCGCGCGTGAAACACAACGCGCCATCGACCCGGGCCTGGTGGTGATCGGACAGACGCACTGTAACTGCACCGCACTGTTCATAAGATCTCACCGTGCGCCACGTCATCGAAAGTGTAGAGGCAAAACAATGTAACTTCGTACATACAGTAAAATATAAATTATATCATCGGATATTTTTATTTATTTATTTATAAGGTTCACCCACAGAACATATATGGACATAGATACATTGAGTCTTAAGGTAATATTCTAATATATATGCCAATTACGGGCAAACAAAACATTGACAAAAACACGCCAGATTATATTTTATACTTATTTTATTAATGTATAATCACTTAAAATATGATGCTTAACAATGTTTCCCAGACATATGTACATTATAATACAATTTCGAAATACTCACGTAAAGTTGATTTTATAAGTTCCAATATTATGGCTTTGTAAAGAAGAATACATACAATGTGAGTGCAAAAAACGGAATTACAGTGCTTTGCTTCTCCGGTACAGAAATAAAACTGAATACTTTGACACCATGAAAGATTTGACATTTCTTTAATACTTTTCATATTTTTAGATCCAGCGGTTTAGGTTTTGCGTTGTATTATAGAGAATCAATGTCAGTACGTCAGTGAAAAAAAAAAATCCACGTAAAATACTGGTATTCACCTGAATCCGGTTTGACTGGAAGCCGACCCCAATATAATTGGGAAAAGGCTAGGCAGATGAGGAATGTCAGTACGTCAATATATGTAATGAAGGATTTTGAAATGAAAATGAAGGATTTTGAATGCATGTTGATATAAATTATGTTTCTATGTTTTCCAGGCCACTGTAGGCGAAGTTGTTTATGCGGATCTCAGCTTGGCGCAAGGAAACATTCAACCACCAAGACGTGAAGAATCACCATATGCAAGAATAATTGGTGTAATGAAACCAGTTACTTGATGAAAATTCATCAACTTCATCTTCATCATCTCAGCCGAAAAACGTTCACTGTTGGATATGGGCCTCCCCCAAGTGTCTGACCGGTCTTGTGCGTCTCGCATCTAACGGATTCCCGCGGCCTTTACGAGGTTATCGGCCCTCTTTGTAGGAGACCGCGTAAACGCTATGGCTTCCGGTACGTGGTCGCCACTCCAGAACCTATCGTCCCCATCGACTATCCGTTCTGGTAAGCTGTGGGCAGGGCACATTGGGCGCAGTTTGATGAAAATTAGGAAACAAATTATAAACACGTTAAACAGAATGCACTACGAGCTGCGGCGTAGCACTCAGAGGAACGGCGTAGCACTCGGAGCTACGGCGTAGCAATGTAGCACTCAAAGCTACGGCGTAGCAATGTAGCAATCAGAGTTACGGCGTAGCACTTAGAAGAACAGCGTAGCACTCTGAGCTACGATTAAGATAGGACGTCGCTCGGCATTCGCTCAGTCAGACAGCGACTATAGACACTGACAATACTGACAGTCAGCTGAACCTGGTTTGACTGGAAGTTGAACATGGTTGGTAAAGGTTGAAATATTTCTTCGGATTCTTAATGAATAAAACAATTTAAAAAATTCAACATTGTTTTATTTACTATAAACTAAATCAGTCTACAATGTTCCCCACAACTGGGCCCAAATGCCGTAATCAGAACGAAAAAATAACACAATGTCTACTCAATTAAATCTAAAATGCCATTTATAATAACATCTCGCCTTTATTCTCCGAAGAGTAAGGCAGAGGAGTATCTATAGCACAGCCAAATTTTGACATTGAAGTTACAATCCCATGCAAGCTGGAATTCCAGATGGAAAAACCCAATAACATTTGCCAGGCCCGTGACTCGAACTAAAATGAGGTCTCACCTCATGATCGGCAGCCAATTTAATTCTATTCTTCAAAATTTACAAGTATTTTTTAACCTATCCCTATCGCCAGTCCATCTCGCTTCTGCTCCAACAGCCACCTTTCCTTCGACATAAATGGCCGGACCATATACCCTTGCCAATCCGCTAATTCAAAAGTTCGCATTCTCATCTCAGTAGCAATCTATCGAAAAAGCCTCAATGTCCATACATTTTTGACAGTTTCCGACTGCCATGCGAATGCGAACGTTGTTGTTTAAAAATAGTAGAATTGGGACTCTGACTCCTGGTATTGGCGAGTTTTATAACGTACTCGATTGTGTTTTTTTTTGACGATGACCACTCGCAGTTTAGCACACTAAGGCTGGTTACTGCTTAACCGGACTATCCTGTCGTGGCCTCAAATGAATTTAAGGCCCCCAGCCAGTACTTACAAACTAAGTTTAATTAAATTAAATGACCACTCGCTAGGGCATCCCCTGTGGGATACGGACCTCGGCTTAGCGGCAAGGGACAAGCTGAGTCATATCATTATTATTTGGGGAGTTTAAAACTACTGAGTCAGCGACGCGGGCTGGCTCGGTAATCAAAGGTCGGGGAGAATTTTAACAGGGACGTCTCGACGGGCCTCGGCGGCGAGGCCGGAAAACGGAAAGCAAGTCTGTTTTTGTGTTTACGAAGCGGGCTGGTTTCCCTACAGCTTTCTTGAATCTGAGTGATGGCGTCGTCGGGGGGTATGCCGCGGACGGCGAATCCTACTGATCTGAAATGGAGCGTATCGGGTGGCCGTTGCGATAAGGAGATTTTGGTGTTTTGATGCAGTTTCGATGAAACGTTGGGATAGACGTTCCACTCGATTGTGTTAACGTTAACCTCAATTTGTACTTAAACTAAAGAACCTCTTTGTTCCATACGATATGACATAAGCGAATGTACACCATGCGTTCGGAATCTTATGGCTACGAGAATAAAGGTTATTGTGAAGCAAAATGGGAGGAAGACAACTGCGAAAAGGCTGTGCGTTAACGCGATCGAGTGCGTTAAATATCTGGCACTAATTCGTCTATTCTTTTCCGGGTGATCTTCGGATCTCATATGAATGAACCCTCAAGAATTTGTGAGAGTTATAACCTGTCGAACTATTGAGCGTTGATCTCCTCGTAGTGATGTTGTTCAATCCGCTCGATCTCCCCATCGCACTCCTTTCTAAAGAGCATGTTCAGGTAGAAGGGGCTGTCACCAAGCTGAAAAAACGTCTATTTTATATGATTGATTCCAAACCAAGCACATATTTGCACATAAGTACTGGTTGGGTTGTTTTTAGGAGGTTACTTCTAGGCCAGCGTGATGAAAAGTTGTTTGGAAGTATCGTCATTTTAAGAGCCAGAAGCTAGAGATATAAATAAATATGACATTCAAAGTTTGTAAAAGTTTTACCCTCAAGGTTGTAAAATAACAATAGAGAATAGGGGATGAAAGTTTGTATGGAAATATGTACGGTTTATGTGAATATTTGAAGAGACAAAATATTAGAGCTATTCTGATGTAACATTTACGGAGTCATTACAAAAGGAGACGGGGACTTCTGGGCCTAATTGTAATAAGTTGAGGTATGGCTTAAAAAAAAAGATTATATTTTTCTATTTCAAAATGTGAAAAATCAACTCAATTTACAATCTGGAAAATGAGAAATCCAATAATTAAGTTAAGGTGTAATTGGAATATCGATTTGATTATATCGATAAACGTTACAGAGTTCATACTATTTATGAAAATGCTTTCACCAGATGATTTATCGAATTATAATAATTAAATCTATTAGAATTAAAGTATTATGAGTTTTAATTTGTTAAATAGCTTCGTAATCAAGATAAATCGATTCACGTTTGCTCATCGATTATTGTAGTTTAATCTGTGCTAAATCTGACTTGACATGAAGCGAACTAAAAAGACGTAAACAAAAATCACCTCTTTAAACCCTTTATTTTGATACCCCACACGATCACGTTGGAAGAAAAGAAAATGCCCCCCCCCCACAATCCTAAGGCGCCCAAAATCCGTTATTTTTCAATTTTAATGTAGCCAGTGACACTCGCAAGGTTAAGACGAGTATATCGACGTAAGAATCATCAAAATCGGCTTACGCGTTTGGTATCTAGAACGCTACAGAAGAACAAACATAAACACATACAAATATACATACGTATACCGATAAACCCATTACCCTCCTTCGGCAGTCGGGTAAAAAATGACAAATAGACAATCGCCTTAGAATAATAAGACAATCGCACTTCAAAAATCGGTTGTTAAGTATAGATTGTTACGTAACCTCACTTTTCCTAAATCTCTTTTATCTCGGCTCTCAGATTGCCAAAATCTGCAAAATTTTCAGTGGTTGATTGTTAATATAGTAGCTATCAATTGACACTAATTTCATCTTTTTACATCTAGGCCCAAACATTGTATGAAAACGTATCCGTCTTCTTCATCGTCCTTTGAAACTGAAGTTTACGCCAGTAAGAAACTTGCCAAGCACCGCGCCGTACACAATGAGCGCCTAAATAATTAAAAATGCTACCCAAAGACACTATTCCACGTGTTGTGTGCATTATAAACGTGTAGAATAAAAAGGCTATTTTTATTTAATTTTACTATGGTACTTCTTGGCAAGACTGGAGTCATATTTTCTGGTTTCTGAGAATTCTTTACCCACGAGCCCCTGTTATTCAATTACTTATATTTATAACGTCAGGCAGCCACTCGGCGCACGAAAATACATCCGCGAGACACTTCTCACACTAATTTGTTTTTAAATTTTATGGATAGAAATTTTATTGACTTTGTCGAGTAATTGTGTTGTTTGCTACACGTGAGCATTTGACATTGCAGTCTCTCGGCTCGATAATGAACTCGCCAGCGGCTAGGGCGTCTATTCCACTCGGCATCAATGAAAAAGTTTGCCCTCGGCCTGAACTACAATGTAAATGATGATTCTGGTTATTAGGTGTTTATTTTGTTAGTTTGGGTTGAGTAAAAAATGTTATAAACTTACATCATTTGTCAGTAACTGGGGTGAGGCTGAGGGATTGCGTTTGATCCAGCAACACTTCCTTATAACAACGACTAGCAGAATCAACGCCAGTACGGAAACAGCTGAACTTATTACAATGAGCTTTGTATATCTTTCACTATATGCAACTGTAAAAAGAAAACATTTTGCTTATTAATTGGTAACAGTATTTTAGAATAACACAGGCACAACACAACATCAAATAACACAACGTAAAAGTACTACAGAATCTTACTTATTATACCTACGAAAATGCGAAATGCGAAAGTTTGGAAGCATTGATGGATGTTTGTTACTCCACCAAGCTGTAACGGCTGAACGGATCCCGATGAAATTTGACAAAAGATAGACCATAGTCTGGAATAGCACATAGGCTACAGTTTATCCCGGAAGTCTGTTCCTTTAGGATGATTTTCGACATTCAACGACAACTAGGGATTCAACAACATTATAAAATATTTTTATTTAACAAGTGCATAAAGTCAGATAAATCAACGGTTTAGCAAGTTTATTATCCCGCCTACCTTTGTAGGCGTAACATGTTTACAAAATCGGTCGGCTGTAACGTCACAGTAGGTACGTCAAAACATCCGCGCTAGACCCTTTTGACAATCCGTAACGACTGTCAAAGATCTGTAAATAACAGCTGGGACCAACGGCTCAACGTGCTTTTCGAGGCACGGAGGATTCTCTATATCGTGGATGACTACCCATCCACAGACTAACTTCGGCAAGCTTTGCTCAACCTTGAAGATCGACCACTTTTTTTTTTTTTGAAGTTATTCTTCTTTTGGCGCGATGGAGAAAACTGATGAGAGTGAATTTTTACGATGCGCGCGCACACCGACACCTGAATTCTACATAGTGAAGTTAGTTCTAGGTGGCATGAAAATCGATAACTATGTTCAAGTTGTATATTCTAGTATTTTTTGATTGTCTTTTGTTTCTTTTATGTTTGAATTTCGAAGAAGAATGTGGTTTTAATTTCGAAATAAAGCGCCAAAATATAAGACACAAATATTTTGATAAACGTAATTGATTAGACACTAATTTTTCCCGCGGCTCAGCTCCTCTTATTCTATCCTAGAAGATTTTATTGGAATATGATGATTTTTCGAAGACAAAAAACAGCCTCTTCATGAATGAGTTTTCTTAATCGGATTTGTATCTACAGTAGAACGGAACAAAGAATTTTACCGTTTATAATAATGATTAGTATTGACTATTTTGAAAAAAGGAGTCTCGTAACTTATATGTCATTGTAAGTGGTACCCATAAACTTCTCAGGTACACACCATTCTGAATAGAAAGTTGGTATTAATTTCAAATACTACTAACAAAACATTCGAATCAAAAAAAAAAAATTGCATGATATCTTCCCTATTTTATGAACAAACAGTTTTAAAACTATGAAACGTATCAGTTATTTAGCGTAATAGACTTAATTGGCGATCGTTCGAACGCAACAAATTGAAGCTGAAAACAATACAAATATTTTAAAACTTATATTTTTTTAGTTGTGAATGTTTTTTTTTCCATACGCCAAAGAAGTATAACTTCTAACGCGTGTACATAAGTACACACACTCTTTCTTTTTAAGGATTGGAAATCATCAAATGACTTCTTCCGCTCTGGGTGGTGCGGAAGGGTGTGTCGGACTCTTACTGACTAAAACCCATCCGTGTTCCTTCTAAAGCCCTTTGCGTTCCAGGGCTGCGGTGACTCTTTCGAACAAATTCCGCAACCCTGGTAGGCTCTGGCCCTAGCGGGCCCCATCTTCTATTCTGACATCTCTTTGAGGCGCGCGTGAAACACATCGCGCCATCGACCCGGGCGTGGTGGTGATCGGACAGCTCCTTCCTTACCGTACCCTTTCTGTTGCTTAAAGTTTAAATATATAAATAACCTAAAGATGACGAAAACATTATGCCAGAGGCTTTGCCCACAAGAAATTCCAAGACATGGTCTACTAATGTGTTTCATTCGAATCCTTCTAGCCGTTAGGAGCTGAAGAGGTCATAGACAGACAGACAGAGTTTCTCTCTCATTTATAATTATAATACTAGCTTCTGCCTGCGACGCGCGTTTTTTTTCGTTCTTGTAGCCTATAAGACTTCTTCATGAATGTGGCTTTCATACACAAAACAATTTTCCAAATCCGACTCGGAGTTCCAGAGGTAAGCGCGTTCAAACAAACTCTTCAGCTTTTTTATATAAGGATGGATTAAATATAAATCATCATCAAATCAAATCCATTGAAAAGTGAGGATCCTCCGACCATGCAGGTGTTGTGTCTGGTGTTTAACTGCCCGATGATTGTTTTCGGGCGGTCATATATGTTCAAACCTCGCAGAGAACTTAATATTATACTAGCTTTTGCCCGCGACTTCGTAACGTATAAACAAAAAGAATTTTCCAAATCGGACTGTTAGTTCCAGAGATTAGCGCGTTCAAACAAACAAATAAACTCTTCAGCTTTATTATACTAGTAAAAGGTTTTGCCGGCGACTTCGAATGCGCATATCCCGTTGTTTCCCGTTCCCGTATAGCCTATAGCCTTCCTCATAAATGTGGCTATCATAATTATACAAAAATAATTTTCCAATTCCGACTGGGAGTTCCAGAGATAAGCGCGTTCAAACAAACTCTTCAGCTTTATTATATAAGGATGGATTAAATACAAACCATCTGTTCTGAAGTCCACTTCATTTGAACTATCCGATGTTACCCGGGTCACGCTTGTTGTAACCGGTATATTTCGTGCTTCTTGTTGACTATCCAAGGTGTTCAGTGCAGCTTCCGAAGTATTTATAGTATTTTTGTTATGATCGTCTGTGATATTGTGTGTTGATTTTGAAGTATTAGAAATATTTTGCGGCGCTTTCGGGGTGTGAGAGATAACAGGTTTTGGAGTTGTAGAGATACGCGTTTTGTTATTCTGTGCTGGTTTCGGTGTTACAAATATTTTATGATTTGGAGTAGGTGAAGTATTTTGAATTGAATCTGGAATATGCAGTGCCGTTTTCGGAGTATAAGAGATTGCAGGTTTTGGGATTCTCGATGCGTTTCTTGAAACATCTGACGTACTCTGAGTTGGTTTGGGAGTGTCAGGGATTCTACGATTTTGTTTACGTGTAGTATTTCGAACTGTACCAGGGATATTTGGTATTGATTTCGGAGTATAAGAGATTGTAGGTTTAGGGGTTGTTGAGTTATGAAGTTTCGGTTTAACATTACTTATTTTACGGCTTGCATTCGGATGTGTTTCGCTCTCTGAAAAAAAAACAAATAAATCTCATACATGGTTGGTATAAACTGAGTTGAAGATTTTCTTAGCAAAAAGAAAACCCTTCATTATTTCGGAACCAGCGTCTATGCTCTGCATCACATAGAAAACATGATATAAAGAAAGAAAGAAAGAAAATTGTGTTTATTAATAGAAACATAAAATTAAACAAAATAAATAAATAATGAAAACCAACAATGCCAAAGGGCCTCAGCTCAGCATAATGCCAGATGGCAACACAAGGTATACCACCTGACGCTGATTTTCAGCTGCAGCCCACGAGTGCCATACCTATGCTCGAAAACATAGACACACATCAATTATACATGAACTAAACTGACTGATTCTTTCAACAATACTCTGTTTTGTGTGAAACCGATTTTTCACGAAACACTTCACTTTCACCTTTCAAAGTCAAAGTCAAAACGTTTGTTTGTCATCTGTCTTGTGTCATCATTTACAGTTCAGTAAAATAGTAAAATTACATTTATAAAGTGACTATACTGTCCATTCGGAAAGGTAGATTCTTATGGAGAAGAACGGACAAGAAACTCCATAGTTACTCTTTTCAAATAATGATTTTACAAAATTTGGTATACAAAAATTAATTTAATATTATGTGAGGACGATGCACCCAGAGTATGCTACTGATAGGAACAAAGTATTACCAGCAGAGGTAAACTTATTTATTTTCTAAAGAAATTTTAGGTAAATGGTACTCACATATTTACAAATATTGGAACCATTAATTAAACAGTGTGAGAGTCGGCAGAAAAATAAAACACAAATAAACACCTTTGTACCTATACATTTAAGGTGTAACGGAAATAATGAAAAACCTGAAAAGGGGTCTTTCTCATCATCATGATTGACTGGTAGAGGACGCCTTGCATTAAGTTACCTTAAGTACTACTACAATATAATAGGAAAAACCGAATTGGTCCGTCAGACAGATTTCCAAAAAATATTGAACAATATTTTTTTTCTTTCCACTTAAATAAAAAATGAATGAAAACTCGTGTGACGTCACTAGTACACTTTTTACTAGAAAGTGACGTTACCCCACTACACCCATCTTTGATGCGTTTTATCTTCGTATTTTTTTATTGATTTGATAAAATAAAAACTACGGGTCCAATATTTTTCGGTAATCTAACTGACGGATTAAATAGAATCATATTTTTTTTAACCCACGCAACATCCTTATAGTACTTTGGCTTTTACTCCGGGACTGAAGTATTTGATGTTAGCCCATCCAAAAAAAGGACTCTCATTTCGCGTAAATCTGCTACTTGTATCAAATCACCTTTTTTTTCAGGATCGGAATTCATCAAATGACTTCTTCCACTCTGGGTGGAGCGGAAGGGCGTGTCAGACTCTTACTGACTAAAACACATCCGTGTTCCTTCTAAAGCTCTTTGCGTTCCAGAGCCGCGGTGACTCTTTCGAACAAATTCCACAACCCTGGCAGGCTCTGGCCCTAGCGGGCCTCGTCTTTTATGCTGACATCTTTGTATGAAAACACTTACCAATACAATCATGCCTCAAATCCATTTCAATGCCGCAGGCTTGCTTTGGGATGTCCAAGCAATAATGGTCAGCTGGAAAAAAAATACATAAAAATTACTATCTCGCTTGGAAGCCTAACGGTACTCCTGTTTTGTTTTAGAGAAATACTGTGAGTCGGTAGGTCAAAAGATAATTATGAGGAAGAGTGTATTGCCAATAGAAAGCGAAGTGGAAGTCCCCAGTTCATTCAAGAGGCGCAACCACGACACATAGTCAGCGAATACCTATGAAACAAGAGGTTTCATACCGACCATTTCACAAAATTATTCGACACATGTTTATTTATTTATTTAAACTTAATGAACAATAGTGGTACATGGGCGGACTTATATATACATGCATAATATAGTAGAGAAACACTGATAATTTTAAAGGTTTCTAATGTGGTGTCGTAAAAAACACATTTTTTTGCGCTTACATTGCAAACGCTGGCTGAACCCTTCGATATAGATCAAAATAATGTACTACAGTATTGTATACCTTAAAAAGGTCTACAAAAAAGTCCGCGATGGTATATGTCTATCTCTTAGGGATAACCCACAATAACCATTTTTTATCCTTTACTTTTTACGAGAAATAATGGCTTATTTACGAAGCGATTTTAAGCAATAATCCTTATCTAATTAAGTACCTTAAATACATTGTGCATTTTATGTAGATCAATATGGCTCTTTACAACATGTAATTTTAATGAATATTTTCGAAGATATTACAGTTAAAATGCAGGGACATAGTGGTTGCGGCGGTACCGGCCAGGGACCCTATAAATAGCGTTCAAGTTATGTTCTCAAGATGATTTCGCGAAAACACTGACATATGACACAGTTTCAAGTTACTATGCATTAAACCAGAGTTCTAAAACCGTGGTATATTTATAGTATCTTCATTGCACCCGTGCGAAGCCGGGGCGAGTCGCTAGTCTAATAATAAAAGAATAAAGATGAAAAAGTTGAAAAAATAAATAAAAGTCTCATCTGAAAATTGGAACCCGGATTCTATGTATGTGTTTCTTTATCCTATACGATATTTTACCAGCTATCAGATTTTTTTTAAATATGCATTTTAGCAATGCTATGAACCGTCCAAGATTATACGTAATTACATACTCTGCGTGTGTGAAAAAGCGACCAGCTAGATGTTTTTTGCATCGTTCGACGCCAGTGTGATTCTGAGGTATTCGTTCTGTGTACATCACACAGTTGCATATTATGTGGCCTGTATCGCGCGTTCACAGCAACGCAAACTTTAGCATGCTTATGCACTTCTGGCCGTTGACTGTTCGACAATGCGCGTCCACACACTACTAGAGTCGTAAAACGCACTCTTGTCGATGCTCGCATCAACATTCTGCCGTGGTCTGCTCAATCGCCAGACCTCAACCCAATTGAGCACGCATGGGATATGCTCCAACGAAGAGCTCTGCCGAGTTTGGATGCCCACAACTTTCTGACTTGTTAGAAAGAACGTGGGCGGCTATTCCTCAAAGCGATTGTGATGAACTGATTTTAAGCATGACAAATCGCTGTGATTTTGTGATTCGTGTCAATGATGGAAGCGCAGATTATGAATTTATATATTTATAATAAAAATAAAAAAAAAACCCAATGTTTGCCATTTGACGATATTAACTTAGGTTTATTTCCCACAATTTGCAAAAATTGCAATCATTCTAAATTTTTACAAAATAAAGGAATAAGTTTTTAAATTGAACATAGGATAATTTTTTAGGGTTAAAAATTTACTTGATCCCTAGACAATTATGACGTGTTTATTATAGAGATACAAAATTTCTTACATTTATACGTTGAATCAGCTAGCCCGTATTCCAAGGTCATCACATTTCGGCCTTCTGATACTAGTCTTCTAGCACACAAGCCGTTCGACGAATACAACTCCAAGCTGATAGTTACTTTGCTACTTCTTGCAGTACCACAGACTTTAAAATATTCTCCTTCATAATTATATCGACTCCAATTATATTTTGATACTGGACCATCTGAAATGGATTGCGTAAGCATACAGGATGTATATCACCGGATGATTGCACACTACATAAGATTATTAAATATCTTGAGACCTCTAATATCATATTTTTTTAACCGGTTTTTGATAATAATTGGTTTTCTTGACTAATTTCAATATCTGTTAACTGTAAAACGTTTATTGAATTAACCAATTAGAACAACTTATTAAAAGAAAACTAAATATAGATGGACAGTTTACATATGTTCCGAAAATATAATTTTAAAGGAATTGCAGGGCGAGTGGTTAAACAGTGTTATGCAAAATACCTTTGCAGAAAATTTCTTTTCCCGCCACTTCAATAGTCCACTGAGATAATCTTCTCAGTTGGAAAGTGAAGTTCCGGGAAGAGAGGAACATGGCTTCATTGAAATAAACAAAAAATGTTGTTTGTTGTTGTTTTGGTTGTTGTTGTTACTGTTATGTTATTGGTGTTGTTTAGTTGTTGTTATTGTTATGTTATTGGTGTTGTTTAGTTGTTGTTATTGTTATGTTATTGGTGTTGTTTAGTTTTTGTAATTGTTATGTTATTGGTGTTGTTTAGTTGTTGTTATTGTTATGTTATTGGTGTTGTTTAGTTGTTGTTATTGTTGGTGTTGTTTAGTTGTTGTTTTTATTGTTATTTTTACGCAATACACTAGTTATTACTTTTTAGGTACCTTCTTTAACGGCCACCTTGACAGCAGTTATGTTCCGAGATACATTCTTTAGTTTCACTATCAAATTGTAGTCTGAATTTATTGACATGTACGCGAAATAAAATGGTGGTTGAAGCGTTTTGAATCTTGCAGGATCTGAAAGTAAACAGAATGAACAGCTTTTACTATGGGTCCGCCCATTGTAGTATTGAAATTTAATCTGTTACATTCTGTATAGTTTTGTTCAATGTTAGGTGGGCACAATGACATTTCTATCTTTGGGTAGCAAATACGGTAATTTCATCATTCAGACAGACAACGTAATGAGGCATTGACTGACTTTGATAATAGTGGTTATTTACTGCAATGTCAAATGCTCACGTGTATCAAACAACGTTTTTCAACGCAGTCCCGAAGAAACAATAAATAAAATATAATACAGTAAACCCGTTTACCGTGGACCCAGCCAACAATGCGTATTATGCGGGATAGGGAAAATAAAACGTATTAAGTATGTATTAATTTGACTTTAAAAGTTTGCGCATGGCGGGCATCACGTGGGTGGGGCCCGGCGCCTCTACAAGCTGATATTTTTGCTTTCACCAAAATTGCGGAATGTTCCTATAATTAATAATTGAAAATCCCAATTTTTCACATTACTTTTTAATTCATTATAATGTTTCTGATCCAGGTGCAGCTTAAACATTTGTTATGATAATCAAGAGATTTTTCCCGACAAATTGGTATATTTTTCATCCCCTGCGGTTCAAATTGATATAACATATCTAAATTTACTGGACTATTATTATTATTCTCTTTATTCGTTGTAAATACATATAAATTACATTTTTAAATATTAAAATACAAAGATATAAAAATATTTAAAAATATAAAAAATAGTAGCCCACCAGTATCGGGAACAGGGTCCAAGCTACCGGTGGTTAGGGCCCCTGAGAGAGGAACCTTCTCACTATGCGCGCCGTGTCCAGGAGTACTGCTTTCTGGATCAAGCCCTTGATCCAGCTGCCCAACAAGAGCTTCTTTAGATGTTGGTCGAGGCTCTTGGCAATTATGCCATTGGCCGTCACGACTATCGGCACAATGACTGCTGTGTTCACATCCCACATGTCGACAACCTCGCGAGCCAAGTCAAGATACTTCGTTTGTTTATCTTTCTCAGTCTTCACGAGGTTCTCGTCATGAGGGACTGCTATATCAACAATCATTGCGCGACGCTCTAGTCGATCTATCACCACTATGTCAGGCTTATTGGCAACAATAGTCCTGTCAGTGATGATAGACCGATCCCAATACAACGTGCAGTTGCCATTTTAGAGAACTGGGTCGGGCACATACCTATAGTACGGTACTTCCGATTCCACAAGATTGTATTTAAGAGCAAGTTGCTGGTGGATAATCCTGGCTACAAGGTTGTGTCTGTGCAAATAGTCTCCGTTAGCTAGACTAGAACAACCGGAAATAATGTGGCGGATGGATTCCCCGGGCCGGTGACATGCCCGACATATGTCAACGGTACCATCCTTCACAATGTATTTCCGGTAGTTGTTCGTCATCATAACTTCGTCCATAATCGCACAGACAAAACCTTCGGTTTCCCCGAAGAGGTCACCAAAACGCAGCCAGGCTACGGACGCTAAAAAGTCTACATCGGGCCCATGTAGGACCCGGTAAAAGCGTCCGTGAAGCTCCTTGCTCTGCCATACCTCCCTGCGGTCATTAGTATCTAATACCACAGGTTTGCGCCAGTTCCCGTTAGCCAAGGAGAGCGCAGTGAGGCCTTTGTCCACTGCTACCACATCCCGATGCATACCCACGTCGGCCTCTAGGAAGAACTCCCTAAGGCTGCATATCTCGCGGTTGTGCAGGGTCTTAGCATTTAAGAAGCCACGACCTCCGCACTTCCGCAGGATATACAGCCTCTTCACCGATGACCGTGGGTGATGCATCCGATTTGCGGTAAGCAGCGAGCGTACCCTCCTATCCAGGGCGTCAAGTTCCGTCTGAGTCCATTTGAGTATGCCGAAAGAGTACATCAATACCGGCATGACCCAACCGTTAAAGGCGCGCACCTTGTTTCCGCCTGATAAAAGACTATTTAGTACTTTGTTCAGGCGGCCAAAGAAGCGCTCCTTCAACGATTGTTTCATGTCATTAGCATTGATGCCCAACGCTTCCGACATACCCAAATACTTGTAAGTTTCGGTTGAGCTGAGGGATCTAAGGTGTATGGAATCCGAGAGTTGGGTTCCCACGGATTCCATAATCTCCCCTTGCTTCACATGCATGACCGCACATTTGTCCACACCAAATTCCATACTGATGGCGCTACTGAAGGTTTCTGTTACCTTCAGTAGCTCCATCAGTTGCAAGTTGTTGGGGGCAAAGAGTTTCAAGTCATCCATGTAAAGGAGGTGTGATATGACCTGACCACCTCTTCTCAACCGATGGCCTTGGCCCGAACCTTCCAGCAATGTGCTCAGAGGGTTGAGGGCCAGACAAAACCACAGTGGACTCAGGCTGTCGCCCTGAAATATAACACGCTCGATCCTTATCGGGTCGCCGTTCACCTGGATCTGTCGACATCCTGGATAGCGGAGGACCGTCCTCCACTGCCCCATACAAGACATCAGGAAGGTGCGTAGAACTGCATCAACTTTATACAGCTCCAGCACCCTCATGAGCCATGTATGTGGCACTGAGTCGTAGGCCTTCTTATAATCTATCCAACATGTCGACAGATCCTTTCGGGAACGACGCACCTGTTGGCTAATGGCAATATCCATGAGGAGCAGCTCCTTAGCACCGCGGTACCCGTTCCTACATCCATTCTGAGAGGCAGACATGATTGAATTACTTTCAATATGATGGTTAATCTTTGCTTTCAAAATGGATGTAAGAACTTTATAGACCGTCGGTAAACACGTGATTGGTCTATAATTTTTGGGCTCCGCAGTACTACCTGATTTATGGAGCAGATGGGTTATTCCTGTAGTTAGGAACTGAGGCAGCGACCCTGACTCTAAGGCAGACTGGAATTGAGACGCCAAGCGAGCGTGCGATCCTGTAAACCATTTGATCCAAAAATTGTGCAGTCTGTCCGGCCCTGGAGATTTCCAGTTAGGCAACGGACGGACTGCACGAGCTACATCTTGGGGGCTGATGGTAATTGCCCCCATTTCTAGTATTGGATCGCACGCGCGCTCAACCTCCCGAATCCAGTCACCCTCGGTGTGACTGACAGGCACCGACCAGAGGTGCGCCGGTAGGCGCGTATCAGTCACACCTTGGTCCGGTCGCTCCCAAGCCCTATAAACCCACCTCTCATTGCTTTGGAATGTGCGATTCTGAGTGTATCGCTCCACTCGCCGCTTGTACCGACGTATACGGTTTGCCCATGCATAGATTTTCTGCTTCAGGAAGTCGATACGCTCTGTGACGCGGGTCAGATAATCCCGAGGACTAGTATCAGTCCCCGAGAACGCCCGCCTCACAAAGCGCATCACTCTACGGCGAGTGTTGCCCTCCCTGAAGCAGATAAGTTTAAGTTATTATTATTATTATTATATACTTTATTGTACACCTCATTACAAACATAGTAAAAACGTTTAAAAAAAACAAGTGCACAATGGGCGGACTATGTATGATAAATTGATAAAACAGACATGAATAGTATCACAGACATGTGTCAACTGTATAAAATAATCCAAATGCAATGCAATAAGAGCCAGCCGATCGATTCTGTAAACTGACAATCCATAAAATCAAGATGTCACGTGATCCATCTTGATTGTATGGATTGACAGCTCACCTCGTGATCCCTTCACCCAAGCCTTCACTTCGACATGTTAACAGAATCGAGCCGCAGTTTCGCGATTAAGTGTGTTGAAACACAAACATAAGATAAGCATAAAAGCGACTTACAGTTTTCACAACAATTTCCAGTAATAGCATTTTCCAGGACGGCAAAACATAATCCTATGGCAATTTTTTTATAACAAATCATTTTAATTTGAAGAAAACACCATTTGTTTTAGTAATTAACTGCTAATTACTTGCAGGTTCGTCAGTTAAAACCGCAATGAGAGCACTGTTGAGTTGGACTAGTTGACAATAGAGCCGAATAATTATAATTGTTATTGACTTATTTATTTATCCTGTTACATTTCCTGCTAACTGTAAAATCCTAATGCATCATATGGATTTTACATAATAATTAATACATTTTTTTAATAATTTGACAATAGGTGGTACACCGTGCAATTAAATTTCTCAAAGAGAAATTCAGTCACTAATTATTATTGCAGAAAATTTGTGTGCATGCCAGTTGCAGTTGTGGAATTTGTTCCAGGGTTGCGGAATTTGTTTGAAAGAGTCACCGCGGTCCTGGAACGCAAAGGGCTTTAGAAGGAACACGGATAGGTCTTAGTCAGTAAGAGTCTGACACGCCCTTCCGATCCACCTAGAGCGGAAGAAGTCATGTGATGATTTCCCATCCATAAAAAAGCCAGTTCTGTGACAGTATTACATTTTCTTTCCTAGTGTTTATTTCCAACTAGTTTTTGCCCGCGACTTCGTACGCGCACATCCCGTTTTAGTGGTCTAAAACCATCTTCGCATTATTGCCTTTCTGATGAAACCGGTTTGGGGCACATCGGTTGCATGGTTTCTAAGTATATAGTAACGTTACAGTATCGTTAACGTAAGTGAATTATGAAAATAAAAAACTACAACTCCTTAGTTGTAGTTTTTATTTTAATTTGGTTTAATTTTATGCGACATACACAATTTTTATCATACAAAAATAAGAATATCCACTGTAAATAAATATTATGTGGGAAACGAGTACCTATTATAGTAGGTACCTATAGTAAAATTAAAATTTAAATGTTTTTAATTAATTTTAATTTAATAAAAGTAAAATTTTACGTTACGTCACTATACGTCAAAAACATTTCAACAAGTCTAAAACATAGTGCGGATTGGCAGAGGGTACTTTAGACCATATATTTTTTGAATGCCAAAACAACGTCCCCCCTCTTGATTTATATAGTCGTCTCCCTAAATTTAAGATCCCTCTTCCAATTAATTTCCCCTCTCTTTTAACATTTTCCTCTCCTGACCTGCTTGTGGCGTTGATGACTTTCATCCGCCACAATAGCATAAAACTATAAGCCCTCTCCAAATCATTATCTGTATCGATGTGGCATGCAATAATATATATTTATTTTAAGTAATTAATGTTTTAACACTTATATGTTTGTTTCAGTCCCGTACTAACACATCAAGTACCTGATCAACTGTATCCATAGAAGAATCGAATTATTTTCTGCATCAATCGTCGTTTTCTCCTAATCATTAAAATATTGCACACTTGCTTCTCCAATTTACTTGGGACATTGGCAGAATAGTCGACATCGGCTTTGTTTGCCATATATTAAAAATAGAATAGAATAGAAGTCTAAAACATAGGTACAAACTTTGTGTTTAGGCACGAAATCAAGTGTATTACGCACTAGTGCGGAAAATTAGCAAGTCAGCCCCTGTCTATACAATTGATTATATTCACACCAGCCTGGTCGCCGGGAAGCTCCCACGTAATCAACGTTGGCGAAAGAAAAAATCCAGGAACCATTTTCCACATCAATTTCTTGCTAAATATTCTGTTTAATTGTGTTGAAAAACGTTTGATGCACGTGAGCATTTGTCATTGCAGTTTCTCGTCTCCATAACGGGTCTTGAGCTATTGACTAAATATTAGAAGCACCAAATGTACGTCATATTACACAGTAATGATAACCAGTAAATAATGACTCATTAAGGAAAAACTTACGCAAGTCACTTGGAAGGTGGTTTTCCTGCTAGAAATGTTTCAGAAGCGGAATGGAAATATTTCCAGTAATTTGCGAAAAAACACCACAAATTCACCTTATTTTTGTGACATATTTGTGACGTTGGCGTACAGAGTGTTGTTTGTCTTATCCTCTGTCGGTCTCGCGGTCGTAAGCGCGGCTGCTGAGCGTGGAGTCCTGGAGTAAGTGTCAATAGAAATTTCTCTGTGAAAGCCCGGAGTCTGCTAGTCGGTGGTGTGCCTCCTTGCCTGAAAGGACGTTAAGCCTGCGCTGATCTTGCGCCAGATCTCTCTCCGGTTGTGTCGGACTGCTACCCCATAAGACTATGAGAGTGATGAAAGAGGGAGTGCATCTGTGTTTGCGCAGACACTTGTACACTCAGTTAGGAAGACTGTTATAATTATGTGACAATAGCGTTGAAAAGGTTAACCTTTTCACTGCCACACACCAAATGAAAAAAACGAGCGAGTCTTACAGTAGTCGCATAGGATGTGTAACATCTGACGTCTCACTTTGATAAAAAGCAACTGACAGCCAACTCGACTACTGCACGCGCTCATTGGTCAAATTGAATAGGGCGCGCTCATTGGTCCAATCAAATAGCGCGCGCTTCCTCGGCTTCCTGTTACACACTTCCGTCCCATTTCACGAGATCCCACAGATTGCAGGAAAGCGATGGGAAAGATGTTGTTTTCTTTTTATGAATGGAAATCATCAAATGACTTCTTCCGCTCTGGGTGGAGCGGAAGGGCGTGTCAGACTCTTACTGTCTAAAACCCATCCGTGTTCCCTCTAAAGCCCTTTGCGTTCCAGGGCCGCGGTGACTCTTTCGAACAAATTCCGCAACCCTGGCAGAAAGGAAAGATGTTACACATCTAAAAGTGCCCAAAACGCCACCCTCGGCCAGAGCCGACACAAATTAATTTTATTAAATGGCTGGATCGAACCGTAACATTCATATTATGAAGTTGGGAAAAGGCATTTAGATGAAAAATAAACAAAAGATTTTTTTAAACAATTATATTACAACTTAAACAACGATAAAACTACTCTTTTTCCATAATTTCAGGTAAGTCTCTATCACTCTCTTGATCAAAATAATCTTCAGGTATCACATAATTTTCTGGCGGCCGCATGGGCCCATACATCTTCTTAACTTCAGGTTCTTCTGTCTCGCTTCTGACATCTTCTGGACTCTTCTGTGCTTCTCTGTCGACTTCTTCCGGAATGGGTTCTGTCTTGGTGTCCGTGGCTTCTGAATCGTCGTCTGAATCCATTTCTTCGACAAATTCAGATTCTTCTTGTTTGACCTGTTTCTTTATATTTGTTCTTTTCTCTGTGTCTTCTTTTAGTCTTATTCTGGAAAACAAATAAGAATTATTGTGTATTTTTTTTAAGACTTATGATCAGTGCTCGGATAATCTGTCGCCAATATACCTAAACTTCACTTTTATTCCCACGAAAGTATAATACGGACATGCTTTTCAGAATCCCGGATCCCGAAATCGTTCGAAATTCCCGAGATTGTTAAAAATCAAATACAAAATATAGTTACAACTCGTTGTGAACTCTCATTGTAATTTTTTTTAAATTTAAAAAGCAGATTCTAATGGAACTTTTAATTTACAATGAAAGTTTTTTCATTAAGTTTGTTACAGTTGTTTTTACAATATTGTTCAATCCCGGCAACACGGGATTACTTTTCATTCAGAAAGGAATGTCCATATTATTCTTTCACGGGAAGAAGTTTAGGTATATAAGCGCCCGATTATCCGATCACTGCGAGTTTAACTGCAATCTTAGGCCGAAAACGTACTGGCAAATGACTGCTAGTACGTTTTCGGATGCGATGTCGCAATAATACAAGCTAGGCGACTCGCGAAGGCAAAACAGGAGAGAAGAAAACTCGCACCAAGATGACTCGCTAGGCTCTACGCGCGTTAGCCACTGCGTTCCAGTCTTAGTTTTACCTCTATAATGTTTTTCTATTCTTAATGAATAATTTTAAATCAATAAATCGCCCCCAATACAAGTATCAACTTTAGCGTTGTGTATTTTAAATTGATAAAGACTCAAAGCATTTATTTCAATTAGACCATTTACAGGCACTTTTGAATTGTCAAGGCCGTTCGGTCAAAAAGATAAAGCTATTTGCACGTTCCAAAACGTAGATCTCTATGGAGAAGAACTTGCAAGAAACTCAGTAGGACACTATTTAAAAATAATATTTTTTTTTTTACAAAGTTATGGTTGCATCATTTATGTTGTTGCGGAATTTGTTCGAAAGAGTCACCGCGGCCCTGGAACGCAAAGGGCTTTAGAAGGAACACGGATGGGTTTTAGTCAGTAAGAGTCTGACACGCCCTTCCGCTCCAGCCAGAGCGGAAGAAGTCATTTGATGATTTCCCATCCTTAAAAAAAACAACATTTATGTTGATATTATACATTTATGTGAGAACGATGTAAAAGACGTGCAGGATAAAATCGTACGAAGTGAAAAGAACAATTCAAAGAAACAATTAAAATAAACTGTGGCCGCCGAGTGACCAGTGACCAGTCCAAGCTGACAGCGCCCGTTCACGAACATTTGACTGGCTTGTTGGTCGAGTGGTTAGTGACCCTGACTGCTAAACCGGAGGTCGTGGGTTCGATTCCCACCCAGGACAAATCTTTGTGTGATGAGCATGATCATTTGTTCTGTGTCTGGGTGTAATTTGTCTATAATATGTATGTATTTAGAAATATATAAGTATGTTTATCAGTTGTCTGGCTGCCATAGCACAGGCTCTGCCTAGTTTGGGATTGGATGACCGTGTGTGAGTTGTCCCAAGATATTATATTATATTATGACGCTAGCATCATTCGGCTCAACCATTTTGAAGGGAGCCAAACGATAAAAAGTTTCTAAAGAAGTATGGGTATCAAGGACTTTTGTTTTGTTTTGTATGACATACGAGTTTCTTCTTCCATAATCGTTTTCGTTCCGGATTCAGGTGCTAGTGTGTCAGTTCAAATAATTGTAAAGGTGCCTGCGATTCAATAAAATCGTAATGTGAGTAACAATTTCCAGACAGAACCTTTATCAGAGAACAAGAAGTCAAATTTATTTTTCAGATAAACGTTATTGCTGTTGAAAAATGATCCCTAAAAATAAAACTGTGACGGTCAGTGGTATGTAGTTGGTAAAATCATCATGGCGTTAATTTGGTGGATTCTTTTTTTCTTGCGCAATAAATTATAAAGAAAAATATATGTAGGTATATTTCTAAGTATGTATTTCTGTTCTATGTTCTGTCTCTACCCTAAGGTTGACTGGTAGAAAACGCCAAAGACATTAATACCACTTTTTTTTTGGAGACGGAGTTTCAGACCCTTGCTGACCTAAACCCACCCGTGTTCCTTCAAATACCCTTTCCGTTCCAGCGCCGCGGTAACGCTTTCGAACAATTCCACAACCCTGGCAGGCACTACCCGTCGATACGGACATCTGTTTAAGGCGCGCGTGTAACACAACGCCTTGGTCCTCTTCTACCGGTCCGACCGCCTACAGTGTTTTTTACTTGTAAACGTTACCTCTTCCCGTAAACGACGGAGTTGGTCTGCTTGATGAGAAGCTTGTCATCCTTCTTCAGCAGCGGCGGTAAGTGTGCCGGCCGCGCCAGCTCGGCTAGCCGCTGAGTCTTCGACAGCTCCGCCTTCAGCTTCTGAATGCCCATCTGTTCAATAATAATACATTTATAATACAAAACAGTGGCTAACCGCCGTTCATCCCTCTGTACGCTTAGATCTTTGAAACTACGCAACGGAATTTAATGGCAGTTTAAACTAGCATTCAGAGAATTTCTTCCGGAAAGTTCATGTATAATTTAAATACATAGTATAGAATAGTCGATATTCAGTGACATCAGTAAATATTACCCTAGGGTTGCTAGTAACAGAATAAACGCATAAACTGAAAAGAGGGTCATTGAAGTTAACGTTATGAACAACTTTTACTGAGACCAACCCTGAAAGCAAGAAAAAATGTCCTCCCCCTCTCTTCGGACTTCAGACAATCCCAAGATACTTCATACAACCTGCTCAATTCCCCCTCAAGTTCGGTGATCTTCTCGTCGGTCCGGAGTGTTCTTGTGTTCGGTGTTTGTTGGGGTAGCTGGATCCACTCCGGGGATACTTAGCACCCCTTGCCTCGCCGTGACCTTGACCGCTACCGGAGTCAAGGGAAGACTTGTGTTGACGTGCTTATCATTTGGGGGGAGGGGGGTGGGGGTTGCCATAATCACCACGCTTGGCAGGCGGGTTCGCGATCGCAGTGTAGCTGTTGCAATGCACAGAGAATGCTGCTGCCCATTCTCTGGTGAGTCCCTTAGTCGCCTCTTACGACACCCACGGGAAGTGATGGGATGGTGCTATTCTTTTATGTCCGACACCATACGGAACAGTCTGACGGATCAACACTTTTTGGAAATCTAACGGACGGACTATTTTTTTTTTCTGTTGTACCTTAGTCTTGGATATCTCGGCCTTCTGCGCCATACTGTGTCCCTGCTTGCCGAGGCTGCTCATGTACTGGTCCAGTTCGTCCACGTCGTCGCTGCTCTGCTGACTCTTGGCTGCAGACGACCTCAGCTTCTCTAGCGCTTGCTCTTCAGATGATATCTTACTCTCGATCTCTGTTATTTCTTTAAGCTGTAACATATAAGATTAAATGATAGACTGCTTTTGATCTCGAGAGATCTACCAGTCTTGCCAAGAAGTTTCATGTTACCCAGTTACTGGGTTGTAGTCATATATGTAGATAATCGGTAGACTGGAAGCATCTGGAAGCTTTTTGTCTATTTTTTAAATAACTCACACACTGTAAAATCAGTTGTTTGCAATATTTGTAAATATGTGAGTACCATTTATTGTAACACTTTTATTTGAAAAGAGTAACTATGGAGTTTCTTGTCCGTTCTCCATAAGAATCTACCTTTGTGATTGCACAGTGGAGTCACTATATTTTTTCAAATTGTCATTACTTTATTTTTTACTTTATTTTTATATAACCGTAATGTTGACGTTCAAAAGTGCCTTTTAATGGAATTTGTGCCTTTGAATGTAAGATTAAATTATTAAAATGCAGACTCCGTAAGAATGTAATAAAACTTTATCAGATTATAATTTCTCGATATATTATGAAAGAAATCATTTTGTATATCGCGATATTTTACAGTCTTACGGTGTTTGCGATTTTCCGGTGACACATACCTAGCCTGAATATTATAGCCCTCCTTTTGGCTTTTTCGTAGTCGGGCAATAAATGGCTTAAGTGCGAACCAGACAGGTGCCATGCCGTCACAAAATAATGTCTGTGAAATAACTGTTTTGTAATTTATTTTATTTTTATACATTTAACAGCCATAGCGACAGACAGGACATAAAAAACATACTACCTAATATGGTCCCATTTCCCATTGACATCCTTTGGACAAAAAATAGTCTGACTTGCCTTTCCCTAATTATATTGGGATCGGCTTAGTCGGGAAAAGGCTAGGCAGCTATCAGCCTTTGTACACGAATTATAAAATAAAACAAAAAAATATTTTTTCGTTTTCATAAAAGTCGAGTTTGCTTTTCGCCCAACACAGTCAATGTGCTTACAAAATATTGGTTCTAAGTTGAGCTACTTGTCTTTGTCAGTAGTCGAGTAGCTCAACTCAAGGCTTGCACTGACTTGGACAGGTCATTGAGATAGAAAAAACTGGAGGCGCCGCGATGTTCTATACATACATTTGCTTATACAAATATGAGTGAAATACGATACAGAATGTGAAAAATCGTTTTGTCTCATTCTTTCTAATGTAGTAATCGTATTTAATAAAAGAGACAACAATATTTCAGTTGTTACTGATAATGGCAACATTTTGTTTTGACGTATTGACAGTTGTAGGTAAGTGCCATAGCAGCCATTTTAAGCGACGAGTTCTGTGGTAGTTCTGCTGTCAAGTGGTTGTTTACTTTTTGTATTACTGTGATTTGTGAGACAATTACGAGAAGTTTACCTTTTAAACTACATATAATTATTGGAAAACAGCAATACAACATGCCTGTTTGTTGTATTGTGAAGTGTGGTGCAAGAAAGAATGAAAATCAACCTCAATTATCTTTGCACAGGTTAGTAACCGGTTTTCATGTAATAGTACATACAATAATACATTTCCGATGAAAAAAATGCTAAGTGATCATTACTGATCGTGAATTTATGGCTAAAGTGTTGAAATTTGGGTTAATTTGCGTCCAACAGACCTTTTTATTATTACATTCGTTTGTTTACTATAATATGTCAGTGGAATAGTGTTGTACCGTTCCTTCGCTGCACTCTAACGATATCGATCTATTGCTATTGCTAATCGGTTCAAGTGACCTTGCTAGGTTCGGCCCGTGGTTCACAGCACGGAGAGACCGTCCCACCCGGTCCCTCCAAAGACTACAATAGTATGGGGTCCCACGGCCCACGGACTCTTATGTGATTAAAAAATAAGACGTCAGCATTTTGTTATTTGTTTTAGTTACATATTAATAACAAGTATAACAACTTTAACCAAAATGGTTTATTGATAAAGATACTTACCTTTTTTATAGGTTTCCTAAAAATGAAGGATTGAAGCAAAAGTGGTTAGACGCTATTGGTGAAGAAAATATTAATCCCCAACATAAAGAATGGTACATCTGTTCACTTCACTTTTAAGAAAGTTGTTTGAACAGAACACTTGATGTAGTAAGACTACATGATAACTCTGTTCCCACAGTATTTTTGGTAAGTGTGTATAAAAATTATTGATTAATAATAGTCTGGCCCTATGACCTGAAATAAATTAGTTAAATAAAAAAAAATAGATGTATATTGCATATCATAATATTACTACCTATTTTTTAGGCATCCGACAAAAAACAATGTAGAGAATCATCTGTTTTGTGTGAAACAAGCAACATTAAAAAATCGGATGCTTCTTACACAACTACTGTAATGCCTCCATTGCAGTTACCCCATCGAATTGTGGACACAGTGCTTAAAGAGGTATGTACTTTTTTTTAACTACTACGAGTAAGCTCTTGTCCTGCATCTCACCTGATGGTTAGCAAACTACGGGTACAAATCAGCATTTTCGATGTAACTTCAATGATTGAAATAGTTATCTTTTCCTTTTCAGATTGTACAAACTAAAAAAATAAAGGCTTTAAAAGAAAAATGTGTTAAGCAACAGAAAAAAATTAAACGCCTCAACGAAAGAATTCGAAAGAAAAACAAAAAGATTGCCAATTTGAAAGACATTATCGAAGACCTTCGAAGAAAAAATTGTATTAACGTGGAACAAGCTGTTGTAATGGAAGAATTGGCGGGACCTAAAGATTTCTTAAAAAGATAAATCAATAAGTCCAAAGGTTTACCTATACCTAATAAATACTCTGAAGAAATCAGAAAGTTCGCATTAACATTGCATTTTTTATCCCCCAAGGCCTATAATTATATAAGGCGGACTTACAATATATGCTTACCTCATTCGAGAACTTTGAGCAAATGGTACCAGCATGTGAATTGCGAACCGGGATTCACGAAAGAAGCATTTGAAACTTTAAAAGTTAAAGTGCAAGGAAGTGCACACCCTGTGATATGCTCCTTGGTTTTTGACGAAATGGCCATAAGAAAGTCTTTGACTTGGGAACCAAGAGCTCAAAAATATTATGGTAGAGTTGATTATGGACATAACTTAGATAATGACAGTATCGAAGAAGCCAGTCAAGCTTTAGTAGTAACGTCTATCAACGGCAGATGGAAAATACCTACTGGTTATTTTTTAATAACATCCCTCACAGGCGAGCAAAAAGGTATTATCGTGAGCACGGCTCTAAAATTGTGCGAAGACGTGGGTGTAAAAGTTGTAAGCATTACATGCGACGGACCTGCCGCAAATTTCAGTATGTTCAGTTCTCTTGGCTGCGACATTATAAACAATCAAGACGTCACTAGTTTTGAGAGCGGTAACACTCGCATCCACGCTTTTATCGACCCGTGCCACGCAATAAAATTAATTCGTAATGCATTTGGCGAACTAAGAGTTTTTATTGACTCATTTGGAAGAAAGGTAGATTTTAAATTTATAGAAGAATTGCTGGAACTTCAAGAAAAACAGGGCCTACATCTTGCAAATAAAATTAAAAAGCCGCATGTATTCTATCACAAACAAAAGATGAAGGTGAAGCTGGCGACACAATTGTTCAGTAGCTCAGTAACAGATGCTCTAGAATTTTGCCACAGTATATTAACATTAAAACAATTCGAGAACTGTAGTGGCACTGTCAATTTCATAAATATTATGAAATTGACCCGGTAAGACCCGGATGTTCTATCTGTGTAACCATTCTTGTGTCCTCCTGGTAGTGTGTGACCGGGCATTGCCGTGCATTAGTACAAAATCAAACAACCACACCGTGTAAGTTCTGTAGCCTATTTCTGAGGCGGTTTTCATCGGTTATCGTCTTGCCATCAACTGCATACAAATGTCTTTGTAAAAGACTTTAAAAAATGTTAACGAAGACCCCCGATAATAACATACTACATTACTATGTAATAAGTATTTTTTGTCTTAGAGCCCTTTGTGAATCAATGATAGGTATTGCACAGGAGCCGTACTATGAGGTATTATTGCCATCATGATATCGTTGTGAAACAGGGATGGTGCTATCTGTCATGTATAGCTCCGTTTCTCTCTCGCACTGGAACCATGATGGCATATAAACGTCGGCGTTGTAAAACGGCCCCAGTACAGGCATAGCTATATATCTGCTCACACCATTGCTGCGCACCGCGCGTGATCACAGCCAAACAGCGATAGCAATAATCTGAACGAATTTTGCACTCGCCTCGAATTGCAATTGCGAGCTTTGTACGCCGCTAATCATACGTTTTATTTTAATCATTATCACACCAATAAAAAAAGCAAAAAAAAATTTATTTTTTACTCTAGCAGTCATTAACATAATAAAAACATTATCTTCTTCTTAGTGATTAACAAGTTTTCACTAGGGTCATCAATACATAACAGATGCTACAGGCCAGAGATCAAATAAGCGAAAGTGCATTTTCTTGGGCATAAAGAACTGTCTCTTTACGCTGATTTAGATAACAAAAGCGATTCTTAATTCTGTGCAGAAAAACACGACATTAATTTTATTCTCAGAATTCAGAAGGTACATAAACCTACCTACTCATCTTTTTCTATTAAAATTGACTGTAAATAATAAATTATAATTATTATCCAAACGTGATATCTAGTAAGACTCAAGTATCGATACTCGATATAGTAACACTATGTTCCTTGATTGACACAACCCTAGCGATGGCTGCCATTTTATGAGACACTTTGAGTTGTAGGTATGCACCTTTTTTTTGTAGGTATTTCCAGTCCATACTTTTTATAAGTCTATGGGACAGGTCCACTCAAATGTGTGTGGTTCTTTCCTCAAAAGACCATTTCAGACACTGATCTGCATGGTGCATAACGTATTATGAATGTGAGGACAATGTAGATCGCAATATTAGGGTTTCATTTCATGTTATTCTGGCAGTTTGAGTTTTTTATGCGGCCTACTTACGTTCGTCAAATCGTTGAGCTCCTTAAAGTTCTAAGTTTGAGCTACACGATAACTGACAAATGCTTGCACTGTCTGGATAGGTCCACTCAAATCTGTGTGGTACTTTCCTCAAAAGACCACTTCAGACATTAACCTACATGGTTCCGCTCCGTCCACAGCGATGGAAATCATTTAATGTTATCCCATCCACAAAAAAACAGAGAATCAACTTTCAGAACGTCAAAATTATGTTTGAACTATATTTTACCAAGTCGTCATAAGTCCTGGGCTTCTCGCTGTCTCTCTCGGCGGCGCCCAGCTTCTGCATGCGAAGCTTGCGCTTGCGCTCGACGCTGCCCGTCCGGTCCAGGAACGTGTCATCGTCCGAGTCGTAGAAGTCATCCGCCGACCAGTCGCGCTCTTTCCGTCGACGAGACTCTGAAACAAATACAAAATTATAGTGACTTTCGTAAATGCTGGTTGACACTTCCCGTGACCTTATATATAGCTGGCTCTTATAGGACCCCAAGAGCTGGCTCTTATAGTGGGTATACGTGATACAGACTTTGAATTTGGATTTGTTTGCATTGCTTTGTTGCATAAACCATAATTCTATGGAAGTTTATGGAAGTCTGCATCGTGTGGACGGTCCATTACCTCGGCCAGAAGCTACACGTTACTATACCAGCCAGCGAAACACGCCGACGCCGTCACTTCGTGAGTTTATTTATTGTAATATTTTGTATTAATATTATTTATAGTTATTGTTTTATGTTTATGTATTTAATCTTATAGGCTCTAGATGCATGAAATAAAGAATTACATTATACAACATGGCAATGCCGCCAGTCTCTTGGGCACGTTTCATCATTAAGTATTTTCTAGAAAGAGACGAATTAGTCTCTCAGATAGATTTCCAAAAAACATTGGACACGTGTTTTTTTTTTATTTACATAAACAAAACACGAAGACGATACAATAAGTTGAAAACTCGCGTGACGTCACATTTAAGTAAACTTATTACTAAAACGTGACGTCACCTGCCCCCACTCTTGAATGTTGATGCGCTTTATCTCTATCGGCTTGTGTTTAAGCGCCTACCTGAAAAGTACCTAATTTACTACTAAAAAATTCGAAATACCTACCAGTATGGATAAATGCTCACCAAAAGGCGAAGTCGGAGCCCCGCTCATGGTTTAAAAAACAAACAACACGTACTTACTATTATTATTCTGCTGAGTGTATAATTATTTTGAAACTTTAAACGTTGTTCTTTAGGCATCTCGGTATAGAGCGAGTTTATTTTATTTGAAGTTAACATATTTTACTTGGTAAGCATTTAAATTGTAGCCATCTCTATCATCGGTTTGAAATGGCAAAAATTAGTTTCCAATACTAATTGAGAATCTAACGGACGGACTAAATTATTATTGTTCTATCTAGTCAGGACTGTAAAAATACCTTACTATGTCGAGATCGACTACCACTGTAACCGGATACAGCTGAATAACAATATTTATACTACACCTGCTTGGAAAGTACCTTGATACTTTATCAAATTTACGGTAGAAAGTACGTCATTGCATATCGAACAAATATGCGGGGAGAAAATGCATCTGAGCGGGAGAGAAAAGTGTATGAAAATCCATTTCTTACGTGGTTTTTCTTTTTTAATTTTGGGTAAGACTATGCGCCGGTAACCTAAATATCAAAAGCCAAAAAGTTTTAACAGTGAGTTTTTATCTCCAAGTTCGCAAAATGACACTGGCCACTAGCTGTGTGTTGGATGGTGTCGGGCTGGCAGTGCGACCCTGCTGCGGCAGGATAAACAATTTGAAAAAAGAACATGTGAAAATTGCAGACGCCATTGGCGCCATTTCCAATTTGTGTGTTGTTTGAGGATTCAGTTTTAACTGCAACAATTTCAATATAAATTTCAATTAGTAAAGATTTCGTTTTTTATTTTCCTTCTAGGTGTAGTATAAAGCACTATGTATCACTCGAGAGAAACTGCGATTCCCGATCTTGGGTGTTTTAAAGCCCTCGCCTACGGCTCGGGCTTCAAACGACACCCTCGACGGTAATCGGTCACTTTCTCCTCTCGGTGAACAATGTACTATTGTCGTGTTGCAGCTGCCAATCTAACCTCCACAATCCATAACCCAAGACACATGATACCCTTGATACGAGTGGTTGTCAGATGAAGGCTTCCGACTACCCGTAACTACAATCAAATATCTACGTTACCAACTGCTAAACCGTTTACATGGGGCTGGCATGATATAAAGTCGAAACTTAAAACCGTTCCGTAAGGCCGCTGGAAAGGGTTATGGTGATTCATCATCTGCATAGCCTTTTTCCAACTATATTGGGGTCAGCCAAGTATTTAAGGTGGAGCGATTGCCTATTTGACCTCCACAACCTTTTTTTTTTTTGATCTCGGGGGAAACCCTCCACCCTGGGGCGGGTGGAGGGGTCTGTCAGACTCTTACTGACTAAAACCACCCCGGTGTTCCATCTCCCACCTACGCCGGGGATCGCGGGAACGTATGCGACTTCCGCAATCCCCGGCTGGACCTCCACAACCTAACACAACTGGGTAACACTGGGTACTTCTTGGCAAGACCAGTGTCAGATTAACTGGTTTCTGACAATCCGTAACGACTGCCAAAGATTTATAGCCGGGACCAACGGCTTTACGTGCTATTCGAAGCACAGAGGAGTCTCGGAGTGTCGGTCGGTGTCCAGTATCCTACAGGCCTCCAGCGCGCACGCGATGACGGCTTCCTTCTTCTTCCCTCTGTGAACTGCGATGCCGCGGTCTGTCAGTACTCACCATGTCGGGACTGCCTCAGCAGCCCCGCCCTGTCCAGTATCCTGCAGGCCTCCAGCGCGCACGCGATGACGGCTTCCTTCTTCTTCCCTCTGTGAATAACTTCTGCGATGACTGGGTTGCCCCGCGCATCGTCTATTGGTAACTCCACTCTGCACAAATAATTGTGAAGTCAATATTACAGGAATTGGAGTAAATATAACAGTGTCATGGCCATATAATTCATGATGTGATTCCTATCGCAAACCTGACTTCGACGACGGAGCTCTGCTGCGAATTTCTGTTAAAAGGAACCTAACATGAATGGGATGCCGGGAGCTAAGTTCCCTCAAACCATACCTAAAATAACCTCGGCCACATCATGAAATGGCCAATTCCAAGGGGTAGACAGAGCTTAAAGCACCCCTTCATATCACTTTGTGTTAATCCAAGACTTATGTGATAGGGGGGAGCCTCTTTCGATTATCAGCTCAATGCTGCCAGAAGCCACAGGCATTAGTCTAGTCTCCACCAGACTCACATAATATGCATGAGATCTCCGCACAATAATATGATATCCCTTGGCAAGTTTGGAGTCAGATTTTCTGGTTTCTGCGGCGACGCCACGAACCCTGCCTTTTTTTTTTGTTTTAGGGGGGAAACCTTCAAAAGGCGCCTGGACTTTTGGGGTAGAGACCAGGAAGTGTGGGAATTTTACCTCACTAAAACCACCTCGGTGATCACCATCCGCACATAGAAGGGGCTCCGTTACCTCTTAAAAGACCACTCCGGAACCCCCTCTGTGCAACGCCTATTAGGGCACATCTCTGGGGAGACTGTAAAGGGGTCTCCCCTTAGCCTAGCTGATCACTGTGCCACCGCCTTTCCTAGGATCACTGGGTTTCCGGACAGAGTTCCAACACTGAGCGCCCGCGACCTGGAGACTGCCGTTATTGATGCAGGCGGGGTTTCGACGTTTAAGCGTCGAGGCGGTTGCCTCACCGACGCCTCCTTCTCCGAGCGGGATCAGCCCTCTCACGAACCCGCTCGGTGGCCTGCTTCTGAACCATCACGGCTTCACAGAAAGCGGCCATTTCCCTCCAGTTTTCCTTATCTGCCAGTATAGCCCTCACTACCGCTGGCAGAGTCAGGTCTTGCCCATTCTTAGCGACCAGGATCCGCCGCTCAGAGGCCCACGCAGGGCACACCTCGAGCGTGTGCTGCGCAGAATCCAGGGCCACGACCCCTGCCTAATTGTCTTTTCCCAACTTGATAAGTTCGGCTTCCAGTCTATCGGGATGCAGACGAGTACAAGTACGGTCAAACAGTACCTCGTGGTAAGATTTCACTCAGATATGACTACCCGCAACGACAGTCACAGATCTATAAATGACAGTCGGTATAAAGCGCCAGGGTAGCCCGCGAAATTCAAATTTTCATACGTGCTCGTATTGATGATTTTAATGCTCATAATTCTGTAAATAAATACGTGTTACGGTTGCGAATCATATTTTGTGCAACATACAGCCTGACACTGACCGGCAAATTGCAAATAAAAATAAGAAAATTTGAATTTCGCGGGCTGCCCTGGCGCTTCCACCGTAACGTGCTTTCCCAGGCGCGCGTATTCATTTCAGCCGACCCCACCGTAGTTGGGACGAGGCTAGGCAGACCGATTGATATAGTGATGACAGTGATAGTGATACGACTTGTAGCTGACCTGCACACGAACTGCCCCACGCCCCTCTCGTCGCAGTTATACGTGAGCTCGTGGCCCTCGCGCTCGAAGTAGCCTCGCAAGGTCTTCTTGGGGTCCTCCAGGTACAACTCCTCGTTGGCTGTGACTGCGTACGGGTTCTCTGCCAAGTCTGGCTCTTCTTCAGCGTCCTCGCCTGGACAACATGGAAAAGAATGTCATGAGAGGAATTGAAAAGCGGAGAAGTTTGTGACACTTTCACGAATAAGTTATTTCAGCCTGAAAAAACGGGACAGGTGCGACGCGGATTCGCGTGATAATGGTTCCGTATGAATCTTATTATTTAAAAATATCAACTTAAAGTTTACCTGTACTTTATAAATAAAGTTACAAAAAACATAACCCTCCTTCTGGCACAGTCGGGGAAATATTTGTAATAGTTTACAAGATAAGGTAAGTAATATACTACTCTAATCTTTTAGGACAGTGGGAGTGAATCGTCATTGTTCATATATTTTCTTAAATAACTAATATTAAAATTACGAAAAGGTATAATTGGGACTTTCTCAATAAGCCCTTTTACTTGGAGATTGGTTAATAATATGAATGATGAAGACTGTTTGATTGGATGTTTACCAATCTGTCACGATTCACGCATGCCTAAATGGCTCAACGAATTTGAATAAGATTTGGCACTTGGATACCCAAGTTCATCAAAATCGACTCATTGCTTAAATTGTGAAAGCAACTACAACTCACATTCACATCTATAATAATCTATACTAATGCTGAAGAGTTTGTTCGTTTGTTTGAACGCGCTAATCTCTGATATGATAGCCACATTCATGAGGAAGGCTATAGGCTTATAAGCTATACGGGAACGGGAAATTCCAACGGGATTGGGAGTTTCCAACGGGAACGGAAAAACAACGGGATAAGCGCGTACGAAGTCGCGGGCAAAAGCTAGTTTATAGTATTAATTAACCTTTTGAACGCCAGAGCATAAACGCATCGGCGTCACGTATTTGTGACGTTTGGCGTACAGGGCAAGCGCTTGCTCGTCATGTATACGGGACAATAGCGTTCAAAAGGTTAAAGGATTGGTGAAACAATTATAAACTTAGGTATTTCAGCCAAAGTAAAACTCTAAATCACTGACTCTTCAAATTTTAAAAGTGGTCAAAACAAAGAAAATCTGAGTTTGCTCACCCATCCCCCAATCAATTCCCTGTTCCTCTCGCCTCTTCTCTTCCTCCTTTCTATCCCTCTCCCTCTGTTCCACGGCCTCCTTGATCATTCTGTCTCGCTCTAACTTCATGTCTTGTGACCTCCTCTTGATTTCTGTGACTGTAAGCTCTGATTCTCCTTCGCAGTCGAAATCTGGACCCTGTATTAATAATTTTAGAAGTCACAATTAATTACTAATTTCCGTGTTACTGATCAGGGGCATGATTTGAGTATAAAGATGCACACCTGGCAAAGCTATTTTAACCAGAAACCAAATATGAAACTTGCTCTGCTACAAATAAAGTTGTAAAATCTAAAAACTTACTTCTTCATATCCCTTCTCACCGCACCGGGTTTCTGTCTAATTCCTATGCTATCTCTACAATTAAACTCTGGAATATGCTACCCCTTGACATCAAGAAAGCTGAGTCAAAATTTTCCTTTAAGTGTAAAATCCGAAAACACTACTTAAAAGCTTGTCATTCTTCGTCATGATTACTATGAATTCTCTTAATCGGTATGATTATTATATATCATATTTATTAGTTTATTATTTTAGCATATATATGTATTTTATTAGTATTATATATATTATCTGTATATTCTTTCCGAAATGTTAAAATTCAATTTTGAATCTTATTTTTATTTATTGTACACCTACCACAGTATAGTCTTTATAACCCAAAGGTTGACTGGTAGAGAATGCCTTGATGCATTAAGTCCGCCCATGTACCACTATTGTACATAAAGTTTAAATAAATAAATAATCTACCCTTTGACTAAGAGCGCATCAACATGGGCAGAGGTTTATAATATTAGGTGATTAAGGCAGTTTTCGACCTTATTTTGGACACGCAATGTTGATATTTGGCAAGAATAATTGCCAGGCATTTAGGTGAACTTACACTGGTTACCTTTGGACCATTCAGAAAAAAAAAATCTTATGATTTGAAAACTTCAATCAACTCACCAACATAATATAAGTCCTGGTACTGTTACCAAACTTGATCTGATGGCCGACCCTGACCCTCGTGTAGTGGCTGGCCTTCAAGCGGTCCTTGTTGAGGAACGTGCCGTGTGTGCTGCCCAGGTCGAACAGGTACCAGCCGCAGGGTGGCTCCCCTTCCTCAGCGAAAGCTTTGTATTGGAGGACACAGTGGTGCCTGGGAAATAAGGGAATTGTTTATATCATAATTTTGCAGTTTTGAAGCAGGTATGTAATCAGCCCGGAAGCTTTGTGAAATATACTTCAAATGGACTCTCAAAACGGATTGTGAAGGAAAATCGTGAAGAAACTGGCAAGGCCTAGAATTTAAAATTCAAAGACGTGTGCCATATCTATCAACCTTCACTAGACCTACTTGGTGGATAATGGCCCACTCTTCTTTATAGGCCTAGTCTTCACTGTTTATTACTGTGACGAAATCTACACTAATCTAAACAATTCAGAAATATTATAAAGAATTATGACAATTCTACCCACCCTATCTCTGAAGCTACTAAACAAAAAAATTTTAAAATAATAGATCTTTACCTATACATTAAAGAAAAACCTATAAGAATCTATGATTTACGACTTACGACTGGCCTGTTGGTCGAGTGGTTAGTGACCCTGACTGCTAAACCGGAGGTTGTGGGTTCGATACCCACCCAGGACAAATTTTTGTGTGATGAGCATGATCATTTGTTCTGTGTCTGGGTGTAATTTGTGTATAATATGTATGTATTTAGAAATATATAAGTATGTTTATCAGTTGTCTGGTTGCCATAGTACAGGCTCTGCCTAGTTTGGGATCGGATGACCGTGTGTGAGTTGTCCCAGGATATATTATATTATATTATATTATTTAAAAGTAACATGTCACAAAAATGAGATTTGTTCGGAATCCTTTACCCGAGAGTCCAACTCACACTTGGCCGGTTTTAAAGTATAAACATTATTTATTTATTTATTATATTTGGCTCTTCAACAATGAGTACACCATAACATTTAAGAGAATTCACTCCAGACTTAAGTTTAAGTGCCTCATCACTTAAAAAAGAACACTACATGCACTATACTGTATGCATGAACTGCTATGGAAACAATAAGAAAAACAAATAATAATTTAAAAAATTTCATTACCTGGATATAGTAGGATGTGCCATCACCACGTCACAGTTGGCTAGTCTGCCAAACACATAGTATGCTTTGTTGGTCAAGTCCACTTTATCCACAATCATGCCTGATTTCAGCACCTCCAGGGCATACTCTGGACCTGAAAAACAGCATTTGTCAAAAGATGACTTCATATTTTGGTTCATAAATTTTTAATCTGGCAAATAGTTAGATATAAGAAATAGTTGCTATGAATCTTATCTGTCAATACAAACATAATTATTGACAAACATTGAATCAATCTGGGGCAGTCAAACCAACCTGCGGTCCTACTGACTAAAACCCACCCCTGTTCCTCCAAAGGCCCTTTGCGTTCCAGGGCCGGGGTGACTCTTTCATAAATTCCGCAACCCTGGCAGGATGAGTACCGTAAAACGAGGCTATTTGGGTTTTTGGAGGGTATTTGGGACAGCCCAGAATTTCGAACAAAAATATCATTATCTTTCTGTTGGTGTATGGTAGGGTTTAATTTGCGAACTGGAGTAACAAATAGATAGTTATCGTCACATTTTCACCTGTCAGTGTGTCTTTTTTATTTTCACAGTTTAGGTTCAAAATTCTGACTATAGTAGGCGCCAGATAAATGTGGAATAAAGTATATTGACCTTTCCCTAATAACTGTTCATAGGTACCTGAACAATTAAATATGAATCGTTTTTCATTATTAGACAATGTTAAGGATCACGAGAGATGATGATTCGGGACAGCTTTGTGTCATTAATTCCGTTTTTCAAATTAAAAATGTCAATAATAGTAGGTGGGTGGGTCAATGACCGTTATTCCACGAGTATCTGGCGCCTACTATAGTAAGAGTGCTGTTGTTTTTATATAACAAGTATATATAAATTATCACAATGTTTCCTTGCTAATACATAATTTCGTTATGTTTATAATTTTTGATTTATTATTGAAAATGTGTTTGTGGCTTTTTGGGACACCAATGCGGTGCTTTTGGGACACCCTACATTATTTTCAGAGGCAGAAGAAAAAATTATTTATGTTGATTAATGAGTTTACACTGATATGAATCCTAAATGAAGATTCTATAATTTTAAGACTGTATGTGTTCCTGATTATAATAACTAAGAAGATTTGTTTTGTTTTGAAGAAAGATTAATTTTGTAAGAATTTATGGTTAATATTTAAAGTTTTGTTTTGTTTGGATGTCATCAATTTCTTTATTGAGTATGTGAATAAGTTTTCAGCTTAAGAATGTTGATTTAAGAGAAATTAGAACATGTTTTGTATCCATTTTAAAATAAGCGACATTTGGGAAAGTCTCATTTTTTTTTGTTCCTGTTATAATTTAGCTACTTCAAACGTATATCTGCATAAGAAAAGGGAACTCCAAGACCCATATAATTTTTTTACCAAAGAATTTTATGCGATATAAACAAGATATTTGATAAAGTATGTCAAAAGGTGTCCTGAGTATCATAATATATATCATCATAATACGGTAGTTAATGCCTCAAACACTCACCATCTGGGCAGATTCCGGACCATTTCGGCTCTTTGTAAGGTATAGGCGTCGATAGTTCTTTTAAGAGCACCGCTGGCGGCAAAGAACTTTTTGATGTCGATTCTGAAGTATTTTCCACTGGCTTTGCCGTTTGTTTTTCTTCAGATGTTTTTTCTGCCTCGCTCTTGACCTTTTTCGGCAATTTTCCAATACGCCCGAACAGCACAGGCTTCTTAAATTCGATTTTATCTTCGGTCTTCGGTTTTTGATTAGGTTCGTCCATTTTTGTAGGTTATAGTTTTAGCTTTCCGTTGAAAATGATCTACTTTTACCTTACTAATTGAGTAAAGTTTTTCAGTTTTACTTCATTTGTACTTGTATATTGTGAGATAATTTCATGACAACGTTAACTTGACGTAAACAGATTATTTATCTAACAAAATAATAAATTATTTTAAACTTTTGAGGTTGCGGTTGTGTGTTATGTTTAATAACAATAATTGAGCTTAAACCATTCGTTTTCTTTTTCTTACATATTGAAAGGAGACGTAGAGAGAGAGAGAGAGAGAGTGGCTAACTGATCTCCATCAAAGTTCAAAAGTGACTTAAATAACTGGAACGCCTTGCTCTGTCTACGTCTGACACTTATTTTGCGATGCGTTCATAGAAATTCAGTTAAATTATTTAAAATAAAATATCCATGCATTCAATATTATGCGATAATATTTCACCCTGTTGTTTACTGTTCTGTTTATAAAAAAATGCATGGAAGGGTGACAGAATACGACTAGTTTCTACCCACAATTCATCTAAAAAAATCAATAAGGATAATGGATAGTTTTGTAATGTTTTCTATGCAAAGTTTTTTCCATCATCAACAGCTGAAGCGAAAAAAAAAGAATACCTTTTATACCTATTTGAAGAAAGTTTTATTTGAAAACAGGTACCTGTTACAGAGAAAAGAAAAGTATCATTTTGAAATTGTTGTGATTCATTTCGGTTTATTTCTACTAAAATTTAATTTTTTTAACACTCAGCAAACCAAACGCTTTGAACTTCAGTCACTCATTCATTCAATAACATTCTCGAACGAACTACTCCAACATGAATGGAACAACCAAATCAATCAATTCAAAAGAATTTCGTGACGATTGCCAACCGATCGAATAACATTATTAAAACGAACACTCGATTTCGTAGTGAATATTGCTCAAATTGTGTCGTGTGCGTGTTTGTTTGTTCATTTTTTACACATCAGCTGTAAATATCACATAAGCAACTGTGTCGCGGTGACCATATTGTGTGTACGAACGCGCGGAACCTTAGAACAAAGATTGTTACAATATTTACTTATATCAAAGCCTTATCGTAATTCAGGCTGTTTCAGTGATTTCATAGTATTGCTGACGTCCGTTCGCGTGTAATTAACTCAGGTAAGTGTAAAGTTATGTTAGAAAAATGACGAAAAATATCGAAGTTGAATGTCTCAATTTTTTTTTTGATCACATTTACAATTTCGAAGATAACAATCATCTTTTAGAGCCGGTGAAAGTATAGTTCACCAATTCTATCTTGTATAATGTTCCTATTGTTTTCGTATATTTCTTTCGATTATTTCTTTCTGAATCGTGACATAGCTTTGCAGTCGTGAATAGGAAAATGTTGGGCTATGAGAATTAAGAAACTGGTTTCTAATTAGTAGATTTTGCTGTCTCGCTTTCTGGGAACTAGGTATTATTATGTGTCACAATACTTTGTGAGTGTTACACATTCAGTTCAGCTTGTTTCTCATGAATTGCTATTGACATTTTGAAAAGCCAAGTTGAGAGATGGTAGTGTCAAGTACAAGGATTCAGAGTGGCCCTGAGATGAGCAACCTTACTTAAGGACCACTCAGTTTTCTCTCTGGCTAGAATAATGCACTGTCATCAATATTTTCTGTATGGATTTCTATTCTCTAACATAACTTGACTGATTTAAAATAATGAAATTTTATATGGCCTTAAGGCCACCCTCTGAGGTTGTAATCAAAGATTTGTCACCTTCGTCCACATATTGATTGTTTCCCATTCATCTCCTTAGATAATAATGTTTTTAAACGGGCAAATTTCTGACTAACTGACGGACTCCTATGCAACTCAAAAATGTTTTTCTATTGATAGAAATACTTTAAGTTTTGAGTGCATCTGGTCCCTCTCACTAAATAAATTTAATTGATTGCTTCCTTATGTTAAGAAAAATGTAGCCATACTCTCACAGTATTATTTCGCGGTACTGTTGATTTGGCCGACACCAATATTTTCCTCATGCACTTATTGAGTGACAAATTCATTAATATTTTTCCTGGTTACATTTAATTACTTTATAGATGAAACATCGTTACAATTAGGGAATTGAATAAATGTCCCAGCTATAATTTAAAAATCTTTCTCTGAGTTTGTACACACATATCCCGTTTTTTCCTGTTTCTGTATAGCCTTCCTCATGAATGTGACTATCATATACAAAAACTAATTTTCCTATCCGACTGGTAGTTCCAGAGATTAGCGCGTTCAAACAAACAAACTCTTCAGCTTTATTATATTAGTATAAATTTGTGTAGAGAACTCAAAGATACTTAACAATTGAACATGTTAATGCATTTTATATATTATCCTCATTTGATGCAAATCCATAATTCACAAGCTAATTGCACTGTTAACATTTGTAAACAATTTTTATTGTTTTATAATTAAACTTGCTAATCAATTAATTGATCTTACATTCTCTTGAGGTGTCTGATCATGTTTTATGTAACATAATGATTACTTTCCAAATAGGTACTTAAAAAACCGGTTTCGATAGGAAAGAAAGTTTTGTATAATGTATTAGACTCTTCCATAATTAAATGTTTTAATGTTGTTATGCCATCTGTCTGTTAAGTATGGTGCATCATTATTTATTATATAAAATCAATTGATGATTCTAAATAAATTATTATCAACCATTTATATATTTATTTCTGCTAGTTAGGCTTCTCCTGAAAGTATCCTCAATGACATTTAAAAATAGTAGTTTGGTTGTTTGCAGCAAAAAATATTTAAATATCCCACAAATATTATGGCAACATCGGTTTTCCGAGAGAGAGTCACACAAACAGATAGAGATAACACTACATAACCAAACTTTTCTAAAAATTCAATAATAGTGACCGTGTTTTGTAGTAAAAACTCCATTTCGTTTTTCTTCATGCCCACATTTACGGGATGATGAATGCATAATAAGTAGTTAAGCTAAATATAGATAAATAACCTAATGTTTTATTCAATGAGATAACTTCAAATTCACATTCGTTATCATATCATTGAATTCCTCACACTTACATAATTTTACGATTAGAACTGATTATTTAAATCAGTTAAAATAACGCGCGAATTATGCAAGACGAGGCACACATTTTTTTTTTCGACTGTACAGGAAAACTCTTTCATAATTAAACCAGGACTAACATCGAGTTTTTTAATAAAAGTTCGTCATCTCTGTTACGGATCAAAATCAAGTCATTTATTCAAATTAGGCTGAGAGCAGTTTTTTAACGTCAAAGTTTAGCCAGTCCTCCAAAACGCCCGCTCGTCACCACTTCCTAGTGTTTTGGCTGGGAAGAAGTTGAGCAAGTGATGTCTGAGGACTGTGGGACAGTTTTGTCAAGGCTCCCGCGTACAGACACGATAGCGGCAATGCAAGAATAGGTATCTATGCGCGTCGGTTTGGTGGGAACTGGATCGCCGAGGACCTAGGACTTCACTACGACAGGTTACAGTCTGTGTGCATCAATCGCACGCTAAACAGACATAGTACAGCAGCGAGGTCCCGTAGACGAAGTCCGCTGGTCTGGCCGTGGGCAAGTCCGTCAGGTTTAGGGTTGCCAACCGTACTCTATTTTGCGTAGTCGTACTATATAATCTACAAAAGCAAAAGAGTAAGCTAAAATACTCTATTTATGTTTTATTTTTTATATCCTGGGACAACTCACACACGGTCATCCGATCCCAAACTAGGCAGAGCCTGTACTATGGCAACCAGACAACTGATAAACATACGACGTAAGACTGGTGGATGCCAAGCTTCACAGCTTGGCTCATCGCCGCAAGGTTGCCTGCTTGTCGGTCTTCTACAGATTGTACTTCGGGGAGAGTGTCCAGGAACTCCACGATCTCATCCCACCGGCCCTCTTCTACCATCGGACATCTAGACGCACTGCAAGTTACCATCCCTACCTTGTTGCTATTCCACCAATTCGCACTAAACGTTTCCAAACGTCTTTTATAATGCGCACAGCAAGGGAGTGGAACTCTCTGCCTGCGTCTGTGTTTCCGAACGCATACAACCCTAATCTCTTCAAAATTAGAGTGAACAGGCTTCTTCTGGGTAAGCTCGCTCCATCGTCGACTTTGTCTCTGTCATCTATGACCTAGACTAGAGTCAAGAGCAAACCCATATTAAATAAAAAAAAATAAAAAAAACTTTATCTCTATATATAACTTTATTTCTATATACATACATATTATAGACAGATTACACCCAGACACAGAACAAATGATCATGCTCATCACACAAAGATTTGTCCTGGGTGGGAATCGGACCCACGACGTCCGGTTAAGCAGTTAGGGTCACTAACCACTCGACCAACAGGCCAGTCAAAGTTGCCCAACCACCAGCCAACCTACCAACAGGCCAGTCAAAGTTGCCCAACCACCAACCAACCTACCAACAGGCCAGTCAAAGTTGCCCAACCACCAACCAACCTACCAACTGGCCAGTCAAAGTTGCCCAACCACCAACCAACCTACCAACAGGCCAGTCAAAGTTGCCCAACCACCAACCAACCAACCAACAGGCCAGTCAAAGTTGCCCAACCACCAACCAACCTACCAACAGGTCAAAAGCCAGTGGCAGTGTTGTCTTATATGATAGGTTTAGTGACTCTGTCTTTTAGTTAAACTGAATGGAATCCTGCCATTTCAGTATTTATTTATTTAAACTTTATGTACAATAGTGGTACATGGGCGGACTTAATGCATCAAGGCATTCTCTACCAGTCAACCTTTGGGTTATTCCACTGAAGGAGTTTTTGTCTTTTTGGTGATAATTGCAAATTGGTGATACAAGAAATCCATGGCTTCATTGGAATTCTCTAATTATTTTAAAAACAACAACATTTTGGTTTCGCAATAAGTAATATACCTAATAAAAAGTACTATTTTTTTTCTACGACTGTACTTTTCATGTACCCTACCTGAAATCAGGTTACCTAATTCCCGGCTTGACACTGGATGTTATTCACGGCAAACTTTGTGCATGTATTGGTCAGTGTCAGTCAACCCCTTACCAGCCTCGCTGACTTTATTCCAAGTAATCCTCGCCAGATCAAACTTTTTCTTATAAAGATTGATTCAGTATGAATTTTGGATGCAAATATTTCAGATTAGAATCTAGTGCAAGATATTCACTGAGATAAACGAGTGTCGTGTTTAAAAGATAAAGTTGAAACACGGTTATTCATTCGTTTACCTTTTGTTATTCATGGCAAATGTGTGCACCTGTGTTTCCGAAAGCATACAACCCAAATCTAATAAATAAATAAATAAAAATCTCTTCAAAATTAGAGTGAACAGGCTTCTTCTGGGTCAGCTCGCTCCATCGTCGACTTTGTCTCTGTCATCTATGACCTAGACAAGAGTCAAGAGCAAACCCATATTAAATAAAAAAAAAAATAAGTCGATGGTCGACCGGATGGTTAGGATCTCCGTCCCTAAATATCTGCAACAGAACACACGAACTACATACGTATATTTTCTCCTTCTCAATTAATCGATCCAAAGGTTGTCTGTAGAAGATAGCTTTTACCGCAAAGACTGCACAATGTTACTTTACTTTTTTTTTTAATCTTTTCGTAACTTATTACGTTGTACAAAAAACTGTTCTACAATAGCAGAGCCATCGGAGTTGCACACTGATCACAGTGACTAAGCTGAACTGCCCCAAGTTTGTATTCACACCGGCTATCATATTTTTCAAACCAATAGACACGGCGTCAGACATAATATCGCGATAGTTCTTCCCCAGTCGAGCTCTTTCACAGCGATCTCTGCTAGGTTCAGGGTTCGAAAATATCGTCGGATATTTTATAACCTTTTTTTATTATAAATATCAAAATATCAATTTTGTATGAAAGCCATATTATTATTTTATTGGATTATTATGAGTACTATTTGCATTTGTGTTACATAAACATACTAAAATTATCAAAAGACTAAAATGTTTTTAATATTTTATTTATTTAGGTACTTAAAATCAGACAAATAAAACCAAAACATAAAATCTTATATATAAAAAAATCAACTCAAAAACATAAAACCTTTTTTTATAAATTCTAATCAGTCAATGGTCATAAATTAATGGATATATATCGGATATGTATCCATTGATATATGCCTCCATATATATGCGGTACAGTGAGTAAAGTCCCGCATACCTCCACAAGAAAGAGGAGGATCCTCCGAACCAGACGGTTATTGTGTCTGGTGGGCAACTGCCCCATCGTTGATATTCGGACTGTTGTATATGTTCAAATTGCACGGAGAACTTTGCTTTCGCGATGCAGGATTTCGTTGGTAGTTCGTCGTAGATGGCGCTGCGGTACTTTTTGTTGCCGTACATATTTCGTTTCTTAGTTTTTCATGTGGCGGCATTTATGCCACTACAGATATATATCGTCGCACCCAGTTTGATAATCGTAATATATGTATGTCCATTGATATATATCCTCGAACCCTGACTAGGTTCCTTCTCTCTTTCTACACCTCAAATTCTGTATCATTTACTAATTATCAGTTCAGTGTCACTTTCGACGCTGCTGTCAGTTTCCTGCCCCACTGCATTGTCACCATTGCAGTTTGTGGCTTTGACTGATAAAACTAATTACTTGATAACATTATCTATGAGCGTCACACTGCGATATTCCGCATTTTAATAGTGACGCGTTTTGATTTTTCTAGTACACTTGGTTTTATTGCCTACTGCAGCTAGAGGAGCTCGTGGTGGATAAGTCATAACAGCGGCAAGGGTTGATTTTCAAGGTTGAGCTACGCTTGGCAAAGACGGTCCTTGGATGGGTGACCATTCATCAAAACCCGTGGACTCTTGACCCAAAAAGCACGTTATATTAAATTAGTTTCATTTATTTCAGACTAATAATGCCCAATTATTAGTAACACAGGTCTTAAAACTATGTGAGTCAATAATAAAATCAAATCAATTCCAAATATTAAAATCAACAATGTTCAAAAATCATGTCAAAATTAATAAATTAAAATAATACATGTCAACAAATAAAATAATCATACATATTATTATAGAGAAGAGAAGAGAGAAGAGAATAATATTTAAAAAAGAAGAGAATTATATTTTATATAATATCATCTTGTCACATGAAGCTGGATGAATCTCCCCAGCACTGCAGACTCTGGCCTCTCAGAAACCCTTAGGATTCCGTTGCCGCTCCCCCGAATCCGGCGGTAAAGCCCAACGGCTTTCGAGAAATATGGTGACTTTGTTTAATTGCTTAATTTTCCTAGTGGAGAGCCAACTTTGCGATCTCGGTTCTATTTTCTTCAGAAGAGCTTTCTGTCAAAGTATTTGCTTATTCCTCTACAAAAATGCAAAAAAAGCATCGTTGCTGTGTTCCGGATTCCGGTGCGAAGGGTATGGGTTTTTTTTTTTTTGAAGGTGGGAAATCATCAAATGACTTCTTCCGCTCTGGGTGGAGCGGAAGGGCGTGTCAGACTCTTACTGACTAAAACCCATCCGTTTTCCTTCTAAAGCCCTTTGCGTTCCAGGGCCGCGGTGACTCTTTCGAACAAATTCCGCAACCCTGACAGGCTCTGGCCCTAGCGGGCCCCGTCTTTTATGCTGACATCTCTTTGAGGCGCGCGTGAAACACAACGCGCCATCGACCCGGGCCTGGTGGTGATCGGTATGGGTATGGGTGCCGATGTAATACAGGCACATGACACATGCCAGCTTAGCTGGTGCTATCATCAGGTGCGCCATCCAATTTTTCGGCATCAGATAACTGAAAACCAGCCAAGTACAAAGTCGGACTCTCACACGAAGGGTTCAGACCATAAACCGAAAAAAAAACACGTTTCTTGTATGGGAGCACCCCTTAATTTATAGCTATCGCGGTTCATGATATACAGCCTGGTGACAGACAGACGGTAATAGGGTCCCGTTTTTACCCTTTGGGTACGGAACCCTAAAAATGCTCCCAGTACTACACTATTACGGTCAATCATAGGAAGACATAAACTCGGCGAAATTGTGCGTAAATGCGCATTTTTGTACAAAATTGTTTATTTTGTTAACAATGCATGAATGTATAAATAATGCCTATATTTTCATAAACCAGCAATTTTTACTCTCCAAGATATTCTTGTCAGTGACACACTTAGAAAATAAACATATTTACAGTTTTGATGAAATACCGCTATTTATTGTTTGAGATAGCACGTTTGACATATAAATAATTGCTTGGATTGCGCTATGTACTAAGAGGTCACAATAGTAAACTATACTTCATTGTTTACTTTTAAACATAATCATATTCCGCCTCTTCTGCTTCCACTGTTGGGGCACATGCTTCATCTCTGTGAGAGGGATCAAGCCGTAAATCCATCAAACAACATAGGCACATTGCAAAGATTCAAAGCATTTAGTTCAAATAAACCATTACCAGGCACTTTTGAACTGTCAAGGTTGGCTATAGTAGGCGCCAGATAAATGTGGAATAAAGTACATTGACCTTTCCCTAATAACTGTTCATAGGTACCTGAACAATTAAATATGAATCGTTTTTCATTATTAGACAAAGTTAAGGATCACGAGAGATGATGATTCGGGACAGCTTTGTGTCATTAATTCCGTTTTTTCAAATTAAAAATGTCAATAATTGTAGGTGGGTCAATGACCGTTATTCCACGATTATCTGGCGCCTACTATAGTCAAAAACATGAAGCTATTTGCACGTTCGAAAGCGTAGATCTCTAACGGCCGGTCTCAATAACTTATCTACCTTTAACCAACTGTCAAATTAGCTACCAACAGTAGCTGAAACGTCATGTGTGCCTGTCAAATATGACGTTTCAGCGACTATTTGTAGCAAATAGACGACCAGACAGGTACTGTGTCTGGTGTTTAACTGCCCGATGATTGTTTTCGGGTGGTTGTATATGTTCAAACCGCGCAGAGAACTTAACCTTTTGCGTGTCTACCACAGATTTTTATCGTCCAATCCTGACCAAGCCCTTAAGTGTAACTGTCCGACTTAAGACATTTGGAGCATTTTTTCTTATGTCGAACTGTGTAACTTAAGACACGCAAAAGGTTAATATTATACTACCGTTTGCCCGCGACTTCGTAACGTATAAACAAAAAGAATTTTCCAAAACGGACTGGTAGTTCCAGAGATTAGCGCGTTCAATCAAACAAACAAACTCTTCAGCTTTATTATACTAGTACTAGCTTTTGCCGGCGACTTCGTACGCGCTTGTTTCCCGTTCCCGTAGGAATTTCTCGTTCCCGTATAGCCTATAGCCTTTCTCATGAATATACAAAATAATTTTTGAAATCGGACTTGTAGTTCCAGAGATTAGCGCGTTCAATCAAACTCGTTGCTTTATTATCTTAGTATAGATGTAGCGCAATTGGGGATTTTGTGGGTTCTCTGCATCTTGTCAGTCTTAGATTTTTTGGTTTGTGGCGGTGGGACCACTTTGTTCCAGAGTATAACTCTTGTTAAAGTAATCTCTTCAGATTTGTACTGTATTTCTTTCAAGTTGCAGTCATAAAGGGTGTGGTATCCCAATAAATGTTTATCATGGCCTCGAATTTTCCGAGCGATATTAAATAATTTTATATAAATTTATTTGTATTTAAATTTTTTTTTTTTTTTTTTTTTTTTTTTCTGTGATAAAACTTTTATTCCATAAATACTTAACTAACTATATACACTAGAAATAAAATCTCCTAACTAAATAAACCCTAAAATATGGCGTCAAAAAATTCATCCGCATCGCTGTCGACTGGAAGTGTACCCAAAAGACTGGCGGCATTGCCACGTTGTATGGCAATGCTTATTCTTTGACCAAGGTAAAAGCCAGCCCTTGGGTCACGTGAAGTGTCAACTAAGCGCCTTGAGAGATCTTTAAATAATTGATGTCATCGTCAACTATATGACGATCTTATTATGAAGTTAGGAGACTCTTGCTTGCATTATCAAATTATAGCTTACTTTGATCACGTTATTACAAAATGCATAAAGAACATAATTGACCACACTCAGGATGACAAAGAAAATTCCTTTTGTTTTTGCAATGAAACTTCAATGTGTCATGGCTGAAACACGTCCTTTCCTAGGCACGGTAGTGTTTCGGTACGTAAGAGATGGTCAACCATCCGCGAATCGACCTCGGCAAGCGTAGCTTGATCTTCCAGCGACACGTTGCGCTTTTATTAAGCGACGAGTTCTTTTTCATTCCGATGCCGGTTGATACAATGTCTCCTCGATGTTAATCTATGGAAGCGGCTAACAGTTCGATACTTTTGACACATTTTCTATGAAACTTAATTGAATTAGTACGGCTTCTTACTTGAAACTAGATTGTTACGTATAGTCGATTAATCCGAAACCTATGCAAGGTCGCAGGCAAGAGGCTTAAGAAATGTCGTCTGCTTATGTAAGTTCTTGATAGTGTTGTTTTTAAGAGAGGCCTTTGGGGTTCATATAAACGTAAAGCAATAATTTGTGATTATAATTGATGCTACGATTCGAATAGTTTATGGAAAATCACATAATATGGGAAGCATTTTTAGTGTCTGTATTGCTCGAAGTATATGGCAAAGTCAAATTCGTAGATCATTGAAAGGCACTTTTGAACTTCAACATTTCCACCACCCCGCATTTGGACCACTAGATCAACGAGGCACAAAAATACTCACTATCCAAAAATAAGGGCCAGAAAAAATTTCGTCGAAAGCCAGTGCGGTTGACGAAAGATATGAACTGTGGAAGAAAATTCACCCAACCCCTAAAGAGCATCTGCCCCCGAGACACGAACTGCAGTGTGCGTAGATTATAGAAATCATCGCTTTAGAAACAATTTGACCTAGGGGTAGCATAGACCCATACCTACCAACACAGTGCCAGTGTGCAGGCAGGATATGCCCCACATATTTTCCTGTCCTTACAGGACCCTGTACCTTTCAGGACCTTGACGTGGCTAACGACAGAGCGTTACAAGTCACCAAATACTAGTCGGACAAAATTTAAGTTGCATCAATCGATTCGAGACGAGAAGAAGAATTCTGCTGAATAAGAGCCTCCTATCTAAGTTACCACCCACTTCAATCTACCAGCTAATAAAACCTCAGCAGGCAACACAATCAAGTATTATCTTAGCCTACAAGGCGTCGTGATGCGTAGAGACGTCATTGCACAATAGACCGATACAAATCCCTATTGTGAGGCTTATAAAGACAGGAAAGATAGACGGCTTGACGTGTGCATGTGTAATTAGCGTGGAGAAGGCACTCATAATAAAAGCCACACTTCGATCTTCGAGGTTAAGCTACACCTTCCGAGGTCTGTCCGTTGATCCGAGGAGTTTCCTCCGTGCCTCGGAAAGCACGATAAGCCCTTGATCCCAGCTGTCATGAACATCTGTGGGGTTACGGGTAGTCAGAAGCCAGATAATCTGACACCAGTCTTCTGAGGAGTCAGTTATGGAGATCAGATGGGCAGTCGCTTCATATAAAATACTGGTATTCAGCTGCATCCGCATGACTAAAAGCCGACCCCAATATAGGTAGGACGAAGCTAGGTAGATTTCAGCCGGGGATTGCGGAAGTCGCATACGTTCCCGCGATCCCCGGCGTAGGTGGGAAATGGAACACCGGGGTGGTTTTAGTCAGTAAGTCTGACAGACCCCTCCACCCGCCCCAGGGTGGAGGATTTCCATGGGGATTTCCCCCCGACATCAAAAAAAAAAGGCTAGGTAGATTTACTGTAGAGAAGGCATTCAAAGCCTAGCCGAGCCTTCGAGAAAGATGCCTAATATAAATTAAAATGGTGTAATAATGACCATTCCACCATTTTATACGGTACGGTATTTCCTTCACGCACGTTAAGCAGTTACTCCAAGCTTTCATACAGAGATCTTTCATGAAGAATTAAAAAAAAAACCCGAAAGTTTGACAGCCAGGCTTGTCAAGGGTATCTATTGAACGCCCCAGTTCTAGGGTTGTGCAGGTCAGGAAGGCAGTCGCTCCATCACCTGCTTCCGGGTAGACTGGAAGTGAACAATAAGATATTTCGGAAAAGGGTAAGCAGATGGATGATGTAACAATCCATACGCAGTCGTTTGCGATACACGAATTTCGGAACGGTTTTGTTTTTACCGAGTTTACTATCAATTCCTCGAAACATAACTCAAGCTGGTTAAACCGGAAAACACTAAATAGCATACCATAACAAATTCCACTCATACACCATCGCATTACCTCTGTCCCCGTAACTTATAACAGGCGTGAACTAGTCATGGTGTAAAGGCGCGGATACACTGCAGCTTCGATCGATGACATCGACTGTTCTGCTGTCTTGATGAGCGATTCAGTGTCGGGCATTCTACAATTTTTCGTACATAATTCTTCAGATTAGGGTTCCGAACGGCCCGTATGAAAATTTGCTCCGAATGTACTGAACCGATTTAGTTCAAATTTGTTACATATATGAACTTATGTTACCCTAAAACGGACGCGTAACTTCTTTGCTAAAGAAGTAATGCCAAATTGACTATATATAAATATATAAACTGATCTTCAATCCTGTGTTATGGTGCATGGCGACTGCCGAGTATAGTAACTGTAAGCTGGATCATGGCGCTGAGGCCCCCTGTTTCATTCGATGTCGTTTGATCTTCCTTCCTGCCGGAATGAAGTGTGTGAACTGCTAAAATGAACCATGTCGTCCCAATACTAGATTATATAATATAATATCTTGGGACAACTCACACACGGTCATCTGATCCCAAACTAGGCAGAGCCTGTGCTATGGCAACCAGACAACTGATAAACATACTTATATATTTCTAAATACATACATATTATAGACAAATTACACCCAGACACAGAACAAATGATCATGCTCATCACACAAAGATTTGTCCTGGGTGGGAATCGAACCCACGACCTCCGGTTTAGCAGTCAGGGTAACCACTCGACCAACAGACCAGTCACCAGATTTCTTCGGGCGGCGATCGATTAGTTCGAAAGCGATCAATATCTAGTGTCAGACCGGACCGGAGGCCGATTTCTAGCTGAAGCCTATTAATCGGCTATCGCCACATCTTTCGACCGAAGCCGAAGGTCTAGGAACCCCAATAAACTCAGTTAAAGTGAATAAAGTAAAGACTTTTTGCAGCCAACTAAAACACTAAAACATCTTAAGGAGACGATTAAAATTATTTTGCTACTTGCCAAGAATACTTGTAAATTTTGACGATTCGACCTACGCCGAAGGTTCGATTGGACGCTTTCAATATCGCCTCGTCGACGCAATCGAGCTGCACCTTTAGTAGCTCCGTGGCTTGAGTCTGTTCAGTTTGCTCTGAGATTTGCATTCAATGAATGGGCCGATGATGGGGCCATTGTTTCGTGAAGGATGCTTTAGAATGGTACGCTGTCAGTCGTCACGGATGGTTGGTAGGGCTGGGAGGATAACGTGGTGTCGTCATACTCGGGTATCTTCCGACAATAAAGTGGGATTTTCAGTAGTGTATTTTTTTCAAGGGTCTCTAGAAGCATCGCTTGAACATTTCCAGTGACATCGAATATGACTTTGGTTGATGATGGCTTGCCTCGATATAACTAGAAGACTGACTCAGTCTGCACTCAGTACGAACTGACTCAGGACAGCTGAAGTAGAGGTTTGTAGACAATATCCAACCAAATCGGAAGTGAAAATTGATGCGGACTTGCCGTTCTGCCGGGATACTCTTCTTTCTTGCGTACCCTTAACCTTTTGAACGCCACTGTCACGTATACATGACAAGCAAGCGCGTGCCCTATACGCCAAACGTCACAATACGTGACAAAAAGTACGGCGAATTTGTGGCTTGGCGTCGGGGGCACACCGATGCGTTTATGCTCTGGCGTTCAAAAGGTTAACCCTATTATTGACGCTCCTGACAACGTTGAATATAATTTGTACTGACATCCATACTCAAAGAAGCAATCAACTAAAAATAACCGACGGCTGTTACCAAGTAGCAACATTACAGCAATTTACAATTTGGCAAAAACATAAACAACACTAAACGGTAAGATCATTTAACCAAATGGTTATCTTAACCGTTGAGATGAGAAAGAATCGTGTCAATGAGTGTATAACGGTCACTTGACGGTTGCAATGAGCGGCGCCCACAAACATACTGACACATTGGCTGTCTTACTGTGGGAATCTCCGTTGATAGGAAAAAGGTAGTTTGCTGTATGCACAAAACATTATAGCCTATATATAGATACCTACCTACACTTCACCAGTTACAATGTAGTCCCTTTTCTGAGCTCGTGGCAACGTTAAGCCATGCTTTTCTTTTTTTTTCTTCTGGGATTGGAATTCATCAATTGTCTTCTTCCGCTCTGGGTGGAGCGGAAGGGCGTGTCAGACTCTTACTGCTGACCATAACCCATCCGTGTTCCTTCTAAAGCCCTTTGCGTTCCAGGGCCGCGGTGACTCTTTCGAACAAATTCCGAAACCCTGGCAGATGCCTAAGGCGTAAAGTGCCAAAGCCATGCCTGCTAAGATTATAGTAGGCGCCAGATAAATGTGGAATAAAGTACATTGACCTTTCCCTAATAACTGTTCATAGGTAACTGAACAATTAAATATGAATCGTTTTTCATTATTAGACAATGTTAAGGATCACGAGAGATGATGATTCGGGACAGCTTTGTGTCATTAATTCCGTTTTTCAAATTAAAAATGTCAATAATTGTAGGTGGGTCAATGACCGTTATTCCACGATTATCTGGCGCCTACTATAGTTCGTGGATGGGTGATCATTAGATATCAGAACTTCTGTGCCTCTGAAAGCAAGATAAGCCTTTGTTGTTTCTAGCTATAATTTGTAGATCTTTAACAGTGGTAACGGGTTGTCAGAAGCCGGAAATTCTGATTCCAGTCTTGCCAAGAACTACCGTGTTACCCAGTTTGAATGGAAGCCGACCCCAATATAGTTGGGAAAAGGCTAGGCAGATAACTGGTGGTTAGAAGTCAGAACATCTGACACTAGTATGCTATGTCCAATACTATGTTGTGGAGATCAGATAGGTAGTCGGTTTATGTAAAATACTGGTATTCAGCATCCGGTTAGACATAGTTACAAAAACTGGCCAAGTGCAACACTTAGGTACACACGAAAGGTTCTGTACCATAAGCCAAAAAAACCTGTTTATTGTATGGGACCCTTATGTTTTTAAAATTTATTGTTTCTTGTTATAGCGGCAACAGAAATACATCATCTGTAAAAATTACAACTGTCTAGCTATCACGGTTCATGAGATACAGCCTGGTGACAGACAGACAGACGGACAGTGGAGTCTTAGTAATGGGGTCCCGTTTTTACCCTTTGGGTATGGAACCCAAAAAAAGGTAAGCAGTTTGCAGATTGATTCACCTAATCTGCTACTGGGAAATTCATCATGGCAGAACCCAATACCACTGCTCGGCTTGCGGATCGGCCCCAATCAGAACCTGGATGCTCACTAATCGCTCTTGTCGCAACTAGACCAATCAGGCAGTGAAGTTCTATAATAAGCTTGTACTTACTAATTCACGTAACGGTACAAGCATACCTCGTGTTCTACCCAGCTCCCTAAGGAGAGGCGTGCAGGTAATTAAGCATGTTAAATTATTATAAATGCGTAGACGACATTAGTATGCGGTTTTATGTACCTGTTCATTTTAGGTCGTTTATGTAGGTACCGATAGCGATTATGAGGCTAGAGAATTAAATTGTGTTACGTCAATGATTGATTTATGTTCAGTGGTATTAAACCAAAAATATATAACACTAGTTATTTTCGCAAAAAGCAGCCTATAACCGGCATCAAAGTCCCATCTATCTCTGAACCAAAATTCATTAAAATCGGTTCAGCGGTTCAGGTGCGAAAGTGTAACAAACAAACTCACTTTCGCGTTTATAAAATTAAGTTAGGATTATGACCAGCAGTGCGATTTTGTAAATATCTCACCGTGAAAAATTAGTTTAAATGAACATGAAGTGCGCTGTCAATCCCTTGCGTCCTTGGAATGACAGCTCACTTCATACTCACTTCACCTAAGTTATCTGCTGAGTTTTGTACAGAATCGACCGGCTGAAGTTAGGCATATGTGTACAGGATAGTACAATCACATTTTCATCTGTTTTGTCCACCCAAATCGCCCGTAGTAGAGCCAATTGCCATCTACCATGCACGAATCCAAATTCCGGGCTGCTACTGAGGAATTCTAAATGGGAGAACTCAACAAGACTGCCCCGGAGATCGAACACAGGACGCACCAGCAAGTAACCTTTGCGACTACTGGAACAATAAGTCATTTATTAAACAAAACTTCGTAGGAAATCATCGTAGAGATTTATTTATCTAAATGTACTTAATTAATTACTTATATAATAAACCTGAAGAGTTTGTTTGTTTGTTTGGACGCGCTAATGTCTAGAATTACCAGTCGGTCTTGGTTTTTTTTTGTATATGATAGCCACATTTATGAGGAAGGCTATAGGCTATATAAAATTAACAACATGCTGTCCGTTTGTGTGTTTTCCTCTCTATTTTAGGGTTCCGTATCCAAAGGGTAAAACGGGACTCTATTACTAAGACTCCGCTGTCCGTCCGTCTGTCACCAGGCTGTATCTCATGAACCGTGATAGTTATACAGTTGAAATTTTCACATATGATGTATTTCTGTTGCCGCTATATCAACAAATACTGAAAAAACAGAATAAAATAAATATTTAAGGGATTTTTTTGCAGTTTTATTGAAAATGACACGGAACCCTTCGTGCGCGAGTCCGACTCGCACTTGACCGATTTTTTTGGTATTGATGGGCTCGCGTTTGACCACTATATCTCACCTGATGGTAAACTATGATGTCGTCGACGATGGACTATATCGTACTCTTTCCAAAGCATGCTGCTCAAAATTATCATTGCTTTCGTGCTACTAATTATCATGTTTATAGTTTCCTAACTTTTCTATTGCGGCTTTCCTGCACGTCGCCATTCCACGTCCTACCTTAAAGCTGCACTAAGCTATAAAAGCATCGCATATCCTCCACTGTAGCATGAACTTTATCCATTAAAGATTCACAGCGACGGCTCCATGGCAGTGGCGCTCCCATGTTTATATGTCTGTCCGTTTGTCGCACGCATACCTAATGGCTTGTTCAAATACTAGCTTTTACTAGCAACTTCACTCGTCTTTGGCAAAAGTTTATTGGGTCTATATTTTTTGCTAAGCTTTCTATTGTAATTTCGTTCGTTTGGTGGCTAGGAAGTCAGTGGAATTTTAGTAATAATTTTTTTTTCAATCGTTTTAGAATCACTACACAACCCCACTGGTATGGGTATGTTCAGAAACATATTTTATTTGACGAAACATAATTTTTATTCGGTAAGCAAAAAAAAAAATCATGGGCGGACTTAATGCATCATGGCATTCTCTACCAGTCAAACTTTGGGTTAAAAAGACTACACTGTAGGTTTACAACAAATCAAATTTAAAATAGAATTTTGTTTCAGAAAGAATACACAAATAATATATAATACTAAATAATAATAATTTACCTAAAGATAAACAAACGAAGTATCTTGACTTGGCTCGCGAGGTTGTCGACATGTGGGATGTGAACACAGCAGTCATTGGGCCGATAGTCGTGACGGCCAATGGCATAATTGCCAAGAGCCTCGACCAACATCTAAAGAGGCTCTCGTTGGGCAGCTGGATCAAGGGCTTGATCCAGAAAGCAGTACTCCTGGACACGGCACGCATAGTTAGGAGGTTCCTCTCTCAGGGGCCCTGACCACCGGTAGCTTGGACCCTGTTCCCGATACCGGTGGGCTACTATTTTTTATATTTTTAAATATTTTTATATCTCTGTATTTTAATATTTAAAAATGTAATTTATATGTATATACAAATGAATAAAGGAAATAATATAATACTAATAAAATACATATATATAACTATAGTAGGCGCCAGATAGTCGTGGAATAACGGTCATTGACCCACCTACAATTGGGCCTTTTGGCCTGTTGGTCGAGTGGTTAGTGACCCTGACTGCTAAACCGGAGGTCGTGGGTTCGATTCCCACCCAGGACAAATCTTTGTGTGATGAGCATGATCATTTGTTCTGTGTCTGGGTGTAATTTGTCTATAATATGTATGTATTTAGAAATATATAAGTATGTTTATCAGTTGTCTGGTTGCCATAGCACAGGCTCTGCCTAGTTTGGGATCAGATGACCGTGTGTGAGTTGTCCCAAGATATTATTATTATTATTAATTATTGACATTTTTAATTTGAAAAACGGAATTAATGACACAAAGCTGTCCCGAATCATCATCTCTCGTGATCCTTAACATTGTCTAATAATGAAAAACGATTCATATTTGATTGTTCAGGTACCTATGAACAGTTATTAGGGAAAGGTCAATGTACTTTATTCCACATTTATCTGGCGCCTACTATAATTATATTTAATGCCACTTATGGCCGCTATAAACGTGGCCATCTACTGGACACAAAATGTTTAATGAAAGGAGATTCGTCTTTTCTTTATTTACTCCCAGCGAGTTGAAAGTTGACTCCAATGTGGTTCAGTTTGAAATCGATGAACCAGCAACCTTTCACTTGATGTTTTAATTTATCGCTTATCAACAAATTTGAGAGAAAACACTTTCAATTAATTGTCCCAGTTAGGAATAGGCCTTGAGTTTACTTTTTCTGTTGCAGAGAGAGCTTTTAATATAATTGACTAGCACTTCGGCCGCGACTTCGTACGCGCATATCCCGTTTATTCCCGTTCCCGTAGGAATTTCTCGTTCCCGTATAGCCTATAGCCTTCCTCATTAATGTGGCTATCGTATACAAAAATAATTTTCCAAATCCGACTGGTAGTTCCAGAGATTAGCGCGTTCAAACAAACAAACAAACTCTGCAGCTTTATAATATTAGTATAGATGTGGTAGGTAATTATAATATTCACCACCAGTTAAATGTTAATCTTATTTGTTTAATCTTACTTTACTGACATAATTTCGTTAAGTGCGTCCTCACGATGTTTCATAACTTTTAAGTCCTTATTCTTGGAAATGAATCCGTTTTAAAATTTAACTTGACTCAAGAAATGCCTAAAGAGTTAAGAACATTTTCGAAAAAGGGTTTAGAGGGAAAGAGACCAATTTTCTAAGTTCTGCTGTAGTTTCTGAATGAGTGCTTTTGACTGAATATGCGATTTAACATAAGCAAACGTTTAAGTTAACGCGATCGAATAAGTATAAAAACTCGCACTGGGTCCTCTGGGTTTAATACCCAGGTTTGGGCAATATGTTATTGGGTTTTCTTCAATAACTGCCTGGAATTTGGATATCAGTGTCATTCCATTTAGTTTATGAATTTATTAAAACATATGCACTAAAAACATACATATGCACTAAAAAAACACTGTTCGTGTACAAAGGCGGACTTGCCTTATGCCTTAGGCACACAATGCAATGCTTTGACTTTAAGTTAGCTCCCCATCATACGTATTATGTTAGTGCCGAAATGTCGGCGTAATGTACATTTCTGCCGTACCCCTCGGGGAATATAGATTCGAGTATGTTATTATAAGCTTGATATAGAAAGCGGTACTTCTGGACACGGCGAGTTTTTTCAGTGTTCGCGGCTCGAGAAAGCTGTCTTGTGGATTGTTGAACCTTGTTACAAATGTCAATAGGCTAGTTAGTACTTATATACATTTACGTAGCCCAATTCTATAACGATTAGGCCAGTTCGATCCCTAGATTCGATTGATAACGATAAACCACCGATAATGAACGATATGGTTGGAGTGGAACTTCCGAAGCAGTATTTACTTCCGAGCTATCAACTGTTATCGTTGTTTACACAATTTTTTATCAATATTTTATTATTGATTTCGCCTCCAGCAGTGGCGATACTAAAGTACACTGCAATGCAATACCTGGGCGATGGCACATCGAGCTTCAGAAATACTCATAAGTATAGTGAGATACATAGTCAAATTTTACACAAAATTCGAGTATGCTTCACGAGGGAGCAAAGAGCCGTCAGAAGTAATAATAATAATAATAATATCTTGGGACAACTCACAGACGGTCATCCGATCCCAAACTAGGCAGAGCCTGTGCTATGGCAACCAGACAACTGATAAACATACTTATATATTTCTAAATACATACATATTATAGACAAATTACCTACACCCAGACACAGAACAAATGATCATGCTCATCACACAAAGATTTGTCCTGGGTGGGAATCGAACCCACGACCAAGGCTTGGAAACCTGAAAAATTCTCGAACCGGTTAACGTATTAGTACATAGGGAACTTATAATTTCGGTTTTGTTCTACCCTTAACCCCAATTAAACGGTTTTAAGCTACAAAAGTTCTTAAAAAGGTTTTATGGAATTAACCGGTTTTGAACGGTTTTTGTTGCCTACCTCCAGAAGTATAAGAACGATTTAGTCGTAAACAAACTCACTTTGGAAACGGTCGTACAAATCTACACAAATTATTATATTTGTGCAATCAACTTGCAAGGAAACACAAAAAGTTAAATTTTATGAGATGGGTAAGTAACTTCATTATTACAATACAGAGATTGTCAATATTTATAGGTTTTAAAATAGCAAAAGGCCCACCTGATGTTAAACTACTACTTGTACCCATTACATTTACAAACCTCCTAGCCGGTTGCCTAAATGCTACTACATATCACGTTTGCCACAACTGAGACCTGAGGGTGAGACATGAAGACAGAAAGTATTATTTGATTGTAATTTTACCGACGACCGTACCCTTCATACTATACCTACTGCCGTGCAGTAATACATGCAATACAAGCATCACTGTTTTGCTGCAGAAATAGGTAGGTACGGTAAGTACCGTATTTTGGTCATATTATGTTACTAATTTATTTTTGTTTACATACTTGCAGACTCGTTTACTTGTCTACCCGACAGTCAACCGCTTTTTCCAGAAAGGGAGCAGTGTTATAGTGATGGAAATAAAGATTTACGTGAGTAACATAAAACCATACAGATATATATGTAGGTACTTCCCCCTTAAAGAGAAATTCTATTCTTACTAACGAACATAGCTGTTTAAATAGGTACTTATACACTGTTTTGTTTCTCTCGTTCAAATGTTATTTTAACCGACTTTATTATATTCCTACCTGTACACAATGTGTAACAGAATAAAAGCAAAACTTCTTAAGGCGCTACCCTGACCAAACGACCTTGAGCATTTTGTCCCTCCTCGCCAGCGCAAGAGTAAGAGAGAGAGAGTGTAGAAGCAAATACGCTTAGATTGTTGAATAAAATCTTTATAAATCTAATTTTGGTAGTTTGAAAAAAACATTTTAGCCAAAATGTTCATAATTAAATTGCCTATCCATTTGTGTAAGAACCAAATCAAAAAAATCAATAATTACTTTTCATTTCTGTGGTTTCGTTGTGAGGAGATTTATTAGACATTACACTTAGTAAATAAAAAAAGAAAATAACCATTTTAGAGCCAACGTTATGTAGAAATTTAATCTAATTTTTATTATTTGATGTTTTTTTTGGATAAAGAGCTTTGAAAAACTGCACAAAAACGGCTAGCGCTGCGTTTTGCTCGGGGATACGCCTTAAGGGGTTATTGTACTCAATATTATGAACAAATTTTACTATGGGACCAACAATTAGGTAAATCGCGAAAGAAAAATCGACTACGTAGTAAAAGTTGTTCATAATGATGAGTACAATGACATCTAAGAGGTATTGCGTTTATTCTGTTCCACGTCGTATAATATGTATACATTATACACAGCTTACACAATTTTTATTAATTAGTAAGGGAGTTAATATTTCAATATGTAACATGCATCTATTGTACCTAGATATGTGGGAATTGTGTGTGTGTCTGCATATATAGATGCGTGCGGGGTGTACGTGTTTATATATATGTATAAATTAAACGCAGCTTATACTATGTTTATTAGTAGGGTGTTAATATTTAAATAGGTGTATATTGTACCTAAATGTGTGGGAAGTGTGAATGAGTGTAGGTGCGAGTGTCTGCATAATTAGATGCGTCTAGGGTTTTTGTATATGTTTGAGTAAAAGGTGGCAGTTTGAATATGTTTGTAAATTTCGTCATGATGAATGAAAAAATAACGCATTAAGTAATCAATCTGTTATATTTCAAGTATTTTAAACCTAGTTTTTTACAGATGACTCTCAGAAAAGAAAAATTGAAGATTCTGACGAAGAAGATTCTCAATCATTGTTACAATCTACAAAATTAAGACATCATGTCTTAATTTTGTAGATTGTAACAATGATTGAGAATCTTCTTTTCAAAGATTTCAAAACTTACAAGAACACCTCTGATAGATGAAAATATACAAGTTCTAAAAACTGATACTGAAGTTAACAAACAAACTACAAATGGAAGTGATTTTGAAACAGAAAATGATGACAATAGTAATAAATGTAACTTATGTGTGTTTGAAAAAGAACTTGACAAAAGGAATTATTATTTTGGTAACTTATTGATTGGTGAACTACAATTTTTGCCTCCTTGTATGCGTTCTGAAGCATATATTAATATATTAAAGTACGTAGACTCTTTAAAACAGGAACATAGAAACAAAATTAATCATTAATTTAGGAAAATAACTTTTGTGAAATATAGTACCTAGGTGCTCATTTGAGACAATGGAAATGTAGGAATTCTAAATTACTAATACTTTTGATAAATTATTCACTATTGATGCTTATATTTTTTCTAAATTCTCGTTTCTGAAATGAGTTCCTAGGTCTATTAAATTTGTTAACATTTACTTTAACCTAATTATTCGCTTTTAATATAATGGGGCTACTATCGAAAAAATCGTATTTTCTGAGGTATGGTTTTTATATTACCGAGCCGTTATGACATCGCTCGCAGTTTTGCAGTTACCGACATGGTACATCATTTTGTGATTTTTAATGTAAGTGGCAAGTCGTGATTATTCCAATTACTTAGCATAAATCTACTTATCGTATTATCTAAAAACCATACCTACTTATTTTGTTTCTTATTCTTTTTCTTTCTATTAGCAATAATTAATTCGTAGTCTCAAGACTATTGGAATGTTAATACTGATAACATTAAACTTAAATCAGCAACTGAATGTTTTATTTATCATAAAACGCATTATTTCGGATGACAAGGACTTCATCGATTATGTCATCTTTCAGAGACATTCGTAGATTGTTCATGACAAATTTTAACGATGAAAATAGTCTTTCCACGCTTACTTGAGTAGGTGGAGTAGCCAAAATTATATTTGAAAATAAATAGAGCTGTGGCTCGCGAATTTTCATTGAACTCCAATAGTTCAATATGTTGGTATTAGCCGCAAGCAACGGTTGGTTTAAAAATTCAATCAAAATTCTCTTAAAATTGTGTTCACTGTTAAAATTTGACATGTTTTGCTGTCGTCGTCTAAAATGAGCTTGTAAAAAAGTATTGAGCTCGGTTGTGGTACTTCTGGTAGAAGATAGTTCTTCATCGGGATCTTCACTTTCTTCCGGTGTTGTAGAATTTGCATTACTCGTTGAAAATAATTGTACAGCTCTTTGGTAAGTTTGCACTAAATGATCACGTGCCTTTTCTAGCTGTTCATCCGTTAAAATGGAATTGACTCTAGGGTCTAAATAAATCGCACTTATAAAACAATCATTATTCATAAGTGCAGTTTCTCTCTCTTTCATGCATCGGGTCAGAAAGAATGCAAAAGCTGTGTTTAATTTATCAATTTCCAAAACACAGTTGATCCAGGATAGGTAAAAGTCGCCGAAAGTTAATTGCTCTTTCTGTAAGACCTTTGAAAGAACACGGCACGGCGTAAGAGCCTTTTGACAGTCTTCTAATTTTTCCCATGAGTTATCCATGTTTAATGTTTGAAGTATTGGGTCAGCTTGTTCACTCAAAAAACTTTTCAACTTCAATATTCTTTCTATCATGTCTGCAGTAGAGTCCCACCTTGTTGGACAGTCAATGATGGCCTGAGGTAATTAATTTTTCCTTAGTCGTAGTGCATTATTCGGCGACCGAAGTGCACGAGCTACTCTGCGACATCGATCAAAAAGATGCTCGAGTTCAACGCAAGCATCTCTTATGGATAGTTGTAACGTATGCGCAGCACAGCGCACCGCAGTCATTTTAGGAGGCCCCATGGCATCAACTTCACTGAAATCAAGAATGTCTACATCTAGCATAAGCTGCTCAAATTCTACGTCTTCCTCAGTATGTTCTTCTGAACCTGGCAATTCAGAATCAGAAGTGTCTTGAGTGTCGAATGATGCTTGAAGATCTTGATCTAATTGTCTTGACATGCTCAACATGTTAGCACCGTTATCCGATGTTAGCGAGTACAATTGCTTTAATTCGATTCCATAGCGACTTAAAACTAAAATAACACACTCTTTCAGAAACGCAGCTGTATTTCTTCCATGTAATTCAAGGACACCAAGGTTTCTCATTATAATTTTATCATCCAAGATGTATTGAATGTTCACACCAAGAAATCTTCGAGATTTTACTGATGCCACGTCAATTTTTAGTGAAATAAGTTTATCTTTTATCTCGTCGTGAATTTTTCTACGCACTTCATACGCTTTCTCTTGGATATAAGTTTTTATATTTTTCTTATTTATTCCTGAACAATCTTTTTTTGTTAAGTCCGGAATCAAGGCAATTATGTTTTTAAAAGCTTCATCTTCTAAAATAGAAAATGGTCTACCGTGCACAGTTACCAGACGTGTGCAATTTTCAATAACAACGGACAAAGTTGTTTTGGAAGTTGTTGGTGTTACATTTTCTTTATTATTATTGGCTAAGTTTCTTTTTTGAATTTTTTCGTATTCCAGTCGATGTTGGGTGTAAAAATGGCGAAGTAAGTTCGCTCCGTGATTACCCTAAAACAAAATCATTTTGTTATATTCATTTTAATCACCTTCTATTATGTGTGTCACCGGAAAGTGGCAAACGCCGTAAGATTGTAAAATGTCGCGTGAAATTGTAAACGTTTTTATCTAAGCAAGGCACGGATAGATTGGAAACTATTGAATTTGGATGGGATTTATCATATACAAAATGGTTTTTCATAATAAATATATCGAGAAAATATATGCAATCAAGATTTATTACAATCTTACGGAATCTGCCATTTTCCGGTGACATGTACATTACGCCTGTAATACCCGAAGGATTAGGCAAAGGTGTTCCTAATAATACACCCGTTGCCAGTTATATTTAAGATCTATGTAATAGGGTGCGAACCTATTCCCATCAAACGGGCACAAATCCAGACTCCGTGGTTACTACTGAGGAATCTCTAATGGACAAATCCCGAAACTGCCCGAACAGGGAATCGAACCCGGGACCTCATGCTCACCAGTCCTAACGTGACATGTACGAGTACCTTTACCTAATTAATCAAGAATAGGTATTTATGAAACAAATAGTTTAATCCAAAAGTAGGTTTTTTTTGACAATGCATGACAACCAGAGCCTAATTAATAGTTAAGCCGAGACAATAGAAATCATCAGGTAGCTTAAATCTGGTTTGTACCATCTAATATGAAAAAAAACATAACATATAGGTAGGTAGGTACGTAGAATTTATTATTCGGTCTCAAAAACATACAGACTCCATATCAATAATAATAATAGAATCGATTGGTAGTGTCTATTTAAAAATATGATATGTATATTTTATTCCAATAAATCTTCATTATAGTGGCCAACGCCGTAAGATTGTAAAATATCGCGTGCAATGCAATTACAAACTATTTTATCTAAATAAGCCATAGATAGAATGGAAACTATTTAATTTGGATGCGATTTATTATTTAATAAACAAAACGATTGTTTCAAAATATAGGTGTCGGGACAATACAATCTAATCTAGAATTATTACAATCTTACGGAGTCTGCCGTTTTCCGGTGACAGATATACCTACACAATAAGACGTGCGCGGTATTGGCGAGTGGAATTATTCTAATTTTAAATAATCCTTATTATTTTAAGAAAACTAGAATACGGTGCAATGTGCTCCCATACTCTAGATTCTAGTCTATCTTATAAGTACCTACGCGCCTGCTGTCCGTTCCGTGCACGGCCCGGCTTGTCGCGCGTCGTAGCTCGTAGGTAAATTTTGATAGATATCCTTACCATTTAATTCGAAGAAATTTTAAGTTTTCCAAATTTAACTGTAACAGTTTAGATCGTTTTATGATACAATCAACCAAAAAATCACAAATCGACTCGAAATAATTCGTTCATTCGAGTGAAATGATTACAATATAATAAAAATTATTTTTTCGCGAACAAAGACAAATGTTATTTAAATTGACAATACTAATCGATTCTATTATACATTGAGACTATATATTTTCGTTTCCATAACGACAAAAAAAACCAGCGTGTAGGTAGGTATATTCCACACGGACTAGATCGCGGGTGCGGGTGTTAAGTAGGTTTTTAGACTTTGATGATCACTAAAACTAGAAGAATGTTTGTTGTTAGCAGCGCCGAAATACCGGAAACTCAAAAAAAAAATGATCTAGGTACTTGGTAAATATTCTGGTGAAAATATTTAGGTACTACTTACTTATCAAGTTCTACAATAGGTAGGTACTCACCCGTAATACTTGTCCACAGTTTTCCATGCGGCACTTAGAAGTTTTGGTAACTTCGTCATAATCATAGTAATGGTACACACAGTTTACTTTCTTTCGTCCCATCGCTTTGAATAATATCGAACGGTGACGACGACTTGTGACGTATTTGTAAGCATGTGGCGCGCAAGCAAGTCAGTGCGTGTCAATGTTGCGTAGGTAGCGACGCGTGATGACATGACGTGAGCGATGCCCCCCCCCACCCGCCGGCCGCCCCGCTGAAAGTGGACGCCGTGTCTCGATCGGCTCTCGCGGAATAAACCGGTTAATAAGGGTTCATAATAACGCTCTTTTAACGTTTCGACTCTGAACGAAATAAACAATAAAACCGGTTATAACATTTAATAACCGGTTATTTTTAAACCGGTTCCAAGCCTTGCCCACGACCTCCGGTTTGTAGTGCAAGTTGAAAGAGGCGTCTGCCCAGCAGTAGAAGTATAGGCTAATAAAATAATAATAATAATATTCATAAATCTTTATTGCAGACCATGCAAGGTCCATATTCACAATTACAATTACGAAGAATAAATTTGTTTTAAAAAAATATATATATTCAATACATAAAAAAATCAATATTTAAAAATAATAAAAATAAATATACTCATTCACACATTTATAAAAATATTAAGATGTCAATATAGTTTGCTATATATCAGTGTCACCCACCTGTCCATGCTAAAATTATTCTCGCTATCTACTTTATCTGACTGCCTAGCCACAATATCAATGAACGATGTTCTCTCGAATTGCTAATGCATACACAACAGAAGCACAAAATCTCTTCCGCCTCAGTGCACCTCTCCCATTCCTCGGTACTCACAAACAGATGCAGTACTTAAGTGAGTACTTCAGCACCGTAGACTTAAAATAAATAATTTCATTGCGGTGTTGTGTCTGCCGTGAATCGATCGTATGCCATTACGGCGTCTCCGCTGGCTGTGTCAGTGACCTGAGATCATGGGGCGTAGAGCACCAGGTACGGGGAAGAAGGTTTAGTTGGTGGGAGACTGCCAAAGTGTGATGGAAAACCGTGCATGTGGATACCGGAGATTCATGTCGTAATGCGAATAATCATAAGGCGAAATTCTCGTACTTAAATACTACAAATTCAAGTTAAATATCGTCTCGGTGACAGTTAATGTCAATTTTTTTACAAAATGTTAGGAAATTAGAGGCCTTTTATAAGCTTTTATTTAACTGAACTTGCACTGTTCGTGTGTAAGTATATTTGCAAATTGTTCGTCAATATTTGCAAACCATTTTTCGACCATTTGTTGGTACCCGATTCATTTTGCATAGTTTTAGTACCTTTAGTTCTGGTGACAATATAAATGTGCAATACTCAATTGTAATAATTTAAATATGGCGGATTACATATTTTTTCTCAACCTCATAATATGGGTATCAAATAAAAGGGCTTGAAGAGTAGAACACGATAAAGTTAGTAACATCACACTCAATTAGATATGGCCGCCGCTCCAAGATGGCGGATTACATGTTTTTTCGTCCCCCTTCATATAGGTATCAAACGAAAGGACTTGAAGAGTAGAAAACAATAAAGTTACAAAAAAGCGTGCAATGGTAGCTTTAAAGGCTCCGTTTTATTTTTAATTTCTGTGGCCCTAACTTACTACTTACTACGTACATTTTACAAAACAAACAATCTTACTGAGCGCCTTCTTTTTCCTAATTTTCAGTCTAGTGCTGAAAATACTTAATGTAACAAGAAGGCATCTTGAATTTTTAATGTAATTCGCAAGGAAGGCTTTAGAACGTTGAAATATTAAATGGACAGTTTTACTGTCCTAGAAATGTTTCTTGAATTTCATTACCATTATTTGAGCTTGGAGTCTTGAATCGAACGACAACTTCAGTGAATATTTCTTAAGTTTCGAACGGACTGTCACAACTTCTCAGGTACTTACTTTTATTTGGAAATAAGCTCGCATTACTCGCCTTTTTACACCCCGAAACACGTCAAACCCATCTCAACTTTTCACCTATTTCCCAAAGTATTTTAATGATTCTGGATTAAAGGCAAAGAATAATGTTTGCTTGATAGTAGTACAGTTTTTGCAGTTAATAATTGAATTTGGTTGTGGTTTAGTATGGTAATAAAAATCCTTAACATCGCTGTAGATGGAAAGTGCCCAGAACACTGGTATCATTGTCACGTTGAATGATAATGCTGATTCCTTGACCAACCAATAGGCCAGCCTACCTTCTTGGTAGTTGAATGAATGTTGTTCTATAGTACTTCTACTCGTTCTCTGTCAGTTGGCTCTCAATGAAAACCGACAATGGTTTTTATGTAAGTATTCTGCGACTTTTTGCCATTTGCAATTTCTTTGAATTATATGAGATTATGTCCTATTTACCTTTATTTGTCTGTAGTTATTATGTTCACTGTTTTCTGAAGCAATTTTTCTAGTAGAGTAGTTTTTATTTTTAGTGACGGGCTTAGTCAAGGAGTATATTTTAGTCCAGGAGGTAAATTATCTACTGTGGAGACTTCAGTTGCATTATGTTAGGCCTTCATCATTGTCAGTTGACAACAACGACAACGAAATGGCTGCTGCATTTTAACCTTCTTAACTCAGAAGAATCATGCATTAGTTTTGGTCCTGTTCTAGTCCCATTTTTAATGTCTATTGTGGCAGGTAATCCACCTGATGGGAAGAGGTCACCGCCGCGTATAGACATCTGCAATGCCAAGGATACAGTTGCCTTGCCTATGCTTTTCAAGGTAGGACTCCTTTCAGTTTTTGTTTGAAACTGTCTATGTCGTAGGTCCGCGGAAAAACTCCAGGAGGATCCCATTCCACATCTACGAATAGCAGGTTCGATATCTTTTTAGGGTTTTCTTTCTATGATATGTAATAAAACGAGCCCGATTGACAGCCGAATACAGCCATTGCAAGAGACTTCGTGCCAGGCACGGAAGAACATTACCAAAAGTTTGGGTAGCTTGGCCCAGTTCATGCCATCCCCACGTTTATGTTTTATGGCAGAAGTTCGTTGACATGGGCGTAACCGACGGTACGCGTACATCCTTACACACTTGTATGGAGAGGTCATCAGAGATCTGATGCGTCTTAATAGACGAATGAGATCTGATGTGATTCGATGGGGAACAAGCCTTTTTTTTTAGGGTTGGGAAATCATCAAATGACTCTTTCCGCTCTGGGTGGAGCGGAAAGGCATGTCAGACTCTTACTGACTAAAAACCATCCGTGTTCCTTCTAAAGCCCTTTGCGTTCCAGGACCGCGGTGACTCTTTCGAACAAAATCCGCAACCCTGGCAGGCTCTGGCCCTAGCAGGCCCCGTCTTCGAGCGGCAAGCCTGCAGTGCTATTCTGTAAACATCGCACCGTAAAAACTAAAGTGAAGTGAGCTTGGAGTGAACTGTCAATACAAGTTATTCTATGGATTGACAACTTACTTGAAGCTCACTTCACCTAAAGTCAACACGGTGACATTACTGAGATTGTTACAGAATCTCACTTCTGATGTTTAAGTGATCACCACTTACTCTGGACTGTGCAATACCAGAGACATCGCAGATACGTTGCCCAAACTCAAAGCTAGGACGTATCATTCACATGTAAGCCTGTCATTCTAAGATCAAGCACTCTTCGTCAAGAAACTCTTCTTAGGGAAAACTATTTTGGAAACCTAAACATGACAACCCTTGTAAGCATGTCTAATGTCATAATATCCTTATAACAATGATACTTTAAAGCCTCATTAGTAAACTTAAGTAAACTAAACTCTACTTGTCTCTAAAATCATCTTTATTTTTGTCTCTTTAAGTCCAAAATCCCTTGCATAACCACTAATAGGATGATCGAAACTAAATTAGTTTTGCACAATGTATGAGCGTATTTGTCAAAGGAAAAGCGAACCTACTTAAATGGGAAATAATGAAGTGTGTGCATGAGCTTTTCTATGCGATTTTCAGCTTTATTGTCTGGTTTATTAAAGCTGAAAGTATTTTGAGTAGACGAGGTTGTTTAACGTTGGCTTAATGTATGCCATTTTAAACTCTAAAACGTTTAATAAAAAGTTCATTTTCCTTTCATTCGTGTCTCAATAGGGTTGTCAAAACAAAGTTAAATCTGCCGCCATTTCCAACCCGATTTGCAGGATGTAAAACGAGGATTTTAGTGAGGTGACAGCATAATAAGTTTGTAGGGATGTGTAAGGACTTAATTGTGGGCTGGCAGCGCGCCAAGTTCAGTTAGTCACGTTTGTATGGGATAGTATTGGAGTTTGTCATGCGATTTATTTACTGCCATCATTATTGATGCGTCAAAGGAGTTTTGAACTTGTTGTATTACAGGCCTACCCACATGAACCGTGCATTTATTTATTACATTGCCTGGTCCAATGGTTCAACGTGCTTTACCAGGCACAGAGGAGTCTCACTAGGTATATATTGGCTGACCAGTGACCACCCATCCAAGGATCGACCACGGCAAGCGTTGCTTAGGCTCCTACTAGATAGAACTGAAATATAACTAACGAGAGTTAACTATACCTTTCCACTACCTTGCTAGTTAGCTACCTAACCGTATAGGCGGCGTGTTATGTAACATTATGTCGTTCTCTCAAGTAGTAACGTACTTGTAGTTGACTACCGAGAGCTATGGATGCTCTCTTAGCAAATCAGCCGATGGCGTCATTGGTGTTGGCGGAATGATAGACACAACTGACTTTGTGGCGTTGCAGTAGCACTGTCTCGAACTCTCGACACCGCCACTACCGCGTGGAATATGCCGTCATGAATCTGAAGCCTCCTGGACTTGGTGTTGATGATGATAACGCAGTCGTAAGTCAACCCCTTTTTTTTTAAGGATGGGATATCATCAAATGACTTCTTCCGCTCTGGGTGGAGCGGAAGGGCGTGTCAGACTCTTACTGACTAAAACCCATCCGTGTTCCTTCTAAATCCCTTTGCGTTCCAGGGCCGCGGTAACTCTTTCGAACAATTTCCGCAACCCTGGCAGGCTCTGCTTAAGTCAACCCCTGAACTTCGTGTATGGTTAGAATATAGAATTAGAAGAAATATGAATGTAGATTCGATTATCTGTAACCGAGTGTTTAGAATCGTTTATCTACGGACAATTTGATACAGTCGTATTGTTCGGGTCTTGCTCCACTTGCCAACAGATCGCTAATCGAAAAGATCATGGGATCGTGACGCGGGTGTGGCTTCGTAGTATATGTCTAAGATACAATCGATCGGCTTGAACGATTTTTCTGAATGAATTTTAGTTATATATAATATTTATTTATTTATTTAAACTTTATGTACAATTGTGGTACATGGGCGGACTTAATGCATCAAGGCATTCTCTACCAGTCAACCTTTGGGTTATAAAGACTATACTGTGGTAGGTGTACAATAAATAAAATTAAGATACAAAAAAGAATTATAACATTTCGGAAAGAATATACAGATAATATATATAATAATAATAAATTACATATATATGCTAAAATAATAAATTAATAAATGTGATATATAATAATCATACCGATTAAGAGAATTCATAGTAATCATGACGAAGAACGACTAAGAATGACAAGCTTTTAAGAAGTGTTTACGGATTTTACGCTTAAAGGAAAATTTTGACTCCGCCTTCTTGATGTCAAGGGGAAGCATATTCCAGAGTTTAATTGTAGAAATATCTTGGGACAACTCACACACGGTCATCCGATCCCAAACTAGGCAGAGCCTGTGCTATGGCAACCAGACAACTGATAAACATACCTATATATATTTCTCAATACCTACATACACATTATAGATAAATTACACTCAGACACTGAACAAACGATCATGCTCATCAAAAGATTTGTCCTGGGTGGGAATCGAACCCACGACCTCCGGTTTAGCAGTCAGGGTCACTAACCACTCGACCAACATGCCAGTCGATATATATATGCAATGGTTAGAAAAGTGACAACGCATTGAAGCATTCGTGGACGAATAGGCGTGAGACGGATAGGCATCTCTTCATCAATGTTTCAGTCGAAGTACGTCGAATAAAATGGAATAGAATATTCTTTATTATGTACACCATATAAGTTACAGAAAAGATAGATGACGAAAAACATTACAAAGGTTGACACAATGGGCAGCCAAAGGCGCTAAAGGCGATCTTTAAGCTTTTGAACGCCAAGGCATAAATGCATCGGCGTGCCCCCGACGCCAAGCCACAAAGTCGCCGTACTTTTTGTCACATATTTGTGACGTTTGGCGTACAGGGTAAGCGCTTGGTTGTCATGTATACGTGGAAATGGCGTTCAAAAGGTTAAAGATAACCTTTGGATGGATTTTAAAGAGAGAAGGAAAGATAGTGCTGTAGGTAGTCTTAGGTGTACTATTTATATATACAAGCGAAATATGTTTAATGTACGTACAATAAAGTGTTGAAATTATTAGTTTTTTACAGTTGTACATTGTGAAGTAGCTATTGATCCGATAACGGAAATTCCTAGAAAGCTTCACTATAGCCGTGTGCGTCAGAGGCTACTGTTGTCCTTTTTGGAAAATGCTCGGTTCTTGGAGAGTGGTTACGGGAGCACTTTTCGCGTGAAGGCGCGGGTGATTATTGTAGTAGAATATGACATGAAGTGGGGAATGAAATCAACAAAATTCTTCGCCAGATCAATCTGACTGGCAGAAAGAATCGGCCGTTGTAGCCACACAGTACTTATGAAAAAGTTGGATCTGAAGGTAGACCTAAAAATGTATGCCTGAAGACCTTTAAAGCTATCTTACCTCTCATTTCACTATCTTTACATATAATAAATCAAACTCCCCCGTCTGTCTGTGCGCTAAACTCAAAAATTCATTAAAGTTTTGTGTAAATTGGATGAAGTATAAAAGATGATTTTTGAAAATGTCGGAAGAAAATATACTCATTGGGAGTTTTAAATGCTCTGCTACGCGTGCAAGGCCGGGGCGGGTTGTTAGCACATTCTAAAATTGCAAGCAGCCAAGCGCTTGGGGATGACCTCAGCCATTCGTTATCAAATACCTCCGAGTTCTGCCTAGCCCGTAAACTTGATACCTTAATAATAATAAAAATTTTGTTCCCGCTGCGGCAATGTCATTCGACGGTTAACTGGAGCGTGGTGAGATGGACAGTTTCTGTTCAGCGACTGTCTTCGCGGCAATGACGCTGCGTTCGATACTTTAAGGAATTTCTTTTATCTCATTCGTCTTGATAAGTTATTGTGCAGAGATGTGAGAAACCTGTTCTGTATATTGGTACAGTACTTGGGCGTTAATAACTGACTCTTTTTGTCGCTGGCACGACAGTAACTCCGATTTGTTTGGCCCAAAACTTTACCACTTCCTTGGCATCGCATAGATCACTTTGGCTGCATGTTTTGGGGGCACAGAGGGCAGGATAAGAGGTGAAGCATAGTTTGCGAGTCGGCTCTACATCCACTTCCTGTCGTTGATCTGTCAAGGTAGGCCCAATTTTCGAGGTTGGACCATCCAACCTGGGTTCTGAGGAGGTTCAGGGGCTACCAAGTGGAACACGGAAGGTTAGACAGTTCATCTCGGCCACTAGCTTATAAAAATTAGACATAAAAAAGTGTCTCCTTAAGCTTGGGAAAGGTACAACTCAGCTTTATGCTTAAGTTTAATCTAAAAAAAAAATGTCATCATTTACGTATCGCCTAGTGTTAGTGTAAAAGGCACAAGTGAGGGTCTCAACTAAAGCGTTCGACTGGCCTGTTGGTCGAGTGGTTAGTGACCCTGACTGCTAAACCGGTGGTCGTGGGTTCGATTCCCACCCAGGACAAATCTTTGTGAGATGAGCATTATCATTTGTTCTGTGTCTGGGTGTAATTTGTCTATAATATGTATGTATTTAGAAATATATAAGTATGTTTATCAGTTGTCTGGTTGCCATAGCACAGGCTCTGCCTAGTTTGGAATCAGATGACCGTGTGTGAGTTGTCCCAAGATATTATATAAATTTAAATAATCCTTTAAATTCAGTTCTAGATATTTGCTTAACCTAGATGTGACAAACTATTCATACTGTTAAACGCAGGAATATAATCCATCCTCAACATTGAAGTATAACTTTTTGGAAACTATTCGCGCATTTAAAGTTGCTTAGTTTTCAACTCTGTTGGCATTGTTTTTGTCCTTCCAGCTGACTGCTGGATTATCCAACATTTCAAACTCAAGCCATAATTGCTTCGTTGGAGTATTTTGTGGGCTAAGTCGCCTGAGTCTAAATAAAAATTTTAAATTCATTGCACCTACACTGATTTTGGCTGCACATGGCATCTCAAACCTACCTAGGTTTAAGATGCAATCAATAACTGCTTTTGAGGGTTGCCGCTCTGCCGCCATAACAAAAAAGTACGTATCTACACAAAACGAAGTAATCAATTTCCGACCTTAATTTATTTTCTTATTGTCGGAAATCGGTAACTTCGTTTTGTGTAGATACATCCTTTTTTCTTATGACGGCAGAACTGTTATCCGTACTAATATTATAAACTATATAGTCTACAGCCTTCCTCGATCGCCAGTTAGTTTGTCTTGACTTGTTGGTGTCTAAGACGATACAAAATCACTCCAGCCAGATTTGGTAATGAAGTTATTTCGCCAATTACGACACCCTAGTCATTTTATACATATTTGAGATCTTGACAGCCGTAACGGGTAGTCGGAAGCCAGAAATTTTGAAACCAGTCTTGCCAAGGGATACCGTGTTACCTGGCAACTGTGGGGGTCAAACAGGCATTCGCTCCATATAAATACTAGTATTCAATATTAATTAAACAAATGATAAACGCGGCGAAAAAAGAAAGAAACGTGGGCGAACACGGAAAATTGAAAATTAGGCGAACTTTGTGGGCGAATCCGGAACAAATCCTGCAACCGGTTAGTTTGTAAGGAAAAGGCTTGGTAGATGGATTTTAGCCATCTATAGCTAGCTATAGGGTATTAGGTACTCCGGTAAAAAATGTTCCGAATCCACCGGACAGGAAAGGTATAACCTTGTAAGGAATTAAAAGGTATAAGAACAAATCTTGCACACCTCTGTCGATGTCGCAGTTCTTCGTAAGTTGAAGGCCAACGAATTCAAATGACCAGCTCGTTCATGATGACAACACTAGTATTTACATAAGTTTACATATCTAAGACCGCTTGGGTTAAACATGGAAATGTTTCGAATACCTTTGTTGATTGTCTATTGGTTACCTTTGAATGGACTGAGATTCAGAGGTATTTGTAGCAAAATAGCTCTTGGTGGAAAAATATACGGTCAAAACATGTTTGCAGATATTACAGAATATGCAGAACGCATTCATTTATAAGATAATATTGCTGTTTTTGAATCAAAGGGCTAAAATCGGCCGAAGCCAATAAGATTAGGGTAGATTTGCTAGTTATTAAAAGGATTTGGTCAATAAGAGTAACGTCAAAATCCTATCTCTAGAAAAGAAATCTATCGGCAGATTCGACCGTCAAAAACCACCCTCTCATAATCACAAAACGTTTTGGTAATACTTTAATTGTGGGTACAGCTAGTTAATGGAATTCCCTGCCGGAGTCCATGTTTCCTGATAGCTACAACCTGGGGGTATTAATGTCAAGATTGAATAGGTTACTTCTAGGCAAGCGTGCTCCATCGTCCACCACATCATCGCTTACCATCAAGTGTGGTCAAACGTGAGCCGTAAAATAAAAACAAATAAACACTACTCATATGTTTCAGTTATGAGAAGTTTCCCTTAAAATATTAATGTAGGTAATATTTTAGTTACGTATAGCAATTTCCATCTGTGCCTCGTTGGGGTTGAGTAGGCTCAGCCGCTTTGCGGTACTCTTGCTAACGAGAGCAAGCCTCGAGACGAATTTCCTGAAGCAAAATAGACGCAATAAGTATTCTTGGCAACCTCCCAGATAGGAATGAAGATAAAACGCGGAAAAAACATATTTGTATCAAGAAAGAATAAATTCATGAAGCCGTCGGGCGCCAGATGAAGGTTCAATATTCGCCAAGTTGTGATGTGTGGGACCGGTACTTAAAACATGTGTGGAAAGTTTTACAAACAAAGCTTAGGAATAAACACAAATTCTATCTATAATTCCATGTACACAGTTGATACGACGACGTTGTTTCTTGCAGGATGCAGAGGCAAAAAAATATCGAAATGCAATCCGCATTACGGTTCGATCCAGCCATTTAATAAAATAAAATTGTGTTGGCTCTGGCCGAGGGTTGCGTTTTGGGCACTTTTTGATGGGTAACATCTTTTCTACCTGCCAGGGTTGCGGAATTTGTTCAAAAGAGTCACCGCGGCCCTGGAACGCAAAGGGCTTTAGAAGGAACACGGATGGGTTTTAGTCAGTAAGAGTCTGACACGAAGTCATTTGATGATTTCCCTTCCTTAAAAAAAATAAAATAAAGGCGTCATCCTAATACAAATTAATAAAAATTGCTGTATTAGGTGGCGCGTAATCAGTATAGGAAGTGATGTAATGTTAAGCGAACGAAGTCGCGGGCAACAGCAAGTCAAACAGAACAGGACCTCACCTTCAAGCAAAGCTAACATTCAGCAATAATTACGTAAAGAAAACTTAACATTTTGCTACTGAACAAGCAAAACTTTGTAACAACAATGGCTGACCCGTGGCCGCAAGTTTAAATGTCTGCTTGTTCAGGGCAAACGGTTAAACGTGTTGCCAACAATGTAGTAGTTCAGGGCTACCTCGTTTTATTACTCATTAGCTGTGAAGTTAGCTAAGGCTCAGAGGTGAGTTTTTAACATTCATGTCTCTTATGAAATCAGCCGTAGTTTTAAGTGCTGGTCGATGTCGATTGGAATTCGACGCACACCCGCTTTGAGCAGGCTGTGAGCCATGATCTTCGGCCTACTTTTTCAGCGACAATCAATGTAAAAATTTATGGAAATTAGATGTGTTTTGAATCTCTCCTCGAAAATTCGAGAGTTTGCCCCTCAGTAAAAATAAGCCTAATACTACCCGTGTCATAACATGGGCAGTATTGGGCGGTCTAATCTCTATCTTTTTAATAGCATAAAACGAAGTCCCTGCCTGTCCGTCTGGTTCCGTAGAAGTTAGCGGAGTACTTCTTCTAAACCATGCAACGGATGTTCGGCCATGGCGGCCAATCTCAACAGAGACTAGCCATCGGCGCGGGACATATTATAGTGCACAAGTGTGTGCGCAAACACAGGTGCACTCCCTCTTCCATCACTTTCATATTCCGATGGGATGGCAACCTGACACGACCGGAGATAGGTCTGGCGCAGGACCAACGACTTAACGTGCTTTCCGAAGCCCGGTGGTGGCACACCACAAACTTCCAAAATCCGGGCTGTCACTGAGAAATTCCTAATGAACAACTCCATAACACTGTCCGACCTGAGAATCAAAACCAGAACTCCACGCACAGCGGTCGCGCTCGCGACCGCGAGACCAACGAATCAGTAAAACGTTTCACTAATAGAGCGAAAAACAAAGAAGTTGCACCGGTGCGAAGTCGGGCGGGTCGCTCGTCTTTAATAAAGAAAGAAAAGTTGCTAACTTATCTACTGTCCGCAACAATTCTCAAACAAACAAGATATCCTTCATACTCATTGTACTGAACAATCTGCTTATATCTACGTGGACGTGCTTCACCAATAATTTGAATATAACAACTAATCACATCGGAGGCGTGCAGGAAAACGGCGAGGAAACCCGCATATTAAATACTTAATATGTACATACGGTAGGTATGTCTGGTCACGATTATCATGAGGTACTGAGTGGCGAAGCTTTTGCATATTTAAATGTCGTGGCCATATCGAAGAATTGACCATATCATGATGTGGCCGAGATTAGGGTATGTTAGATTTGAGGGAACTTAGGGCACCACTCACGGTACCGTGATGATGGTAGAGTCATGTGCATCATCTCTTCACTCATAATTTCATATTTTTGCAACTGCAGCTGTTCGGATATTTTGACACTCTAGCAATCAGAGTATGTTCTGGACAGGATACTCATTGGGTTTCGGTAGGATCTCTATATCGGTAGGATCTCGTCTTTTCAAATATTTTACTAAATTGTCATCCAGTTTGTCTTTATGCTGGGAAATTGACAACGTCGTCTAATTTTTGCGGTCATGACTTATGACATCCTTGTTTGAACCTTTAAATTGGCTTGATGTCGGTGCAGATTTGAGTACACAGCTCGAGTACGTTTTGATTTCTTTTTATTACTAAGAACTTCCAACAGTATCGAATACAAAGTCCACACCGGTAATTGTAACCGATCCCTCGTTTCTCGACGCGCGTCACTTGCTACAAATAATCGATTCATTGATGGCATCTGTCGTTATTGAGTTATCATTGTAAGATGTTCTTTGTCTCAAGGAAGCGAACAGTTTCTAATTTGCTAGAATAATAATGTAAGTTGTTTACCTGTTGTCTTATCTCTTGATTGAGATATCATTACTTATTGAAACAGTTGACAGATTGTATTCAAGAACTTTTATTCATAGACCAACTCTCGCACTCTGTCTTTTTCTTTCGTTTTGATTCTTTTTTCGTTTAGTTTGTACCGACTATCATTTAGGTACTTACCTCAATAAAATCCTGTTGAATAGGAAAAAAGAGAATTATCCTGCTCTAGCTCTCCTAAACATAACTGATATTGTAGCTTTTGTTTTCACCGCGTTATCTTCTTTCCTGCCAGGGTTGCGGAATTTGTTCGAAAGAGTCACCGCGGCCCTGGAACGCAAAGGGCTTTGAAGGAATACGGATGGGTTTTAGTCAGTAAGAGTCGTGACACGCCCTTCCGCTCCAACCAGAGCGCAAGGGCGTCATTGGTTGATTTCCCATCCTTAAAAAAATATCTTCTTTCCCTTACACAGCAAGCCTACAACTAAGGAGTCGAATTCACTGCCGGAGTCTGTGTTTTCTTATTATAAAAATCTGGGGATGTTTTAGTCAAGAATGAATAGGTTATGTACTACTAGTAAAGCGTGCTCCATCGTCGACCACATCGTCGCTTTCCATCCGAAGAGATTGTGATCAAACTCAAGCCGTAAAATACAGTATTAATAATGAAAAATACCAAGTTGCTTGGAGTGGGCGCAACACGTTTTTGACCTCGATGCTCTCTTGCTAGCCGTCACATATTCGCTCCACAAATCCTTTGACTTGTTGCTCTTTTATTTCTTCATGAAATGTTGTCGATTTTTACGGTTCGTCTAAACGTTGACGGCCAAGTTATGTTATCGTGCGTGTATTTCGCAAGCAGTTGCGTCCGCCGCTCCGAATGCAAATATCGTCTATTTGCCGTTGGCGTAACCCGCATGGTTGCTTAGATACGCGTCTTGTTCGAAAGTGTCGTCAATCAGTCTTTCTTTTACTGTGTTTGGACATAGCACCTACAGCGCGGTACAGTACTGTGTTCATTGAGAAACCAAGTTGCGCAACTTTGTTATCGTCGTTTTTCATGCTTATGTGTTGCGGGAACATGTTGCGGGCAACATTAGGTGTTGTAGTGTGGCTGATGAGTGATGACATGCTTATATAAAGAAAATAAGATGAAAATGAACACGATGGCTGAGTGTTTTCTAATATTTTTTAGAGTTTAGAGACTGTAGGCTGGGTATTAAATTCATCCCGAACGTGCCTGTGTTTTATTTATCTTGGGTTGTTTTACTCCATGGTGAAATGTGGGTGCTATCGATACGTTATCGTACCTTTGCGTAGATGTTATGTAATTTTATGCCTATAAAGGAGCTATAATTAACAGGCAACACCGTGCCTTGTCGAGGGACTTCACGCTTATCAAATATCTAGTATCGTGGAAGTTGAAAAACAAATCAATATACAAGAAAAATTACAACTACGTAATTTATGCTAGCACGCGTGTATTATTTTTAGACTTTTTTATGTTTACTTGTTTTTCGACTTTTGTGCTAAATGTATCGAGGTATAAAAATACCTGCATATTAATTAGTAGGTACACTACCTACTCTGACTAAAGGTCAAACGTGTAAGGTGATTGCGAGTAAAAACGTGGTTAAGCAGGAGTCGTAGGACATGGGGTTCAGTATTTTCTGCCTATCCCAAGGGGATAAGGCTTTTGGTCAGGTAATATTGATCCCTCCATGTAGATAAGGTAGGTATGCCTTCCTAGTCCTGGGACGCGGTGGTCTCCTTCTGCGAAACAGTTATCGCGCAGAAGGAGACTGCGGAAAGGGAGAGGGAAATCTCAAACCCGCAGCAGGCGCATCGGGTGTCAGAGGAGGCCTCTTCCGGCCCCCCTAACTGGGTCCAGGGGCGGCGGACTTGGGGATGTCCGTCGCCCCCCATCCATTCATCAGGTGGCGGCGCGTGGTATCCCGGGCCCCTCTTTGACGTCGCGGGGGTAGTCAAACGCCTCACTCCCCACCAGCTGGATTACGGAAGTCGCATACGTTCCCGCGATCGTATAGGTGGGAGATGAAATAATACCGGGGTGTTTTAGTCAGTGAGAGTATGACAGACCCTTTCGCCCACCCCAGGGTGGAAGACCTTCATGAGGATTTCCCATCGTTAAAACGTATGCCTTCCTAATTCCTCGGCTTGACCCCCAAATGGCTTGTGTCCGTCATCTGCCAAGAATATTAGAAAAAAGATTAAAGTTATTTCAATGTCAATCGAAAACTAGGTCCCTTTCCAGATTATTATTATCTAAATAACACATCACGAATAGATCGATTCATTGATAGAAAAACTTTTATGATTCTATCGATTGTACGCAAAAACGTAAATATACTTCTGGACACATCTATTGGCCCACCTTGTATTTTCAGTTTCGTTTGGTCCTAGCTAAAATTTTATATTAGGTCGAGCAAAAAGTTTTTATGCAGTTTTGAACCTGGCACATTCACAATTTCATTCAATTGTCTTTTTTTTTGAATTTCGAACACAGAATTTAAAGAAACAAAAGACAATTTGGAGCCTGTTTGTTGATATCAAACAATCGAATACTAAGAAAACTTGGTTTTATTGGTTTACTTGGATTTAATTCTTGAAAAAGTGATTGATATCTTTGGTTTTGCAACAAACATTACTTATTCTTAACATTAAGGTGAGGTTCTATCAATAATCTATGGATACTTCACCTGAAGTCGCCGCCCAAGCTGTGGCACTTATTCAGGCCGGACACAGCCAAAGAAACGTGAGTGCTCAACTTAATTTAAGTCGATCTGCGGTCCGAAATGTTTATCGGAGGTACCTAGAGACTGGCGGCTTTGTTCGTCGCCAAGGAAGGCCACGATCTCGGGTCACAACTGAAAGGCAGGATCGATTCATCGTGACGACCAGCTTGATAAATCGTCACCTTACCTCCATTGAGATACAAAACCAACTTCGCGACTTCCACGGAGTATCTGTGAGCGCTCGAACTGTTCGGAGAAGGTTAAAAGAACGCGATATGGTACCACACAAGCCAGCTAATGGGCCCAAACTAACGCGAGCCCACCGAACAGCGTGCCTTCATTTCGCACGCAGTCATTTAAATTGGACACAGCAAGATTGGAGCCGTGTACTCTTTTCTGATGAGTCTAAAATTGTGTTACATGGCAATGATGGAAGGAAGAAGGTCTACCGACGTAAGGGAGAGCGTTTCGCACAATGCTGCTTTGAAGAGAGGGTTGCTTATGGCGGTGGCTCATGGACTGTCTGGGGCGGTATATCCGCGAGCGGCAAAACTCAACTTGAGGTTGTTACAGGACCACGGCTGCCAACATTAAATGCTGAAAGGTACATTCGTGAGTGCTTAGAACCTCACGTGATACCATACGCGGACTATGTGGGCCCAAATTTCCTTTTTATGCATGATAATGCAAGAGCCCATGCGGCCGGCATCGTCAGGGAATATCTTCGGGATGTGAACATCACAGTTATGGACTGGCCAGCCAGAAGCCCAGACATGAACCCCATTGAGCACATGTGAGACGAGCTAAAAAGACGTGTTAGGGCTCGTCAGCCAGTTGCCCAGACGATGCAGGAGTTGAAAACTGCCATAGAAGAGGAATGGGAGATGATCCCTCAAAATTGCATAGAGCGGTTGATAAACTCTATGCCTAATCGTATGAGAGCTGTGGTAGATGCCCATGGAGGCAACACGCGTTATTAAATTAAACCTTTATTTGATAAAACATGTTTTTTATTCAAAAATCAATTGCCTTTAACAAGGCGCATATCCGACTTGTTAGGCGTAGCTCCATGTCGTATGGTATTCTGAATTCAAATTTAAAACAATACTATCGAAAAAGATGGTAAAATGTATCAGGTTTAAAACTGCATCAACAGTTTTTGTTCAATCGAGCAATCATATTTCGGTAGGGGCCATCGAAACCTAAACTCTAAGGTGGGCCAATAGATGTGTCCAGAAGTGTAGTTAATCTTTTCCTATATTTGTGCGAAAATTCTCGTCATGATAATAATTGTATCAACCTTGAATGATAATAAAATTTAAAATGAGGTAGCTTGACCGTTGTCGGACTTACACACTTCGAGCTACCTACTATATATTTTTTTTATAATTATTATAACACCAAAAAAAAAAACGTAAAATAATATTTTGATGGTCATCGAAAGCCATTATTTTGCCATAGAATATTTTTTACGCGTCAAGTTACAAGCATTCATTAACGATTGTCGTGTTTAAAAATGCAAGGCGTTTGGCCTTTTGGGTATTTAAAATTAGACGCAGTAAATGACAACTGAAGATAGCTCCTATCACTCAAGCATGATCTAAATACGATTAAGAATTTAACGTGACTAGCAAAATGAGTAAAATTTATTGATTTCTGTTGCCATATTTATTTCTATACTTAATTAATTAACATATACCTTATTAATTGCATAATTTTAGCTTTTTTAATACTAAGTAGTAGCTCTGCCAGTTATGATGAGTTGTACCCCACATGTTTATTGAACTGGAACCTGTCGTACATAATGTTGTTTTGTCAATTAACCCACCGTCTCCTCTCTCTTTCGCAGACATGGCAGTGAGCGAGGCGACACTACCCGAATTGCAGAAAATATTCAACCGTCGACCCGTCGACTTGTCTACGATGTGATTCTTGAAAAATAACATAAAAATAAAATTAAAACTCGTGAAATTGTGAAAATAAGCGTAATAATAGTGTTTTAAGTGTCGAAAAACGCATTCCGTTCATATTGTTATGCTCAAACTCGTGTAAATAAAGTGCTGTGCTCAAATCATCCAGTTCCTCAAACATGGCTAGTGACTATAAATACGTCCATTATTGCATACAGTGAATTGAATTAGTGCAATTTTTGTGAGTTTAAAATTAGTTTTATTTTACAAAAAATGATAAATATTTCGCGCGTGCCAAAAGTTTGAAATAGCGTCATCTATCGTGCGATGGATTAAGTGTTTTTGGACGAAGTTGCGTTTAGCGCCATCTGTTGTTGAGTAGCGGAAATGTTTAGTACCTGATATTGCCATGGAAGCCGGTTTCATACCGGTCGGTAGCGGCAATGGTGGCAACATGCCACAGACCAGCTCGGTGGTGGCGCCACCTGCGAATGTTATTCGCGCGCCGGGTTTGAAGCGCGGAAAGATGGAGGAAGCTATTTCGGATCGGGTAAGTGAATTATTTTTCCATTTAATTTTTGCCCGTCAAGTTTAATATTCCAGATTACACAAAATATTTTTTGTTTACCTAATCTTTTTCAAAGAAGCAGCATCCTACTTTTAGTAAACCTTTATATCTCCGGAATACAGCAGGATGATCCTCAATATAAATATTATGGACATAGTAACATTTCTACAATTCAAGACAAAAGAATCCTAACTATAGTAGGCGCCAGATAATCGTGGAATAACGGTCATTGACCCACCTACAATTATTGACATTTTTAATTTGAAAAACGGAATTAATGACACAAAGCTGTCCCGAATCATCATCTCTCGTGATCCTTAACATTGTCTAATAATGAAAAACGATTCATATTTAATTGTTCAGTTACCTATGAACAGTTATTAGGGAAAGGTCAATGTACTTTATTCCACATTTATCTGGCGCCTACTATAGTAACATTATACTTGCGAAAGTGAATTTGTTTGTTAGTCTTTCACGCCTAAATCGCCTTGCCGATTTTGATGAATTTTGCTGCAGAGATAGATGTGACCCTGGAGACGTTTACTTTTATTTCGCGAAAATTTATATTAGCGCGAGCCGGGGCTAGTAAATAATAGTGTAGGCAACCGTTACTAAGGCAAATATACAATTTTATTATAATATTTATAATATACACCAAAGGTAAATGCAAAATGCTATCTCAAAATATTATAAAATATTTTACACAATAAATTACACCTTTCTTAGCAAATTATGCAAAGTAATTTTCCTTTCTTAAACCGCCCGCATTCCCAAAGAATTGAAATGCGTATGTCATCGGGAAATGGCAAACTCCTTAAGATTATAAAATAACTTGAAAGATTGTAAACTCTCGATAAATTGTCAACTAAACATTTGGAATACTTTTTTACGCATCACAATTTGATAGTCTATAATATCTCCGTGTCGGTTTGAGAAATTGTGGACTGACATAAACTGTCGACCAATCAGCACTCCGGTCAACAATTTATCTGTTTTGGTGTGATAGTTAAATTGGAAACTTGGCCCCTCATTGGTCTTTGTAGGTTTGAGCTCATATATGAACAGACCAATCAGAGCCTTGTTTCCAGGTAACTATCACACGAAAACGGATATAAATTGTAGACTTGTGCTCTGATTGGTCACCATTTTATGTCGGTCCACAATTTCTCGGAATGACTTCGAAATATTATAGACTATCTAATTTTGATGCGTAAAAAAGTACCTATTCCAAATGTTCAATTAACAATTTATCGAGAGTTTACAATCTCTCAAGATAGTTTTTAATCTTACGGAGTTTGCCATTTTCCGGTGACACATACATAGTGTAGTCGGCGACCGGCATAGCGCGAGACGAACTGAGCGAAAAATTGGCGCTCCACTGCACCACTCACGGAATTACATTATCTAGCGGTACGGCTAGGGTTGCCACAAGCCCGGGTATAGGGTCATAGACACAGCACAGTCTACGTCACTTAAAACCCGTTTCAATAACGTATCTACCTTTAACCAACTGTCACTGTCAAACTAACTACCAACAGTAGCTGAAACGTCATTTTTGCCTTTTTAACATGACGTTTCAGCTACTGTTGGTAGCTAATTTGACAGTTGGGTAAAGGTAGATACGTTATTGAGACCGCCGTTAGTAATAAAATCAATAACTGACATTCTATTCTAATTTTAACCTACTTCAAAAAAGAGGAATGTTTTCGTCTTTTTTGTCTGTATTCGTCTTCCTGTATTTTTAATTATATATTTATGATAAACAAAAATGATGTCGACTATTCTGCCATTGTCTAAAGTAGATTGGAGGAGCAAGTATGCATTTCACAAGCTTGTCTTGTCAAATCAAGGTATGTGAAATCTTTTCAATCTGCCACATTTGACCTAACGCGTGCCACACTAGGAATTTCTCCTGTATCGTGGGTGCGTTCACAAACATATAAACTCACATACACAAACAGCCAGACCCGGAACAACTATCTGTAGGTCATACAAATATTTGTTTCGTGCGGGGATCGAACCCGCGACACGCAGCGCAGCAGTCAATCGCTCAACCACTGCACCAACCGTGTTAGATTTATTTTAAGGAATAATGCCACTAGACTCGCATCTGTCACGTCACGATGTTATGATAAAGGACGAATGATCATTTTAAGTTTGTATAACACATATGCAAACTTGGAATGATGTAAAAGCAACAAGAAGTCAACGAAAAAGAAGGATCCATATTGTTTTTAGGACCAAACATACTGTATATATATTTGATGCCAAAATAATAAAGATATTCTAGATAATATCTAGACTACAATTTTCTTAAAAAGCCTGAGTTTTAAACAAAAAAATAAACCATTTTTAAAATTAAGACTAAATATAACCATACCGGCCATGGTCGTTTCGGGTTTTCGGATTTAGGAGCTGACAACCCTAGGTATGTCTGATGCATAACTTGAAGAATTTCTTTGGTCTGAGATGTTGGTATTGAGCAGAATTTCTGGTGCAGAAAATCTACTCGAAATGTACACCGTTGTAAGCAAGTTTGTATAATATGAATATGGATGGCCAACAGAAATGAGAATAACAATACAAACGATGGATGGATGGATTATGTAAACATTACAGTTCAAATGGATCCCCCTTTATCCATGTAAACTGTACCTAAATGACTGTTATTTATTTTGTCATCGACAAAAAAAGATCCCAAATAAATTAGGGACTCCGATAAATACGAAATGACAGCACACTTATTCGTGTGTTCAGTTATTGGATCAGACTGCAATATTGTTTTACTATTTTACCTAGCTTTCGCCCGCGACTTCGTACGCAAAAATGGGATATGCGTGTACGAAAGTCGCGGGCAACAGCTAGTCATATATAAAAAGAATTTTCCAAATCCGTCTGGTAGTTCCAGAGATCGAACAAAAACTCTTCAACTTTATTATATTAGTATAGATCTGTCTTCCGGCTTGATTATTCTTACTCGGCCGGGATTTCTCAAGACTTGCCTGCCTATCCTCAAGCCTGCTCAAGATGTAGGTAGGCCGTACTCGTGGAAGAACAACACTTGAACGTCTCAAAGCGTTCTTGGCGCGTCAAAAGTCGCTTTAACGTCTTGCCTTTTCATTTCTTAGTCATTTCGAAATGTTTCGCTAAAAATAACTTTGTTATGGCTCTGTTTTTACACTTTTGAACGCCATTGTCACGTTTACATGACAAGCTAGCGCGTGCCCTGTACGCCAAACGTCACAAATATGTGACAAAAAGTACGGCGAATTTGTGGCTTGGCGTCGGGGCACGCCGATACGTTTATGTTCTGGCGTTTAAAAGGTTAATATTCTCGTGCACTTTATCTGTTCTGAAGGAGTTAATTACGATCCTCTTTTTTGTAATCGGGTTGCAATCAAGCCGACAGCCCACTTCATGATATATTATGTTATAGTGGCCACCCTCACCACTTAAGGTGAGGGTGGCACGAGGGTTATCTGCCTACCTACCTCGCGTATCTTTTTTTCCTTCTCTGTCAAATCCATCCAAGGGTTATCTGTACACGATCAGTTTTACCTCTTATTTTTATGCCCTTATTGTAATGTGTTGTGGTGTAAGAACCCAGATCACGTAACATCAAACCCTTTAAACTGGAGCACAGAAATGTTGCCTGGTGGCTCTCCCAAATACGTTCACTCATTAACCTCTCTAATTATGCCCATTCATTCAGTCTCGAGTCATTCATTAAAAATCTTAAAGACGACAGTCATTCTCGTCCAAAAATTCTCTAACTACCGTCATTTTGCTTGCTATACAAACAAGGCTAGATGTCTAAAATCTTTCAATAGCTTTGCGGAATGGTCTGAATTCTCTCCATACATAGCCATGGGTCCCTGGCCCGTTAGCTGCGGAATTCTGAAAGGAAATACGACTGATTCTCATAACTGTGCTTATCTCTAATTCAATGCAGTTAAATGGTGTCTTTAATTATGATCAAGCATTTTAAACGGCTGTTTATTGAAGCGTTTAAGATACTTAGAAAATAATGCACAATTGGGGGTTTACATAGAATCAGTTACATAAAGTAAGTTTTTCAAAGCTATAGAAAATAAATAGATATAACGATGTCTTGTCGTGACTTTGGGAATATGTTATTTATGTTCATAGTGCTAAAGCTTACAATGGCACTAGGTGTGTCAATTGTCAAAGTATTTTGCGGAATTGTTTGAAAGAGTTACCGCGGCCTTGGAACGCAAAGAGCAGTTGAAGGAAAACGGGTGTGTTTTAGTTGACACTCCCTTCCGCTCCGCCCTTAGCGGGATAAGTCATTTGATGATTTCCCAACCACCATGTATCAGTCTGTTTCTAAACATTCTTGTACAGTAGTCAAATCTTAATAACGCTTAAAAATGCACAGGATCAAGTAACGGGTAGTTTACCAAAAAAAAACTAATTAGTCCGTCAGATAGATTTCCAAAAAATATTGGACACGTATTTTTTCTTTCGTCACGTAAACAAAAAATGAAGACGGATACAGTACGTTGAAAACTCGTGTGACGTCACTTAACAGTACACTATTTACTGGAAAGTGACGTTACAAGCCCCGACTCCTTATCTTTGATGCGTATTATATTCGTATTTTTTATTAATTTATCTAACTGACGGACTAAATAGAATCACGTTTTTTTTACCCGTGGCAACATCCCTATTTCTTGATAACTTGTCACTCTGTCTAGAGATTTAAACTCTAGGCAGAGTGACAGGTGGCTGATGGTATTCTAATCTTAATCTCGTTAATCGCGTATTAGAAATACCATTAGAAATGTTTGGGTGGTCTCCTTTTTAGATAACACTAGTTTGTTTCCCTAGATAAGGGTCCAAGAGTCCACGTATTCGAGAATAAATTCTGAGAAAGCTGCAGCACAGGGCCTTAAGCGAGTTTTTGTCGTACTCGGTCGCCTTAACGTAAATGTTCGCGTATTATGTCACATCGTGTGGTTTTCCGTCACTAACACCAGACGGCGTTTATTCAGTTTAAAGTACCTACCCATGAAAGGTTACGTTAACGCGATCGAGTACGTTCTGTATGGTGTCGGACGTAAAAAAATAGCACCATCCCATCTCTTCCCGTGGATGTCGTAAGAGGCGACTAAGGGACTCACCAGAGAATGGGCAGCAACATTCTTTGTGCATTACTACACACTGCAATCGCCAACACCCCCCCCCTCCCCTTTGGGGTAGGCTTATGTCCAGCAGTGGACGTCATTTGGCTGACGATGATCGAGTACGTAAAAAACTCGCACTAAGGCCACAAATTACCAAATTCTGCGGCAAAGAATGAAAAAAAAATGAAAAAAGTTTTATTCAATAACAACAAAGTTCGTTCAACAATTTTGAGGTTGACCTCTCCTTTTAAGTGTGAAAACACCTGTGCCAGGAAAGGCCGCTCTCCCTTAACTTGATCACATTTATGTATGTTAATAACTTAAATATTAAATAAGTATGATATACAAAAGTGAACTAATTCTATGTGAGCACGCATAAGAACAATGGCAATCATCTTCTTACATTGAGTATTTGAATGCTGTATTATAAATAACAATAATTAATTGTAACTTATGGTGCACACAGATACGATTAGTCCCCAGCATCACACCTGTAGTCAAATTTGATTCCGTTATTAAAATAACTCTAAAACCGATCTCAATAACTAGAATGGTTCGTTTAATTAACTATTATTTAACGAACGTTTATGCTATAATACATAGCTACAGTCAACTTCAATGATGGTATTCTGAACAGACTTCGAAATCATCAATTCAGATACTAAAACACAGTCTTCCCAACATGCATAACATAATAATGTGTAATATAGTTTTTTTTTGGTATGCATCATCCTTGTCGCAAATAAACTCTTTTTCTCTCTTTCTCATTCTTTTAGTGTTTGCACGACTGCTGTTACTGTCATTCTAACAAGGATCTCGTTTAATAGTAAACATGCATGTTATTATTTATTTGCTGAATAAAAACCTGATTAGCTCTTGTTAATAAATCTCGAAGAATTTTTCTAAATCTTAGCGTAAAGTTAAGAAGCTTCAAAAGTCATAGACTTCAACGTCAGTCTAGTGCGCCCTATTTTCATTATTCATCTGCCATAGAAAAAATATTTTTACCTACAATATTTCAATCAAATTTGCCTATGATTACACTGTAAGTTTTTTTTTTTTTTTTGACGATGACCACTCGCAGTTCAGCACACTAAGGCTGGTTCCTGCTTAACCGGACTATCCTGTGGTGGCCTCAAATTAATTTAAGGCCCCCAGCCAGGGCTTACAAACTAGCTAACTATCATATATTACCGCTCGCTAGCATCCCCTGCGGGATACGGACCTCGGCTTAGCGGCGTCATTTCGGGAGGACAGCAAGGGACAGGCTGGGTAATATCGTTATTAATTAGGGGATTTAAAACTACTGGCTCAGCGACGCGGGCTGGCTCGGTAATCAAAGGTTGGGGAGGAACACGGTAAGTATTCCGTTTTTCTTATTTATCGAAATACTGGTTAGATCAACGATAAATATTTTTACAAGCATTTTCACTATTGTGATACAATTAAATTTTCTTATTTGCAAAGATCATATTGAGCAATGAGTTCGTCCCGTTATTTTTGACACCGATTGTACAACAGGTATACTGGAGTATTTTATTAATTGCTAAAACTAATTAAGTCGAATGTACTAATTAGAATAGAATAGAAGCATTTATTCGATACAGACACAACACAACAGCAACAAAACACAAAGTAAAAAAGAGAACAATCATAAGACAACAATTATCTAGCAAGCCGCTAGCTGAGCGTGCCTATACCGAAAGGGTTACCATCTCAGCATTTGCTGGGCGTCAGACACCCAGCGCTGGTTTTCAGTTGGCACTCTCCAGTGACACACTAATTAAATTGGCTTGGCTAGGAGTGTCGGCTTAATATTATTGCGGTACATAATATTGTAGTCTTTATGAGCTTGTCTCAGGAAATCTGTCTTGTGTATTCCCCTATCCGTCTCTCGGTAAATCCTAAATAAAGGCACCCGGTTCGGGTCGGTAGTGAGAAATTCTCACGAGCAACCCTGAGACTGGATTTGGCAATAGACCGCCATTTTTACTCGACTGCCCCAGAAGGGTAATGTTTTTCGAGAGTAAGAGTATGTCATAGTTGAATGTCTATTCTATTTCTCTGGCACGACCTGTAGCCTAAACGTTTTCAAGCATTTTGATGCGTTTAGTGGTATTAAATCAGTGATAGCTTGAAAAGTAGCACCTTTGGAATTTTTTGTCGTTTTTTTTCGTCAGGGGTTTTCTCTAGCAGCCTGGACGCTGGATTTGGCAATAGACTCGTTTCTTTTACATTCGAATTTTAAAATAACTGGCAAAATGTGAGAGTACTATACTATACACATAATATGCTTTCGACATCTTGTGTTAATCCACGTTTATTAATATATGAAATGAATATCTGACATACTTTATCTGCCGCGCCCAGATTAACATTCAGATTAATGTTTTACAAACATACACACAACTGCGTTACCGATCGTATTACCCTTGATATCGCAGAGGACATTCGATATGACACAAATATGGACATTTGCATTGCAACTTGATTAATCATATTGGTAGGTTGGTACTTATTGATCGGCTTTTGACTGTATCAATAATATAATAATATATAATATAATATAATCTTGGGACAACTTACACACGGTCATCCGATCCCAAACTAGGCAGAGCCTGTGCTATGGCAACCAGACAACTGATAAACATACTTATATATTTCTAAATACATACATATTATAGACAAATTACACCCAGACACAGAACAAATGATCATGCTCATCACACAAAGATTTGTCCTGGGTAGGAATCGAACCCACGACCTCCGGTTTAGCAGTCAGGGTCACTAACCACTCGACCAACAGGCCAGTCAATGAGGGCAAAGGCCTGCAAAATCTATAAATTCTGAGAGCGAGCATTGATCAGCAACTCACTAAGATTCAGGAAAGCTGTAGGGAGACCAGCACGCTTCGTAAACACAGACACAGACCGCGTTCCGTTCTCCGGCCTCGCCGCCGAGGCCCGTCGCGACGTCCCTGTAAAAACCCTCCCCGACTTTTGAGTACCTAGCCAGCCCGCGTCGCTGAGCCAGTAGCTTTAAACTCCCCAAATAATAATGATATGACCCAGCCTGTCCCTTGCTGTCCTCCCGAAATGACGCCGCTAAGCCGAGGTCCGTATCCCACAGGGGATGCCCTAGCGAGCTGTAATTTAGTTTAATTTAGCTTAGTTTGTAAGCCCTGCCTGGGTGCCTTAAATTCATTTGAGGCCACCATAGGATAGTCCGGTTAAGCAGTAACCAGCTTTAGAGTGCTGAACTGCCAGTGGTCATCGTCCAAAAAAAAAATTGTTCAGCACCATCTTGTTTACTCGTGTTGACGAATAAAGACGTTTCTTCGTAGGTAGAAAACCTCTGTTTTCTTTGCTAAGTCCGGGACATATCAGTAATACATCATCGATGACGTTGCTTGAAGTATTGATAGAACCTACTGTTATTAAAGGCTTGATCTTGAGGACGACACAGCCACACACTCTGACGTATCTGAAAATGGAACTGGGGCCCTACTATGAAGTCTTAAAACGATCATGATTCCGCTCTAAGAGGGAGATGGAGCTATACATAGCGAATAGACTAGATGCCCGTTTACATCATCGGAATTGGATGGCATTAGCACGTCAAAGTAGGGCTGCTGATAAAGTGAAGACATCAGGATCTATAAATCGCAGTCAAATAGATCAACTCAAAAACTCAAACCATTTATTTCAATTGAACCATTTACCACTTTTGAAATGTCAAGGTCGACCAGTCAAAAATATGGAGCTAGTTGCACTTTCCAAAGCGTACATCTCTATGGAGAAGAACGTGCAAGAAACTACATAGACATTCTTTCAAATCGAAACGAAAATCCACGGCCAAAAATCACAATGTTATAATGTATTGATGTCATGTACTTATCTAGGTAATTGAACAAAGTTATTGGATCACCCAGGCGTTTCAACCTTCTCCAGGTCATCAATCTGGCTGGAGGGCGTCTTACAATACAAACTTTTTAGAAACGCAGCCTCCCTGTCTCCAACGAAATTCTTGATCATTACAGGCAGTGCCAATAAACTTCAGCCAATGACCTACCGACAGTACGCGACCTGTGATAAGGTAGATGGAGTTTTTTGACACAGACTAGTCACACAGGTATACAAAGATGAACCTCTCTCTCCTCAAAGCTGAATTGTTTCTAGAATAATCTATTTGCAATGATTTGTCGACACGGTTGGCGCAGTGGCTGAGTTATTGGCTGCTACACTGCGTGTCGCGGGTTCGATTACCGCACGGAACAAATATTTGATAGTTGTTTCGGGTCTGGCTGTTTGTGTAACATGTGAGTTTGTATGTTTGTAAACGCACCCACGATACAGGAGACATTCCTAGTGAGGGGCAACGTTTTTTAAAAAGTTAAAACAGAAAACGGCCCTTAGAAGAAGACAGACGCTCTCGAATTCGCATTTGGGATAGTAACGCTGTGTTAGTTCTGGTATTGAGAGATCAGGAGACCACTGCCATCAGTTTGCCAGCCAACCGAAAACATTACAGTATGTCAAATGATAGACGAACAAAACCCCACTACCTATTCATATGGTGAAGATAAGAGTACTAGAACTACGTAACAACGCAATGGCATGGTGTTCCACGGAGTGTTCTCATGTGAGTGTAGTCGAAAGTCGGCGCACGTAACACACAACATCCGTCCAGTACTTCTAATGACACATTAACGTGTGATCCCACGTGAAAGGGGTTGCCACTATCAAGAATACAATTTGCCGTACTATTTTTTTTATAGTGATAGAACTCATGAATGAACAGAGGTTTCTATCTATGGGACTAAGTTTTAGGACTATCAGTCGACCTTTGAAATCCTTGACTATACTAAGAATCTTCTCTATAGGTGCAAATGGCGATGTCATACGAAGTTATTAATAAGCAAATGCAAAAAATACAGCTACAAGCCGTGCTTGAAAAAGTCTACAAGGCGTCAACGTTTTCGTAAAGGTCCCATCAGTCTCCTGTCCTAGTTGGAGCGGTAGAAAACGCCTCATAATCCAACCACACTCATACTCGATGTAATTTGTTGTCAATTTACTCTTAATTATTCCATTTCATGTCTTTATATCACCAGAAACGATCATTCCTTGGTTTTACCGTCACAGATGCCGCTTCCAAACTCATTCCTAATCTAATCCGTTTTCATCACACAAAAAACGCCTTACCATTCTCATATTTTCCCAATGTTGTACGTATTTTATTTCTAACTATAGCAACACTGGTCCCTCACCGCACGATCCGCTAGCGTCTAAGCCAGTGTCGGTAAATGCTTGGCCGCGTCCACACGCGCGCTGCCTCCGCAGTCTCTAATCACCAAAATTCACTAAATAATCGAGTCCCCCATTTAGTCGGTCACTTCCCCACGTGCCCTGTGCAGTGTCAAAAAGTGATAAGTGCTAGTGATGTGACGGAAACTAGTGTTGTTCTTCTTTGTTATTTAGAAAGGCGTTCGAAATGCAAGTATGTGGAGAATGCAATCGTTTTTAGTTAATATCTAGGTCTTGTTAGTAACGCGTTTGAAAACATGGTATGTTGACAAAATATTGGCTGTTGCACATGTCTTTGGAAAACAGGACATAACTGTTTTTCGCGATGTATTAACGCATAGGTAGTGTAGGGTAGGATGGTATAGTTTGTTAATCGAGTTAGATTAGAAGATAGCCATCCAACTTTTCAGGTCAAATATTTCTCGCCTACTTAGCTTCACTAGGCGTAGAACTTTGGTCTTCATATATCTAAAGGTCTGTCTGGGTATGTCTGTAAATGAACGCTGTACAATCAGAAATTGCCATAATCAGAACCACGATTGACATGCGCTCAGTCGATTGCTCCCAAATTATTATGTTCACTCAGGCGAAGCTTTTGGGGTAGAATTCAAATATTAACATTATCATTAATGGATGAATTGCTTCGTTGATAGTATGAGCGACCGCTGACTGTGGAGTCCTGATGTATACAAGACAGAACTGGTTCAAATCCTTAGATCAAGACATTAACTCTGCTAAATAAAGGGCGTCTCAGGATTCGTTTTTTCCCGACTACGCGACGTCAAATGCAGGGTTATATTTTTGATATATTGACAGGAAACCCCATAAAAACACTGTCGAGAGACTACTTAACCGTATGCTGAAGATTTGTCCATCTCTCCATGTGTGCTGGGCTGCCTAATAAGCATATTATCAAACGTAAACTATGGGTCACGTACACAACTGACCGGTTAATCTCCTAGTCGACGGTCGTAATTAACCCGCACCCCTACATTAAAATTAATTACTTTGAAGATAAGTTGTGCTGTTATTTGTATCGTTCTACATGAATTTATAGTTATGGTCTAGCCTATTTTGTCTCACTGCATAGTACACCCACAGTTCGCCACTTATGATTGAGCCGTAATTAATCGACACAGGATAAAATCTAGACTCCAAGTCACTACTATGTAATTCCTGCTGTAAAAACCCAATAACACTGACCGACATAAGAATCGATCCTAGAACCCCCGATTTAGTAGTTGCACTTGCAACCACTAGACCAAAGAGGCAGTCATCAGTTTATCTTCATGGGCTATAAAATGCCGAATAACATGTATTCCTTGTTTAATTTAATAACTTTTAACAAATTAGTCATCATCTGCCTAGCGTTTTCCCAACTATATTGGGGTCGGTTTCCAGTCAAACCCGATTCAGCTGAATACCAGTATTTTACTTGGAGCGGCTGCCTACCAGACCTCCACAACCCGTTAAACTGGGTAACACGGTAGTTCTTGGCATGACTTGAGTCAGATTTACTGGCTTCTGACAATCCGTAACGACTGCCAAAGATCTACAAATGACAGTCGGGACCAACGACTTAACGTGCTTTCCGAGGCACGGAGGAAACTCGGTATGTTAAGATGGTCACCCATCCACAGACCAACCTTGGCAAGCGTTGCTTAACTTTGTTCGACCCGTGCAGCTGATATTCTTTAGCCACGAGCTCCTTTCAACAAATTAGTCAAACCAAAATATTCAAATAATAAACCATGACCTTATTCCATATAAGAATCGTCCAGCAATGTCGTCAACTAACTGTATTCGTCAAATACCAATATATTTTACGATGTGTTTTATTGTAGTGTAAAAGTGCGTGTCCAATCGATTCGTGTGTTGTGAAATAACAGGTGATTGGGGTAGAATCAGCTGTCCGCTGCACGTACTAGACCTAGAGTTTGTAAATTAAAATTATCTAATGCAACCAGGCACTCGATAGTATTTCTGATGTCTTCATAGATCTTACGTATTATGGTGTACAAGATATTATGTAATTAAACCTAGGATTAATATTGGCTGTATAAATTTACCCGCACTCAATAAAATCCCGGCATTTGTCTCAACAAATCGCTGATAAGAAAACCCTTTAGTTCATCTCATAAAACAAAACATCACGCGTTCACGTTAACGCAAGAGGTAGGCAAAGGTGTATCACTAGTACCTTCACTTTTAGTGACCCCGTGATCGCCCGGGATCCAGGATCTCCCGTCAAACAGTCACGCTTGCGGCGACCGCGATCATTGTTTATCTCCATGACCTATAAACGTTCCCCAGCGTCCTTTAGCCCGACCTCCAGGCTCGCGTAGGATTCTCACATGGCACCACGTCCCTCCCACAAGCATTAATGAAATTTCTCAACGTAGGCAGGCAGATCTTAAGCCTCGAAGGTCACATAATTGACACACAACTAACTCGCTTTATTTCAAACTGTGATGTAATAATGTACTACGGAGCTTGTATTAATAGACCGGAAGACCGGTTTTCGGTAATTGATATTTTTTTGAGTGTCGTTTTATTTTAATTTATGTTTATTTTGTGGTGTCATGGTGGTCTCGGTGTAATTAGGAATAATTGACAATTAGAGGCAAAGCACGTGTTTCAATCACGTAGCTTGTTTTCTTGGAAATCTCCGACCGACGTTTGTTGTTCGACGTATGTCATATCCAATATTCCTTTTGTTGTTTTTTCTCTTAGAGCAGGGGTCAACAATTAGTTTCACGACTGGCCAGTTGGTCGAGTGGTTACAGACCCTGACTGCTAAACCGGAGGTCGTGGGTTCGATTCCCACCCAGGACAAATCTTTGTGTGATGAGCATGATCATTTGTTCTGTGTCTGGGTGTAATTTGTCTATAATATGTATGTATTTAGAAATATATAAGTATGTTTATCAGTTGTCTGGTTGCCATAGTACAGGCTCTGCCTAGTTTGGGATCGGATGACCGTGTGTGAGTTGTCCCAAGATATTATTATTATTATACACCCGAGCAGTTTCTAGCCTAAGATGGGAGGGGCTCCCTTTTCTTCTTAACATCATCATTTACGAATATTTGTTAAAATTAAAAAAAAATAACACACGGTTACAATAAACGTAAAATCCCGAAAAAATCAGCTGTTCAGTAATTTGTTTCGAGTTATCCGCACATAAATGTATCGGACGGTCAATTTGTTTCGCGTTTTCTGTGTTGATTGATCCCATAGTAAAAGTTGTATGTTTACTTAAGGTCCGCACAAAATAGGTCGACGGTCCGGATCTGACCATTTGGTCACTCTAAGACAGGGGTGTCTTAGAGTATAATAAAGAATATCTTGCTTCCCATTCTCTTTGATTACATTAAAGCAAGTAAAACCTTAAATGTTTCGGCCGGTTGCCTGGTCGGCAACTCACATCTGACCCCACAACCAATAAAGCAACCTGGCTGTAGTCGGTAATTTTCTGAGAATTCCATGATTTATAAAATTAGAATCTTACTCATTCATACTTCTTCAGAAATTCTTAATTTTATCTAGTATGCGAACATGATGTTTATTCTTCAAGATAAACTTAAGACACGGCAAGATAACTAATTGTTTTTCTTCTTATTTGTAGTTGTAATAATAAACTTTAGTTTGAAATAAAATAAAAAGTAAATACGACTGACAGACAGGCACTCAATCCTTTTATAATACGAATGTGGAATAAAAACTAGACAGATCTTACCTTATATGAACGTCTAGCGGATTTTATGTGATATAAACAAAACTTGTCTAAACAATTTATGTCTGAGGAAGTTATTCTAAGTATTTCTTAGTCGAGACTTGACTTTATATGAATCTAGGAAAGGGAATAGGTACATTCTAATAGCACGACAAACATTGTTGAATTAAAATGGCGCAGCAAGTAATTCTACTTGTCACGGGAAGCTGTCAAAAACCTGTCATTGATCATCTTCCTGTCTTTTGCGTCGAGTTCAAGTGACATGGTGGGACCATGTCAGTTAAAAACCTTTCATTTCAGTTTGAGTATTTTATTTTCTGTGTCATGTATTGTAAAATACTTTCCATACTATTGTATAAATTCAAGTTTTTAAAATCTTAACAGACAGATGTGTTGCTGGGGAGTTTGTTGCGCCACTTCTTCTTCCCAGCTACAACACTAGGAAGTGGTGACGGGCGGGCGTTTTGGGGGACTGTCTTTATGTAGAACTTTGACGTTCAAAAAGTGCTGCCACTCGGCCTAATTTGAATAAATGACTTTTGAATTTTGAATTTTTTGAATTATCTTGTCAGTTTGTGCATTTCTTGTTAGTGCGACATGGAGAACTAACAAGAAATGCACAAACATAAAACAGAGGTATGTGTAACAGGAGTAAAGTCACGCAAACTTCCATTGAAAAGGAAGGATCCTCCGACCAGACGGGTGTTGTGGCTTGTGGTAAACTGCCCGATGGTTGTTGTCAGAGAACTTTGATAGCGCGATGTAGGATTTGTGTGATATCAAGTCTTTTTTTACTTCATATGTGGCGGCGCAGATGCCGCTCTAAATTATCAGTATTATAGTTTTTGGTACCATATTATATTACGAGCGATGCGTCGAATGATTAGCATTATGCAAGGACCAAATGACAGAAAACACAATAACATCTAAGATGTAGATAATATAAGTATGACGTCAACGATTAACAAATCGCCTATAGCTAGCATGGTGTGGGTACTTTACCTTTATAGATATATACTAGAATCATGGCGGCTATTCAAGGTGACAATGATTAATATGCGAACTATTGTTGTTTTGATGGGGTTTCTAAATTAAAGTTGTGTGCATAGTAGAGATATTGTGTGCTAAGTCACGTTTAGCCATTAAGGGGGAGGTCACCTTTCGTTTTTAAGGTGGATGCTCGTGAAATTTAAATGTTCTCACTTTTTTTTTTATTACGATCTCTGTATCGAATACTGCACTTCGCCAAATGTTTATGAGAATAAGATACGCGACTAGTAGTAATATTTGGTGGGTGTTCTTGAATGGCTCCAATCTTCAGTGTTTGTGTGGTGTATCTTCGCAGTCCATGGTCCACCTTCCGTCTTGCGCTACATACCGCTTGGCTGCTTTAAGAAAGAAAGAGAGAAAACTTAATCATTTGGCACACATAGATACACAAAATGAAGGTAGGAAACTTAATTTTAAAACAAAAACATTGTATATTATCCCATACGGATGCGCTAAATTGGTCCCGTAGCTTACCTGTTTCTACAGCAGCTGTTCCTTGCTTGTCTTTGTAGCATATACCAACATATATTACTTTAATATAATCTTTTTCAATTTCTTTGAGTCATCAAAAACGCACAAGTCCACCTGGATCCTTGACTCACTATGAATAGAACTGAAGTTTTCAAACAGCGCATTGTCCTACCTTTTCAATATGATTTATTACTTCGGAGACTTGTTTAAGTGTTATTTAATAGCGTTGTTATATTATTTGCGGCTACATGTCAAGGTGCGTTGCATACTCTTGTAAAAGGTACTTCGATGACGCCGATGTTACTTTGAAATAGCTAGTTGCATAATAAAGCAAGGTAGGGTAGTGTACCTTCTGCCCTTTCGTTCCTGAAAACGGTTTCTTGAAAGTTTCCCTAATTGATAGATTCTATACTTATTAGAATTGGCACAACAATAAATGCTTGATACTGAGTGGAAGCAGATAACTTCACTTTGCTTCGTGAAAATAAACCCATTCATCTTCCTTGGCCAAAATTGTTTGATCGCGGTCAAGGTTCCGAAGACTACGTTGCTAAAATAACAGGTTAGTCTAACTTTTCCGCTGAAAACTCTCAAATGCAGCAATTTTCGTCTTAACTGTAATGAGGTCCATTGAAAGAAGCTAACACACGAAAGTTCACTCTTTCGTACGTGTACTTACTGCCGGTCGATTACATGTCGAAGTGAAGGCTTGGGTGAAGTGATCACGAGGTGAGCTGTCAATCCATATAATCAAGATGTCACGTGATCTCGAAGTGAGCTGTCATTCCATCTTGATTATATGGATTATCAGCTCACCTCGTGATCACTTCAACCAAGCCTTTACTTCGACATGTTGTTTACAGAGTCAACCGGTTGGAATGCACTGCCTTCTGAATCCCTGATGACTCCTTTACAATGATGTCCGTGAAGATTGGCTGGACCTGGACCTGTCCAAAAAAAAAAACTTTAATCTGTCTCCGCTAACTTGGTTTTAAGTTTGACAGAAATATAACGATGCTTTAAATTCGTACAGCAATGTGGTGCAACCGAGCCTGTTCATTAATTCATTACCCACTAGTCAACCTTTAACTTAAAAGTTAACGAAGTCATTCAGATCTATGTATGAAAATCAATCTGCCGAGCCAACTAATCGGATGGAGCAGAAGACCAGGTTCAACATGAAGCCACTGTCTATTTGACCTCTTCAACCCTGTGATTGAATAACATGTTATTCCTTTGCAAATCTGGTATCAGATTTTCTGGTTTCTGTGACTACCGTAACGACTATCAAAGATCTACAAATGACAGCCGGGATTACGAGGGTAGTGGAATTTGTTCGAAAGAGTCACCGCGGCCCTGGAACGCAGAAGGCTTTAGAAGGAACACGGATGGGTTTTAGTCAGTGAGAGTCTGACACGTCCTTCCACTCCACCCAGAGCGGAAGTGATACATATGTGCATATATACCTACTTGGTATAATAATGTAAACACTCAAAGATGCAATTATCTGTTTAAATGTCATGCTTCGTTTACATACAAAGACTTATCTGTTTTCCTGCTTCTAATCTGCTTATTTGCATAGTACCTGTTTAGGCACGAATGAGTTAAATAGGTGCTAGATCACGTGCAAATTCTTCAAGGAGTACCGTGGGACTTGTGCAAACAAAATGTTAAAAGGCTTGTTTAGGAGAAATGTCTCCAAAAGGTATCAAATTGGAGAGATCGTTCTGAACAGTCGAATCCACGCCAGATGATTTTGATCTGATGCATGCACAATTGCACTAAACATGATGCTCCTAATATTTATCGTGTTTGCCGTCATAGTAGTAAGTACTGTTTAGTAAGTCGGTGTCTGAAGTAGTATGATTTCATGAAGATTAGACGGATCTGCATGGGCGTGCAGTAGGCTACAGTAGAGTAGGCCAGCCCATACATAATGCCCAAAAAAAAAACTCACTACATTATTCAGGGTTGAAATCACGATACTGACTATGCAAAAATTCGTCCACTTTGAAAATGGACTAAAATTTTTTTTTTGGCCATTATGTATGGGCTGGCCTACCCTTACTGTAGCCTACTGCACGCGCATGCGGATCTGACAATGGCACAGTTCGAGCTCACCAAGTCTTATAATATCAGCGATTCGAATTAAACTTCATCTAGTTTTATGAGAAAGTAATAGGTAGGTAATACCTCATTCCACCAATCTAGTATGCGTCTTTTTAATAAGCAGCTTAAAAATATCTTATTTGCTCTTAGTCCCAAAAAACTATCGAGTTAATTCATCGTAACCATTATTACACTCACCGGATGTACCCCACATTTTAAAAGCAAGACATGAACACACAAATTAATCATTGCAAACACATTACACATGCGGAAAATATATTTTGTCTGCATAATATGAGAAGGCTTAGCCACGTCTCGCGTCTGTGTTTACCCGACTTCCTCTGAAGGCAAGTCATGTTTTTCTGTGTTTTGATTAGTTCTGATGACGATCAGACTCCGAACTCAAGTTGCTGACTCGTCTCTAACTTTCGATCCCAGGTCGGGAAAATAAAGTCATTGTAGAAAAGACACTTGGTGTTTCCATCATGAATTTCTCAGTAGCTTGATTTTATGTCAGGTTGATTGCAATAGGCTTGCCTCTTATTTCAGGGAACTTCATCACAACTGGCGTTTGGGCTCAATAGATACCTCAGCATTTAAAAAAAAAAACATGTGTTTTGTAGATGCTTAGAATCCTCCATCGTTGGAATGGAGGGTTCTAAGCAGAGTTTCCAATTGATTGACGAAAAGTAGGTATAAAGTCCACCTTCTGCACAAAACGCGATGGTAGCTCGTACACAACTCAAACTTAGATATGATCTAACTGTACTGCTGATCCACTTATCTCAATTTGTACTGTGACGTCATCGTTTATGGCTGATAGTGCTGAACAATGTTTCATTACTGCTCTCAACTTAAGTGGTGACGTGTTTGCTAAGGTTAGGTCTGTTAGATAAGAATTGAGATTTTAAGAAGAGAAAGATAAGGTCGTGAGGGTAGAGGAAGACCGAATAAACGTTGGATGGATTGTTATTAGAAAGACGATAGGGATATAAATAAGGTGACCAGAGAGTATGGAAAAATGACTCAATGATGTGATTCACTTTCCTCAAAAATTAGGACAGAAAGAACGAAAAGAGAACCAAAGAAAATATAGTTAAATTCTCTGAGGAATGACATGAATGAAAAGGGAGTGAATGATAACGTGCAGACTGTCAGGAGTGAATATAAAGAAAAAACATTTTCCGCTGACCCCAAGTGAAATGGAAGACGGGCAGTCAGACAGCACAAAACCAAATGTGCTCAAGAGGGGGTTTTAATGGCCAGAGTAATGCTGTAAAGTAAACTGAAGTACCTAAACTGTACTTTGAGCTCTTACCGAAAAACGATAAAAATGATGAGAGCTGCGTTGCTTGTTACATACTAATTGAGTTAGCCACATTTGACGTGTCCTTGAGACGTAACGCCACCCGAGCATGACTATATCGTCTGCTTGTAAATCGTACATCACTGTTACGAACGTACTAGTTGTTGATTGTTACATCAGTTACTGCGGAGATGTCAGGCTATTGCGCATCGCATTAACTGTTGAACATGACGACCATTTCTTATTTGTCAGAAAAAGGAACCCATGCATTGCCACAATATCATGATCCTCTTGCTATGGTTTCGATTTATTTATGATTGGTGACTTCCATACTTCTGATATCGGTCTTCATATCAACTTTCAGATAGTCCATCCATCGTTTCGTTGCCAAAATATGTACATACCTTTATCGCATACATAGTGTGCTGTGAGAGAACTTTGAGCATGTTTTGCTCGGATCTAATTAAATGTAATTTTAAATATAAAATTCTCATCATTTTAATTTTTAAACAGTCGCAAGTAAAATAAAGAAAATAAACTTGATTTGCACAAGCTTGCAGAGATATAAGTAATAGTACAGTGGTTAGTGATGTCATCCTTCAGTGTACACCATAAAACGGAATAATAAAAACAATGTAGTGATGGATGTTTTGTGAATAATAAAATAAATATCATTTCAGCCGAATGACGCCCACGGCTGGACACAATCCTCCCCCAAACGTCGCCACATGGGTCGTGGAAAATATTTGTGGTCTTTTTAATATAAAGATAAGTTCTCTCTGCCAGTGTCTGTGTCCTCTACAACGTATACATCGTCAGCCTTCAAAGCAAGAGTCTACTGGCATCTTCTGGGCTCGCTCCTACCATCTAAGATCTCAACCAGCGCATTGCAGCAGGCGTGATCGAGGTCTAGAGCTGGTTCATCACAAAATAGGCAAAGTAATTGTTTTAGTTTTAGGAAGAACAATACTTCTTCTAATATTACTTGAGAGCTACTAAATGTGAAAGACCTACGATTATGGAGCATTCGTTTTTTCTACCGAGATTAGCATGTTCAAGTTTTTGCATAAGCGTTTACCAACTTTTACCGTTTTTTGTGCTAACTACTTTGCAATGTTTGCAACAAATTAGCAAAGAAGTTGTTGAAAGTAAGTTGTGTCTTGTTACTACATGCATACATAATCCGTACACATCCTTTACTTTATGAGTCTTCTTGAAATACGACTGTAGGTTTGGGCGCAAAGTATCCATTTTGTTATCCTTAAAACTCTTTCCCAAGAATGTAACCTTCATATTTATATGTCAGAATTGTTAATTCGGACTTCCAATTCGCATAAACTATTCGTCCCTTTGTTCACATCCATTCTTCATTACATTCGTAAAAAATATGATTATCTAGTATTCTGCACTTAACCTTTTGCGTGTCTACCACAGATTTTTATCGTCCAATCCTGACCAAGCCCTTAAGTGTAACTGTCCGACTTAAGACATTTGGAGCATTTTTTCTTATGTCGAACTGTGTAACTTAAGACACGCAAAAGGTTAAATAACTAACTTTCGGCCGTGTACTGTTGTCATGATTACTTATTTCATGAAGGCTGGTCTGACTGAATCTTGCCAAGGCTAGGCAAACAGTTACCGATTTGGTCGAATCTCTTTATTTTCGGCGTGGTTCTATGTTATTTTCACCTCTGGATAACAGTTTCATTTCTACTATCCTCTCAAAGTACCTACTTAACTTGGACATATGCGTTCTACACGGCAGTAAAATAAATCTTCATTGTCATTTACATAATATGTGCGAGCATGCGATATATCGTGTTTATAATAAACGGGTTTTATCATAGCATCTCTAACAACTTGATGAGTACCTGCTTATTTTGTAGTACTGTACATACACTAGACGAGCTTCTAGTAGACCTTGCTCTTTTCCTTAAAAAGGGTCAACTTCAGCATTTTGTTTAAGCAAGCTGGAATTGTTCTATTCATCACTTTTCAGCCTGAAAGGCCAGAATAAACTACTGCTATGGTATTGGTTTCCCTGCTGTCATTTTATGACATTCTCAATGTTTTGGTCGTACTTGCAGTGCGCGATGACACATCCAGTTTTAAATCGAGATTAGCTTCAGAATGCGTGTTTCTTTTTTTATTTGGCTTATAGTGTCCTACTGCAGGCCAAAGGCCTCCCCTTATCCTATATGTACATCCGGACACCTTTCTCCTGCTGCACCTCGAACCAGCTCCCGTGGTGCGCGTCTCTTTTACTCAACGAAATATTAACACTCGGGTACTATAAGTAGATATAATTTCATACGTCAATAGTTAACTGCGTAGTATAGCTCTACCAAGCCTTGAAGGATAAAAGGTTTAATCATTGTCATAATAAGTTTTACGACTTCAATACCAATCACATCTTACCTACACCTGCTGAGCACAATCCAACGACCCACATACAAAGCAATGATAAAAATTAATTACGCTTCAACAATATGCGTTATGAATATGCACTAGATGCAAAAAAGTATGCAAAATTGTTACGCGCGATGGTGGGCGATGAAAAACATAATGACTCCTTCGTAATAGTTGCATCATTTCCAATTATGCAGGCAGCAATTAGTCTTGACGAATGAAAGTATTTGAATACTGTTCTGTTATGATTTATTTGTTTCTTCATGCACGTTGCATGTAGTTTTGTGGTATTTAAGCACCAGCCGTTACCTACAACCAGGTTGTGAACCTGACATAGCGTAGCTTAACAAGGAGACTCACACAGGTTTAATTACTGACATCATGAACACGCGCTAAAGAGGACAATACGGTGTCCTTTGAGAAACGCCGGAGGTGCGTTTACATACACAATCGGCGCCATTTTTGTTCAAGAAGTTTTCTAGTTACCGTAAGACTATTTAATAGTTAACTTCCCCTTAAACCTTACGGCCGCTCACTGTCCTTTTCCTTGTTCTGCCTTGTGTGTTCCGCAATCATCCTATATTTTGGCAGGATGCACCTTATTTGTGTTACCTCATTCCTCTCGAATCACTGCCCCTATTCCGTCACAAATATGGGGTGTCAATGCAAGCGTGACACATCAATATTAGCATGTTTTCAGAATATTACATTCAAATATACCTACGTCACGCGTGACGGTAATGTTGAGTATAAATGTTGGTGACTAAGATTGGAGAAAGACCGAAGAAGCCATGGATGCCACTGTATGGCGGTAAAATGTTCAAACGAGAAAGGAAATTATTGAGAGGAGGAGGAGGAGAATGATGCTGGTTTCAAGGGTTCAAGGTCACTCCTAATCTTTCCTTTATTTCTATGACTTCTAGAACGTAATCAAACCTGCACAGAGGTAACCAAGCAACCTTGCCACCAAACACAATTGGATAATAAAGTATAACATGAAGTCATATCCTCGTTACACCACATTTGTCGAGACATATGCACTGATCTTTTGTCATTTACACCCACGCTAAACGCTGGCGGGGCCTCTGCGCTTTGCGGCTGACTCGTGAGATTTGTTGTGTTTAAAAACAATCTGTAAAAGAGTTTGTGACGGCCTTGTGTCTATTTAACAGAAAAAAAAGCTTTTTAAGCTGCTCAACCTATTTTTTTTGGACTTCCTGGTGGATTGTAGCCCCTCCGCCTAGGGAGAACGGGTATGTCTGTCTCCTTCCGATTAAAACCCCCACAGTTCCTATTTTTACCGCTTCTACCATGAGTCTGGAGCCGAAGATACAATTAAATCACGTGGATCTCCGACTGGTATCAGTTCGCATTTGCTGTAGGTCCTTTTTTACCGATTGGAAATCATCATATGACTCCTTCCTCTCTGATTGGAGCGGAAGGGAGTATCAGATTCTTACTAAGTAAAACCATGTTCCTCGAAATGCCTTTTGCGTTCCAAGGCAGCGGTAACTCTTTCGAACATATTCCGCAACCCTGGCTGCTGCAGGTCCTACCTAGAGCGGCTGATTCAATGACCGCACATCCTTTTATAAAGGCGCGCATGGAAGAACTGCGCGCCTTACTCTTTATAGCTCCTCTACCTGCTCAATTCTAGCTTCCGGCCTTGGTCTGGATAAATTCCGTACAGTCTGCTACGGCCTCAAGACTGGTTCCCTAATATGACGAATGATTTTAACCTATTAGACGCAAATCTCCTTGTCATCTCTAGTTTCATCTCATTTGCCGCAGCTTCTCCTATGTTGCGGTCAGCTACCAGTCTACTTAATATCGATATATTTGCTTATAAATTCTATTCAAAGACATAACGAAGCCGTCTATCTAATAAATCGCACAAGAACCACAACTTTCCATAACTCGGGCCATAGACACGCTCAATACGGTAGTTTATGTCAACCGCAATCCAATATGGCGTTATGATTTCCCGCGCATGTTTCCGCTCGCATCCGGTTCGGGGCAAAGATGGCGGAGCTTCCGGTAAGCCCTGTAGCGGTGTTCCCCTATATGGAAGGTGTTTAACTGTTATTTTTTTTGCGGATGGTTTATATCGTGTTTATATTGTTATATGTAAATCTTGTGTGGCAGTATCTGCATGCATGAGAATTAGTTATGCCGTAGTAAGAAAATCAGGAAAGTAGGTGGAAGCAGGCTTAGTGAAGCAAGGGTTTCGCGAATCTCTGGTGACCATTTAAATATGTAAGCACATCACACATCCTTAAATAAAATATGTCTCCCACTCAAGTAATTCACAGCACACATAATCAAAACCGGTTGGCACCGGATGCATCTAGTTAATCACACGGAGAAAAGTCTCCACTTCCGTACATACCACCGCGGAAACGCTGCACGCGACTCATTGAGAAGAAAGTTGTGTTTAATTGATTCTACCAACCAGCGGGAAATGTTTTAATTACAGTTTTATGTGAGCGATGTAAACCCTTCTGCGCAGCGGTGGAAATGGATAGTAAATGATGAACTTTCCATGTTATTCTAATAGTTGTATTTTTGACCTTTAAGTCGTTTCCGTGAAAAATGCTTCGAATGTGGAAGACGAGACTATTTCTCGTATTCAGCCTTCCGAGTTGTTTTCTTGAATAGAGCTACGAATCTGCTAAGCGTTATGACGTTAAGAGATGTGATGTGCAGAAGTTAAACTTAAATACAGTACAAAAGTACATAAATCAAAGCAGACCCAGGCGAAGATGGCAAGACAAGATTGACGCCTATCGACAGGTTTGGTCCACACTTGCCTCAAACCTGGAAGAGAATCGAAGGAAGAAAGGGATGCCCTGCAGTGGGACGGAACAGGCTCAAAATTAATATTAACTAGCGGACGTCACGCGGTGTCACCCGCGTAGTTCCCGTTCCCGTGGGAATATATAATTGCAATGGTGGATTTCTTTTTGAAATCGGCACAGCAGTTTTTGAGTTTATTCATTACAACAATACACACACACAAAAATACAAATTTTTTCTCTTTATAATATTAGTATAGATAAATACGTAACCACATTTCACCTGTTACCGCTGTCATTATCAGTTTGCTTCGTTAATAGCTTTTAATTAAAAACAAATAAACATGTTTCACAAGCACTCACGTGCAGTCGATAACTGGACACATTAGAAAGTAGTAGAAGTTAATTACCAAACATTTAACTACTCTGCAGGGCTTTACTTTATTTGAACGAGAAGACGAAAATCCAAATTGTTTTTTAATCATCACGCTAATATTATAAAGGCGACAGTTTGTGAGTGTGTGTGTATGTTTGTTACTTCTTCACGCGCAAACGGCTGGACGGATCTTGATGAAATTTGGCACAGAGGTAAATTATAGTCTGGAATAACACAGGATACTTTTCATTCTGGGAGTATGTTTCCTTGGGATAATTTTCGATATTAACGCGGGCGGAGCCGCGGGCGGTAGCTAGTACAAAATATTTGGCTCCATCTGGAAACAGACTGTGCAGTTTGGATCGTCAATAACCAATATCGGAAATGAAACTTGCGTAATCAATTCGAATAGATCCACATGCTTATGCGAGGTAAACATAGTTATTAAATAACGTTAGTTTTACCCGAATCAAAAGGCAGAAATGGTCATGGTTTAGGCCGTTAGGCATCAAGCCGAGTGATGACAATCCGTCAATCAACTAAACAAATTCAGGAATGCGAGCTGCTACTGATAAATTCCTCATTGAAAAACCTAATAACACGGTTCCGACGGCAAATCTAACCGGGGGTCCAGCATTCCACTATTCCAACAAGGTTGTCAGTTAAAGTCTTCTTCCAGATATAAACCTCTCCTTTGCGACACAATTCTTGTTCCTTTGACCTTACCCACGCCTGAATATCAGTATTTTACACGGGCCAACAGTAAAAACGTTAATTACATGAGTTCAGATGGTACTAATGCCGCACTTATTACTATAATTACCTCGTTAGAGGGGAAATTAGTTCTAGCGTCAGTACGTGCGGAGGCACTTTTTAGTTTTTTGTCTCTTTGTGGTTGCTGTAGTGTTATTAACTGCGAAACGATTTAGCATCAATGTCGTTCCTTGTTAAGTTGTTCGTTCGGTGAAGTACTATCATGAAATCTGTGTTGCTGTCAAGCTGCGCTGCTGTGTTCCACATGAACCCATTCGATTCTTTCTCTAGGACGGCCACACATCTTCGGTGACTCTGGTTTTGCATGTGCTTAGGCGGTGATGAACTCAGGCTGGCCGTCGGCTTTTTGTTATCACATACAAAATCAACTAAAATTGTTCATTTCTATCTCCTTAAGCAATACCATAAAACTGTTCAAACACTTTCCTTTCTTCAAACGCTTATCTGACCAATTTGACCATATTAAGAGCATTTCGAAAGTGCAGGTCACAGGCTTGTCTAGTGTCGCTCGCGGGCATGACATGTTTGGACGAGGTCTTGTTGAGAAGCACTCATTTCTCGCTTAGCTCATCTTGACTGCGGACGTAGTTAAAGGAACGGTTCTGATGGTAAACCGATTTGAGATAGTTTCTTTGGGACGGTCCTTTTATAATAGGGAAATCCTCATGGATGGGTTCCATCGGAAAAGTTATTTCGGACTTCTGGCGGATAAAAACCGACAGTTCTTACCGCTACCTTGAGTCAAAAGCCCATGTACATGAAAACCTTTTCACCACCGCCTTCTTCCAGGAAAGTTGCTGTTATCAACAGTTCCTCTTCCATCATTCGTCTTCAGCTAACACCAAGCTTTCGTCTTACGTTAGTCTCGAGTATTCTGCTTGGGCAGCCTCGCTTAGCTCCCTCCTCGCTCACTTCGCAGTTACCAACACTGACCAGCTCAGTTCGGTCGTGACTTCGTGACTGGCCCACACGTGGTAACCGGCCGCAACGCTACATGATTTAATAGCTTATTACTGAAGCATTATTACTATAATAAACTGAAAGTAAGGTTGCGTAATTGATTTATTACGCTCGTGTTGCTATTGAAAGAACTTAGTAGGAGTGGAGCGTGTGACGGAGCTTCCCGAGGGAAGTACTACCACCATAATTTTTTGCCTGATATGGCTTGATTTGGATTAGTATGAGGAAGAGCTCGTGGCTAAATAGTAACAGCCGAGTGGGTCGATCTTCAAGGTTAAGAAACGCTTACCGCGACCGGTCCACAAATGGGTGACCATCTTTACGTATCGAGATTCCTCTGTACCTCTGAAAACACGTTAAGCCGTTGATCCCGGCTGTCATTTGTGGATCTTTGATAGTCATTACGAGTAGTAAGCTGCCAAGATATCTTCAGAAATGTGATGTGGCCAAGTCCAAGTATAGTGGTCTAATACAGGGACAATAAAACATTGCAGCCTTGTCTCTGGCAACACACCTGCGTTGAATATGTTTTGGACTCATCGGGTTCAAATAACAAAATAATCCCACTTGATTTGCAAACAAAATATCTCAAACAAATCCTTCTGCCGACGAAGTGTAATCGATTCACGATACAAACATGAATCAATACTACTGCTTCTTATAACAATAGTGAGTGATAACTCGTAACTCGATACAAATGCGTAACATGACCTTTTTGTCGGTGACAACGCGAGAAAGCGGTTGTCATCGTTCGGAAGAAAGTCACATACATACAAGCTGACATTTAACGCGGTAATTTACTTCACTTATTATGAAGTTGAAGTATGGGTCAGATATCCGAAACAAGGATTTTTTAAGAGTGCTTCTGAAGGAATCGATGCCTTGGTCGGAGGGTCGGAAGAGGGATTGTTATGCTTTTCCAATCTGTCACGTGTTATAATCATAAGGACTTTGGATAAAAGTGAACACTGATAGAAAGTACATGTTTCTAGCTCCTCCGTCATGGCATTCCAGGGAAATTTTCAATAGATAGAAGTCCGAAATACGTAGACGAAGCTCATTTTCAGGCATCACATTTGAAACCGTCAGTTCCCGAGGCAGCTAAAACCTCAACCTCCTTAGCTAAGTTCTGAACCCTGTACAACAACTTAACAAAACACTTCCAGCTCTCGAAAGCCTTTAGAAACTGGCAACACCTCGGTCGGCATTGTTTCCAACAATCGCTCGACTCGGCAGCGGGTGAAGTTGAGCCACAGAATAACTTTATACTCTAACCACACGGTAGCTCATTGGAGCATGATTGATGGACTTTTTGACATTGACGTGTAGCAGGGCTTTCACATTTGAAATCACACTAGAATGTCAAATAATTGTTATTTGGAGACTAAATTGAAAGGACACGCAGGGTTTTCAATGTCAGTTTCATTGATTTGGTCATATTGTCTCCTACACTAACATTTCTCCTCATATTTTCTGCATAGCGTTGATTACTTGATTTCTTGAGTCACTATCTAAACTATAGTACTATGTGTCATCTTGATTCACAAAACAAATCATTATTGTCAGTCACTTCAGTGCAAACGTTTATCATCGTGATTTTCGACAACTTGCTTTCTTATTAGCAATCCCAAATTTCAGTCTTAATGCTTCGAAAATTTATGTGAACACACTGGACATGGTTACCCTGTGGCATGTTATGGCAAAGCTTTCGAACGGTTAATGCACGTCAAGTCGAGGTCAATGGGATCGGCCTGCGTGTGGCATTGTTAATGGGTGACAAGTGGTTTGATGTAGTACGTGTGTTGTGTGAGCGGTTACTGTTTCGAGAGTGATCTGAATCATAAGGAGTTTGAGGAATTTGCCTCTGCTAAGCTTACTTTAAGAAACACGTGAGAAACATAGCCTTGTATCCCCGAACGGTTTGTAAACCCCGAGTGACCGGGCCGTTATTTATCTATTTCGTTGCTTGTTACAGTGATTATAATACACGAGATTAATGGCTTGCCTCAAATCAAGTGGCTTCCACATTCCACAGGAAGCTCACCTTTCTCCAGGATAAAAAGTAGCCTGAGACTCGGCGATACTTCCATACATTACATTTTAGGCTTTTAAATGACAATTAATCAAACCTTTTTATAATATCAAGACTAGACACAGAACAGAACATATCGAGCTGTTACCGCCGGTTTATCATAAACCTTCCATAAGTTGGCGGTAAGGGCTCAACATCAAAACGAAGCCTTGTTGGCTCAAAACTGACCGTTCTGCTGCGATATTCGTTCTTCAACTTCGTGCGTATGACCACGCCATTGTTATTCTACTTCATCGCCTACAATATCATAAATTAACAATAGGGTATTTGAATAAAAAAATCTAGTTAGTCCGTCAGATAGATTTCCAATAAATGTTAAGAAATAATTAAAATTAAAAAAAAAATAAGACGATACGGTGCGTTGAAAACTCGTATCACGTCACACACCAGTACACTTTTTATTGGAAAGTGACGTTACAAAGCCCCCACTCCTTATATTTGATGTGTTTTATCTTCGTAATTTTTTATTGATTCATTAAATAAAAAATACTTATTTAATGTTTTCGAAAATCTAACTGAAAACATTATTTTTTTTAACCCAGACAACATCCCTATTGAACAGCCGAGTCTTAATCCAACTTATCACTAGAATCAACAACACTTCTCCACAATAGCTCGTTAGCATCAAGACGTTCTCTAACCCGTTCAACAATTGCAACGCGGCAGCTCTTCAGATGTAAGAGATCTAAATGTAACACTAGATCTAAGGCGAATTCCGATTCCACCCTTCCACCTGTTCCGTCTACTTCTGAGCGGCTTTCACTCGAGAGAAAACTGTTATGATTGTTGTACAGTGAACCTGATGCTGAGCTATAGTAGGCGCCAGATAATCGTGGAATAACGGTCATTGACCCACCTACAATTATTGACATTTTTAATTTGAAAAACGGAATTAATGACACAAAGCTGTCCCGAATCATCATCTCTCGTGATCCTTAACATTGTCTAATAATGAAAAACGATTCATATTTAATTGTTCAGGTACCTATGAACAGTTATTAGGGAAAGGTCAATATACTTTATTCCACATTTATCTGGCGCCTACTATAACTACAATCTTTGTAGCGTCAGCGAAAAGTGGCCCACCAAGGCATGCCTGAAACCTGCAGAGCTGTTCTATAAACAACGCACCATGACACTTAGGTGAAGTGAACTGTCAAGCCGTGCATTGTGCATCGTCAATGGTGAATGACAGCTTACTTCACCGATATTTTCTCGGTTTCTTAATAGAATATTGGAAGTCAATTTGGCACTTCGATTTTTTCCAAGAGACCGTATCACTGGTGTGAGTTCCTATTTACAAAGCCCTTTTTTTCCTGCGGTATGTTCATAGTTCCCCACTTCATTTGGAGTCAATGCATTATGTCTATGATTCTATACATCTTCATCTCAGTATGCCATTTCTTCCTTGCTGTTTTCTCATTCTAACCATCCATCACAAGTTTACTTTGTACTTCGTTCACACACACACTAGCTTGAGCCCAAGACTTCGTACGCACATATCCCGTTTCCCGTTCCAGTAGGAATTTCGAGAAATCCTCTCTTAATAGTCCCCTACGAAGTGCAGGGAAGCTACTTGCCAAATTTCAACTTTCTACGACCAGTACTTTCGGCTGTGCGTTGTCTGTCAGTCAGTCAGTAACGGATGAATTGTATATATTAGGATTGACACATCAAGGTTTATCGTGATACTCAGTTTCTATGATGCCGAGTTCGAATAGGCAGTCGCTGCATGTAAAACACTCGTATTCAGCTGCATCCGGACTACCTAGACCCGAAGCAAACTGCCGATGGCATTGTTGGGAGGAGGCTCGCCAGGACATTTTTTGGACTTATTGACACATTCTACGTAGTTTTTCCTCAACACAATGTCTGACAAAACGATCGCTTATAAATATATCCGCATCGCGTCCAGTGCGTGCAGTGCCGTTAACGTGTAATTGGTGATAGCTTTCTACTCTACGGGATAGCTGTCGACTGTCGAGCGAGCAGCCAGCGATGGTTTATGCTTGCCTGGTAGGTTATGGCAGTAGTGGGGTAGGCAGAAGTGCCTGTAGGCTCAACTATAAAGATTTTCCAAATTATCATAACATACAAAGGACTAGTAAGAATTAATACATATTTTAAACACCGCAAAAACTGGAATATAAAATGCGTACTTAATAAAAATAAAGTTTTTTTTGCAACGTACATAGTTATGAAGCTCGCGATAATACCGACTGACCTTGCCGTACGGTCAACAGCATGTATTACTAACAATTGAACTACGGAAACAGCCCTTACTGGTACGAAATAAAGGTGCTCTCAAAGTCAAACTGTTACTATTGCCGTGCGGTTGACTGTGCCGGAAGACTTGGAACCTATTTGGGTCATAAATGGTCATAATTGAGACCGGTTTGAACCATCGTTGTAGCTTCCGTGGTCCAGTGTGAGATTCTGTTCAATTGTGAGATAAAAGGAGATTGTTTAGCTTAAAGGTCAGGTGCGTTGTACAGCTGTATGAACGTGGACAAAGCAAGAGGAGGATGTTATCGTTGCACGTGGCGTTCTAACACTTCCACATACCCGCATGAGAAACCGGCGTATGGCGGTACACTGAGAAGAATAGGTTAGGGAAACCATTATTATCAAAACACAAACTGTATTATTCCACTAATATATCGTATCTATGCAAAGGGTCAGTAGTCTGAAAATAAAGACATTTATTCTTATTATTTTGTCAACATTACTTATCCAATCTAATAGGTCCTCGTGGCGAAATAATAAAAGTTGCAAAGGTCGAACTTCGAGGCTAAGCTACGCTTGCAAAGGTCGGTCCATGGATGGGACCGACTGCCTATCTGAGCTTCACAACCCAGGATGACTCCGTAACGACTGCCAAATATCTACAAATGACAACCGGGACCAACGGCTTAACTTGCTTTCCGAGGCACAGAGGAGTCTATGTATGTAAAGATGGTCACCCATCCCAAACCAACCTGGACAAGCGCTGCTTAACCTTGATAATTTAGAATTATTATTTAGCCACGAGCTCAAAGAGCACTAGCTTCATGTAAAATACTGGTATTCAGCTGCAACTGGTTAGACACATACTAATCCAATCGATGTCTCCTACAGTGAACCTTCCTACAGTAGTAGTAGATTTATGTAAAATCATAAGTGACAAATAGCTACACAAACACGCTATAAAATAGCAGTGATAATAACAGTTACTCGATTAAATGACAGTGATTTCAGTGTTGTGTCAAAAAAATCAACAGTGATTTTAATCACTGAAGTTTATCCTGGATTTATTCATGTTGCGACGATGTGAATATGGCGTTTATCGGGCCGAGGAACAGTGCTCCACTCATCAGGGATAGCCTGCATACACCGGCTTACGAGGTGAGTGAAAATACCAGTGATAAAAATAACGCGTTAAAAATAACAGTTATTTTTTAACTGTTGAAATGTTGACATTTACACAAATATTGAAATTCAAGTCTTATCTCAAGGATTTTTAACAGTATGTAGGTTTAATATCTACATGAAAATGTTTTCTTTCTTTATATGAGAATGCATTAATTAATTTTTTTTGGTATTCACTACAGAATAGAATAACGGGTTGCTCAATAACGAATTACCATTTAATAATAAATCTAGCCAAGTAATGCATGCATGCATGTAATATTTTCCTCATCTATATTTTCTAAGAGTATTCTATTCTATTTTATTCTAGGCATAATAAAAATAAAGAAAAAAAACACGATGAATCTTAAAATAATAAATAGACTGAAATCGCTTTATTATTATAATTAATTTAATACCTATTACTATTACCAAACAAGGAAACATGACTTTTTTTTTCACAGAAAGAAACACATCAATCTTATCATAACTTTATTAAGTGTGGGGCCTTAGAAAAACCCCATTTCAGGAAGAAAATGTATCTAGAAATAAACATGTTATCCTCTAGCAGTGATTTAAGATTCAAGCTGAAAATACTAGAACAACAGGTTCAAAAGACAAATACTACAACAACAGGTTCAAAAGACATTCAAGCCTAGGTGGGCCTCTTGGGTCAAATTAATGAAGTATACAATGATTGTGATAATCAAGAACACTGAAAACGATTACAGTATAGAATTCAGATCCTCAACCAATTTGGTGGATCGAGGGTCACTTCCCTCCCACAGAAAGGAGCTTAGGTCAGCAGTGGTGTAGCTAGCATGGGTATTGCGATTTCAACCTATAAATAGATCTAAGAAAATTGTTACTAACACTAATATGGATTGAGTAGTCCGAAATAAATGAATAATAACAAATAATAAAGATAACCCCTCACCCTCCATAGCTACGCCACTGGGTCTGAGTGCCAGCAGTGTGATCATTACAGGCTGCATTCACGTATTCAGATCGTCAAATCAGCAACCCACTTAACACATCGATAGCTTCGCAAACAAATGAAATAACTCCACAACTGTGGTTACTTAATAATTACTTCATACACACAATGACTTGCCTAACGCCGTCGGTCGTGACTCGAATATCTCTTATTAATAAAGACGGGCTTAATTCATAATCTGGTAATTATATTCTTTTCACGGTTCAGGCGTCTTAGTTGTTTGCGTTTGTTGGCGTTAGAGGGCGCTGATGGATATAGAAGAAGCTTGGGAGACTGTTGGCTGAGAATGATCTGATAATGCTATTTGCTCACTGCTGAGGTGCCTTTTCCTGAAAAGGAAGAAGGCCCTTATTCAGTAGTCAAAACTAAAAAAAAACCTCGAAGAATTTATTTTAATTAAATCATTACAGGCACTTTTGAATTGTCAAGGTCGATCTGTCCAAAGAGATGAAGCTATTTTCACGTTCCATAGCGTAGATCTCTATGGAGAAGAACGTGCAAGAAACTCCACGGACACTCTTTTAAATCAATGTTTTTTACAATGATATGGTAACATCATTCGTGTGAAAATTATACAAACATACATATGTATATGTGAGAACGATGTAGAAAGACGTAGATGTAGTGCGGATTAGTAGATTTTACACGTCTAAATTTTTGGTTGCAAGACATGTTAGTGTCACAGCTATGGTCACCACTCTTATTTTATCATTTGTATAATCAAATTCTAGTCTGGACTCCTCGGATAAACGCTGTAAAAACGATTATATTAATTTCAAAAAGCAACGATTTAAAAAAATAACGGCCTAAATATTTTTCCCATCACACATACCAAAACACCATTAAATTAACATAGGAATGGTACGAATAGAGCCATAAATTGTCGGTGATACCCATAACATGCCGCCTATGTCTGGCAGACACGATATTACGCCATAAGAGAACAACCGAAATATGACAACCGGTTATATAGAAACTGAAAGTGATGATAAAATTTGACGGCTGTAATGGCCCGTGAAGAAGTGTTGGTCGGCCGGCGGCGAGATGGGCGGACGACATTGTTGCCATCGCGGGTAGAACCTGGATGAGGCTGGCACAGGAACGTGGGAATTGGCACAAGAGAAGAGAGGCCTATGCTCAGCAGGGGGCGAAGTCGGGTTGTGGATGATGAATGGCCCGTGGAAAGTCTTCTATTCCATAGTGAATTTTGGACCCACTCCTTGTAACTTCTTAACTTATAATTGATACAAGCTTTTGCCCGCGACTTCGTGCGCTCATATCCCGTTTTTTTTTAAATCTATAGCTTTCCTCGTGAATTTGGCTATCATATTCAAAAAGAAATTTCTCAAATCTGTCTGGTAGTTCCAGAGATTAGCGCTTTCAAACAAACAAACAAACTCTTCAGCTTCATTATATTAGAATAGATAACCCTTTAGAATAGAATAGAATAGAATTTTTATTTGGCAAATATGGGTCATACAATAGTTGCTATGGTATTTCAAAGTTCAGCCATATTTTACCATTCGACATGCAAAACATTTACATTATTTTATAAAACATGAACTTACATTTTAAACCGGATCAATTTATAAATTATTAGCATTACAATTATTATTCTGTAGACTAATTTTAAAATTAATTATAGTTAAAATTATCATTATCATTACAATTCAGATTGAAATATATTTAAAAACTAAACTTAAATATGTACCTAAAATGCATTTATGAAAGATGAGACAAATACCGTCTAGAAAGTTTTGTTTAAGCTCAAATCTTAAAGTATTCCCAGAATGATATTGTTTGAAGTTTTAAAGAATTTGTGGTCTTCATTACCACGTTAAAACGTACCCTCGTTTTTCTGTCATTTAACAGATACGTATATACTATCCATAAAATTGTGATATCCCAGAGGACTCTACTTTGGAAATAATTTTCAAGGAACCATTCGGTCTGAAAGAGGTAATTTGTCAAATGATCAGAGAATTTAAAGCCAGATAGGCTTACGTTTCAGCACACTTACAAACGAACGCTCATAAAGAAACAGAAAGTTAATATCAAACGACAGTGAAAGACCTTCAACCCACGCAGAGTTATTCACGTTTCTGCCCTTTAACAGGTCAACACTAACACTGCTCTAAATAACGGTTTTTGAAATCTTTATGTCAAATATACCTCGTTGATCTTTGTAGGCTGTTGTGTACTGGAACTTTTATGTCTTCATCATCATTATCAACTAGTTTGGTTTCTACTTTTGACATATCTTTTTCGATGCCACTACTACAGAGGCATAGTAGAAGTCATTTTGTCGTCATCTCAGTACTTCCCCTTATTTGATATAATTGTATAATTTTTCACATAACAGGTACTTCACGGTAAGAATTTTTTTTTTGTCTGGAACTCAATAACCCTTTAAAAAGCTCAATGTATGAGGTCTTAGATTACCGCAATATAGTAAACTTTTATCCCGATACAAGACGTCCCTAAGAAGCGAGCGATATCGCTTACAAGCTGCAACAGCTAGCGAATTCAAAATTCCGTAGACTTTGAATACAATCTCAGTATAGATCGCCTACACTCCGAACCGCAACTCCACATGTGGTTACACAATTACTTATGTCATCGATTCTGACCGCTGCCTACATCCAAAGTTATATAGTACTATATCTATTGTGCGAGAACGACGCTGTTTATTTAACCAATTATTTGAGTTTCATTACGCAAATAAGCAAACTGATTGAAAAGTAAATAATAACATGGTATTAGAAATTGCATAATGGAACGATCTGACGCAATGGCGTTGCTTTCCCGTGATGTTCTAAATCCTATTCTAAACAATTTGTCCTTTCGCTGTCCTTAGCAACTTGTTATATGGCTTAACGTAATATTGCATGCATCATTTGCGTATATCACAGCACTTACAATTGTCAGGTGTCTTCCTGTGAAGTTCTTTGTCTACTTGACATTTCGTTATGCCCATGAGTCTCGATTGTCTTGTTCCTAGAATCACCTAGCTTAGAATTTAGTATTCAACGAATGTTCTTAACAAATCACTATGCAGTCTAACCGCTCGATGTTAGCTACGCGCATACCATTGCCATGTAGGATAGTTAGTCCTGTAACTATTATAAAGGACATCAGAAATTTGATTCGGTTAGATCTACAAGTCGCGGTATGTTCTTCGTTATTTGATTTCATTCGACGTTTGCTGGTCACCGTAGCCTACATATATGTGCAACTCTACGGACATCGCAGTGCGTTGACAAAGCTGAAATATCTTGTGTGCCAGTAATTACACCGGCACCCATAAACTTCAAACCGGGACAGCCTTCCCTCCTCTTTTCCTGGTGCTATCTCGGTTTAAGCCTAAATCATATCCTAACTCATTCCACAATCTTGTATGCAAGAACTTGTCTAACAAGTGATTCGACGTCAGCCGCCGACGCGAATGCCATTCGCCATATTTGTAAGACGTTTGTCATAGATGGCGGAGGTTTGTTTACCGGGCTAAAACTAGCTGTTTACTGTCAAGTGATTATTGTAAATAATGCGTTGGTAATACTTGAAGATAATGTTTGAGCCCACTTCTGAATTCCGCTTTTCCAGTTGGCGTTACAAAGGATTACTTAGAGGAAGTGGTAAATGTCTCTGTGAAGCAACTTGGTTATCTTGTTGTGATTAGGTTCAGTGGTGTCAATATGAGGTCAATATGACGTGAATTCTAGGGACCCAGATATCCCAAAATTCCTAAATTAACCACCTGATACTATCGACTAAGTTTCATTACGAATGAAGCTTGTGGAATGTGCGGCAAGTGTCGAAATGCCTCTCGCTACAGTTTCGCCACGCCAACACGCAGCGTCCCGCGTTCTGAGCTGTTCGCCCACCAGACCTGCTGATGTCGCGAGAATGTCGTCTTGATGTCTCTATACTGTCTAGTTTCGATTTTAATTTTATAGTTGGGGGAATGGTGAACAATTTGCCCACGAGAATATTCCATTTTATCGACCGGTTCTATCCTTTTTGTATTCACACGGCCCACACTAAATCTTGCCCTTTTCCTGATGTATTTATATTCGTCACAACTCGTCTTTTGCTTCAACTCATCTTAGTTTGCGATAATCTCAGAATTAACTCCCTTCCTAGCCATATCATCTTTTCCACATTCCATTCATCTCTTCTGCATCTGCAACAGAGCATGATGTAACGAGCACTTTAAATTCACAAAGCTAGTTTTATCTAGTTTTTAAGTGCACTCTTATTAAAAATTCTGCGCTTGATTAACAATCATTTCGACTAATGGCGAAGAAAATTGTTCATTAGTGAAGCTATAGAAAGTAATTTGTAACAGTTATGTAGAGTGTAGCTGTGATGGTAGTAATATGGACTGTATGTTGTAGGTAGAACGGTTGAAGTTTCAGCAGAATTTGGTTGGAGGTAGCACCTACTGGGACAATGGTACTACCGAAGGATATGATTTGTTGTAGTTTAAGATTTGAACCAGGAAAACCAAAAAGCCTAGACCCGGAACTCTTGATGGTGTACCGTACTTTCTTGCGCATCAGTGACTTGAAGAAAAGTAAAATCTTTCTTGTTAGGCAAGTCACATTGGCGTGGCATAACAATTCTTATTCTCAATTATTTATTTTAAGTCAATACTACGGATAATATTTTGCCTGATGGCATTAAGTTTTATGATTAAATTGTCGCCCCGAGCCATTGTATTGACTGAGTTTTGCGGCACACATATTCGAACAACTTTTGTATTTGCCATCGAAAGTATCGAAACGCTAAGGAGGAGATTTTATAAATTATAATATATATTTATAATATATTTTGGGACAACTCACACACGGTCATCCGATCCCAAACTAGGCAGAGCGTGTGCTATGGCAACCAGACAACTGATAAACATACTTATATGTTTCTAAATACATACATATTATAGACAAATTACACCCAGATACAGAACAAATGATCATGCTCATCACACAAAGATTTGTCCTGGATGGGAATCGAACCTACGACCTCCGGTTTAGCAGTCAGGGTCACTAACCACTCCACCAACGGGCCAGTCAATTAAATGACCCGCGGCAATAAATTAAATATTACGTCGGTTTTCCGAAGAATCGGATGTTGCGGCTTAGAGAAGCAGGTATCAGTCTCCATTGTAAGACCACTGTTGGGCATGGTTCCAGCAGTAGTCGTATTTCGACTCCATGATGATGATGAATCATTGGTACCTTCTCCTTAAACCTATCATGAACATCTTAATAGCCCTGCTCACCATTTTTGAATACAAGTACACTTTTAAAAACGGCTCGCTTATTATCGCCTCTGGGCACCACAAATAACCCAGTTGTTTCAATTAGCTTGTGGCGTGGGATGAACGGCTGACATTCGTCGTATATCTTAGTAGATAATGATGATATCCAGCGGCATTATATGGTGAGGAGTTGTGGCGCAATTCTGGAGGACTGCTAGTTAGGCGCTCACTAGAAATATAGGTAATATCAGTAGAGGTATGTACTAACATACATACTCCTCTCTATCGCGTTTTGACACACCTCTAATTTTCTTGTGTGTGCTTTGGTAAGGGTCCATGTTTGGCAGCCGTATGTGATCATAGGCAAGACACAGGTGTTGAAGAGATATCCATTAGTAGTAAAAAAAAACTTTAATTCAGACCATGATCCATATTATGTTAGTGTAAAAAACTAAAACTATGTATTTAATTACAGGAGGTAGAAATCTCCGACTAATTGAAACACTGTTGCTGATCTCACTGATCACCTATCTCGCATCTTTTTCATCTATCCTGTTATACAACGTGTAACGAAATAAACGCAATACCTGTTAACCCTGGCACCCTGCCAGGGTTGCGGGATTTGTTCGAAAGAGTCACCGCGGCCCTGGAACGCAAAGGGCTGTAGAAGGAACACGGATAAAAAAACCTGTTAAGGGGTGTATGCATTGTACTCATCATTATGAACAACTTTTATTATGGGACCAAAACTGAAATCGCGAAAAAAAATCGACTTCCCCATACATTTCTGTGCGCAGAAATTTACTGAAAAACTGATTATTGTGTTACACGTTGTATATCATCTATATTGTTGATACTACTGTCAATACAATGCAGTGTAGCACACATACGTCCTAGTCCAATCCTATCGCGTTGTACGAGTACATGAAACCTTCATTTTGATTTCAAATCTGAGATAGTACTACCTCTTTCGCCACGCTCAGCTCAATTTTATTGTATTATTCTGTACTAATATTCTTCTCTTTTACCCTGTCTGTTGTGTTGTTTCTGTGTCGAATAAATGTTTTCTATTCTATTCTAATCAATGCCTGCGTTGCCGGTGTTTTTAGGTTTCCGTACCCAAAGGGTAAAACGGGACCCTATTACTAAGACTCCGCTGTCCGTCCGTCTGTCTGTCTGTCCGTCTGTCACCAGGCTGTATCTCATGAATCGTGATAGTTAGACAGTTGAAATTTTCACAGATGATGTATTTCTGATGCCGCTATAACAACAAATACTAAAACAACAGAATAAAATAAATATTCAAGGGGGCTCACATACATAATTTTTATGATGACATAATTTTTTTGCCGTTTTTAATCCTTCGTGCGCGAGGCCGACACCGGTTTTTTTTAGCCGTATCAAAATCTATAATTTCCTCAGTTTTATAAACACCTACAGCCCACAGAATTGGCAGAACCTTTATTATTAGTGAGGTGATTCTCAGAAGAGCCGTTAATCAAGCTAATGCCTTGCCCAGTAATACAGATCGATCAATTTAGTGAAAGCGAGACCCCGCACTATTAATTTTTATCGAAATGGAAAGTTCTTTCTGAGTAATTACTGAGTCAATAGCAGATGAGTTGTTTTTTTGCTTGCAAATTAATTTTAACTCTTTATTTGCTTCTGTTCACTGTTAGGTAAGTAACTTTTGTGTTGTTGTTTTTGGTTCGAATTCGACGTAGGATAGATAGTTAGCTTACGTATCTACCCTATATCTACTACCCGTACGCGTTAACTTGGCACCTGGCTCGAATGACGTTTTGACTTTTTAATTTAAAATTAACAATTGGATTCGGTGAAAATAACATTAACGCAACGGTAACTGATGCTAGGACCTGCGGACGGCGAGCGTTGAGTGGCTCGCTGTCCGATCAACACCAGGCCCGGGTCGATGGCGCGTTGTGTTTCACGCGCGCCTCAAAGAAATGTCAGCGTAGAAGACGGGGCCCGCTACGTCCAGAGCCTGCCAGGGTTGCAGAATTGTTCGAAAGAGTCACCGCGGCCCTGGAACGCAAAGGGCTTTAGAAGGAACACGGATGGGTTTTAGTCAGTGAGAGTCCGTCACGCCCTTCCGCTGCACCCAGAGCGGAAGAAGTCATTTGATGATTTCACATCATTAAAAAACAGTGATGCTAAGGTGTTTATATTGTTTTAATCGAAATCGGATCGTTCAATTTAAATTAAAACGTCAAAAGATCATTTGAAATATGTAAAGCCAGGTGCCAAGTTAACTCGCAAGTTGTTCATAACTTCTAGCTAGACTTGACAGTTAATGTAATTAATAAATCCCACCTTAAATTCGCATAACATTCGTATGATTGAATTCGTATCCTCTTTCGTCCTTCTTGGAATTACCTAAACTAACATGAATAAAGATTCCATAGGTGATACTTATCTAAAAAAAACTTGCGGACAACAGAACAATAAAATATAAAACCGCTTGTTAGCAGAAGTACGATGTACGTCTCTGCCTATCAATGAAGAAAAAAAAACAAAATCGGTAATTCCTCTTACGAATTCCGCGCGCTGTCAAGGTCGTCTGACACTTGATCCAAGATGGCCGACCGGGCGTCCTTGCTGCGTGCGCGCAAGGATGCACATAGCGAGTACCGTAGCACTTTGAGGCCTTCTGAGTCAAGGTTAACAAGTCGATAATGTATACGATGCTACAATAAAATCATTGGGATTATTCAATCTCCTTTACAAGTACATACTTAAAGTAATTACACCAGAGAATTTTGTATTCAAAATAGTACCCTTTTATTTTTCTGAATTGGAAACTGAATCGGAAAACGTAGGTTGACGGTCTGTCTAGGTAGCTTAATAGTTAGAATAGAATAGAATAGAAAACATTTATTCGAAACAGACACAACACAACAGCAACAAAACACAGTAAAAAAGAGAACAATCATAAGACAACATTTATCTAGCAAGCCGCTAGCTGAGCGTGCCTATACCGAAAGGGTTACCATCTCCCATTTGCTGGGCGTCAGACACCCAGCGCTGGATAATCCTTTCTAAAACTCGATATGCATTCTAACAAGCCCAGCTACTGTAGTTATTTTTAGCATGGTATAATGTTAATCTAATTTGATTAATTAATATTAATTGACTAAGCTTGTAGAATAACAAACACCTGATTCATGGTGTTATTTTTACTCCGTGCTTAACTTAGAGTTAATTCGTTATCTAGCTGGGTGTTTAGTTACTTGGGCAAGCTTTGAAGGCGATTGGAATTGCAAAAACTAATCGAATTTACATTTATGTAGAATTGTCTTAGCAAAGATAATTTGCTATATGCCAATTTAACCGATTACCACTGAACTTCTTGGTCATTAGCTCCACTTTTAGACTTCCTCACTTTCTTGCCTTACTAATCTTATCTTATCTAAATTAGCCTGTTGTGTCCCACTACTGGGCAAGGCCTTCCCCTCCCATTTCCAGTCCTGCTGGTCAGAATCATGTAAGTTCAAAACTCTTAAATATTTTGTCTGGCAAGTTGCCATTATTGATGAATAGCCTACCAGGTAGACACACTATCGCAATAATATTCATAAAAGCGGTATTACATGTGGCTGCTATAGTCGAAGTATTTCAATCAAATTGGATCAACTGCGATTTGTTCAAGCTCTGAGCTCTCATTTGCATGATTGGATTGGTAGATTGATTAATATTTTTCGAATTGGAGAATCTAGAGATTAAATATGGATTCACCTGCAGAATGGGGCGCTTAAAAGTGCCTTTATGAACGAAGTCAAACCTGCTGACTGCTTAATATTCGATGACAGCAATTTGAATTGATACTTCTGTTAAAGCTACGCAAAGACCTCACTTCAAAGGCAACGACTGAAATTGTCCACCCGAAAGAACTTTGACAGTGACACCAAATCCAATATGGCTACCACCTACCTCGCCTCCCATTTCGTTGTCTTTCTAACGCACATCTTGTTAAACAAAGCTTTATCTAATACAGCCAAGGTTTCCGAGATATTTGCACAACTAGTACAACCTTGCTGCCTTGTATAGTCAAATATTGTCTAATCTAACTCGTGCCTACGGTTTGGCCTGTGCAAAGAAGAGAAACGTTTTAATCCTACCAAAAACATACGTCTTAAGGTTCTCTTTCGTAAAAAAAGATTTTTGGCTTATTAAAATTACTGAATCCCACGTTTTATGAGGCCTTTTCATGATGATTAATACTAAAGCATGAAACTGCCAAAAGTGGAAAAAGAAATGTTTATCGATTTTGCTTCCGCTCATCCAAGCTCGCTCTCGCCTTGTATGATATGATAAGTACGCCTATTTTTGTTCAGGGGGGGGGGGGGTCCTCTCTAAGCCCGAAGTCCGTAGTTTCGGGCTCAGTTGCGGGCGTATTTTACTCCGTATCACCTACGGACTTACGATTAGTTCCGAACCCGAACTAAGAATGATTGACAACACGATTTGACAGTAACTATCAAATCGTGTTGTCATTATTCTTAGTGGTTAGGTGATACGGACTAGAATAGGACGCGGACGGGCTTAGAGAGTAGCCCCCCAGAATAGAATATAATACTATATATAATGTACAACATATAAGTTGCTAACAGAAAAGGTAGACGAAGGAAACACTACATAGAGGGTGACAAGTTAGGCGGCCTTATCCCTAAAAGCGATTATGAATTTCAGTGCTAATCTGAAAAAAAACCTGGCCTAAAATAAGCTTTTCTTAGCATAATAGTAGTGTTATTCTGTAAAATCCCATCATGAAAACATCTATAGGTAAAGTCAGCTGTTTGTGAGTTGTGAGTTCACGGTGAGTATTACAGAATAGGCCGGCTGATGAATGACAGCTCACTTCACCTATGTTTTTTTACATTTAAACAGAATAGCACTACTGTATGTTGCTGTAATATATATATGTGGAGAAAATAAAACTAAAATTTTATAGTTATTATCCTAAAAAAATATATCTTACGTAGGTATACCTACTTTATTTACCTAAAGATTAAAACTTTTAAGGTTTATAGTACATAATTTAAACAGTTTCGTAACGGCTCCGTTTGGCGATACGGCATTGAGAATATGAGATAAGTGCTGTTTACATAGAACAGTTTAGGTGTTCGTGGGATGTTGCCATTGCTAGCGAAACGTTTAGATTTTCTCGAGGTGTTATTAAGTGTTTTTAAGTGGAACTCCGTGATAAGACCTATCGTACTGTATGGATCAGAATGTTGGACTGTGAAAAAGACGGATGAGAAAAGATTGCATGCGGAGATGAGATGGATGTGTGGAGTATCGAGAATGGATGCAGTAAGGAATGAGTTCATTAAGCTGGGTCACAGAATTGGCTGGGTACTGACCTGTGTTACGGAGCGTAATGTTACATGGTACAAAGCGAGCATTCATGCAGAGTACGTGGAAACGAGCACGAACACGCACATGTTACTCGGATTTTAGGACACGGCGTATCGTACCATGCTCGCTGCGAAAGTTACATTACGGCACGTAACACCGGTCATTACCCACCTTTAGAGGTAGATTAAAAGTGGCGCCAGTGACGGAAAAGTTAAAAGGGAACCGCTTATCTTGGTATGGTATTACTAAAAGAGTTATGAATATAAACGTGGATGGGTGAAGAGGGAGAGGGAGGCCAAAGAAAAGATGGATGGATTGTGTTAGGAGTGATGTGAAAGAAAAGGGTGTTAGTGATAGCGTAACGGCTGATAGGACAGCATGGAAGAAAATAACGTTAACGTTGTGCCGACCCCAAGTAACATGGGATAAGGGCAGGAAGATGATGATAAAGTGGAATTTCTAAAATTGAGCATCTATTGATAAGTGATATTCCTTCGTCGTAATCTATAGATGATGGTATTACACCCTCTGCTATTGCAAGCAGCTCAATCGATGTCGAATAAGGTCAGTTGACGTCACTGATTCGGATCCCGACTGCCTTGTCACACAATTTATTAAATCAAAAGTCATTTATTCAAATTAGCCTGAGTGCCAGCACTTTTTAAACGTCAAAGTTCTACATAAAGACAGCCCCCTTAAACGCCCGCCCGTCACAACTTTCTAGTGTGTTAGCTGGGAAGAAGAAGTGGCGCGACAAACTCCCCAGCAATATCGATCTGAATGGTCGATATCAGCGATCGACTGGAATCTGGTTGTACCTTAAACCAAAAGAAAGAAAGAAAGAAATCAAACACTCTATAGCAGGGAAATTTTGGACAAGAATGGAATTCCCAGTCCGAGTCTGTGTTTCCTGATAGCTACAACCTTGGGGTTTTTAAGTCAAGAGTGAATAGGTTACTTCTAGGCAAGCGGGCTCCTTCGTCGACCCACTTGACATTGATAAGGGTAGCTGTAGACACATCTGTCATGCTTTAGCGAATCTGGGAAAGTAAATTATAAATACACATTAATTCTATCCTGATTTTTTTTTTTTGGACCGGGACCACTCGCCGTTCAGCACACTAAGGCTGGTTACTGTTTAACCGGACTATCCTGTGGTGGCCTCAAATGAATTTAAGGCCCCCAGCCAGGGCTTACAAACTAGCTAATTATATTAAATGACCGCTCGCTAGGGTATCCCCTGCGGGATACGGAACTCGGCTTAGCGGCGTCATTTCGGGAGGACAACAAGGGACAGGCTGGGTCATGGAACTCGTGGCTAAATAACAGCCGCACGTGTCGAACTTCGTGGTCAAACTAAGTTTCCCGAGGTCGATCCGTGGATGGGTGACCATCTTAACATACCGAGACACTCCGTGCCTCGGAAAGCACGTTAAGCCGTTGGTCCCCGCTGTCATTTGGACATCTTTGACAGTCGTTAAAGTCGTCACCAGAAATTTTGACACCTGTCTTGCCAAGCGGTATCATATTTCTCAGTTACTGGGTTGTGAACAGTCAGATGGGCAGTCACTCCGGGACTCCAGGATTGATTGATTCTGCTTTGAAAAGAAAGAAAGATAAAGAGTTTATTTGCGACAAGTATGATCTTTGGGGACTGCCGATAGGAGTGAAAACAAAGCTAAAGCGTTCGGTGACGATGACGCGAGTTCCATGATTTTTGTTCACCCAAAGCATTCGGTGACGATGACGCGAGTTCCATGATTTTTGTTCACCCAAAAAGTGTTCAACGCGCCTACAGAAGTTTTCACTTCAATAAAATAAACAAAATTACAAAAGTTATTCAAGTTGGGAAGATATGCGTGAATATGAAAATGATCGTCAGATCCAGTACAATTTTAGTTATTACAATATTTCGTTCTTTGTCCTCAGATAAAGTTGGAGAGCGTCCTCGGGCTGACAGTGGGCAGCAACGCGGCACTGGACTGCGACCCCAACACCGAGCTCGTTGCTTATCCGGCAGGGTGAGTACGCTTCACTACTTCTTTGATAACGGATTCAGCTGAACACCAGTACTTATTTTACGTGGAGCGGCTGCCTACCAGACCTCCACAACCCATTAACTGGGTAACACGGTATTTCTTTTTATCTATCAGTATAATGAACCAGCCCACTCCAAGCGTTATCTGATCATGAATTTTAAACTGAATAAAAAGCTTTGCTTAGCCGTGATCGAGTTTTTAGTGTGTCAAGGTTCAAAAGCTCTTCGGTAGTATGCACGTTTCCTACGGTAGCACCTCTTTTTTGTTTTAATTTTTTGTTTATCAAATACTTACGAATTTTATAAGACTATGCCCCACAAAACCGTTGAAACGCTTTATCTGTGGGAACGGAACAATCAGTAATAATTAAAGGTTTTAGTAGTGTGGACACTTATTACAGCCTTTTTCATAAAAAAACATTATAACCATTACATAGCTAAAATATTTATAGACAGATTCTTTGACTGCACTAAGCTGCCCAAGTAAGTCCAGTTACAGTCTTCGAAGTTTGTTATAAAAGTTCTAACGATGTAACTAATCGGGCATCTAATTAAAAACTATAGTTAGTAATGTAAAAAATTGCAATCGCTCATTTTTTCAGAGTTATCAAACGCTCTTGACCCTGTCAATTCTTGACTTTGACCTCAAGTCGCACTTGTTATAAAATTATCAATATTCCCTAACATTTTTATTTATTTAAAAGAGTGTCCATATTGTTTCTTGCACGTTCTTCTCCGTTGAGACCACGTCATTCTGGAATGCGAGGCCGTGACTACCCAACGTGAACAAATGCTCGGAACGGTGAGGTCGCTCCGCGAAGCCTGTGAGGCTCCCAGGAAGCTTCTGTGCTTCTGGGCGGAGTTAGGCTGGCTAACCTAACCAGGACACCTACGCACAACGGACCGAATGGGAGTTTAAATACGGAAAATGGAGTCCCTACTCTATTCTACTCTCTGTAGAGACTTACACTTTAGAACGTGCTATCTGTCTGACCGACCAACTCAAAAAAATCAAAAGTATCTACCTATGAAACGCACTAGTTGCCAGTTACCTCCGTTCGAATATGATCTCGGGTGACATTTACCTAACCGTCCCGTTTTCACGCCGAACTGCATTCAATTTTACGGTCAGCACGCGCCCCCTGGCGGTTGCTAACGGAATTATAGCGGCGGCTAAATCTGGCGGTTTGATGGCCACTCTGACTTGGTAATAGCCTATTTTGAACGACGGATGTAAGTAAGGGGGCTTTGAATAATGTGTATGAATTCCGGTCAAGCTTACGCCATGACGATCTGAGACAGCTGAGCTTTTCGTGGTGCGTTTGTGACCGATTCTTTCTTTCACAAAAATCACACTCAATAGCTATTCGAAAATAAGCAACGCTTAGTCGTCGCTTCAAATATGATGTCTTGAGATTTTTCTCCATCACTAAGACGAGGACTACTCTCGAAGATTTCCACTATCTCATACGAAAAGTGAGTTTCAACATTCTTTCGTGTATTGTGCGGAGAATCTACCGCATTTGCTATAGAAATAATATTAAATTGATGCAGTATTTTCGTAGAAAACCTCTTCTGTTTGTTCATAAGCTAGGTAGGCGAAAGCAATTTCCTTAAAATACTTTACTGCGTCACTCGCGATCGGAAAAAGCTATAAATTGATCAAGTGGGAGTGCAAACGTTAGTACCTGTGGGGTTTTGTTTAGAAAACTTTTTTTATTTTGTAGGCATTATAATAATGCTCTCATTAAAAAGCTGCCCTTTCCTGCTTATGTTCTTCTAAAGGAATTTGGAGATGGATAAAATATAATTTACTGTAAACCAAAAATAGTTATACAAATCCTTTCTTCAAACTTAATTATATGCGTTGATATCTACCAGACAACCTATTTATGGACTGAAATAACTTAAAATAAAAAGTGTGAACAGCTAGTCAATTGAAACTATCACATACCGCCAGCTAAGCAACGCTTGTCAAGGTCGGTCTGGATGGGTGATCATTTTAACATACCCAGACACCTCCGCGCCTCGGAAAGCACGTTAAGCTGTTGGTACCGGCTGTCAATTGTAGATCTTTGGCAGTAGTTACGGATTGACAGAAGCCAGACAATCTGAATCCAGTCTTGCCAAGAAGTACCGTGTTACCTAGCTAATGGGTTTTGAAGGTCTGGTAGGCAGCCGCTTCACGTAAAATACTGGTATTCGGCTGAATTGGGTTTTACTGGAAGCCGACCCCGATAAAGTTGGAAAAACACTTAGCAGATGATGAGCACATACCGCCAGTGATTTCTTATTCCCCTGTAATAGGGATACGAGCTTACTGCCATTTATCAGACATGAATCCAGACTCTGAGAAATTCCTAATGTAAAGAACTAATAACCCAAGATCCAAGCTCAAAAGTTGCGCTTTCGACTTAACAATAAGTTCACAACCTGGCGATCGAATATGAAGGCCGGTTTAAAGCTAAGATAGCGCTGTTTCGGTCTAGAGACCTTTACAAGTTTAGATTTGTGCACTAGTCTATGAAAAGATCGAATAGGTCATCATATCAGCCGAAAGACGCCGACTGCTGGACATAGGCCTCCCCAAGTGTCGCCACAACAACCGGTCCTGTGCGTCTCGCATCCATCGGCTACCTGCGACCCTCACCAAGTCATAGGTCCGCCTTGTGGGAGGCCTTCCGACGCTGCGAATTCCGGTACGCGGTCGCCGCTCCAGAACTTTTCGGCCCCATCGTCTATCTGTTCTGCGACCAATTAGTGTTCAAAACATTATTGTCTCGCGACTTGACCCCTTGGTCCATCCCACAAGAGCCAAGTTGCTTTCTATAAGTTTATGACTTCGTAACTGATCATACTTCAACTTAAGACTTCGGATCAGTACTTCTTGAGATTGATTCGTTTAACCTCGCTCTCAATCGAATTACTTCAAAACTGCTGCTTTCCATCATCCGGTCCAGCAGTAAACGGTTTTCGACTGAATCACGGTACAACAATCCTGTCGTACTATCGACATAATAGATAGATGCGTTGTTTAAGGATGGGAAATCATCAAATGACTTCTTCCGCTCTGGGTGGAGCGGAAGGGCGTGTCACTCTTACTGACTAAAACCCATCCGTGTTCCTTCTAAAGCCCTTTGCGTTCCAAGGCCGCGGTGACTCTTTCAAACTTATTCCGCAACGCGTAGTTATTGCTTACGTTACATTGAATGAATCAATTATAAGCATTGATATTGATATTCCACGTGCGAATCCTGCGCATAATAATGACGCAATATCTCCCGTTTTATGTGACCGTTCTTTGAACGTCCGGACGTCAGAATCAGAGGACGATGTGCCATTAAACTGTTAGTTAAATCTTAGCGTTATGGTGGTATATGACGAAGCTTAATATCATAAAAACTGTGTAGCCTATGGCATTTCCCATGGGGTTTTTTCAGGATGCTTTGGGTATCAGTTTACAAAACACCATGATACAACTACAGATACAACGCAATTTTCAAAAATCCCTTCTCAGTGCAGTCAATGTATTGTTACGCGCCAGAATTAATGTCGGGTACATTAAGTTACTACTAGCTCCATCTAGTATCGATTAGCAGAACTAGTAGAGTCAAGTACCTTCTAGACATTTCTTTGCCAGAACATTCTACACTTCTCGATATCTGGTCAGTCGGCAGCGGTAGTTACGAGTACTTTCCAGATGTTTCGAGAATGGAAGTTTCTAGAATAAACTGACCTATATAAGGAGCGCGTATTCCGCGACCGAGTCAGTATTGGATTAGCGATACAAGCGAATACTTCGGAAGCGATCTTCAAGTGCGATTAAAGTGACCAGTGATGAAGTTGTGTTCTATAATTAGTGGGTTTAAAGTTGTAATTAGTGTTTTTAAATTGAAGTGTCGTTTTGGTTATTTAATCGGCTGTTTTTATTGTCACGAACCCCAAGCTCGTAACAGTATGTTACAAAAAAAAGTTTACTAGGAATTATAGGTTTATTTAGCCTGTGCAGTCCAAGGTAACACAGGGCGAGTCTGTTGCCACCAAAGCGATTGGCTTTGGTGGCAACAGAACATTCCGACTGCTACTAAACCAACAAGGCTAATGCAATTTGTTTTCTATAAATAACAGAACAGCCAGACATCCCCACGGCGCGCGACTAGCTAATAAAGGTGATTGCACACCGTATCGATCTAAGGGTGCGGCCACACCGCCGCGCCCCGCCCGGCAACGGTTTAAAGTTCACCAGTTTACCCTTGAGATTCGAGCATTATTACTTACTTATTACTGCGGTTTTAGTAATAAATGTGTTTAGGGGATTTCTTTTTATTTATGGGTTTCCTTCGACTTTTATTTAATAGACCTCATTATTTTCTTTGCTTAAATTGTAATGCTGGTAAACTAGAAGGAAGCCTTAAGAGAAATCTAACTAGTAGGAACCGAGTCTTGGAACTGTATTCACAGCTAATCTATAACTGCTAAAAAAGGGGAAATAATTCGTGTATTAAGCGAAATTTGGCATAGTTGTAGGGAATGGTGTTTTGTTGTGAAGCTTGATAGCTTCGAAAAAAAAGGTCCCTTTTTAGTTTTTCGTGAATAACTCGTAACCGGTGGCCCATAACAAGAAAGTTCTTATACATACGTAATCTACATCAAATTATCTACAAAAAAGATTCCGTATACCTTTTCGCTAGGATCATCACAGCAGGAATTTCGCAGTAAACTCCCGGAACAGAAGTTTTTTTTTTTGGGCCTCGTTGATGCTCCTCGTGCAGCTTTCCGTACATGGAACTTAACACCACTCGCCAATATTGTGGTTCTTCTACAAAATTCGTCGAGAAACATTAACAACTAGCGTGATATCATGTAATTGCAGTTGGTACAGTAGGTACGCACTAAACGTTTCCAAACGTCTTTTATAATGCGCACAGCAAAGGAGTAGAACTCTCTGCCTTTTTATAAAGATGGGAAATCATCAAATGACTTCGAAGCGGAAGGGCGTGTCAGACTCTTACTGACTAAAACCCATCCGTGTTCCTTCTAAAGCCCTTTGCGTCCCAGGGCCGCGGTGACTCTTTCGAACAAATTCCGCAACCCTGTCAGGCTCTGGCCCTAGCGGGCCCCGTCTTCTATGCTGACATCTCTTTGACGCCCGTGAACACAACGCGCCATCGACCCGGGCCTGGTGGTGATCGGACAGCGAGCCACCCAACGCTCGCCGTCCGCAGGCCCGCGCCTACGGTGGCCGGGGATCGCCCTGCGACTCCCGACGCCCGGGGTGTCTTCTCCTGTAGCGGCGGTTCGGGCGAAGGCCTTGCTATTCCCTCGCGCGGCCCGCCTCCTCCTTCGCTAGCATTAATGCTTCGCAGAAGGAGAACTCTGCCTGCGTCTGTGTTTCCGAACGCATACAACCCTAATCTCTTCAAAATTAGAACAGGCTACTTCTGGGTAAGCTCGCTCCATCGTCGACTTTGTCTCTGTCATCTGTGACCTAGACTAGAGTCAAGAGCAAACCAATATTAAATTTAAAAAAAAGGGGTACATAACCTTGAAAATAACCATGACCGTGTGAACACACACGATGATACGAATGTGCTCTCCACATGAAGCCTACACGTTTAAACGTCACGTGCGTGTAAATTACATGCGTGTCTATAACTGCTTATTTACGCATACGTACAATACACGCCTGGACACGCCTTACGACTAGCTTGTTACTTAGATAGACGAGCTCGTGGCTAAATAGGAACTATAGCTTAACCAGGTCGCTCCGTGGATGGGTGACCATTTATTACTATTAAGACTCCTCCGTGCCTCGGAAAGCACGTTAAGTTGGTCCCGGTCTGCGGACGGCGAGCGTTGGGTGTCTCGCTGTCCGATCACCACCAGGCACGGGTCGATGGCTCGTTGTGTTCCACGCGCGCCTGAAACCTTAAAAAAACCAAACTTAAAAAAAAAAAAGTTGTTGGCCCCGACTGTCATTTGAAGATCTTTGACAGTCGTTACGAACAGTCAGGAGACGGTAAATCTGACACCAGTTTTACCCAATGAAAACGTGTTACCCACTTACTGGGTGGTGGAGGTCAGGTAGACAGATGCTCCATGTAAAATACTAGTACTCAGCATGCAGTTGAGTACCAGTATTTCACATGGAGCGGTTAGACTGGTAGCCGAACCCAACATAATTGGGAAATGGCTAGGCAGATTGATTGATTGAAGATACTGCCCTCCAGTCGGTCACCGAGGTCCCTCAAAGCAGTGAAAACTATACTACAATCATTTGCAAAGCAGGCCACTAAGCTACAGTTTGTGGTTCACATAAATCAACAACAACAAGAATGGAACAAGATCTGGTTATGCAGAAGGCATCATCGTTTGCCTTAACTTTTTCCTTGTACCTATATTGGGGGTGGTTTCCAGTCTCTCCGGATCTAGCGGTTGCCCGCGACTTCGTACGCGCATATCCTGTTTCTTCCCGTTCCCGTATAGCTTATAGCCTTCCTCATGAATGTGGCTACCATATACAAAAATAATTTTCCAAAACCGACTGGTAGTTCCAGAGATTAGCGCGTGTTCAAACAAACAAACAAACTGGCTTGACAGGTGGTTTGACAGCAGATGAAATTGAATATACAGCAACGAAAAGAACATTTTGCAGATTCTGGCAAACTAAAGCGGCATCAGTGTTAGGTCCTCAATGGTGCAGGTGTAAGGGCACTTAGGGAACTTCAAGTGGGCCATGTTTTGTAAACCCAAAGAAAAGTAAATGTTATACAAATTGTAAACGAAGAAGCTGTGAATATTTTTTTGCGAAACAAACCGACTTATATCCAATTTGTTATCTCAAAGTAATTCTAAAGCCCCCAGCCAAATAAGCATTTAAGCCGGCTAGCTAGATAACAAATCTTAACGCCCCAGATAATCCTAGAAAATCTACAGAAAGAAAAATGGATAAAGTTTAGACTTGAAAAGAAAGATTTTCTATTAGGGCGCGAGAAACTTTGACAGCTTATAAAGCCGAACAATTTAGTGGGTTTTGTTTTTATTTAACACGCTTTTATTAGCTTCACCTGTATGTATGTATGTATGTATGTATGTAACCGACCCTTTTGAGCTCGATTTTGCCCTACTTTGAACGATCAGATTTAGTTCAAACTTTGCACACCTGTCAAGGATCGATGACAATGCAAGAATTCAATTAAAATATCCGATTATCCTAATTAGATTTGCCAGGATTAATTAATTAAAATTAAAAAAATATTCTAACAAAGCAAAACATTATCCATAAATACACACTGTTTTATTGTTCACAAAAACACACATATTCTATTTAAAGAAGCTTTGACAAAAAAAAAAAAAATCTTTTAAAAAAACAAGCTTTAATAGAAAAATCCAACTAAAAAACAGAAAATAAAATTTAATAAATTTGATTAAGGATAATGTAAAAAAGAAATGAATGTACATTATTGTTAAAAAGCGTGGGGTGCATTTAAAGTGAAGATATTATCAAAGTGATGATTCTTCTACTCATTATCTGTCAATAAAATGTTTATAAACTATTCAAATAATAATGTTTATAATATCTTTATCATTTATTATTAGCGACCGACCCCGTCTTCACACGGGTAGCAGAGTATTATATATTATAACATTTTCCTATATCTTCAATAATATATAATCATTGTCATATTTCATCTGGTTGATACAAAACCAAAATTAGTGAAACGGAATGAAAATCCGCTCGGAATTTTTTGAGTTTATCGCACACAGATAGACAGTGACGCAGTTACTTAGTTAAGTCAAAAGTCAAAGAATAATTATTCGCAAATATGGGTAAGCAAATATGTGGATGTACAATCATGTAACAGTGGTATATTACAGTTTTAGTAGAACTATATTATACCTTTCGGCATGCAAATATAGAAACAAAATACAATTAAATTACTAAATAAACAGTTATAGCAGATATCAAGTTATCACAGAAATATTACCTATTAAACTTAATTAATTAAGATAGTTTTAAAGTTTTTATTAAGAATTTTTAGTTAGAATTAAGATATTTAGAACAAACTTAATTAATTAAGATAGTTTTAAAAATCTAATATTTTATTCAAAAAATATTCGGCCACACTATAATAAGCTTTCTCTAGCAAAAAACTTTTCAATGTTTTTTTAAATATATTCGGAGTTAGCCACTTTTAAAGATTTCGGTAGGTCATCAAAAATTTCACGAAATCCCTAGGGATATCACGAAATCCCGGTAGATGTCGAATATTCTTGTTTATTACGTCTTCTTACTAAAAGTATCTAGTGATATGACAAAATACCAAGATATCGTCAGTGATATGTCGTTTGACTAAACTAAATCTAGTAAAATGTCAGAAAAGCGGATACTGCCGCCTAAAAATCCCTGATATCCTTTTTTCCCTGCGACATAATTATACGAGCCGCCATACAGAATATGCTATTATTTAAGTGTGGTTTTACTTTGTAGTGATCACTTTTATAGTCAATTCAAGGTGTTAGCGCAAACTCTTGACGTGATAAAACTGCTAATTTATAAGGCTAGACGGGAAGCAGTATTGCAGGGTGCGCCGGACGTACATAAAACTTGCAAGCAAGAGTTTTCATTACATCTTTGACATAACATCGCATTTTTTTTTAAACGTTGCCACTCTAGGAATTTCTCCTGTATCGTAGGTGCGTTTACAAATATAAACTCACATAGGTACACAAATAGCCAGACCCGGAACAACTATCTGTAGGCCATACAAATAATTATTCCGTAATTATCGCTCAATCACGTGTCGTCAAAATCATCAATCAATCAAAATTTATATTTCCCGTGCGCTCTTGTATTTTCAATGAGGAAAACTGGGACACTATGTTCTACTGATATTATGATTGAGAAATCCTACATGCTTGAATGAAGGATACAGACGAAATTAGGAAAACACAGGTAGATTAGCCTGGATCTCGTGGGATAACTTTTGACTTTCAAGCGGGCGATGCCGTTGGAAAAAGTCCGTGGGCAATATTTACACCTACATTAACCGTGTCACCTACTTGGCCCAAATGATCTAGAAGTTAACCATCCATCAACAACCACTCGAAGAGAAGATAAGGTTTACATGAAGGAAAAGAAAGAATTGGGTTCGAACGAGCCTATTGTCATCGACCAGGGGGGCTAGTCTCGAAGCCCGAAGTCCGTAGTTGCGGGCGTATTCTACTCGTATCACCTAACCACTAAGAATTAATGACAACACGATTTGACGGTTACTGTCAAATCGTGTTGTCATTCATTCTTAGTTCGGGTTTGGAACTAATCGTAAGTCCGTAGGTGATACGGAGTAGAATACAAGCAACTAAGCCCGAAACTACGGTCTTCGGGTTTAGAGAGTAGCCCCCCCAGGTACGAATCTACATTCCAATCTTCTACTAAGATATAGCCAATGGAAACTGAACGTCTGACTCAATCGAACGCGGACTCAGACCCCACAGCAATCGCGCCTGGGACCACTTAACCAACGAGACCGAAATTTACAATAATATTGTACCGGTACCAAGAATTGCACGTCCAATTCCTACAGCCGGCTGCTTAATAATTCTCGTAATTCTGTCTGTCTGTGTAATCTCATTAAAGAGCCTACCGTCTGGACTAGCGCGGTCAAGTAAGAACCGTCCAGCCGGTGCAACGACCTCTCCGGTCAACTGTACCGCTTCCGTTTCCGCGTAGCTTCCCGATTCGAATGCCGAAGTGACGGTGATAGGCTGTGGCGTTACTCGGAATGTATACAATAAAACACGTCTTATCTTATTGTGTTTGGATCTTGAATTTTCTGCAATAAGCGTCACTGCATGCGGCTGACGTGACCAGCTTGAATAATAAACATTATTACGCCTGTATTCCCCGAATGGCCAGGCAGAGGTGTGTGCGTTGTACACATTTTCGCCAGTTATTTTTTAGTGCCATAATGACGTAATAGGAGGGAAACCAATTCTGCCCACCCGAACCTAAAGTGCAGTAGCAGCAAAAATACGATGCAAAACGAAAGTATATGACAATCTTTCATAAGCTCTTTATCATTTGGCACAAGTATAATCAACCTATAATGTTCACACTGCTAGGGGACGGAGCTCCTGTCTATGATAGGATGGCCTGTAAACTACCACGCCGGCCCCGAGCAGATTGGTAGATGTCTCATGTCATCAAATTTATAGTTCTTCTGATATCCCGATTTCCTCAAGATGTTTTCCGTCACCGTTTTGAGAGCGGTGGTGATAATATAAGTAACAACCTTCAACTCGTAGGTCGTGGTGGAAACCACTGCGCCAACAATACTGTAGGTAACTTCGATCTTAAAGAATATCACCTAAGTAAAGATGTCGAACTAGGCACGTAGTAAGGCGTGGCGCACACGACGCTATTCGCCGCGGCCGTGAGAAAGGCCGCGTCCACACACCATGCGCTAATCATGCCAATCAGGACTGAATAGCGCAGTTATTATACAGTGGCGAGCCGAGAGCTTTTCTGCTTTATTGGTATTTGATGCCTACCGAAAGGTTGCGGATAGTTACGGTTGACAGGGGTGAGTGGATCCAGAAAACTTGTCGCACCAATCCTGAGTAAAATGGAATAAGGATAGGAAGACGACGTAACGAATGCGTTGAATACGAATCGATAATACGATACCCTAATGGAAAAACTTCGCAGATGGAATTATTTAAGAAGCTCTCTCAGCCAATTAAAAATACCTTGTATAAAATATACTAAGCTTATGAGTTGTTGAGTATGTAGTAAAGGAAATTGTAGAGAAACCGGGCCGTGGACGACCACCATAACCTGGTTGCAAACAATAAAAAAAACCTTTGGAAAACATGAAAGAAGAGACAACTCACGACCGTATGATGTGGCAAAGGAATACTAGGACCCCAAATAAAAGGACAATACCCAGGTAAAGAAAAAGAAAGAGGCACACTCTCTGTCTGTGCTTCCAGGGAGTAGTTGTTATGCAGGTACCCGCGAGATGGCTTTGTCACTAAGATGGCAATGCATCTGCGATGCATGTGATATGCAGATGTCCATAATCGACGGTAACCATTCAATAGTTATCCGATATCCGTGGTTCATTCAATCGATACGTTTTCTGACACCGGAATCAGCTATTAGTCAACGCTTGCATTAAGCAATATTGTGATATGGATCGGGGTGCAGTTTGGGTGTGGCACAGGGAAGGGCCACCCCATGCAAATTAAGAAATAAAAACTGCTATAACGTGAGGGTTCCATCCCCTAAATGTCAGGCTCAGGTTAATTGATGAACTGAGTCATTCCCCATAGAGTTCTATGGGGTGAATATACCGTGAGCTGTCTTGTATAGAATAGGCTCCTTCGACATTCCCTGTATTTCGTCTATTGTTGCTGTGTCAGGCCTTTTCAGGTCAGATCATGATTTCCGCCGGAAGATATCCACTGCTGGATATAATTATGCTTGTCCCAATGCTGTGCCTTCCTGTGCTTCCCGCGGATTGTTATTCTGATCCGCCTGATCTGGCAAAAATCTTCACCGTGTGTAACTGTCACGGCCTCACGGTCGATTTTGCCTCAAGTGGTAAATAGACTGATCGTTGTACGCATCCGGTCAAAGCAATCTGACGCAGATTTTTCAGTTTAGATGGATGTTGTGTGAGATTCTCTTGTATTGAAGTCGCGTCAGCGCGTCACCAAAGCCGCGTCCTGCCCTTCCGCTGACGCGTCTCCTGTTAACTGAATAACAAACATTAGCCCACGCGTTGTGAGACAGGTCATACTGATAGCGTGAAGCGGGTTACTTGATATTCACTAGCTTTTTTCCGCGGATTCGCTCCCATGCCATATTTCACAGGAACCGTTTCAGCGCGTAATCTTAAATTTCCTCCCTGTTTCACTAGGATCGCTTTTTCACACAATATTTAAAAAAATCTAGCGAATGATACACCTCTGACCTGAACTCATCTGAAATACAAGTATTGATATAATGTTAAAATCGCTGCCGCTTATCAATATGTCATACAAGCTTTGCTTTCTGTCCACGTTTTGTAACAGGCAAAAACGAAAACCCACGCTAGTATTGTTATAAAGCCACGTCGCACTGTCAGCGAGTATTAGTTGCTTGTTTAACACATGACATCGAATAAAATATCATGAAATCTGTATTCCCCAAGGGATTAGGCATAAGTCGGCTTACATTTTCCGTGTTATGTTAAATGTCATGCTATATAATGAAAGTCTCACAATAGAGAGGCCGTCCTCCAACCCTGTGTCTTCCCTTCCAGTACGCCGACGACGCCACCTTTTTCGACCCCGTCGACTATCTACTCTGCGAGCTATGTGCTGCTGGATGTGAGACGCATAGGTTTATTCGCTCCGGCGACAGTTGGGGAGGCTTATTTCCAGCATTGGACGTCTTTTTTGTGAAATGATGATGATGACGGGCACAATTCGTACTTTTGCAGTAAAAAACCTCATAACACCGCAGACCCCTACTTAACAAGACTTAGATACTAGACCAACAAGACAGTCACAGTAAAGCATTTCCTTGCTTTGTTAAAATTGCTGTTTATTTATTTCACTAGTACGAATATTTAGTTTATTTTACCATGTACTGAAGTCTGCGAAATAACATTGTTTCTGTAAACTATTACATAAATAATGCTAAGTTTACTAAACCTAATCTAGGTCAGTCATGTTTGCAATAAGATGTTTAACTGAAAACAACATGAAGGTTTAATTTTAGCTGTAAACGTAAGATTCTACCAGAGAATGTGAATAAGCTAAGCGGCCCAGCTAAGCTTCGATAGAATATACGCAGGTGTCTATTTCCACGAGCGTTTCGTGGTATAAAATAGCTATGAAACATTTAATCGTGTAAAAGTGATAATTTTAATTTCAACGAGGAGTCGCTTTCTAGGGATGTAAACAACCCCTCGTTCTACGAACTTCGTTGAAACCTTATTCACCAGATCTAAACCAAGCTGCGGTATGAAAATCAAACGATCCTATTGTTTAATATCAAATAAACGCAGCTTAACACATTTTTAGTGCAAAGACAAACGATAGCGGAATTATAAGCGCATTTTCTCCGCTATCAGTGTTACCCTGTCCTTACTAATACGATTCCGCCCGCGTTGCCTGTCCGTCTGATTATGGCAGGCCGATGAATGGAATATTTTAAACTGGTAATCCTATGCTAATGCAGGGATACATGTATTGTGTGTCGGTTCACGTTTTCGAGGAGCTACAAGTAGTAACTGTTGACTTTTTATGTGAAAGGTTTTTTAAACATTGTCCTACTATTGTCGTGGGTGTGTAGTTCACTGCATATCACTTGTAACAGTTCTCATAAAGCACTGGATTCCGTATGCTCAACTAAATTATATTTATAAAATTAGAGTGAACAGGCTTCTTCTGGGTAAGCTCGCTCCATCGTCGACTTTGTCTCTGTCATCTATGACCTAGACTAGAGTCAGGAGCAAACCCATATTAAATAAAAATAAAAAAAAAAAAAAATGTTGCTCGAATGAGATCGGTTCTGTATTCCAGTACTTCCTTAACCTTTTGAACGCCAGAGCATAAACGCATCGGCGTGCCCCCGACCCCAAGCCACAAATTCGCCGTACTTTTTGTCACAAATTTGTGACGTTTGGCGTACAGGGCACGCGCTTGCTTGTCATGTATACGTGACAATGGCGCTCAAAAGGTTAAAATACTGGATCAATGCAAATTTCTTTCCTGTGACTGGTCTATATTCGAGTTGTTATTCGAGTGTAGTTATTCGAGTTGATTTTTATGCTGGTTTTGTTATTCTTGCTCAAAGGAGGAAGTGTGCGCGCGCAAAGGCGTGAATGTTATCGAAACTTCTAAATCCGGATTTTTGATTAAAAAAGTTTGGTTACTAGAGTCGTTATGTGTGATCCGAAAGGTTTTCGTACCACTATAGTAAATGCTCGTTTACTATGTACTGCATATGATGAGCGTTGATACTTTATCTTAAGCTTTTAGGTGTGGTCTGAAGATTTAATGATGGGCCACAATTGTAATAAAATCGCTGTGTAATGAGCTTAAATTAATTCGTCTTCTGTCTCACCTTTCCAGATGCACGGTAGTCCTGTACAACGTGCGGAAGAACAGGCAGACGCACGTGCTGAACGCGTGTCGCAAGAGCGTGACATGCGTCGCGTTCTCTCCCGACGGCCGCTACCTGGCCACGGGCGAGTGCGGCCACGCACCGGCCGTCAGGGTGTGGGACCTACAGGTTGGTGAGCGTTGTAATATAAAGAACAAGAGCTTGACTTGCGTCGCGTTCTCTCCCGACGGCCGCTATCTGGCCACGGGCGAGTGCGGCCACGCGCCGGCCGTCAGGGTGTGGGACCTACAGGTTGGTGTGCGTTGTAATATAAAGAACAAGAGCTTGACTTGCGTCGCGTTCTCTCCCGACGGCCGCTATCTGGCCACGGGCGAGTGCGGCCACGCGCCGGCCGTCAGGGTGTGGGACCTACAGGTTGGTGTGCGTTGTAATATAAAGAACAAGAGCTTGACTTGCGTCGCGTTCTCTCCCGACGGCCGCTATCTGGCCACGGGCGAGTGCTGCCACGCGCCGGCCGTCAGGGTGTGGGACCTACGGGTTGGTGTGCGTTGTAATATAAAGAACAAGAGCTTGACTTGCGTCGCGTTCTCTCCCGACGGCCGCTATCTGGCCACGGGCGAGTGCGGCCACGCGCCGGCCGTCAGGGTGTGGGACCTACAGGTTGGTGTGCGTTGTAATATAAAGAACAAGAGCTTGACTTGCGTCGCGTTCTCTCCCGACGGCCGCTATCTGGCCACGGGCGAGTGCGGCCACGCGCCGGCCGTCAGGGTGTGGGACCTACAGGTTGGTGTGCGTTGTAATATAAAGAACAAGAGCTTGACTTGCGTCGCGTTCTCTCCCGACGGCCGCTATCTGGCCACGGGCGAGTGCGGCCACGCGCCGGCCGTCAGGGTGTGGGACCTACAGGTTGGTGTGCGTTGTAATATAAAGAACAAGAGCTTGACTTGCGTCGCGTTCTCTCCCGACGGCCGTTACCTGGCCACGGGCGAGTGCGGCCACGCGCCGGCCGTCAGGGTGTGTTCTACAGGTTGGTGTGCGTTGTAATATAAAGAACAAGAGCTTGACATGCGTCGCGTTCTCTCCCGACGGCCGCTATCTGGCCACGGCGAGTGCGGCCACGCGCCGGCCGTCAGGGTATGGGACCTACAGGTCGATGTGCGTTGTAATATAAAGAACAAGAGCTTGACTTGCGTCGCGTTCTCTCCCGACGGCCGCTATCTGGCCACGGGCGAGTGCAGCCACGTGCCGGCCATCAGGTTGGTGTGCATTGTAATATATAGAGCAGAGGTTTATCAGCTCGAAGTGAGAGCTATGTACAAAATCATATTCGTGCAAGCTCAGAATTGCCGCGCAGTGCCGGTTAATCAAACGAACTACTAGCGCCATCTAGTAGCGAGTAGCAACAAACTAAACAATGATACCATTAGTGCCATCTTTTGGAGAATAGTATCAACTTTTCGTCACTGTTTGTTTAAATCTATATTTGGTTAATGAGACATTTCGATTGTTTTTTTTATTCAATGATTAATATGATATTTCGACGTTTTTTCCAAATGATGAATTCTACGTTTCGATTTTTTTTCTAAAATAAGTAATTTATTTATGTTTTCAGGATCCTACTGCGTCTGGTGCGGTGCAGATAGGAGAGTTTATCGGCCACACGCATGGCGTTAGTTGTGTGGTAAGTTAAATTAAAGTTTATGTGTTCATTGATATTAATAAAAACACGGTTGTCTGTACAGTCGGTTTACTGACGATAGTTGAACGTGACAAGGGCATAAGAAAATACTGATGGAATGGTTTCATTGTTCAAAAGATTTTTTTTTAATGGAACGCCTCAGAGCGAGGTAACGCCGCATGCGTCATGTTTTTTTGTGCGTGCAGCCGGCTCCATCGAATTATAAGACGTTGTCACGTCAAAAAAAGGAAAGAGGTGGTTACAGGTTGACTATGATGTACAATGCCTTGTTGCATTAAGTCCGCCTATGTGCCACTACTACTAAGTACAGCACGTTAAGTTCCAATATTGCTTGGCACTTAACCTTTTGCGTGTCTACCACAGATTTTTATCGTCCAATCCTGACCAAGCCCTTAAGTGTAACTGTCCGACTTAAGTCATTTGGAGCATTTTTTCTTATGTCGAACTGTGTAACTTAAGACACGCAAAAGGTTAATGAAATAAACTGTTGCCATGAGAAATTGATTTGATCGAAAGGGGTTCGTCTTGTTCTATAATGTTAGAAATTTTATGGGAAATCATTAACAGAATTGGTTTTGAGTTTGAATGACAAATCAGTTCACGTCACCACATATCAGGCTAAAATAAAAAATCAGGAGGAAATATAGTAGTATCAAACAATCAATCATTTTACTATGCAGTGGTTCAGCTATTTGTTTATCTTTCCAGGCATTCTCGACGTCATCGAAGTACCTGGTGTCGATAGGGTCCCAGCATGACATGATAGTCAACGTGTGGGACTGGCGCGCCAACCTCAAGCTGGCTAGTAATAAGGTAAATTATCTATAAGTACAAATACACACTAGGGTATTTGACAAAAAAAAATCTAATTAGTCCGACAGATAGATTTCCAAAAAATATTGGACACGTATTTTTTCTTTTGTCACGTAAACAAAAAATGAAGACGATACAGTGCGTTGAAAACTTGTGTGACGTCACTTACCAGTACACTTTTTACTGGAAAGTTAGGTTACAAGCCCCCACTCCTTATTTTTGATGAGTTTTATCTTCGTTTTTTTTTTTTTTTTTTATAAAAAAAATACGTGTCCAATATTGTTTCGATAATCTAAGTGACGGGCTTAATAGAATCATGTGTTTTTTTTAACCCAGACAACATCCATAATAAACATAAAAAGAAAAGTTTAGGTGTATATATGCATATTGACTGACTTATTTTTGCTTGGACCGAGTAGGTTTGGGCCTACTGGGTCCAAAGTAAGCTGAAACTTGTCAAATCGAAATTCCCACGGGATATGAAACTCGTTGGCAGACGAAGCTGCTGGTTAAGTGCTTGTTATAAACATAACACCGCTCTTGTATTTTCCTAAGGGTCAGTCGGAGTATGATTGCTCCGTTGGCTTTGTGGTTGCAAGCAAAACTGCTAAACGCATTTTTTTGTGGATTGGAAATCATCAAATGACTCCTCCCACTTTGGGCGGAGCGGGAGGGAGTGTCTTACTGACTAAAAAACCCAACTGTGTTTCTTCAAATGTCCTGACCCCTCCGGTATTTCCAGGTGTCATCTCGAGTGAAAGCAGTGAGTTTCTCCGAGAACGGCAACTACTTCGTCACGGTCGGCTTCAGGCACGTCAAGTTCTGGTACCTGGAGTATTCCAGGAATGCTAAGGTGAGAACAATCTCAAACTCAAACCATTTATTTCAATTAAACCATTACAGGCACTTTTGAATTGTCAAGGTTGGTCAGTCAAAAGAGATGAAGCTATTTGCACGTTCCAAAGCGTAGATCTCTATGGAGAAGAACGTGCAAGAAACTCCACGGACACTCTTTTAAATGATTTTTGTTTTACAATGTTTTGGTTACATAATTCTTGTTGATATTAAACATAAATATATGTGAGAACGATATAGAAAAAAATGCACGATAAAAGCGTCCGGAGTAGGAAAAATATACTATATACAATATACTGTCATAGCCAGTTACTGTAATAAGTTTGAACCTAATGCACTAGAGATAAAGTTGAAAATCTATTAAAGAAATTTGACAGCTTGTTGTAGTTTGATGTCTACGTTTGTACAACTTTTAATTTATCTATAATTTCTACAAAAAAATACAACTGATCCATATTAATAATGATAAATAGAGTCCTAGCGACACTCGACATAAAATAATAAAAAAGTGGGTACCTAACAAAACTAATTATCTGACATTTGACACAATTATTAAGCTTGATAATTTTATTAATACATACTACATACAAACATTGAAAATTAAAGTTTTAAAATAATTAATGAGTCTTAAAAATGGGGTTGCGATAATCTTCTGTCAACTAGTGCATTTGGCAACAACCCATTTTTTTGTTTTGAATGGTGTATCGTCGAATGACTTTTTCCGCTCTGGGCGGAGCGGGAGTGAGACTCTTACCGACTCACCCGTGTTCCTCCAAGTGCTTTTTGCTTTCCAGGGTCGCGGTAACTGTTTCGAACAATCCCGATAACCTGGCAGGCACTAACCGTGAATGGCGATAACCGATACACGTTGTTTGTTCCAGTTCAAGGAGCCGGTGCCGCTGATGGGGCGCTCCGCGATCCTGGGCGAGCAGAAAGACAACGAGTTCTGCGACGTGGTGTGCGGGCGCGGCGCGGCCGCCGACAGCACGTACGCCATCACGCGCGGGGGCCTGCTCTGCGAGTTCAACAGCCGCCGTCTGCTCGACAAGTGGGTCGAGCTAAGGGTGAGTTACTGCTTCACCAGGAGCGTAGCTGGGGGGGGGCGTCGAGTGCGGCTCTAATGGAGTATCCAAGGAAGCTGGGGAGTTTGTTGCGCCACTTCTTCTTCCCAGCTAAAACACTAGGAAGTGGTGACGGGCGGGCGTTTTGGGGGACTGTATTTATGTAGAACTTTGACGTTCAAAAAGTGCTGGCACTCAGCCTAATTTGAATAAATGACTTTTGACTTTTCTTTTACGGGCTCGATGGGCATGATTGCGGCAGACATGTCCAGCCCAGTTCCATTTAATTTGGGCAGCCTTCTGAGCGACGTCGACGATCTGTGTTTTGGATGATTATTATAAAAATGTAGTTTTAGTTATTAAAATAAATTATATTTGCGATCGTTAATTTAACACCAAGCGTACTGCGCTTTATAGCGAGTAGGTAATTAACCCGCTTTATGTCATCTTAATAAATGCGGTTGTCGTTGTCACAGACGACGTCGGCGAACTGCATGGCCATCGGCTCGGGCTACATCTTCGTGGGCTGCGCCGAGGGCATCGTGCGCTGCTTCGCGCCCGACTCGCTGCGCTACATCACCACGCTGCCCCGCACGCACTACCTGGGCGTCGACGTGGCGCTCGGCACTAATATCAGGTGAGTGCTCAAATGAACAATTAAAACATCTATCTGTCTTTGTCGACTTCAAAAACTGATAAAAGATCTACGTCAATGGCATCAAAATATGTGAAGTAATGTATCAGGCGTCGTCCTAATACAAAGCAATAATCGGGCGAATACGCGATCTTCTCGTTAATTTGTACGACCAACCCAATCGCGTTGTCGCGTCAACAGAGGGCGTCTTAGAGCGGTTGCGCACTACGTCCGATCCGAATCCGATCAGAATCCGTCAAATACTGTCCGAGAAAACTCGGACCGAACTCGGATTTTGCTTACGCACTACCTCCGATTCAAATCCGTGATTCTTTTCTAGACATACAGATGATATGTCCACACACAATCCATCCTTCGTTTCTTTGATCTTTCCCAACTCTTATCTCTTATGCTTTCATCGTGTTTATCAGTGTTACTGTGTTAACCAAAAAACTTCGGTCCGTCAATGATTTTATCCGAAATGGAGATTCTCGGATGATGGAGAGAAATCGGGTGTAGTGCGTAAGCTACCATACAAATTGTTCGACGACTACGCCGGACCGTCTTTTCACGGATCCTGATCGGGTTCGGATCGGACGTAGTGCGTAAGCTCTCTTACAGTTTTGCCAAACAAATTAACGCTACCGTCGCATATTCGCGCAATGATCGCTTTGTATTATTATGAGTACACACGTACTGCACTGTATGCTAATCTCACTTAGAATTAGTGTTTGATATTACTTTAAACTTGTTGAGAGAGGGCGCTCCTGTGCCAATGTTTACTTCGGCTCCGTACTAAAAGTGATCTCAAAATAAAAATAAGTGCATTTACTCAGTGGAAAAGACAAAAGTGAAGAAACAAACAAGTGACTTACAACATTTATTGTGGACAACGTCTTACATTGTGCGAAAACTCTATAATCAGTGAAAATAACTCGAATGTGAACTACCCGTATTACGTGTATAAACAGTTATATCTCCCATAGTTTAGACATCTGAAGTGAAGGACTAACAAAAACTGAAGTAAATCGTGAACTTTCATAATCCTGGAAATCGTTTTTCAAAATAAAAGTGATATGAATAACCCTACTTCATCAATACCGGGATGACTGGCACTCCTTGCACTAATTAGAAGCAAAGAGACTAGCGACATCTGTGGAAAGCTACCTGTATCATCAATACAAGTCCGAACCATCTTCGACCTATGACCGATCTGTCAAGAGAGTGGCACAATTGTACAAAGACACTAGCGACATCTGTGGAAATCTATTCGTACCACTAACACAGGTCGAAACCATCTTCAATCTATGATCGATCTGTCAAGCGAGTAGAGAGATCAACAAAGACACTAGCGATACCTGTGATAATCTACCCGTATCACTAATACAAGTCAGAACCATCTTCGATCTACGAGCGATCCATCAACCTTAGCAAGTTGACACAGGAACTCAAGAGGGCGCTAGCATAAACAAATAATCATTTGAATAACTGTAGTACACTACATAGAACGAGCTAAGAGATGGAGGAAATTATGCACGAGCTTCGTAAAATTCGAAGAGATTTGGATGAACAGAAAACCGCAATAGAAAAAAGTGGAGAAAAAGTGACGGAAAAAGTTACACAAAATATAAACAGCATATTGGAAGATAAGTTTAAACTATTCAATGAAAAATACGAAGATCTAAAGGAAAAATGTGAAAACCAAGAAAAGCGACTGTATTTTCTGGAAAAACAGGCAAGAAAAAACAACATCGTCTTTTTCGGAATAAAAGAAATAGAAACGTCATATTTTAACCTTGAAACTCTCATATTGAACTTTATCAAAGAACATTTTTCTCAGGAACTGGATCGCAGGGATATTCAAGAAGTTAGAAGAATAGGCAAGAAAGGAGAAAGACCTCGACCAATAACTGTCACTTTTTGTACACTTGGCACAAAAATAAATCTATTTAAAAATAGAAATGCACTAAAAAATACCGGTTACTATATAACGGAAGATTTCCCACAAAATATTCTGGAGAAGAGGAAAGAGCTTCAAGAACAAGCAAGAATCGAAAGGGAAAAGGGAAACCTAGTAAAAATAAAATACGATAAGCTTGTCATAAGCGAAAAAAACAAAACAGCTGGAAATAACAAAAGAATGCTTTCAACTTCACCTGAAAACAAAACTACAAAAGGAGCTGAAACAAATACACAGGCTAATAAGAAGAATAAATCTCAAACGCAAATAAGAAGAACTTCAAGCCTATCGGAAAGCATTTTAAAACCGGGCATGCTGAATTACCTGGTCAACAGGAACACAAACAACTCATCAGATTCACAGCAAAATAACAAAGTTAATATATAGCAACGACCGCCCCCCTCTCGCAACGTCAACATAAAACAACAATTATCAGAAAACCAAACTCATCTTCCAAGCCGGCTGGTCACCGTGGAAGAACATGACCTAAACCCTCCAAACAACCCTCCAAAGAATGAAACCCCACAAAAAACGTTATACATTTTGACATATAACGTTAGAACACTTTCATCATATGAACGTTTGATAGAGCTAAATGAAGCTTTCAAAGAAATTAAATACGACGTTTTAGGTTTAGCAGAAACAAGAATGACTGGAAACAAGATCGAAGAGTACGAAAACTTCATTTTCTGCTACACTGGTCACACACCTGGAAGACATGGAATAGGTTTTATAGTTAAACACCACCTTAAAAATAATATAGAAAGCTACCTTGGCATTTCTGAAAGAGTAGCCATATTGAACTTGAAATTTGAGAGTACTAGCTTATCCATAATTCAAGTCTACGCCCCTACTGCACAAGCAAGCGAGAATGAGATCGATAACTTTTATGCGACAGTAAATAGGGCAATGGAACTAGCACATAAAGACTTCGTACTGATGGGTGACCTAAATGCTAAAATTGGGATACCAAAAAAAGAGGAGTATTTAATCATGAAAGCACACGGATATGGAATTAGAAACGAGAGAGGACAAAGATTAATTGATTTCGCCAGTGAAAACAAACTGTCAATTTTAAACACCTTCTTCAAGAAAAAACCAAAAAACAAATGGACCTGGCGATCACCGGATGGAGCGAACAAAAACGAAATCGACTTTATGCTATCAAACCGACCACATCTATTCAAAAATATAGAAGTACTGAACATTAACTACCCTTCAGATCACAGGCCAGTAAGAGCTACAATATCACATGATACACTTTTCAAAAAAAGTAGAACAAAGTTTGCTAACTGTCAACATAGTATAATAAAAAGTGAAGAAGAAATCTCCAAGTTCAAAGAATATCTAAATTCTTACATATCGAAAGACCAAATGTTCGCTCAGACTATTGTCCCAGTCCAGAAATATTACGACAACTTAATTAAAATCATCACCTCAAGCTTGCAAAATGCCCGAGCAGCACAAAACCCAAAGAAAGTCCACAAAATATTTTCAGAGCGTACATTAAAACTTTTTAAAAGAAGACAACACCTGCAAAAATGTCCAAATAAAACTAGAGCAACAAAAAACGAAATCTCGGCGCTTTACAAGCTTGTAAACAAATACATAAAAAAAGACTACGCCAACTACAGATACAAAACAATTGAAAAACATCTACGCCAAACTGGAAGCACGAAAAAGACATATAAAGAGCTGAAACCAAATAAAACTTGGATAGAAGAGCTAAAACGAGGTGAAATAGCCAAAAACAATCGTTGCGACATCATCAGCATAGCGACAGAGTTCTACAGAGATCTCTACAGCACAAAAGAACCAGAAGACACTAGCCACGAAAACCTAAATTACAACAGCGACGGTAACATACAATTCGTTGAAAATGACGTCATTGAAGCATTGAACAAACTGAAACTAGACAAAAGCCCGGGCTCGGATAACCTAGCAAACGAGACTCTAAAGATAGCCGCCCCAATACTAGCTACACCTTTTACAAATTTGTTTAACTCTATCCTAGAATCTGGTGAGACACCCACGCAATGGTCTGAATCTAACATAATCCTTTTATACAAAAAAGGAAACCCGAATGATATAGGGAATTATAGACCAATAAGTTTGCTGCCGAGTACATATAAGCTATTTTCTACAATCCTGACCAAAAAAATTAGTTCTACATTGGAAACAAGTCAACCCGTCGAACAGGCAGGATTCAGAAAAGGCTTCTCCACCATCGACCACATCCACACACTCGAACTTATCATCGAGAAATATCAAGAGAGAAGTAGACCATTGTACTTGGCTTACATCGATTACAAAAAAGCATTCGATTCGGTGTCACACAGCTATATCTGGGAAACTCTAGCAACACAGAATGTGGAAAATGAGTATATAAGAGTTATCAAAAGCATATACAGGAAGAGCAAAAGTAGAGTTAAACTAGAGACAGCGGGTTCTTGGTTTCCTATAAAGAGAGGCGTGAGACAGGGTGACCCACTGTCACCTATACTATTTATAGCCACATTAGAGTCGATAATAAGCAAGCTTAACTGGAATAAATGTGGTATAAAAGTTAAATCAAAGCATTTAAGCCACCTACGTTTTGCCGACGACTTGGTACTGATATCAGAGACAGTAAAAGAACTACAACACATGGTAGAGTTACTAAACCAAGCGAGCAAGGTCGCCGGGCTAGAAATGAACCTCACCAAAACTATGGTAATGACCAACAACATCAAGGTACCAATTTACGTCGACAACGTGCCTCTCCCATATACGGAAAAATACATTTACCTAGGCAAACAAATAAGCTTCGACAGACTAAACAACTACCAGGAGATTGAGCGCAGAGCCCAGTTGACATGGAATAAGTACTGGAGTTTTAAAGAAATATTTAAGAGCAACATGCCAATCAAACTGAAGACTAAGGTTATGAATTCCTGCCTTATACCATGCCTAACCTATGCTTGTCAGACATGGAAGTTTAACAAAAATGTCAAAGAAAAAATTATAACGTGCCAACGAGGAATGGAGCGGAGTATGCTAAACATAAAGAGAATAAACAAAATAAGACATACAAAAATACGCAACATCACAAAAGCAACAGACGGTTTAGCACAAGCTCTGGCGTTAAAATGGAAGTGGGCCGGACACATAGCACGCCTGCAAGATCACAGATGGACAAGAAAAGTGTCAGAATGGAGGGGGCCAGTGGGCAAAAGAAAGAAAGGGAGACCTTGCAACAGATGGGAGGACGAGATAAAACGAATAGCGGGTCCAAACTGGATGCAAATAGCGCAATCCAGAGAAAATTGGCTACATTTGGAGGAGGCCTTTACCTGCAGAGGGGTTCCTACAGAATAATATACTTAATATTTAGTATTAAAAACTTGCATAAAACAACGGGAACTATTAACTTATCTAACTTTTTAAATTAAAACTTTCATTTGTATAATTAAAACTTTTGATACTAAAAAACAATTAATTTTTGTAAGCGCGAATTTTTCTGGAGGAAATAAAAGGCTTTTTTATTTATTTTTATTTATTACTTTAAACTTAATATTTCCACCCGTTTCCAGAGGGTTTTGATAAACAACCACGAAGACAAGTGATCTTAAAAGAGTTTCGTTTTAAAAAAACTATCTGGAAAGTACAGGCGTGGACTTATTTAATTATTAATTAAACAAATATTTTTCTTTCCCCAGCCACATGTTCACCCAGCCGCCGAACGCGCGGTACCCGGACGCGGTGGCGCTGACGTACGACGAGAGGAACCACAAGCTCACCTGCGTCTACAACGACCACAGCCTGTACGTGTGGGATGTACGGGATATTAAGCGGGTGAGTGTTACCTAATCTAAACCTAATGCTACGCGGTAGGCCCAGAAGGAGTTAACACGGATCGGTATTAGTCAGTAAGAGTCTGACAGTGGCGTAGCTAGCCGGGGGGGGGGGGGGTTCGACCCACCCCGTGAGACTGGTTTATGGCCATGATAAATCAAAAAAAAAAAATATTAATGTGGTACAGAGAGGTTCAGTACCGACAGAAAAGAAAGATTTCATTTAACACTTTCTAATATTATATTGGTTTTTATTGATGTTACGGACGTAAAACAAAGTCAGTTTGAATTAAATTTTTCCATTCCCTTTTTGATGTGTTGAGCACAAAACAAACGAACGGAAATTGCCAAAGAAACATAATTCAATTTGTATTGCCACTATTTGCTCTTATTGCAGTTCCATACTGTTGTCATTTACCTAATTAATATTTTTACGAATTCTTATTGTATAGAGCCACTCCTCCTTTACTTTTAGCCCTTGGACAGTTTTTGCAGCCTGACTTTTAGTCCTAACGCATATGTTAAGCTCATCCCATGTTCAATAGGATTAAGATTATGGCTCCTTACTATGGGGTGTTCCTAACGCATATGCTAAGCTCATCCCATGTTCAATAGGATTAAGATTATGGCTCGTTACTACCGGGTGTTCCTAACGCATATGTTAAGCCCATCCCATGTTCAATAGGATTAAGATTACGGCTCCTTACTATGGGTTGTTGCTAACGCATATGTTAAGCCCATCCCATGTTCAATAGGATTAAGATTATGACTCCTTACTACGGGGTGTTCCTAACGCATATGTTAAGCCCATCTCATGTTCAATAGGATTAAGATTACGGCTCCTTACTATGGGGTGTTCCTAACGCATATGTTAAGCTCATCCCATGGTCAATAGGATTAAGATCAGGGCTCCTTACTACGGGGTGTTCCTAACGCATATGTTAAGCCCATCTCATGTTCAATAGGATTAAGATTACGGCTCCTTACTATGGGGTGTTCCTAACGCATATGTTAAGCTCATCCCATGGTCAATAGGATTAAGATCAGGGCTCCTTACTACGGGGTGTTCCTAACGCGCATGTTAAACTCATCCCATAGTCAATAGGATTAAGATCAGGGGTCCTTACTACGGGGTGTTCCTAACGCGCATGTTAAACTCATCCCATGGTCAATAGGATTAAGATCAGGGGTCCTTACTACGGGGTGTTCCTAACGCGCATTTTAAACTCATCCCATGGTCAATAGGATTAAGATCAGGGGTCCTTACTACGGGGTGTTCCTAACGCGCATGTTAAACTCATCCCATGGTCAATAGGATTAAGATCAGGGGTCCTTACTACGGGGTGTTCCTAACGCGCATGTTAAACTCATCCCATGGTCAATAGGATTAAGATCAGGGGTCCTTACTACGGGGTGTTCCTAACGCGCATGTTAAACTCATCCCATGGTCAATAGGATGAAGATCAGGGCTCCTTACTACGGGGTGTTCCTAACGCGTATGTTAAAAAATAAATAAAATAAAATAACTTTAATTCAGACTTTGATCCACATTTTGTTAGTATTATACAAACTTATGAGCTATGTTAGTACAAAAATATTAAAAGTTTTTTTTTTTCTTTTTAATTCATATATCTGTTGCACTCACCTGAGGCACCGGGTACATGCACATGTACATGCACCCAATGCGCCATGATGGTGCAACATGGCTTATCACGGGTTAAGATTATGGTTCCTTACTACGGGGTGTTCCTAACGCATATGTTAAGCTCATCCCATGTTCAATAGGATTAAGATTATGACTCCTTACTACGGGATGTTCCTAACGCATACGCTAAGCTCATCCCATGGTCAATAAGATTAAGATCAGGGCTCCTTACTACGGGGTGTTCCTAACGCATACGCTAAGCTCATCCCATGCTCAAACGGATTAAGATCAGGGCTCTTTACCACGGGGTGGGTCGATTTTTTGCACTCAGGTATAGTTCTTGAGCTTTAATGGGTTCAGGGATAACACCCGACCGTTCTTCGACTTTTATTGTCACTCCTAAACGGGTGACGTAAAGAGACCTGTCCGAGGTGTGGTGGGATGGCCTCTTACCAAACAAATCGTAATGCTCGTATCAACAAGTACCTATTTGCGGATAAATAATCCATATTATCATTAACACACAAAGAAGCGAGAACATTCCTGAAAAAAAAATCTGCGGCATTAATGGTGCACCACAAAAAATTACGGGTTGCGAGTTTCCTTCTGGTGATGACATTCTTTGGGGGGGGGGGATCCGGGTGTCACCCATGCTAGCTATGTCACTGAGTCTGACACTCTCCTACTCCGCCCAAAGTTCAAACCAAACCGGACTCACAGAGAATTACCGTTAAGAGGTTAGGTTTTGTACAACTGCCGCACTGATCGATGCACGCGATAAAGCAACATTTGTTGAGGTCGGGCGGTGGATGGGTGGCCATTTTCACATGCCGCGATTCCAACGCGCCTCGAAGAGCACATTAAGCCGTTGGTTCCGGTTGTCATAGATCTTTGTCATTAAGGCTATTCAGAAGCCAAGAAATCTGACAGCAGTCTTGTAAAGGGGTGTCGTGTTATCCAGTGAGTGGCTTGTGGACGTCAGATAAGCAGTAATACCATGTACAATACTAAGACTGAGTTGCATCTGGTAAGACTTGAAGCCCATATAGTTGAGAAAAGGCTTGGCAAATCGATTTTGTTACGGCGTTAATATAATGTAACTTTGTCCAACAGGTAGGCAAGTCGCACTCGGCGCTGTATCACTCGGCGTGCATCTGGGGCGTGGACATGAACAGCGTGGAGCGCCCCCTGCCGCCCGGCACCTTCCTCACGTGCTCCAGCGACGACACCGTGCGCCTGTGGCAGCTCACGCCGCAGCCCACCAACATATACAGCAATGTGAGTAGTATACAAGTCGCACTCGGCGCTGTACCACTCGGCGTGCATCTGGGGCGTGGACATGAACAGCGTGGAGCGCCCCCTGCCGCCCGGCACCTTCCTCACGTGCTCCAGCGACGACACCGTGCGCCTGTGGCAGCTCACGCCGCAGCCCACCAACATATACAGCAATGTGAGTAGTATACAAGTCGCACTCGGCGCTGTACCACTCGGCGTGCATCTGGGGCGTGGACATGAACAGCGTGGAGCGCCCCCTGCCGCCCGGCACCTTCCTCACGTGCTCCAGCGACGACACCGTGCGCCTGTGGCAGCTCACGCCGCAGCCCACCAACATATACAGCAATGTGAGTAGTATACAAGTCGCACTCGGCGCTGTACCACTCGGCGTGCATCTGGGGCGTGGACATGAACAGCGTGGAGCGCCCCCTGCCGCCCGGCACCTTCCTCACGTGCTCCAGCGACGACACCGTGCGCCTGTGGCAGCTCACGCCGCAGCCCACCAACATATACAGCAATGTGAGTAGTATACAAGTCGCACTCGGCGCTGTACCACTCGGCGTGCATCTGGGGCGTGGACATGAACAGCGTGGAGCGCCCCCTGCCGCCCGGCACCTTCCTCACGTGCTCCAGCGACGACACCGTGCGCCTGTGGCAGCTCACGCCGCAGCCCACCAACATATACAGCAATGTGAGTAGTATACAAGTCGCACTCGGCGCTGTACCACTCGGCGTGCATCTGGGGCGTGGACATGAACAGCGTGGAGCGCCCCCTGCCGCCCGGCACCTTCCTCACGTGCTCCAGCGACGACACCGTGCGCCTGTGGCAGCTCACGCCGCAGCCCACCAACATATACAGCAATGTGAGTAGTATACAAGTCGCACTCGGCGCTGTACCACTCGGCGTGCATCTGGGGCGTGGACATGAACAGCGTGGAGCGCCCCCTGCCGCCCGGCACCTTCCTCACGTGCTCCAGCGACGACACCGTGCGCCTGTGGCAGCTCACGCCGCAGCCCACCAACATATACAGCAATGTGAGTAGTATACAAGTCGCACTCGGCGCTGTACCACTCGGCGTGCATCTGGGGCGTGGACATGAACAGCGTGGAGCGCCCCCTGCCGCCCGGCACCTTCCTCACGTGCTCCAGCGACGACACCGTGCGCCTGTGGCAGCTCACGCCGCAGCCCACCAACATATACAGCAATGTGAGTAGTATACAAGTCGCACTCGGCGCTGTACCACTCGGCGTGCATCTGGGGCGTGGACATGAACAGCGTGGAGCGCCCCCTGCCGCCCGGCACCTTCCTCACGTGCTCCAGCGACGACACCGTGCGCCTGTGGCAGCTCACGCCGCAGCCCACCAACATATACAGCAATGTGAGTAGTATACAAGTCGCACTCGGCGCTGTACCACTCGGCGTGCATCTGGGGCGTGGACATGAACAGCGTGGAGCGCCCCCTGCCGCCCGGCACCTTCCTCACGTGCTCCAGCGACGACACCGTGCGCCTGTGGCAGCTCACGCCGCAGCCCACCAACATATACAGCAATGTGAGTAGTATACAAGTCGCACTCGGCGCTGTACCACTCGGCGTGCATCTGGGGCGTGGACATGAACAGCGTGGAGCGCCCCCTGCCGCCCGGCACCTTCCTCACGTGCTCCAGCGACGACACCGTGCGCCTGTGGCAGCTCACGCCGCAGCCCACCAACATATACAGCAATGTGAGTAGTATACAAGTCGCACTCGGCGCTGTACCACTCGGCGTGCATCTGGGGCGTGGACATGAACAGCGTGGAGCGCCCCCTGCCGCCCGGCACCTTCCTCACGTGCTCCAGCGACGACACCGTGCGCCTGTGGCAGCTCACGCCGCAGCCCACCAACATATACAGCAATGTGAGTAGTATACAAGTCGCACTCGGCGCTGTACCACTCGGCGTGCATCTGGGGCGTGGACATGAACAGCGTGGAGCGCCCCCTGCCGCCCGGCACCTTCCTCACGTGCTCCAGCGACGACACCGTGCGCCTGTGGCAGCTCACGCCGCAGCCCACCAACATATACAGCAATGTGAGTAGTATACAAGTCGCACTCGGCGCTGTACCACTCGGCGTGCATCTGGGGCGTGGACATGAACAGCGTGGAGCGCCCCCTGCCGCCCGGCACCTTCCTCACGTGCTCCAGCGACGACACCGTGCGCCTGTGGCAGCTCACGCCGCAGCCCACCAACATATACAGCAATGTGAGTAGTATACAAGTCGCACTCGGCGCTGTACCACTCGGCGTGCATCTGGGGCGTGGACATGAACAGCGTGGAGCGCCCCCTGCCGCCCGGCACCTTCCTCACGTGCTCCAGCGACGACACCGTGCGCCTGTGGCAGCTCACGCCGCAGCCCACCAACATATACAGCAATGTGAGTAGTATACAAGTCGCACTCGGCGCTGTACCACTCGGCGTGCATCTGGGGCGTGGACATGAACAGCGTGGAGCGCCCCCTGCCGCCCGGCACCTTCCTCACGTGCTCCAGCGACGACACCGTGCGCCTGTGGCAGCTCACGCCGCAGCCCACCAACATATACAGCAATGTGAGTAGTATACAAGTCGCACTCGGCGCTGTACCACTCGGCGTGCATCTGGGGCGTGGACATGAACAGCGTGGAGCGCCCCCTGCCGCCCGGCACCTTCCTCACGTGCTCCAGCGACGACACCGTGCGCCTGTGGCAGCTCACGCCGCAGCCCACCAACATATACAGCAATGTGAGTAGTATACAAGTCGCACTCGGCGCTGTACCACTCGGCGTGCATCTGGGGCGTGGACATGAACAGCGTGGAGCGCCCCCTGCCGCCCGGCACCTTCCTCACGTGCTCCAGCGACGACACCGTGCGCCTGTGGCAGCTCACGCCGCAGCCCACCAACATATACAGCAATGTGAGTAGTATACAAGTCGCACTCGGCGCTGTACCACTCGGCGTGCATCTGGGGCGTGGACATGAACAGCGTGGAGCGCCCCCTGCCGCCTGGCACCTTCCTCACGTACAAACTAGTAAACTAGCTTTTGCCCGCGACTTCGTACGCGCATATCCCGATTCCTTATAGCCTACAGCCTTCCTCATGAATGTGGCTATCATATAATAATTTTCCAAATCCGACTGGTAGTTCCAGAGATTAGTGCGTTCAAACAATCTCTTCAGCTTTATTATATTAGTATAAATAGTTTTTGTAGTAAAAATACGTTTATCCTTTTTTTCAGGAGCTTAATAAAGTCTTCTACATCGATCCTGAACTAAAGTTCCTGAAGGATGTTGATCTAACGGCTGATAAGGATAAATCTAAGTCGTACGACGATAAGACAGGAGTCAGGTATGTAACGTTTTTATTTGAGTTACCGGAACAGCATTCTTATATGTAACACGTTGGATGAGGTCGGTCGGTCTGTGGATGGGTGACCATCATAAACAAACCGAGACTACTCCGTGCCCCGGAAAGCACGTTAAGCCGATTGTCCCTGCTGCCATTTGTAGATCTTTGGCAGTGATTACGGATTGTTAGAAGCCAGAAAATCTGACACCAGTATTACCAAGAAATGCTGTGTTACCCATGTACCAGGTTGTGGAGGTCGGATAGGCAGTCCCTCCTCGTAAAATACTGGTATTCAATGGAATCCAGTTTGACTGGAAGCCGACCCCAATATAGTTGTGAAAAGGCTGGGTAAAATGACGTGGTAACTTCTGCCGTTCGAAAAAATATGATAATATAAGGCGTAGCGTGCCGCTGCTTCGTCGGTGGACGCAACGGGCGTTGCGCGCAGTCCGATAGAGACCAGGCTTCACAATGCGCCGAGCGATAGCGAACAACTGCTCTCCTCCATCATCGTCTTGTCGCGTCGCGTCGAGGAGTGACCTGAGACTCGAGACTTTCGTTGCAAATGCGTTCGTCCTGTCTTATATATGGATTGATGCCCTCAGATGCGTGCGCGTCTCGCTGGACGGTCAGCACATAGCATCAGGCGACCGCTCAGGCAACGTGTGGGTGCACGCGGCCGCCAACGGAGCCCTACTGCACACGCTGGAGGCCCACGACGCTGAGGTGCTATGTCTGGAGTACGCGGAGCGCCCCAGGCTATTGGCGTCGGCGTCACGAGACCGACTCATACACGTGTTCCAAGTAGACCGGGTAAGTCATACCATGAAACTATTATTAACGACTGAAGTGAAAACAATATAGGCTGCATATCAGTGATATCAAAAGCTGACCTCTTGTGGAACTCCGTCCTTTGCTAGCCCTGCTCATGGTCCGACCGTACAGGCGATGGAATGTACAGAGACACATCTCGACGACATTCTAGCGACATCAGTAGGAGTGGTGGGCGAACAGCGCAGAACGTGAGACGCTAGTGTTGGCATGGCGACACTGTAGCGAGGCGAGAGAGGCATGACGATACTTGCCTCTTACTCCACTAGCTCATGGCATTCGTGAAGAAACCTAGTTGATAGAATGACCATTTGTAAGGCAGACTTGTTATAAAAGTGCATGAAAACAATTAATGCCGTCTTGAATTATTTCCGTCATATACATTCCTTGTTATCGGTCCTTCCAGGGCTACCAGATCATGCAGACGCTGGACGAGCACTCGTCGTCCATCACGGCGGTGCGCTTCCTGAGCGGCGGCGCCGGCCTGCAGATGGTCTCCTGCGGCGCCGACAAGACCATCCTGTTCCGACAGCTCAGACATGTAAGTCATTACTGAAATAAACAGACAGTTTTTAAAAATGTGCTACGTGAGCAGTTCGCTTCGCTCGCTCGTTTTGTCAGTGGACTTGTTCCACTCTCTTATTTCCTGAATGGAACCCGCTTCGCATGCTCATAGTTGGAGTGAGCTCCGCATCATCATTGATCATGAATAATGTAGTCATTTGTGTAGTATTTGAACTCGCTTTGCTCGCTTGTTATGAAGCTGTGCTCGCCTCCGCTCTCATTGATTGCGAAGGAGCTCGCTTCGCTCGCTCTTTTTATATGTAAGCACGAAAGATCTCGTCTTTTAAGTTATCTTGTTTTGAGAGTTTCCTCATCGTTTAAGTAAGCGCGCTCGGCTTTGTCATGAAAGTGAGCTCATTTCGCTCGCTTGTATCAAGGGTAAGTGTTCCGTTCACGGTGCTATCTTAGCTGTATATATTTGCTTAGTATAAAATCACGGGGACTGACAATTTATTTGATCATTACCGTCCTAAATCGTGCGAAAACTACTCCCGGCTCCCAGAGAGGGATCCTGGCCTAAGTGCCAGTAAAAGGACCCAGTTAAAGTATTTGTTTGTGTATGTATCCGCAGAGCCCGGACGGCGGCTACCAGTTCCAGCGCGGACAGAACGTGTCGGGCCGCACCACGCTGTACGACATGGAGGTGGATGCAGGGGGCCGGCACATCCTCACGGCGTGCCAGGTGCGTACCTTACTGCTGACAGCATTCTGGGGAACCTTGCGAGATCCTCAACCGTACGTGCTTCCACGTCATCAAGACGTATACAGGATTTAAAAGGCCCATTAGTCATCCGGAAGCCAAGTGTTATTCCCGATTTAGGCCTAGTTTCTCAAACAAAAATGATCACAAGACTATTGGGACACATTGTCAAACGAACGTTATCGTGTTATCATTGTTTGAATGAGTTTTCAGTAGCTAATCGCATCACTAGACTTGAGTTTAATTTGTAACGGGTTGATATTTTTTCCAGAAAGCGGAAACAGTCACTTTTTGTACTGAGAAAATAATGGTTATTAAGATGGAACTAAAAAGGTTTTAAAAACAGTTATTTTCAAACACTTGCTAAATATCGTGTTAGCTTTAGAAAAAAACCACAATTGAATAATAAATTAAAAGTATAGTAAAAAAATATATTTACATTTTCTGAGGCCCGCTTGCACAAACCAAACTTATCTTTGAACTTCGAGTTATTGCTAACACGAGACTAAATAACAAATATGTCATACCTACATAATGGTCCCGGGTTACTTAGAACTTAGAGGGTTGCTAGAAGCTGCGGTGTTTTAAAGTAACGTGTGGAATCCTTTAACGGTTTCTGAAGTCTTTTAAAAGTTGATGTTATCAACATTTCCGTTTCTAAACTCACTGTCAACGTTGACAGTTGAATTTATTAATATGTTTACTGTATAATTCCAGGACCGTAACGTTCGCGTGTATAGCGCGGCTCACGGTAGACATACGAAGACGTTCCGAGGGACCACCGCCGAGGACGGCACGCTCATCAAGGTAATTAGTTATGTTACATGCGTTTTGTACCGACACCTCTGTGCACAGGCAAACATGTTACTTTGTCGAACCCGGTTGTTATACAAAGATGCAGTAAGAAGTCCGAAACTGATGACCAGTCTTACAAAAAGGGTTGTGGAAGTCAGAACGGCAGACCGTCCGTGTTAAATACTGGTATTCGACTGCATCTGGTTCCCAACATAGTTGGGAGAAGGCAGGAAGACAACATGATTGGTTGATTCTAACGTCTCGAAATTTAGCAAATGCACACGTGATTTGAGTATGGGGTTTTATGTGGAACCCCCAGGTGTTAGGTGAGATTTTTGAATATTTTTTGTCTCTGCTAAGTTATGAATATACGCTTGTCCGCAGGTAGCGCTGGACAACAGCGGCATCTACCTGGCAACGTCCAGCACGGACAAGATCCTCAGCGTGTACGACTACTACTCGGGCGAGTGCATGGCCACCATGTACGGCCACTCCGAGATCGTCACCGGCCTCAAGTGAGTTACAGCTCTGTAGAATATACATATAATTTCAGCTGAAAGACGTCCACTGGGCATATGTATTCACGCGCGTCGCCTTGTGCGCCTCGCATCCAGTGGATTCCCGAGCGCATCTCACCAGGCCATCGGTGAATAGTCTGACCCGTTAGTCACTCAATATTGACGACACGGTTGGTGCAGTGGTTGAACGATTGTCTGCTGCGCTTTGTGTCGCGGGTTCGTTTCCCGCACGGAACAAATATTTGTATGGCCTGCAGATAGTTGTTCCGGGTCTGGATGTTTGTGTATGTGAGTTTGTATGTTTGTAAACGCACCCACGACACAGGAGAAATTCCTAGTGTGGGGCAACGTTATAAAAAAAAATGAAAATGAGCTCGGCGTCTCTGTCCAAAACATGACCTCTTGTTGTATAGTAGGCGCCAGATAATCGTGGAATAACGGTCATTGACCCACCTACAATTATTGACATTTTTAATTTGAAAAACGGAATTAATGACACAAAGCTGTCCCGAATCATCATCTCTCGTGATCCTTAACATTGTCTAATAATGAAAAACGATTCATATTTAATTGTTCAGGTACCTATGAACAGTTATTAGGGAAAGGTCAATATACTTTATTCCACATTTTTCTGGCGCCTACTATAGTACACCTGCACTGATGCCGCTATAAGCGTGCCCACCTACTTGACACAATCTATTTAAGGGTCGTCATCGACTCGAAAACAACCTTGGGGTCTTTAAGTCAAGAGTGAATAGGTTACTTCTGGGCAAGGGTTCTCCATCGTCGACCATATCGTCGCTATCCATCAAGTGAGATTATGGTAACAGCGAGCCTATTAATAATAAAAAAGAAGGCCATTCTTAATTGCGTTTTTTTCTGGAGGTTCCACATATCACTTAATTTTATTCTGTACTAGCTACCGCCCCCAGGCTCGTCCCGCGTTAATGTCGAAAATTATCCCAAGGGAACATACTCCCAGCCGTTTGCGCGTGAAGAAGTAACAAACATACACACACACTCACAAACCTTTGCCTTTATAATATTAGTGTGATTGTGACTAGTTGCCGCCCGTAGCTCCGCCCGCGTGAATGTCGAAAATTATCCCCAGGGAACATACTCCCACGATAATGTTATGTCCTTTCCTGGAACTCAAACAATCTCTATATCAAATTTCATCAAGATCCGTCCAGCCGTTTGCGTGTGAAGAAGTAACAAACACACACACACACACACTCACAAACTTTCGCCTTTACAATATTAGTGTGATGTGATAGTGTGATTAAGTGTGATTTAGTCTTGGGCGAGTCCCAAGTATTTATTTTTCCTTTCACCACACAACGAGCACACGGTTGCTGTAACTTTAAATATCACTACAGTAGTCGCGTGTCACTGCGGGGTACTAACTGAAAACCAGGGTTGTTGGGTGTCTGACGCCCACCAAATGCTGACATGGTAAACCTTTCGGTATGGGCACGCTCAGTACAATTCTGGAAAAAATGGAAATAAAGAAATTCTGTACTATAACTACTTTTACTTGTTTTTTGGTCGCTGTTGTTAAGTGTCTTGTGTCGAATAAATGTGTTTTATTCAATTTATTCAGTATGTTGTTGTCTCCAGGTTCACCCCGGACTGCCAGCACCTGATCTCTGCGTCCGGCGACGGCTGTATCTTCGTGTGGCGCGTGCCGCACGACATGGTGGTGACCATGCGCGCCAGGCTGGCGCAGCAGGCCATCCGCCAGGGCAAGTCAGTAACCACCTTATTGTCATACTCGGATCTGTAGGCTCAATTTACGTTGCAGCAATAGAAATAAGACTAGTTTGCTCTTTAACTGTGTGAAGTTTTAAAGATGTAGGTAAAACCAAAACGAGGGTAGCGAGTCTTTTCAAGATGTATCGTGACTACTACCGGTGACGTCACGGGAAGTAGCGTAAAGCAAGGCGCTGTGTGTTTTCAAGCGACTGTGATTCCAGTGGCGCTTGCCAGAAATGAACCTAAAAAAAATGCAACTATATTGAGGTCGGCTTGTAGTCTAGCCGGATGCACCTGATTATAATTGTCTTAGAAGGACCGACTCCCACTCACACATGAAGCTCTGAATTCCACTAGCCAGCGACTGGGTAACACGATACCCCAAGCAAGACTGTGGTTTCATTATTTACTTAATAGCTAACTCATATTTTTTCTTTTTTCACGTAAACATAAAATTAAGATGATACAGTGTTTTGAAATCTCGCGTGACGTCACGTACAGTCTTGACTAAAACGTGACGTCAGCGGCCCCCCACTCTTGAACTCTGATGCGCTTGATCTATACGAATTTTAATTGTTTTGAAATGGTAAAGAACACGTCCAATATGGAATAACTAAGTAGAATTGACTGAAGACGAATTGAAGGTTGATTGGTAGAGAATGTCTATGGCATTAAGTCCGCCTCTTTACATTTGTGTGCGTAAAAACACTTTAAATAAATAATTATTTTTGTAGCCTTTGTGAAAATGGTACCATTTGTGAGATAGTAACACCAAGGCGTTGCTGGCCTTCCTTGGGGAGCTGGGGTGGATCGAATGACACATTTGTCCCACCTGCACGCAAAATACGCGCTTAGTCGTGGAGTTGCGGAAACCAGCCCGAGTTACATATATACATACATCTAGGAAATTATACGTAATGCGTGTCATGTTGTCAGGAAAGTGTCGGCGCCCAGTAACGGCATGTCTGGCCTGGACAGCGAGAGCGACTCTCACCTCGGCTCTCCGCCGCGCGACGTGCCGCACGACCACAACAAGTTCGGCTCGCCCGTCGTGCCCGACTACACGTACGTACCGCTGTCACATCTCACCGTCTACACTTAGGCGGAGTGACCATCAAATTAACTGTCATTCCACCTTTTTTGTATGGATTGACAGCTCACTTCGCGTTCACTACACCTAAGTTTATACGGTGAGATGTTTGCAGAATCACACTGCAGTATATTACATGATCAATTTGATAATCCCGTCAAATTAACGAGTTAAATAGGGGTTGAAAGTTGGTCTGGAAGTTCGTTGTTTTTTTTTTTTTTAATTAAAAGTAAAAAATTGTAAGATTATTTCGTTCCCCTCAGACTCCGCATCGGGCGCCTGCCCACGTGGGCTAAGAAGAGCCTGGGCGACGACGCGGCGGCCGGAGAGTCGCCCGCACCCGAGCCGCCCGCGCGGGGCAAGTGGGCCACCAGGATCAACCCCAACACCGGTGATATATTTGTTTATTTAACACTTTAGCACGCAAATATTGCAAAGCGAATGTAGATAGGCCATCCTCTTTGTCAGGCGAGGCTATAACTCGTAACTGGATGCAGCGTGCAAGTGTCTTATATGGAACGATTGCCGATCTGACCTCTACAACCCAGTGACTTTAGAAATTATTTTGTTTTTCATCCCGTAACAACTGTAACTGTTCTGTATGGTGTTGGACGTAAAAGAATAGCACCATCCCATCACTTCCCGTGAGTGTCGTAAGAGGAGACTTACCAGAGAATGGGCAGCAGCATTCTCTTTACATTGCAACAACTACACTGCGATCGTCAACCTGGTATGCCAAGCGTGGCGATTCCCTTGGCCCATGTCTAGCAGTGGACGTCTTTCGGCTGATATTATGATGAACAAGGTTCGAATGATAAAGGAGAGATAATAAGATGTCTTGAATATGTAGGCACTCATCCAAAGATGGACCTCAAAAAGTGTAGCTCAACCTTCTTTCGATCCGTGCGGCTGGTAATACCCAAGCCCCTCATCAGTAACATACCAGATAAATGTCGGTGAAATGGCAGAGAAATACTTAGTTTAAAGCTTGTTTGTCATTGCGTTAACCGTTTGCTGTTAATCTAATAGAAATTGACTTAAAGCCCCAATTTAAATGACAAGTTAATTAATGTTTCACAGAAAAACGCGGCGACTCAGACGGATCTAAGGACAGTTCTCTAGACAGCGGCACTGACACACGATACATAGAGAACAGGAAAGATCAGACCAGCGTCAAGCAGGTTAGTGTCGTAGGTGTATGTGCATAGAGTGTGTTTTACTGCGCACTGCGCGGCTGTTAAGGCACGTCGAATTTTGGAAGAGTTCGGCTTTGTATAGCTTTGACTCTGTCACTCGTACTGTATGACCGTCTCTTTCTAAAGCTCGATATGACATTATAAGGAACGCGTATAGGATGTGTATTGTTTGGTAAACAAATATAGTGGTCTGAGATTAAAAATGGTGGTTAAATAATATACATATATTCGTTTCATATAAAGTACTTCCATCCGTCTTCTTATTATTTATCATATTTTGCAATTTATCATTTTTACACCCTCACAGTATATATATATATAGCATATCTTTGGAAATCTGTCAAATATAATTTGTCGTTGTAGACCTTTCAGAAACTGTGTGTAGTTAGAAACTCGTGATTGTTTACCAAATAATACATGTAAGGAAAATATACTGTAGAATATATAATTATGTGTGTCGATTGGTGACTTAGGGGAGATGCTTTATGCTTTAGTTAATGAAGCAGCTGGTTCTAGCTCAGAAACATAATCTAAAAGGTCTTGGTTAAGGTGACAGTGTTCATGAGAGCAATGGGATCAAGTCGAAAAAAAACTTGAAAAATGTTTACAATGTTACCTGAAATTGTTGGTGTTGAAGAACAGAATTTAACTGTCATCCCAGCTCGTGTTACTCAAGGACAATAAAGGAATTTTTCCAATTCGTCTCATTATCCCTTTAGTCACCATTTTATGTAAAACGCGTTGAATATTTTACAGCTAGTATTTGTGTTTTGGTTGGAATTCAAAATTGGATTTTTTCCTAGACAGAAAAATAATAATTCTATTTAGTCTCTCCGTTAGATTTTCAAAGAATATGTGACACGTATTTTTTGCTATTTGAAATCGATAAAAATTGATAAACCGCATCAGAGTTCATCAAGAGTGGGGGCTGGTGACGTCACATTTAAGCAAAAGTGTACTAAAATGTGACGTCACGCGAGTTTTCAACGCACTGCAACGTTTTAATTTTTAGTTCACGTGAAAAAAGAAAAAAATGCGTCTCCAATATTTTTTCGAAATCTATCTAACGGACTTATTACATTTGTTCAAGAGAATACCCAACAATCTTCGCAAAATAATGTCTCTGTCACTCATATGTACCCGTGTGATAGTCTCTTTATAGCTCGAAGTATTCAGCGTGTATTAGTTATTAACATAATATTATAATTGTATGTGTAATCACTCATACGGGTGATGGTTTGGTGTTGGTAGTTTGGTGACCGTGTCTTTTGTACAGTCGGCAGCAAAAGTTAAAGTTTTGTCTTAAATGTACTTTTATGAAGCAAAAGTAATGTTCACATAGCCTGCATTTTGCAATCTTTGAGTGGTTATAAGTAACCATGAATAAAAACAAATTTTACGAAATAATCAACTGTAAAAATACCTAAGTACATTAATGTTCACATAACTCGAAAACATGTAAAGATATTTTTTTCGCGGTCGCGAGATTGGGTCACAAAATAAAAGTTCAATCATATTGAGTACTTTCATCACCTGAAACATTGCCATTGTGCTAAAAGTCACCCTGTGTAATCTTGAAATATTTGCAGTTCTACCACTTGTTCAGATTACAAACTGTATGTTCTTTCGAAGTCTGTGAATACTGGCCTATCCTGAAACCATTGTTATAATTTTAAACATCCGCTCGAAAGCGTCGACTTTTGCTGGTGACTGTACTTTTATGTTAATATTCTTGTGAAGTATGGTGTAGTTTATGAATTAATTGTTGTTATTTTTTATGTTTATCGTCTTCCACTTAGATACGTACTTTTACGTGGTATTTATTAATTTTCAACGAAACTCCATTATACTTCACCTTTTTTTTCCTATTTTATAACATTTTTTCTTTATTTTTACATTTTGTGAATGGTTTAATTTATTTTTTTGTTTATTTTCCCCTGATGTCACACTATTAAAATTGGTCTTGGGTTTTTTCTCCTACTTTTTTTTTGTTTTTGACTTACAACCCCGCTTTTCTGAGCCAACTGGGGTGTTAAAATGAAAGGGTAAAATAAATAAAAAGATAAGCCATTCACTATGGTTGTGGTTAACTTTGACTAGAGGCCGAAATCGCTGAACTTATCGCAGCTGCCTCGCGTTGAAGCCTTGTTCAGGAATTTTGATGCGACCATGAGAAAGACATTCGATATACTCACGGTCTCGCCAAGGGTGGAAAAGGTTTTATTTCATTTTTTTTATTTGTCATGATTTGTTTTGTCCGCTTTTATGTCAATTTTTCGTAAAAAAAGGTCATCTTGTTACAGAAGTCATTTTTTGTTAGTCAAATGCAACTCATTCTTTTCGCATTTTGTTTTGTTTGCGCTTGTGTAATGTTTTGCTCAATACAGTGTTATTTTAGTTATTTCACAACGCAAATATTTGAGGTATGTCGAAGTAAAAGTTTTTGTTAATGTGGGACTAAATATGATAGCTATATTGTTTTGCCATATGTTATAAAACAATGAAGTTTCGCGTTTGGAGTCAGGTTGATATATTAAAAAAAAATGATCATAGTGTATTGCTGCAGACGACGATCGAATTTTTATTAAAGCTTGCATTTAATTAATAATTCACTTTAAAGCCGCTTCTATATTGCATGGTAATGGTACTGTACAGTCAGCGTCAAAAATATGCAGTTAAACAGATTCTGATCAGTAACCACTCAGAAAAATTAACTAAACATAATAATTATAACAGCCGCACGGTTCGATCTTTAAGGTTAAGCAACGCTTGCCGAGGTTGGCCTCCGTGCCTCGGAAAGCACGTTAAGCCGTTGGTCCCGGCTGTCATTTGTAGATCTCTAGCAGTCGTTACGGATAGTCAGAAGCCAGAAAATCTGTCATCAGTCTTACCAAGGAGTACCGTGTTACCCAGTTAATGGGTTGTGGAGCATGGGTTGTTCAGCTGATTCCGGTTTGACTGGAAGCCGACCCCAATATAATTGGGAAAAGGCTAGGCAGATGATGATGAATTATTTCAATTATACATGAGTGATTCAGAGTTAGTTACTGTAATTCTGTCAGGAGTGTTACACAATTGAAATAAGGTTCACATTTTAACTGACTTCAGGAGGAGGTTCTCAATTCGACTGTGTTTTTTTTTTTGTTTGTTTTGCGATCATTCCGTCAATTTTATGAATGGATTTTGATGATTCTTTTTTTATTCAAAAGCCTATACTCCTGAGGTGATCCCTTTGGCACAAAGTCAGAATTTGATGATAGGATCCCAGGGAAATCGAGGGCAACCCTCAAATTTCAAAGGCACATACTTATAATTTTTTTTCTTACTTGTTCTGAATATGTGGATTAGTTCGTTATTACATTATTTCATTTCTGACTGTACTGCATGGTGTTCGCACGTATCTTTGCTACATTTGTGTGTGCTTCTGTATGTCCGCTGTAACTATTTGTAATTATTAATGTTTTTTTATGATTCCGTCAAGAAATTTGGTAAATAAAAATATTGTTTTTTTGTTTTCAAGTAAAAATGAAGAAGTTGAATATCAAGTTAATTTAGAATTTACTTAATTAAATGATTAGTTGAAAGTGTTTCTGACAGAATCATAATTTTATCTACACGCAGTTTTATTTTTGCATGTGTGATGATCATGAAGAATAATTATACGTTGCCCCTTCTTGAATAATAATGAATAATAAACTACATTTTTAAATATGCCATTCAATTTGATGGTCTTTAACTTGTTAGTTTTTACTTTGAACGTTACTTTACAGATATTTTTTCTTTATTACATAAAACCGTTTTAAACTTACAAAAATAACGAACCAGTAACTCTGCGTAAACATACCTTAAAACGGGGTGGATAGAAATGCAAGGGTGAATAAAAACGTAACTTTTATTGGGATTTTCACATAAATACCATATTAATCGTTTCTCACAAAGCGTCCATTTAAAATAAAATAACTGATAAAAAAATTGGAGTTCTTCATTGCTGCAAACAATATTTAAATAACGCGAAAATTCCAATCAAAGTTTCGTTTTTATTCGCCCCATCATTTCTATCCACCCCGGTTTACCCGGTAATTATTCTTCATTCTAACATGTTTGTATATCACACATATTTAAGTTATATTATGTTTGTCAACGTTAGGTTACGATTAATTTGTCGAAAAGTCGCGCGACTGAGACGCGGACGCGACACCACACCGACGACTCGTCGCTCGGCAGTTTCAAATACGAGGTGCGCTTCATTTTTGTTTTTTTTTTTTTAATTTTTGTGTCTTATTATTTGTTGGTAGATAAACTTTTTGTTTTTAACGCACGCTTGCTCCATAAATCAGTAAATATACATATTTAGTGCTTAACATAATTATGTATTTCAATACTAGTAGCTTCGCTCAAGACACCATTCGCGTAATTTAATTACTTTGCTTGCGTAACTCGCAATCCGTATTCCTTTTTGGATTCAGTTCAAGAGCCGTATTACGAAGATTTGATTCCGTCATGATTCCAGTTCGAAAAAATAATGAAATGAGTTCTTGTAATTTTGCTCAAAAGTATTTGGCCATCCAGGAAAAAGTGTTTTGTAAAATGTCGAATAAATGAAACGACGTCATAGTACGTTTATTTATTTATTAGCAATTGGTCCCGGCTGTCATTTGTAGATCTTTGGCAGTCGTTACGGATTGTCAGAAGCCAGTAAATCTGACTCCAGTCTAGCAAATTACTACCGTGTTACCCAGTTAATGGGTTGTGGAGGTCTGGTAGGCAGCCGCTCCACGTAAAATACTGGTATTCAGCTGAATCCGGTTTGACTGGAACCCGACCTCAATGTTTAGTGTTTTTAACGACGGCCGCACTGCTTTGGCATATCTAAATGCAGGTGGTCAAATACTTTTGGTCGGTTGTATATTGAGATCACTCACCTACCACAGTATAGTCTTTATAACCCAAAGGTTGGTAGAGAATGCCTTGACGCATTAAGTCCGCCCATGTACCACTATTGTACATAAAGTTTAAATAAATAAATAAAACAACGATTTTCAGAAACTAAAGTAAAGCGCTAAAGCATATATTTAGTGATTTGTGGTTCAAACAGGTCTAAATATAAAAGTTCGTTAAACAAAATCTATTTAGTCCTTCAAAGAGGTTATAATAAATATTGGACACGTATTCTTTTCTAAATCTAACAAATCAAATATGGCAAAAATAAAAACGTATAAAAGTTCAGGAGTTTACGTGACAAAATAAAAAATACGGGGTCCGATATTTTGTGGAGATCCAATGACGGAATAAATAGTTATTTTTTTATAGGACCTTATTAATATTGTCAGATTTCCATGTTTGTCCATTCCGTGGTTCAGCAACTCTGCCCCGCTGGCGATAGGAGCAGCGAGACATTCTTGCTGCTCTTGTCGCTAGCGTGGCACAACAGCTAAATTCATGTTTTTGACTGATCGACCGTGACTATTCAAAAGTGCCTGCAAATGATGTTTGAAAAAAAAAAGTTTTTGATTTTAACTTTGATTCTGACTTTAAATTTGATTTTGACTTGACTTTGATTGACTTTCACGCTGGCTTAAATTGTGACTTTCACTCTGACTTAAATTCTGACGTTCACTCTGACTTTCATTTTGACTTTAGGATCAGGAGTCGACGGAGCACGACGGCGACATCGAGGACATCTCGGACGGCGAGCGCACCTCGTCGTCAGAGCGCGGCAACCGCACCACCTACTACCCCGGCAACAACGACGATGAGACGCCCGGGTGAGTCCCACTTCACCATACCATGTCTCGAACATCACACCAATTAATTCCTACACGCGACGCGCAGATTGATGTGTGACGTGTCACAACGTGGTCTGGCATGTCACACACATGACACGAAAGTGTGTGAATGAGTTCATATTTAATGTATGCACCGATATCTGGATTAATCTCAAGATTCCAGTAGAATCACATCAGACGTGTACTCGGAAAGGCTAATAAAAACTTCCTTCGACAGCGAGTTCATGGTGAACGCGATGGACGCGGACGAGCTGCGCGAGTCCATGCGGCGCTCCAAGCGCTGGGCCGGCGACACGCGGCTCGAGCTGCCGCCGCCGCACGCCAAGCTGTCCGGCACGCCCGTGGACTCCGACGACGACGAGGTGTCCACGCCGTCCGGTGACAACACGGAGCGCAACCCGCTGTCCGGCTCGTGTGAGTCGCTGGACACGGCGGGTCGGCGCGAGAACTACCTCAAGTCCGCCTTCGACAGCCTCAGCGGCGCCGACATGGACGCCACGCTCACGCAAGGTAAGCACGCTTGATTTACTGATGTCGTAGATGGGCTCGCTTCGCTCGCTATATATTAAGAGCGCTCACTTCGCTCTCGTGGATAAACGTGCTCCAGTCGATCTCGACTCCTAAGAAGTGCTCACTTTAAACTAGTGGGAGGGTTAGTATCACTCGCCATTTTTAGCCTAGAACACAAGTACAAGATAAGTAAATGCAGCACGGATACGGGCTTGCACATTTCCCTGCTGCATTTGCTTGTCTTGCTTGTGGGAAGCGCGCTTCTCTCGCTTAACGCTTGGGTAGTAGGGTATTTGACCAAAAAACTCTAATTAGTCCGTAAAGTAAAGCACACGGACTGGATTAGGGTGTTGTTCTGGATTAGGTTAGGCACAGAAAGAAAGAAAGAAAAAGAGTTTATTTGCGCCAAGCATGACGCATATCAAAAACAAAATTAAAAAAAGTTATGCTAGTTGGGAAGATATGCGTTACATTCGCGCAAAACGGCCATCGCTCAGCAAGGGACTCATATGCGAGACAGAGCAACAGCGCTGGTTTTCAGCGACAACTGGCGTTGACAGAATGACGTCGATCAGGTGGTTCAGAGGATCGGGAGGCACAGCTGTGCGGAACTGAACTGCGAACTGGGGTTACGTCTACTTAATTTTTATTATTTGTCATGATAGGAGCCATGATCATGGCGACTAATAAAATATAGACAGTCATAATACTTTTGGCTTTGCGGATCGATTACTGCGCTAGTCTAACTAGTACTTGGGCACATGAAGTTTTTTTTTTGACTGAGTTCTTGACTGTCTATATTTTATTAGTCGCCATGATCATGGCGACTAATAAAATATAGACAGTCATAATACTTCTGGATTTGCGGATTGATTACTGCGCTAGTCTAACTAGTACTTGGGCACATGAAGTTTTTTTTTTATGTGTAACATCTTTCCTCTGGCTTTCCTGCCATCTGTGAGAGTGATTTCGTGAAATGGGACGGAAGTGTGTAACAGGAAGCCGAAAAAGCACGCGCTATTTGATTTGACCAATGAGTGCGCTCTCTTCGATTTGACCAATGAGTGCGCGCAGTGGTTGACTTGGCTGTCAGTTGGTACTTGTAATGTTAATGTTGCTTTTTACCATGGTGAGACGTCAGATGTTACACATCCTATGCGAATACTGTAAGACTGGCTCGTTTTTTTTTGTCTGCCTTTAGTTGTGTCCCATTGCTAAGCAAAGGTCTCCCCTTCCTCCTTCCTTTGTAGTTGTGTTGAAATCCAGTGGTTGTTACACACAAGATCCCCCGCAGGCAACACGTCGCTGTCGGCGCAGCACCTGTCGCGCGCGCCGGCCGCGCGGCCGAGCCCCGCGCCGCGCACGCCCTCCAAGCTGCTGGAGCCCGAGGCTGCCCGGCGGCGGGAGGAGCTCAACCGCCGCATCCTCGAGACCAGGAGGCAGCTCGAGAGTGTGAGTATTTTACTTTATTTGTAAACGGCTAGGTACTTTGGTTGGTCCTCAAATTTTGCGACACTTTCAATGGTATGACAATACAGGGTGTGTGTTTTTTTTTAAAAAAATGATGCAGTTTTAGTATCAAAATCAGGCTCGAGACTCCTTTCAGTCTTCAGTATTAATTGTTTCTTTTTATTTTACAAAGTGTCCTATGTGCCCTTACTAAATCAATATATTTTCATTCCCAATTTATGAATTCTTAATGGCTGAATATTTTAAAAGCCAATTTTAGGGGTTCCGACCTGATAGCGATATATTTATCAATATTATTTAGGTAATTATTAATATTATGTTCATCCTTTGGTTCCAGGTGGCTTTCCGCTCAAACCTGAAGTCGAGTCAGTCGACGACGGACCTGTCGTATATCCCCGAGAAGGACAGCTCGCGCCGCGGCCGGCCCGTCTCCATGGCCATCCCATCCAATTCCAGGCCTTACGGTATGACGCTTCAGCTCGCCTTACGCTTATCCTATGAAAAGTAAATTGAGCATTCAGCTGCAGTATTTGATACAAAAAAAAAAAGATTCGAAACGATAGAGAAAAGTAACTAGATGACCGAGCTTTGCTCTTTTTTGGTAAATGTTTTCTAAAAATGAAACTTAGCTAGATTGATTTATCCGAAACCTCCTGCATACTAAATTTCATGAAAATCGTTGGTGCCGTGTCCGAGATTCAGACTATATATACAATATATACAAGAATTTCTCGTTTAAAGGTATTACATAGAAAAATATGAAACTAATATTTTGATACTGCACAATCACACATCATGATCATTTTACTCAAAAACAAAATGTATACGAACTTACAGGAATAAGGAGTCATCGTACCACTGTTTTAACAAAATTTATTAAAAGTAAATACTAATAAGATTGTGACTGATAGTCCAGATGTTTAAATTACATTTTAAGAACTTTGCTCAATTTACCAATCATTCAGATTCCATTTTATAGAAATTAAGAAAATGTTACATCATTTATTGTTTACTAGAGTTCAGATACCCGGTATTATGAATGCTCAGTTTCTTTAAAAAATACAGTCAAAGGAATAATTTCAATTTAGCTACTGATCTTTGAGTCAAATTTTTCCAAAGCATATTTTTGTGCACAAACTTTGACTGTATTAAATGTGTGATTTCACTAACGTGTGACGTCATTAATTTTACTTAAAAACGCTTTACTATTGTCCTTAAAATAGCAACTCCATCCAAATACCAACCTTGGCAAGGATAGTTTACCATTATCACTCTTAAACTCACTTGTATCACTATGATTAATTTTATAACTGTGTTGTACCCTTTGTTGGAAATCCAAATATATGAAAAGCGTTTATAAGTAAACTAATCATTGCTAAATACTAACAAACACCGAAATTGTTTCCCTAACGCTGACCAGGAATATTGCCCTGTCCGGAAGAGAGCCTGGACAGTCTCAACTCAAACTACTTTGATAGTCTGAACCCTTACCTCGACTACCGGAACAAGAACCCTTACGCGATCCCCGCCAACTTGAACCATAAGATCATCCCCGACTATCTCGACAACGTGGTCCCGTACGTCCCCCCACACGCGAATATACCCACAACTCAGACTGATAGACGCAATATGCATTACGCTCCTTTCGATACTAAACCTGTGGTCTTCAAAGAACAGCTACCCCAAAAGCAACCCCTAGCCTTCACTGTCGACATGACGAAACCTGTCCAGTCTAAAGTCTTCAACCGCCTCTTTCCTGAAAAGGAACCACGCGAACCTAAACCACGGAATTTTACGTTGAATCTAACGAAAAATGAAGAGAAACCCGCTCCGCCCAAGTCTGTAAAACCAGCGCGGAGTATATTCAAGAATTATAAGTCTTGTCCTGTGTCACCGGTCTCTGAAGAGTGTAAATGGGCTGATAAAGCCAACCAGAAAAATCAGAAAAGTGATACGAACTCCTTAGATCCCAAAAAGAGGAATTCTTTAAGCTTCTTCGTAGGTTTTGATAACAAAAATCTTAGAGATAGCGGTAAAAGTATAGTTGATACTATAAAATCGGATACTGAAAAGATGATCGCTGAGATTACTAAGAAATATGGCGATTTGGATGAATACGACGTTGCAAGAGGACAGGATGACCTCGATTTAAAACCTACGAAAGAAAAAGATGATGGAAACTTCTCATCAGACTCCTTAGAAGACTGCAGTCTCAGCCAAGATGCAAGTTGTAAAAATAAATTATTCTCTAAGAAAGTTTGTAAAAAGCATACCAAGACTGTACCAAGACGAGCCGTGTCTAATTATGAAATCTACGGCAGTGAGAAGCCTGTAGTCCCTGCGAAGCCCGCTTACATAGCCAACCAGAAGAGCTCCACATTGCCTAGGAACATGCCGTCCAACCTCGACGATATCGACGAAGACTCGATGAAGTACAACTCGAACATGTATCGATGTCAAAGTGTTTTGACTAAGAGATGTGTCACCAGGTCTAACGAATCAGTACTGAGTGATAATTCCAATTGTTCTAGTATTTCTAATGAGATTTTCCTCAAATATGGCAATGAAGTAGCTTTCCAACAAGCGAAGTTTGACAGTAGCAGATACAATTTGAACGACTCACAGAACTGTTCGTACGAGAACATACATGACACTGAGTATTTAGAGAACCACAGACATAGTAGCGCTAGTTTCTTCTTGAATCAGAAGAAGTACATGAAGAACAGCTGCAGCCAGGAGTCCGTCCTGTCCGACGACTTCCTCGACAACGACAACCAGCTCTGTAGAACAAACTGCAACTCCTTAGAGAGCGTGCTATCTGATGACTCGGAGTGTACCAAAAGTGCGCCTCTAGAAATGTTGTTTGAAGGCGCAAAGCCGAAGAAACAACAAAAGAATCAGAGTATGCCACGGAATAGTAAAAGCTGTTATGAGTTTGATAACACGTCCAAAAGTTACGGCTCTAGTCCTAACAACGCTTATTTCGGTTACATGTATAACAATTATCTAGGCGATGCGTCCAGTCCGAACTACAGAGAGAGTAAACCTAACACTGTCACCACGAAACCGCAGCCACCTGAAAACAAAGTGTACGGTTTTGATGTGCCAGTCGACGGACATAAAACTGTCACAAGATCGAAAAGTCTATACGACTCATCAACGAAACAACCTCCACCAGCTAAGAATATTGCGTATTATTTCGACGGAAATAATATCCAGCAGTATAATAAAGAAAAGAAACTTAGCGATGAGATACCGAGGTTAAACAAGACTGACTACATGGTGAACGCTAGCAAATCCCTGCAGCCAAAATTCGCTGATAAGTACAAGAGCCAAATGGAAGGATGTGAAAAGAATGCGATGGTCAAATCTAAGAGTTGTAGCTTTGAGGTAGTCTTAGAACCGGCTTCAAAACCAAACCCCCTGAAAAATCTAATGGAAAAACGAAACTCACATGTTCAAAAGAATTTAGAGAAATTCGAAGAGCAAATAAGAAAGAATACGCAGACAAAAGTCAATAAAAATCAATTAAATAAAGAAAAATCGAACGGCAAATACAATAATGCTACTAAGAGCCTCGAAAGAGGTTCAGGCCAGAAGAACAACAATACTAAAATAACCATGGAGTTCGTTCCTCACAAGCCGCCCAAACCAATCAAAAGAACGTCTTCTGTCAAAATGAACAACAGACTGAAAGCGGGCATAGAGAAATCCGGTCTAACGTCATCGATATCGTCTCAGTACAAAGCGAAATTAGACGGCTTACATAACAAAAACTATTTAGCGAATAAGAAACCAGAAGATGCCAATTCTAACGTAGAACCGGATAACAGTGAGAAACATTTCGACGTGTTTGTCAAAGAAAAAGACGTGAATGAGAATAAGTCTGAAATTCAGATGGATAGCTTAGAAGTGTACGCGATGCAACGCATGGAGAGATTAAAACAAGTGAGCATGGATTCCCTCGATGTAGATGCGAATGACTTCGCCAAAGACTCCTTAGATTACTATGCTGAACAAGATAATAAACTATACGCAAAAACTGCTAAAGACCAACTCAATCTGAAACTTGCTAGAAACGATTTATCACGTCCTTCGCACAGCAGGCAAAGTGATACCAAAGAAAACATATCGCCAGAAATGAGCGATGAAATTAAAAAATACAAAAACATTGAAAGAAAAATAGAGATCATCAACAAATTGGTAGAAATGGAAGAGAAAAGAATTCTGCAAGAGAAAATACTCAAGGAATGGAGAATGAGACCTTTGAAAGCTAACATAAATGATGGGAAAGGAGTAGTTAAACTATTATCTAGGAAATTCGAGAAGTTAGCCACTAAACAATCATCAACCGTGCACAACTTTGCATCCCTCACTTTAGAAGAAGCCGACACAGATACTGACACTGCTTCGGATACTAAAGAAATCAAAAGAAATTTGAGTCTACCGGACATTTTAGATTCAGATCAAATTGGGGGCCTAGTGACCGTTGGAAGAGACATAACGAACGAAGCCGGGAACACGGGACCCGTGGAAGACGTCAAGCTAAACAACGCCGTACAAGCGGAAATAGGAACCCCACCAAAAAGTCTAAAACAAAGAGTTTACAACGAAATGGTAATACCAAAAACCGATGTCCATCTAGACAGCGAAAACTACGAATCGTCAACAACCAGCTCTAGTTGCACTAACTCTCCGAAAAGGCTACATTTTTACGGTTTTAGCAGACCGAAACCCCCTTTTAGAAAGATCATGAGAGGTCCTACCCCAAGATTGTGTATGGAAAACCGTCTTTTTCCGCATAAGATAAGGCCGGTGCTTTACGGTTCGCCTAGAGGTTCTTGTCTGGCGAGGAAGGTTCCCGTTCAGAACCCGGTCTTGCCATCGAAATTCTCGCCGACGCAAGGTTTGGGACTGCATGTGACAAGATATTTGATGTCGTTATGGTCCCTTTTATTTGCGAGAAAACATGTGGTTGTTTTTGGATTTTAAAGTATTGGCCGTAGATATTTTTGATGAAGTCGAGGTGAGAAACATTTTGTATTGTCATTGGAACTTAAAAGCGTCACGTCACGCGTCTTTTTACAATAATTACCATCACATCTACATCGTTTATTGCATTATTATAATTTAAGGATGGGTTCATTGGAACATTACCTTCGTTTGGAAGTCCGCTACAGTCGGTTAAAAATATCTAAGGTCAAAAACAAAAACCTAAAACTTGCACTGACCACAAAATAACGTGATATTTTGTGAATTCGCCCAAATTATTATCATTGGTTGTAAATTAAATATGCAAATATATATATATTTTTATATCGCACGGCAGATTCACGACATATCACTTGTCATCGCTTTTTATATTCTTTTTCAGGTTTTTTTTTTCAGCATGTTTTTTAAGCATATGCGGAGAATTAAACGCATGCATGCGTTTTATTTATTTTGATGTGTTGTTTGCTTTGTTATAGCAATCTGAATGGTTAGGTTATTATATTATTTGAATGCATACTAGTTCTTTGGCGAAAAAAAATGTAGAGTAATAGAGACCGTTTTAAATTTAACAGCCAGTGTGTTATATTAAAATTAGCGTAGTTTTATTTGACGTCTTTTAATCAACTGTCCATTTGTTAATACAGTTTCGAACTTATAGAAATATTAATTTATCCTTTTCCTTGGAAATGGTCAATGATTATAGCTTTAAAACTATATTATGTAGCAGGGAATAATACTAGACAAAAACAAACAAGATATCAACATTTGTTAATAGCTACAACCTGGAGGTCTTTTAGTCAAGAGTGAATAGGTTACTTCTAGGCAAGCGTTCTCCATCATCTACCACATTATTAGGTGAGATAGTGGTCAAACGCGTGCCTATCAATGTAAAACAAAACCGTTCAGCTCGCTATAACCGCATGTGATTGACCGCGCAGTCGTGTCGCCAGCGAGCCGCTCGCACGTGTCGGCGTCGGACCAGGAGGAGGGCCAGGGCATGCGGCGCGCCATCTCGCTCTCCGACCTGGCCGCCAAGCCCATGCCCGCGCCCAGGACACCGCAAGGTGCGTCTGCGGACAGGTTTCACAGACTTTGGTTGCGGTTAACTGGGTTTTGGTTGGGGTTAACTAGGTTTTGTTTGGGGTTAAGTGTGTATTAGACAGGTTTAACCGAGTTTGGTTGGGGTTAACTAGGTTTTGTTTGGGGTTAAGTGTGTATTAGACAGGTTTAACCGAGTTTGGTTGGGGTTAACTGGGTGCTGGTTGGATTAAACTGGGTTTTAAAAGGGTCTGGTGGCATTACATTGATCTACACCTTATTTCAGATCTAGATAAAAAAAATATAGTAAAAGACGTCGATTATAAAATACTTAGAATTTTATTATCGTTCTTGCAACAGAATTGATATAGTTTTAACATATCTTAATGGATGGTTCGTGGAATATACTAACATTAAATTAAGATGGTGTTGGATATTATACGTTTGATTGTGTCTGTCGCTCAAACTTGGAGTTGCTAGTTTCTTTCTTTATAGTCGTATCTTTAATTAACAATTTTAGTGACGCTATGTACACATTATTGATAAATTAACATGCTAAATCTTGCGCAAACCGGTACTGAAACTACAATGAATATTAAAAATTGGCTGACTGAAATATCAACAGCGAATTTACTTGACATCAGTTTGTCTGCCTGTCTATTTTTGTGTTCAGAACCCGGGTGTAAGCATGTATCTGTTGATATTCGGGAATTAACATTTGGTGTCTACTTTCTGTTTTGTTGAATTCGAAGCCGAACACTTTCTTTAAAAAAACACATTCACGGGGTAAGTAGTTTATTAGCTAAGGACGAGTGAGCAGGGTATTATACTACTTCTTAACTGCACTAAAAAACCTATCAACTAGAATCAGGGGTCGTCCTTATTGAAAGCGACCGTCGCGTTCATTTGTATGGTAAACCCTAACGCATCGTCGCGTAGATAGACAGCGCTTTTCAGTTTAGCCAAAGAAATGATCGCGACTATCGCGTTTTCGCGCAATGATCGCTTTCTATGAGGACGACACCTAAAGGTTTGTTCTTCGGTGTGTTATGTAGATCTGTTGGACTATTTTGACACGCACTATATATTAATCATATTTTTTTGCATGGCATGCAATTTAGTGTTGTAGAATTATTGTAGAATAACATAAGGTTTTATTAACGCAAAACTCATTGCTTTTTATGTAGAGCTGATTAACCTTTTATTGACTATTGTAGATAAATATTATAACTATAAATTAACCCCTTTCATTTAATACTTATTTAAGTTTTGTCCCTATTTCACCAAACTGTGTTAGTTAAAATGTAATGTTAAGGATATTCATGAATTGTTTTACATTTTAAGACAATACGGCAAATTTCTTAGCAGGACATTTATTTACTTACAAGGTATGGGAAAAGTGGCTCTTAAAGTAAGTTTGAATTATTGCAAGAAAGGGCGCAGATAAATGCCAAAAATACCAACCCACATACCATTTTAACATTTAGCACCCCCAAGTCCCCCAACGCATATTAAATTTATTCCGAGTAAACAGTGTAGTAGATCCGAAATTCGACTATTATTGTTCGAATAGTTTGATTTGAAATGTTTGATTAGTTTGAAGTAACTAAATTAATTTTAATTGAACGGGAGTCAAGTAAGAAGTGATGCCCCAGTGTTGCACTATGTCTTTAAAAAAATCATTGTTTATTAATGGCATACAAAAACTCTAAAACATTACTTGTGTACCCACACACCAACTAATCTCAGCTCCTTGTTTTATTCGAACCCGGGTACAGGGGGTACTGAGGATCTAGTGGTTAAATAATAACAGCCGCACTGGTCAATCTTCAAGGTTAAGCAACGCTTGCCGAGGTTGTTTGTGGATGGGTGACCGTCTTAACATATCGAGACTCTTCCGTGCCTCGGGAAGCACGTTAAACCGTTGGTCCCGGCTGTTATTTGTAGATCTCTAGCAGTCGTTACGGATAGTCAGAAGCCAGAAAATCTGTCATCAGTCATACCAAGGAGTACCGTGTTACCCAGTTAATGGGTTGTGGAGGTCTGGTAGGCAGCCGCTCCACGTAAAATACTGGTATTCAGCTGAATCCGGTTTGACTGGAAGCCGACCCCAATATAATTGGGAAAAGGCTAGGCAGATGATGCACAGAGGGTTACTGAGTTCTTGTACATTACGTTGATCGTTTTGTAACTTGCATCACTTATTAATTTTGTTATAACTCGTTATTAATGGTATTCGTCATACTTGGCGCATTTTTATTTATTTCCCTTGGTTGGTATGTACTGGCATAACTGCGACCACTCTCCTTCCTTCTCTAAGTGAGTCTTGCACCACAGGCACGTCGTCGAAGCCGGCGACCCCACAGAACGGCTCCAGCAGCAAGTCGCCGAGTAACTTCGTGCGGCCGGCGCCGCGGTACAACACCAAGTCCAATATGACCAGGAGCTCTAGCGTCGGAGTGCTGAACCAGGTAACATATACAAGACTTGCTGTTTTAGATTTCATCAAGTTCAGGCCCGAGAATCCTTTTAAGTATTTACGCTATTTCTTATAGATACCGATTTGGACATTCATGCTTAATTGAAAAAGTTACCCGGAATAAGATATTCCTATTATAATATAGCTTTACTTGAATTTACACTTAGAAATAATTCCAATCGATCGCCACCAGCTCCAGTATCAACTTTGAAGTTGTGTATTTAACGTTGATTTTTAAGTGAACATTTGTATTAAAAAGGTAAAAAATATGTAAATACATGGTATGCTTTTTTATGACAAAGAGTCTATGGTTTCAATTCTTGAGAACGGTGGAATCAAACCGGGTATTTTTTTTCGAATATTTAGAAAGAACGAAAGAATAATATTTATTAAGCACTTACATGGAAATAAAAAAATAAATGTAGGTATGCTAAGAACCAAGTGTGTGAATTTATTATAAGTCCGAGAAAGGTTCTTATGAGGAGAAAAATTGGAAAGATTTTTCTCCTCGATTTCTCTCCAAGCAGTTTGTATGGCAAAAGGTAAATGTTTAAAAATCACATTTACCTATTGCCATACAAACTGCTGTTAATCGTACTGTCACAGTCCAACCGCTTTTGACAGAAAGACATATGTCGGGTCAGCTAGTTCTGAATACAAACATCCTTCCACAGAGCGACTCGGAGTCGGACCCCGCGCCGTCGCGCGCGGCGGCGGGCCGGCCGCAGGGGCTCATGCGGCCCACCATCTCGTCCATGAACAAGGCGGCAGCCAACACGGCGCGCCGCCGGGGCCTGCCCAATGCCTACAGCGCAGGTCAGTACATACATACTCTTTACTGTTCACCTACATCGTAACATAATGCTAATACCACCCAACAATACCTTCGATACCACTTCCCTTCGAGGGATTAAGCTATGCTGCGCTGTGCTGGACTGACCTTAATAAAAGCACGTTGTTTTCTAAATATGCGATACGTTTTAAAGCATATCTTATTTCTAATAACGTGCAAGTTTTTAAAGAGCAGTATTTTGAATTTAAAGGTTGACTGGTAGAGAATGCTCCTTGTTGCGTTAAGTCCGCGTATGTACCATTACTGTGCTAACGTCAGCACAGCGTAACATAGCCTAATGCTGCTCTGCCACCCTGAATCTGATCCTGTAGTTTGAAGTATGTAGTTAGCGCACAGGTTACTAAAGACACCAAGCTCATAAAATATTGTTCTCTTTAAATTCACAAATTGAAATCGTACAGTCTAAGATTTACCACAATACGTCATATTTTAACTTGACACTGATTGGGACTCGAGTTATGCCAAATTATGCCAACCCACGTTTTTTAAGTTAAAAGTTAAACGCTTTTGAAGTTATTCTTTTGTGCTTGTCACGCAAAACGTCCTTTGTATTGGACGGCGCAAACACACTATGGCGTGACCTGCGAGTGATGTCACACGCAATTAGTACTGCATCTGATCATCACAGATTTTAAAACGCTTACAACTCTGTAATTTCTGTTTACGCGTCCTGCCCTTGCTAGTTGAAATGTAAAAAAAAAATCAAGCCAGAAATCTTATTGTGGGTTGAGTATCACGCTTTGGCATAACTATGCAGGCCTCTTACTAAGTATTCACTCGTGGGATCGAAGCCAGTAGAGGTAGGCACATTGACAGCATGAACCCACTTACCGAGCAGTGAGCCTGGCGGGCGGCGCGCACGAGGAGTCGAGCTCGGAGGCCGACGAGCGCAACAACGTCGACGTCGCCGCGCCGCGCCCGCGCGCCTCCTCCGTCGACCACACGCAGCGGAGGATCGGTGAGTGTCTCCATACCTAATGTTATACAATATCTTACAAAACCCTGTGATTCCTTAAAGGAGTGTATACTATACTTATAATAGGCTTACCATTAGTGAAGTTCAATGTGTGTGTGTGTGTTGCTTTGAAATTCGTAACGTTGGAAAAAAATAATTTAACATCTGCAGTTCATGACCTAGCGCAGTAGTGTGCGTGCGACTTTGTACGCGCAAATCTGTGTTTTTTTTTCGTTCCCGTATAGTCTATAGCATTCCTCATGAATGTGGCTATCATATACAAAAATAATTTTCCAAATCTGACTGGTAGTTCCAGAGATTAGCGCGTTCAAAGAAACAAATTCTTCAGATTTGTTATTAGTATAGATAGATTAAATATTTAAATTAGTATTTTTAATTGAAGATTTTCCAAATATGACTTACATAATTACCATCAGCAATCGACCGGGTTTTTGTTACATTCTGCATGTAGCTTGTCCGTTCACTCGAAGGTTTGGTACCATGTCAGCTGCCCGTCTTTAATAAATTCCTTAGAAAAGTGATCATGATATTTCTTGCCTGTTCATCCCCATAGGAATGTATGCTTGAAACGAGCACATTCAGATGGAGCAGAGTATGATGAGTGATGACCAAAGAAAGCTGAAGCCTCTTACCGTCAGGCGAGATTGTGGGCAAAAGAAGGCCCAGAATATATCAATCAGTAATTATAAATAAAAATGTTAAAGGAATATTTTGTCGGCCAATCAGTCAATGCTGAGTTTTTTTTAATTATTGACAGGATCGCGTTTGATGACCACAATCTCACCTGATGGTAAGCGATGATATGGTCGACGTTAGAGCACGCTTGCCTAGAAGTTACCTGTGCACTCTAGACCTCAAGAAGAAGTTCCAGCTATTCGAACTCTTAAGCCAGTCGAAATATTTTGTGTGCAACCCGTATTCAGAATTCTGCCTCATCAATGTCAAAAGCCTCGCTGCCTGTAATGTACGATTTCCACCGACCGGCCGAAGCGCATGAGCCGGCTACATTATAAAAAATATATTTAACTGCTTTATGGCCCTTCAATATCCTTGGATTCGTTGTAGAATGCGCTTCTATGCAGTCTGACGCGCGCCGCCGGCATGGGTATTGTCACCGCTCTGACTAGCAAATACCGTGCGTATTTTCATGGCTCTTAAACATAACTGGCGATATCCGAGTGTATTATTCTTCTCTGCCACCCCCTCGAGCATTCAAGACGTGTTTCTAACAGCACGTAACTTGTTGTGCAGGTCGCAGCGGCAGCGAGCGGGACCTGTCTGCGAAAGCGAGGGAGGTGACGGCGCGACTCACCGCCAACACTCGGCAGCGACCCAAGCAGGACGCGCCTGCGGAAGCTAACTGTAAGTCATTGTAGAGGTATACGGTACAAAGAATTAAGTCCTGCAAACCACCATTGATAAGGGAAAATCCTCCGACTGGACGGTTGTTGTGTCCGGTGGGCAACTGCCCGAGAATTGATATTCGGACCGTTGTATATGTTCAAATTGCACGGAAAACTCTTATACCGCGATGCAGGATTTCGTTAGTATAGTTCGTCGCTGTCGGAATAGATGGAGTTGCGGTTCTTTTTGTTGCCGTACAAATTTCGCTTCTTAGTTTTTCATGTGGCGGCATTGATGCCGCTACAGTACCTAGCCCTCTCACAACTAGGCTTTTTTTTTTTTTTAAGGATGGGAAATCATCAAATGACTTCTTCCGCTCTGGGCGGAGCGGAAGGGCGTGTCAGACTCTTACTGACTAAAACCCATCCGTGTTCCTTCTAAAGCCCTTTGCGTTCCAGGGCCGCGGTGACTCTTTCGAACAAATTCCGCAACCCTGGCAGCTCACAACTAGGCTGTCTCAGCTTCCAGGCTAACCGGATGTAGCTGAATTATATTTATTTATAGGAGATGGTGCATCTCTCTAGGTAACATCAGCCATGTTATTTGAACTACAGGGGGCGTTCTATGGGAAGTGTTGGTTATTATGCATTAGGAAAACCGCTTGCTTTTAAATGAAATAAAATTCATATTAAAAAAATAACAATATTGGCACAAAAGTGTATAGAACGCTGCGACAGTTCTTAAACGTGTTCACTGCTCGATTGGCACCAGTAACTGAAATCAGCGTCGCTCTAGACTCCGTCGAACGCCACTAGATGGCGTTGGCGTCCCCATTGTTCGTATTTCTGACATATTTATGTAGGTTGGTTCGTTTGGAGTTTTCTTTTCAAAGTGTACCTTTGATGTCGTTCCAGTGTCGTCGTCGCAGCTGTGCTCTGCGCTGACGGAGCAGCTGACGAAGACGGCCAGCAAGGTGGTGCAGCTGTACGCCAGCCTGCAGCGCGAGCCCGGCGCCGCCGCCGACATCAGCGGTGAGACCAGTCACGAGCTCAGGGTACAAGTCACAGAGCTCCCACACGATACTTATTTTCTGAGGGACAAATGTGTGTTACTAGTGTTAGAATGTACTTTGAACATACGCAAACCTGACACAAATAAATAAATACCTGCTCGCTTGGGACGACGGCCTTCAAAACCAAGATAGTACATACTAACACTACTCTATCCCACACATTATGTTATTCAGGAACTAAGTAAGGTCTGGTAAAAAAAAAAAAAAAAAGTAAGTTCTGGGGGCTCTGGGATCTTGCTCTATAGTTAGAAACTCCACGAAATACGTAATTCAACTTACGGTGCAAGTGTATGCTATAATCCGGTGATAGAGCATAAGGCTGGAAGTTTTTAAATAGTCACTGGCAAAGCGCTAGTTCTCTTCTTAACTATTTTGGACTGTCAACAGGTCTAGAAGCAGCCATCTTAGAGACGCAGAAGGTCCTACGCAGCGCGGTGACTCGCACGCAGAACGGAGAGCAGGCGCTCAGCAGCCTGTCGTCCACGGACGGCGAGTACCGCCTGCACGTGGACAGCACGCGCCACAAGCTGGAGCACCTCGTGTCCAAAGGTAAGCGGCGCACTGCTAGACATGAGCCTCTCCCAACTTCAGCCACAATACCTGGCTTTACGCTACCCGCATCCGGCCACCTATACTAGGTGTAGAAGGTGAAACCCTGTACTTGACAATTCAAAAGTACCTGATAATGGTTTATATGAAATAAATGCTTTGACTTTGACTTTGAAGTACAGCAACTGCGCCACTTACTTGCCATGATTCTTGGGGATGCAGAAAAACTCCTGATAGAAATATCCAATAATACTTAGGACCTGGGGTCCACTAGATTATAATTATAATATAGGCGTAATAGCACTCGTGGGTGCACTGTACACCTCTACCGTGCCCTTCGGGGAACCAGACGCAATGTTTCCTTACCAAAAGCTCGTTATCCACAGAGGCGACAAACGCGAGCAACCCCGCCATGTCGCTGATCGAGCAGTACTCCGACATCCTGCTCAACATGATGCAGAGCAAGATGGTGAACCAGTTCGCGCAGCCGCAGAGCTTGCCGCCCAACGCCGGCCCGCCCAACAGTGACAGCTAGTATTGAGCCTGAGTGTGTGTGACACTGCTGTGACCAACAGAACTGTGTGTGTGTGCGTGGAGAGATCTGCCGGATCGGTCTTGAGGCGTGACAGTTACACATGGGACGAGGTTTGGTTTGATCATATGGACCTGTAGGTAGAACTAGACCATGTGTGGAAGAATTGCCTTTAATGAAGATTCTGGAGTGCATAGTGTTAATGTGAAGAGTCAAGATCTAGTGTCGGTGATATATTGACTTTAATGTTTTGGCAGTACCATGCCCTCAGCGTTGAAATTTCGTCAAATTGTTAATGACCTCCAAGTAAGATAGAAACTTCAATTTTTAACCAAAATCTACTAGTAATAAACATTTTGTCGTTAAAAAAGGGACGAGATTGTTAAGAATTCTGTCCAATGTGGTAAAACGTCTGGATCGTCGATCCGAACGAAGTCAGCGTCGACACGAATAATTGATAACTTGTCGATAGCCTAAACGAGCATAAGATGAAGCCGTTAATTGTTAAAAAAGTGATATTTAAGTAACTTTAGTATTCATAAGTAGGTTGCGCATCGGTAACCTGTTACAACTGAAGGATATCAGGAAATCTGGTTCAGTAGGCGGCTGTTGAAATGGCACGTGGAACTTAAGGAAATGTTCGGCTTTGTATAGCGTCGTCTCGCTCACTCATATAGATGAGTCGCTTTCTTAAGCTCGACGGCTCATTCATGACTGTACTGAACCTCAAACGACATCATTATAAGTAACATGTAAATAACGTTTTTAAATTAAATATTATAGGAATATTGTCAATTTGAGTCCATTGTAAGGTCGCCGCGTTAGCGACTGAGCTGCCATCTTTACATTTAAACGTGAGTGAGCGCCATCTGTGTTCTCTGGTGTGTACTACAGGCGCAACAGTATTTCGAGCCATTCAGAAATTTTAGCCTCAAAACTTAAAATGTTTTGTGCGTTGTCTTTTCTTAAAACAACTTCGCTTCTGAATTCTCTGCCCTGATTCAAACTTCTACTTTTCGTTCATGGTGGACCAACTAATTATGATTCTTGGTGTTCTTGGTGAGGCCAATTGTCCACACATTCCTCTCTAACTCACTTTTAATGGTGACTTATCTATACTTCATTTACAATAACATAAAGAGTGTGGCCCACCCAGGCACAAGCTATTGAACCTTTCCTTCCAGTACTCAAAAGCAACTCAACTCATCCTGATAACGTTAAGGTTCATAAAAGCACTATTCGCTGTTTCCCTTTTTCTGTTTTTCCGTGTAATCCTCCTGAATCTCGCAACGAATTTTGATTCAGTTTTCAGTAACAGATAATCAAAGAAGGTGTGTGTAATTTGCACTCCTGCGCATCCGGCCGGCTAGTATTATACATTAGCTAAAAGCATCTTCTATCTCTAGTTTGTCTAGTGCAATAAAGTGAAGTTAGTACGATTTGTATCAAAACTAGCCCTTATATATAGACAACCCTGTTATCGGCAATTGGTTCCCAAATAATACTAGTCAGACTTTGACAGAACTTTTTTTTACGAAAAAAGTTTCTGGATAAAATCTGCGTTACGTATTTTAACCAAATATTACACAAATCAATTTATTCGGGGGAATTAGACAATAGGCTGGCAACATTGTCTAATTTCCTATCATTGGTTTGGAAAATCTATTCAATTTTAATTTATATCTAATGTTATTAGCAGACTTGATCTGGCTTTATTTGCCTCGTCAGTAAAAAAGTCCAATATTACAACGATTGCATTTTAAATATCCATTCCAAAAGTTGACAAAAACATTAAAAATAATTTACCAACTCTGTATACTAATCTGTTGCCACACAATATCGATTTGTGCATTTATTAATTTATTAAAAACTTTGTCAATTTATATGTTACAATCTACAAATGATAAAAAGTCAGTCATATTATAACTAAATCAAGATGAAATCTTATGTCATAACTTCCTACATTAAATGCTTACTTACGTCTTACAAACATTTCAAATGTTTTATCGAAATTTTCCGTCGCATTTTTAATAACTTCTTGATTTTTTTCTTAAAAAAACATCTTCTAAATTATTTACCATTTTATATTTAAAAAAAAATTGTTAAAAGACCACAGAAGAGTTTTTTAGAAATAAAACTTCTTTAAATATGTCTTTTTGATCATTATTGTAAAATGAATGATTAAATATTTAATTATGTATGTAAAAACGATTTGTTTGATTAATGACTGAATATAACCATTCCTTGAAGATATTAAGTCGAATTGTGTTTAAATACTCTACCTACACGTAAATATGAAAATCATGATTTCAAAAAATTATGAAAAGAGTCGTGATTTTTTAAACTTGGTGTTGGCTAATGTTGAGTTTCTCCAAAGAGCAAATCTCTTACGACAACGTCAAGATATGGCCTATAAAACCAGAAAGGATAGGAAAAAATAAGAAATCGTAAAACCAATCACAATTTCGAAGTCCAATGTATGAAACGGTATAATTTAAGTTGTGTGTGTAACGAAAATGTCACAAAACGCGTTTAGTGCTACAGTCAATGTTACAATTTACCTCTATTTTGTAATTACTACTTGTTATTGAAATGTAACTTGGCTCTGGTATGCATAAACACGTATATTTAATGTAGAACAATGTATGTGAGGTCTTGTTAGCGACTAATATACGCGTCCAAAGAAAAATGTATCAATAATTTCTTAAGACTTATCTATAATCTAATACTGTCGCCAAATGCGTTACTTTTTAGTTTGTAACGTCCTACTTTACAAGCAGAGACCATTCATTATTAAGATATGGGATAAATTTAGTAAACCCATATTTTGCCACAAAGTGAGTATAAAATGCTTTGTTTACTTGACTTATAAATATGGTGGTATTTTAATTATTTTGAAGTTACAAAAGCATTTGACGAAGTATTAGTTTTATGTTTAATAAAATAAAAAAGTCGCTTCCAACTCCCGTTTTCGTTTTGTAAATAAATAATTAATAGTGACTCAATTTAGTGATGAACGCTCATATACTGCGGTGATGAAGATCGTCTAGTTATTAACTTTTATTTAATGTTCAATTGTATTGCCATCTGTGGAAAAGACTAATTTTAATACTATTATAAATAATTTCTAAGTTTATAATTTTTCTTGTAATTTTTAAGTAAGTGGACTCTATATTTTGTTTTCTTTTGTATAGCAACAAAGCACTAATTTTTAATTTAGGCGAAATAAAATTATATTGAATTTATTTTTTGGTTATTTTTTTTTTGTTTTCTTGTTTTTGCATGTCTCGGCTGCGTTCATAGTCTTCCCACATTACGCATGACTCTTAAATGATTATAATTTTATTCTTAGCACAAAAACCACTCTTTAATTAAGGCACGTATTTATTTATTTAATTAAACTTTATGCAAACGTAAACATGTCGATATTAGGTCTATCTCTATATAACAAGTGATATTACCTGGATTTGAATGGAAAAATTAGAATAACCACTAATTACCGATCATACATGCTTGTTGCAAATAAAATATTCTTATTCTTATTCTTGCTACCTACAGTATGTCAATTTGAATAATATGGCAAATCGAGACTTAAGAAAAGTTTCAGCTTTGTAGAGCGTTGTCTCTGTCAGTCTTGTGTGATGGAGTCTCTTTCTAAAACCCGATGTGTCATATTAACATAGCCTGGGTGTTGTTGTCTTTATAATCGTGTTATGTTTTTTTTTATTTTTTTATTAGTGTTATAATAGTCACAGTTTTTGTACTGGGTAGTGTATAAATTAATATTGTAATAATAGTCATATCTGAATTTGTCTAAAATAATTAATTTGATGGAACTGGAAAGAAGTAAAGGAATGGGGAGAAACAATGACCTGATTTTTGGAAGCCACACACTCAAAAAACTAACCGGCTTTCAAACGAATGTATTTTTTTTGATTGGCTGTCGTTATTTCACTTTACTAACCACAGCAATTAAGTTTAGCTTGACATTTTGTTAGATAATAACTTGTGTTGAGCCTTTCAGCAAGGGGTATTCGGGTGGTAAACTTGTACATACATACGTCATCTTATGAATTAAATATAAGTAGGTACCCTAAAATTATATCTACATAAGTTATGTAGATGAATTTCAAAATAAGCTTTTGTTAGGCAACCAAGATTCAGTAGTCAGAATATTAAAGAAAAAGATCTGCTTACTAAGACCAATTCCGTCATGATTCCGCTGTAAGAAAGGGATAGTACTATTCGTCCGTATAGCCCCGTCTCTCTCACAACGGAATCGTAAGTGCATTGGTACATCATAGTAGGGGTCAAATTAAATTGCAAAGAAGTGATATGATTGCGCCTGTAGTTGAATATTCAAATTCAACAAGACAAAATGTCTCTTTTAGTAAGATTATAATGTTAAGCGTTAACTATTTTCACATAATACTTAAGGTATAATAATGAACATGTTCACATGCAATTGAGTCTAACTTCCCATTGCTGATTGCGTACCTAACAAACCTCTTCTTGGTCAATAAGGAGCATTCTCCCTTGCAAGTTAAACACGAGTAGTATAACTAAACGCTAGCGTTTGTGAAAGGGGCGGTCATAAAAATTGGGAGCGACTCGACTCGAGTCTCAGTGCAGACTACAAGCTTGCCGGACCGTACGATAGGTCACTTTCATTCCATTGCGCAAAAGAGATGGTGCCATTTGTCCTATATAGCTCTGTCTCAGTCACACACTGGAACAATGATCACGTTGACATAGTACGGCTCCGTTGTCGTTCGTATCGCCTCGCCGCATCAGTGCATGTCTAGCGTAGCCTAAGCCTTTTCGTACTTCAGGAGGTACTGAAGTCCGTTTAACTAAATATTCACCGTCTTATCCCAAAGACATCGTTTTAAGATGACATACAGAAAGATATTTTCATAGTAATCAAATAATTTTTATATTATATCTACATAAAAACACATAGGTACGCTTTAGGAGGCAAATACATCATTAATCCATATACACGCTTCGCCATTTTGAATTAATGTAATTAACAAAATGGCCGCCCATTTTGGCGGGAATTCTTGTTCTAGATTATAATGTACAGTAGTAAGTCATACATTTTTATGAGAAATAATAAAAAAAAAATACACAAAAAATGTCTTTCGTTTTATTTATTTCGGTAACTTCCTTATTCTTACAAAACCTGAAAGATTTATCTACACCCGGATTCCGGAAAGAAATGATCGAAGCGTCACAAATTATTCGGTTGACATAAAAATTCGTTCAACCAATTACTTACATATTTTTTAATTAATTGTGCGATAATTTCCTTTCCAGAAACTGGACCTTAGCCTATGTTAATACCTACGTACCTATGCACGTAGGTCTTGCACGTAAACAGGGCTACCTAGGTTCATCATCGCAGTCCTGTATAACATTGAAGTCGTAGGAGTTCCTCTTGAGGACGCCCGCGCGGACCAGCAGCTCGAACACCGGCCGACGGCGCGCGGAGCGCTGGCGATAGCTCGTGGAGCGAACCTCTGCGAACATCAACAATATCGCTATTTAAGAACGCCATTGTCACGTATACATGACAAGCAAGCGCGTGCCGTGTACGCCAAACGTCACAAATATGTGACAAGTTGTACGGCGAATTTGTTGCTTGGTGTCGGGGGCACGCCGATGCGTTTATGCTCTGGCGTTCAAAAGGTTAATTCACTATTATGAGTAGGCCACAGTTAATCTATAGTAGGCCTTGTTGAAAACTCTTAGGAAAAAACATTAAAAGATCAATTTCACAAAAAAAGGAATGTTACGTGATGCGCGAAAATTGACGTTTTGACAAACGTCAATCCTGCTACATCACATGGGGGCAAGACTGATATGTCATCACCATAAAATCAGACATATTAACGTTACCCTTGTTAAAAGAAACACTACCCAGTAGTCTAGTGATTGGATGCACGGTTTCTGAGCGCGAAGTTCTGAGTTTGCAGATTCCCAGGTTTAGCTACGTACACGATATTAGGTTTGCTATACTGCGAGGTTAAATAGGTTAGGAATATTTGGTTGAACATCTTACTTGAGGGCTGCAAAGGTCTGGTAACAGATTGGGGTCCAAACTCGTACAGTATTTGGAAGTCTGCATGATTGCCGAGACGAAAGCCGAAACCAAAGCGATGGTCATTCCCTGAAAAACAAGGATAATGAACGAAATTACAGTACCTATCTATAAATCTTTATAATACGGTCCTATAGAGATGTCTGTCTGACATATCGCTGAAATTGACCTTTTTAGTGCAGCCGTGAGACGCACACTTAGTTTTTGGCATAACTACCTTTTTCTTGTTATTTTTACCGTGCGTGATGAAACACGCACGGTAAAAATAGTAGTAGGTAGTACCTGTGCTAAATAAATTTTATTCTTTCTTTCTTTCTTAGATGGGTAAAGGATGTATGTAGGGTTTAGACGTATTGTACTATGAAGAATATTTTAATGTAGAACAACCTATTAAATCACTTGACATGAATTTTTAAAATCAATTAGCAAATGGTCTTAATTGGTGTTGACCTTTCAGAAACACGGATGCCCTAAGTCATGCAGGTTATTTACCTTTAGTGATCGGTGGAGCGAATCCATAGATAGCCGCAAACCCCGCAGGAACGTCCTCCGGTATCACCAGAAAAAATACAGCTCTACATGGAATACCTGTGGATTTAATTATAATTATGCCTTGCTGATCATGTGTCATGCTCGCAAGCGCGTCTGGTCCTGAGTTCGATTCCCAGGTAAGATAAAGTGTTGAGGGATTCCGGGTACTTTTCATCAGTAGCCCGGAGTAGGAGTAGGGAAGGAGGTGGAGTTCTGAGTAGGGAATGGCAGAAGGCTCGTCCTTAACCTTTTGAGAGCATAAACGCATCGTCGTGCCCCCGACGCCAAGCCACAAATTCGCCGTACATTTTGTCACATATTTGTGACGTTTGGCGTACAGGACACGCGCTTGCTTGTCACGTATACGTGACAATGGCGTTCAAAAGGTTAAAGATATATTGTTTTTGTTTTTTTGTAAAGAAGAACCTATTGTAGCTACAGGCTACAGGGGCGTTACTATCATTTCTAATACCATCATGCTAAAAGGAATAGTGCTGTGTCCTGTAGCTCCGTATCTCTATCGAATCATTATGACTTTAAGTCGTCACAATAAGTACCTACCCAGATGAGATGTTATACCTATGTTGAAGTATTAAAAGTAGTAGATAGGTAGGTACTTACTGTTTAAAATCACAATAAACCACAGACAGAAGTTTTTGTACATTGTCAAAATATTAAGTTATTATTTGGATAAACGTGAAACAGGTTGTATCTAAACAAACGCGCAAGAACAAATGCTCGAACAATATGCCAGGAATGATCATTTAGCTGTACTTACCAATGGCATTGTTTAAATATTCTCACAGTAATTGTGTATTAACTGATCAATCATGCACCTAAACGCTTAGATACCTATGTTTAGGGAATTTCGTAACCTTGGTTGCTACCTACCTAAAACTTTTTTAAAGCCAGCAGTTATTTCTTTCAATCAATCATTCAAGACAATCAGAAGTTAAAAGTTTTGAGTATGAATGTGAAGGAGCAAATGGCTACCTAAATTGATAGAATAATAAGTTTGATTAGGTAGTACATAGATTTATTTATTTAAACTTTATGTACAATAGTGGTACATGGGCGGACTTAATGCATCAAGGCATTCTCTACCAGTCAACCTTTGAGTTATAAAGACTATACTGTGGTAGGTGTATAATAAATAAAAATAAGATTCAAATTGAATTTTAACATTTCGGAAAGAATATACTAATAATATATATAATACTAATAAAATACATATATATGCTAAAATAATAAACTAATAAATATGATATATAATAATCATCCCGATTAAGAGAGTTCATAGTAATCATGACGAAGAATGACAAGCTTTTAAGTAGTGTTTTCGGATTTTACGCTTAAAGGAAAATTTTGACTCCGCCTTCTTATCCTCATAGATATAAGTATAACACAACTCTCTTACCTGTATTAGTAAGTACCTACTTTGGTAGTATTCGGTCCGTTGTGCATGGGGTCTGGGCTAGGGTTGCCATCCGTCTGGACTTACCCGGATTTGTCCTGCTTTGGGGGGCGTCCGGGGACCATCCAGGCAGGGTTTTCAAAAAGGGTCCGGGTTTTCGGTTGTGTCTGAGGAAATAACTCAATTTCACCCAAATGTCCGAGGTTTTTAAAGATTTATTTGTTAACCCCGATAAGAGCCAGGCGTTTCTCTTTACAAAACCGCGGCATAAACCCCCTCCTCGTCCGATCACCATGTATAGAAAGCCGATACCCTGGGAGAAGCAAGCCAAATACCTGGGGGTAATCTTGGACAGCCCTCACCTTCGCTGAGCCCGTTCTCGCGCTGCTTTCGCTCAGGGAAGGCTCCACTTTATCACGACCGCCCGTAGCTGTTTGTCACTCAGGTGCTCCAAAACCGATTCCTCCGTAAAATCACGGGGGCCCCCTACTATGTCCGCAATGAGACTACATGTAGACCTTAAATTGCCCACCATACAGCAGTTCATGAACGCATAGTAAAACGTTTCTTCGACACTGCTGTTAAACACTGTAACCCCCTTATACCCTCGTCACGCCCGATGACTCCACCACTCTCCTCCAGGAAAGCCGCAAAGAGACCAGCACTCTACGCAAACCACGACCGCCGACCTTCCGCCCTCGCCGCCGAGGCCTGCCGCGAGATCTCCGTCAATATCCGCCACTGAGCCTGTAGTTCTAAATTCATCCCTAAACAATAATCCTAGTTCGATCCAGCCCGTCCCTAGCTGTCCTCCCCCCAGGGACGCCCTAAGCCGAGGTCCGTATCACACAGGGGGTGCCCTTAGCGTGTTGTCGCTTAGTTGTAAGTTTTTTATAAGCCCTGGCTGGAGGCTTTAATATTTATGACCACCACAGGGAAGCCCGGTTAAGCAGTCGACAATCTCAAAGGTTGAATTGCGATACGCAACACAAAAAATAAAAAAAATATTTATTTGTCCGGCCTCGGCAAATTAGGTGATGCCCTACCTGGCTAACATGGCCAGCTTGGCTACAGACTTCGCAGAGCGACCTCACTATTCAAAGGATTTGTGGACGTTGAGAAGCCAAAGCCTCGCAGTCGAGGATGACGTGGCCCTGCAAAATGGGCCGCCTGTGGCGCTTATGTTAAAGAGATGTTTGTTTAGGGGGCAAGGCATAGCCTGTAACTGTCCCTATTATTATTCTTTCTGAGGTTATTTCTACATAGTCTGAGAAATCATTTAGTCGGTTGCAGGTATAAACTTTGGTCCAGGGTTGCGGAATCTGTTCGAAAGAGTCACCGCGGCCCTGGAACGCAAAGGGCTTTAGAAGGAACACGGATGGGTTTTACTCAGTAAGAGTCTGACACGCCCTTCCGCTCCACCCAGAGCGGAAGAAGTCATTTGATGATTTCACATCCTTAAAAAAAAAAAAAAAAAGAAAAAGTATAAACTTTGGTACAGCCTTTTTTTGACTTCTAGTCTAGTTCTTTCTTAAAGTTCTGTTGATCTGGTGTATTGTTTTACGAAACTAGTAAGTGGGAGCGGCATAGCACTAGTTACCGTCTCGGAACCTCTATTCTCAAGTTCCCCGTTCCCTGTGCCCCTTGATTGTGACTAAGTTGCGAATGCGAACGTTGCTTGAAAATTAGTAGAATTGGCACTCAGATACAAAATTGAATAAGCCATGGCTGTGGCCCTGTGGTGTCTTTGGCGACAACACGTAGGTATGGTTATTGTAACAGATTAGCTTAGGCGGCTTTCTTGTCTCTTTCAACCCGGGAAAATCAGAGTCTTTTGCACTAAGTCAGGAGTAAATTCTAGGCAAGCGTGCTCCATCATCGACGACACCATTGCTTTCCATCAGGTAAGATTGTGGTCAAACGCGAGCCTATCCTAACGAATATCATAAATGCGAAAGTGAATTTGTTTGTAAGTATATTTATTTATTTTAACTTTATGTACAATAGTGGTACATGGGCGGACTTAATGCATCAAGGTATTTTATACCAGTCAACCTTTAACCAGTTACTTAACCTTTATTTGTGCACTTACAGCGCTGAACCGATGTTGATGAATTTTGGTAAAAAGCTGTCCGAGAGATGGAAGCCTGGTGACGGGTGTACTTTTTTGACAGCGAAGGCGCGGACAAAATAAATATAAAATAGTACTTAATAATAAAAAATAAAACAACAGAACTCTAACCTAACCCGATTTATTACAAAAGTATAAAAGAGGCAGCTGAATCCTCAGTCCAGGTCGACGTTGGACAGGTCTTCTGTGATCTTCTTGACTTCTTCCTCGCTTCTCTTCTGCGTCGCGCCGCTGGCAGCCATCTTCTTCGCGACCTCGCTCTTCAGCTTGTATAACCTCTTCAAGTCTTCTAGAACCTGGAAATGGAAAAAGATAGCATTGACTCCGACAGATTTAAACTCAAAAACTGACAAAGTGCCACAATTTTTTTTCCATGATGGCGTCAATCTCTCTCTAGTCGTCTCGGATTGCTGTAGGTAGGTACCATCGGACTATGAGAGAGACTTAAGGGGAGTTAAAAGGTTCAAATGATATAGCCTTTGGACAAAAGGTAAGGCAAATAGACAGCGCAGGCTTAGTAATAGAGTACTGTGGTCTTAGGACGTAACGCTATAGAGTAAATTAAAAAACTTGCAGTTAGCCCAGCTCTGGTAATACTCTACCCGATGTTTACCTACGGAACCCTTCAAAGCGTCACAGAAAAGACTCCACATAATATAAATTTCGCCATTTCAACGATAGATCTTCTAGTAAATAGCGTCATTCACCTTCTGCGGAAGGTTCCCTGGCTTCGGCTGGTGGATCTCGTACTCTCCGTTGTCGTTCTTCACCAGTTCCACCATGGAATCCTCTAGATTGGGCACCTCTCCCGGCTTGGGCAGCATGTTCTGCGACACCTTCGGAGGGAACTTCATCTTTTGCGCCCAGTTCTGGAGGTACTTGCTGCCATCCGAAGGGAGGTACTGGAAAATGAAGGTAAGCAAGGAATCAAGTTAACTGCCACGTAGGATGAGCATGGAGAGGTGCACGGTTCACTTGTTTCCTAGGTGCAGGGCGTAACATGGTCGTGGCGAACAGTGCACGACCCCGTCTTCGAGTAATGTGGAAGCGCCGTTAAAGGCAATCACACAGGGTGTCAGGGACGACGTCCAACAGAATCAAACTTTGTCTTATATACATTGTGTTATAAATATTAATAGCACGTGACGTAGGTCTCAGGCTTATTGCTGTCTGATTATGTTGTGACGGAAATTATCGACTACTATATATTTGGTGCAGTGGTCGCTAACGCAACTGCAGAGCATGGGGTTCTAAACGCAGAAAAGTCAAAACGTTGTGAGTTTTCCACAATGTCTGGATCTGAGCCCGTTTGTTACCAATAGTATCGCTCATGGCAATAACTCGTAGAGCCGACAATGTTAAACCATTTTCAAATTATTATAAACTAGCTTGTGCCAGCGGCTTCGCTGCCGGAGGGGCGACATTTATCCCAAGGGCACATACTCCCGATATGAAAAGCCTAGCCTAAGGCCAAACACTTTTTCCTATTCCTGGATCTTCTTTTTCTTTCTTTTTATTTGGATTCTGGATTTCGTCTACCCTTGTCCCAAGTTTAATTCAAATGCATACCGACAGTTATTTTCGCATTTAAAATGGAAGTATGGATTTGTATTTATTTACCTTATCCTTATTCTTGCTGTACTTGGCAGGCGGCGGCGAGTTCGCTTGTCGCTTAGCATTGGAAGAAGTCGACTGGAAGCCTTGGCCAGCTGTGAAAGTAAAGACAAATTATGTTAATCATTACGTAAACGCAGTTAAACGAATGGCCCGTTGGCGTCACTTCCGGTAATAACTGACGTCAGTTGAGGCCAGCATACATGGTCAAATCTACATTGAGATCCGTCCGAGCTGACCAAAATTAATTTCGCCCGTGTGTGGCTATGATTTTATGGCCGGGAGAATGGCCACCTATCAAAGAGTGGAGAGACCACTGACCACTGTGAAACTGCAGCCGGTCAGAACGATCTGAGGTTGATTCGCTCAGACTCATCTCTCAAAGAATTGTGAATTGATGATATCTAACTTGAAGAAGAGACAGTCTATAGTTTTGCAACAGGCTTACTTAACTTAGAATCACTGGAAGCGGCGCCAAAGGGGGCGTCATAAATGTGTGATGTAACTTACTCAACTGCTGAGTATTAGTCTGCGGTCCCAGCTCGAGCATGACTTGGAAGTCGGCGTGATTGCCGAAAGCGAAGCCGAAGCCGACGCGAGAGTCTGTGCCTGAAATCATTTCATAATTGGTCAGTACAGTCCAACTTTTCTAATTAGACAATCATGGCCTCCTCTCTGGGAGAGGGAGTGAGCCAGTAGCGTAGCTATGGGGGCGTGTGGGGGGTGCGATCGCCCCGGGTGGCACACGTTTAGGGGTGACAGCCGACCACTGATTTTTGTCACGGTCGGGTGTCACCTCTAAACGGTTGTAACAATGAAACCTGACGGAACTGGGCTGCAAGAATAAACCTATTTTAACTTGGTATTTCGGACGTCGCGTCCCTTACCACTGGGTCACTCGGATTAGTAGACCAAGTCTTTCTAGTGTAGCGTAATAGTCCTACCTTTCTTAATGGGCGGTATGTTGGAGTAGGCTACGGACAGCAACGACGGCAGCTCTTCTGGGATGATCACCGATGCCCATGAGGACGTGGCTGAAACAGACATAACATGGTGCTATAGTTACGGTTAAGAGTTATAATATTCTATCTCTGGTTACGGTAATAGTTACTGTTACGCGACTTATGGTCTCAAGGGCGACTGCGGAGTGTGTATTCCTAGCTATAATTCCCAGGTTGGGGAAAGCTTTATAGGGTTTTCCGAAATTTGTTACTGGCGGTACGTGTATGACCAGAAGGTGAATTCTCGTACTTATAAAGCATTTGAATTGAAGTCTCAATTTCATCTCGGCGACAATCAATGTCGAATCAATGTGTTATTGGTAGGACATAGAGCTCGACTAAAATGTTTACATAAGACCTTTATTGTAATACCTGTGTTCACAAATAAAGATTGATTGATTGAAACTTCGTCATTTATGGAAATTAGGGGTGTTCTTGACAGTTTGCGACTACGATACGATAAAACGAACACTTCTTAACAATATGAGAATTGCCCCTCATATGTATGGACGTAAACAAAGTAAAATGAGTATATAAGGATCGCGACAGGTGACTTTCTGTAGTATCTGCTCACCCCCGTGAGAAAATGGCATGATGACGTCATGTCCAGAGATCAGCACATCAACCTACAACAATCTGTCAAATTTATTTAATAGATTTTCAACTTTATCGCCGAAGAATTAGGTTCAAGGTTTGGGTAGCATAATGTTATTTCCTAAAAGCAGCTAGTGCCGATAAGTGTAGAGTATATTTGCTTATTGTGGAAGTTTTAAAAAAATCTGTCGTTCTTTGCTCATAGAGTCACCGATTTTGTAACCACAATGACGAATCATTCTATGCCTATTTCATTTATGAAACAGTTAGCAGCTAAGACTGAGTGAGTGTCTATGATTGGAGTTTTTCTCCAACATAATGTAGATGGTACAATTTACAAAATGAAGCGGCTGCGAATAACGAGATGTTGTGTTCGAATCCCAGTTTGGTAAAAACATGGGGGCTGATTTTTGCCGTACAGAATTCCAACCCGCAACCGGGTTGCTAAACCTGGCCACCGCATGTTATTCGGCTATAACCGTCATCATTTCACTGCTGGACACGAGCAAGTGGCGCCACATCGACCGGTCCTGTGCGACTCACATCCAGAGGATTCCCGCGACCTTCTAGAATAGAATAGAATATCATTTATTTGCCAAAAACATGGTATAAAGATGGTAGATATAATAATGTGAACAAACATGTTTTGCTTAATAGATATAAGCGAGCAAATTTTACATGTATTACGAAACAATAATTCATCATGCGATTTTATGTTCCAGGAGCTCCTTAACACTGAAAAAACTATTAGCAGATAGCCATTTGTATAATTTTATTTTGAACAATCTTATATTTAATGTTTTTAATTCATTCGGTATTGTATTATATACCTGGACACACATACACATGCAGCTTTTATTATATTTCACCAGGGCATTGGTCCACGAGGCCTCCGAACGCTTCGTCTTCCGGTATGCGGACGCCACTCCAGAACCTTGCACCTCCATCGAAATAAATAACCGAAAGACACTCAATACATTGTAGCAAAGATTGTCTCATTCACGGCGTAAGTACGTTACTTAACATAACCTTGTGTGTATGTGTGTCACCGACTGCAATCTCACAAACAGCCATTATTAAGTCTGCGCAGAGTTTTGACACCAATTAGCGAGTTTAATAAAATGACGGGTCAAGGATGAAAGGTATTTGTGGTGGTTGTCAAATTATGTGAATGGGGGTAACTTTTTACAATTATTGATTTCGATTTATTTTTTATAACAGGGTCCATTTGTACTTAGCTCTAAGTAAGCCTTTATGTAACACCTGTGCCACAAAAAAATCGCGCAAGGCTCGGGAACATGGGTTCCCGAGTTTGGTACGCTAGTCGGGAAGATGTTATTGGGTTTTATAGTTAGCACATTTACAGCCTGGGGTGCATGGTCACTGGTTATAACGCAACCATACCATAAGCGGGGTACCGCCAACACCGTGGAGACTAGATTGCCCTTACATCCGGCAATGCTGCAGCAGATATATTGTTACCTTGAGAGTGTTCGTTTTTGTCTGTGCTTGTCATCCTGTATAAATCCTTGTATGTAGGTATCTGTTTGTTTATATGAGTCTTGTTACTTAAAATAAACTGTTTTTTTTTATAACAGCGGGATGTGAGTATCACTAGAGACCACAGATCTGCACGTCATTAACCTAGAACTTTATACTTTCAAGTATTTAAGTTGTCTCGTAGATGTATGTGTGTGTGTGTGTGTGAGGGTGTGTGTGTGTGTGTGTGAGGGTGTGTGTGTGTGTGTGATGTGTGTAAATCATTCATTTTTTGACAGACTGGCAGATAATTTAGTATAAGTTAAATGCTCTCAGGCCCTGAGCAGACGTTACAGCTCACAGCCTACACAGCTGGGACTATAAACACTACGCAAAAGCTTATACATGTCGCAGCCAAATAGATTAATCAGCCGTTTAATTGGTTGCCTAGCATTTTCATTGAACTGCGCCGATTTTTCAGAGACCTAAGTGACATTTTGGTTCAATATCATTTAATGACTTGCCCCATTTAGAGGGGCCGGAAGAGGGCATTATCTGCCCTCTGCCGACGCCCGGTGAGCCTGCTGCGGGCCGGTAGAGTACTCACAATCTCCCTCTACCGTTCCGCTGCCTCCTTCTGCGATATGACATCTTCGCAAAAGGAGATCACCGCGTCCCGCGACGCTGCACTTCCGAAACGAGGGCACGGCGCGGCTCCTCCCAAGCTGCACACTCTGCGAGCGCATGCTACACCATGTCCTCCCGACAATGGACGCAGTGATGACACCGAGCGTCTGGCTCCTTGCCTATGTGATGCAGGAACTCCCCAAAACAAAGCAAATTACTCTGAGTTAATCTTAAACTTGTTAAAAGACAACCTCTGTAGGTATGTTCTAGTGGGCCGAAAGGGTTAAAAATGGGGACGAATGTTTGTAAGGATGACTTTATTTTAGCCAATGGGCCATCTCATCGCACCAACTAAGTGGTACCTAATGGTTACTCAAAACTAACTTGATAAGGGAAAGAGGTCTTTCTACTTGAGTTTACATAACACCAGTCAAGCGGATATTTATAAAGATTTGACCTACTTTAGCGCCGTGTTCTTTGTTCAATGTAAAATACTGGTTTTGGTTGCTTAATAATCATTTGAATAAATGTCATCTCATCATGGATGTATTTTTTAAAACACAGGAAGGATTGCTGGGGAGTTTGTTGGGCCATTTCTTCTTCCCAGCTATAACACTAGGAAGTGGTGACGGGCGGGCGTTATGGGGGACTATCTTTATGTAGATCTTTGACGTTCAAAAAGTACTGGCACTCAGCCTAATTTGAATAAATGTCTTTTGATTTTGATTTTGACCTCCTTCGAGTTTTAGAAAAAAAATTGGCTTTGTAGAGCCTTAGATCATCTTTTCACTCGAGCACCCCTGTGTAGGTATGTGACAGTCCGGAAAATTGTCACCCAAAATTTGACACCAAATACAAAATCCTTTATTTCAAATAGACCAGCCAGAGGGCCTAGCACGAATGTTTTGTATCATACAAAAATATGATGTCAAATTCAAATAAATATTATGTGTGAAACGAGTATTATAGTTATAGTAAAATTTTACGTTACGTTACTATACCTACGTCAAAAACATACTCGTACGTGCTAGACCCTCGAATCAGTTAGTTGCGGAATTTGTCCGAAAGCGTCACCGCGGCCCTGGAACGCAAAAGGCTTTAGGAGAAACACGGATGGGTTTTAGTCAGTAAGAGTCTGACACGCCCTTCCGCTCCACCCAGAGCGGAAGAAGTCATTTGATGAATTTTCAACCTTTAGAAAAGAACTGCTCAGTTTTATATTGTTTTTTCTGTCTTTACATTGTTCTCGTATATAGAAGCAACAAGGCTTATGTACCCAGGATTTTTCAATCAAACAAATGAAAAAACTTTATTTCAAACAATGCGTCCATATTGGTTAGTAGCGATTACTAATAAGCTATGTTAGTATGACATTTAAATAAAACATGCTATAAAAACACTATTATTCCTAAAAACTAATTCAAGTATTATTCCTCAGCACCGGGCCCGCAGCTATGCCTACGGGACCAGTGCATCAGAAAAGGGCAGTCTGGCCTCTCCACAATAACCTTCAGGATGCTGTTGGAGCTTCCACGTATCCTACGCATTAGGGATGCCGTTCTCTTGTGTCCGTGGAGTTTCTTGCACGTTCTTCTCCATAGAAAAGAACGCTTTGGAACGCGTAAATAGCTTCATGTTTTTGACAGACTTACTGACAATTCAAAAGTACCTGTTAATGGTTCATTTGAAATAAATGGTTCTCTATTGTGTCACCTAACTTTTTTATCCATAATTTAAAGTGCCATAACTTTTTTTGTCCTAATCATCATTTGTCCGAATGATAACTTACCCGAACTTAATATCACATAATATCACATGCCATAACATTGAAATCCCTAAATATTATATGTCCTAAATTCGTTTGTCATAAAAATTACACTCAATAATATACAAAAGACATAAAACTGTTTTCAATAAAAGTTATAAGTCCTAACTTCAAATTACATAATGTTTATTTTTAATACTAAATTATTTAATAATTATTGTATACGTTTAAGTATATTTTTTTATAATTTTAAAATATCTGATTTTGCATTATAATTCTTATTATACATAAATTAATATATTATGCATGTACTCAATAAAGCAGTTGATTGTGAACATGTGGTTTTTCTAAACAAGCAAGCATGAAAGCAAGCATGCAGTATGCAAGCAAGCAAGCATGCAGCATGCAAGCAAGCATGCAGCATCCAAGCAAGCATGCAGCATGCAAGCAAGCATTCAGCATGCAAGCAAGCAAGCATTCAGCATGCAAGCAAGCATGCAGCATGCAAGCAAGCATACAGCATGCAAGCAAGCATACAGCATGCACGCAAGCATGCAGCATGCAAGCAAGCATTCAGCATGCAAGCAAGCAAGCATTCAGCATGCAAGCAAGCATGCAGCATGCAAGCAAGCATGCAACATGCAGCAGGCATGGTTTCTGTCACGGCTCCGGCGCTGCGGGGCTCCGGCGGTTCCACGCGAGTTTATCGTCGCAGATTGATTGTAAAGCTCACCACCGCAGCTTCGGCTTGCTGGCCAGCCTCAGCCGCGGCAGCGAGTGTTACAACCACCTGCTCCTCAACTCGCGGCCCGCCTCGCCCCTTCGCGCCTACGCAATTTTAAATTACACTCTAGGGGTAGGGCAGACAAGACTGCGTGGAGTCGGATTTAGCGATTCGTTTCTGTCACTAAAACCTATTTATTAGCAAATGTTTTAGGACTAAAAAAAATATTATAAATGAACATTCGGAATAATACACGTTATTTAACACAATACTTAGGACATATGACTTTAGCTCATGTAAAATTAGGAGATTCAATTATTATAGTACTCGATATTATGACAGAATACTTTTAGAACTAAAGATAATTCTGTCAAACAAAATTTCGGGATTTTGAACATTATGGTTACTGAAGTTTATAGCAAAGGTGTTATGGATAATGATTTTCGGACAAACAATTTTAGGAGAAGTAAGGGAGTACCGAAATAAATGCTTAGACTGACTTTTTAATAGGGTATCATCAAAGGAGATCACATCATTACTTCATCAATTAATGATCTAGAAGATTTACCAATGACATTGGAAGATTCCAAATTTCAAATAACTAAAGAAAATCTTTGATTTGAAGAAGGATTGTCGTCATTATAATGCGGCATTCGTAATGCTGCAATATGTATACGTACGTACATATATACTTACTAGGTACATAGTTCACCCACATGTCACCTGAGCCTGCAGTCTCGAGTTCTTGACATTAATAGCGATTTCGGTTATGTCTACCGAAGAATACCGTTGTCATGCCTACCGAATAATATCGATACGCTTAGCGGGCTGTCAAAATTCGACGCTGGATTTGCAAGTTTACGTCTTAGTTCAATAATTTGACATTTGCTAGTGATGACATTCGCTGGCTTCGAAATTAGAGATTACCAAGTATCGGTATTTTCAAATCGTTAGGGCCTTGGTATTGACGGAATTCGTCCGCTAGGCGATCGGTAACTATGTCGAGACTGCAGGCCCGTTTGAGTCCCAAGTAAGTATTAGGAGGGAGCCTATTTCACAATCAATCAATTAAATGTTCCGATCGTTGATGGTCCAATGTTGCTACTGAGAATATCCTGAGAGGCCACCTCCATATGGCGATATTATCGAGGCTATTCGACGACTGACATTGACGAGTAAAACGGCAACTCACGTCAGGTAACGATTAAGGATTTTTTAGTAGCCCCATGCGGCTACAAAGATGAATTCATTGAAAAACACAATACCAGTTTTCTGCGGATATAACCTTGGACTTCGCATACCATTACGTCTCTATTCCACGCAGGGTTTGGCAGGGTCTAGCTCTATTCATATCCATGAAATTGTAATAAACAATGTTCCAAAAAAAAGCAAATTCCGACTTGATGTAACCAATGAAACATGCCGCGGTTACGCCTGCCTTCTTCCAAGAGTTAAGCAAAAGGTATTTACTAATACAAACATAAGTATAACACAGCAAAACAGCTAATAACACAGTCAGGGGAATAAATTGTTCATCAACTTTATTTATATTTATTAAAAAGCACTTCGCCCGCGACTACTTCTGCCCAGATTTAGTCCTCCCAAATTCACTTCTTTAAAGGTTGAATTTCCAAAAATCCCTTCTTAGTTCTACATCATAAAAGGTCACCTTGTGCAAAATGTCATGTTCCTATTTAATCTCAGTCATCCCTCTTTTGACTACGACTGTTTAAAGTGTTGAGAGGGCGCGAGTCGTCGTATTCTTGCCCTCATCTTCATCATTTGATTGTAGCCAATCGGCGAAATGTAAGTGTCAATGTGCGATGGGAACTAATGCCTAACCCTTTGGTAAATACCGGCGTGATGATATAACTATGTTTCCACGCAAAATACTTGTGTTCAGTGCCGGATTAAGCAAGCGCGGGGCCTGTAGCAAATTGTACTGAGTGGCCCCCTCCTAAACCTAAAACCTTCGTAAAATAAAAATGAAAATACCAAATTTGAACTTCTGTGACTTATAGAGGTCGAGAGGTATCAACGACCAGCAATCAAATGATCAAATCAATATGAACGGCTCTAATGGTACTAAAATATGCCCTTTTTGGAAATCTGTGGACTCGTCTGAGCCCGTACTGAGCTATCAACTTTTCGTCCTCAACATGGTTGCCCAAAAACCGTGCCATCTCCCCCTCTATCATTTGTCACACGCCGCGGAGTCCTTAAGAAGCGCCTGAGCACATTAGATTTTGCTGCTGAAGAAAGAAAAAGAATTTACGTACGCGAAGTAAGACCATAAAAAATAAACAAATTTAGAGGCATTTAAAACGGCTATCGCAGAATATGGTAGGACTTAGGACTCGCGTGTGAGACAGAGCCATGATGCTGGCTTTTTAGCGAAATGTTCTTGTAAGCGCGGGGCCCCCCAATGCGCGGGGCCCCCAATGCGCGGGGCTCGTAGCATTTGCTACTCTTGCTTTATGACTAATCCGGCACTGCTTGTGTTCTGTCGTTTTTACTTGACCTGTAAATTGAATCCACAACCCTGCGGTTCGAAGTGTGAACTTATGATGTAACGAATCATTGTGTTGTCGCGCAACGACAGGTCTTATGAATCAAGATAATATCTTGCTTTATTAAAAAGTTATTTTTCAGAATCTCATAGTCCAAAGGTATGCATGTCGCTAAATATTTTAGTTAATCTACTTAAGTACTCACGTTCTTCGATTTCTGCCCATCCTTAGTTCATAAATGTCGTAATAATGCATACAAATGTCAAAATTATCGACAATTTATATTAGTCTATGGCCGTAAGTGTTAACAAAACATATTCAAATAGTTAACTCACCAAAAGAAAGTAGGAAGAACCATAATACCGACGACGAGCTCATTTTAAAAGTCAATTGCATTTTACACAGCACAAGAAAAAATCTCACTTGTTTAACAGCAAAAAATCATGTCACCAACACCATCATTTTTTAAAAACAAAATTAAAAAGTTAAAAGCATAACCAGCGACCACCAGTTTTGCCGCCAAACTGAATACAAACTAGGAACGAAAAACAACTTTCACTATCGTTAAAACGTAATAAGTACATGTCATTAGCATTCGAATTACGACTATACGACTTACGCAATAGAAGACTGATTCTTCTGGATTGATTCATTCAACTTATGGTTTATGCGAGAACTGAGTGTCCCATGTGTTTGCGATTTCATAACTTTTTGAATTAAGTACTCAAGGACTTTCGGATGAAATACAACTGTCCATCGTGGGTATAAAGTCCATATTGGAGTGCTTAATTTTCTTATACATTTAATCCGAATGTGTGAGTTCCCATTCACTTCTAGAAGTCCCTTACCCTTGAGACCTATGTGGAACTAATGAGCCAGTCAATTATAAACTTAAATCCTACGTAGTTAAGGTACAGTATCGTTTTAAAGGTAGAATGACTTAGAACTTTTTGTAGGAAACGCTTCATTACTTTCATATTCTGTGAAAACAACACTGAGTGATAGTGAGAGGCAAAATTGCAACTTAAAAACGATTCATCGATAAAAATATCGATGAGGTAGGAACTTCTTAAGTCGATGTCAAATGATTTGTTGAATGCACTTTTATAATGTATCGTTTCTCAACTGCAGAAGTAGTGAAAGTGTCTGGCTAATTTTAGATTTATATTTACTGTTTAAACACTTTCTAAACTACTTACTGGGACCTAAAGCCGCATTCTCAAAAATATTTAAAAATATTGTCATAATCAATCTTGACTCACAATTTTAAGAACTTTCTTTTGGCAAAACTTTCGAAACTTCAAACTTTTTTCGTTTTAAGTAATATGGTAAGCGCCTTAACTCAGACCTTCAAAAGGTCGGGAGAAGTGTTCCTGGGAATTTCTATGGGAAAATACTAATTTCTAGCACAGAGCCGGGTTTTGTACACGAACTAAATCAACAGGCATTATTGCATGAGACTTCGTTAAAGTCTGTCAATTTCTTTCATTCGATACTGACATAGTAACATCAAGAAATAAATCGAATGAATTCTCTTCGTCTATCACAATTCGATTGTTAATATCGACATCGTTTAGCTCTTCACTATCACGTAGGCAATGTGTTTTCCTGCTATGAAAGAAAGTCCACGTTTTTACATAGCGATCATTCAACACAATGCAACACGGTGTCTGTATGTTGTGTTATCGAAAACTAGTTGCCGCCCGCGGCTCCGCCCGCGTGATTGTCGAAAATTATCCCAAGGGAACATATTCCCGGGATAAAAAGTATCCTATGTGTTATTCCAGACTATAATCTACCTCTGTGCCAAATTTCATCAAAATCCATTCAGTAGTTTTTACGTGAAAGAGTAACAAACATCCATACATACATCCATACTTACAAACTTTCGCCTTTATAATAGTAGTAGGATATAGCATTGATATATCTATATCCGTTTACTGTCGAAGGCGTAAAATATTAAATCTTTTTCATTTTAGACAGAAACTTCCTCCTAGAAAAAAAAATGCTGTTTCCTGCAATTTGCCGAGTTAAGCGAGATAAACTGTATCGAACATCAAAGGGCCAAATTCTACTAATTTTTAAACTACGTTCGAATTCGCATCTCAGTCGCAATCTGTCAAAAATGTAGGGAATTTGGATTTTTTTAGTATTCGACTGACAGGCGAATGCAAACGTTGTTTAAAAATGAATAGAATTTAGCTCTCTAACTCTATTGGGCAAAAGCATCTCTCACCCTCGTTTCCATAAACGTCTGCTCTCTGTCATTGTGGGCCAGTAGTTCCGGTAAGAGTCACGTTCATCTCTCAACCGTCGTCTTGATCTGCTGCGCTGTCTCCTAGCATTTAATGGGACTCACTAAGTGGTTCATTTAGCCCACTGCCCACAGTTCATCTGACATGCGGCAGACGAATAGCAGTTACCGATTAAAATTCGATAATCAGCGACATGTGGTTGTACCTACCTCCTCTACCTACACGATATATCTCTCCAAATCAATCAATCAAATCTTTTAACCACTTTACTTTATACAGGACAAGCTGTGCCCGTGGCTTGGCTCCCACCACCTCCCGTCAACCGTGACCTACCCTACTCTACCTACCCTACTTTCCTACATACCTACCCTACCCTACCTACCCTACATACCTACCCTACCTACATACATACATACCTACCTACCTACCTAACCCTATTACCAACCTATTTGTTTTGTCGTTAAACCTTCCCTGTTATCTGGCGATTATAAGTCTAGTTTTTTTAAGTATTTAGTTGTTACTTGTACATATTATTTCTATACTAATATAATAAAGTAGTAAGATATTCTAAATGCATGAAACTACCTACTTGAAAATTTTGGAAGTTTGTAGTACTTAGGTAGGTACTTACATATTTTTATGCGCTCGGGTTTTTTATGTTATATTTTATATTTCGATATTATTATATATTGTTTCCTTACTGTGTATTGTATTAGATACAGTCCGTCACCCTTAAATATGAGCACGCATTTCTGAAAAGTCTGTATAGGTGTGATATTCACATTATGTGATTGTGCCAAGAGTTTTTTCGTGACAATGACGATACTTATGTAATTATAATAGTGAATCTACCGGAATCAAGCCTTAGAAATTCCATAATTATGACAGTTGCGAGCGAACTAGTCTAATTGGATAGAGACTAGACAGGGTCAGTTAATTACACCATTAACAGCAGCGACATCTCTGGAGTATAACTTGAACTAAAAAGATCCACAGATCATTGGTAAACGTTACGCATGAAAAGTATATACATCCGCCGATAGATGGCGCTACCCAGAAGTGTTCTAATGCTGTGAGCGCAACCAATTATCAACAGTTAAAATTTATAGTAGAAAAATATCATACATACCTAAGTGTCTATACCTACAAAACAACTATAGTAATAAAAAACTTTGTAAATACAAACGCGTCATAAATAATTACTATATACAAATGACTCATTGTTCATCAAAACATTCATCCACATCGCTGACAAAGGGAAAAGTTCGTTGAATGGCAATGCTGATTCGTTGATCGAAGCAAAACCCGGGCTGGGTTTTGCTTCGATCAACGAATCTGGTCACGTGAAGAGTCGACTAGTTGTTTACTGATTTCCTGTAAAACTCTATGAGCACTTGTTCCCCATGGGCCTCATGTTTCACCATTCAAACATAATTATCACGTCCAATTAACGTTTCACAGACATGACCACTTGATCAGCTTCAGCATGTTGGGAGAGAGGGTCCAAAGATCCTCGGATGGAACCCACCAGCGTCTCATGCTATGTTCCTATCGTCTTCGAGGAACCCCTCGCCGAAACATCGAGAGTGTAACTGTAAGTAATAAACGCTTGCCCTTGAAAAAAGTTTTAACTCTAGCATAACAGACTTGAAACTTGTTTAAACATATATTTTATCGTAATTCAATTCAGCTGGAACTTTCCGTCGATCTCTTTGTGTTATTGATTTTGCCATAAACCCGTCATACATATCTACAAAATTCGGCGTGTTCCTGCGAATATTCGAGCGCAGAAACTCACCGGTGTGGGTGATAGTGCCCGCTGTTTTGATCATTTCACTTAGTTTCTTGCTCTATTTACCTACATGCAGAGATATTTGTTTCAACCTCTCAACTGAATTTCGATTAAGCTATTTTTTTTATTTTTATTTGAGATGTGTTTGCTCTTGACTCTAGCCTAGATCATAGATGACAGAGACAAAGTCGACGATGGGGCGAGCTTACCCAGAAGAAGCCTGTTCACTCTAACTTTGGAGAGATTAGGGTTGTTTGCGTTCGGAAACACAGACGCAGGCAGAGAGTTCCACTCCTTTGCTGTGCGCATTATAAAAGACATTTGGAAACGTTTAGTGCTAATTGGTGGAATAGCAACAAGGTAGGGATGGGAACTTGCAGTGCGTCTAGATGTCCTATGGTAGAAAGGGGCCAGTGTGATGAGGTCGTGGAGTTACTGGATATTCTCCCCGAAGTACAAAGCTGGCCTATCTCAACGGAGTTGAGCCAACTATGCAGGAGATATTATAGGTGCACTCCCTCTTCCATCGCTCTCACATTCCGATGGGACGGCAACCCGACACGACCCGAGAAAGATCTGGCGCAGACCAACGCGAACGGCTCAACGTGCTTTCCGAGGGACGTGGGTGTCACATCACCAACTTCCAAACTCCGGGCTGTCACTATCAAATTCCCATTGGAAAAACCCAATAACACTTTTGACCGACCTGGTAATACTTTTACAATCACATGATAATACCAGCCTGTCTCAACCGGGCAAATAATTCGTCTTCTAAGGAAAAGCACAGGTTTTCAGGCCAATGGGCCAATTTTACGAAAATATTCAACTTCAAAATTGCTTAAATCATTCGGGTTGAAAGGGATTTAGCGGGAGAGCAGAGGCTCTTGATAAGTGACATTCTGTCAGCTAAGTATACTGTGGCGAAGGCGATTGTCAAAACGTCAAAAAATTACCCGACGGGATTCTAAACGCTGTCGAAATGTTACGTGATCAATACCCAGACAGGAGATATATCATTCTTCTCTTACATGAAATGAAATGTGCTTAAACATGACGTGTCTTTAAAACACTCAATTGTCGTCCAATTCGTAAAACGAATCGCCGCCTAATAAGTTTCACTTTAAAAAGTCTCTTTGGTACTTGTTCGGATTTGAACCCAGTACCTCAAGCGTACGCGGAGCGGTCTCAACCGCTGGGCTGTCACGCCTGTCACACAAACACATAAAATAATATTTGAAGAAACTAGGTTTCAATACAACAAACTATTTTTTAACGAAAATGACATGGTGTATTTTCTTGAAGAAGGAATTTATAATTCTGTAAGTACGTTATATGATATAAGGGATCTGGATCCCATCTTTTGTTCATACTAGCCCTGTGGAGCTTGTATCCAGTAATTCTTTCACACCTTATTCTATTATGAGGACTGGCATTGTTTCATGTTACCGTTGTCTGTAGGCACGTGACCCTTGACCTTAATTAAACGTAATATATTTTAATTTTAAATTCACATTATATATTATGCATGTGCGTCCGTCCGTTGGGCTGACCTTTCGTATAAATATCTTTAAATTAAACGTTTTACGTGATGAAAGGAAAAACTTTAGGTACTTTTTGACGTATTTGGAGCGACACATGTTGATGTATTTTTAAGGGACAGTGAATGAAAATGCTCCTTTTTAGGGTTCCGTAGTCAACAACGAACCCTTATAGTTTCGCCATGTCCGTCTGTCTGTCTATCTGTCCATCCGTCCGCGGTTTAGTTCAGAGACGCTTAGCGCTAGAAAGTGGAAATTTGGAATATACATATACATATTAATCACGCCGACGAAGTGGTAAAATAAACTCTTGAAATACATTTTTTTTAGGGTCGACCTATCCAAAGACGCCCCACACCACATGATAGACAAAAAAAAAATTCGTCGCCACTTTACTAGGGGATATACATATATAGTCCTGACCAATCTTAACCGAGACTGGCCATCGGCGCGGGACATAATACAGTGCACAAGTGTGTGCGCAAACACAGGTGCTCTCCCTCTTCCACCACTCTCATATTCCGATGGGACGGCAACCCGACACTTCTTCTTCTAACTCTGCCATGTGTTTACATATTTGAGGCCGCAGTATTTGTAAAAAATAAATATTCAAATGTATAACTACTACACTCGTATACGGCGAAAGGACAAATTGCGAACAGTGGCTAGCAAGAGCCATCTAATGCACGAAAGTATCTTTTGTACAGCTACACGCATCTTTAATAATATTCCGGGGCCTATTAGAATGATACCAGTAATAAAGAAGTTTAAAAAGAGTCTCCATGATCTGCTAGTAGACAAGTGCTACTACTCTATAAAAGACTTTCTTGCAGACAAATCACTGCTCCAATATAGTCCTCCTCAGTCATGAAGCGTTCAGTGGCCCACTCATGTATTTTGTTATTAATATATATTTTTTTTTATCATTCTTTTTACTCCTAATGTACCTAACTATTGTGTGCCCTATGGGCGGGACATAGCTGATCATTATTTAATTTTTAAGACCTGTATTATGTACTAACCTATGATCCACAATAAAGATATTGAATTGAATTGAATTGACACTAGCGGAAAGAGATCTGCCGCAGGACTAACGGCTTAACGTGCGCACCGAGGCATGGGAGTGTCACACCACCAACTTCCAAACTCTGGGCTGTTACTGGGAAATTCCTATTGGAAAAACCCAATTACACTTTTTGCCCGACCTGGTAATCGAACTCAGGAATCCACGCTCGCCAGTCGCGCTCGCGGGGGGTATAGGGGAGATAGGGGATATAGGTACAACTTTGTCGGCGTGATTAATATGTATACCCAACCCATACCAAATTCCAGCTTTTTAGTGCTAAGCATCTCTGAGCTAAACCGCGGCTACCGACAGACGGACATGGCAAAACTATAAGGGCTCCTTGTTGACTACGGAACCCTAAAAAGATCTAAACTTAAACGGTCTATCATTTTCCATAAGGTTTGATAGATATCCACCTCCCTTAAAACTCGAACCCAACACTCGTGTTTAACGGCAGATTAAATATGGTGGTGTACTGTCTCGGACGAGCTGCTACTGTCTATCATAAACTCCAATATCTTAACTCATTTTCTCTACTCGATTCTCAGGCGTTATCATGCTTAAAAGGAGGCTCCAATCATACACTAATTTAAACTAGTTGGCACAGAAATAAATATTTTGTATTTTTTTTAAATCAAAGTGTAGATATTTGAGGGTTTTCCGTTGTCATAGCGACTGAGTCGATTGGACTAGAGGAATTTTCCTTCAAAAACATTAAGAATATTAGTCTTAATCTCTCTGTACTTTCAAGTAGAGAGGTTGGGTGGAAGTGATGAGACACTAGCAGAATTGAGCACCTGTCTCTATGCATGTAAAACGTAGTGTAATATAGTCCTTCGGACCGATTTCGTACTTAGCGACCAATCTCAGAAGTAGCGTTGGCGCGGCCTCCCACAAGGTGGACCGATGACCTGGTGAGGGTCGCGGGTAGCCGATGGATGCGAGACGCACAGGACCGGTTGTGGTGACCGGTGGCGACACTTGGGGGAGACCTATGTCCAGCAGTGGATGTCTTTCGGCTGATATGATGATGATGATGACCAATCTCAACGGAGACTAGCCATCGGCGAGGGACATATGCAGGCGTGTGTGCGCCAACATGCACTCCCTCTTCCACCACTCACATCTCACTGTGACAATCCAACACGACCAGAGAGAGTGTTCCAAGTACGGCATCAAATCACCAACTTCCAAACTCCGGGCTGTCAAAGAAAAACTCTTAATGGAAAAACCCAATAACACTTTTTGCCCAATCAGGGACTCGAATCTAGGACACCACGCTCAGGAAGTACCCTGCGGGTCTATTCTGTCAACTTCTCACCGTGTAAACTTAGGTAGAGTGAGCATGAAATGAACAGTCATTTCATCTTGTTTGTATAGACTGACAGCTCACTTCATGGTCACTTCACCTAAGTTTACGCGGTGAAATGTGTACAGAATCGCACTGCTAAATACCACCCCAGAGTTTCCACTATTACTAGTTATTGTTCAACTTCAATAATAAATAATGAATTCCTGTAAATTAATATATTAATCTGGTTTGGGTATTCCACATTTTGTCGCCTTTCAAAACATCTACGATTGTAACTTGCTATATTATTTGCAACAACAATATTTTTCTACAATGCAAAGTAGTTTTTGCGTTTCGGTATGTGTTGCAGTAACTTTGTTTATTCATACTTTGTCGATTATTTCTATATCAATCAAGCGTTTGATTATGTTGTTAGTACTTATTTGTAGCAAGACAACGGCTTCTAGTATTCTCATCATCTATACTTGTTGGGGTCTTATAAAGTACGTCATATTTTGTGAAGGCTCTTTCAATGTGAGGTACATTGAAAGAGCCTTCACAAAATATGACGTTTGGTTTTAAGACAAAATTATCACGATATCATAGTCTGCAGGAGTTCCCCAACAGTCATCGCTATGATTTGCTAAAATAGACTGGCAAATGAGGTCATAAGTAGTAGCCACAGGTATTTGAACACAACATGCACTGAATGTGTTCCCGAAGGATGGTGTATACTCGCATTTTTTAATGTGTTTGTGTTTCTTGTGATCCATTTTGATGATGATCGGGGTCGAGGCTTTTGCTAGACAGGAGCTGAGACGGCCGAAATTGAAATTGAGATATTCTGATTGAAAAACCCAACGACACTGCCCAATCTGAGTATCGAATCCAGGACTTCCCATAGCAACAACCTTACTCCTAAGGGATGCTCATCATTATGAACAACTTTTATTATGGGACCAACCCCGAAATCGTAAAATAAAATTAACTGTGCAGTACATTTTGTCGAGTTATGCGCACAAAAATGTATGGGAGAGTAGATTTTTTATACTTAGTAAGGATGTCATTAAATGTTTCACAGTTATACCTATTTCATACTGCACGGCTACATACGACATGTTCGTCGCGAGTGTTGATCTGGAGCTGTGACGTCAGACGAAGGCAGCGTCGCGCTCGCAATTACGTGCCGAGCCAGGGGCCGCCAACAGTTTGTTATTTATTTATTTATAGGTATATCTTTTGCAATCGTTACGGTTTGTCAGAATGTTGAAAATCTGGCTACAGTCCTGCCAAGAAGTGCCGTGTTATTCAGTTACTGGGCTGTGGAGGTAAGATTGGCAGTTACTCCACGTAACTGACTGGACTGGACTAGAGATATTCTGATTGAAAAACCCAACGACACTGCCCAATCTGAGTATCGAATCCAGGACTTCCCATAGCAACAACCTTACTCCTAAGGGATGCTCATCATTATGAACAACTTTTATTATGGGACCAACCCCGAAATCGTAAAATAAAATTAACTGTGCAGTACATTTTGTCGAGTTATGCGCACAAAAATGTATGGGAGAGTAGATTTTTTATACTTAGTAAGGATGTCATTAAATGTTTCACAGTTATACCTATTTCATACTGCACGGCTACATACGACATGTTCGTCGCGAGTGTTGATCTGGAGCTGTGACGTCAGACGAAGGCAGCGTCGCGCTCGCAATTACGTGCCGAGCCAGGGGCCGCCAACAGTTTGTTATTTATTTATTTATAGGTATATCTTTTGCAATCGTTACGGTTTGTCAGAATGTTGAAAATCTGGCTACAGTCCTGCCAAGAAGTGCCGTGTTATTCAGTTACTGGGCTGTGGAGGTAAGATTGGCAGTTACTCCACGTAACTGACTGGACTGGACTGGAAGCCCAACCTAATATAGTTGGGGCTAGGCAGATAATGAAAATACTATAACAAAAAACGGCTATCCGCTAATTAACAACATTAGTAAAAGAAGATACATTAAACACACTCATCTCATAGAACTGACAAAAATAAACTGAAAGTATCTTCTTTCATTTGTTTTTTATGTGTCTCTGTTAAAATGATTGCTTCTTGTCTTTTATTTCCGGAAGGCCAATGGGCTGACTTTGTTAGTCTAACTCTTCATTTTATAATCTAAACAGAAAGAAAGAAACAAGAAAGAAAAAGAGTTTATTGGCGACAAGCATGACGCATACCCAAAAAAAAATTGCTTCATAAGAACTTGTTTAGTGTTTGTTTTTGCAAAGCTGTGTCCGCCTGTGGACGCCTCGATGTGACCACGACCGCTCTGCCAAGGGTGAAACGACAGAGAAGAAGTGTTGTTTCGGGCCAAAACAACTCTTTGAAGTTAGACATTATTTTATGTTATGATTCGTTACTGCTTTACTGAATATTAAGGTAAATTAAAAATGTAGTATAGTGTGCCTATAAAGAAAAAGTTTTGTTTACAGCTAGCAATTAAAAAAAGGCACGGCAGACACATGAATGCCACATCACATATCTATACTATATGTAATCTATATATACTAATATAATAAAGCTGAAGAGTTTGTTTGTTTGAACGCGCAAATCTCTGGAACTACCAGTCGGATTTGGAAAATTATTTTTGTATATGATAGCAACATTCATGAGGAAGGATATAGGCTATACAAAAACGGGATATGCGTGTACGAAGTCGCGGGCGAAAGCTAGTTTAATATAATTTCAAATAAATGAAACCCAAACTAGTGGGTAAAACTTAGATCAATTAAAAGTAAATTAGGTAATTATTAGGTCAAATGAGATAACATGAGTGTTGTGTTGTCGTTATTGTTCTGGTCCAATTGAGACACTTCAAACACTGGTTATCCATTCAGTTTTGAATTGTTCGATCTCGGATTAAAAAAAATGTGTGTGATTTTTACTCCAGGAATCAGGTACGCCTTTTTAAAATATCCAGCTCTGAAAAGGTTGTTCCTTTAACAACCTTTTCAGACCGGCCAAGTACAAGTAGGACTCTCACACAGTTCCGTACCATAAAACGAAAAAAAAACACGTTTCTTGTTAGGCCCCCTAAATTTTATTTAATTTTTACTATTTGTTGTTATAATATAATGGCAATAGAAATACACACTCTATGAAGATTTCAACTATTTACCTATTACGGTTCATGAGATACAGCCCGCTGATAGAAGACGGACGGACGGACAGCGGAGGCTTAGTAAGCGTTCCGTTGGTTATCCTTTGTGTACGGAACCGTTCCGTTGGTTACCCTCTGGGTATCCTAAAAAAGCAGAAATTACGCATATGTTACGTCAAAGGTCGATATGCAGTCTCTCCGCGGAATGACTCGTTTAGCCTATTTGACCAACGCCTTTCAGCAAACACCGAAATAAGTTCCAGTTCCTATTTCGACCTTTGACTGATGTATTTTATTCCTCCTCTAGGTTTGACTAAAATACATCAGTACCTAACTTTTTAGTCAAACATCGAAAGTAAAATAATCTTTTTCGGGGTTTTCCTAGTCCATCCAAAAAGCGACTTAGGCAAATACGGTCAAACGTCGATTTGTTCTGCACTTGTTGCATGTTTAAACAAGTATTTGCATGCGAGCCTAACTCTTTGCGGTATCAGTTATATCGTTTAATGACTTGCCTAGACAAATAGCGGAATATAGGGCACAGGGAGCTTCGGGTACCCCGACACGGACCTATCCGTGTCCGTTAGGTCCGAATGGTATGACCATGCTTTCATGTTAGGTTCCTTTAAACCCTATAGTCAGAAATAAATAATTTAGGTCTGACTGGTCAAACCCCGATTTTATCAAATTTAGTATCTGTTTAACTGTCCAAATGAGTCTCTCCTAGGATTAACCAAACATTCGTCAGTTAAAGGTAGAAAAGCGCCATTCGTTTGGGCTTTGACTAAGACGGAATATCAGACCTGAGGTTTGACTATTAAACCTAGAAGCGCCGGCGCTTCGGTGTTTGACTATCCATATACACACATACATAAATTCACGCTTTTTACCAACGGGCGTAGGCCGTGGCCACGCCACTATTGCGGTGGTAAGGCCCCTCTTTGAGGAGTGGCTGGAGAGGCGCCACGGCGGCCTCACCTTCCACCTGACGCAGGTACTTACCGGACACGGCTGTTTCGGGAAGTACCTGTTTCGGATTAAGCGGGAGGACACGCTAGGAGGACACGGTGGAGTATACAGTGGAGGTCTGTCCTGCTTGGGCTGAGCACCGCCGTGTCCTCGTCGAGGCGATCGGCGGCGGCATCCACTCGCGTCCGGCCCAGGTTGAATCCATGGTCCGTAGCGAGGAGGCTTGGGAAGCGGTCACCTCTTTCTGCGAAGCAGTAATGCTAGCGAAGGAGGAGGCGGGCCCTGCGAGGGAAATGCAAGGCCTTCGCCCCAACCACCGCTACAGGAGAAGACGCCCCGGGCGTCGGGAGTCGCAGGGCGATGCCCGGCCACCGTAGGCGCGGGCCTGCGGACGGCGAGCATTGGGTGGCTCGCTGTCCGATCACCACCAGGCCCGGCTCGATGGCGCGTTGTGTTTCACGCGCGCCTCAAAGAGCTGTCAGCATAGAAGACGGGGCCCGCTAGGGCCAGAGCCTGTCAGGGTTGCGGAATTTGTTCGAAAGAGTCACCGCGGCCCTGGAACGCAAAGGGCTTTAGAAGGAAGACGGATAGGTTTTAGTCAGTAAGAGTCTGACACGCTCTTCCGCTCCACCCAGAGCGGAAGAAGTCATTTGAATATTTCCCATCTTTAAAAAAAAAAAACTGGTAGGCGAAAGCGCCGCTGCTGCGATCCTTACATACTCTTTTTGCTTTTTTCACGTTCGTAAAATAATCCATGCTTGTTGTATTACTAAAATAACTCTACTAACCGGATAGGATTAATTATTTTTTTATTTACTTTTTGCTTGTTTACTGGACAGTTACTATGATGGTGACAGATCGGGGAAAAAAATTTAAGATGCTAAGCATATGGCATGTCTTGAGAAATTTATTGGTCAGGTCTAGGTACATTTGACCTGCTATAGACCCAATGTCATAATATTGTGTTGGATCATTTGGCTCCCTTTTATGGGTGAGCCGAATGGTGCTGACGCGTGCGTCATTTTCGTGAACGGACACCGTCAGTTGAGACTGGTCATCTCTCAGCTGCCATAGTTTATTTTGATGATTTGTTATTTGTATCGTTGTTTTTCCTACTCCGGACGCTTTTATCGTGCATTTTTTTCTATATCGTTCTCACATTATTTATGTTTAATATCAACAAGAATTACATGTAACCAAAACATTGTAAAACAAAAATGATTTAAAAGAGTGTCCGTGGAGTTTCTTGCACGTACTTCTTCATAGAGATCTACGCTTTGGAACGTGCAAATAGCTTAATCTCTTTTGACTGACCAACCTTGACAATTTTAAAGTGCCTGTGAATGGTTTAATTGAAATAAATAATTTGATTAAGCAGTAACCAGCCTTAGTGTGCTGAAATGCGAGTGGTCCCCGTCCAAAAAAAAAAATTGAGTTTGAGTTTATTGTTGTTCGGTTAAATGTATCTCTGCCCGACTCTCAAAATCCTACTACTATTATAAAGGCGAAAGTTTGTAAGTATGGATGTATGTATGGATGTTTGTTACTCTTTCACGTAAAAACTACTGAATGGATTTTGATGAAATTTGGCACAGAGGTAGATTATAGTCTGGAATAACACATAGGATACTTTTTATCCCGGGAATATGTTCCCTTAGGATAGTTTTCGACAATCACGCGGGCGGAGCCGCGGGCGGCAACTAGTAAACAATAAATGGTAAACGATAAAAAAAAAGTACTGGTTTTAAAAACTCGCCTACGTTTCCGCGCTCCTGGCTTTTATTCTATAATCCTTATTCGGCAGGTGGTAGTGCACTCGAAGTACAGTCGATAGCCATCCTCCATGGCATACTGACGTGTGGCTCATAATTATTAATATTTATTACAGTACAGTGATAATAACATTAGGTACACATCGACAGGCGTGATAGAAAATTCTTAAGGTAAGGCTTTTTTCGGGAAAGTGTTAATGTTTTATTTTTTTGTAAGTAAAAACTCTTAGGTTTTTAATAAAGCGCAAATGTTGTTAGTATACCGAGATAGTGACAATATATATTTATTAAATGTACTATTTATGGAACCCGGCTTTCTTTCAAAATGATTTTTTTTGGACATCCAGAAAACTTTGCTAAGTTAAACATAAGAAGTGACAAAACAAAGATCTTATACGTAAGTTTAAAGACAGTTACGGATAAAAGTATACCTCTTTGATTTTGAATTTAAAAAAGAAGTCGGTTAATAAGACTAGAGCGAGTTTTTTGATCCTTAGTTATCTCAACGGCACAATGCAATGGTTAACCATTGGTTGAGTTAACTTGTTAAAATGCGTTTTTCGATCAATTATTAGTTATTAACTCATAGTTTTTAGCTAATGATTTGATCATTGGTCGAGCTAAATATTGTTTGCAAAAACGCACATTAACGAAATTTTGGTGCCCTTCATTTTTAACCATTTATTAACTACGGTTCATAAAACTCACTGTTATTCCTTCAATTGTGGATTTTTTTCTACTTCTGCACAATTTAAATACAATACAATGTTTTTTATTCAAATAAGCAAGCTTCCGGGTACACGTTACTATATAAATTGCCTATAAACTGCGTACAAACAGTAATTATTTCAGTAAGCACTCCATTTAAATATATAATTTCAACCGAGTAGTCTACCGGGGTTTTCATTATAAAGGTCGCAATAATGACTGGCCTTAAATATTTGCCGGTTATACTGGCCATAGGCATGCACCCTTATATGGATCTAAACTATAACTCGCGAAATGAGGCTTGGTAGAGACCATCACGCCTCGACTCTCTGGGGTAGGCCTTTGCCTACCCCAGAAAATCAAGGCGTGGTGCTGTGTTTATGTAGAAAACCTATCGATTTGACGGAATCCTAGAATAATTTGGAGTTACGGTAAAACGAAGATTTTCAATCTTGTTTATTTATAAGAAAAAATTGTAACCATAGATAAGTTTCAATACTGATACGCAGATTCTTAATTCAATTTAAAAAAAATAAGTTTTGATAGTCATATTATTATGGTTTAAATTTTTATAAACAAGGCCTATTCATGTCTTTACGGGGATGTCAATGCTCATACTACTTATTCTATGTATGAAAAGTCAGTGTTCTAAAATGGTACTGCAATAGTCTATAAGTACGACACAAAGACTGGTTTAAAACTAGTTTCTTAGGTCGACTCCGTGGAACCTGGGATCAACATACTGACATTCAACTTCACTCTAATAATAAACTGGGTACAGATAACATAAAAACGATAAGGAAATCAAATTTAATTTTGATTGGCAAGTTAAGCTTATAACTAGGTATTATTAATTTGTTAAAAAAACTACTAGTCATGGTATTTTTGAAAATAATCGGCAAAAACTACACATAATCTGCTAATGCTATGTTTTTCTAAGACATGGCTCGTTGTTGGGTTTTTCCGAAGCCTGCCTGGTGTTTGCGTTTTTTACCTTAGCATATATTATTATGCGGAAAACCCTGCTGTAATTAACTGTCATCAGAATATTAACTATAGATACCGTTTTTGTGTTTTTAGGGTTCCATTTTTCCATTGAAACTCGTGTGTCTGTGCGTCTGTCACAGCCTCTTTGCTCCGAATCAATAAGACCGATTCTTATGCAACTTGATGCACATATTTACCTACCTATGAATTTCGAACACGAAAGCGTAACGTAAACGTAACGTGGTCGGCGCAACACGTTTTTTTCTTCCATTCTGTCCTGTCAACCGTCACGCTATCACTAACTCCCTTTTCTTTCATATCACTCCTAATACAACCCATCCATCTTTTCTTTGGCCTCCCTCTCCCTGTCCATCCATCCACATTTATATTCATAACTCTTTTAGTTATTTTTGAATTAGTTATAAAAAAAAATCAGATTCTAGGTACTGTACGTATATCAAATGAAAGAGCTTATTGTGAGGGACTCAAATATGTTTTTTTATAATTAAAAATGTTAACCTTACTATAGAAAACATTATCCTTCTGGGGCAGACGAGTAAAAATAGATGAAATTTACAATGCCCTTATTTCAAAAATACTCAGCCTGAAATTCTGAATAAAAAAATATATCTTTACTTGAAGATTACAGGTAAACTATAAGTAAAACAATGGCTTTTAAAATAACATCTTAAAAAAGTATGATCCTTTCGGAACCCTTTGCTCGCGAGTCCGACTCGCACTTGGCCGGTTTTACATAAAGTACAGTTGGGGAATCAATGTAACCTTAAGGTTGAATGTACGTCATTAACCGAAAATTATATTCAGAAAGAAAAATGTTTATTTATGGTGTATGTGACAGTAAATACTTCTCGTTTTTTTTTTCTTCTTCGTCTAAGTGGAGTTTCAATTTACTAGAATTAATTTCAAAAGTGGCAGCTAACTAATATCCCTGACATTACATACGTACACTGACACAGTAAATAACGATTGTTCAGTGAATATGATGTACCTAATCAAGGTACATTTGAATATATTATGATAATTAATTAAATGTACTTTTCATTGTAAGCTATTGTTTTCTTGATTCATGACGACGTTTTTTGGAAAAACAGTTTAATTACACAATCGGTAATTTATTCCTTAGTTTCGAAAGCCAAATACAGTGAACTTTTAAAGTTTTGTACAGCCATTGCTAGCTTTTGGCTAGGAATGTACTCTATCTATGTATTAAAGTTTTTGTTGATTTAACTTTATTGCTACATTTGCAACCTACACAAGCCAGTCATTGCACATCATTCTCTTCAAATTAATTAGTATAAAATAACTCTGCATACTAGATTTCTGATGACATCTACGTATATTCGACTGGTTTTTTGACATCTGGGAAAATACGTTTTTTTGTTAAAGTTATTTTTGTCTGAGTTATTTTTAGCGGACAAACTGGTTACTGGTTACTTATGTATATCAAAACAATGTTGACCGTGAATTAACGGATAAAAAAAGAAATAACTGAGACGTTTTAATTTTAGCAAAACCGGTAGCGTCGCGACGAACTCTCGAAAAAAGTTTTATGCGTGACTAGCTGTCGCCAGCGGCTCCGCCCGCGTTATTGTCGAAAATTATCCCTAAGGAACATACGAGCCCGGGAAAAAAGGGTATCCTATGTGTTATTCCGGATTATAATCTACCTCTGTGTCAAATTTCATAAAGATCCGTTCAGCCGTTCTGACGTGATTGAGTAACAAACATCCATTCATCCAAACATCCAAACTTTCGCATTTATAATACTTATTAGTATTGATTAAAAGTCATTTAGGAAATTTTGCTTCATTAAATAACATTGACACACGTGTAATCGGTGTAATAATATCAGTTGCTGTTATGGCGGTATAAGCTATTGGAAGCCTGAAAGTAACTTCGGCTTAAATATTAAGGCTACCACCATACACGCGGTTCGTAATAACTCGATATAAAAGAGTGTCCATAGAGTTACTTGCTCTTTCTATACCTTACAGATCTACGCTTTGGAATGTGTAATAAGCTTCATGTTTTCTAATGGACTCCTTGAAAATTTGTAGATTCGTTACCACTACCTGCAAATATTTTGGTTGAAGTAAATGCTTTGAGTTTGAGTTCTACCTTCTGATACGTCTGGTCTGCCCGAATTCATTGATTTGATTGACGTCAATCGCCTACGACTGCAAAAAGATGAAAGAAGACGGGTATATCACAGAGTCGTCTATTTAGGACTCTTCCTGTATGGTACAGTACAGCCGCTTCGTTAAAATATTTTTTAACTTATTTATTTATAGAAACTTCATGCAATTCAATCAAGGCATTCTCCACCAGTCAACTAAATATTCAACTGTATCTGTCCCCTGATTCAAATCATTGATATTCACGTTTAAATCACCTTAGAAAAACATAAGTCACTTCTGCTGGTATATTCTGTAAATGACACCGGATTACAAACACTGTGTAATATTGTAAAACTTATGTGGCTTGAAGTGAACTGTCATTCCACCTTGATTGGCAGCAATGACAGCTGTCATAACTTACGTAAAGTGACATTTTTAAGATAGCACTACTTTTAATGTTTATTTTTTATTTTTAAACAGTGCAATGGGTGTAAATTACCTGAATAAATAAATTTATTATTACAACTGAACTGATTCATAAAAAAACTTAAAATTAACTTTGCATATGAATACTTTTGTGTACTTTTGCTGACGCTACTTTTTTCAAGTCGCTTCGTATCGTATGTTCAAGGTTTTCGTAGGACGACCCTCTGTAAGTACATCTCAATAAACTCATATTGATTCTGTTACGGGAAAAAAAATGTTTGTTGAGTACACGAAGTACCTGAATGACTCGCGTTATTATTATTTAATAATACTGTGAAATAATTATAGATTCATCTAGTATGGAATAGTACCTACATGGATAACGTATGATTATTCGTATGGTATAAATAGCGTTACCAGTTTATAATTAAAGTATTTTTTAGATTTTTTTTAATTTACTTAATGGAAGGAATTTGCTGGCCTTGAAATTGTTTACCGTATTTTAAAATCAGGTTTTTAGTATATTCAAAAGTCTGTATCTAGAAACTTCAGTCATTGATGCCAAATCTCATAGTAATATCCTGGGACATCTCACACACGGTCACCCGATCCCAAACTAGGCAGAGCCTGTACTATGCCAACCAGACAACTGATAAACATACTTATATATTTCTAAATACATACATATTATAGACAAATTACACCCAGACACAGAACAAATGATCATGCTCATCACACAAAGATTTGTCCTGGGTGGGAATCGAACCCACGACCTCCGGTTAAGTAGTCAGGATCACCAACCACTCGACCAACAGGCCAGTCGAATATGAATACGAATATGAATCATCACCAACTGGGTAGGTTTACTAAAATGACAGTAATAGCTATCTATTACTCTCAGAGAGCGGGAGAAGAGGCCGACGTTACACTACAACTAAATTAGAGTCTGTCTTTTTTTTTTTTTTTGTCGGGGGCCACTCGCAATTCAGCACGCTAGGGCTGGTTACTGCTTAACCGGACTATCCTGTGGTGGCCTCAAATGAATTTAAGGCCCCCAGCCAGGGCTTACAAACTAAATTAAAAACTACATGACCGCTCGCTAGGGCATCCCCTGTGGGATACGGACATCGGCTAGCGGCGTCATTTTGGGAGGAACAGCAAGGGACAGGCTGGGTCATAACATTATTTGGGGAGTTTAAAACTACTGGCTTAGCGACGCGGGCTGGCTCGGTAATCAAAGGTCGGGGAGGGAAGAGTCTGTCACACTACCTTTTCTTTTTATTTATTTATTTACAATTAATGTACAATAGTGGTACATGGGCGGACTTAATGAGTGAGTGTATCCGTGGCACCACGGACTGGCCCTATCAGAATACCAGCGCTGCGTTATTTATTTTTTAGATATCGCAGCATAAGCTGAGATAGGGACCATTTTGGCCTCGTACAGATAATTATTTGATTACACTGTTTAGTTATTAATTTTGTTTTACTGGTTTATTTGTCTTGTGCGAGTCCCAAATAAACACTTTTTCTTTCTTTCTTTCTTTAATGCATCAAGGCATTTCTACCAGTCAGTCAGTTGTAATTTTTTTTCAAAAAACATTCTGTCGTGTCCAATAAGAACCAGTGTCGGACCACGCACAGCGTTGGGTTCCTTAGTTACTCGTCTCCTAAACTATGGCAGAAAAATAGTAAAAAGAACTTTACTATTACTACATTACAAAGTTACAAATGCACTTTGTTTTAAGTAATTTTCTATGGAATTATTAGGATTTTTTACTTACCCAGTTCCATTTTATAAGTTGGTCGACTATTACTCATTAACTCGTTGAGCCTAGGTAGCGGTGACTTTTCCTTTTCTATTCTATTAATTTATTGGTAAAAAAAAATGTCTAAATTACATTTTTTGTCGCACGAAAAGTACTTTTTATTTAACCGTCTAAAAAAAATCTACAACGCATAACTTCAAGATGTCCCTCTGGGTGGTCTCCTACCTAACAGTGTGAATTATTGACAATTAAATAGATTAATGTAAGTACCGATTGTATTATTAATTCTGTCGGCGTCTTCAATAGTGTTTTTAACCATTTGTTATGAAAGAGGTCAGCCGACGATAACGTTCAGTTCAGTGACCATTAAAACGGTACTTATGTCTCAAACTACCGGTTATCTTAATAAATTAACTACTTACAAAGATTCCGATATTGGGTTCAATTAAATCAGCTGGCGAAACTCTCGGTATCGACGTCCAGTCGTGTTTCCCCGTTACTGGGTTGTGGAGGACAGAAAGCAGTCGCTCTTCGTGTAATACTGGTATTCAGCTGAATCTGGTTTGACTGGAAGCCGACCCTAAAATAGTTGGAAAAAGCTAGGCGATTCATTGATATTGATGCCCTCATGATAAGCCAAAAATGTTTGAAACAGTTTTTATTTTTTTCTTCCTTTTACATCTTTCGTTAAAATATTCATCGTATCAGCCAATTGCCGTCCACTGCTCAACGTAAGCCTCCCCCAAAGAGCGCCAACCACCCCGATCTTGAGCGGTCCGCATCCATCCGCTGCCAGCCACCTTCTTCAAAACATCGATCCATCGTGCCGCAGGGCGTCCCACACTACGTTTGCCCATACGCGGTCTCCACTCCAACACATGTCTGCTCCATCGAACGTCTGTCTGTCCTCAGACATGGCCGGCTTCCACTTCAGCATGCTGATTCTACGCGCAATGTCGCTTACTTTAGTTCCCTGGCGAATGACTTCGTTGCGAATTTTATCCACCAGAGCAATGCTCGGGGCATTACTATTACAATATTGGGTCCCATGTCTAATGGACCATCACCAAAGATATCCAACCAAAAAAAAAACTGATTATAAGTGATTTTATTTTGATCTGAAATAATGAATTTTTCGGCACACTAGAATAAACACATCCATAATGGGTAGGTACTTCACGTGGTCACGTGTGCCTGCACATTTGTAGTATCAGAATTACGAGATAACAAAGACATGAATGTGTTTATGGGGTCACCAACGTTTTTAGTGTATTTATTAGATGATTTTATTTTCTTGAAAGTATTTAATGTGTTTTTCTGATTATGTTTTACCATTGTCCTTATTTTGGTAGTCTGAATGATTTCTAAAAGTATGTCCACCTATTTCAATGGGACCTTTTTTATTTCATAATGCGATAAATGCGCTTATTCTGACTTTTACTAACATCTATAACTAATTAATTATAAACAATGCGTGTTAGTACTTGTCGCTGTAGTTTTATTGTTTCACTAGCCGTTGCCCGCGGCTCCGCCCTCGTGAATGTCAAAAATTATCCCAAGGGACCTTATTCCCGGGATAAAAAGTATCCTATGTGTTATTCCAGACTATAATCTACCTCTGTGCCAAATTTCATCAAAATCAATTTAGTAGTTTTTGCGTGAAAGAGTAACAAACATCCATCCATCCATCCATACTTACAAACTTTCGCGTTTATAATATAAGTAGGATCATGGCGTCGATTTGGCTTGTGAAGTTTCGACATTGGCGCTACGAAGATAAGGGAAACTACCTTCTTATAATGGATTTTTACCTACTATTTATATTTTTCTAGATGTTCGTGTTAACATCAACAGGTCAGGCTCAGTTCCGAGTTTCCGACAAGATAATGTCAGGTTTCCTTTTGCGCAACTTTCAATATCTTCTGAGATACTTGTAGCAACCTTGTTGAAGGTCTGCCTAACGTAGTGATGAACTGACAGCAACCTCGATAAAGGCATAGCAATGTGTAGTGATCCATTGATATTATAATACATCATCGTAGTACCTGATCGTGTGCTTACAGATTACGCTCTTAGTCATACAAACAAGCATACATAATTGGAATGGGAAAAAATAAGTAGGTGTACATGTATGTACCTACAGACAGTACAATCAACACACATAATTATCTTGTTTGTATGCGAATTGTGAAGGAAGAGCTCGTGGCTTAATAATAACAGCTTCACGGTTCGATCTTCGAGGTTAAGCTGCGCTTGCCGAGGTCGGACTATGGATGGGTGACCATTACATACCGAGATTCCTCCGTGCCTCGGAAAGCATGCTTAGCCGTTGACCCCGGCTGTCTTTTGTAGCTCTTTAACATTCCTTACGGATGACTATCCGGATCTGGCTTCTGACCAGGAGCCAGAGCATCTGACACCAGTCTTGCCAAGGGGTACCGTATTAATATAATAATATATCCTGCGACAACTCACACACGGTCATCCGATCCCAAACTAGGCAGAGCTTGTACTATGGCAACCAGACAACTGATAAACATACTTATATATTTCTAAATACATACATATTATAGAGAAATTACACCCAGACACAGAACAAATGATCATGCTCATCACACAAAGATTTGTCATGGGTGGGATTCGAAGTTCGAACCCACGACCTCCGGTTAAGCAGTCAGGGTCACTAACCACTCGACCAACAGGCCAGTCATCCACCAGTATTTTCTACCCAGTTAGTTACCTGTAAAATACCGGTAGTCACTCAACTACATTCGGATTCTGATAACTGGGAAAAGGCTCGTCAGATTTTAAGCGAGATGTGAAAATTAATTGTCATGGTACCCACGAATCGGCAATGGCCCGATAGGCATGCGGAGAAATGAGGACCAAGTAAGGACAGTCTTGAGTATGAATAAGATCGGTATAAGAGTGACTAGGGAGACTCCAAGATTCAATTAAATAAGTTGGTTAGCGTGTAGAGGGAATAACCACGGCCCTGTTTAATCATTCCCTCTTTCACACGAATATAACTTTTTTATGGTTATTTATTTATTTATAAAAATACACGAATATGACTGACCTGACAATGAAACAAATTTTCCAAAAACAGACATAATTGTTACAATTCCGCCACTGATGTTGTTTAATAAAGCAGAGAATGTATGAAATAAACTTACAAAAGTGTCGAATTGTCAGTATATATCGGCTGTCGGTTTAATTAAATTTTACACTCCAGAATTAGAGTACTGAGATGAAAGCTAATACACGTTTAATTATTTATGGAAAAAAATAAGTTAGATGAGTGAACTGAAACCCTTGAATAAATTAAAAATAACCTGCCTGAACTGTCCTTAGTCGCAGTATTTATTTCATTTGAGTTCATAATGAGGATAAACCGACTTATGAACGGCTAAGTACAGCACATCCGTCATAATTACTATACACAATTACGTAAACGTTACCTTTGTCTGTGACACAAACGCGATGGAAAATATCACAAACGCTACGAGACTCGACTCGCAATTAACTGTAATATTGACAAAGAGCATTAACTAACTGTATCTACCTAACTTAATCAGCAAAGCATTAAAAAGAAAACCACGAGAAAATATGCCTTAAATCTTCATGGAAAATAAACTTATTTTCACTTTTCAGAAAAGTCGACTCTCGTGGTACTTAAAAATGCTTAAAGCATTGCAAAAAGTTGCAATATCTCAGCGAAAATCAATGTTAAATACTTTTCAAAATGAAGGGGAAAATATAAGTTTTGATGACAAAATCAAAATTATTCAAATTAGGCCGAGTATCAGCACTTTTTGAACTGCAAAGTTCTACATAAAGACAGTGACACAAAACGCTCGCCCGTTATCACTGTTATCAGACAGATTGCGATTGCGAAAATCGAGAATTGCTGAGAAAATTAACAAAAATTTAAAAGAAAAGAACAACCATAGAACGGTGAGCGCTTCAAGGTTGCACCAAACGGGAGTCCAGCGTAGCATGATATACTAGACGCTCGCATTCTGCTGGATCTCTGCGATGGCATATGGACGTCGAGCTGAATCTGTGGAAGTAGATCTACGTTTGTGTAAAATGTGTGTTATGGGAGGAGTGAATGTCATAAGTGTAGCGGCATCAATACCGCAACATGAAAAACTAAGAAACGAAATTTGTACGGCAACAAAAAGAACCGCAGCGCCATCTACAACGAACTACCAACGAAATCCTGCATCGCGCAAGCAAAGTTCTCCGTGCAATTTGAACATATACAACAGTCCGAATATCAACTATCGGGCAGTTGCCCACCAGACACAACAACCGTCTGGGTCGGAGGATCTTCCCATTTTCAGTGAAGGTATGCGGGACTTTACTCCCTGTTCCGCATACCTCTATATAAGTAGGTATACCTACCTGTCTGTAGGCTGTAACTAATTTCTTTATGCTACAGAGGTATGGCACTTAAACATTACGCAAAATGTTGGAGTATCATTAGTGTCACTTTCCTATATCCCACGGGGGGCGTGATCATAAGTCATGTAAGTTAAGAACGTCACAAGGTCGATGAACTTGACATAATTTATTATTATTCCATTCCAACGAGTCCGACAAGACTAGAGCGATGCCAGTCAATTGCCTTGAATCGATACTAGCTGCCATCAATACTCCTATTGTAAACAAAGGAATCATCATCATCGGTGCGTTTCCCTATCGTATGAGTCGACTGCTAACTTGACCAGCCGGTCAATATAGCCTTTATCCTTTTAGCCTTTATCAAAATAATACTAGTTGCCGCCCGCGGCTCCGCCAGCGTGATTGTCGAAAATTATCCTAAGGGAACATATTCCCGGGATAAAAAGTATCCTATGTGTTATTCCAGACTATAATCTACCACTGTGCCAAATTTCATCAAAATCCATTCAGTAGTTTTTGCGTGAAAGAGTAACAAACATCCATCCATCCTCACAAACTTTCGCATTTATAATATTAGTAGTATTATGATTGCTGAGTAAAAAAAATATGATTCTATTTAGTCTGTCAGTTGGATTTCCAAAAAATATTGGACAAAATTATTTACTTATCAAATCAATAAAAATTGACGAAGATAAAGCGCAACAAAGTTCAAGAGTGGGGGCTGGTGACGTCATATTTGAGTATAATTGTACTCAAATCTGACGTCACGCGAGTATTCAACGCAAAAAAAAGAATACCTACGAGTTCAATATTTTTTTGACTGACGGACTAATTTGATTTTTTTAGTCATCTATTCCCTATTCTGTTTCATTTACAGAATCGGCCTGCAGAACCCTTTCAGTTCCCTCTTACCTCGAAATAATATAATACAAAGTCGCTGCCCGCCGCTGTCTGTTTCTTAACCCAGGCAACATCCCTATTTCAAATGCCCTATGCGTTCCAACCCGAACTTAGAATGAATGACAACACTATTTGACAGTAACTGTCAAATCGTGTTGTCATTAATTCCTAGTGGTTAGGTGATACGGACTGGAATACGCCCGCAACTAAGCCCGAAACTAAGGACTTCGGGCTTAGAGAGTAGCCCCCCAGGGCCGCAGTAACTCTTTCGAACAATTTCACATCCCTGGATTATAAACTACCTACCGTGTGCTTACATATAATTTTCAAAGCAGTAACAAATAATTTCTAAAACGATTTTCATTTTTGCAACAAAATTAATTATTGAGCGCCCGGAAACAGTAACGTAAAATAATATTGTTTTTTAATTATTAATCTATTAAGAAATCTTTCACGAGCGTAGGCCTTGAGGAGCTTACATTTTGTAATAATGAGGTACGGCACATGAATATTATTATATGTACAAATAAAGTGAAATATAAAAAAGAATATTTGCATCCCAAGTACGAATGTGCAACCTCGTGAGTTTAAACTTTAAAGCTACATAATCAATAAAACCTGTACCTATCTTGTTAAGTACTTACGTTGTTAAGTACCCCTTAGGTAACATAGTGTAATACCTATTGTTTTTTTATATACTAGTTAGGTACAGGTAGGTATAATAAAAATCCGCGCCCCTAAGACGACCCACTGACCGTATATAGTAGGCGCGAGATAATCGTGGAATAACGGTCTTTGACCCACCTACAATTATTGACATTTTTAATTTGAAAAACGGAATTAATGACACAAAGCTGTCCCGAATCATCATCTCTCGTGATCCTTAACATTGTCTAATAATGAAAAACGATTCATATTTAATTGTTCAGGTACCTATGAACAGTTATTAGGGAAAGGTCAATGTACTTTATTCCACATTTATCTGGCGCCTAGTATAGAGTTTATCTATAGAATAAAAAGCTAAGTTCGATCTACCTACTTTAAAAATGACTAAAAAAGAATAAGAATATTTTATTTGCATGATTGACGTGTAAAAGTGTTATGTTGACCTACTTCTAAAATATATTATAGTAGGCGCCAGATAAATGTGGAATAAAGTATATTGACCTTTCCCTAATAACTGTTCATAGGTACCTGAACAATTACATAAATATGAATCGTTTTTCATTATTTGACAATGTTAAGGATCACGAGAGATGATGATTCGGGACAGCTTTGTGTCATTAATTCCGTTTTTCAAATTAAAAATGTCAATAATTGTAGGTGGGTCAATGACCGTTGTTCCACGATTATCTGGCGCCTACTATATCATTTATCATTTACTGTTTTGACCATAAAGCGTGACGCTTGGAGTTACAGGTATAAACCATCTTATCAATGTTTTAACCAAATCAATGGTGTGGTGGCTCTGGTGGTCTTGTACAGTGAAAACAGATCCAGTAGGTACAATTCTCAATGTCATCTTAAAACGAACTTAGTCTTAAACAATAACCTTTGGTCTGAATAAATTAATCAATGCAACAGCGTCTATTAAATAATCATTTACGCTGAGTCGCCAGTTCATGATGATTACAAAGCAAAATTGTAGGCTGGCATGAATCACGTAGATTTGTATAAGAATGCCATTTTTCTAAGTAGGAAGTAAATGAATACATACACGATAGTAGTTTGTAAACTTATTATTTTCCAGGGTTGCGGAATTTGTTCGAAAGAGTCACCGCGGCCCTAGAACGCAAAGGGCTTTAGAAGGAACACGGATGGGTTTTAGTCAGTAAGAGTGACACGCCCTTCCGCTCCACCCAGAGCGGAAGAAGTCATTTGATGATTTCCCATCCTAAAAAAAAAAAAAAAACTTATTATTTTATCACGGGAAGGCTGAAAGGTAATTTGTTTTATGATTATTAGTACCTATTACCTATTGCCGGCGGCGCTTCACACTTCAAAATACGGCCTAGTGCCTGTTGGTTAAGTAGATTATAATTTATAAAGTACCTACGCATTCGAAAAATTGAGTACAATACTATTATGTCATCTATCATCAATTTATATAATTCTTCCGGTACTGAGTGAGTGACAGACAACGCACAGCCGAAACTACTGGTCGTATAAAGCTGAAATTTCACATGTAGATTCCTTCGGGACTGTAAGGGTGCACTAAGAGAGGATTTCCCGAAATTCATACGGGAGCGGGAAAAATCGGGATATGCGCGTACGAAGTCGCGGGCTAAAGCTAGTAGATTATATGTATATATTACTCTTATCTTATTTGAATACGATTGGAAACCTTAGGCCACCTGCCCACGTGACACAATCCTGTTGGAAGTTGCTCTAAGGCCCCAATGACGTTAACTGCACCATCACGTGGGCCCCAGGGCCCCAGCCTTTTCATAACAAAAATGTGTTATTTTATAACAATACCAAAAGGTGATATCATGGTTCAAAATTCACCATTACTTGTGAAAAGTATCTCATAATCATGGCAGATTGTTTAGCACGTAGGTGTGAAACTAAAGAGATGATTATTGTACAAATAGCAATCATAATAATTACCTATAGCTTGGCAAACATATAGGTGCGTACCTTGGTATATTTGGTCTTACAATTGACAATGTTCTATCTATAAATAATAGATGTTCAGTGCCAATTCTACAAATATGTAAGCAACGTTCGCATTCGCATGTCAGTGATGTGATAACCTGTCAAAAATGTATGGAAATTGAGGCTTTTTTGACACATTGCGACTGATATGAAAATGTGAACGTTGTTTAAAAATTAGTAGAATAATTATTATAGCCCTCTCGTCTTCTTTTTAACCGACTTCTTGAAACATAATAAAGAAGGAATGACAGCTCATCTCCTGATCACTTCACCCAAGCCTTCACTTCGACATGTTTTCAGAAGCGACCGGTTGTTTTTCCGGTAAAAATTACAGCACATTTGACCACGAGACTAACGAGGCAGTTCAATATGCAATTATAAGATTGTAAAATATTTCTCATAATAAGACACGGATACATTGGAAACCATTGATATTTTTTATTGAATTTGGATGGGATATAGGTATTGTATACAAAGCTATGTTTTCATAATATATCGATAAATTATAAGGTAATAAAGATTTATTACAATCTTACGGAGTCTGCAATCTGCCGGTGACATATGCACAATAAATGTAAACATAAAAATACGTGTGTATGTGTTCAATTTGTGTACAGGACCTTAAACTTTCTCTGTGGCGTAATATTGCCAACACAAGTAACTGTCGTAATACCACCGTTCCAAATTACTCCATTATTAATTAAACAACCGGTAAGAACCATCAGAACCTTGAGGTTCAGTAGGTGAAACCTTTTTTTTATTTGAAAGTAGGTCCCTACTTTCAAATTTAAAATGTACTCTCGAAGGTCTCTTAAATACAAAATAAACCGATTGTTAGCGCATTCACTACAGAAAAAATACTTTACTCCTTTAAGGGTAGACTGCAGACTGCAACAGGGGTGTATATGTCACTGAAAAATTAATATATTATGAATAAATCCCATCCAAATGCAATAGTTTCCAATATATCCGAGTCTTATTAAGAAACCTGCATTTCGACATGTTACTGGGTCCTAGGACTTCTTGGGGACCACACTATAACCAATAATCGTGCTCAAATCCGGATTAAGAAATTCCTAATTGAAAATTTAGAATTTAGGACTCAATGCTCGGCGGTTGCGCTTTTCCACTCGATCAACAAAACAGTTGAGCAAGTTCATTGCATGATTTACGAATTATTTAGTGTATTGGGTTGAACTCTGAGGTGAATAACACACGCAGCAGTGAGACGTTGTCGAGTGGATCAAAAATCTAACTTTTATTGGTATTTAGTAGAGGTACCTAACCTGTACGTGTAGGTACATAATATATTGTGAATACTTAAATGAATATCCCATTAAAATAGATGGACAAACTTTTAGAAATTATTTAGACCACCAAGTTAAGGACAATGGTAAAAACAGATAATGAGATAAATGAATTAGATATATGATAAACTTACAAGAAAAAAAATCAGCTAACGAAAATACACTAAAAATGTTGTTTACCGAATGCATAAACACACCATGACTTTGTTATCTTATGGCCCTGATACTACAAATATGGCAGGCACTACAGGCACACGTGACCACGTCAATTACCTACCCATGATGGATGTGTTTATTCTAGTGTCAAAATAATATCACTAATCAGTGTTTTTTTGCTTGGGTTTGACGTACGTGTGAACGCTGTGTTAAAATTTCCCTGTCCACCTATTTGAATGGGACCTTATATATTGTAATATATTAATAACCCGGTATAAGAGTCAAATTAACAACGCATATATGCTCCTCTCTCCCCAGAATGAACCACACTCTGGAGCACTCCCCGCTGGCGCCGACGACCGCGACCCGCGACAAGATGGCGCGCTGGGTGGAGGCTCAGCTCAAGGGCGAGAAGCTCGACATCGACGTGTACGGCAAGCCCACGGAGCAGATGCTCAAGGAGCTGGAGAACGTCCGCAACCTCAGCAAGGAACTACAGGACAACCTGCACGTACGTTACCTACTAAGATATTCCTTTCTTATGGTCATGCAGTTCCAAACAAGCCAGCTTTCAAGCAGTTGGTGGCATTTAATTTAGCTAATCACATGTTTGATGCTACCAACCGCATTAGATTATTATCAGAAAGATAAAATTAAGAAAGAAAAATAATTTATTTGAGCCAAGCATGACGCATACCAAAAAATAAAATAAACCAAATTACAAAAGTTATGCGTCGCATTCGCGCAAAACGGGCATCGCTCAGCATAATGCTCGGACTCGTGTGCGAGACAGAGTCACAGCGCTGGTTTTCAGCGACAACCGGCGTTGACAGGAAATCATCAAACATTCAGAATGCTAGAAAAGTGGCTTGACTGGAACTGTTTACTAGTTTTTACACCAGAAGGAGGGTAGTGTTTTTGCGGTCGAATGAGTGTAATTTTCTTGATCGACTCCTCGAGTCCTTCACGAAAAAATTCGACTTCTTTTTAAAAATTCATAAGTTTAGCCCACCCATGTCACTTCGGCACTTAATCTACTAAGGCAACAGCTCGTGCTAAACAAATCTGACCAGGGTTGCAGAATTTTCGAAAGAGGTACCGCGGCCCTGGAACGCAAAGGGCATTTTGAAGGAACACGGGTGGGTTTAAGTCAGTTAGAGTCTGACACTCCGTCCCGTTCCGCCTAGAGCGGGAGAGACAGAGTCGAAGTCATTTGATGATTTCCCATAAAAAAGAGAATATTTGTGAGAGTATCTGGCTGATTACTCTGCTACCTATGTCGGTAGCAAAGTAATTAATCAGACAAACGGAACACACATAACCACCAAATAGATAAGACCTTTAATCTTCACTCTTTTCTAAATAAACCCAATGTTAATAGGAACTAGAAAACTCAGTCCGCATAGCAGAAGTCGAGAACCAAGCGATGAATCCCACCGCCCCCATCTTGGACTTCTCTGAGGACCACGAGTTCGTGCCCGACCACCAGGACACGTACTATGCGGAGGAAGACAAACTCGACGCCCGGGAGGAGGAGAAGCAGAAACTCACCAAGGGTAAAGGGCCTAAGACTGAGATACAGCAGTTCTATAAGGACCAGTGTGTGTTTCTGACGGGGGGGACCGGGTTCTTGGGGAAAGGTGAGTGTGCATGCCTGCTTCTGACGGTCCAAAATTTTCTGGAGGATAAAAGAATTTAATATTGGTCTTTTGTCACAGTCATAGGCCCAACCACACGCACGGTATGTGATCTTAGACGACTTGAATTATGATTGTTTCTACCACGAACGGTCTGCAATTCATTTGATTTTAATGTTCTTACAAAATAAGTCTCGAAAGAATGATAGTTAATACATCTAGGGTTGCCACTGATATGGCGGATTTCTCTGTGTAGGTGTCGGTACCACTTGTGAACTCTAAGGTGGGGTGGAGCTTCAATGTCATATAGAGACATAGAATACGCGTGCTGTTAAAATACCTAGTATGTACCTAGAGATACCTACTAGAGGTATTAGATGTACCTAGGTACTCTCCGTGTGTGTGTAAAATACTCACACTCTCTTCTCGATTCAGTGATTACCTAATGATCCTGGTGTATTCCAATCTATAAAAATTAAGGTTTTTGAAATAGTTCGTCCTTTAAGATTTTTGAACGTTGTAACAGAAACTTTTGGACCCGTCTGTGTTGAATGTGAAAAATGTTTCTTTAATGTGTGCTGTTTTTGCGGTTATTTAAACAAAGGTTAATTGGACGAATAATATTTAAAAAACCTGTATCACATGCAGGATATAAACATGTTGATGCATCCAGTTGCCTGCTCTTAAATATCTTGTGTTACAACTTTATGAATTCGAATGTTTTCCTCAAAACTGTATATATTCTGATTTACTGGCAGTACAAGGTGAAGTGTTAGTTCACAAACCTCCATCCTCCTCTTATTTGGGCTTTTTATCACAGTTTTAATATCATAACTTCCCTGCAATATTTCTTTCAAAACTACAATATTTCTAGTAAGTACAATAAGTAAGTACAGATAGCGTCAAAAGTAAAATCGCCATTAAATTAGTTGTACGGATAGATTTATTATTAATTATTTAGTAAATGAAAGAAAAATATTCTGCATAGTCTTAGAAACATCAATGTCATTTCGTGACTGAAATAGGAAATTGCATAGTTTCCTAAATACCTAGTTAATGTTAAAATTAATTGGAGCATAGAATTTTAACTTCTAACTTTATTTATTTCTGAAATTCGTGACTCTTACATATTATTTAACTTTTTTTTTTTTTTGATGTCGGGGGGAAATCCTCATGGAAATCCTCCACCCTGGGGCGGGTGGAGGGGTCTGTCAGACTCTTACTGACTAAAACCACCCCGGTGTTCCATCTCCCACGTACGTCGGGGATCGCGGGAACGTAAGCGACTTCCGCAATTCCGGCTGGTGCCGGCCCGCCACTGCCGGCCACCTCGCGTCGGCGAGGGGAGTGAGGTGTTTGACTCCCCTCGCTACGTCAAAGAGGGGCGCACGGGAACACCACGCGCCGCCACCTCGGGTCCGGATGAATGGGGGGCGACGAACATCCCCAAGTCCATCGCCCCTGGACCCAGTTAGGGGGGCCGGAAGAGGGCAGCGTATGCCCTCCTCCGACGCCCGATGCGCCTGCTGCGGGCTGGGAGAGCGGTTGAGATTTCCCTCTCCCTTTCCGCAGCCTCCTTCTGCGCGATAACTGTCTCGCAGAAGGAGACCACCGCGTCCCAGGACTCCTCACCGCCAACCATAGCATGAACTACGGCCGGCAGCGAGAGGTCACCGCCTACCACAGAGATGAGGGCACGGGCGCGGCTCCTCCCAAGACATATTATTTACCTAGGCTAGGTTATTTTTCGCTTGGACCTTTATAATTAGTTTTGCGACGACGTATTGCACACGTTCATTTCGAAGAGGTGACATACGCTGTCGTGTGGCTATGTAGGAGTGCCTTCGTATTGTGGACGTAACGAACTTACTTATTTAAATGAATAGTTATTATTATTTTAATGGCAACGGTATTGTTACGAGTCGAGTCGTAGACCAATGCATAAAATATGAGTGAGTAGGTGGTAGGACTGGTAGGTATCTACCATTCTCTGTTAAGTATCTGATCTACGATTATTTTCACACTTGTGACTTTTAAGCAATGTATTATTATTATTATTATTTTGTTGCAAACATTTTGATTTATTGATCTACACACACACAGTAGTTTAAACAAAGTTGCTCCCCGTTGTCTGGCTGTACGCTTAAATCTTTTAAACTACGCAGCGGATTTTAATGCGGCTTTCACTATCATTTTATTATAGAGATCAATTTCTTCAGGACGGTTATTTGTAAAGTACATTATACATAGTTTAGAAAAGTTGATGTTTTGCGAAGTGTCCAAAAAGCGAGTTTCTGCCGGACATCAGTACCTACCTAAATATTAGGAAGTTACCTACCCAAGCGTAGCCGGGGCGGGTCGCATGTTGATAATAACTAGATATGCCGTGAATACTCGCTATTATTCTGTATTCGGCACTACTCGACGTTTTTTTGTTACTAGTTACTATAGTAGGCGCCAGATAAATGTGGAATAAAGTATATTGACCTTTCCCTAATAACTGCTCATAGGTACCTGAACAATTAAATATGAATCGTTTTTCATTATTAGACAATGTTAAGGATCACGAGAGATGATGATTCGGGACAGTTTTGTGTCATTAATTCCGTTTTTCAAATTAACAATGTCAATAAATGTAGGTGGGTCAATGACCGATATTCCACGATTATCTGGCGCCTACTATAGTAGTAGACATTCGGCGAATAATATAATGAACAGAAAAACTATAGACTTAAAAATAATTAAACTTTCTTAATCTTTAAAAACATTTAAAAAATCAGTCATGTTGAAGTTAATTAGTTAGGCTTTAATTTAATATTTAAAGTCCAAAAGGGCCAGATTGTGGTTCTCAGTAAAATCCCTCCCCGACCTTTGTTTACCGAGCCAGCCCGCGTCGCTGAGCTAGTAATTCTAAACTCCCTAAATAATAATTACGACCCAGCCTGTCTTTTGCTGTACTCCCAAAATGACCCCGCTAAGCCGAGGTACTTATCCCACAGGGGATGCCCCTAGCGAGCGGTCATGTAGTTTTTAATTTAGTTTGTAAGCCCTGGCTGGGGGCCTTAAATTCATTTGAGGCCACCACAGGATAGTCCGGTTAAGCAGTAACCAGCCTTAGTGTGCTGAACTGCGAGTGGTCATCGTCAAAAAAAAAAAAAAAGATTGTGGTGCAGTAAGTTCAATAGACTACTACAAGTGTAATATTATTATTGGAGAATAAATAAACAATTTTTTATTCCTTTTTTATGTCGAGTAATAATGGCGAGTACTCGACTATTCGCCATAGGGAATGGCGATTAATCGGTATTCGACTATTCGATATAACATTCATTCGCGGCATCTCTAATAATATTCTGGTCAAAATCTAAGACGGATTTTATGTTTTTTTGTGTTTTTCTATTTGAATGACGGTTTGCTTGTTTTTGTTTGTTTGGGAACAACGTGTGATGGTTTTTTTTTGTCGGAAATTGTTGAATGGAGTTGTTTACGTTATACCTACCTACTTTGCGTGCATGGTGTGTTTTTTTTATTTATTTTGGTGTTCAACTTTAAGGCTAAAGTGGTAGGGAATAAAGTGCAATTCCCGCGGGATAGTCTCAAAAAAGATTGATCAGTGATCGGATAATCGGGCGCTTATTGTATACCGAAACTTCTTCCCGTGAAAGAATAATATGGACATTCCTGTCTGAATAAATAAGTAATCCCGGGTTCCCGGGAATGAACAATTTTGTAAAAACAACTATAACAAACTTATTGAAAAAACTTTAATTATAAATTAAAAGTTCCAAAAGGAATCGGCTTTTTTTAATTTTAAAAAATTGCAATGTGAGTTCACAATGAGTTCAAACTATATTTTGTATGCGGGTATTTTTAGCAATCTCAGGGATTTCGAACGATTCCTTGATCCGGGATTCCGAAAAGCATGTCCGTATTATACTTTCGTGGGAATAAAAGCGAAGTTAAGGTATATTAGCGCCCGATTATCTGATCACTGGATATGATATTGTTAATATATCATCAAAATATAAATAACTAGTTGATGCCCGCGACTTCGTACGATTTCGTTTTTTCCGGTTCCCGTTTAGCCTTTAGCATTCCTTATGAATGTGGCTAATACATCCAAAAATAATTTTCTAAATCGGTTGAGTAGATCCAGAGATCTACAACCACACAACCTTTACCTCTTTATAATATTAGTATAGATATAACAAGTAGGTGTCAATATATTCAGCATGGTGTGTTGTGCACTAAGGTAAACTTTTATTACCTACCGCATGTTTTTTTTTTTTGCTTTTTTGTGTGTTCCGTTTCTTGCTTTTAATTGTGTTGTTGTGTTTGTGAACACAATAGAATGCCATGTGGGTTCTGGGGAATATACCAAACGAGGTAAGCTATTTTTCTGTTTGTATAAGTTACAAAAAATGTTCGAGTCAGCTTTTATTGTGGATTAAGGAAGTATTTTTTTATCTGAGTTATTAACAAAAAAGTATGGATACCAAACGAATGGATACTAGAACTAGATACTTACATCATCTGCCGAGCCTTATCCCAACTATATTGGGGTCGGCTTCCAGTCAAACCGGATTCAGCTGAATACCAGTATTTTACGTGGAGCGGCTGCCAACCAGACCTCCACAACCCATTGACTGGGTAACACGGTACTCCTTGGCAAGACTGGTGTCAGATTGTCTGGCTTCTGACTATCCGTAACAGCTGCCAAAGATCTACAAATGACAGCCGGGACCAACGGCTTAACGTGCTTTCCGAGGCATGGAGGAGTCTCGGTATGTAAAGATGGTCACCCATCCACAGACCAACCTCGGCAAGCGTTGCTTAACCTTGAAGATCAACCCGTGCGGCTGTTATTATTTAGCCACGAGCTCCTCAAAAAGTTGCGATCCTGCCAGGATCTAGAATTCTAAAACATCGAACTTTTATGAAACTGAAAACTTAAAAATCATGTAATTTTTGATCTCACTGCCACAAGAGCGCAGTGACTTCCGGGATGTTCTGATCTACCATTAGATTTAATTCCAACTCTATCTTCGCTTTTTTTTCATGAAATCCGTCTAAATGGAAAACTAGGTCTTAGGTATTTAATTCGATTTTCTTTTGTGTGTCCACAGATGGGCGAATAAGTCTAAAAGCGAGTCGAGTCGTGGAGAAAGTGGTGCTGTGATGTATTCGTTATCTGTGTATTAATTAATTTATTCCGTTTAAAACATAATTATTTATAAAAGCATTGTTTAGTGGTGTGTGTAACGTATTTAATTAAATCATATGCTTTTTCCACTTGTTTTTTTACCTATTTTGTTTGAAAAATCCATCTAAGTAGGTATTAAACTACACTGCGATCACCAACCCTGCCAAGCGTGGTGATTATCCTGCCAGGGTTGCGGAATTTGTTCGAAAGAGTTACCGCGGCCCTGTAACGCAAAGAGCTTTAGAAGGAACACGGATGGGTTTTAGTCAGTAAAAGTCTGACACGCCCTTCCACTCCACCCAGAGCGGAAGAAGTCTTTTGATGATTTACCATCGTTAAAAAAAAAAAAAGCGTGGTGATTATGGCAAACCCTCACAACCCCTCTTTGGGGAAGGCCTATGTCCAGCAGTGGACGTCTTTCTGCTACTATGATGATGATGCTGATAATGATGAGGTGCTGAATAGCTACGCCATATTTTAGAAGATTTTATTTCTATTTTAAGAGATAGGTATAGCTAGAATAGTATTTAAAATATAAAATGTAGATAAATGTTTAAAGTACGATAAGGCTTGTGAATGTTTTAACTGCAATAAATACTTACTAGAAAATGAAATAAATCAATTTACAATCAGTACTGCGATTCTTACAAACCTTGAGGTAAATGCGGAAATACTGAGGTAATTCGACCTAAAGTAGATACGCCATTGATCGGCATTGTGAGGATATAAATCATATTCTAATAACTTTACTTCGAAGATTATATAGTAGGCGCCAGATAAATGTGGAATAAAGTACATTGACCTTTCCCTAATAACTGTTCATAGGTACCTGAACAATTAAATATAAATCGTTTTTCATTATTAGACAATGTTAAGGATCACGAGAGATGATGATTCGGGACAGCTTTGTGTCATTAATTCCGTTTTTCAAATTAAATATGTTAATAATTGTAGGTGGGTCAATGACCGTTATTCCACGATTATCTGGCGCCTACTGTAGGTAGTATTATCTTCAAAGATTATAATACAAGATTATACTAATAATGATATTAGAAACATTAGCGTGAGATCCAAGCGGCAGCGCACTAACTCGCCAGTTGATTCTTGCCCAGATTGTGACCGGCGGCACTCTAAGAATGAACTGTTCATACAGTTCACAAAGAAATATATTCAGTTCTGTCTTCTGAGATTTAAGCGAACAGAAGAACCTGTATTACTAGATATTTTGCAAGGCTTGGAGAACTCTGTCAGTTTTATGAGCTCGTGCTATGCGTGTATGTATCGAGCCTACTACAAGCAAATGGGCACACGAGCAAGTGACTGCGCAGCAGGTTGCGCAACTCTCTCTCTCTCTCTCTCTCTGTCCCTGTCTATTTTTATCATATAAGCTCAACACACGGTTGTACAGACACGTCCAGCCCGATCACCATGTTTGGTAAGCCGATCCCTTGGGAGAAGCGAGCCAAATATCGCCAAATATAGCCAAATATCGTGATCCTCGACTGACATCTTACGTTCGGTGAGCACATAAAGAAGGTACGTTCGCGTGCCTCTTTCGCTCTCGGTAGGCTTCACTCCATGCTGAATGCACGCAGCAAGCTGTCCCTAAGATGTAAACTGCGCATCTACACGACGTGCGTACACCCTATTATGACGGGGTGCGTTTCATAACATATAAACTCATTTGATCTAATTTCATTTTATTATCGTACATAAGATATAATCAACTTGAGATATACCAACTGTTGATATAATTTCTTTACATACAACATTTATTTCTTCTAAAACTTATTTAGTATAACGTTGTTTCATATAACGTTTGTATAATCGAAAATCATTTGGTCTAACGTTTAATATATTATATAAAAAAACGTCATTATGGTTAACACCCTGACTCAGAGTACGTAGTAATTTCGATTAAACGTTGGGATAGACGTTTCATGAACTGCATCAAAACATCAAAATCCCCTTATCGCATCGGCTACCCGATACACTCCCTAACAGATCAGTAGGATTCGCCGTCCGCGGCATACCCTCGTCGAACCCGACGACGCATCACCCAGATACAAGAGAGCCGTAGGGAAACCAGCGCTCTCAGTAAATACAAAAACAGACTGCGATCCGTTTTCCGGCCCCGCCGCCGAGGCCCGTCGCGACGTCCCAGTAAAAACCCTCCCCGACCTTTGATTACCGAGCCAGCCCACGTCGCTGAGCCAGTAGTTTTAAATCCCCCAAATAATAATGATATGACCCAGCCTGTCCCTTGCTGTCCTCCCGAAATGACGCCGCTAAGCCGAGGTCCGTATCCCGCAGGGGATGCCCTAGCGAGCGGTCATTTAGAATCATTTAGCTAGTTTGTAAGCCCTGACTGGGGGCCTTAAATTCATTTGAGGCCACCACAGGATAGTCCGGTTAAGCAGTAACCAGCCCTAGCGTGTTGTACTGCGTGTAGTCCCCGTCCAAAAAAAAGTACAGACACGTGTAAATTTCCTGAAAACGTTTTGTTATGGAACTTCGTTCCTGACGGGGGTTCCCCGACCGCACAATTTTTAATTAGCACGTGTCAAGCCCTACTTTAATGCAAAACATTCAAATTCTTAATGCAAAAAGCCCGCCACTGGGACCAACTTTTCTATTATTATTTATAATAATGAGATTGTGTCCAGTTTTGCTATAAATAATAAAGCTTACAGCCAGGGTTTACTAAAACTATTTAAAACTTACAAACTACACGCTAAGGGCACCTGGGGCCTCGGCTTAACGCGTCCCTGGGGGGAGGACAGCTAGGGACGGGCTGGATCGAACTAAGATTATTATTTAGGAACGACTTAAAAGCTACAAACTCACCTGTTCTTCGACGTGGCGAAAGCTTTCGACAAGGTCTGGCACAACGGTCTGATATACAAGTTATATCGACTCGGTGTGCCAGATCGTCTCGTGCTCATCTTACGAGACTATTTGTCGAACCGCACCTTTCGATACCGTATCGAGGGTGCGCTTTCAGCCCCCCATCCCGTTCGCGCCGGAGTGCCCCAGGGCGGTGTGCTCTCGCCTCTAGCGTTCACGCTGTACACTAGCGACATCCCGACCTTCCCCGGGACGCACTTAGCCCTGTTCGCCGACGACACGGCCATTTACCGCTCCGGCAGAAGCGAACAGTGCATAGCTCGAGTCCTCCAACAATCGGCCGACGCCCTAGGCGTCTGGTTCCGAAAGTGGAGGATCGAAGTTAACCCCGAAAAAAGCCAAGCGGTTTTGTTTGACAAAACGCGAGGCCGATTTTCCAGACCCGCTCCCAGCCCGATCACCATGTTTGGTAAGCCGATCCCTTGGGAGAAGCAAGCCAAATATCTAGGTGTGATCCTCGACCGTCACCTTACGTTTGCTGAGCACATAAAGAAGGTACGTTCTCGTGCCTCTTTCGCTCTCGGTAGGCTCCACTCCATGCTGAATACACGCAGCAAGCTGTCCCTAAGATGCAAACTGCGCATCTTCACGACGTGCATACGCCCCATAATGACGTATGCGTGCGCCACTTTCGCGCACGCAAAGTCGCACCATATCCATAGGATGCAAGTAGTTCAAAATCGATTTCTCCGAAAGGCCACGGGCGCCCCGTGGTTCATTAGGAATGAACGACTCCACGTCGACCTCAAAATCCCGACAGTGAAACAGTTCATGAAACGACTATCGCAGCGTTTCATCGAAACTGCTTCAAAACATCAAAATCCCCTTATCGCATCGGCCACCCGATACACTCCCTCACAGATCAGTAGGATTCGCCGCCCGAGGCATACCCTCGTCGAGCCCGACGACCCCATCACCCAGATTCAAGAGAGCCGTAGGGAAACCAGCACTCTTCGAAAACATACACGACACAGACCGCGTTCCGTTTTCCGGCCCCGCCGCCGGGGCCCGTCGCGACGTCCCAGTAATAACCCTCCCCGACCTTTGATTACCGAGCCAGCCCGCGTCGCTGAGCCAGTAGTTTTAAATTCCCTAAATAATGTTACGACCCAGCCTGTCCCTTGCTGTTCCTCCCAAATGACGCCGCTAGCCGAGGTCCTTATCCCGCAGGGGATGCCCTAGCGAGCGGTCATTTAGTTTAGTTTTATTTAGTTTGTAAGCCCTGGCTGGGGGCCTTAGAGTCATTTAAGGCCACCACAGGATAGTCCGGTTAAGCAGTAACCAGCCTTAGTGTGCTGAACTGCGAGTGGTCATCGTCAAAAAAAAAAAAAAAAACTACAAACTCAGTAGAAGGGTCGGGAGGACATTGACGGGGACGTCGCGACGGGTCTCGGTAGCGAACCCTTTTGGAAGTCCGTTAAAAAGTAAGGCAAGAAAGAAAGAAATAAAAGGACCCGCACAAGATAAACAAAACAGTAAAATAAATTAACAACTTACATTAATAATTATTAATATAGGCTACTAAACCTGTATGAAAGACCCTCCGCAGAGATTGAGCACTATGGAAAGAGAAAGAGGGCGGCTTCACCCAAACAGGATCCACGTCACAGGAAGATAACTAACCATACTAACACTAGAGTACCTAATAAGTAAAATGTATTGCACGACTAACAAACGTTTGTAATGTAAAATATTTTGATGTGGAAATAAAAAAAGGCGTACCTACTTATAATTTTTATTCGGTATTTATTAAAAAAAAATCGCACAGGTATACTTATAATAATAATAATAATAACCTCTTTATTTCAGGCTACTTTGACCCATAGACAAATACCTTATTCAATTCAAATTCAAATTCATTTATTTCAATCAATTTTAGATCATAACATTCACATTAAATTTCAATTAAAATAAATATACATAAAAACAATCGATTATGGAATAACAAACACGTGGAATATCTGGAACATAAGTTGGTAGCGTTGGAGGCGCGACTTGGATATTTAAGGGGCGAGATTTCCCAAAATATCCTTATCACCCAGATTCAAGAGAGCCATAGGGAAACCAGCACTCTTAGAAAACACAGAAACAGACCGCGTTCGTAATAATGATATGACCCAGCCTGTCCCTTGCTGTCCTCCCGAAATGACGCCGCTAAGCCGAGGTCCGTACCCCGCAGGGGATGCCCTAGCGAGCGGTCATTTAGTATAATTTAGCTAGTTTGTAAGCCCTGACTGAGGGCCTTAAATTCATTTGAGGCCACCCCAGGATAGTCCGGTTAAGCAGTAACCAGCCTTAGTGTGCTAAACTACGAGTGGTCCCCGTCAAAAAAAAGAAAATCCTTTCAAAAGGTCACTGCACACCGAGTCGCGACACTCGCGATAGTCTTTGGTCGTTGCTGCGACCCGCGACTACCTACGAAAATAAAATACACATCGGGAAATTTCTGAGAGAGTATTTGAATACCTAAACCTTCACTGTATTTAAAATTTGAATTTATTCGAAATATCATTCGTTAGATACTGAAATGTGTACCTGTGTATCTTTTTATATACTGAATAAAGTCACGTCGCTGACCCTAAGTGCATGCAACACCACAAAATAAATCTTAAGGTTAGGTTAAGCTATGTGTAGATGAATTAGTAAGGTTATAAGGTATGAATGACGAGTGAATTGGAGCACAGCGCAGCATTATAAACACTGTAGGTTTATAATAAATCGCGTCAGATTGTAGAGGTAAACTCTTTCAACTAACCTATTCAATGAGAAACGGATAGATCGTCAACTAGTACCGATTGCATTTGTATGGAATTTATTGTGTTTAATTTATAAAGTTCGTGTTTGCAATAATCTGATGACATCGACTCCTTCATACTTCGGAATAATGTGTAATATAATTTCCGAGTTAAACAGCACACACTTAAAGCAATAGTAGCAAAGAAATAAATTTACACATTGTAGATAATGATAAACTTACGTTTTATTTTAGTCCTGATTGAAAAGTTACTCCGCACTTGTGGCGACATCGACACACTCTACGTGCTGGCGCGGAGCAAGAAGGGCAAAGACCCGCGGGTGCGTCTACATGAGATGTTGGACGAATTCGTAAGTACCTAAGTACTGCTTTCTATATTATTCACTAACTTTTGCCCGCGGCTTCGTTCGTGTTAACCGTCTCCAGGGTCCCATCAAACTCTGTACCAAAATCGATTCGACGATTTAAATAGCGTAACAAACAAACTCACTTTTGTATTTATTATACATACTAGTTAGGACAGGCTCGCTTTTGGCCACCTGATTGTAAGCGAAGATGTGGTGGATAATGGAGCACGCTTGCCTAGAAGTAACCTATTCAATCTTGACTTAAAGACCCCCAGGTTGTCTGTCAGCTATCAGGAATCACAGACTCCGGCAGGGATTCCACTCTTTAGCTGAACGGGCAATGAAAGTATTCTCCAAGCGTTTTTACAGCTGGGCTCAGGCATCCTCTCTATAAGTGGTAGTGGGCCGTAGAGACGCAGAGGACTATAATATGTCTAATTAACACTTACACGAAGGCCCAGTGTGGGTTCAAGGATGTCACTAATATTTTTGGGTCTAATCTTAGTAAATAGGTACAAATACCAGTTTCTTCACGATGTTTTCCGTCACTTGATAGTAAACAATAATCTATAAAGTTTTGCCATTTTTCCAGTTGTTCCAGAAAGCTCACGAAGAAAATCCGAAGGGCATACACAAGGTGGTGCCGATCCTAGGAGACATGGAACTGCCGGGGTTAGGCATTAACAACGAAGATAGGAAGTTGCTCGCAAGCAAGGTCAGTCTGTAAATATTTTGGTTTTAAAGTGAAACTTTTATTAAATCGTCTCAAATTTTTTGGTCTGTGTATCGCATGTCGCGTGACGGTCGGCCGCGGAGTAGGGATAAAGTGAAAGGCGGTCGTCAGAGCAGCCGAGGCCAATATGGCGGCGTCTATAGTTCCATCAGCTGACCGTGTAGTGTATAAACTGTTACTCATTTGTGGCAGTGCTCAACGCTAATTTGTTTGTATTTGTCCGTGTTTTTTTATACCCTTAATGGAATATTATTCCGAAAATTTTTAGTTAAATATCTATACCTAATGTGAAAAAAAGTTTCACTTTTACCGTGGTTTCATAAAACCACACAATCCTTTTTTTATTAAGTCAAAATGCTACAGAAAATTATAACGTACTTACTTTTACTAACACTAGATGTCGCTGACCAAATAGTTTTCAACCAGCAATTCTCACCAATAGATGTCGTTACAGGTAACAATAATAATCAACGCGGCGGCCACAGTCAAGTTCGACGAGAAGCTGTCAGTCTCTACTGCCATCAACGTCAAGGGAACCAAGGAGGTGCTCAAGCTTGCCAAGGAGTGCAGGAATTTGAAGGCGGTCACGCATGTGTCCACTGCCTTTTCTAATACACACGTTAAACATATTGAAGAAAAGTAAGTTAGGATTTTAAGGTGAAATTATATATTCGCTAACTTTGAGACCATCGCAGATTTGAATGGTGTTGTGTTTGGTCGGAGGATCATGCCTAAACTTAGGAGGATGAGGAACTTTCCACTCCCTTATCATATCTGCTACCGCTGACCCCGACGTGATTTCTCGCCAAAGTCTCACCGCTCATAAGCGGAAGCGATTGTGGTAGTAAAAAACTTTTGGTATTAATCATTTGGTTATTTATTATGATTACAGGTTCTACGAGCCGCCTATCTCTGTGGAAGCATTGGAAGCTATTTCGGAAATCGATGATAAACTTATTGAAAGCATCTTGCCAACGTGAGTAAACTAACCTATTCAACAAAATTACATAGGTAATAAAACCTTCCCAATCAGTGTACTATGCTCTTTCAAAATTTTAGTTTATCTTTTTCAAATACTTATTTATCTCAATTAAAAGTCACACTAACTATATACCTTTAAATATTCGACAGACGATAAATTGCTTTTGATATACTTTAGTTGAGACTACAGTAATTTGTATAATTTACAGGCTCCTAGGAACGCGTCCCAACACTTATTGCTTCACTAAGGCAATAGCAGAAGAAGCTGTTAGGAAATACGGCGAAGGGCTACCGGTTAGCATCGTCAGACCTTCCATAGGTAAGGCAAACTGCACTAGCTGGAAGCTGCAGTCAAATTTGATTAACAGTTGTTCAATTCATTGGTAGAAAAACTTTGGGTGGGTATGTGAATAGCTTTATGAGAAGTGAGTGAACAAAGTAATGGTAGATGAATTGTGTGATTATGCAAAGTCAAAGTCAAAACGTCTATTTCAATTAGGCCATTAAAAGGCACTTTTGAACGTTAACGTTACGGTTGAAAGAATATGTATAAAAATAAAGTGACTCTACTTTCCATTCACAAAGGTAGATTCGTATGGGGAAGAGCAAGAAAAAGGATAGGAAAGAGAGTAGTAAGATGACACGTTGGAGGGACCCAAGTGCACACTCACCTTTAGGTACTATAAGGGATTAAATGCCACGATGTTGCAATAAAGTAGCCACCTACTGAGCCTAGACAATATTATATTTTATTTACAGTTGTGTCAACGTACGATGAGCCAGTGAGAGGCTGGACAGACAGCGTGTACGGACCGACCGGGCTGGTAATCGGCATCGGTACCGGGGTAAGCGCTACTTAATTTAATGGAATAGTTTAATTTACTAGAATGATTTTATTCTTTTTTCTTTATTTTGTGTTCATGTGTTTAGTTTATTTTAAATTGTATACCTAGTTACGTGTTAATGCTGTGGTCACCTATAAATGCCGGTCGATTCTCTAAATATGTCGATGTGAAGGCTTAGGTGAAGTGATCACGAGGTGAGCTGTCAATCCATATAATCAAGATGGAATGACGGCTCACTTCGTGATCACATGACATCTTAATTATATGGATTGACGGCTCACCTCGTGATCACTTCACGCAAGCCTTCACTTCATGTTTACAGAATCGACCGGCCGAAGGGAGACACAGTAACTTACGATCCTTTGCACTTTCAACGACATTGTAACCGCAGAAAAATCGTACACAAGTGCGTCTCATTGCTTTCGATAGTCGCACGCTATGGTCACAAAATAGTTACAAGGACATAATTTTAAAATTTCGCATAGGTCCTGCGCACCATGTACATGGACCAAGAGAAGGTGGCGGACATGGTCCCCGTGGATCTGTGCGTAAACGCCATCCTCGCCTCTGCCTGGTTCACTGCCAAGAATTATAAGGAGAAGTGAGTAACAAAGATTATTCTAATTCATTCATGGGAATAATGTAATGGAAATGGAAATTGAATTATGAACCTTCCAAAAGTACCTACCTACTGATTCTTAGCTCATTCTCAGATTGAATTTGATCTTTTTTCACACTGTATTTTTTTAATAATCTAATATTATAGTAGGCGCCAGATAATCGTGGAATAACGGTCATTGACCCACCTACAATTATTGACATTTTTAATTTGAAAAACGGAATTAATGACACAAAGCTGTCCCGAATCATCATCTCTCGTGATCCTTAACATTGTCTAATAATGAAAAACGATTCATATTTAATTGTTCAGGTACCTATGAACAGTTATTAGGGAAAGGTCAATGTACTTTATTCCACATTTATCTGGCGCCTACTATAGTATATTTTTAGATCAATCTAAATCAATTTGAAACTGTTTTCAGCCAAACATCAGACATTCCGATCTACAACTTCGTGTCGGGAGCACAGAACCCCATCACTTGGGGGGACTTTATCGAACGGAACCGGAAGTATGGCATCAACAAACCCACTACAAAGGCAGTCTGGTATGTTCGCCATTTTGACATATATATACTAGAGACCATGGTTTCCATTTCATTAATTTGAGAGTATTCGCAGTTAGTCCTCTGATATCAAGTATCCCAACCAAGTTGTGCCACAAAGCTCAGTTCTCTGCCTTTCGCTTCCAGTCTTTCCCTTTTAAAGTTCTCACAATTAATTTAATGTCTCAATGATATCCTTTCGAGGAATCGTCTGTTCCGTACATTTTGATATCCGTCTACAAAAAGACGAGTCCATTCCGTGCTATGCTATAGGATCTAATCCTTGTATTCTTTTATTCCATGTGATACCTTTACACCGTTATTCGCAGGTACTACGGTCTGAATCCGACGAACAACTACTACATGTTCCTGTTCTACAACTTCTTCTTGCACTACCTACCCGCGTTGTTCGTCGACGCGTACTGCGCTGTCACCGGGAAAAGACGCGCGTAAGTTTCCGTATTGTTATGTTTATACGCTATACATATTATACCATTAAATGCTAGGTGTCAGGCAAAGACGAAGGTGGACAGATGACTCTTACCGGAAGAAGATTCATAAATAATGTCATAATTCATTTTTCAAAACTACCCCCAATGGGTTTTAGCAGGTGTTAAAGTTTATATGGAAGAATCTTAACGCTTGGTCCGATAAAGTTGAAACTCAGCACAATCAGTCTTGATAAAATGAAAAATACGTGTTTTTGGATTTTACTAAAATCAACGACTGAACCACTGGGTGTCAAGGGCTGAAACGGATCTAACGTTCATATTCAACCCGCAACGGTTGCGCAGATCATGTTGCATCAGCAGCAAAAAAGCTCGGGTAATTACTGAAAATCGTTGTGATAGATTTTCCAAAACTGCCATTTAAAGTGGGCAAAGGGGGCGTTGAAGTTCGTAGCGTAAATTCTAAATCCACGAGGACGAAGTGCTAGTCTACTTATGTACTTAACATCCCCCAAAATAAAAAGCTCATGACATTGGTGTTAGTGTAGATAAAGGGCGGCGAAAATTATCTTTGCCCGGAGCGGCTAAATAGCTAGATCGGGCCCTGATTATAGACTGATTATCTTTACGACGTACATGGTCAGAACCGTACCAGATTCCGTAGGAACCGTGTTTACAAAAGAAATAAAAATATTTTCGAAATGTTTCCGAAAACATTCCCTAGGTGGTGCTAACGAATCTTATAATACTTTTAACGCCACTAGATAGCGTCATAATATGTTTTTACTGTTGTTCACAAGATGGCACTATCATTAAACACCTGCCTTTTCAGGATGCTGAAACTGTACTACAAAGTGATGAAGCTTGCCAACATTCTGTTCTACTTCTCGACTCAAGACTGGAAGTTCTCGGACACGAATGTACGGACCATGTGGAGCTCGCTCTCGCCTGAGGACCGCGTCGTATTCCCCTTCAGCATAGGAGAGATGTCCTGGGAGTACATGTGTGAAACCTTCTTAGTTGGTGAGTACCTATCTGGGTGAAAACCCTGGCCGGGTGACGTTATTGCGCTTGTAAGGAGCGCGTTATAAGCGCAATTATTTTGTCTCCGTTGAGATTTATCGGACCGAAATAGCTATTGGACAAACCAACTGAGCAAGGCATAGTAAAGAACTAAGAAGGACACACACCTGTGCGCAAACACAGGTCGCACGCACACTGAGGGCCGGTCTTAAGCATATTCGGTGCCAGGATGCCGAAGTTAGCCAGCGCCCCACTATTGTAAAAAAAAACGACGACATAGACACTCGTTCGCCTATGGTCCAGCAGTGCGATTCTGTAAATGTCTCACCGTGTAAGATTAGGTGAAGTGAACATGAAGTGAGCTGTCATTCCATACAAACAAGATGGAATATCAGTTCACTTCACGCTCACTTCACTTAAGTTTCCACAGTGTGATGTTGACAGAATAGACAGGCAGTTTTCTTTAGTCTTAACTCGCCTGGAACAGCCACTCCGTTCTCCCTATGGAAGAATTGGTTGATTCAGGCAGACTATCAATATATATGTTGCGGCTTGCACCTCCTAGGACTCTGCGCTCGAGTTTCTTGCGCCCTTGTTAAAAGAACTTCGTACACTTCCTCTTCCCTAATTAGGGAAGGTCTCTACGGGAAGTCCGATGGAATAGAGGGCAATCGCTCTGATCTATTGTCCATCAACTCAAGACTATCAATTCACTTCCTTATATTTTTTCAGGTCTCAGAGTGTACCTCATCAAGGATGACCTGTCCACTTTACCTGAAGCTCGGAAAAAGTGGAACAAGTAAGTAGATACCTACCTGAAACAAGTAGGTACGTCTTGTTAACCGATTTTCACTATAGCAAATATCAACTTTATAACGATGTAAATTAAGTTCATTTCAGAATTATTTGCTTACTATTGAAAAATATATTTTATGCGCCTTTAAAATTTGAGGGTTGCCCTCGATTTCCCTGGGATCCCATCATCAGATTCTGACTTGGTGCCAATGGGGCCACGGAACGTATAAGAAAGAAGAATTTTTCAAATCGGTTCATAAATGACGGAGTTAAACATAAAAAGAAAAAAAACACAGTCGAATTGAGAACCTCCTCTTTTTTTGAAGCCGGTTAAAAACTATCGCACTATATAGTTTTTAACCGACTTTGTGTGTGGGCATTAAAGTTGATTTTCCATGTCGGAAACCACATTGCGATTGTATTACACTTGAAACTTTGTTTGTTTCAGGTTGTATTATCTGCACCAGACGCTGAAGGCTGTTACCATACTTCTAGTGTTAAACTTAGCGTATTTTGTGCTCAAAGCTGTGTTCTCGCTTACGAACTGATTGGCCGGTAGGGGTCATGAAGCTTTAATTTGTCTAATTTTGAATCAGGTATGTAGTTTTCAGCTTAGTTTAATTTTATAATTGAAAAAAATGCTTCTAAAATGATGACATTACTTGATAATAAAATTAACAGCCACTCAGATCGTTATTGCATTTTTGAATGGAACACTTTGATTTTATTTTAGTAGCCATGTCACATTTGGTCGCATTGTAAAAGTTGTTCGAATTTATTCTTTGGGAATAGCGTTGCCAGGCGTCCGGATAAAGCCGGACAGCGTCAGGCTTTTTGCTTGTATGTCCGGCTTTTGTTACGCTTTTTGAATATGAGCACATTTTTTTAACATTTTTCATGTGTTGATTTCCGCTCCACCTACGTGCTAGCTACGTACCGACTACTTCTGTTGCAATTATAGAAATTTAAATATTAATGAATATTGTTGTTTCACTAGAATTTAAGCTAAATTACATGGCAAATGATAAAAAAGCCTTGTTTTAAATTTAAAAAAAATGTCGTTTTATACTAAGACTAAACATTATTAAGGGTGTCCGGCCTTCTTACCCAAATGTCCGGCTAAACTGGCTGGTCTGTCCGGCTTTTTGGTTTGAAAACCTGGCAACCCTATTTCGGAAAGACATATTATACTTATAATACTTATTGTATGACTTAAATGAAGAGCTAAGCTGAAAACATATCTGTCCCACTTTTGCTCAACACGTATGGAATAAGGTTAGAATAAACTGCAGAAATTATGAATAGTACTGATCTATATAGGTTTACTAGTTTCTGATGAAACTGTTTGCTAAAAATAATTGCTGCAGATTGCAGCCCAGACTTTTGTAAATAATTATTTCGGATAAGAATATTGTTAAGTTATTATTTTATGATTGGAGATTGCTTAAATGTAAATTTAGGATATAAATGGCTACTTGAGATTCAAATCCGTCCTGGGGTAAAATTGGAAATATTTAACTTTGAGATATTTTTTTAAATGTAGGTACTTAGGTAAATGTATTTAGTAGATGTACAGTGTAAAACATTCTTAAGACTCTATTTTGATAAGTTAATTGCTACAATGCCCTTTCTACTAATATAATATTATGGCCACTGTACAGTTGGAATCAAAAAAATCGGGAGGACCAAACAAAATTTTAAAGTCTTGTTATCTAAAATATAGTTGATTTTCGAATGAAATTTTAGACGTGTGAAGATGTAGTATTATATTGAGATTATACTGTGTAATCCTATATGTAAGATTGGTTTGATTTTTGTCCTTTTTAAGTACCTAGTCTAATGTTAAAAAGCGACGCGTTCGGCCTAAACGCGTACATAACAGAATTAAGCACCTAATTACTGAAAAAAAAAAAACATTAAAACAATGGATTTATAATACAAGCGTTTTATTCATATTTACAAAGTAAACAGACACCACAGATATACTAATAAAAACATTATTTACATACAGACAACAGTACACATTGTACATTTTATATATTTTCTACGACATCTCGGATTTACAAGACGCGCTGCTTCCAACTAGTTACATCAGAAGCACGTTTACGTTGGACAAAGAAAAACCAGCCAAGGGGGTGTTCAAGTATTACGTAACGCAATTTGGGGGGAGGGGGGGTCTTGTAAAACGTTACGATGCGTTACAGGGGCGGGAGGGGTGTTCGAACAACGCGTTACGTAACATTGTTATTTTATTTAACGCTAGCTCACTAAACATATTTTTGAGTTACAGTCACTTAACAGTAGTAATTTTGCCAAACAAAAATAAACATCAATATTTTTCTTCAAATGACATTTATTAATTTAAAAAAATTGGTAACATGAGAATAGTAGACTTAATTGTGACTTTTAGGTAAAAATTGTCACTTGGATGATACGTAACGTTTAGGGAGGGGGAGGGGAGTGCAGATAAACGTTACGGCGCGTTACATGGGGGGGAGGGAGGGTCAAGAATCTTCAATAATTGCGTTACGTAATACTTGAACGCTCCCCAACCTGTCTGAATTGGCTTGGCTGACATAATTCGTTACAAACAGCGCGTACTGTTAGTAATAAACACGTCGTATATTTTCTTCTAAAAAGTCACATTCGCACATGACTAAGGAAGAGGGCCTTTCGAACAAAATAAAATAGATTTTATAACCCTCAATCTAAGTGATTACTAAATGAACATTTCAAAAGACAAAAATTGCCAGACATCCCAAGGTCCAATGAGGTCGCAAATATGACTGCGTGTGCTTAGGTGTCATCGGCATCGTAACGAATGAAAAACGATTTAAGAGTTGATTAATAAAAAAACTACAAAATTAAAAACGTGCATGTTCATTACAAGTAATATAAGTATACGAGTTAAGTTTTTGACGCAAGTGGGCCTTAGGTCACACAAATGTCGAAGCCTAAACTTATTGATCAATCTGGAAGTTAGTTCAGGGTTTCGTCGGGCAGTGACTTTGTTCTCAATAACTTGCCCCCGTTATGCAAAAACATCCCAAACCACAATTCTCCAATAAATGAAAAAGAAACGTCAATTAAGACCAATATTTATAATGTGAATCACTCTGCAAGTGTTGCTCCAAGTCTTTTTTTTATTTAATATGGGTTTGCTCTTGACTCTAGTCTAGGTCATAGATGACAGAGACAAAGTCGACGATGGAGCGAGCTTACCCAGAAGAAGCCTGTTCACTCTAATTTTGAAGAGATTAGGGTTGTATGCGTTCGGAAACACAGACGCAGGCAGAGAGTTCCACTCCTTTGCTGTGCGCATTATATCTTTCAAAACTTATGCTTCATATCGTATTATCCGATTTAAAGTTAACAAATAAGAATTGCCATTAGAGTTGGGTACTTCGGAAAATTATAGATTTGCTTTAGGTTGATATGTTTTCGCACAAATGGGTTCGATTAATCTAGGTAAAAAGAACAGAAAATAAATACCCTCGTATTTGTTTTAAAAATAAAATCTTGAATACACAGCCTTAAATAAATCTTCTAGATAGAACATACTTATATTATTATACCATTATCGTAGTGCAAATACCAACTCTATGCAGGGTGAAGTTTTCAAGAATGCATGGATGGCCAAATACTACTTATACGATGAGGAATAAGGAAAAATATTAACCTTTTGAACGCCAGAGCATAAAAGCATCGGCGTGCCCAAGACGCCAAGCACCCTCCCCGACCTTTAATTATCGAGCCAGCCCGCGTCGCTGAGCCAGTTTTAAATCCCCAAAATAATAATGATATGACCCAGCCTGTCCCTTGCTGTCCTCCCGAAATGACGCCGCTAAGCCGAGGTCCGTATCCCGCAGGGGATGCCCTAGCGAGCGATCATTTAGATTAATTTAGCTAGTTTGTAAGCCCTGGCTGGGGGCCTTAAATTCATTTGAGGCCACCACAGGATAGTCCGGTTAAGCAGTAACCAGCCTTAGTGTGCTGAACTGCGAGTGGTCCCCGTCAAAAAAAAAAAAGATGCCAAGCCACAAGTTTGTCGTACAGGGCATTTTTTTTTTTTGTTAGTCGTTTCTCGCAGTTCAACCTATAATGTTGTCGACTGCTTAACCGGGCTTGCCTGTGGTGGCCTTAATATAATATTAAAGCCTCCAGCCAGGGCTTATAAAAAAACTTACAAACTAAGCAACTACACGCTAAGGGCACCCCCTGTGGGGGACGGGCCTCGGCTTAGGGCGTCGCTGGGGAGAGGACAGCTAGGGACGGGCTGGATCGAACTGGAGTTATTATTAAGGGGCGAATTTAAGACTACAGGCTCAGCGGCGCGGGCTGGCTCGAGCAAGGGTCGGGGCGGATTTTGACGGGGACGTCGCGGCGGGCCTCGGCGGCGAGGGCGGAAGGACGGCGGTCGTGGTTTGCGAAGAGTGCTGGTCTCTTTGCGACTCTATTGGAGGAGAGTGGTGTCGTACAGGTCACGCGCTTACTTGTCATTTATAGTTACGTGACAATGGCGTTCAAAAGGTTAAAGTCTCGGGCCCAATTTTCATGAAATCTAAAACTGTATCATTGGATAGTCTCGTTCAAGCTAAATCGAAAATATCACTTGAGACAATTTCTGAATTGATGTGTGATGACCACAATAATACAAAGTAGATAGTCGCACTACGACAACTTCAGCGTGTCACGCTAATTAAACTACCCTCAATTTTCTACTAAAACAATGTTAAATAAAATAATTTTATACCAATCTCACTAACTTGTAAAATATTTTCTTTACCTCTTATTTGTAAACATGAGGTTTATAAACGCGTTTATGAATAAGGGAATAACGGGCCGTTCAAGTATGAGGTAAGCACCAATGGTGGGGTGGGGGTATTTTTTTGGTCCTTTTTTTTTTAAAGATGGGAAATCATCAAATGACTTTTTCCGCTCTGGGTGGAGCGGAAGGGCGTGTCAGACTCTTACTGACTAAAACCCATCCGTGTTCCTTCCAAAGCCCTTTGCGTTTCAGGGCCGCGGTGACTCTTTCGAACAAATTCCGCAACCCTGGCAGGCTCTGGCCCTAGCGGGCCCCGTCCTCTATGCTGACATCTCTTTGAGGCGCGCGTGAAACACAACGCGTACGGTGGCCGGGGATCGCCCTGCGACTCCCGACGCCCGGGGCGTCTTCTCCTGTAGCGGCGGTTCGGGCGAAGGCCTTGCCTTTCCCTCGCGCGGCCCGCCTCCTCCTTCGCTAGCATTACTGCTTCGCAGAAGGAGGTGACCGCTTCCCAAGCCTCTTCGCTCCGGACCTTGGATTCAACCAGGGCCGGACGCGAGAGGTCGCCGCCGCCGATCGCCTCGACGAGGACACCACCATACTTATTTTTGATGACATGGGGGACGGGGGAGGGTTTGAATAGTGATTACGTCAGCAATATTTACTTACTTTTTTGTTTGCAAATGTTAGTGGATTTTGATTTGATATAATTTTGGTTAATTAGTTGAATTACGCTGACGCGATGTTTCACAGTTAAGTAAGAAATAACAGAAATGGAAGAAATAGGTTCCGTGCGAGTGAAAACTGTACCTATGCTTACTTAAGCATAGGAGGGGGGGGAAGAGCTGTTTACTATCGCTGACAAGGGGGGGGGGGGATTAAAATTCTGTTTACGAAATACATGAACGGTCACGTATAAAACAAAAAAGTGAATTTAATTTTATATCATATCCTACACACACACTTGAACATTTTTTCTATTAAATTATTACCTAGTTTAGAGGCCGATTCACAAAACTGCATAAAATCGCTTTAACGACAACCTCGAATACATCTGTCTATAACTTTATTAATTAAAACGGATTTTAAAATCGCCTTTATATCGGAATTTTGAAGTCAGGTATTAGACAGAATAGTCACTGTTAGTAAGTCATTGTCCTCTTCTGAGGACGTCTTTACTAACTGTTCTCAATTTACTATGAGTACAGCTGCATCGTTCTGTTATATTCGACATTATCCAGCTGCAAAAATTCAAAACATTAGATGTCACCGGATTATTGCAAGCACCGTAAGTTTATAATTAATCGCGTTACGTATTATCTGTGGATGAGACACGGATATATTGAAGACGATTAAATTTGGAAGAGATTTACAGTATTTAAAATGATCTGTTCACATTCACAATTCATCGAGAGTCCATAATCGAATGAAATATGATTACAATCTTACGGTGTTAGCAATAATCCGGTGACAGATATATAGTTAAACATGTCAGTACAACTATTTTCTGTCATTCATATACAATGCGTGAAGGAGAGGCGAAAACACTCGCCAGATGGATCTTCGCGCGTAACGGAATGTTCAAACAGTCAGTGTTAAAACTATAGCGACGATCCGACCGTTCAAAATTAACTAAACAACTAAGAAAATAAACTTTATTCCAATGACATAAAATTCTAATCAGAATAGTAATAATAGTAATAGTAATAATAGTTTATTGGGTCATAAAAAGTGTAACAATATTAAGGTGAGACACTGGATCCCGCACTAGGATACCCTGTGTCGCAGGATCCAGCCTCTTTCGACAGATAAATGAAGTGTAATATTTGTTCAGATGATTTTGAACTGTATTTTCCGCTCGGTATGTTTGAAGCTAATTATTACATATTTTTTCCTTTTAATTTGCCCTGAAGTCTTTTTAATTCATTTTACAACAATCATTTCCTAAGTTCCCCTGTCGAAATATAGTTCATTAACATTTAACAAATTGTCGAAACTATCATACTATTATACTAAATACTAATTTATTATTTCGCACAACGTTTTTGTCCGTTTCATAAAATCTCGTTCTTTAAAGTCATTCGTTGGGGCTGTGTTCGTAAGATGTCGACCAGTCGTTATTGATCGACACGGAACATTATTGATCGATACACGTTCGCTGTACTAGTTCGATCAACATCGAGTTAAAAAGGCGGAACGCGACGTCGATCCAGCCGGTCTGTTCTGTCAACATCTCACGGTGTAAACTTAGGTGGAGTGAGCATGAAGTGAACTGTCATTCCATCTTGTTTGTATGATTTGACAGCTCACTTCACCTGAGCTTACACGGTGAGAAGTTTACTGAATCGACCTGCAGTATACTCCGGCTACTACGCACTGAACTGGATCGAACTATACTAGTGCCATTCTGTCAGCGGTAGCGTGACAAAGGCGATTGTCGAAACGTCAAACATGTATGGGATTGACAAACGCTTTCGAAATGTCACGTGACCAATCCCTTATATTTCTAGTACGTCGATTTTTGTATTTAGTCGCGGTCGCTTTGGTCTAGAGAACGGCCTGTGGCTTTAGCGTCAATTCTACTATTTTTCTGTGAAAAAAAGCTTGAATTTCCACACATTTTTGACATTTTGCGACTGATATGCGAATGCGAACGTTGTTTAACCTTTTGAACGCCATTGTCACGTATACATGACAAGCAAGCGCGTGCCCCGTACGCCAAACGTCACAAATATGTGACAAAAAGTACGGCGAATTTGTGGCTTGGCGTCGGGGGCACGCCGATGCATTCATGCTCTGGCGTTCAAAAGGTTAAAGAGAAGTGTCCCTCTGGTCTCTCATCTGCTCTCGACTGCTCTAGTTCCACATTTAAGGGGTTATTGCTTCGATCTGTGTATTCTGACATTTTAAAATTCATGTTCTCTCATATATTTAAGTACTTTAAAATATTTCATAGTTTATACATGGGGTTTTATAAATTAGATCTGCACGTTGCTTACTCTACAAGCTAGCCGTCGAGCTGACTGTCTCAATCTCAGCCCAGAGTAAGCATTAGCGATCTAATTGTAAACATAGTGCTATTATTGCTATAACGTTTCATACAATATGTATAATTAATTAACTCTATCATTAACTATAACATTGCTATGTCTTTTATATTTTGTTTACTGATTTATATCTGCTATTCGACTCATATAAAATTATCTAAAAGTTAACAAATACTTCCCAGCGTACTTTGTAAACTAAAATGAAATTCAAAATATGTCGATACGATTATCGACTAAATACGATTCGAATGTAATTTGGCATCGTTCGATATCGACAAACAGTCATAATGTCACTCCAGCAACACGAGTCATTATATTAAAATATTCACTATACATAATATACATTGCAACTTTACACAACTATCAATTTTATCACAAAAGCGTCAACAGAATTTTCTGAAAATATTCTACTTTGATTCAACATGTTATAACAAGCCCTCGTTTTCACGGTACTTACCTTTTGAACGCCAGAGATTTACCGTACTTTTTGTCACGTATTTGTGACGCTTGGCGTACAAGGCACGCGCTTGCTTGTCACGTGACTGTGGCGCTCAAAAGGTTAAATAAGAGTTGTGCTACATTGTTGCAGCAACATGTTACACGCAATATGAAGGCTTAAGGGCCGACCTTCCTGAGCTCACCTCTAGGGAACGTGCAGGAGCTATAGGTGGCAGCACGGAAGCGAACGCGTCAAGTATGGTCAATGTTCGCCGCTAGATGGCAGTGTGCTCCCTAGGGTCGCGGCTCGCAGTGCAGCCGGTCGAGCTGCGGCGTCGATCAGTGCTTGTGGCCCATCGTGAGCAGCAGCGGCATGAGCGCGCCCAGCGTCAGGATGATCATCTCGGAGAGCGGCAGGCCGCCGAAGCCCTTCTTGGGAGCCGCGCCCTCCTGCAGCGGCAGCAGCGAGTGCGTGTGCGAGTGAGGGTGCGTGAGCTCGGGCAGCACGTGCACCGTCGCCACGTACAGGAACGTACCCGCGGAGAACAACATGGCTATGCCTGGAACACGATTCGATATATTATATTTATATCAGGGAGGCTGACTGACATTTCAACGCACAGCCGAAACTACTAGGACCAGGAACATGACATTTTTCACATTTTATGAAGTTGGTGCACCGCCCCCTGCGTTCAAGTATTACGTAACGCAATTTGGGGGGAGAGGGGGGGTCTTGTAAAACGTTACGATGCGTTACAGGGGCGGGAGGGGTGTTCGAACAACGCGTTACGTAACATTGTTTTTTTTTATTTAACGCTAGCTCACTAAACATATTTTCGAGTTACACAGTCACTAAACAGTAGTCATTTTGCCAAACAAAAATAAACATCAATATTTTTCTTGAAATTACATTTATTTTAAAAAATTTGGTAACATGAGAGTAGTAGACATAATTGTGACTTTTAGGTAAAAATTGTCACATGGATGATACGTAACGTTTAGGGAGGGGGAGGGGGGTACAGATATACGTTACGGCGCGTTACATGGGGGGAGGGACGTCAAGAATCTTCAAAAATTGCGTTACGTAATACTTGAACGCTCCCTGAGCACTAAGAGGGGATTTTTGAAAATTCTAAAAGGGGGAAAATTTTGTACTAAATCTGCGCAGACAAAGTCGTGGGCGAAGTGCTAGTTATTTATATTGGTGCCGGCTCTGATTGGAAGTTTAAGGTGATAGCAGGATGACTGCCCAGTAATTTGTATGAATGATGTAACTGTTATTTGCTGTATTATGCCATTCCAGGCAAATAAATGAATTTGAATTTGAAAATACAGTACCTGGATGACCGAGCTTTGCTTGGTTATTTATTGGTAAACGTTTTCAAAAATGAAACCTAGATAGATAGATTTATCGCCCCCGAAACCCACTGCATACTACATTTCATGAAAATCGTTGGAGCCGTTTCCGAGATTCAGATTAATATAAACATATCGCACCTTTAAAGTAAAACCGTTACTAAACGAAATAATGAAATTTTATAGAGGAGCCAATATTAGAAAATAGTCACTGTTTTAGATAGATGGCATTGATACCTCAATTCATGAAAATTTTCATTTAGTAACGGTTTTACTTTAAAGGTGCGACTATAAAATTTCATAATTTCGTTTAGTAACGGTTTTACTTTAAAGGTGCGATATGTACAAGATATGCTCGTTTAAAAGTATTAGAACGATATGATTACAGATAGACTTACTATAGTAGGCGCCAGATAAATGTGGAATAAAGTACATTGACCTTTCCCTAATAACTGTTCATAGGTACCTGAACAATTAAATATGAATCGTTTTTCATTATTAGACAATGTTAAGGATCACGAGAGATGATGATTCGGGACAGCTTTGTGTCATTAATTCCGTTTTTCAAATTAAAAATGTCAATAATTGTAGGTGGGTCAATGACCGTTATTCCACGATTATCTGGCGCCTACTATAGGTATTACAGTGAAGTATTATTTTAAAAAATAAAATACAAAACTGCTTCAAAAGTGAATTTTTTGTTACTTTTTATTATATTTTGCGGTCGAGTCAAGTTTTTTTTTTATATTTGTAAATGTTTGGAATAAGTTACCTGTGGCGTTGACGTCGCTGAGCGTCTGCTTGCTCTCGTTACCGATGCCGAAGTAGGTGAGCAGCGCCAGCAGCGGCGCGGCGCACGAGAATATCAGCAAGTGCTTCCTGATCCGGTTCCTGTGCATCATTTATTTATTTAAACTTTATGTACAATAGTGGTACATGAGCGGACTTAATGCATCAAGGCATTCTCTACCAGTCAACCTCACGACGTATGCATGATTTGTGAGTGGTGGCGTGTCATGGGGCATACCTCTCGAGGCCGGCGTGCAGCAGGAAGGTGGCGAGCCCAAAGGTAGCGGGCGCCTTGTGCAGCATGATGTGTCAAGTGAGTGTCTGAACGTGAGTGGTGGCGTGTCATGGGGCATACCTCTCGAGGCCGGCGTGCAGCAGGAAGGTGGCGAGCCCAAAGGCAGCGGGCGCCTTGTGCAGCATGATGTGTCAAGTGAGTGTCTGAACGTGAGTGGTGGCGTGTCATGGGGCATACCTCTCGAGGCCGGCGTGCAGCAGGAAGGTGGCGAGCCCAAAGGCAGCGGGCGCCTTGTGCAGCATGATGTGTCAAGTGAGTGTCTGAACGTGAGTGGTGGCGTGTCATGGGGCATACCTCTCGAGGCCGGCGTGCAGCAGGAAGGTGGCGAGCCCAAAGGCAGCGCGCGCCTTGTGCAGCATGATGTGTCAAGTGAGTGTCTGAACGTGAGTGGTGGCGTGTCATGGGGCATACCTCTCGAGGCCGGCGTGCAGCAGGAAGGTGACGAGCCCGAAGGCAGCGGGCGCCTTGTGCAGCATGATGGCCAGAAACACGATGAGTTCGACGTCCGCGTGCGACGTGGTGGCGGCCGCGCCCAGCGCGATGCCGTCCGCTGGGGACCACACACAGATATCACCCATACTACGTATGCTTGGACTGCCATAAGGCTCAATTTACATTGCTCCAGAACGGCATGGAAGCGAATTTAAGAGCGTTTTATGCATATTAAGTTTTTTTTAAATCGGTTAATTAATTTCCAAGATAGGGACTTGCAAGTTCGTATGAAATAGCTACCGTGAGGAGTAAACGCTCTTAAGGTTCAATTTAAATTGCCGTGGATTCTGCGGAACATGAGCAACGATGAGTTTTCCACAATAGGATATTCTATTAGGTAGAAAAAATATAATTCTATTTAGTTCGACCGTTACATTTTCAAAATATATTGGACACGTATTTTTTGCCATTTCAAATCGCTAATAAATGATTAAAAAGCACATCAAAGTTCAAGAGAGAGGGCTGGTGACGTCACGTCGCTAGTCAAAATTTTAGACTTTTTAAAATCTAATTATTCCGTCACCAATAAGTTTCATTTGGGGGTCCGGTTTTAGATATAACTCAAAAAAATTAAATAGGTACGCATACAGTTCTGTTATACCTACAACGTGTAACAGAATAAACGCAATATGCGTTGTATATTGTACTGATTGCTTAAGGTCCGCGCAAAATAGGTTGGCGGGTGAATTAGATGTTTTCAGTAGAATATCCTACTGTACAACTTCGAAAATAAAAATTGATTCTAATTCGTTTTGTAGCCATTCAGGATTTAATCTTGTGTCTTTTCTCTTATTGCTTGCAGGAATACGGTGCGAAAAAAAAATAATAGAAATGCTTTGTAAATTGCTTGCATTTAACCATTACATGTGTACCATTGCATAGACTTTAAATAGTACATTGTTCACCGAGAGGAGAAAGTGACCGATTACCGTCGAGGGTGTCGTTTGAAGCCCGAGCCGTAGGCGAGGGCTTTAAAACACCCAAGATCGGGAATCGCAGTTTCTCTCGAGTGATACATAGTGCTTTATACTACACCTAGAAGGAAAATAAAAAACGAAATCTTTACTAATTGAAATTTATATTGAAATTGTTGCAGTTAAAACTGAATCCTCAAACAACACACAAATTGGAAATGGCGCCAATGGCGTCTGCAATTTTCACATGTTCTTTTTTCAAATTGTTTATCCTGCCGCCGCAGGGTCGCACTGCCAGCCCGACACCATCCAACACACAGCTAGTGGCCAGTGTCATTTTGCGAACTTGGAGATAAAAACTCACTGTAAAAACTTTTTGGCTTTTGATATTTAGGTTACCGGCGCATAGTCTTACCCAAAATTAAGAAAGAAAAACCACGTAAGAAATGGATTTTCATACACTTTTCTCTCCCGCTCAGATGCGTTTTCTCCCCGCATATTTGTTCGATATGCAATGACGTACTTTCTACCGTAAATTTGATAAAGTATCAAGGTACTTTCCAAGCAGGTGTAGTATAAAGAGACTTTTTGACCTCTGAGTTCGTTTCGGTGTTTCTTCTCAAGGCAGTCAGCTAGGAAACAACGGTCTCGTCTAGTTTAAAATTACCAAGAAAAAAACTTGACTTGTAATTTTTAATCTATTTACAAAATAAATATATATTAACAAGCAAGCATCTTCCCGAAACATGGCGATGAAAGCCGATCGCTTTACATTTTTGACAACACAACTGTAATACACATCGAAATTTTTCATATTCAGGATAAGAATGCTTGGAAACATGCTGGTCCTGCTCCATAGGACAATCAAGGGTGTAGACAAAATCCAACTGGTTGATTTATGTATTAACTTTATAGATATACTGTTCCTTTTTTTGTGTTTCTATTTTTCTGTTGACTCACACACTGTTTAATTAATGGTTCCAATGTTTGTAAATATGTGAGTACCATTTACCTAAATTTCTTTTGAAAATGAATAAGTTTACCTCTGCTGGTGATACTTTGTTCTTATAAGTAGCATACTCTGGGTGCATCGTCCTCACATAATATTAAATTAATTTTTGTATACCAAATTTTGTAAATCATTATTTGAAAAGAGTAACTATGGAGTTTCTTGTCCGTTCTTCTCCATAAGAATCTACCTTTCCGAATGGACAGTAGTCACTTTATTAATGTAATATTATTATTTTTACTGAACTGTAAACGATGACGTTCAAAAGTGCCGTTTAATGGCCTAATTGAAATAAACGTTTTGACTTTTGACTTTTTTGACTTTGAAATAATCTAACTCGACATTCATACTCGTATATCATTTCTCAGTTAACTTGGTTCTAAAGACTCCGAGGTAGGTAGTAGGTTGGTAGTACGTGCCAAACAATCTTGTTTTAATTCTCCACGCGTGAGTGATAGATCTAATTGCAGATAAGTGCGTGCGCGCTGTGTTTCCGGCACTTACCTATGATCGAATAAATAAATGACACAATCGAGAAATCTTTGTTGATTGATCCCAGAAGAACTGTCTGTCGAGATGAGCAGTACCTTTGTCCCTATGTACTTTGGTTGAACTTGGCTCACGACTAGACCTAAATTAGTACAAGTTTCAACAAAATTCGTTCAGCCGTTGAGGTAGATATGGTGGATAGTAATCTAACAAACATCCAAACGAAGCGTACTTTCACATTTATAAAAGAATATTTGTAGGACTTAATTGAGGCCAGGCGCTGTGATAACAAAAGTCACAACAAAGGATATATTATGGAATCAATAATTGCTAAGTTTTACCATCTTGGTTACTTATTTTCTTCACTGACTGTCGGTATAGTTAACCGCATGAAAAATCTGCTTTACGAATACCGCCTTATTGCTACGAAATAAAGCCTCAATAACGTATATCAATCAAATAGTTACCATGGACGTGCGTTTGTCCACAGCACAGGTAAAAGTTGTAAGTATTATTTGGAAACAATTCGTGCCGATAGGCGATACGATAATGTTATCGCGAAGCATGCCTCGCTCTCCATGCAGTTTTCAAGTTATCACCATCGGCGTGAACTGTTTCAGCAAGGTTTGGTTCCGGCGTGATGCAAATGCTACAATATCTGAGAGCTCAGAGAGTGTTAACGTAACGTCAAAGTCAAATTGTACGAAAAAAAAATCCGTTTCCAGACGACTACAAATCGACGTTTAAACAAACTGGCACTATGGGCACTGAACGTATCAGTAGTTAAGTACCCCATTCGACTATGAACGTTCATTTAACGACACAGAGCTTCGATTCAATAATAATTTTAAAGGATATTTGACAAATACCAAACATCTAATTGCTGGAAAACGTATTTGAAAGATTTTAACAAAATAGTACGAGTTGTGACTTTGTACGTGTGGTCGTCGAAAACCAAAAATAAATTGTGGGAGCCGATAATTATCAATACCATTCAGGTTCCGAAGATTCTTCCACTGACAGAATGCTACAATATAGGTAACTGCCCAAAACTACTTTAATCCAAGAAAAAAACAAGGTTTCTGTATATAGTTCGTTAGTATCGGATCATTCAGTTCTCTTCAAAATGGTTGAGCTGAATGGTGCTGATGCACGCGTCATGTTCGTGAACGGGCGCCGTCAGTGGAGACTGGTCATGCCTTAGTTGCCACTGGCGCATTTTAATTAATATTTGATACTAACAATTGTTTTTTCATTCTTTATATTGTTCTCATATATATAGAAGCAACAAGGTTTATGTAACCAGGATTTTTGTAAACATAAAATGATTTAAAGAGTGTCCGTGGAGTTTCTTGCACGTTCTTCTCCATAGAGATCTACGCTTTCGAACGTGCAAATAGCTTCATGTTTTTGACGGACTGACTATCGACAATTCAAAAGTACCTGATAATGGTTTATTTGAAATAAATGCTTTGACTTTGACTTTCTGTGGGATTGGCCAGGTGGGCGAAGCCGAAGCGAAGCAAGCCATTGCGCCGTTCTCAAGTGCTGCGGTACTAAAAGGGCGCATGACTGACCTGCGGCGTGGACGACCAGTCCGACCGTGGCTGTGACGTTCTTCTCCACGGGGTTGCTCTGGTCGTTGTACCTCGAAGACATCTGGTCCACCAGCAGCATGAACACAAACCCTGAAACAACACTATTATGGTACAGTCGTCCTCGTTCGGCATTATCACCCTAAAGTTGAGTTCACTTATTTATTTATTTATAAGGTTCACCCATAGCACATTTATGGACATACATAGATACATTGAGTCTTATGGTAATATTCTAATATATGCCAATTACGGGCAAACACAACATTGACAAAAACACGCCAGATTATTTATACACTACTACAAAGAGACACGATATAAAAACAATAACATATGTACAATAAAACGGAGAACATAACTCTTGCACGTCACAAAACGATTAGGTCCATTTGTCTATATGAAAGTTAAATAGTTTGAACCTTAGTGAAGTATCAAATTTGTGAGAATTGTTGACCAGTCCAGTGCTGCACATAGGCCTCTCCTCTCTTAGCTTGCGCCACAACGCCAGTTCTCCGCATTCCGCATCCAGTTTATTCCAACAACCATCTTAGTATTCCAACGTCGTCGTTATTCATAAATGATGAAGAATGACAGGTCCTTTTGAGTGATTTGAAAGAAAAGGGAGTTAGTGATAGCGTGTTGGCCGACAGGATAGAATGGAAGAAAAAATCGTGTTGCGCCGAAACCAAGTAACATGGGATAAGGGTAGGAAGGTGATGAATGAGGGTGCTTGGCCACCAAATGTGCGAGGTTTATTGGCGTATTGGCGTAGTGGCCCTGTGAACAATTGTGACTGTTTCCACCAAAACTGTGTGAAGAACTTGAGCAATGCGAAGATGCATAGCGAAGCTGTGAGACGGTGTGTAGGATACATAGCGGAGTTTCGTCAGCAGTACGCGGGCAGGTGCTGGTGGTGAGCGGCGGCGGACGTGAGCGCCGCTTGTGTCCCTCGCACACATTCCTTGCTCTAATTTTTCGGTTTGTTTGTTTACAAATTAAAAGCTACGCTAGCTCTTTTCCACCTGAGCAGTGCAACCCGGTTAAGAACCTGACGTGATCCTATTGAGGGCCTTTTTCTCATCTTTGGTGGAAAAACTTAAGAAACCCTTAGGCCCACAAAGCACCGACAAGCAGCTTGCTGGGTGTAACCTGTGGCGCCTTCACAAGTCGTGTATAAGTGCTGCTTACGGACATTTTAGAACGGCCGTTTGACTTCGAACCTCGCCGGGTGACTCGCTAGGCTCTGGGCGTAAAAACAAGCCACCAATCAGTGAATTTTCGGGCTTATGCTTTTATGGATAAGGCTGAAAAGTGGTTGATCAGCAAGGTAAGCGATAATGGAGAATATGCTATGGCATATTAACCATAATGGATTATATTATGTTGATAGCTTGACATGGCCTACACCTGCACCAGTGAGGACCTAATGAATGCCACTGATGCTGCTATAAACGTGGCCACGTACTGGCCACGATCTTGGCCATGGTGATGGTGCTCACATTTAAATATGAAATGGCATTTTTTTATTACTCACATTCAAATAACAAAGTTTGAATCAGTGCATGAGTAAAAGTATACTGGCTTGTATTGTTTTGGCAAACCAAATGTAAACCTATAGATTTATACTATAGTAGGCGCCAGATAAATGTGGAATAAAGTACATTGACCTTTCCCTAATAACTGTTCATAGGTACCTGAACAATTAAATATGAATCGTTTTTCATTATTAGACAATGTTAAGGATCACGAGAGATGATGATTCGGGACAGCTTTGTGTCATTAATTCCGTTTTTCAAATTAAAAATGTCAATAATTGTAGGTGGGTCAATGACCGTTATTCCGCGATTATCTGGCGCCTACTATAGCTACCGACATGACAAATTAGTTTTATTTATTAAATTATTGTTATTAATATTTAAAAACAACATATTCATTGTATTTCAGTCAAAAGAGTTGACAACTAATATTTATTGAAGTTGTAAAGATGTGCGACATAAGCAGACTTGATGCAACAGTGCATTGTACTGTAGAGTAAAGTCCTGCATACCTCCACTGAAATGGGAGGATCCTCTGACCAGAAGGTTGTGGTGGATCTGGTGGGCAGCTGTCCGATAGTTGATATCTATCTATCTATTGGGGTATGGTTTCCGCACTTAGTCCTGATGTTGGACCATTGTGCGTGGGCCATGGCGGCCGTCATTCCAACCAGCCAACCTCCCTCCAGAAGCAGATCAGTCCTCCTAAAGAGTTCAGGGTGTCCGTGAGTGAATTTGGTGTCCCTATCGTTTGTCTACGTATATCGGCGACGCCTGTGCACTCAAGGAGCACGTGTGACACCGTTTCCTCCTCCTCCATGCATGCTCTGCACAGAGGACTGTCTGTTATACCTAGTGTGTGGAAATGCTTATTCAGTGAACAGTGTCCGGTGATGGTCCCTGCCACCATTCGCAGGCTGCCCCTATCCAGTCACAGAAGGCGCTTGGTAAGTTTAATGTTTAGGAGTGGTATAGCCTCCTTGGACTGCCTGCAGCCTGGTGCCGAGGCCCACCAGCGTTCTGCTTGTGTGTGGGTATGTTCTTGTAGCCATGTGCGTAGCTGGGTGAAAGGGAGTGGCACTATGGGTTCGGGTCCAACAGCCATCGTACCAGACCTGGCCAGTTCATCGGCCGCGTCATTTCCTAGTGATAGGTGATATTCAGATTATTGTAAATGTTAAAATCGCAAGAACTTTGCTTGCGCGATGCAGGATTTCGTTGGTAGTTTGTCACTGACAGGATAGATGGCGTTACGGATCTTTTTGTTGCCGTAGAAATTTCGCTTCGTTAGTTTGCCACTACAGTATGATAGGTATTTTACAGATACTGTTCAGATTTTCAAATGTTTTTCATAAAGTTATGTGAATGGCCAGCCACATTGATCAGTAAAATACTTGGACAACTAGATAAATAATTTATAATAACTTAATCTTACCTAAGACAAGAGATATGCCAATCACGGAATGCAGGTCATCTTCATGTGATGGTGGTTCTGCTGTGAAGTCCTTCGTCACCACTGTGGGGTGCGAGCGCTCACTGAACAGGGACCTGACTCCCTCTGGGATTATGACTGCTAGAGCGGTGCCCACGAGGAGCCCCGCACCAAATACTGTGACTTTCTGAAGCTTGTCCTGGAACAAACAAATATTAAGACTTCATTTTTTATATTTTCACTTATTGTATACCTGTATACCTGAGTGGGTAGGCAGGGCCACGTAAGAAACCCAAAATATTAGTCATTTTCAGAATTGCTCCATTGGTCTCTTAGAAGAGGAAGTGCATCTGTGTTTGCACACACACTTGTGGTCAAGCGCTGATGGTTAGTCTCCATGAGAGTGGCTGCCAATGCCAAAATTGGTCAGGAGTGGTATAATTAATCTAAGGTCTCTATTGAAATATCTAAGTCCTGTACCAGGCAGAATTTCATACTCCAGGCTGCTTGAATCAGAAATTAATTAGCCTATCTATCACCTCTGAGGTAGACCAAAACTTTGAAAGAATAGCTTTTGACTTATTATAGTCAGTCTTACCAATGCTTCATTATGTTATACTTATTAATGTGACTTAATTTTATATCTAAAAGTTTAATAAAATTGTATTGATAGTTAATAAATTTAATTATTTTAAATCCAGCCACGCATAGGTCACAACTACAACATTGCACAATGCTCAACTTGTTACATTTTACTTTCTCCGTTTTGCCTCATTGTAACCCGCTATAATTTATAGATCCTGCTTGCCTACCTGCCTTATGGTTGCCTTAGATGGTATATTCACACAAAATTTGTAATCATAAAATAATGTATCTAACAGGAATAGTTTACTACTGAATAGGAGTTAAGTAGACCGAAACGTAAATCACAGATGGTCATAATTTTTCTTAGTTTTATTCCACAGAGGATCTTGTATTTCAAAAATATGACTTACCTCGGACATGCTCACGTTCAATGGTATGCTTCCCGCCACATAGGACCCCACTAGCATTACCACAGCTAGTAAAATAAGAACCCAAGTACCATCCATTTTCGCGAATTATTATTTTAAATTAACAACGTCAATGTATGATTAACACGAAACGTATGACTTGAAAGCTGTACTACTTAACTATCGCATGTTTAATTTACATGGTCCGGTTGATTAATATCTTCGTTTACTGATAATTTCATAGTATTGTTTCGACATTCAATAATTTTGCTTGTATTGAGCACTTTGACAACACGACAAACACTTTTTTTTTATGAACACAATTTTGCAGGTCTTAAGTACTTGTCTTTTAGCATATCACTCTTTTCCACGAAATCAGCTCGATGCGTTGTTTCAGGAGGTGGAAGGGCATAACTGACGCGCCTGGATTGGCAAAGACTATATGCGCCTGGTAAGATAAATAATACTTTTCGTCCGGTCAAAGTGCACTGAACACAATAATTATCGCTATAATTTCTGTAATAATCATCAATATACTACCAACAGGAAGTTCCAAAAGTGCGTGTTAAGGGTGGTGTTGGGAGGTCTCTTAAGTTGGCCCCGCCAACTTAAATTATGCCCGACACCGGAGTCACAGGCTTGTAGCTGATTTGATCGAGTGTCCGTTTTTTAGCACATATCAAAGGGAATTTTCTACAAGCTTTTTTTCTTTTATTTGTATACGAAAAATAAAAACCGAACGTACTAATAGCCTAGCTCAATGTCCGATGCCTTGCCTATCCTAATCATACTAACATAGCCAAAACCATAACCAAATTACCAAAATATATATTAACCAAAATTTAGCCAAACCTTTGTGGTGATTTGAAGTTTAAGTGCCAAGCGTGTGGATCCGGCTGTAGTTATCTTTCTGTTTTGGGTATGAAGTTAGATTCACAGTCATTTTAATTTTCTAAAAGTTTGTGGTCCTTATTTGTATAATTTGCTAGATTTAAACGTCCTGTTGTTAATAAATTGACATAATAATATGCTTCATTTATCTAGACAATCATTTTATAAGTCGGTTCTCTAACCTACTACAAACGCCTCGCAGCGATTTGAAGTTCCTGAGTGAGAAGTCCGGTGGTAGTCGCTACGTCCCCGTCAGGGGACAAGGCGGTCACAGGGCCCCCTTACCACGAAGGCACCCCTCGGCCCGTAAATACGGGTCCGTCCTTCGTAAGATCAATTGCTACCGATCTTAGGCCTATCATAAAAATCAAAACTAGCCTATTATCAGCTGCTGAAATGTTGAAGCTAAATATAATAACAATATTTTATTCGAAATGGAAGTAGCATTTCACAAAAAAAAATTGAATGGATCGTGACAGGTAACTGTTAAATTCACGGACTAATATTTTAGTTGCGACATCTGAAGGGAGCAAGTTGCAGTCTTAACAGCGCGCTCTGTCTTTTGCGTGTCTTAAGTTACACAGTTCGACATAAGAAAAAATGCTCCAAATGTCTTAAGTCGGACAGTTACACATAAGGGCTTGGTCAGGATTGGACGATAAAAATCTGTGATTGTGTTGCAAGTAGCAATACGTTCTGCATTTATATGAATGAAATGGTTCATTCACTCTCTATTTTAATACTTTTCAACAGCAGCAACATCGTTTTGAACGAACTAAACAATAAATAAATTCATCTGACATTCCACCGTTTGACATTTGCCGTGTTCGTAAATTTGTGCGTGACCGGAGAAGAAATTGGAAGAAATAAACGATGAATAGTGGCACAAAACGGTAAGTTTTCTTATAAGAATCTATATAGAATTACTGAGAAATAAGTGTAGATTCCGTATTGAGTAATTGTTTTTCAAAAAGTAATGATTATACAGGCGAAAAAAGTAACGAAAGTTTAGACTTAACATTTTTTTTTCCATAATGGCCGTTGTTCATGACATGCGTTTTTTTGTAAATATTCTCGTACATAGTTTGAAATACATACGTAGTTAGCATATTTACCTATGAACATAATAATAGTAATAGATACTAATATCATCACGTATTGACATCATAATTGTGTGTCAAAGAGAAAAAAGTCGTGAAATTGGCGCCAAAATCATGACGGTTGGCCGCACGTGTACGGTCTGCAAAAAAACTTGAAAGATTATTATTTCTAAATATTGGTTGGATTTTTATTATTACGTAAACATTTCTTAGCGATTTATATCTGAATGTCTTACGTGGAGTTTATGTACCCGATTATTTTTTTTTTGTTATTATTTTTTATTATTATTTGTTTTTTGTTTACTTAGGCCGGTAATGTGGTCGGGTAAGCTGATCAGACATTGTACAATTAGTGAAGTTTCATATTGTGTTTAGAATGGCGAAATACGCCGCTACGGAGCGGTCCAGGAGTGTGACCCCCGTAGCGGGTATAGAACGCGGACCGAACCGGCAAAGCGCGGCTCGGCGGGCCCTTTTGTTAGAAAGGCTTAGGGCCACCCCGGTCCGCGATCTGCAGTCCCCACCGCCACGGTAAGTTTCTTTTTCATAGCGTTACCTAATATATTTATTTAGTTACAGTGGACTAATTTGTATTTATTATTTTAGCCTCCACGCGCTCCCCGTTCAGGCGACACCTGGAGGGTCGCTCAATGTGCGCGGCGACTCCGTGCTGGTCGAGCAGACCCCAGGTGGTCGCCTGCGCATCGGAGAAGCTAGGCAAGCCAGGCAACCCAGCCTGGACTTGTCTCTCTGGTAAGTTAATTCTCCTTCCTAGAGTATCTCCATGGTACGTGGGTGGCAACGTACATGGTAATATGGTTATATTTTTACGATATTGTATTTACTCACAGTTCCGATGTGGTTGAGCGTGTGGAGGCATTGGACATGTCCGAGGACGAAGCAGCGGAGCTGCTGGATTCAGATCCCTGGCATGTGAGGAGGTGGATGCGGGACCTGCCGGGGACCAGCGAGCTGCCGGGGGCTAGTGAGCGGCAGGGGGCCAGCGAGCTGCCGGGGGCCAGCGACACGCCGGGGGCCAGCGACACGCCGAGCAGCAACACGGTTTTTCTTGCTCCTCTCGCGCCTAGCGCCAGATCTGAGGTGACTGTCGCTGCCGAAGTTGACGTTCGTCCATCAACTTCGACGGCGACAGCACTTTCACAGGCGGTGCCTAGGTGTGATGGCAGTGAATTGGACAGCGACTTCGATGACGAATTCGATGCTCCGGTCATGCCAGTTGTCGGGAAGGATCTTCCAGACACCGAGGAGTTAGACGAACCGTTACAAGGTTTGGTAAACGAGATCGATACGGGGATGGATGACGCTGCCGATTCTCTTTTGGGTACGTCGGCTATTTTCACGTGGTCACCGGACTTTGATTCGTTTAGGGGTGTTCGTGGGGAGTTCTTAGGTCCTACCCCTGGGCCAATCAAAGACTACGAGACGCCTTATGATGCCTTTACCGACATATGGGATGAGGATATCATAAGGTTGATCGCCACGGAAACTAACCGATATGCCCATCAGACAATCGAGACCATGCGTAACGCAGGGACTTTGAAACCATCATCTCGCCTTCATTCGTGGACTGACACTAATGCAGACGAAATAATGGTTTTTTTCGCGATGTTGATGTATATGGCTATCGACCCGCGTACGTTGATAACTGAATATTGGACATCAAACGAAGTTCTCCAATTACCGGGGTTCAAGAGTATCATGTCCTTTAATCGGTATACTCTGTTGAATAAGTGTCTTCACTTTGTAGACAATGTCGCTCTCGAGCAATTGTCTCAATCTGGAGTATCTTCTTCAGCAGGGGTGTCACGTAGGCTGGGTAAGTTGGCACCTATTATTGAACATCTCGGAAAAAAGTTCGAAGCCTTATACAACCTAGGACCTGACATCAGCATCGATGAGTCTTTGACCTTATACAAGGGCCGCTTGTCCTGGGTCCAAACCATAAGGTCAAAGGCTGCGCGATTTGGAATAAAGTCATATGAGCTATGTGAGTCCCGCACTGGCTATATGGCTAAGTTCCAAATCTACACGGGCAAGGATGACAGTTCCGATGGTGATCTATCACTTGGCGTCAATTTGGGAGGGAAGAGCACGAAAGTGGTTCTTGAACTACTGCAAGGTCTTGAACATCGGGGGCATTGTGTGGTGATGGATAATTATTATAATTGTCCATCATTAGCACGATACCTCAAGAGTTTGGGCTTTGATTGTTTAGGAACCCTTCGTGCAAACCGTCGAAACGTCCCTAGTGACATAAAGGTGTCGAAGAAAGTGAAGAAGGGGACTATTATATCTCGCCATTCTGGAGACGTATCCATCATTGCATGGATGGACTCCAAGATGGTGAATATAATATCCACCTATCACAGACCCGATACCTATCTTGGAACTAGGGCTGGTAAACCGATGGTGAAACCGGTATGTGTAAAAGATTACAACAAGTCCATGTGGGGTGTTGATCTCAAAGATCAAAAACTCTCCATGTATCTGTTGGAGCGAAAGAGAGGCGTGAAATGGTACATGAAAATGTTTAAAAGGTTACTGAATGTGAGTATACATAATGCGCTTGTGATGTACCAAAGTTCTCTGAAACGGACAACTGATAAATTGCCTGTGACGCATCGTGAGTTCCGCTATGCGCTTGCTGAATCTCTACTTAAACGGCATCGCCCCTGTTCAATAGAGATCAGTCATGCACCAGTGGAAAACGTTAGGCTGAGGCGAAATATCATGCACGAGCCAGAGCACTTGATGGGACGTGAGAATACAAAGAAATGTGTGATTTGTCAACGGCAGAAGAAATCCAAAGCCGTTCACTCAAGGTGCAATACGTGTGACGCATATCTTTGTTTTGGGGACTGTTGGAGAATTTGGCATTCTGCAACAGAGCTCCCAGGCGTAGATATACGTGGGCGGAAACGGAAGCGCAAAGAGTAAACGATTTTGGGGTGTGGATGTGGATTACGACTGTGTGTGAATGTGATGGTGATCCGGGGCTCTCGCATGAGGGTCACGTTTGGACGGGATGCCTAACCGTTTATGTATCTGGTTTACTACTCCTTTTGTTGCTGTTATCGGGGGCGTTACGGCTATCGGGGACGAAACGGTAGCGTGGTAGCGCCTTTTGGCGTCTTCATTGATATCTGACCGATATCAGTCTGGGTTTTTGCATTGTGGTATATGATATACGGGACAAATCTGATTTTGTAAATAAAACCCACGATAGGTACGGGACAAACCTTTTTTTAAACATTTGTAAATTTTGCTTAAGTCTGGGTGAAATCTAGACAAACCTTTCAGTATACTAGCTGTTACAATAAAATGTACCTATCTTATTTTTTCACAACATAATTATGTTCTTATATGTACGAAAACATTTGTAAATTTTGCTAAAGTCTGGGTTTACAATAAAGTGTATCTATCTTATTTTTTCACAACATAATTATGTTCTTATATGTACGAAAACATTTGTAAGTTTTGCTAAAGTCTGGGTTTACAATAAAGTGTATCTATCTTATTTTTTTACAACGTATGTTCATAAATGTACGAAAACATTTGTAAATTTTGCTTAAGTCTGGGTAAAATCGGGACAAACCTTTCAGTATACTAGCTGTTACAATAAAGTGTACCTATCTTATTTTTTCACAACGTATGTTCATAAATGTACGAAAACATTTGTAAATTTTGCTAAAGTCAGGGTAAAATCTAGACAAACTTTTCATTATTACTAGCTGTTACAATAAAGTGTACCTATCTTATAGTTTTTTTGTGTACAAAAATATATATTTTTATTGTTTTATTATTTAATATACATTCCTTGAAAAGAAAATGCATTTTATTTCAAACCTTTCGAAGCCCTTTCTTAGATATCATTGGGAAAGGAAGATTGCTGTTAGTAAGTAAATAAGTGAACAAATAATAATTATTAATGTATTTTCAAACATAAATAGCAACAATCATTAGGTACTCTGAGATAATATATACAATTATGTAGTTTCGCTTTAGCAGCTTTTATCATTGCTTCTTGCTAAATTCCATGATCCTAGGTCAACGGGAAGTACCCTGTAGGTTTGATTCCCTTTGCGAATGTATCAGAAATTTGACATAAACGTCTATATCTTTTGATTGCGTAAACAAGGTTGACGCCACATCAACAAAACATCGGACAAAAAGGTGATCCGTTTTTTTTCCTTTTGAGGTACGGAACCCTAAAAATGAGCTATAAAAAGACTTGATCGAAACCACGAGCGAATCCGAGGGCAAAAACTAGTACATATAAATAAATCAGTTCATAATTCACATAAATATCTACATTCATAAAAAAAAACAATACATACAGACGAACCTCTTACTATCCTGAAGTCGGTAAAACAATAACATTATTTAGAATAAATTAACACAAAATAAAATTTATTATATTAATATTAAGACTAACAGAAAATGTATCAATAATAATCATACTAACAAGATTTCCTTGAAAATAATAGTAAAATAATAACATTGAATTATTTTCGTTCGAGTTTTTTTGGAAACGTTACCCGCGCCAGTGTAAACGCAAAGATGGCCGCTGGCGGTCACAAACTTTATATCAGTTGACAGAAAAAGTTTGTTGTGTCATGCAAATAGTGTGTTTAGTAGTGATATGAAGTATGTTATGAATGTGTAAACATATGTGCCATCGTATTCTAGTGTAGTTTTGGTGAATATATTTGTGAATTCAACGTGTTGTGATAAAGTGTGAAGGTTATGTGTACGAAAATTATCAAAATGAAAACATATCACGTCACTGCAAAGCCAGGTCAGTTTTATTTCATTACGTAGCGGTTTGAGTAGATAGGAAAACTAATAAGGATTCCGGGAAGGTGTAATTTATACTGTGTTATTATCGGTTTATTGGTGTAATCTTCGTTTTTCTGAAGGCCTACCCAACGTTTTTACCTAACTTGTAAAAGTCTCGACATTTGACGTAATGTGCGTTTACGCTGGCCGACAAGCGAAAGGTTAATGGGGATAGAAACATAGTAACAATCTGATAAAGTTTGCGATGCATCCGTCGCGGCGCGCCTGCAGTCCACACTCATTTATACACACGGATGCGCATTGCTATTATTTATGTACAGGCGTAGGCCCGACAAAGCTCCGCATTAAACTGCAGCAGAGAACACACTGTGAAAATGCCAACTGTCTACCTATTACGGTTCTTGAGATACAGCCTAGCCCGCTGACAGACAGACGGACGGACAGCGGAGGCCTACGTACCTTATAGGCTTCCGTTGGTTACCCTTCGGGTACGGAACCCTAAAAATGATTTAAAAAAGTATCCGTGGAGCACTTCTCCATAGAGATCTCTGCTTTGGAACGTGAAAATAGCTTTATGTTTTTGATTGACTGCTCTTGACAATTCAAGAGCAGCCCCGGATCTAGGGGGAGGGGGGGGGGGCAAACCGGGGCATGTGGCCCGGGCGGCAAGTATAAAGGGCGCCAAATTATTCAAAAGCTTGAATAATATGGTGCCCATTGCTTTGCGGCGGGTTTGATATTGATAGCGTTTTTGTAACTTCAAAATCGTAATTCGTTAAGAAACATACAAAATATTGATCACGTTTGTTTGGAATTAGTTTTTGTAAAAAGTAAAAAAATATATATATAGGTACTTTGACCTTCAATATCCAGAACAAATGGTTACCCATGTTTGGTCTAGAAAAAAAAATATGTCAATGTCATCGTTAAGGGTATTTTTACACCCGATAGGTACATAATATAAATAAATGAATCACAAACGTGGAAGAGATGGGGGCCCACTATTAAGTTTCTGCCCCGGTTCGGATAAATCGTAGATCCGGGGCTGTTCAAGAGTACTTAGTAGATAACTTAAGACGTGAACAGACGAAAACGAAGGTGATGTTTGACAATGCCAGTGAAGAGCATGAAGTCAACTTTACTCTAACAAATAACGTCCAAGTAAAATCCTTCGTACTCAGGACGACGGCGATGACGCGCCGCATTTGTTTCGCTGTTGTGACCTGTGGTACTGCCCAGTTAGACCGGGCGCTCGATAGAGTTGAGTTTCTTTTTTTTTTTTGTGAGTGGTTTCTCGCAGTTCAACCTATAAGGCTGTCGACTGCTTAATCGGGCTTGCCTGTGGTGGCCTTAATATAATATTAAAGCCTCCAGCCAGGGCTTATAAAAAACTTACAAACTAAGCGACTACACGCCAAGGGCACCCCCTGTGGGGTACGGGCCTCGGCTTAGGGCGTCGCTGGGGAGAGGACAGCTAGGGACGGGCTGGATCGAACTGGAATTATTATTGAGGGGCGAATTTAAGACTACAGGCTCAGCGGCGCGGGCTGGCTCGAGCAAGGGTCGGGGCGGATTTTGACGGGGACGTTGCGGCGGGCCTCGGCGGCGAGGGCGGAAGGACGGCGGTCGTGGTTTGCGAAGAGTGCTGGTCTCTTTGCGACTCTCTTGGAGGAGAGTGGTAGAGTCGTCAAGCGTAACGAGGGTATGCCTCGGTCGGCGTACCTTGGAGATGCGGGAGGGTTCGTATGGGGCGGCCGATGCGATAAGGGGGTTACGGTGATTTACAGCAGTGTCAAAGAAACGTTTGGCTATGCGTTTCATGAACTGCTGTATGGTGGGCAATTTGAGATCTACATGTAGAGTCTCATTTCGGACGTAGAAGGGGGCACCCGTGATTTTGCGCAGGAAACGGTTTTGGAGCATCTGCATCCTGTGGAGATGACGTGGCTTTACGTGTGCAAAGACGGCGCAAGCGTACGTCATGATGGGACGGATGACCGCGGTGAAGAGTTGCAATTTGCACTTGAGTGACAATTTGCTACGGGCGGTCGTGACATAATGAAGCCTTCCCTGAGCGAAGGCGGAGCGAGAACGGGCCTGCCTTATGTGCTCAGCAAAGGTGAGGTGGCTGTCCAGGATGACCCCCAGGTATTTGGCTTGCTTCTCCCAAGGGATCAGCTTGCCATACATGGTGATCGGACGAGGGGGAGGGGGTTTGTGCCGCGGTTTCGTAAAGAGAACCGCCTGACTCTTGTCTGGGTTAACCTCGATTCTCCATTTCCTGAACCATCTGCCCAAGATGTTTGCAGATGTTTGGAAAGTGCGAGCGATAGCGTCAGGTTCGCGACCGGTGTAGTAAATGGCGGTGTCGTCGGCGAATAGGGCCAACTGCGCCTTTTTACTTTTGGGGATATCGCTGGTGAACAGCGTAAAGACTAGGGGGGATAGCACTGAGCCCTGGGGGACTCCTGCTCGGATGGGGTGAGGGGACGAGAGTGCACCCTCGATGTGGTAGCGAAAGGTGCGGATCGACAAAAAATCTCGCAAGATGAGCACGAGACGGTCTGGCACGCCGAGTTGGTAGAGCTTGTAAATTAAGCCATTGTGCCAGACTTTGTCGAATGCTTTCGCTATGTCGAAGAACAAGGCACCCGTCATCGAGCCACGCTGGAAACCAGCGCTTAGATGCTCGACGATGCGGTGAACTTGTTGGATGCACGAGTGTTCGGTTCGAAAACCAAACTGCTCGTCGGGGATAAGACTCTTTGCTTCGGCATAATCCTTGAGCCGCTTATAAATAAGCCTCTCGTAGATTTTACCGAGAACGTTGAGTAGACTGATGGGACGGTATCTGGCGGGATCAGACTTGGGCTTGCCTGGTTTGGGAATACCGATAACGGTGGCCTGTTTTCATGCTCGGGGAAACATGTTATTGCTTAATGCGCCATTGAAGATGGCAGTCATAAGCACTATTAGTTGGGCGGGGAAGAGTTTAAACACCTTGTTGGTGATACCGTCGGAGCCTGGGGCTTTCCTAGGTTGAAGCCTTTTGATGATCTCCTGTACCTCGTCGGGCGTGACGGGGGGCAGAGGATCATCAGGATCTTCGACTGGTGGGAGGGAAGCTCTACGTTCGTCGATAGAGTTGAGTGTGCAATACCTATATTATATGAGGACCGCATTCTGTACATAGTTTGAACTCAGAAAAGCTTGCAGATTATGATTCTGAATGTTGCCAGGAGGTATTATGGTCCATTTATTTATGAATAGGTAATAATTTTTTCAACTGTTATTTAAACATTCGGGTCATGGTGACATACCATGATCAGTTGAAAAAAATAAATGGGCAGCAGTAAAATATGAACATAAAATAAAATTTAGCGATTATTTCTTACTACAATTTTATTCGGGTTCAAAAAATATTTAAGCAGTGTATATGAATGGCCAGTAAAATTATGGAATGGGCAGTTTAATGACTTGCCAAGCCAAGTAGCGGAACATAGGGCACATGGATCTTAAGGCAACCCTAAACGGATAGGTTCCTTTTAAATATATTTTAAATTTTAATTTTGTTAATTTATTTATGTCGGACCTAACCGGAATACCTTATTATAAGTGTTAGTAGTTCACAAACAAGCATAAAAACAAACAATGAAATAGGTGTCTGAGGCGGGAGGGTCGGGATTTTCTCCACATAGTGCCTCAGAAAAGGGGAGTAAGTCCTGTCCACCACTGCTTTCAGATGCTATTGCCCCTGCCCCGCGTTCTACGGATCAGTGATTCGATTTTTTTGCGAATTACTGCATGGAAGCCGTCAGTTCGGTTTTGAGTTTGAGGGGCAGTTTAAACAGCATCTTAAAAACATTATTATATTGGATGCGCAAGACATCTAGCGATCTTTCAGTGTAGCTGACACATAGACCCCTCGCGTACAGACCCAGACTAAACGCCTTGAACAGGGTGATTTTGACTTGGTCTAATCTACCGCCCAACATGTTACCTCGGACCGCTAGTGCCGTTCCCTTTAAATGTCTACATTATCTTTAAGGTCGGCCGCGAAAGAAAATACGTAGACAAGGCCCTAAGTACTTAAATTAGTAGACTTTATGTATGCTAAATTGAAAAACTAGGTTCGTGATTAAGGCACTTATCGGCGGCCTTAAAGACCATGCCAGTGCCGGACTGGGACCCGAAATCGGCCCGGGCGTTTTAGAGACGATCGGCCCTCCTCCACTCTCAAGAAAAAGGGAAACTACCAATAAATTATAATTTTATTTTTTTAATCATAGATGGGGGTAAACTTAACTTTATGTTTTCGGGGAGATGCTATTGTTTTTTTTTAACTTTAGTCGGATAAACTTAAGTGTATCCGTAACTCCTCGGTGGCTCGGTTAAAAAATAATAAGTAATTTCAAAGGTAAGAAATAATTAAAATAAAACTATTTTTGTAGAGAAAACTTTTTTTATTAAGTAGATAATTTCAATATTTTCGGTATTCATTAACTTTTAGGCAGGTTAAAAATAGGTACCAGCTAATAGATATTATTATGTGCTCACTTACCTAGTTGTAACGCGCAGACAAAACAAAACAATGTTTCGTTTATAGTAAAAACAAGGCTGTTTTTACTATAAACAATGCTGCTTTCTTAGTTTCACAATGTCCGTCCGTCTGTCTGCCTGTCCGCGGTTTAGCTCAGAGACACGTAACACGAGAAAGTTGGAATTTGTTATGGCTATACATATTAATCATGCCCACAAGTGGTAAAATAAAATCTTAAAAAAAAAATGTTTGGAGTACCTACACGTACAGCGGCGATGTTCTTTTTATCGTCTATTCCATGGTGTGAGGTGTCGTTGGATAGGTCGTTTAAAATATTGAGGGTTTGCTAAAATGTTTTTTTCCATCCAAGGATCCGTTTGCGAAATATTAAGCTTTAAAGTCAAAGATTTGTTCGAGTCAAGTGTCCCCCTTCCTCTCTGCCAGCTAAACGGTTGTTTTTGGAGACGTGAAAAGAATTATGGTAGAAGCATAAGTAACGAATTTAAAAGGATAACTTTCACAGCAAAGTAGGCTTCACAAGTTAACTCGTAATAGTCAACCAACCTATTAAATGTACTTGGAGAAGGAAAATTTCGTACAAAATTCGTCTTTAGTTACCATCGTCGTATGCCGTTTTTAACCATTAAACCGTGAACTCAATTAATATATTCATAGGTAAAACAATTCAGCAATTATGACGTGCAACGACGGTACCCTACACTGCGAGAGCCCGACGAACTTGGTCGGTTTTCCTTTCTGTTTAAATGGAATGTATCCATGGAGTACCATATTATGTAATGCCAGGATGCGATTTATTGAATTAGGTTCTCGACTTGACGGCAGAGGATGTTATTCTAATCGATGTATTGCGATGTTTTTGTTTTTTTAATAACAAAAGAAAGTTGGCCGCAAATCGGTCAGACCGGCCCACCGGGTGTCTGGCCCATCGGGCATTAGCCCAACTTGCCATAATGGCCAGTCCGGGCCTGAGTGAGCATGAAGTGGACTGCCATTCCACCTTGTTTGTATGGATTGAAAGCTCACTTCACCTGACTTTACACGGTGAAGTTCATGACCTCTTCAGTGGCGGACTAAGCTTGTCGGAGTCCCGGACCAATAAAATTAAATAATAACTAGGAAAACTTTGTCGTTCCAATTTGCAGAAAAGATTGCGAAGTTGATTCGTAAAAATTAAGACACCGTGACGCCGACGAGTGAACTTGAGAACTTTAGCACGCTGCTACGTATCACTCTAGTTTAACCTATACATTAATAATTAATGTCTTATTTGACATTTTATTATAAAGTAGATAAAACATGGCGGCTCTCCAGTACCAAGGGCTCGGGACGCACCGCCCCGGCTGCTGCCCCCGCTCACCCCCGCCCCCCTCTTTTTTTTCGATTTTGTGGTTATCCCTATGCGCAACAGGAAATTATTAACATGACCAAACTAGGACACATTTCAAATTTAAATGATTCATTAATAGGTACTAGCATAAAGCTAGTCAGAAATAAAATGCATGCTCTCCCTTCCCATCCAGCATTTGGCTCGCCTGTGTGAAACCACCTTTATGCTAGTACCTACTAATGAATCAATTTAATTTGAAATGTGTCCTAGTTTGGACATGTTGAATTTATGAATATATGACTGATATAGAATGAATGAATGGTTACTGACCCTGACTGCTAAACCGGAGGTCGTGGGTTCGATTCCCACCCAGGACAAATCTTTGTGTGATGATCATTTGTTCTGTGTCTGGGTGTAATTTTTCTATAATATGTATGTATTTGGAAATTTATAAGTATGTTTATCAGTTGTCTGGTTGCCATAGCACAAGCTCTGCCTAGTTTTGGATCAGATGACCGTGTGTGAGTTGTCCAAGAAAAAAAAAATATAGCTAATTATATATTTTCCTAAAAAAATACTTTAATTTCGGAAGTCGGTGTTTTTGGTTGTTTTTTCGTTTTTTGACACCAACTTCCGAAATTAAAGTTATTTTATACTTTGTAGTGTTTTTATTTGAAGATGCTCTCCGTGAGCATGCATTTTATTGTATCTTACGTGCTTTCAGAGCAAATAAATATCTATTATAAATATCTATAATTAGCTATTATTTATTAATTTATTAACTAGTGGTCATTCTGAGGCGGGTTAACCGACTATGACGATCTTTGGTTTGGTGGATTTGTTAAAATGACTTTTGTAATTTTTTTTCCAATGTTTTAATAGTTATTCTGCTATTCCGGACAAAGACAAATCCAACAAACCAAAGATCGTCACAGTCGGTTAACCCGCCTCAGAATGACCACACACCAAAGTCGCGTAAGTATTTTGAGTTGCACAAATTACGTTCAACTGAAATCCGGTTCGACTGCCAGACGGGCGGACGTAACCTCAGTTACTATCCAACGTCTGTACTTGGTGGTTCTGTCTCACAATGAATCCATTAAACATATTGTGTATTTACGAAGCATAAGTTGAAGATGTCAAAAAGAGAGATTTGATTTTTTCACTGTTCTAAGGAGTAGCAGACCTGAGTATTTGATATTAATTTCAGCTTGATTCTTTCTCGCGTTCTTGAGAAAAAGGGTCTTGACAGACGGACTGGCAGACAGACAGACAGACGGACAACAAAGTGCGGACAAATAAGGGTTCCGTTTTGAGGTTCGGAACGCTACAAATAACGGTCGTATGACGCTTACTGCGACCACAAGTGTGATTTGTTGATGTAACAGGAAAATGGTACTAGGTGTTACTAATACTCAAATTTAATATTAAACGACAGCCATCGTCAAACTAGCTTGTTACGTCCGAATGTATTTTCATGATAAAACTATCATTATTTGTTCCATTGTTTCTTCTTGAAGTGGTTTCTAAAACTGTCAATATGTTATTTTTGTGTTTTCAAGAAGTAGTCGTTGTGTTATGAGTTTATGACATGAGTGGACTGTTGTGTGCTACTGGAAGTCATAGTTTATAGGAAAACATAAGTACGTATGTATGTGTATTCGTCATTTAAAAATGTTATGCTGGAACTTTACTTGGCGTGTTTGGTTGACAATCTTTGTCGCTGGCAGAATATTGAAATGTCTGAGGTTGGTGTTGTCGACTGGTCGCTGACAGCAGTAATTTATTCACCAACGGTTTAATATCAAAACATTGTTTAAATGCGTTTTCGATCAATTGAATCAAATCAAAAAACTCGCGCTGCGTTCGTGAGCTTCTGCAGATTTTTGTATCACTTTTTCGATGAAAAAGTTGAGCTTTTAGGTCAAGATGATGGTCATCATTTCGTATGTTTGAGGGTGCATATTTACAATTTCCCGTAGTACCTACTTTGTTCTGGAAACGTTGGGTGATTAATACATTGGTCTGTTTGGCGCAGCGGACTCTAATGGCTATCGTCTTATTTAAGTAACAGAAAGCAACGTGTCATCAATAATAAAAAATAAAAATACAACCGACTTCCAAATAAAAAACACTACAAATTATAAAGCAGGTAACTTAAATTTCGGATGTCGTGTCAAAAAACGAAAAAACAACCAAAAACACCGACTTCCGAAATTAAAGTTATTTAGTAAAAAAGTATTTTATTTTTCACTTTTTAGTGATATTTCGCAACTAAGTGAAATTATTCCCATAATGAGTGGTTGCACTATTTACCGTCAAGGATTTATTTGCCTTCGCAGTCCAAGTCCAGACCAGCTCATAGTTAAATTGATTTGAAGTTGAAGAGGTCACTGGTTTATCCTTGAAGTTCACCGTCTAATGCAAATGCAATATAGCTATAACTAAACTCAAACCAAAAATAATCATCAATATTGGTTAATAAACAATAAAGTTATGCCCGAATAAATAACCCCAAAAATATGTTACCTAATTCAGATTGACTTGTTTGCATCTGCGTACCCCTTCGCAGCGTGCCGGCGTGATATTATGTTATGAACTGGTGTGAACAATAAACAGACAGGCGATTTCAGCAATCCCGGGTGATTTGCTATCATTTATTGAAGAATTCCATCGCCTGCCTCCGAAGTTCTTCATCAGATCTTAACCAGATTGAAACGGGACCAGTTTGTAAAAATACTCTCCCAAACAACAAAGGAATCATCCCAATGGGTTGAAAATTGGTGAAAATATCGTTGACAAACATTTTTCCTGGGATCCCAGCATCAGATCCTTTCATCATCAGCTCAGCAAGATGAGATGTTGATAACCAGGCACAATAATCTGAATTGCGTTCGAATGTATCTGAAATACATTGTAAGTCCTATTAAAATTTGAGGGTTGCCCTCGATTTTCCTGGGATCCCATCATCAGATTTTGACTTGGTACCAATGGGACCACCGCAGGAGTATAGGCTTTTCAATAAAAAATAATTATCAAAATCCATTCATAATTGGCGGAGTTATCGCATAACAAACAAACAAAAAAAAACACAGTCGACTTTTTTTTTTTTTTTTAAGGATGGGAAATCATCAAATGACTTCTTCCGCTCTGGGTGGAGCGGAAGGGCGTGTCAGACTCTTACTGACTAAAACCCATCCGTGTTCCTTCTAAAGCCCTTTGCGTTCCATGGCCGCGGTGACTCTTTCGAACAGATTCCGCAACCCTGGCAGGCTTTGGCCCTAGCGGGCCCCGTCTTTTATGCTGACATCTCTTTGAGGCGCGCGTGAAACACAACGCGCCATCGACCCGGGCCTGGTGGTGATCGGACAGCGAGCCACCCAACACTCGCCGTCCGCAGGCTCGCGGCTACGGTGGACGGGGATCACCCTGCGACTCCCGACGCCCGGAGCGTCTTCTCCTGTTGCGGCGGTTGGGGCGAAGGCCTTGCCTTTCCCTCGCGCTCACCCTCCTCCTCACAGTCGACTACTACTCCTTTTCTGAAGTCGGTTAAAAATTATGACGTAATATAAAGAAAGAAAGAAAAATGTTTATTTGGGACTCGCACAAGACAAACAAACCAGTAAAATAAAATTAATAACTAAACAGTATAACAAAATTATTATCTGTGCGAGGCCAAAATGGTCCCTATCTCAGATTATGCTGCGATATCTAAAAAATAAATAACGCAGCGCTAGTATTCTGATAGGGCCACGGATACACTCACGGAGCATATATAAAAGAAATATACAAATAAAATAATAAGTAAAAATATGGGTAAAAAAGCAACAATTATTAATAAACATATAAATAATAAAAAACCTGTACATACAAACAATAAATAAGCTGACACCCAATAGCCCAGTGCTCCAGCTTCATTTATCGATATCATAGACAAATGAAACGTAAAGTTGAACAGAAACATTTAATAAATGTAAATAAAACAAAACAAAAAGCTATCTCGACTTGTAGCATCTAAATTGCGTAATATCCTACTCATCCAAATATAGACATAATAAATATGGCGTTCCACAAGGAAGCGTGCTGGCCCAATATTATTCCTCATTTACATGAATGACATCATAAAAATAACGAATCATCAATGTATATTATTTGCCGACGACATAATTATCTACCTATAGTGACAACTAATAAAAAACATAATACCTACCATTCTAGATCATGAACTTACCTATCGTGACCCAGCGCTGGACACGCCACAATTGCGGCGGTAACCCCCTCTTTGGGGAGTGTCTGGAGAGGCACCACGGCGTCCTCACCTTCCGCCTGACGCAGGTACTTACCGGACACGGCTGTTTCGGGAGGTACCTGTTTAGGATTAAGCGGGAGGACACGGAAGACACGGTGGAGCATACCTACGGTGGAGGTCTGCCCTGCTTGGGCGGAGCACCGCCGTGTCCTCGTCGAGCCGATCGGCGGCGGCGACCTCTTGCTTCCGGACCTGGTTAAATCCATGGTCCGGAGTGAGGAAGCTTCATTGGGAAGCGGCCACCTCCTACTGTGCATCAGTAATGCTAGCGAAGGAGGAAGCGGGCCCCGCGAGGGAAAGGCAAGGCCCTCGCCCCAACCGCCGCTGCAGGAGAAGACGCCCCGGGCGTCGGGAGTCGCAGGGTGATCCCCGTCCACCGTAGCCGCGAGCCTGCGGACGGCGAGTGTTGGGTGGCTCGCTGTCCGATCACCACCAGGCCCGGGTCAATGGCGCGTTGTGTTTCACGCGCGCCTCAAAGAGATGTCAACATACATAGAAGACGGGCCCCGTTAGAGCCAGAGCCTGCCAGGGTTCCGGAATTTGTTCGAAAGAGTCACCGCGGCCCTGGAACGCAAAGGGCTTTAGAAGGAACACGGATGGGTTTTAGTCAGTAAGAGTCTGACACGCCCTTCCGCTCCACCCAGAGCGGAAGAAGTCATTTGATGATTTCCAATCCTTAAAAAAAAGGTCAGAACAGGGGGTAGGAACATCTATGTACCAATACCCATGTTTGCAAATAAATTAATGATTGATGATTGATTGATGATTGATTGATGATTGTCATTAATAATACAATTGACAAATTACTGCAATGGCTTGACATTAATCATTTAAAGATAAATTTAGATAAATCCGTTTACATTCAATTTAATCAATCAAATAATTATAGAAACGACATTAAACTCAATATTAACAAAATCAAAGAAGTAACGCTTAAGATTTTTATGTGTAATAAATAATAGATAAAGATATAATACAATAGGAAAGAACACATATGTAGATTATTTTAGCACTAAAATAAATAAATTTGTATACGCACTTAAACAAGAAACAAAAATGTAACTAAAATTAAAACTGCTCTAATGTCCTACCATGTAGTGTGGGGTAATAACACCGACTTCCATTCATCGCTCAAAAAAGTGCATAAGATCAATTTGTGGACTTAAACCTGACGACTCATGTCAGCCAATATTTAAGAAACTTGGTTTGTTACCGTTACTGTCACTGTTCATTTACGAAATATGTATGTTTGTAAAGAAAAATAAATAATTACTTAAGCAAGTGATGTGAATCCTCGGAATAGAAGAGATCGCTATAAATTAGTGTTGAATGATTTACCTAGGCTAGCCAAATACAATAATAATTGGCTAGCAATGTGTGTGCGAATTTGTAATAAAATACCGAGGCATTCATTCGAGGCAACATTCAATACAAAACTATTGAAAACAAATTTTATAAATGGTTACTTGAATATAGTTTTATAGCTCAAGAGTTTATAGACAAAACAATTTTGATGTTCTTTGGATAGGTCATTGTTGATGCCTCCTTATCCTTTTCACTGACTATCACATTTTGCATGCTAATCCTAGCTAAATATGTTTGCGCTATTTAAATGTGTAATTAACATCTTTGTATATCATGGTTACGCAAATAAATATTATTATTATTTGTATGTGTGACAATCTCGGGACCCTGTCCTGAGTCCTTTGGTGGGCTTACGAGGGGCCGAGTCGAAATGGAGTGTTCAAATTGATCCTTTCGATTGACCTCAAAACAGACTTACTTAGCGTCTGCATAAGATTAAAATTTAATCTTATGGGGTAGGCAGAGTCTACCGCTAAGTAAATGGCAGCAGCTGCTACTGCGCTGATACTTGAGAAAGAACGGGAATAAATATTATGACCACCAGAAAATACTTCGATACATACCCTAAGCTCTTTTACCAAAAATATATACTTAACACCAAAAAAATTAAGCCTAAAAAATAACAGTTATAGCTGTTTTATTCACGACTGTAGTTCAAATTGTATTTGGGGACCAAATATAGTAAATGATCACCAAATTTTTGCGAGCATAGGTTACCCGGAACTCAACTATTTAGATTATGTTAATTTCTTCTTTAAACAAAATGTGTAGGTTAGGTTAGGTTAAAACTGTGACGGGGGCCCGTATCGCTGTCGAGTCCACCATGAAGTACCTGGGATTGGTGCTCGACAGCCGGTGGGATTTCGGCCCCCACTTCCGGCGGCTGGCGCCCAAGTTGTTGGGCGCGGCGGGGGCGCTGTCAACGCTGCTTCCCAATTTGGGGGACCCGAGCACCGCCTGTAGGTTGTACGTGGGGATCGTGCGATCGATGGCCCTGTATGGGGCCCCGATCTGGGCGGCTGACCTGACGGCCAGCACCATCACTGTTCTGCGGAGGCCGCAGAGGGTGATGGCCGTCAGAGTCATCAGGGGATATCGCACGATCTCCTACGAGGCGGCTTGCGCACTGGCCGGATCTCCGCCGTGGGACCTGGAGGCGAAAGTGCTCGCGTCACTGTATAGGTGGCGCGAGGGCGCGCGGACGCGCGGCGAGCGACTGACGCAGTGACACTTGGAGTTGCGTCGGTCGCAGCTGCGCGAGGTCCTGGTGGCGGAATGGCGGGACAGGCTTTCGAGCCCTACCGCCGTAAACATAAGCCAAAAAGAACTGGCGCAGTGCGAGTCGGACCCACATGCAAAGGGTTCCGAAGGTTCCGAACGTATTTCATTTTTTTTTTTTTTTAGTTTTTTTATGTGTAAGGTCAATGTGTGGTCTTAAGACAACAGATAGCTGTCTTCCTTATTTTAAATCTTTAGAAATTTTAACTTTTCCGTCTTTGTATATATTGGAAACAGTTTTGTTTGTTAAAAATAATCCAGACCTATTTCAGAAATTGTCAGCAACCAGAAAAAATCCAATACGGTCTCAGTATGTCAATGAATTGTGTCAAGTGAAATGTAAAACCGCACTAATGCAAAAAAGCTTTTTTGGTATTGCCCCTCGCATTTTTAATAAAGTACCTAACAATATTAAAAATATGACTGTATTAAAATTTAAAAAGACGCTAAAAAATATTTTGATTTAAAAATGTTACTACACAATTGATGACTACCTGAATGATAAGTCACTGACAAATTGACATACTTTTAATTCCATTTGACATTGTTGCTTCAATTGAAATTATAGTTCTATTTAACATTTGTTCCATTTGACATTATTATTATTATTTTTTTTTAATTTTACATGACAATATTTAATTTATTTTTATGTGAAAGTTTTGACATAATTGTTTCATTTGACATTATTGATCTGTTTGACATTTGTTTCCATCTGACATTACTATTTTTGCATTTTTCATGTCAATATTTAATTTATTTTAATTTGAAATTTAATGTAATTTGCATGCCCATGTGACGGTAGAATATGGAGGACTTATTATAAATGAAACAACTGTATATTACCCATGTTTGCAAATGAATAAAATGATTATGTTGATTATGATTATGATTATACACTTCTAATAGATTTTCCTGTAATCTGTAGGTAAAGAACTCTTATCTGCATTTTTTTTTTAATGTTAGGCTTAGTAGTTTCGGAGATAAGGGGAGGGGGGAATGGTCAGTAATTGTTTTATTTCTTGAATAACTTCAAAACTGTTAATTTTAACTGTAAATTATGAAAAAATATTCTTGAAACCCTTTTTTTTTAATTTTCTGGTTTTCCCCCAAAAGTGACCCCCATACCCAAAAACTATTGATTTACGTAAATCTTTGGTGTTTTGGGTCACAGAAGTTCATATGTAGACCAAATTTTAAAAGAATTTGTCCAGTAGATTGGGAGATAATTGGCTGCGACAGACGGACAGACAACCGAGTGATCCTATAAGTGTTCCGTTTCTTCCGTATATTCGGAACCCTAAAAACCGGTCAAGTGCGTGTCGGGCCACGCGCAGTGTAGGGTTTCGTAGTTGCACGTAACTAACAACTTTATCTAACTCATTTTCAATGGAATTTGTACGAAATTTTCCTTCTCCAAGTACTTTTTATAAGTTGGTCGTTAACTTGTACTTCTTTCATGGGGTATTGTGTTAAATGTTACAACAAAATACCTTCTGACATATTAGAACTAAATGAAAGAAAATATAAACTTATGTTAAAAGTACACTTTGTGAACAAGCTAATTACAAATTAGAAGATTACATTCAGGATAAGAATGCTTGGAAACATGCTGGTCCTGCTCCATAGGACAATCAAGGGTGAAGGTCAAACTGGTTGATTTATTAAATGTATTAACTTTATTGATATACTGTTTCTTTTTTGTGTTTTTATTTTTCTGTTGACTCACACACTGTTGTTTAATTAATGGTTCCAATGTTTGTAAATATGTGAGTACCATTTACCTAAATTTCTTTAGGAAATTAATAAGTTTACCTCTGCTGGTGATACTTTGTTCTTATAAGTAGCATACTCTGGGTGCATCGTCCTCACATAATATTAAATAAATTTTTGTATACCAAATTTTGTAAAATCATTATTTGAAAAGAGTAACTATGGAGTTTCTTGTCCGTTCTTCTCCATAATAATCTACCTTTCCGAATGGACAGTAGAGTCACTTTATTAATGTAACATTATTATTTTACTGAACTGTAAACGATGACGTTCAAAAGTGCCGTTTAATGGCCTAATTGAAATAAACGTTTTGACTTTGACTTTGACTTTGACTTGTAAAGCCTACTTAGCTGTGATAGTTTTTTTCCTTTTAAATTCTAGTGCTAAGCGTGTGCGCTAAATTGCGGCCAGACAGACGGACATGGCGAAACTATAAGGATATCTTGTTGACTACGGGACCCTATAGAACTGAATTTTTCTTGCTCCCGCGTTCGCCTTAAACTGTTTCTTTTATCTTGAAGAAAGTACAGCCGGCCGCAAATCAGTGGTATCGAAACCAGAATAAGTTGGCCTCTTACTATATTGAAACTCCGCACTATGCTGGTCCAGGTCGAGGTCGGAGTGTCAGCATACACCCTCCGACTGTACCTAGATACAGTTAGCTTTGCGGTTCTCAGCCTTGTCTGCCGTCTTGAATGTTTTTATAGATTTTTCTCTTTTCACAGAACTACTCAAAGTAAAGACGACGTTTCAACTAGATGCCTTTAAGATTAATGACTGGTATTTGATTAGAGGGTCAGTCGTTAGAAGCAATATGATCAGTGTTCGAGTACTCGTCTGCGTGATACTGACTGTGTGGGGGGGCAGCTATGGTAAGTTCTATTTTCATTATTGGAACGAAGTTCCTTATCGCGCGTTGTGAAAGGGGGCTAGACGGAAAAAAATCATACGAAAAGTTGTAACGACACTTTTTGGATTGTCTTTTGTTTCTTTTATGTTTGCATTTCGAAGATGAATGTGGTTTTAATTTCGAAATAAAGGGCCAAAATGTAAGATACAAATATTTTGATAAAAGTAATTGATTAGACACTATTTTTTACCCGCGGCTCAGCTCCTTTTATTCTATCCTAGAAGATTTTATTGGAATATGATGATTTTTCGAAGACAAAAAACAACCTCTTCATGATTGAGTTTTCTTAATCGGATCTGTATCTACAGTAGAACGGAACAAAGAATGTTACCGTATATAATAATTTTATTATATTTTGAAAAAAAGGAGTCTCGTAACTTATATATCCCCAACTAACTTGTAGGTACCCAAAAACTTCTCAGGTACACACCGTCCAGAATAGAAAGTTGGTATTAATTTAAAGTTGGTATTGGAACAGGAATGGTGTTTTTTTCAAGGATAACAAGTAGGCTACGAGAATGAGTGCTATGAGTTATGACACAGCGATACTGAAGCTTTCAATCTGCAGAAGAGTTGGTAATCCGATGAGTAGTTCAGATATTATATTATAAATGATATTTATTTGGAACATCGTTCCATCCGGGTGTCCCTTGACACCTCTCAAGTTTTTTCGTTGATAAGGATCGTCAACATTGCAAACACTTAATATTATTCTAGTGCTGTCAGACAGCATCAGTCTGAGTGACATATCGCATGAAATGGACCTTTTTAGTGCAGCCGTGAGACATACACTTAGTTTTTGGCATAACTACCTTTTTCTTGTTATTTTTACCGTGCGTGTTTCATGTACCTGTGCTAAATAAATTTTATTCTTTCTTTCTTTCTTTTACTATATTATAACACTTTTGCAAAATGAGGTATAGGTAAGCATGATATTAATAATTGATATAAGAATTAACAATATGTATAAATGTAGAACGCAGGAATGTACAGTATTATTACTATTAGGTACAATGAAATGGTTACAATTTCAAATTGAAAAAAATAATAGAATATAAAAGTAGCTGGCTCTCAGTTCCAAACATACGGAGGGACAGATTGCACGCAGTCGGGTGTTAGCGAGGTGCGCCCGCTGCTAATGAGTGAGCTCCCGCTTTATTCTGTCTTAACAGCCGGAGGTCTCATCGTCATCGACGCGCACTCTCACTGTTGTTTAACTGTACTTAGTTATTGTTTTAGCCCGCCGACGGAGTAACGCTGATTGGAAAAGCTCGGTGCATTTTGTTTACAAGAGATCGGATTTATTAAATATCAAAATAATCTTCATAAATATACCACCGGAGGCCAACATATACGCGCTCTTCTATGGAAATGGTAAGAATGTTTCACTCTGAATATCGTCCTAAATAGCCAGGTTGGAATGGTCACACGTCAGAGGAGGCGTTACTTTTTTTTTTTTTTTTGATATCGGGGGGAAATCCTCATGGAAATCCTCCACCCTGGTGTTCCATCTTCCACCTACGCCGGGGATCGCGGGAACGTATGCGACATCCGCAATCCCCGGCTGGTGCCGGCCCGCCTCTACGGGCCACCTCGCGTCGGCGGGGGGAGTGAGGTGTTTGACTCCCCTCGCTACGTCAAAGAGGGGCGCACGGGAACACCACGCGCCGACACCTTGGGTCCGGATGAATGGGGGGCGACGGACATCCCCAAGTCCGCCGCCCCTGAACACAGTTAGGGGGGCCGGAAGAGGGCGTATGCCCTTCTCCGACGCCCGATGCGCCTGCTGCGGGCCGGGAGAGCGGTTGTGAAGAGGAGGCGTTACTAGCCCAACCAGCCTAAGTGGGCCTCCCTGATCCTGACTTGCGGGGCTTGACGCAAGCCAGGTGGTAGGCCTCTCTGTTACCGAAAACTGTAACTTACGGCGTACAAATAAAGTAGATTTTTTTCGAGCACGTTTCGCTCGCTCTTGACTTCTACATTCTCTCCTTTCTTAACTCTCACTACTATTTATCATTGAATGACTTAAAGAATCAAACCTATCGAAGATAGGGTGCAAAAACTAACAGTATAATTAGTAATTTGTAAATTGTATAGTTTTCCGATATTATCCCGTCTATAATTTATTGATTATACCGTTATGGGCCCCGGGGTTTTTGGAGAGCCACCCGGGCCCTTTCGGCTCAGTCCGACCCTGTACATTTTTAAAAAATCTTTAATGAGTGACCAAACAGGGAATACTTGGATTACATAATTAAAATATTATGATACTTCGGTTTAAAATAAATTCCTAAATTACAGAAGATCCGGTTAGAAACACGATACCACCAGACAGAACAATTTACTTAAAAAAACAATTGATCGAAGGAAATGTCACGCTTCTGCTACAATTACATAAAGATAACCGGATCTATTCCAATAAAAGCATTATGTACGGCGAGATAGCAGACGACGACAACAGCAGTGCAGATGAAGATGGTGAGAATATATATATGTATTTTATTTCGTGCCATCAGCGTGCGATGCTGATGCTGTAATGATCCGCAGCCAAGAGCCACGGCAGAGCAAACGTCATACTTGAATAAAGTCGGCACTCCACAGCCGCCCGAGCTAAGCTACGCTCTCGTGCTTACCTACCTGTATGATCAAGCAGACGGGATGGTCCACTGTTCGCCACGAAGCGTGCCGCGCAGTTCACGTGCCAAGCCTCGCGGTGCACAGTCCCACATGGTATCCCGCAGTGGACGGTCGACTTGAGACAAGTTTCTTCACTACCTACGTCATCTTTTGCTACTACGGCTCTCTAAATAAACTTATTTTAACACCTTGACCCCGGTCGCATTCTAGAGCATAAAATATCTTTATATACAACGTGTGACAGAATAAACGCGCATTTACTTTGGAATCAACCCCGAAATCGCGAAAAAAAACCAGCTATTCAGTACCTTTTGTTAGTCCCATAGTAACAGTGGTTCATAATGGTGAGTACAATGACCCCTTTTCAGGTACTGTGTATATTCTGTTACACTTTGTATCTGATGTAAAAAGACCCTTAACGATAACTAAATCCTGCCTACCCGGTGGTCGCCATATCAAACTAGACACGACTTTAACGGTTGCTATTAATACATCTCACGTTTTGTATTGACATGACATAATAATTGTGACAATTGTGTTTTCACAGTTCATAAAAATGTAAGTCAATTGAATGGTGTTGCAATTGTCCAATCTACGAATGTGCAGCCCACAGTAAAACCTCAAAATGTCCTATGTGGCACTAGATCAGAAATGCGTCGACCACCGACTGCTCTAGACCATACCTTTTTTTTTTTTTTTTTTTTTTAAGGATGTGATATCATCAAATGACTTCTTCCGCTCTGGGCGGAGCGGAAGGGCGTGTCAGACTCTTACTGACTAAAACCCATCCGTGTTCCTTCTAAGCCCTTTGCGTTCCAGGGCCGCGGTGACTCCTTCGAACAAATTCCGCAACCCTGGCAGTCTAGACCATACCTGGCAAACGATTTGTTCTGGAGATATTGAAGGTCAAAGTATCCCTTTTTAAGGTTCCGTAGTCAACAAGGAACCCTTATAGTTTCACTATATCCGTCTGTCTGTGTGCGGTTTAGCTCAGAGACGCTTAGCACTAGAAAGTTGGAATTTGGTTTGGGTATACATATTAATCACGTCAACAAAGGGGTAAAATAAAATCTTGAAAAAAAAATAGTGTAGTAATAGACGACCAACCTGTAAAATGTAGGTACCTGATTGGCGAAGGAAAATTTCTACGCCCGATTATGACATATGCGTGTGACACCTTCGCGCACGCAAAGTCGTACCAAATCCATAGGATGCAAGTACTTCAAAACCGATTTCTCCAAAAGGCCACGGGCGCCCCGTGGTTCATTAGGAACGAGCGACTCCATGTCGATTTCAAGATCCCGACAGTGCGCCGAGTAGTAGTGGTTTGGGATCGGATTACCGTGTGTGAGCTGTCCCAAGATATTATTATTATTTCCTTTATTCATTGTTTATTCATATCAATTACATTTTAAATATTAAAATACAAAGACATAAAAATATTTAAAATATAAAAAAATAGTAGCCCACCGATATTGGGAACAGGGTCCATGCTACCGGTGGTCAGGGCCCCTGAGAGAGGAACCTCCTAATTATGCGCGCCATGTCCAGGAGTACTGCTTCCTAGATCAAACCTTAGATCCAGCTGCCTAACGAGAGCCTCTTTAGATGTTGGTCGAGGCTGTTGGTAATTATGTAAAAACGGTAGTAAATTTGTCGGCAATTGTGACGTGCAACTACGGAACCCTACACTACGTGGGGCCCGACATGCACTTGGCCGGTATTGTGCTTGCTTCCAAAAATGGTAAAATCTAAGTTAAGTAATGATTTTATGTTTCAGATGATCAATTTCACACATTGTGTTTAAATAAGAAGCACTACCTTTGTCGAATTATTGTTGATTTCGGTTGGCAAGGACAGGAAGATAAAGGTATGTGTTCAAATTATATTTAAGTATCGCAATATTGTAATCAGCGTGTAGTGCTATTCCCGGGACCAAGTGACCGTTATCTTAACATGGATGTGTCTTCTGAATTCCGGGTCCTGTAAAAAATATGGCAAACAACACCGCGCGGGACCAGCTTATACCGGAAATTAGTAATTTTTTATGTCGTCGTGCGTACTCATCATATCATAATTAAACGGTTTAACTTCATTCTATACCTATATTTTCAGATATCTATTTTTTTTTAGTGTAATGTAAACATGACATTTATTAAACAAAATTTGACATTTATAATTTTTATTAGCGTAACCAGTTCGACAGTTTTATTGTTTTATTGTGACCCTAACATGACTAATATTTAACTGAATCTGACATTTATAATTTGTGTGATTTAAATTTGTACTTATAGTTATTTTTTATTTGATTTTAATTTGTGAATTCAATATTATTTGCATGCCCTTGCGACGGTAAAATATGGAGAACTATACTATGTAAAATAGAACATCTATGTACCAATACCCATGTTTGCAAATAAATAAATTATTGATTGATTGATTGATTGATATACGTCGACATTCAGAAAAATATTATCGGGATTTCCGGGGCATGTCTTGTCCATATTAACATTATCATTCAAGGTTCATTGACCCAAAATAGCACCTATTATTGTCCGCGAGTCAGCAACAGATTTTCATGACCAAGTTCCTCTCGGGCGATAACTTGCTTTAGAGAGTTGCATCATGAAGCATGAAGAGCGGCGGAAGCAGCGGTTGTCTCACACGCAAGTTAGAATTTTTTTTTTTTAATAATTATTTCCTCCCGATTGCAAATTTATCAAATTATAGCTAACCCAATCCTACTATCCTGCTATTTAATATTGTAAACCATGTGTTTCGTTAGACGTCTGAAGTCTGAAGTGGCTTGCTTCATGAATGCAACAATGTGATCAGTAATTATGTTGTATAACAATAAGGAAAACCAATAATTAAATTCCAAGAAATTGAATCCAATAAACAACAAACATTGCAGAATAAACTAAAACTGAAGATTCTTAGTTTGAAATTGTAAAGAATTAAGAAAGTGACTTCTCTGACTCAAAACTATTGTTGTGGCCTGAATTTATTATTTCCCTATAGTAAAATTTTCTAAAAGTCTCTTCATGGCGCCAATTTGCATTAGCCAAAATATCATTAACTGGGTACTTTTCTAAAGAATTTACGAGACGAAACTGCTGACCTGAAACTACCAGGTGTGGTCTATACTCCGGCTTCAGAAAGAATACGTTTTATCAATCTGCCTATGATTACGGCACTAGCCGGTTTACGAGGCTCCCTCGTGGTGATAAACAAATTTGTAAGACAACCTCTGGTATTTTTCTAATATCCATCAGTGCTACTAACCAAAATAAAGGATTTGTATTTCTATCTGGTGAAGCGAGTAATGTGCAACTTGATTTTTGGTATGATGCTGAATCAGTTTTTGAACCAAACACAGGATGTAGGGTTATTGAATCCCCATTGTCAACAAAATGTTTAGGGTCACAATGTAAGAGAGTCAAGTCGTGCACTCTTCGACCCGAAGCCAGCAACAGTATAGTGGCAGTACGCCTAGAGTCATAATATAAGCTCTGCATATTTGGATCTGTATTTTTTTAAACTGTATGACAATCCTTGCATCCCAAATTGGCAACTTTTGTGGGATCGGTATAGCTAGAGATACAGCTTTTAAAATGTGTCTAACTAAATGATTTGACGAAATCTTAATATCAGACAGACTTTCACAAACTGATGCTATTACTGATTTATGGACAAGAATAGTACGAAGTTTTGCTAAATACCGGGCTATATCGGTAGGTGCTGGACAACGGCAGCTTAGTTTATTAAGATTAGACCAATGTACCCATCTGCTTCAAATTGGAGTATAAGTTTTGAGCGTAGAAGCTCTCCAATACATTGACAAAATCTGTTTTTCCTCACCAGACCAGTTTTGTGTTAGGGAGTCCCAGCCGAAATGAGCCAGGCTTCCAGCTGCAGATTAAGTACTTGAGCTGGGGTACGCCACGTCGTCGTGTCCACCAATGATGTCTTTAGGTCCCTGATTTTCATAGGACGTGTCAGGGGCGCGACTCTTTAGGTCTGGACGCCAAAAGGGCTTCTTCCACTTGGGTGCTACAATTTTAAACCTTCCTTTTGCTGAGTTGGTATAACACACGTGGGAGCAGAGCTGGCGGAGGAATGATCCACGCGAGGTCCTATAGCCAGAATCTGCTGAAAGCGTCGTGAAAGCAAGCGTTCGAATCTGATAAGTCTAGAGTAACATAGTTGCGCACGACGTGAGCTTCTTGCGAGGCGAACAGGTCTATGTTTGGAGTTCCCCACTGGGTGAATATTTTGTTGGTCGCCTCGTTCAGCAGATACCATTCCGACCCAACTTGGTTTCTCGAGAGGTGATCGGCTTCCGTGTTGTACAATCCCGGTGGGTGGTGTGGGATTAGAGTCACGTTCATGCCGTCCGTTAGCGCCAGTAGCTCTCTTGTTAATTTTAGGAGGTTTTGAGACTTTGTTCCGCCCTCGTTCTTTATGTACGATACAATTGTTCTGTTGTCTGTCTGCAGAATAATGGTCGAATTGTTTAATATTTTTTTGGTTATCGCCGCATTACATTTCTTTCAGGTGGCAGTGCCAGTTCAGTAGGTGTTGATTCCACATACCTCTTATTGGCTTGTTGTTTAATAAAGGCTCCCCATTGAATGTCTGAGGCGTCTGTGACAAGATAGTTGACTGGTGACCTCCTGGGGTGAATATGAGACTTTTGACTGACATTTTCTAACCACCATTCTAGATCTCTTCGTACCTCGTCAGTGAACTGTTTTGGCTGGTGCACGTGTTTTAACCACGAATGCTGTGGCGCTGTAACGTGCGGCAATGCAACCTTCCCCGGAGGGCGATGAAGGTAGCAAAGTTAAGATACCCTAAGAGGCGTTGATAATCATCTAAATAAAGAAGCATTTTTTCTATATCTTCCCGGATATATTTCCCTTTTAAACCTTTAAGCAAGGTTTTACGCCGTAATTCCAGAACTTCAACCCGTTTTCCACAAATAATTTGTAAAATATCATGTGAAATAGTTTTGTACTCGGACTCGTTTCCAAATATCTCTCTTAACTTATTGTTACGAGCTTGGGGTTCGTGACAATAAAAACAGCCGATTAAATAACCAAAATGACACTTTAATTTAAAAACACTAATTACAACTTTTAAACTCACTAATTATTAAACACAAGTTCACCACTGATCACTTTATTCGCACTTGAAGATCGCTTCCGAAGTATTCGCTTGTATCGCTAATCCAATACTGGTCGCGGAATACGCGCTCCTTTTATAAGTCAGTTTATTCTAGAAACTTCCATTCTCGAAACATCTGGAAAGTACTCGTAACTACCGCTGCCGACTGACCAGATACCGAGAAGTCTAGAATGTTCTGGCAAAGAAATGTCTAGAAGGTACTTGACTCTACTAGTTCTGCTACTCGATACTAGATGGCGCTAGTAGTAACTTAATGTACCCGACATTAATTCTGGCGCGTAACATTATCATAAATTGTAGTTGGCGTAAGTTTTGCATCTGGCATTGCATACCAGTCTATTAAATTTCGCAAAGCTGAATTAACAACTCATATTGAGCTAGAAGAGCATTTGACAAGGCAGCAAAGCTACTTTCCATCTGGTACCATCTAAGTGGGGCAAAATGATCTTCAAAACGTCTCAATTATTCGTTTACTTTTAGTTCGGTAAAGTCCGGGAAAGCCGCGTATTTCTTTTGCATCTCAGTATACCGCACAGAATTCCAATCTAAGGAATCGAACCTTTGCATTGTAGCCAACTTTGCAAAGTCGGTATTGGCCTTTGGTATGAACGGTTCCTTGATGGACACATTTAGCTCGGCAATATCATTAACTTCGACTGACGGGCGTAAAAATGGGTCCTCTAGTGGTTTAATTACTGGTCCCGACGTCTACGTCAGTCGTCTTAGTACTTCAGGATAGCCAGATGGAAAATCAAATATATTAGTTGTTGTTTTGTTGTTAGTACGATAGAAAGATCTGCAAACGACTTCGTCCTACAATACACATGTAACCACATTTCGGTATTGAAAGTAATTTCCCTCCGGATAAAAACTGTAAGCACCCAGCTGACATGTTTATTTATTCACATTGTCATACAAAGTATCATCTTATAAATTTTCAATTGAGAAGATATTACTGAAAATATATTATACAGTTTGTTCATGTTCGTGTGACCAGCTGACGTATTATCTACCACTTACTCGTCAGCTGACTTCTTTTTTTCTTCAAGATATTGGGTTCGCCATAATTTGATGAATTATAAATCGGGAGGAACTCATTAAAATATTTTTTTTTTCAACGTGCTTGGCAGGCTACCGATGCTCAACCCACCCGTTACGCAGCATTTTACCAGTTATCGCCCGAGAGGAAATTATTGTCAAAATTTGTAGCCTGGCTTGCGGTCTATCTACTACTTCGATCATGATCACTGATTATAATTTAGCAGCGGGCCCGATCATCTGCTAAAGTGGTGAGATAGAGAAGGCAAGTCCCCTCGGGCACAGGCTTGTTAATAAATAATTTTATTTGTTACAGCGCAAAAACCTTTGAAAATTAAATGCAAAAAATATCATACGCGTTACACGTGTGAATCTCCAGACGAGAATTTACCCCAAAACACAGTACATCAATGGTATCAACGAGACGAAAACGGTGTGTATTTTAGTTAGTAATATATTATCTGTGGTTTAGTGTTCGGGATCTAATCGCTACAGAGTCAAGTCTCCGCTGTTTTGGAAGTCATCGCATGTCCGCTTGTCTGTCTGTTTGTCCTTAGGCCGTAGTACAAAGATAAAGTCAAAAGTCAAAATAATTTATTGTTTGTCACAGGTTTAAATCAGTTCTTATAAACGTAATATGTAGATCGCTGTAACATACCCATAGGGCGTACAATATGCATATTTATATCTATGTTTTAATTAAATAATATCTAATCCAAACCAAATCTATTTTATCATGCAAAAATACATTATAAATTAATGATCTCTCATGTCAAAATACATTAAAATTCGTCAATATGATACGCATGTCAAAATATTATTATTAAATAATTAAATTATACATAGTCAAAATTAATTCAAATATATAATAACAGTCAATCCTAAAATAATTAAAACAATAAAATGAATAAAACTATCACATATTAAATGATCAAAATTTGTCATTTAAAAACTCCGTATTATTATAGTACCCCTTACTAATTAGCAATTTTTTTAGTTCTCTCTTGAATGAATTAATGTTCATTACCTTTAGATAATTAGGTAGTTTGTTGTATATTAATGGGGCCATGCATATTACACTTTTTCTCGAAAATGCTGTTTTTGCAGAGAGAGATTGCACCCAAAGTCTGTACTTCTCACGTCTATCTCTATTATCAATCAAAGGGGGAAACAAATGAGGATTGGTTTTTACAAAAAGCGATATCTCCAATATGTATATAGTAGGCGCCAGATAATCGTGGAATAACGGTCATTGACCCACCTAAAATTATTGACATTTTTAATTTGAAAAACGGAATTAATGACACAAAGCTGTCCCGAATCATCATCTCTCGTGATCCTTAACATTGTCTAATAATGAAAAACGATTCATATTTAATTGTTCAGGTACCTATGAACAGTTATTAGGGAAAGGTCAATGTACTTTATTCCACATTTATCTGGCGCCTACTGTAGTGACGGAAGTGTTAGAATTTTGTGCTGTATAAACATTGGTTTGCAACTGTCAGTAGTTAGTAACCCAAACATAGCACGTATACAACGCTTTTGTGCTTTGAAAGCAGTGTCCTTCTCAGTTAGAGATTGCCACTTGAAATACGGAACCCGTGTTACTACGGACGCTACCATGGCAAAAAATTATTATATAAAACAAGTAGTAGGTGCAGTTCGAGTCCGTGCCATATCTTTTCGTTAAAATGTTTTTTCACAGCTCTTTGCACCAGGTCGCCTCTAATGCGCCACTGAAGGTACGTCCCCTGAAATTCTGCCGACGCCCATGAAATTGCAAAAAATGTGTATAAGAATGTACGCCATACTTGAAAATGAAAAGGGGTCATACTTCTCATCATTATGAACAACTATGGGACCAAAATCGAAAAAAATATAGACTACCTACGACCAAAATCGAAATCGAAAACAATATAAGTAGGTACATTTTGTCGAGTTCTGCGCACATAAATGTATGGGGCAGTCGTTTTTTTTTCGCGATTTCGGGGTTGCTCCCATAGTAAAAGTTGTTCATAGTGATAAATTACACGTTGTATATGTCGCAGCCAACTGGCTACATCAGCCGTTTATTTGGCTGCCTAGCTTTTTCATTGAACGGCGCCGTTTAATCAGCGGCTTGAATGACATACAGCCAGTCAACTCGAGTAATACAACATTTACTGAACGGACTGGCTGGATGCTTAGGCCGTTCAAAGAATTGGGTAACCGTGTGACGATCAATTAAACAACTGATGAAGTCTGCGACATACACAGTGTTTTATACCGTGTCAGTCATAGTTTGGCTGTCCACTGGAGCGGAGAGGAGAGCAGTGTAGCGGGGATTTGCCAACATTAATCAGTGGAATTGCAAAAAATCTCCGCTCCGCTTCAGTTGACAGGAATTTGCGAACTGGTTTAAAATTTATAAAAACATCCCGACGCAAAAAACCCCGTCGTTTTTGCGTCGGGGGTTAAAAAACCGGGAAGCGGAGCGAGGCAGCGGAGCGCAGAAGTGGAGCGGGGCCACGGGGTACGCAAAAAAACCAGCCGCCCGCTCCAATTACTCGTTGCGTGAATTCTGCACAGTCCGCAACTCCACTCAGCACTAGCTCGCTCCGCACTAACTCTTTCCACATCAATGGACAGACACAGTCCGCAACTTCGCTCCGCATTACTCCGTCACTCCGCTCCGCTGCCTCGCTCCGTCTCAATAGACAGGCAGCTTTATATGCAAATATTTTATATATTAGGCAAAATATACATTTATTCACGAAAATTTGCTACATCCACAGCTTAACACCCGAAACAAGCACAAGCTACATACTCCTTCCCACCGACTTCATAAGGTCCACGACTCATTTGTGGGGCTCGGTATCCGGTATTTACAATCTCCAACTTCCTCAATCTTCCACTCTCGCTTTCTCAATCATCCACTTTCATTTCTTCATATGCCTTTTAATTCATTTAAAGCTAAAGTGAAATCTAACCTTTGCTCGAAGGCATTCCTATTCTATTAATTACTATTTAAAATCAAAATCAAAAGTCATTTATTTAAATTAGGCTGAGTGCCAGCACTTTTTGAACGTCGAAGTTCTACATATAAAGACAGCCCCCAAAAACGCCCGCCCGTCACCACTTCCTAGTGTTTTAGCTGAGAAGAAAAAGTGGCGCAACAAACTCCCCAGCAGATTAAAAAGTCCGCCCCTGTGCCACTATTGTACATTTAGTTTAAATAAATAAATATAAATATTTATCATGTTCTTTATCTATAAGCTAGCTTATGACAGGTTATGTTTCGGACAGCAGAGACACGTCCAGAGCCCGCATAGTCGTCCTGGGACAATTTCCCACTTGGATTGACGTACGTTCCTTACTTCCTTGTGCTGGTTACGCGTGAGTGCAGCACGATCCACTAGGACCTCGGGAGAGAAACTGGTAGCAAAATCAAACAAGTCTTACTGAGGTTTTTGGTTCCGGAGGTTTCGGCTTCCTTTTTCTTCCTGTTGTTGCCTCTTCAACAGCTTTTTTTTTTTTTTTAAGGTTGGGAAATCATCAAATGACTTCTTCCGCTCTGGGTGGAGCGGAAGGGCGTGTCAGACTCTTACTGACTAAAACCCATCCGTGTTCCTTCTAAAGCCCTTTGCGTTCCAGGGCCGCGGTGACTCTTTCGAACAAATTCCGGAACCCTGGCAGGCTCTGGCTCTAGCGGGGCCCGTCTTCTATGTATGTTGACTCTTTCGCTGACATCTCTTTGAGGCGCCTCACGCGCGCCTCAAAGAGATGTCAGCATAGAGGACGGGGTCCGCTAGGGCCAGAGCCTGCCAGGGTTGCGGAATTTGTTCGAAAGAGTCACCGCGGCCCTGGAACGCAAAGGGCTTCAGAAGGAATAGAATAGAATAGAATAGAATAGAATAGAATATATTTTTATTGTAAAACATGAGTATACATCATAAGATGTGCAAGGTCTTATAATAATGGTTAGATCTGCATGTTTTGCCATTTATGGCGTACAAAAACAACATAATATTTGGTTTAAAATAACCACAAAAGATTGAGTCTAAACAACAAAAACAATTTTTTTTTCCATCGTAATACTACTTAAAAAGAAGAACATGTACAGATTAGGTTTTATAGATTTACAATTCAATTTTTTTTTAAATGTCGTAACTGCAGAAAAAATACAATTAATTAATTTCGTTCATTTAAGAAATCCGATATGGTATAATAGCATTTATTTACAAGATATTTTTTTAAATGTATTTTAAATAGAGCAGTAGGCATTTGTCTAATAGGTTTTGGGATTTTATTATAAATCATTGGTGCTAAACAAAAAATACTTTTTCGCATCAAGGCCGTGGTTGACCTTGGTACACATAATTTATTATTATCCCGTCGATTACGAATAGATACGTCTGATAGTTTCTTGAACAGGTTGGGATTGGTTTGTACAAAATTTGCTATTTCATATTAAATAAGGACGGCAGACTTAAAATTGTATACTTTATGAAATACTGTTTGCAACTATCAGTTATTTTCAAGCCAAACATAGCCCTAATACATCTTTTTTGTGACCTAAAAATAATATCTCTATTTGTACAGTTTCCCCAAAATAAAACTCCGAACCTCAATATCGAGCCGACTATACCATGGTAGGCAGTTATAAGGGCATCCGTACCTATGATAGGTTTTAGTTTATAGAGAGCATAGGCAGAAGAACATATTTTTTTATTTAATTCTTCTGTGTGTGCTTTCCAGTTCAGACGATTGTCAATGATTAGGCCCAAAAATTTAGCTGTATCCACCTTTTCAATAACGGTCGATTTGTATTGAACATTAACATTTGGTGCTTCTAAGCGTTGACTGAAGAACATAATTTTTGTTTTCTTTAGATTGATCTTTAAATTATTGTTATCTAACCAGTTAATTATTGAATTGATTGTATTATTAATTTCCGATTCATACGTATCTTTATTTATACAATCAATAGTGACTGCACTGTCATCAGCAAAAAGTGATACTGGATATTTAGTTACTAGTGGCAAGTCATTTATATAGATTATAAATAATAAAGGACCTAATACGCTCCCTTGTGGGACTCCATATTTAACTGTACGTTTTTTAGATGAATAAGTTTCTTCTTTTTTGGTATTAATGTTCACTTTAGATATTTGCATAACTTTTAGTATCGTAAATAATTAGTAGTAGTAAGGAACACGGATGGGTTTTAGTCAGTAAGAGTCTGACACGCCCTTCCGCTCCACCCAGAGCGGAAGAAGTCATTTGATGATTTCCCATCCTTAAAAACAAAGGGGCACCCTCGGACCTCGTCATAGCGCAGCGGCGTCATTTCGGGAGAGCAGCAAGGGACAGGCTGGATCATATTATTATTATTTAGGGACGAAATTAAAGCTACTGGCTCAGCAACGCGGGCTGGCTCAGTTGGCAAAAGTCGGGGAGGGTCTTGGCAGGGACGTCGCGATGGGCTTCCGCGGCGAGGCCGGAACGCGGAACGCGCTCTGTATTTGCATTTACGAAGAGTGCTAGTTTCCCTACAGCTTGAAACGCCATTTTTGAAAGGCAAACATTACGTTTCAGCTACAGTTGGTAACTTGGTAGCTAATTTGACAGTTCGTCAAAGGTAGATAGATACGTTAATTTAGACCGGCTGTTATTGGAGTGTGCTAGCTAACAAGTGTCAATTAATTTCATTAAAACTTTGATTTAAATATTGAATATATTATTTTTCTGTGTCATGTAGGTATTGTAAACTACTTTACATACTACTGTATAAATTAAAGTTATTAAAACTTAACAGACAGATGTGTTGCTGGGGAGTTGTTGAGCCACTTCTGCTTCCCAGCTAAAACACTAGGAAGTAGTGACGGGCGGCCGGGCGGGCATTTTGGGGGACTGTCTTTATAATTTTGCCTAATTTGAATGACTTTTGATTATCACACAGTAAGTTTGAAAAGTAGCGTATGCTCCTCAGCCAGCTTGAATCCCTCGCTGCATTCAGGATTCTTGTGTATATACAGAGGAGGCTAGAAATTAAATGCATTTGAAAATTACAGGGTCATCAATTGGGACCATTCCATCGGGGGAAGGGAAAAGAACAAAATTCACATTACAAATTCAAAAATTTGATGAGAAGTCCCAAATCTTATATCGTACGGACTCAAGAAATAAGAATTACATTTTGGATAAGATTTTCAAGAATAACGCACCATACAGTAAGTATTAAATTATTTTAGCGTGTTAATAGGGTTCCGTAGTAAGTAAAACAAGGAATATAAAATCTGTAAAATCCGTTTTTTAAGGGCCCCGACGACCTGTATCTGACGATCTGTACGGTCGTTGGGGGTCTATCCCATCGTGTTGTATCGTTGGATAATTCTTTCAAGAATTATAGGGGTCGATAAAAACCATTTTTCGATTCCAAAATATTAAGCGTTAAAGTGATATTTTTTACTCGATTCATATGTCCCCCTCTAAAAACTAAATCGAAGTTTTTGGAGATATGCAAAGTACCTACCTATGCAAGATAGTAGTACGCAGGGTGAATTTATAAATTGTGCGTGGATGGCCAAATCCGAAACTATGAGGAATATCAAAAAGCATGTCTTGCCCTATATAGGCAGAGAAAGAAGAAAAGAAAAAGTATATTGCAGAATTTGTTCGAAATAATTACCGCGGCTCTGGACCGCAAAGGGCATTAGGAGGAACAAGGATTGGTTTTGGTCAGTAAGAGTCTGACACTCCCTTCCGCTCCGCGGAATGAGTCATTTGACGATTTCCAATCGTAACAAAAAAAATCCCTGTCGTGGTGCTAAGCTATGTGCCATATGTTCCGCTACTTGGCTAGGCAAGTCATTAAACGATATTGAACCAAGTAATTTTATTATTTAATTTTAAAATGTTGCCCCACGCTAGGATTGCTCTTGTATCGTGGGTGCGTTTACAAACATACAAAGTCACATACACGAACAGCCAGAACCGGAACAACTATTTGTAGGCCACACACATATTTGTTCCGTATTGGAATCGAACCCGCGACACGTAGCGCAGCAGTCAATCGCTCAACTACTGCGCCAACCGTGCCGTATTTGCCTAGCTGTTCAATTAAACAAATACCTTTATTAAATAAATTAGACCAGTAACAGGCACTTTTGAATTGTCAAGGTCTGTCAGTCAAATAGGTGAAGCTAGTTTTGCTGCGCTAGCGACAAGGGGAGCAAGTTGTTCTGCTGAAATCATATTCACCGACCCAATCTCCAGCGCGGCAGTTAAACGTTCCAAAGAGTAGATCCTATGGAGAAGGACGTGGAAGAAACTCCATGGACACTCTTTAAAATCAGTGTTTACAAAATCATATTTACATTCAAATCATGTTTGACTGGCTTGTTGGTCGAGTGGTTAGTGACCCTGACTGCTAAACCGGAGGTCGTGGGATCGATTCCCACCCAGGACAAATCTTTGTGTGATGAGCATGATCATTTGTTCTGTGTCTGGGTGTAATTTGTCTATAATATGTATGTATTTAGAAATATATAAGTATGTTTATCAGTTGTCTGGTTGCCATAGCACAGGCTCTGCCTAGTTTTGGGATCGGATGACCGTGTGTGAGTGTGAGTGAGTAATATAATAATCTAATATCTTGGGATACCAAGATATTAGATTATTATATTATATTATATTCGTTTTGAAATAATAAATGCGTGAAATTATAGAATGCATAGAGAGTAATAAATTGCTATAATAAGTAAGTTTAACATTGATTAAATCAAAATACATGTAGGTATTTTTTACCCGACTGCGCGACGCAAGGGAGGGTAATATGTTTATCAGCGTTGTATGTACATATGTGGGTTTGTACCTTTGTGGCACTATTTAGACCAAACGCGTGTGCCAATTTTTTTTTATTGTTCTAATAATGATTAGGTAGGTACTTAATTTATAATTATTAACAATTAAGAAAAAATTCCTGCTTTTTTTGTTATTAAAATTAAAGTTTTGTACTGATACCTGCTGCTAATCTGAATACCCATCTCTAAACATCTACATAGTTATTTTTATCTGAAGAATGAAACGAAGAAATATAATATGAGATCAAACGAACTTCTTGAAGTGAGGTTCGATTATTATTATTTGAGTCGCTTCATTTGAAGATACAAAGTCCTTACCCACCCAAACCCATCATAGAAAACTGATCTCTAAACAAGAATGAAGTTCACAGCACGAACATCATACCACGAACGTACGAATAGCGCACTGTAGAATAAAGGCACTACATGGTTATTTGTGTGTGTATGAAGCGCCTCATATAATAATGACCGAACTTCACTTCAAGAAGTTCTTTTGATCTTATGTAACAGTTAGCGAGACGGATATTAGTGGAGTAGGTACTCAGATCACAACTGCCCGACTATAGTGAACTAGTCATATTAAGACTACGTATTTAAAAATATCTCCTTAAATTTATTTTTGTTTCAGACGATTACGCAATAACACGTTCGAAAGGATTTTCAGAAAACGAAGAAGTCATGTTTTTCTGCTCAGATGGTAAGTCTAAGGTAGCCTACTCAGGGTTGCGGAATTTGTTCGAAAGAGTCACCGCGGCCCTGGAACGCAACACGGATAGGCGGCAGGAGTCATTTGATGATTCTCGAACATTAGTTATTCGAAAAATTAAATAAGAACCACTTTATTGGATATGTTGTAATGTTTTATTTTCTTTATTTGTTTATAGTTTCTACGCATAGTGTATATCAGTCCCACCGTATCCCAAACAATTTTACTTTCACAAGACCTGGGCCATGAATATGAACAAATCCTTCGCATCGTGGCTATTTTGTCGGGATAGAATTGTATGGAACATGCCTAGGTGCATCAGTTCTGCTCAAATTCAGGGACCTCACTAAATTATTTCTACCGGACTCACGTTGGACACATTCCATTAATAAATATCTTAGCTCCTCGACAACTTCACATTCCTCACAATAGCGATGTAGCCTGGGTTTAAAAAGTCCATCAGTTAGATTATGGGCACTTCTTGTACATGGTCATATTATTATGCGGTCCTTTACAATTCACACAGACATACAAGGTGTGTAAAACAAATTCGTATGGTCTCTGGCTCTATCCATTCTCTGCAGTCAGACCTTCTTATTGATATTATGTCATTCTCACATGAAATATTCGAATTCACAAGAAGAACTCTGTATCCTGAAGTAATCAAACTTTCAAAATAGATCAGTACCCTCTGTGCACTTTTAAAATCATCTTTACAATTTTTTCGTTTTTAACGATTTCAAAAGCTTTCCGATACCAAATTGGTTTGGTAAAGTGTCTTTTCCTGTCACAAATATACAAGTGTACTTTTCTTCAGAGTTTCCACTATTTTCTCCCATATTATAGCTTCATTCCTATTTGCTCGCTTATACTTTCTAATTACTGTAACACATCCATATTCTTCTACTATTTCTTGATCTACTGTTCGCCCTCTTTTTTTATATCGCTTCTCTTTTACCCAATCATATACCCAATAATGTCTTGTTTTGTTAACTTTGCATGTTATTTTGTCACCACGTCTTCATTTTGCGTTCATTCTGGCTCGGGATATTTCCTGACGATGGTAAAACCATGCTATGATGGATGGAGGCGCGGCGCCCACTATCGGTAGGCATCGGTGCGGCTCGGTAAAGCTCGGGCGCCTGAGATTTGCTTCGGGCGGCTTTGGGCTGCCTCGGCAGTCTTAACATACCTAAGGACGCCAAGGCTGACTTCGAGTTGTTCGGGTGGCATTTTCGTGGCAGACACGTCGCAAAAGAGTCACAACGTTCACCGCGCGCGGCAACAGCCTCATTGATTACACGTATAGGTTCGTTTTCTTTGACGATGACAGAAGAAAAGTTGATTATTCTTATGCAAGCTCACGTGTCTGTATGACATGTCACACACCTTCTTCAGCAAACTGAACAATGAGAATTAAGTTCCAATCCACCATTATAAATGCACACGCACAACTGTTTTCACGTAACGTTACGGACTGCTCTGCGACGTGTCTACCACCCGATCTATTCTTAGCTTTGCCGAAGCTACCCGAAGCCAGCCTCGGCGTCCTTAGGTATGCTTACAACTACGAGGCAGCTCTCTTGCACCCGAAGCCGCCTTAAGGTGCCTGAGCTGTACCGAGCCGCACTGATGGCCACCGATAGTGGGTGCCGCGCCTTGTTAATCCATTACTGTACCTAACTAAAATTTAAAACTTATGTTAAAAGTACACTTTGTAAACAAGCATATTACAAATTAGAATATTATCAGGATAAGAATGCTTGGAAACATGCTGGTCCTGCTCCATAGGACAATCAAGGATGTAGACAAAATCAAACTGGTTGATTTATGAAATAACTTTATAGATACCTATACTGTTTCTTTTTTGTGTTTTTATTTTCTGTTTAATTAATGGTTATTAAGATTATCTGTAAATATGTGAGTACCATTTACCTAAATTTCTTTAGAAAATGAATAAGTTTACCTCTGCTGGTAATACTTTGTTCTTATAAGTAGCATACTCTGGGTGCATCGTCCTCACATAATATTAAATTAATTTTTGTATACCAAATTTTGTAAAATCATTATTTGAAAAGAGTAACTATGGAGTTTCTTGTCCGTTCTTCTCCATAAGAATCTACCTGTCCGAATGGACAGTAGAGTCACTTTATTAATGTAATATTATTATTTTACTGAATTACTGTAAATGCTGACGTTTAAAAGTGCCGTTTAATGGCCTAATTGAAATAAACGTTTTGACTTTTGAAACTACATGCCTTCAAATGTATTAATAGTACGTGCTGTTATCTATACTATGATATGAATTATTTTTCAGTCGCACACACTCAGATAGGATTGATAGACCCGTCAGGATACAGAATCACTACGTATGACAAATCAAATCATTCGCAGAGTTTCACAAAAGCAGACAATGGCAGTATGTATGGCTGTTTACATTACAGTACTTACTTTGAAGGACAAACATGGGTCGTAGAACGCTCTGTCACAGACATTGGTGTACTGATATATAACGAGACACTAAACCGGGATAATGCACAGAGTAAGTACACGCTACTTCCGTTGTGCTAGACGGAATATACTGATTTATTACTGCGTACATTTATTATTATTATTTATTGACTTTTTTTTATATATGTCCTGAATTTATTTATTTATTTATTTATTTATTTATTTATGTATTTATGTATTTATTTATTTATGCATTTATGTATTTATTTATTTTATTTATTTATGTATTTATTATAAACACACTATCTTAACAGGCAGACCCAATACAATAGTGGTTTGCAAACACACACAAGATAATTTGAAAATAATGTGTGTCATTATAATCTAGTCAAGATTTATTACAATCTTACGGAGTCTGCAATTTTCCGGTGACATATATACATTTTTACCGGGAATAAATAAATGTATATCTAACAAACAGGGCTTAGTGCGGTTCGGGTACGCAACAAGTTTTTTGCCAAGGATACATTTTGACACAGTTTGTAACTGTCACCGGGAAATTGCAAACTTCGTAAGTATCTAAAATATCGCGTGAAATTGTAAACTTTTTTTTCTTAATATGGCACGGATATATATTGGAAACTATTGAATTTGGATGGGATTTATTATTTACAAAATGATTTTTTCATAACATATCGAGAAATTTTAATCTAATAAAGATTTATTTCGAGGAGCTCGTGGCTAAATAATAACAGCCGCATGGGTCGATCTTTAAGGTTAAGCAACGCTTGACGGTCACCCACCATCTTAACATACCGAGACTCCTCCGTGCCTCGGAAAGCACGTTAAGCCGTTGGTCCCGGCTGTCATTTGTAGATCTTTGGCAGTCGTTACGGATAGTCAGAAGCCAGATAATCTGACACCAGTCTTGCCAAGGAGTACCGTGTTACCCAGTTAATGGGTTGTGGAGGTCTGGTAGGCAGCCGCTCAACGTAAAATACTGGTATTCAGCTGAATCCGGGATGACTGGAAGCCGACCCCAATATAATTGGGAAAAGGCTAGGCAGATGAAAGATTTATTTCGGCCTAACATGTCATGTAAAGAGGAGGAATGAAATGCACGTAACTAAAAGAGTTATGAAAATAAATGTGGATGGATGGACAGGGAGAGGGAGGCCAAAGAAAAGATGATTGTGTTAGGAGTGATATGCAAGAAAAGGGAGTTAGTGATAGCGTGACGGTTGACAGGACAGAATGGAAGAAAAAAACGTGTTGCGCCGACCCCAAGTAACATGGGATAAGGGCAGGAAGATGATGATGAAAGATTTATTACAATCTTACGGAGTTTACAATTTTCCGGTGACATAACCAAACCTAAGCTATAGTAGGCGCCAGATAAATGTGGAATAAAGTATATTGACCTTTCCCTAATAACTGTTCATAGGTACCTGAACAATTAAATATGAATCGTTTTTCATTATTAGACCATGTTAAGGATCACGAGAGATGATGATTCGGGACAGCTTTGTGTCATTAATTCCGTTTTTCAAATTAAAAATGTCAATAATTGTAGGTGGGTCACTGACCGTTATTCCACGATTATCTGGCGCCTACTATAGCAAAAGCTAAAGGTACGATTCCGTTCCCGCGACCGATCGCAGTCGCACGCAATTTTTTGCACGCGTCTGTCGCGTGCTGCTGTTGCGACAATAGATAGAGTATGAAAATGTATGGCACCGATTCCGAAGTCGGCCGCGATGCACGGAATTGTACCTTTAAGGTACTACTACGGAATGTAAAGCGCCGTTTCCGAAGTCGGGTCTGTCGCAGACTTCGTAAACGGCGCCATACATTCTCATACTCTGACTATTGTCGCATGCGATAGATCGCGCGCGGCTGCGATCAACCGCGATGCACGGAATTATACCTTTAGTGAAGCCTCGACAAGACATAGCTTATAATCGAAAGAAAAAATATTTAATTCACATTATCATCGATCGCATTTTTTTATTTTATATTTCCTAACCCAGTAACTGCGAGCTTCATTACAAACTCAATCACTTTTTAAGAGGTTCATTTAAACTATATCCTTAAACTACCTACTGTTTTTTAATCTATGTGAACTCATCACTACGTCTCGTGGTAGACTGCTCGTCCTACTATCATCGCATAGATTCATTTGCACTGTTAAAATGCAAGTCTATTTTTAGGTGTAACCACGACTGAGCGAAGCACTTCAACTTTAGCGACAACGAGTTTCACGACGCCTCGAGCTAGCAGCGCCGAGACATCACAAACTAGCAAAGATGAGGATTTTACAATTGCTCCTGCACAAGAGTCGACGCCGGCAGGTAGTCCTCACAACGTTACCACGACAAAGCCAGCTGGCAGTGACGAAGACCAGCAGGAGACGGAACAGCGCGGCCTGCATCAGCCTTCTGATAAAAATAAATATTATATCGCAATGGCCTCAGCGGCGGGAGCCATCCTTCTCATATCGCTGATATATGCAATAGTTAAAAAGTGCACCCGGAAAGCAACAGACCCTGAGGAAACGCTTCAGTTGGAGACTTATGTAAGTTAATTTATGTCAGATATTTACGTAATCATTATCTAAATTTCAGTCTTAACTAATACGAGTATAAAAAATAAAAAATTGTAGAAAGTATCTACTGATCCGATTACGAAAATTGTGTCATTGATGTAAACACCACTTTCGAGTGTCATAGGCTACTTTTAAATCCTGAAAAACGCAGCTTCTGTTCGGGGCAGGCCGCCGAAACGAATTTGTTATAATTGTTTAAGTATTTCGTGTACCTATTTATCTTGTTAATTTGAGTAAGTATTTATTATATTGTATGTATAGTTTATATATTCGTATTATTTATTTAAATGTTTGTATGTATTCATTAAGCATCAATCGCTTTTTATTCACCATATTGCACCTACCTCCATTCTCTGCATCACCCAAAGGTTGACTGGTAGAGAATGCCTATGGCATTAAGTCCGCCTCTGTACATTTGTGTGCGTAAAGTGTAAATAAATAAATAAACGAAGTTGCAGGAAAATTCTGTCTATAAGACTTAGTTTTCCCGTAAATCCGTCATTCAGTCAAAAGAAAAATAACTATCAAAACATCCATACAAGCTGAAGTGATCTTTAATATTATTAATACATACTGTTCCATAGTTTTTCTTCAAGATTTTGATTGTGTTTGGATGTTGGTAGTCTGAGACTACATCCTATATCATTATACTTTCTATCCATTGGGGTTTGGTTTCCGCACTTGGTTCTGATGTTGGACCATTGTGCGTGAGTCACGGCAGCCGTAGCTCCAAGCCAACCAACCTCCCTCCAGAAGCAGATCAGTCCTCCTAGGTGTATTCAGGATATCTGTAAGCGAATTTGGTGTTCCTATTGTTATTATTATACTTTTTCCTGGGTAAGTAATAGATGATATAACAACAAAATCTCTAATATTTACAACATTTAACAACGGAAGCTATAATTTTATTTAATATAACGATTAGTTTATATAATAAACGATTTTTATAATTTTAAAATAACCAATTTTTATAAGCATTAATTATTATACATTAAATACAAAATCGTTTGACATAACATACATTAAATATAAAATCGTTTGACATACCACTCAAACGATATAAAACCGTAGAATAACCAAGAATGTTTATTAAACTACGAAATACATACTTTAATCAGATCGAAACAGAGAATATTTGATTGTTTAATGTTGAATCAAAAATAGGCCCTTTCTGAGAGTCTTGGCCTTAAACGTTAGACCAAATGATTTTCGATTACATAAACCTTATATCAAACAACGTTATACTTAATAAGATTTAGAATAAAATAAATGTTACAAGTAAAGAAATTATATCAACAGTTGGAATATCTCACGTTGATTATATCTTATGAACGATAATAAAATGAAATTAGACCAAATGAGTTTATACGTTATGAAACGCACCCCTTTTTCCTTAACCCAGTTGAATTAAGTTTGGATTGTGTCCTTTATTTATTATTCCATACTTCTTTGTTATCTCATGTTATCGGCCGTCGGTCCAAGCTAGCAGGTTTGCATGTGTTAAAAGTAAATACTAACACTACTCCATCCCACACATTTTGTTAGTGAGAAAATAAGGGAGGTCTGGCAGCTCCTGGATCTTAGTCCATGACTGCTCTGCGTTTGTTTGTTGCAGACGAGCGCAAACATGATATACGCAGAGCTGTGCCACCGGCCCGGGAACGCGCCGGCCTCATCCACCACAGAAGACACCACCTATGCCGAAATCATTGGCGTAATAAAACCTCGAAATGAATATGTCAAGCAATAAATGTAAAGATCTACTTTTATGTACTTATAGCTTTTAATTAGTCATATTAATCTATTTATTTTGTGGTAAAAATCAATGTTATGTCATCATCATCATCTTCCTGCCCTTATCCCATGTTACTTGGGGTCGGCGCAACACGTTTTTTTCTTCCATTCTGTCCTGTCAACCGTCACGCTATCACTAACTCCCTTTTCTTTCATATCACTCCTAATACAATCCATCTAACTTTTCTTTGGCCTCCCTCTCCCTGTTCATCTTTACTTTACTTTAATTCTTTATTGTACACCATAACAGCTTATATTAATTCACATTTAAAAATAGTTCATGTACAAAGGCGAGCTTAACTCAAAAATGAGTTCATCCATCCAAAGGAAAAATGATAGCCAAGATTACTTTACTAGAGACTAGAGCCAAACTTAGCCAGAGATCGCCCAAGACACGAGACATTTGGAAGGAGAATGGGCGGCTTTTGCCCAGCTGTGGGACACTACTATAGGCTAACAAAAACTAATTTTTGTTTTCATATTATATAAATAAACAATTATCAAAGAAATGCCGACAAAAACGACCAATTCAAACACGATCTGCAAATCTGTTTGGCGGACAAAAAGTTTAACAAGAATCGAATCACTTTGGCAGGATTCTCTGGACATTTCTTGGTTGATAAAAATTATTTGAAATTCCAAAGTTAATATAGAAAATAGCGCAAGCGCCAGAAGAAGTGTAGCATGTGATACCTATGTGAATGCGCTCTACAAATTTGGCACAGTAAACTCCCTCTGCTGCCTACTCTAAAAATCACTAAGTTACAACTTATTTTCGATCCACAACTGTCATCTTAATCATACCTCTTCGTATGATTAAGATGACAATTGTCATTGTAGTGCATCAATATGCTTAATAATATAATATTTCCCCGACTCGGACTGTTCATAGAATATTCAGACAGGGTTTCCCCCTTCTTATTGAGATGCCATTTTAATCATCAATGAAAACAAACACAGCAAAAAATAATAACTTTATAATATTATATTTTAAAATAATAAATAATTAACAATCTTACAGCATTGAAACAACAAACTTGCCACAATTAACACATAAAAACTAATTAGAAAGTAGTTGGCCACTTTGAATCTCATCTGTTTCTTGTACCCGAGCTCACTGTCCCTCAGCTCGTCCTTGATGATGTACTTCCTGATGCCGATGCCCCACACTTTGACGTACTCGGTGAAGTTGATGCTTTTGATGTCGCAGTTAAAAATGGCCCTATCGGCGTCAGACATACGGCTGATCATCGTCTGCACGTTGTCGTCTTCGAAGTACCACTCGTTGGCTAAGAAGAATCGGTAGATGAGAGCGAATTTGTCTATTTTCCTGAACACGGCGACGTAACTGCAAGAAAAGTTCATTTTAATGGCGAACGCTAAGTTAGCCCGTGATAATCTAATATTCTTACGTATTTGCGATTTGCACTTTAGTATTAAGATTAGAATTAAGAAGAGAATATAATTTAAATGACCATACCCTACGGTATGGTCATTTAAATTATATTACAATTATATTTTCTTATAAAATATGTACCTACATAAGCAAATGGAAAATACAATATTCAACGTGTAACAGAATAAACACAATACCTGAATAGGGTCTTTGTATTTCGGGGTTAATCCCATAATAAAAGTTGTTCATAATTATGAGTACAATGGTATGGCATTTATTCTGTTACCTACATGTTTTTTAATAAATAAAATACATATTTGCAATGTATAATTTAGTACTGAATTTAGTGCATGATGGATTTGGAATGTGATTATAAGATTTAGTAGAATAAAGACTATTTAATTTAATTATTAAGTTGTATTTTCTAGTATCTTTTTATTATTCGCGTCCGTAACATACTTTTATTTTTTTATTTTATTTATTATTTTATCTACCAACAATTGTTTACACTTATTTACAAACAAAAATAAAACATTCGTTTAAACTTTACACAGTGCAACAATTATTTAAAGGTAAACACCACGTGAACATGAACAATAATAAGTAATTGTGTTAGTTGTAAACTTGTAAGCTACATATTTCATAAGTAAAAAAAAGAAATTTGTGTCGAACCATTGTGATTTGATGCACAATATACGAGTTTATGCGAATGGGACCTTTTGAGATTGGGACCTTTTGAGAATGGGACCTTCTGAGAATGGGACATTTTGCGAATAGGACTTTTCGCGAATAAGACATTTGTTTTCACGGTGACATTTTGTGAATGGGACATTCTGCGTCCGATCCATTAGACGTTGTCACGTCAAAAATAAAAAATAATTTTTAACTCTTTGTTAGTAACTTATGCTAAATATTAAAAGCTTTATTATATGTTCCTCAAAAAGTTACGTACAAGCAGTCCAAAAACATTTACAACAAATCTGTTAAACAGTTCAGACAATTATCTCTCCTCCCGCTGAGTGTCAGACTTTTACTGACTAAAACCCCACCCGTGTTCCTTCAAATGCCTTTTGCGTTCCAGAGCCGCGGTAACTCTTTCGAACTATTCCTCAACACTGGCAGGAAATTCGAAGTTTAAAAATAAATCTACAAAATTAGGTAAGTAGGTACCCACGTCGGGGCGAAACTCCGCTGCCGCGGCAAATTGCAACGCGGCGGATGGAGCTCCGGCAGGATACTATGGCGATATGGAAACGGCGACTGTCGCAACCCAGCGCTGGGCACGCCACAGTTGCAGCGATAAGACCCCTCTTTGAGGAGTGGCTGGAGAGGCGCTACGGCGTCCTCACCTTCCGCCTGACGCAGGTACTCACCGGACACGGTTGTTTCGGGAGGTACCCTGTTTCGGATTAAGCTGGAGGACACGCCCGGGTGTCAGCACTGTGAAGATCGCCCGGATGACACGGTGGAGCATACGGTGGAGATTTGCCCTACTTGGGCTGAGCACCGCCGTGTCCTCGTCGAGGCGATCGGCGGCGGCAACCTCTCGCGTCCGGCCCTGGTTGAATCTATGGTCCGGAGTCCGGAGCAAGGAGGCTTGGGAAGTGGTCACCTCCTTCTGCGAAGCAGTAATGCTAGCGAAAGAGGAGGCGGGCCGCGCGAGGGAAAGGCAAGGCCTTCGCCCCAACCGCCGCAATAGGAGAAGACGCCCCGAGCGTCGGGAGTCGCAGGGCGATCCCCGGCCACCGTAGGCGCGGGCCTGCGGACGGCGAGCATTGGGTGGCTTGCTGTCCGATCACCACCAGGATGATAGATGATGATAGATGTCAACATAAAAGACGGGGCCCGCTAGGGCCAGAGCCTGCCAGGGTTGCGGAATTTGTTCGAAAGAGTTACCGCGTTCCAGGCGGAACGCAAAGGGCTTTAGAAGGAACACGGATGGGTTTTAGTCAGTAAGAGTCTGACACGCCCTTCCGCTCCACCCAGAGCGGAAGAAGACATTTGATGATTTCCCATCGTTAAAAAAAAAAAGGTACCCACGTTGGGTAACTACCTACTATGTTAAAGATACTTTGCCAGGTCTTGAACTTACGAAGTGATGTCCTCGGGCATGTTCCCCAGCAGCGCGCCCACCGCGTCCATCAGATAGGCGGGGATGTAGTGCAGGAAGAACGTTAAGATGCAGTACGACAGCTTGTTGGTCACCTCTATCATGTAGCAATACCAGATAGCTTTGGGTGACGGCATCTTGCTTCCTTCGGTCCGCATCAGCACGCCGATGAAATCTAAAGCGGAATGGTGATAGTCATAAATATCCCTGACAGTATACTAATAATAATAAGGTCCGGACGGACTGCACAATCTTAGGATTAAGTGGCTACAAACGTCGCATGCTCGTTTAGCATCTCAGTACCAAACTGCTTTAGAGTCCGGCTTGCTACCCGAATTCCTTACGACAAGAGTTACCCACCTGCTCCACAAATCTGGTAGCACCGCGGAACTCAAAAATTATAGACCGATCACGTGCCTATCGACGGTCTTTAAGGTTCTTACATCTATTTTGAGAGCAAAAATTAATAGTCATAACAAAAACAACATCATGTCTGCCTCTCAAAATGGATGTAGGAATGGGTCCCGCGGTACTAAGGAGCTACTTTTCATTGATATGGCCATTAGCCAACAGGTTCGGCGTTCCCGAAAGGATCTGTCGACATGCTGGATAGACTATAAGAAGGCCTATGACTCGGTGCCTCATACATGCCTCATATGCTAGAATTGTATAAAATTGATGCAACGCTACGCACCTTCCTGATGTCGTGTATGGGGCAATGGAGGATAGTCCTTCGCTGTCCAGGATGTCGAAATATTCAGAGGAACAGCGAACCGGTAAGCATCGCATTTCAGGGCGATAGTTTGAGTCCACTTTGGTTTTGCCTAGCCTTGAATCCTCTAAGCACACTGTTGGAAAATTCAGGGCTAGGCTATCGGTTATCTGCAATTGATGGAGCTACAGAAGATAACTGAAACTTTCAGTAACGCCATCAGTATGGCGTTTGGTACGGCCATGCATGTAAAGCGTGGGGAGATTATGGAATCCGTGGGAACTGAACTCTCGGATTCCATAAACCTCAGATCCCTCTCTTCAACTGAAACTTGCAAGTATTTGGTGGGTATGTTGGAAGCGTTAGGTATCAATGTTACTGACATGAAGCAATCGTTCGTCGCTTCTTTGGCCGCCTAAAGAAGGTATTCAATAGCCTTCTATCGGGCGCAAACAAGGTGCGCGCCTTCAACGGTTGGGTCATGCCGGTATTGATGCACTCTTTCGGCGTACTCAAATGGACTCAAACGGAACTTGACGCCCTGGATAGGCGGGTCCATACACTGCTTACTACAAATCGAATGCATCACCCACGGTCGTCGTCCCTTCGTCTCGGGGAATATTTCCTAACTGTCGACGTTGGTATGCATCGAGATGTAGTGGCGGTGGACAAGGGACTCACCCCGCTCTCCTTGGCAAATGAGAACTGGCGCAAACCTGCGGTGCTTGACACTAACGATCGCAGGACGGTATGGCAGAGTAAGGAACTTAACGGACGCTTTTTCCAGGCCCTACATGGACCCGATGTAGATCAATTAGCGTCCATAGCCTGGCTGCGTTTCGGCGATCTCTTTGGAGAAACCGAAGGTTTAGTTTGTGCAATTATGGACGAGGTTATCATGACGAATACTCACTACTGGAGATTTATTGTGAAGAACGGCACGGTTGACATATGTCGGGCATGACACCGTCCGGAATAGAATCAATTCGCCACATTATCTCTGGTTGTTCTCGTCTAGGTAACACATCGACTTGGGAGGATAACTCTTTCGAACAAATACAAAATACAATACAAATACAAAATATTTATTTCTGTACCAACTAGTTTAAATTAGTTTATGATTGGAGCCTCCTTTTAAGCATGAAAACGCCTGTGTTAGGAGACTCCGTTCCTCCATAGCTTTGGCTGTTTGTACAACTTATTTTTTTTTTCTTTTTTTTTTTTCAAGATTAAAAAATATTTAAAAAAAACAAATTCCGCAACCCTGGCAGGCTCTGGCCCTAGCGGGCCCCGTCTTCTATGCTGACATCTCTTTGAGGTGCGCGTGAAACACAACGCGCCATCGACCCGGGCCTGGTGGTGATCAGACAGCCAGCCACCTAACGCTCGCCGTCCTCAGGCCCGCGCCTACGGTGGCCGGGGATCGCCCTGCGACTCCTGACGCCCGGGGCGTCTTCTCCTGTAGCGGCGGTTGGGGCGAAGGTCTTGCCTTTCCCTCGCGTGCCCCGCCTCCTCCTTCGCTAGCATTACTGCTTCGCAGAAGGAGGTGGCCGCTTCCCAAGCCTCTTCGCTCCGGACCATGGATTCAACCAGAGCCGGACGCGAGAGGTCGCCGCCGCCGATCGCCTCGACGAGGACACGGCGGTGCTCAGCCCAAGCAGGGCAGACCTCCACCGTATGCTCCACCGTGTCCTCCGAGCGATCCTCACAGTGCTGACACCCGGGCGTGTCCTCCCGCTTAATCCAAAACAGGTACCTCCCGAAACAGCCGTGTCCGGTAAGTACGTGCGTCAGGCGGAAGGTGATTACGCCGTGGCGCCTCTCCAGTCACTCCCCAAAGAGGGGCCTTACCGCCGCCATACAGTCTGGGAAATGCCTAGTGCTCAACCAACTTGACACAACCAAAAGCCAAATTGCAACTGGCGTTAACATTTTATTAATTTTCCGATACAATTACACTTCCACTATCACAAGAATTCCTACGGCAGCACTTCGGCATTCACGTCCGACTTACCCCACGTAATAAAATGGTCTTTATTGGAGACCGTGTACACTGGTATGTCCGTCTCGCCGCGCTTCCGGCGGCCGGCGGCATCCCAGGCGGCGGCGATCGTGGCGTTGTTCACGAAGTCTACCGGTGTCATGGGCAGCTTGCTGTGCTTGTCCACGTAGAACACGTGCAAGATGCCGAGGATGATGCCCGCCAGGATCTGCGCACAAGACACACATTTTAAGATAACATAAGCAGCTCACGGCTCAGGCCTCGCTAAGGAGCTAAGCCCAAATGATTGCAAAGTCCCACAACCTCCATTGAAAAAGGAAGATCCTCCGACCAGGAGGATGTTGTCTAATGGATTCGACACCTACCCGATGGTTGATGTTGGGCTGTTTTAGGAGTTCAATTCGCACGGAGAACTTTAATATCGCAATGTAGAATTTCTATGAAACCAGGTCTATTTTTGTAGTTCGTTTGATGGTGGCGGTGAGACCTCTGTGAAAGGGAGTGAGCCATAATCCACCACGAAAACACAATATAGATGGGCGGAAACGTTAGACATTGATCTTTAGAATGAGACTGTCGCTCTGGTATGACTGACAGAGATGAAACTCTACGAAGCCAAAACTACGAGTTCCTTCGTATATACAAAATGATAACTTAGCCTAAGCAGTTTTGCGGATTTTTTTCGAAAGAGTTACCGCGGCCCTGGAACGCAAAAGGCATTAGGAGCTGGAACACGGTTGGGTTTTAGTCGGAAAGAATCTGACACTCCCTTCCGCTCCGCCCAAAGCGGAAGGAGTAATTTGATGATTTCCCACCCTTGAAAAAAAAGCCTAACCAGTTTAAGTAGGAAGAAAATAATAACTCACCCCTGTTGGTCCCGACAGTTGGCTCAAGTCCATCCAACCAGGCGTTGGTTCGTAGAAACTGGGAACCACTGGAAATATCACAACAGTTAAAACTAGCAATACAGGAACCAAAAAATTAGGTATCGCCTGAAATTAGTTACATTACTAATTTCGAAGGTCTGAATCGAAACCCGAATCTTTGACAGCTGCTTGTCATTCACCTTCTTTGAAACTCAGATGAGTAAATTCTGACGTAAACTGATATATAACAGACTAGCAATCCCGGCTTCGCACGGCTTGCAGAGCAGAACATAATTATAAGCTCCCAGTCGGCATGATTTTTTATCAAGTTTCCGAGGGCGCTGCGTTGTATCGTAGCGAATCGCGTAGCGATCGTTTCGAGATATGAGATCTTAAATATCTCGAAAACGGTAAGTCCAATCGCAAAAATAACCAAAATTTAAGCTGCCTGTTTAAAACCCCGTTTCAAAACCATGAGACCCTTAATTTATAATATAAATACTTAAATTAACCCCCACTACTAGTAGAATACTAATTAATACACAGAGGTGTCAGTTATGGCAACAGTATTGCGAGATAGATGGTTTTTTCCCATCTCAAAAATGCGCAACGCGCCTAAAGAAGTTTTCACTTCAAAAATCATAATTCAATTTGTTTTTGAACCTATACTTATTGATTATTTTTTTTTTTCGTTAATATTGGTAGGTTTGTTGATGCTAACACATGACTGCCGCGGAGTGCTGCCTGCGCCCGCACAAAGTGTTTTAAATATGAGATTCTCAAAATTGAACATTTTGTTTACAAAAAAAAATTAGATTTACATAAACAATGCTCAGATCAGATAAATCAATGAACGGCTTCACTCACGAAAAAGGATGACTCATTGTAACGTTAGACTCATTGTAACGTTACGATCATTTCATCAGTGTTTTGTCAGACAACCAATTTTTTTCCAATCTTTTGATCCAGCCGTTAATGAGGCTTTAGAAAGTTACCTTTTTACGGCTCTAAAGCGGTGGTAGGCCCTTAACTAAGTTTACAACCTCAATGCGATCTAAAAAGCCACTCTCTTGGAAACCAGGTGATGGCTAACATTGCGAGTGACCTCTTGACTACATGTCGGACTGTTGTCTTACCGATGGGTGGTCTGACGACGCAGACGGGAAGGTCGGCGGCGCTGGCTCTCACCACCTCCTCGGCGACCGCCTTCGTGAACGTGTAGGTGTTGGGCCAGCCCTTGATCAATCTGGAACAGAACAATCCATCACATTATCTACAGTATGGAAGGATAGACAAAGGTTATCACTATTTGGGTGGTTAATGGTAGACATTAAACGAATTTGTGTCATGCGTTAACCAACTCAGTAAGCACAAACATTCATGGCGGATAGGTAATCTCAACGGAGACTAGTGATCAACTCGAGAACTTATAGTGCACAAGTGTGTGCGCAATCACAGGTGCACTCCCTCTTCCCAAGCTCTCATGGTCCGATGGGACGCCAATTTAATGTCCCGAGAGAGTGCAGTCCGTGCATTTTACAGGACTATTTGAGGTAGAAACAAATTGAGACACTGACGATTTACTACAAAATCGAGCCGTTTTCGAATTTCGAGCGTCTGCATCGAAAAACGAAACCCATAACGTATCATCCGTGTGTCTTTCGGTCCATCTGTCAAAGCCCTTTTCTCCGAATCTTCTGGACTGATTAATAAAACCCGATGTGCTTAGTCAACATCCGTGTACTGTGCATGGATTTATTACTCCTTCAGAAAGTATACATGGATACGCCAAAAGGTTGGAATTATTTAGAAGGCCAAAATTAAATTCAAGCGAGTATTAAACAATACAAGGTACGCTCCTGGCCTAACCTACAGGCTACGCTCAGTATTGCAAAGGTAGGCACGTAGGCAAGTAGTAGGCAAAAAACCTTTGCCCTGAGCGTAGCCTGTATTGCAAAGGTCCCAAATGTCCACCACGCGATATCGCGTTACCGGCCACAGCGTAATCGACTACTTCAACCGACATCACGTAATATGGCAATGAACGAGAATGAATCATGATGGCGGCCATCTTGAATCTTAGAATAACAAGATGGTTGTTGACAGTAGTGTGATTCTGTAACCTCTCACCGTATAAGCTGAGATGAAGTGAACATGTAGTGAGCTGGCAATCCATACTAACAAGATGGAATGACAGTTCACTTCATGCTCACTCCACCTTAGTTTACACAGTGAGAAGTTCACAGAATCGACCGGCAGAACTCACTCTAGCGTGACATGCTGCAGACGGGGCTCGTCCAGCGACTCCACCATGCCGATGAGCACGGCGGGCGGCACCGGGCACTTGTAGAACTGCTCCAGCACCGGCTTACGCACGCGCTCCTCTGTGGCGTGCGAGAACGCCGTCGACACGTGCACGAAGTTCCTAGCACGAGTACAAATTATGGATTGAAAACATACATCCTACTAACTGATATCAATGAAGTAAAGTGAGTTTGACAATAGTTAAGTTGGTAGTCATTGTTTCTCTCAATAAGAATTTATTATTATATGTCGTGGTCATATCGTAGGATTGGCCATTTCATGATGTGGGATTACGAGGAGGAACTTAGGCCACCCCGACTCGGCGGCAAATGACTTGGTTCAATATCTTTTAATGACTGGCCTTGCCAAAGTAGTGGAACATGGGGCACACAAATCTTTAGATTCGAATGGAATGACGGGAGCTAGAATGAGCGAGCGAAGCGAACAAACTTATTAGCTCCTGTCATACCATTCATGTTAGGTTCCTTTCAACCCTGCAAACAGAAATAGGATGTAGGATTGAAGTTGCCATTTCATGAAATAGTCGGCCACATCATGAAATGGCTAAACTTTACAATATGGCCACGACACATTTATAAACTCAAGCATTTATCTCATAGGTGTAGGCAGAAACTACAGAAAGCCACTTTTTATTCGAGTCGTTAAATAACGACTAGAATAAAAATTAGACATTTATAATTATTTCTTAATTTACAATTAATTCATTTATATCTAATTAGACATTTTTATGGATAAGGGATGACTCCTGGACTACTCCCAACTATATATACTGCTACTCCTGAGATCCAGAATCAACAGTGACAACGACCACAAAATCGCCGAGTCAATGAAGCTCGACGAGGCTCGGAGGAACGATTCAACTGTCTAGTAAAAAGAACATAACTGGTGGAGGAATAAAACAAACATAATTTCCATTTCCTTCGTTGATAGTTGTCAAGCAAGATACAGAACAAAGCCAGGTCTAAAGGCACCAAGCACAATACAACTCTTCGCTAGAACTTTAGCTGAAAAATGTATTTTAAGTTTTCTTTCATCGCTGTAGCGATTTTTGGTACGGAGAGAGAAGAGATTTTTTTTTCCAAAGTTTATATTAACGCGAGAGCCTTGGGCGGCACAAGCTTGTCTTACTTAAGGTGGCGGCAGTCCCGGGCCAGCGCGAGGCACTCTCGCGTCCCGCGCACGTTGATGAGCGCGGCCGTGCGCAGCGGCTCGTCGAAGCGCACCGTGGCCGCCATGTGGAACACCGTGTCCACCTGCAAACACACCAGGACATCACACATGCATCCTATGAGGGAATAGGGAGCGTGCAGGAACTGTAGGTGGCAGCACAGAATTTTCAATGTGAAGTAATAGAACAAGAAGTATTTAGCACGTAAAATTTTCGAATTTGCGCCACTAGATGGCACTGTCCTTTTTTTTTTGACGATGACCACTCGCAGTTCAGCACACTAAGGCTGGTTACTGCTTCACCGGACTATCCTGTGGTGGCCTCAAATGAATTAAAGGCCCCAGCCTGGGCTTACAAACTAGCTAAATTTTACTAAATGATCGCTCGCTAGGGCATCCCCTGCGGAATACGGACCTCGGCTTAGCGGCGTCATTTCGGGAGGACAACACGGGACAGGCTGGGTCATAACGTTATTATTTAGGGGATTTAAAACTACTGGCTCAGCGACGCGGGCTGGCTCGGTAATCAAAGGTCGGGGAGGATGTACTTATAACGAAAAGTTTCGAATTTTCAGCGCTTGATGGTTCAGTCTACGCCACCGTGCACGTTCCCTAAATGCAATGCTCCATCAGTAGGTACCTACATGGTTGACATCTCAACGATACGCAGAAAATTTCTTGCGAATATGTACTGTGCGTATAGCTAAGGACTGGAGTTCTCTGCCAAAGTCTGTGTTTCCTGTTAACTTGTAAGTTAAGGACTTTTCAGTCATGAAGGCGTGCACCAACGTTCACCACATCATAGCTATGCAGATCATCACTAAATAGATCATAGCTAAACAGATTATCGACTTAGATATTTTCGCACAGTAAAACAGCTAAACAGATAAACACAGTTAAACAGATTATCGACTTAGATATTTTCGCTCTTACACACTCAAAGTTCAAAAGAATGGCTGTTGAATCTTTAAAATACATAGTTACTTTAATTACACCTAATATTATCCCTAAAATACCTACGAGTACCTACTTTTCTGTAAAATTAACGCACGCTTTTAATTATATAAGTAGTTCGTTACAATTATTTCGCAGACAATTGGGTGTGTGGGTTACACGTTCACCTAGTTTTTTTTTATCATAACTTACGGCTTCCGTAAAAAACGACTATCCAAACAAGTCACTTTTCAAGCAGTCTGATGCGGCGTTACTTTAGTTCAATCACACATTTAATGCCACCAACTGCATCTGTGAGTTACATTTTTGGAATCTTCTCGTCGAGACATTTATTTTTATATCCCACGTGATTATGTCACTTAAAAAATTATTTGAGAATAGTTGCTCAACTTTAAATTGTTAAAGGTAGATCCTAAATGGTCATTCGAATTGAAAAATAGTAAGAGAAATCTAAAAATGATCTTCTTATATCGACTTTAAATTATGTGCAAGTTAAACAGTGTTATTTGAACACAAAACATCGAACTCGTCAACATGTTTTGCAGTTCACGTACCTAATTAAAATTATAAACTATTAACGTAACAATCACGCGGTGGCGGCGAGCTATACATGATGTACGTAGGTACAAAATAGTAGGCAAGGAAAATAGCTGTCAGTATTTATAATTGACACACTAATTACGTCAATTTGCCGGGTATTATTAATTTCATACAATTGTCAAAGTTGTGATTTGAAAATACGGGTAATTTAAGTTGATAGGAAATCGATTTGATAAAAAATCTTCCTGAACTCCAATAGGCAAACCAAGTGCTTATTAATAAACTTCCTCATGTTAATTTTATTTTCCTCTACGGAATGTTATGGCCCGTAATATAAGCATACAACTGAATGCTATTAAGGTAGGTAATAAGCATTAAGTCCGCCTTTGTACAGTGATTTTACTTGTGCATAAAGTTTTAATAAATAATGTCCACCAACGACTCCAACTCCTGAGAGCTGGAATTAACTATGGCGACGACCAGAAAAACGCCGAGTCAATGAAGCTCGACGAGTCCCGGAGAACCATTAACAGCGGAGGTGTCTTGAGATATTTTTTCAAATGAAATGATTCGTATAACCCGTACCCCGCTTACCTCTTGTGTGAGTAAGGTCCAGTCCTTGTCACTGACGCCTAGCCTTATGTCGGCCACGTCGCCTTCGATGGGCACTAGTTTGTCTATAAAGTTCGGCTGCCTCTTCCGTAGTACATCGTATAACTGCAGAATGAAATGATATTTGAAGAAATTTCCAACCTTGTCCTGAATAGTTAATAATTCAGAACTTCCATGCAAAATGTTACAGTCCCTTCTTCCTTATCTATAGAACTCTTGGACCTTCTGGTAGTACTTCTGTGTGTTAAGTTAATTTAAGATTTTTATTAAGAAAAAGAATTATAAAAGATCAGAGGAACAATATTCGTATTTTAGGAAGCGTTAACATTCACATCGCAGTCGCAAACTGTAAAAAAAACTTTGACTTCTCTAAATTTTGATGAGTTTTTGACATTGATAGTCGCTGAGATGATATTGCGACTTCAATTTGAACGCTTTAGGACGAGAACATCTCTTTAGCTGGCTTCACAACTCACCGGGTCTGCCAACACGTACTCGAGCCTCTCTTGAATCGTCTTCCCCTTCTTGGGGCGCAGCAGTACGTACAAATTCTTCAACTGGCATGACCTGCAAGACAATTTTATGATATTGAATAAAATAGAAAACATTCATTCGAAACAGACACCACACAACAGCAACAAACGCGTAATAAAAGAGTTGATATAATTAGATAAAACCTATTATGTAAAAACGATACACAAAATTTGCGCTGAGCATGCTGAAGAGTTCTCTCAGCGTTTGCTAGACGCCAGACGCCCAGCGCTGGTTGTTATGCCTGTATCAACCAAGGTGTAGAGCACGCTATTTGCTAGTTATAGGGTGTTGACAAATCTGAACTCTGGGTAGTAAAAGAAGATTTTTTAAACCACCATCTGCTTAGAATCGAGGCAATGAAGCTTGACGAGTCCCGGAGAAACGATTCAATAAAAAAGTACAGCAGAGGAGTGAACATAGAACGTAGTAACATAGAAACAGAAAAAAACATAGTTTTCAAGTCAGCATATCAAGCAGGAGAGGGAAGTGTTTCACAGGTGGCACCGATTCACGAAATGATGTATAACAGATGATCCCTAGACAGATGGTGTTTTCTTATAGTAGGAAACGACACTAAGACACGATTTATGCGGGCTTCTTCTGGGTAAGCTCGCTCCATCGTCGACTTTGTCTCTGTCATCTATGACCTAGACTAGAGTCAAGAGCAAACCCATATTAAATAAAAAAAGATTTAATTATGTATATAGGTAGGTAGAACATAAGCTGCGTTTGCGGTCGCACAAATAAATCTTGATTCTTGCAAGAGGATAATTCTATATAAGTATCCCTAACCTTAAGAGCTTCTCGATGAGCTGCTTGCCCAGGAATCCTGAACCCCCCGTCACAAAGACCGAGGCTCCAGAGTAGAACTGCTGCACCGCCGAGTCTCCGCGGTCCATCACCTCGTTCATGGCATTCTGGTGGGACATGGCAGCCCATTCTAACGCTTTCACTGGATCCATTGTGATAGCCTTTCCGAACTGCAATTGTTTAAGTAGATATTATTAATTGTTATTTTGGCAAACAAACTGACGACGTCTGCCTGAAATAGCTAAAATGTCTCATTGTGCGTAGATAAGCTGTGAAATAGTGTGACTTTATCACTAACGTTGTACTGGGAAGCTGAGTATCGCGTTAACGCGTATACCACACTTAGTTAACTTAAAGGCCTGGCGCTCTTGTACATGCAAAACAAACGACTTGATATAGGCCACAAACATTCCTCAAGGCATTTCTCGAGTCATTTGTTTCGTATGCGTGTCGGACATGTGACAAACGAGTGCCTATGGCTTGTTTCACACGTACGACGACCACACCACACCGTCGCGACAAAAGGTGATCAAGCTGTGGTTACGTGTGAATAGTGTCGCTGCGGCTTCTTGCGTTATTGTACCTACAAAATGTGGATGTCTTTGCGCTGTGGCCGGCCGTGAGTTTGCAGTGTACGGCAAAATGTGGTCCGTGCGAATTTAACTATTAATTTTCATACAAATTAGCGCCCGCCCACGTGTTGTGGTTGTGGTACGTGTGAAACAACTCTATGCCAAGACCTAGCCTTTTCTATTATTTTTTTTTTGATGTCGGGGGGAAATCCTCCACTCTGGGGCGGGTGAGACTCTTACTGACTAAAACCACCCCGGTGTTCCATCTCCCACCTACGCCGGGGATCGCGGGAACGTATGCGACATCCGCAATCCCCGGCTGGTGCCGGCCCCCCTCTGCGGGCCACCTCGCGTCAGCGGGGGGAGTGAGGTGTTTGACTCCTCTCACTACGTCAAAGAGGGGCGCACGGAAATACCACGCTCCGCCACCTCGGGTCCGGATGAATGGCGGGCGACGGACATCCCCAAGTCCGTCGCCCCTGGACCCAGTTAGTGGGGCCGGAAGAGGGCAGCGTATGCCTCCTCCGACGCCCGATGCGCCTGCTGCGGGCCGGGAGAGCGGTCGTGATGCCAAGACATAGCCTACGCTAAGGCTTATTGCTCTAGACCTGCGCTTTTCGAGGCCAAGAAAGAAACGTACCTACTATAGTAGGCGCCAGATAATCGTGGAATATCGGTCATTGACCCACCTACATTTATTGACATTGTTAATTTGAAAAACGGAATTAATGACACAAAACTGTCCCGAATCATCATCTCTCGTGATCCTTAACATTGTCTAATAATGAAAAACGATTCATATTTAATTGTTCAGGTACCTATGAGCAGTTATTAGGGAAAGGTCAATATACTTTATTCCACATTTATCTGGCGCCTACTATATAATCTTCGAAGTAAAGTTATTAGAATATGATTTATATCCTCACAATGCCGATCAATGGCGTATTTACTTTAGGTCGAATTACCTCAGTATTTCTGCATTTACCTCAAGGTTTGTAAGAATCGCAGTAGGTACTGATTTGTAAATTGATTTATTTCATTTTCTAGTAAGTATTTATTGCAGTTAAGTTAAGTTAAGTTAAGTGGAATAAACCACATTTATCTGGCGCCTACTATAGGGCACAGTCATTTCTCTCGTTAGCCAATTTCAAACATCTCTGGTGTAAACGCTCCCTTACACCGACAACCGTAGTTTTTGATGTTGCTGGCAACATATTATCTTCATAATCTTTTTTTGCAATTCAAATTCAAATTCAAATTCATTTATTTCAATCAATTTTAGATCATAACATTCACATTAAATTTCAATTAAAATAAATATACATAAAAACAATCGAATGAATTACTCAATACAATTTAAAATACAATGTTGGAAACAAGTCATAAAATTAAATTAAATTAAAATCACATTTATATATAAATTAAATTTCACAAGATCACACGAACACAAAAACAATATACATAATTAGACAAAAGCCTGAGTCATTTGTCTGTTTGTCATTACATTAATCATATAACAATGATAATAGCAATTATTCGATTTAAGTTAATAGTTGCTTTGAAAAAAGCAGAATAAAACATTACTCGCTGATAATGCAGCTTTCCAATGGTGAAAGAATTTTTGAAATCGGCACAACAGTTTTTGAGTTTATTCATTATTACAAACATACACACACACAAAAATATTTATTTTTCCTTTTTATAATATTAGTGTAGAAATAAGGTGTTTATTTATTTTATATTTTTAGTATGGAACTCACCGAAATAGCTTAACTAATTATTGTAAAATACATAAATATAAATACCTATAATCATAATAAAACAACCCTTAACCCAAAAATACTAAAATGAAAAAATATGAGGTAATGAAATAAATACCCGTTAAAAAAATAGGTAGGTACAATTATGATAAAAAATTAAACCATTGTATCTACATATATTATGTCACCGGGAAATTGCAGACTCCGTAAGATTGTAATCAATCTTTATTAGATTATAAATTTCTCGATATATTTTGAAAAAATCGTTTTGTTTACAAATCCCATCCCAATTCAATAATTTCCAATATATCCCTGTGTTATTAAAAAAATATAGTTAACAGTTTTACGCGATATTTTACAATCTTACGGCGTTTGTAATTTCAAGGTCACCAAGGCCACTAAGACTGTCTTGTCCTAAAACTTTAATTTTCCATATTCTTGTACGCCGCGGAGTCGTGGATGGCTCGGAGTATCATAGATCGAGTTTTGTACGAATGTATCCATACTCGAAGAATTAGCCAAAAAAAAACGCAACAAATAAACATGTAACATCTTGCAAAAGAAAAGTCCTTACTTTACTTTTGCAAGATGTGAGGGATTTATTTATTATGTTGCATAATAAGTCACCGGAAAATAAACGCCGTTAGATTGTAAAATATAGCTATTTTTTCTTAATAACACTCAGATAAATTGGAAACTATTGAATTTGGATGGGATTTATTGCTTACAAAACAATAAATCCCATCCAATTCTTTCATAATATATCGAGAAATTATAAACGAATAAAGATTTATTACAAACTTACGAAGTCTGAAATTATCCGGTGACACATAAAATGGTTAAAGTGTGTGGTACTAACGTCATAAGTAGTATTTCTTTAATTATTTCGTCATGGCCCGCAGCATTCGTACTTATGTCCCGAATAATTTAAAGTAACTGTTCTTCATTACTTATGGATGGAGAAGGAAAGGGAGGCCAAAGAAAAGATGGATGGATTGTGTTAGGAGTGATATGAAAGAAAAGGGAGTTAGTGATAGCGTGACGGCTGACAGGACAGAATGGGTGAAAATAACGTGTTGCGACCCAAGTAACATGGGATAAGAGCAGGAAGATGATGAAGACTGTATAGGCAGTGCCTATTTACAAAAGTAAAAGTTTTTTTAGGTCCTGGGCAAATTTCGACATCATAAGGCCATGGTCACTTGGATCTGGGTTGTGGTGCACGCTGTATACTTTTACATATGGATGGAGTGAATGTCAGTGTGAATGTCAGAATCAGATCCAGCAGTTTCCGACTGTGCAGTCATTCGCGTGGGTTCTCGGACCAGTTGCTCTCGATTATGATGCTTCAAAAATGTAAGCAGTTGCGCGGGTATTTTCTGGGTGCAATTGATCCACATTTAAAAATAATCAGAATTACCACATGGTTGCAATAGCCAAAGACACTTACCGACTCGCTGAGGGCGTCAATAGCGGTAATCACGGATCCTGGACTCCGGTCTGTACGAAGTTCCGTTAAGTTATTTAAACTCAAATTGCACAACTAGATGTATTCCACGTAAAAGGTACTTCCCGACTTGAATTATCCAGGTACGACTTATTATTATTTTATAATTCTAGTTTTCTTCGCACCTTTTGCTTGTCATCTTTGTGTAAGCAATAAGTAGTAAATAAATATATAATCATTATAGTCTTGATTAAATTACACTATCAACTTGTATTGTTAATATGGAAATAACATAATTTCCATACGGTTTCGTATTTATTTCCATTTTAAACAACAATAATTCATGCACAAGGCTCAAGGGTATGCACTATTCTAAATATTCTAATCACATTTAAATAAAAAACTGTTAGGATGACGGAAAATGCTCCGAACTTGCATTAAGTATTGACATAAAAAAAAAACAGATTATAAATTTACTACCCTACTATATAACCATTAGTAGTCCAAAGCGAGGCTTTAATCAATCTTATATATAAAATTCTCGTGTCACAGTGTTTGTAACCAAACTCCTCCGAAACGGCTTGACCGATTCTTATGAAATTTTGTGTGTATAGTAGGTCTGCGAATAGGACGTTCACTATATTTCATAACCCTAAGTGATAAGGGTGGCCAAATTTTATATTTTTATTTTTTGGACAATTTTTTTTATTTTAATTTATTTATGATTTGACATTAAAAAGTACATACAACCCTAAATTTTCAACCTCCTACCACCAACCCCTATTTTTTAATAGCGCCTCACTATACATATTTGTTGTGGCAATGATGATACAACGCGATATAGATAGGATACGTTAAAAAACGCGACACACAAAATTGAACTTTAAGGCATTAAATGTAGAACAGTAAAATTTAAATTTATTTGGTATTGGAGATCTAAAACAAATTATCAAACTGTATTAAGAGTATCATTAAATATTTCAAAATTAAAGCTAAACGAATTTCTCGTATGTAAAACGTATTATTCAATTAATGAATTTCTTAAAATGACCAAATTATTGACTAAATTTGTTTTTGACTTATTTAACGTAAATTATATGACCTTAATATTTAGTATGAGGTTGACTAAAAATTGACACGATAAACAAATATATATACATATCTATAATTACTGAACAAACGTACATTGTCTGTAAAAATTAGTTACATAAAATAATTAATTAATATAAAATGAGGTAGACTAAAACAACCAATGCAATAGATAACAACCACTAACAATTAAGAGTGTTATTGTATTATTATTATCATAGTCACTATTGACATACCTACATATAAATATTCAATCAATCAATTTAGCATTGTATAATTTCATGCATTGACGGCACAAGTGAGTACTGTGTGCCTTAAACTATAATTTTCTTTGACTTGGATATGCCCTGGCGGTTGGAAGTGTCATGCTCGATTAAAAGTCCGGCTGATGGTGCTGGATCATTTGGCACCTTTCAAAGTGGTTGAGCCGAATGGTACTAGCGCAGGCGTCATATTGCTGAGCGAGCGCTGTCAGCTAGGACTGGTCATCTCTCAGCTGCCACGGTTTATTTTAATTATTTATTGTTCTTTGAATTGTTGTTTTTTCTTACTTCGGACGCAATGCCGTAACCATTTAATTTAAAAAAAAAATGATTTAAAAGAGTGTCCGTGGAGTTTCTTGCGCGTTCTTCTTCTCCATAGAGATCTACGCTTTGGAACGTGCTTCATCTCTTTGGACAGACCGACCTTGACAATTAAAAAGTGCCTGTAATGGTTTAATTGAAATAAATTCTTTGAGTTTGATACAATAATGCTAATTGTAAGAACTGGCTTTTCACCTGCGACAAACAATAAATAAATGAATATGAATATGAACGAACTTCCTTCATGTGTGGTACGTGTGTATATAGAGCACAGTATACTTATACCCCCCCCCTGCCAAGCGTGCCGATTATGGCAATCCCTTTGGGGGAGGCCTATGTCCAGCTGTGTATGTCTTTCGGTTGATATGATGATGGTATTTAAACTTTTATTATTTAATCTTACCCGGTCTGTTGGTCGAGTGGTTTAGCAGTCAGGGTCACTAACCCTGACTGCTAAACCGGAGGTCGTGGGTTCGATTCCCACCCAGAACAAATCTTTGTGTGATGAGCATGATCATTTGTTCTGTGTCTGGATGTAATTTGTCTATAATATGTATGTATTTAGAAATATATACCTAAGTATGTTTCTAGTTTGGGATCGGATGACCGTGTGTGAGATGTCCCAAGATAATATTATTTTTATTATTAATCTCATGGTATAGAACCAGCCCTTAAAGGCAATAACTGTTTGCTAGAACATGCAAACATAAAGTAAACGTCCATGACAAAAATAAAGCAGAATGCGAACTGTCATGACGGGCTTCTTAATGTGTCGTAGGTCACCTACCAGTTACACCAGTTGCATAGCTCTGCTCTGCTCTATACATATACTTTTTTTTAAGGATTGAAAATCATCAAATGACTTCTTCCGCTCTGGGTGGAGCGAAAGGGCGTGTCAGACTCTTACTGACTAAAACCCATCCGTGTTCCTTCTAAAGCCCTTTGTGTTCCAGGGCCGCAACCTTGGCAGGCTCTGGCCCTAGCGGTCCCCGTCTCCTATGTTGACATCTCTTTGAGGCGCGCGTGGAACACAACGCATCATCGACCTGGGCCTGGTTGTGACCGGACAGCGAGCCACCCAACGCTCGCTCGCCGTCCGCAGGCCCGCGATTACGGTGGCCATGGATCGCCCTGCGACTCCCGACGCCCGGGGCGTCTTCTGTAGCGGCGGTTGGGGTGAAGGCCTTGTCTCTCCCTCGCGCGGCCCGCCTCCTCCTTGGCTAGCATTACTGCTTCGCAGAAGGAGGTGACCGCTACCCAAGCCTCCTCACTCCGGACCATGTATTTAACCAAGGCCAGACGCGATAGGTCGCTGCCGCTGATCTATACATATTTCAAAGTCAAAGTCAAAGCATTTATTTCAAGTAAACCATTATCAGGTACTTTTGAATTGTCAAAGTCAGTCCGTCAAAAACATGAAGCTATTTGCACGTTCGAAAGCGTAGATCTCTATGAAGAAGAACGTGCAAGAAACTCCACGGACACTCTTTTAAATCATTTTATGTTTACAAAAATCCTGGTTACATTAACCTTGTTGCTTCTAAATATGAGAACAATGTAAAGAAAGAAAAAAACTATTTATAGTATCAAATATTAAAATGAGGCAGTGGCAACTAAGGGATTACCAGTCTCCACTGACGGCGCCCGTTCACGAACATGACGCGTGCATCAGCACCGTTCAACTCAACCATTTTGAAGGGAACCGAATGATCCGATACACGCGCCACCATCAGCGAGACATTGGAGTGAGCATGACACACCCTCAACTGCCCCCGCTATTTCATATCAAACAAGGAAACTATCTATTAACGTAATGGTCCATGGTCCTCACATTTACAGAACTTGAAATAAATATACGTACACACCTACGGTAGGTGTGTATGTATGTATAGAGTAACTATATTGTATGTAGCTATTCAATCTTGCAGCGCGTACTGGTGGAAAAACACTTTCTTAGCTATAGCAGCATTAAAATAAACTTAATGTTTATTTCAGTGTAATTTTTTGACATCCGTCAATATATTAAAGCAACATACTTTGTGAAAACGAGGTTAAATGTGGAAGTAGTCCGGTCAAGTTGGCTCAATTCATTTTATTTGGGTATGGTTACAGTAATTCGCAAAGAGCTAAAAACTGATGAGATAGTTTAACAAATGTTCGACGTGATTCTTTAAATTGGCATAACTTTTTATTTATGAACCGATTAACATGAAACAAACACAAAATGTTAAGTGAAGCTCACAATGTATTAGTGAAAACCACATCTAAATCGAATTAGCCGTTTCTGAGATTAGCGTGCACAAACGCACAGATAAACAGACAAAAATTCTAACAATCATTGTTTTGGGTGCTATTTGCGTTGATAAAGGTGCCAATAATATTTTTTCTCATATATCTTCCATGTACATTTTTAATACCTATATATAATATGTATAGATGGTTACAGTAATTCGCAAAGAGCTAAAAAGTGATGCGAATGTTGGGAACACCGTTTTAATTGAAATGTGAAAAGTCCGAGACGTGTAAAAGTGTTATGTTTAACCTGCTTACAAAATAAATATAATTTATCATTTAATATGTGATAGTTTTATTCATTTTATTGTTTTAATTATTTTAGGATTGACTGTTATTATATATTTGAATGAATTTTGACTATGTATAATTTAATTATTTAATAATAATGAGAGATCATTAATTTATAATGTATTTTTGCATGATAAAATAGATTTGGTTTGGATTAGATATTATTTAATTAAAACATAGATATAAATATGCATATTGTACGCCCTATGGGTATGTTACAGCGATCTACATATTACGTTGATAAGAACTGCTTTAAACCTGTGACAAACAATAAATTATTTTGACTTTTGACTTTTGAGTATCATTTGTCCCCATCGATCTGCAAAAAAAATTGGGACGCATTTTTTTTGCATTTTTAGCTAAACAGTAAGGTTTATCTTAAAAGTGATCAGACAAAAATTTTAGATCGTTATCTTTAAAAATTACTCTTACACTTTTTTTCCTGAAAGAAGAATCGCCATTTCTGAAACAGCGATTCAAAAAGTTGTGTTATTCATAATATGCACGAGCACGCCGCATATATAGGCTACCTGATAATTTTATGGGTTCTTTGAAATGGGTTATACTAGAGCTGATTTGCAACGATTTTGAACCCTTGACAGGACTCCCTGATTCCGAACATTGTGGAAAGTCGGCGGCTAAAAGGTCAACATTTCTCAAAGACCTGTCAAAAAACACTAAGAACTGAATCCCTGAAAAGATATCAGATACTGGCAACAGATGTGAAATGTGAAATGAAATGAAATTTATTTATTTTCCAGAATATAGGTACTTACAATAAAGCGACTTGAAACCAGCAACGAAAAACGCCAAATACGTAAAGAGAGACCCAAGCCCTCATATAATTATACTTTTAATTCCGCCGGTCAGCTGTATTGCCTTAGCTGTGATCGGGTATTTAAAGCCAAATTCGGTCTAGCGAGTCATATCAGGGCACACGCTAGGAAGTAGTGTCATGAGGTCGCCGTTGTCGAAATCGGCAAGGAGGACTATATATATACTTACAATAACATGGCAAAATAATTTTAGTCTCACTATATTTGACTTATCAGTCGTGCAAATGTTTATTTTACGAAGTGCGTAAACGAATTTCTGATTTTTAACACGCTTTTAATAGCTTCACCTGTATGTTTGTATGTCTGTCTGTAACCGACCCTTTTGAGCTCGATTTTGCCCTACTTTGAACGATCAGATTTAGTTCAAACTTTGCACACCTGTCAAAGATCGATGACAATGCAAGAATTCAATTATAATATCCGATTATCCTAATTAGATTCGCCAGGATTAATTAATTTAAATTAAAAAATATTCTAACAAAGCAAAACATTATCCATAAATACACACTTTTTTAGTGTTCACAAAAACACACGTCATATTCTATTTACATAACCTTTAAAAAAAAATGTTTAAAAAACTAAAAAACACGCTTTTATAGAAAAATCCAACTAAAAAACAGAAAATAAAATTTAATAAATTTGATTAAGAACAGTGTAAAAAAGAAATGAATGTACATTATTGTAAAAAAGCGTGGGGTGCATAGTGTCAATAGTTATAAACATTTTATTTACAGATAAAATGAGTGGAAGAATCATCACTTTGATAATATCTTAAAAAGCACTTTAAATGCACCCCACGCTTTTTAACAATAATGTACATTCATTTCTTTTTACACTGTTCTTAATCAAATTTATTAAATTTTTATTTTCTGTTTTTTAGTTGGATTTTTCTATAAAAGCGTGTTTTTTAGTTTTTTTAAACTATTTTTTTTTACAAAGAAGATCTACATGAGATTTCCAGTTACAATAATAATCAATATTAATTCCTAGAAATTTTATTTCATTTACTTGTACGTACCTATAATAAACCTCTAGTTATTCTTTCGGGAAGTACAATGTTATGTGATGTGATCTTGAAAATATCCATATTTGGATGTTTGCTAATCAATCACAAACGAAAGCCTCAACGGTAACTGTTCTACAACCTGGGAGACTTCAAGTCGAGATGGAATAGGTTACTTCTAGGCAAGGGTGTTCTGTCGTCGACCACATCAGCCGGTCGATTCTCTGTAAACAAGTCGAAGTGAAGGCTTGGATGAAGTGATCACGAGGCGAGCTGTCAATCCATATAATCAAGATGGAATGACAGCTCACTCTATTATCACGTGACATCTTGATTATCTATATTATGGATTGACCGCTCACCTCGTGATCACTTCACCCAAGCCTTCAATTCGACATGTTTACAGCCGGTCGATTCTGTCTGAGAATCGACCGGCTGACATCATCGCTTTCTATCAGGGGGGATTGTGGTCGAAGGCGAGTCTATCTCTAGCACGCGGCGCGGCTTCCCTTTCTTTGTCGTTACTCCTTGTGCTAATTTACAAACTCCTTCATCAATCGTCATACCTATGTGAAAAGAAGAAACCATGTTGTCACTGTCATCTATTTAAATTTTATTAAATATATTATTATACCCGTAATTTAGTTTTCCTAAATGACGGTTACAATAATATATTCTTTACAAATAGGAGTGCTATTTGTATTGAGCCAGTGACCTCTACACGACGTCGCTGACGCAGGCGCGTGACGTCAGAAGTGTTGACCAACGCATTAATTAAATACCACCTAATAAAGCATATCATCGTGACTGTAAGGTATGCCGACCAGACGGCTGGCGGAAAACCTAACTGCAGCCCGCGGTTCCGCACAAGTGATATTCTAAAATAATCCCAACTGGAACATATCATAGAAAGTATCAAATGGCGTCGTTCGACAACTCCTACGAGTATACTATTCCAAAAGCTACCACCCCATACGACCGACTACTTTGATTGATGTATTCAAAATACGTCAACTTATTGGTCTTCATTAGGTATATTCTCACTGGTCCCGCCGACTTTGTCACCACTGCTGCACTGGTGACAAATGGGTAGAAAAATCTCAACTGTTGCCAACTGTTGCAAAAAAAACGTCATAAATATGTCCCCAACATACTTATGACACTTTAGTTTTATTTTTTTTAATGATAGGAAATCATCAAATGACTTCTTGGAGCGGAAGGGCGTGTGAACCCATTCATGTACTTCTAGAGCCTTTTGCGCTTCAGGGCCGCGGTGACTCTTTCGAACAAATTCCGCAACCCTGACAGGCTCTGGCCCTAGCGGGCCCCGTCTCCTATGCTCTCATCTCTTTGAGGTGCGCGGGGAACACAACGCGCCATCGACCCTGGCCTGGTTTGATTGGAAAGCGAGCCACCCAACACTCACCGTGCGCAGGCCCGCGCCTACGGTGCCCGGGGATCGCCCTATGACTCCCGACTCACGGGGCGTCTTCCTCCGTTGTGGCGGTTGGGGCGAAGGCCATGTCTCTCTCTCTGCCTCGTCCTTTGCTAGCATTACTGCTTCGCAGAAGAAGGTGACACGTTTCCCAAGCCTCCTCGCTCCGGACCATAGGTACATTTAACAAGGACCAGACGCGAGAGGTCGCCGCCGCCGATCGCCTCGACAAGGACACGGCGGAGCTCCGCCCAAGCAGGGCAGTCCTCTACCGTACGCTCCAGCGAATGCACCAGGCGATCCTCACAGTGCTGAGACCCGGGCACGTGCTTCCGCTGAATTCGAAACAGGTATCTCCCGAAACATCCATGTCCGGTGAGTACCTGCGTCAGGCGGAAGGTGAGGACGCCGTGGCGCTTCTCCAGCCACTCCCCAAAGAGAGGCCTAACCGCCGCAATCGTGGCGTGCCCAGCGCTGGGTCGCGATAGTCGCCGTCTCCATACCGCGCCGCAATTTGCCGCGGTAGATAATTATGACACTTACTTTTCCAGTTCAGAGTTGCCACAAACTTTTTTGCCACTGGTGACACAGTAAAAAAAAATATTGAAAGGACTGCTACACGGTCGAAATTGGTTGAGTTTGCATAAAAATTAACCGTGTAGACGTCGGTTTACCAAACGACCTTGCAACGACTTTGGTCGCGACTCGCGAGCGCATCCCTCACTACCAAGGACTAACAGAGGGCAATGAGTTGGATCTCGACCGTGTGGACGCCTGTTGGCTGTTGAGTTTGTCTGTTGGGGATTGGCACTCGACCGCTTGACTTTCAAAATGGAACGCCGGGAGCGGAAAATTTTGACGGAATTTATAGAATTATACATATTCCTTCTTATTAATAAATTGTCCAATAATTAAGACCCCATTTTTACATTATTTATGTCACCAAAAACATAAAAAGGGGCCGTTGTTGTATGTAGTAGTAGGTAATTCATCCAAGACTCAACTTTGAATCATGAAACGAATATGAACATCAATTCGGATATTTTTACGAATCGTGAATAAAACACTATTTCTTATGCAATGTGAACGTCCGGGTCCATCCGTCATGACGTACCTATTGTGTTTTTTGACGAATCGTTAACGACGGATCCCGTGTGAATGCGTTTTTTTTTTTTTTTTTTTGTGAGTGGCTTCTCGCAGTTCAACCTATAAGGTTGTCGACTGCTTAACCGGGCTTGCCTGTGGTGGCCTTAATATAGTATTAAAGCCTCCAGCCAGGGCTTATAAAAAAACCTACAAACTAAGCGACTACACGCTAAGGGCACCCCCTGTGGGGTACGGGCCTCGGCTTAGGGCGTCGCTGGGGAGAGGACAGCTAGGGACGGGCTGGATCGAACTGGAATTATTATTTAGGGGCGAATTTAAGACTACAGGCTCAGCGGCGCGGGCTGGCTCGAGCAAGGGTCGGGGCGGATTTTGACGGGGACGTCGCGGCGGGCCTCGGCGGCGAGGGCGGAAGGACGGCGGTCGTGGTTTGCGAAGAGTGCTGGTCTCTTTGCGACTCTCTTGGAGGAGAGTGGTAGAGTCGTCGGGCGTGACGAGGGTATGCCTCGGTCGGCGTACCTTGGAGATGCGGGAGGGTTCGTATCGGGCGGCCGATGCGATAAGGGGGTTACGGTGATTTACAGCAGTGTCGAAGAAACGTTTGGCTATGCGTTTCATGAACTGCTGTATGGTGGGCAATTTGAGATCTACATGTAGAGTCTCATTTCGGACGTAGAAGGGGGCACCCGTAATTTTGCGCAGGAAACGGTTTTGGAGCGTCTGCATCCTGTGGAGATGACGTGGCTTTGCGTGTGCAAAGACGGCGCAAGCGTACGTCATGATGGGACGGATGACCGCGGTGAAGAGTCGCAATTTGCACTTGAGTGACAATTTGCTACGGGCGGTCGTGATGTAATGGAGCCTTCCCTGAGCGAAGGCGGCGCGAGAACGGGCCTGCCTTATGTGCTCAGCAAAGGTGAGGTGGCTGTCCAGTATGACCCCCAGGTATTTGGCTTGCTTCTCCCAGGGGATCGGCTTGCCATACATGGTGATCGGACGAGGGGGAGGGGGTTTGTGCCGCGGTTTCGTAAACAGAACCGCCTGACTCTTGTCTTGGGGTTAACCTCGATTCTCCATTTCCTGAACCATCTGCCCAAGATGTTTGCAGATGTTTGGAGAGTGCGAGCGATAGCGTCAGGTTCGCGACCGGTGTAGTAAATGGCGGTGTCGTCGGCGAATAGGGCCAACTGCGCCTTTTTACTTTTGGGGATATCGCTGGTGAACAGCGTAAAGACTAGGGGGGATAGCACTGAGCCCTGGGGGACTCCTGCTCGGATGGGGTGAGGGGACGAGAGTGCACCCTCGATGCGGTAGCGGAAGGTGCGGTTCGACAAAAAGTCTCGCAAGATGAGCACGAGACGGTCTGGCACGCCGAGTTGGTAGAGCTTGTAAATTAAGCCATTGTGCCAGACTTTGTCGAATGCTTTCGCTATGTCGAAGAACAAGGCACCCGTCATCGAGCCACGCTGGAAACCAGCGCTTAGATGCTCGACGATGCGGTGAACTTGTTGGATGCACGAGTGTTCGGTTCGAAAACCAAACTGCTCGTCGGGGATAAGACTCTTTGCTTCGGCATAATCCTTGAGCCGCTTATAAATAAGCCTCTCGTAGATTTTACCGAGAACGTTGAGTAGACTGATGGGACGGTAACTGGCGGGATCAGACTTGGGCTTGCCTGGTTTGGGGATACCGATAACGGTGGCCTGTTTCCATGCTCGGGGGAACATGTTATTGCTTAATGCGCCATTGAAGATGGCAGTCATAAGCACTATTAGTTGGGCGGGGAGGAGTTTAAACACCTTGTTGGTGATGCCGTCGGAGCCTGGGGCTTTCCTAGGTTGGAGCCTTTTGATGATCTCCTGTACCTCGTCGGGCGTGACGGGGGGCAGAGGATCATCAGGATCTTCGACTGGTGGGAGGGAAGCTCTACGTTCGACTTCAGCATTCACCATGTCGAGGTGAGCTTGGTCTACTGGTTGAGAGCTAGGAGAGCATTGGGCCTCTGGACTGTCGGCTAGACATTCCGCTTTGTCAGAGTTGTCAAAGGCGACACTCTTATCGGGGCGGATGAGAGGGGGCATTGTGGCCTCTTCTTTGGATCGTAACTTCCTCTGAAGGTGCCAAAAGGCGAGATGGGTGGGCTCGAGCTCGCTGAGCGTCTTGTCCCAGCGTGCGGTACGCAGCTCAGCAGTGCGTTTCCTCACAGCTCGCTGTAAGTTGCGCATGTGAGCTTTGTTCGCGTCGCAGGGAAAAGCGCTGTACGCACGAATGGCTGCGTTCTTCTCGGTTATCAGATTCCGTACATCGTCCGGCATTTTCCAGCGGTGGTCTTCCACCACTGGAACCTCCCTTGAACATTCGTTCAGGACGGATTGTACGTGATCCGTAAGCGAGTCGATCGCCGCCGTCGTGTCAGCGACTGAGACGATGTGGTCGGGGATGTTGTCTAGGTGAGGCGACGTAGTGGATTTCAGCCTTTCGCTTACTTTCCTACAGTCGGTGATCACTTGAGACGGGGGAGGTTGGTCGGGGTCGGGCTGACCCGAGCGAAGGCCTAGGTGCATGATCACTGGACGGTGGTCCGAGTTGAGCTCGTGTGTCGTTTCTATAGATAGCAAACGGAGGTTTACGTTCTTTAGCAACGCCACATCGAGAACATCGGGCCTTTGGTTGGGATCGTGCGGGAAGTGAGTTGGCGTCATCGGAGCGATGACGTCATAGTTGAGGGTTGCACCTAGGTTAAACACCACCCTGCCTCTTGCATTGGTTGAGTTGCAATTCCACGCGGGATGTTTGGCGTTGAGATCTCCCGCTAATATAACGGAATCACTCAAGCCAAAGAGGGTGGTGAAGTCGCTACTGAGTGCGATGGGGTCGTCAGGCGTGGGAGACGAGGTCGAGGGCGGTGGGTAATAGGCAGAGATGATGGTGATCGGTTGATGACCAGTCATACCTAGCCGACAGGCTGAGTACTCGAGTAACGAGCGGGGGGCAGGAGGAATCAAGGGGATGCAGTACAGCTCCTTTTTATAATAAATCAGGGTACCTCCACCGTGGCAACGCGTCCTATCGTTGCGAACTATACGGTAGTTGGCAATTCTAGGGTCGTTGCGATGGGGTTTTAGGAAGGTTTCCTGGATGAGGAGGACGTCTAGTTGATGGTCGCGGAGGAATTTGGCGATCTCGTCTCTTTGGTTGTTAATGCCATTGGCATTAAAGAATCCTAGTTTGAGGGATCGGGGTCTGTTAAAATTAGTGCGTGGCTTATCCATTGATTAGTCATCAATCGCAGCCATTGCGTCTAATTGGTCCAAGATGGGCCTGTAGGCGTTAAAGATTTTATTCGCCTGAACTGGAGATAGATGTAAAAGTCCATCGTTTCCTCTGAACTTGTTGAGTTCAGCACTCATGGACCTTGCCTCACGGGTCATGAATAACAAATACGCTTCGGTGATTGTTTCACCCACGTTAGGACAGTTATTCTTGTTGAGGGGGAGTGTGCAGCGCTCCTGCACTGCTGCGGGTGCAGCGGTGTGTTGGAGCGCAGGCAGGGGAGCAGCCGGGACTACTGGAGTCACGGGCACGGGGATCGGCGCTGGGACGGGCGTGTCCATTAGCGCTGGTATGGGCTGGGAAGTAGTGGCCACCAAAGCTGGGAACGCTTTCTGGTGGTTCAGCCGGTTCCATGGAGAGGGTCTCTGTGGAGCGAGCCGTTCGGGCATTTCCGAGGAGGGAATCCTCTCGGGTGGAGATTCGCGTTGCTGGCGGGCGTTGTGGCGCTTAGCCAGTTTGGGGGCGATTTTGGGGGCCTTAGGGCACCCCTTGTAATTTGCCGGGTGACCGGACTGGCCGCATAATACGCAGCTGGGAGGTTCTGCGCATTGTGAGCGGTCTTTGGGACGCTCGCACTCGCTAGTGCTATGCTCGCCCAGACACTTAACGCATCTGGGCGTCGCATAGCAATTGCGCTGGGAGTGTCCATATAGTTGGCAGCGGTGACACTGGCCAATTGCAGTCGGGCGATTCGGCTTCTCAATTTGGATGCCGGTAAGCGAGCACACCGATTTTATCTTGAAGATCGGGTGATGGCCCTCAGTGGGGTCGCATACGACAAGGACCATGTCGTAATATTCTCCTCCTCTCGCTTTGTGTAAGCGGTGTACGGCGGAGACGGGGATGGATTGGGCGAGGAGGTCATCCTTGATGTCCTCTGTGCTTATTTCCTTGGGGACACGTTTTATCACCACTCGGGTGGGCGTGTCCTCTGGAAGGGAGTAAGTGTGAAAGGAGATGTTCCTTTCACGTAGAGCGCGGACAAGGTCGCGGTAGTCATTTGCTGACGGAACGACTACTTTGATCCCAAGTTGGCAGGCCTTGGCGTTTGTGTAGTTGATCTTACGAACAACACACATCTTGGACACTTCGGTCCATTTCGCCTTGTCCTGAATGTACAAGGGCGGCGGAGGGCGTTGCTTCTTTTGAGAAGCTGATGCGGGGGCGTTGGGGCTGCGCGGACGGTTGGCCTGTGAGGCGGGGGCAGCGGAGGTGGAGGGGGAGGGGGAGGGGGGAGACGCAACAGACTTCTTGGCCCTGCTGGTTTGGGAAGATTTACCCTTCTTCCTCTTTCTACCGGCGACTTCATAGCCGTCGTCAGAGGAAGAGGCGTCGTAAGATTCTTCCGATTCGGAGGGAGGGTTGGAGCACGGCACTGACGTGTCCATGTCCATTAAGGGCTCAATGGGCTGTTGGGGAACGGTCGGCGCGGCGTCTATTGTCCTCGGGACAATAGTCGGTTTCGTCTTTGATGACGAGGCGGCGGCGGTGTCTATTGTCTTATGGACAATAGTTGGTTTCGCGGAAGGGACAGCGGCAGCATCTATTGTCTTTTGGACAATAGCTTGTTTCGCGGAAGGGGTAGCGGCGGTGTCTATTGTCTTGGAGACAATAGCCGATTTGGGTTTCGCGGAAGGCGCGGGGGCTGGGGCTCTGTTATTAGGTACCGTTTTCGGTACCCAATTTGAGGCCGGGTTTTGTTCCGCAGGCGGAGGAGATAGCGGGCTGTCCAGGACGTCGCTGAAACCAGCGACGGAAGCCTCTTCAGCCGAGGTTGCCGGATTGGTTTGCTGCATAGCAGCAAGTTTTGTGCCATATTTGGCGAGGAATTCGGGGTCCTTTAAAAGGACCTCCTTGACGAACGCTAAAATTATAGCGTCCGTCATCATGAGAGGGGGGACCTAAAATCGCGGAATGGTGGTGGATTATTTCCCACGAGGGACCTAAACCCTAACAACCTAGCTCCCCGGGTGGATGGGCCCGGGGGTGTGTGACCCTCCCAGTCGGGTATAGACTGGGAGGTGAGTACCTATTGGTGAGCCCTAAGCTTGTAACCGGTCGCCAGTCTTAATGTGCGAATCGGGCCCTATTTGGGTCTAGTGCGAAGGGGTAGACACACCCAACCGACACTAGGTGTGTAGCTGTGAAGAGAACTCGAAGACTTAGGTTTGACTAGGAGATCCCCCAAGGCCAAAACCTAGCTCCCGACGCCAATTCACTGCTTCACCCTGAAGGGGATCGGCGGGTGTGTTGGGTCAACACCCCCTTGGTTTCGTTGGCACCGTAAGGTTTCCCACCAAGGACCACGAAACTGTGGTTTTTCCCTGAAGGGGCACTACGTTTTTTGACTTTTCCGTTACGGAAACAGGATAATCGTCCGCTGCCTTGAAAAAGGCGGCTTCGGATCTAGAGTTGTAGTCAGCGACCACAGATGACGTCACGGCGAGAGCGGGACGGAACGATGTAGAGCACAACACAACACGATAGCGGGCGAGCGGCGGGTAGCGGCACGTCCGTCACGGGCGAGCGTCGGGCGAAGAGTGATTGCCGTGTGAATGCGGCGTAAGGTTAATTATTTATTACTAGCTGTGCCCCGTGGTTTCACCCGCCGATTTCAGATTTTTACTGAACCCTTTGATTTACTTACTTATAGACTCCTGCGCCAGAGAGAGTGATGTGCACGTCCTTAATTTGTGGTATTTCGATTTATTTAGTCCTGAAAAAAATATGTTTTGAAAGATAAGGTGCCATATTTGAAGACGTAGTAATCTGTTGAATTCGCAGTATACACTGACAAGTTGAGACAACCACATGATCGTGTAGAACAAAATAAAATTTGGTTGACCCAACCAAGGTGACCTCTGTTGGTGGTTGGTTCCAACCGTGCAGCAGGCCTTTGATTGGTACCAGTAACAGATGGCATTCCTTATATATATTCCTTATAAATGGTAAACGCCGTAACATTGTTAAATATTGCGTGAAATTGTAATAGTTATTTATGATACTAGTGCAGAAGTTGTTTTTTACAAACGAGTAGACGAATGTAATACCATAGTCACGAGTTTGCAAAAACCAATTTCCGGACGTGTGTCATACAACGTTTTTCAACATATTTGCGAGAAAACGGTACAATAGGTTATTTATAGATATCTCGGGAAGTCGCAACAATCTTTGACGTTCCGTATGAAAAGAGTATATATACATATATTGGATCTTGTCCTGCTAGCCTATTGCCTCATGTCTGTGGACTGTGTATTTTTCTGGGCCGGCTATTATCTACAGCGCAGGTCCAGTGCGCGATCGTGGATGTATCATGCCCGACGATGTTTTACTTTATCATCTGTCGTAGCCATCAGTGGGTGACCAACCATTACATACTCACATGCCTTTTTTTTTTTTTTTAAGGATGGGAAATCATCGAATGACTTCTTCCGCTCTGGGTGGAGCGGAAGGGCGTGTCAGACTCTTACTGACTAAAACCCATCCGTGTTCCTTCTAAAGCCCTTTGCGTTCCAGGGCCGCGGTGACTCTTTCGAACAGATTCCGCAACCCTGGCAGGCTTTGGCCCTAGCGGGCCCCGTCTTTTATGCTGACATCTCTTTGAGGCGCGCGTGAAACACAACGCGCGATCGACCCGGGCCTGGTGGTGATCGGACGGCGAGCCACCCAATGCTCGCCGTCCGCAGGCCCGCGCCTACGGTGGCCGGGGATCGCCCTGCGACTCCCGACGCCCGGATACTCACATGCCTAGTAAACTAAGCTAAGGATGAGCCAATGGACCAACGGTTCGGCTGTCATTTGTAGAGCTTTGGCAGACGTTACGGGTCGTGAAAAGAAGCTCGGGTATCACTAACTGGGTAATAGAGTTCAGATTGGCAGTGACTTCATGTTAAGTACCATGGGCGTGCAGTAGGCTACAGTAAGGGTAGGCCAGCCCATACATAAGGCCCAAAAAAAAAAAACTCACCACATTATTCAGGGTTGAAATCACGATACTGACGATGCGAATCTTCGTCCACTTTGATAGTGGACGAAAATTTTTTTTTTGGCATTATGTATGGATTGGCCTACCCTTACTGCAGCCTACTGCACGCGTCTGTTAAGTACTGGTATTCAGCTGCAGCCGACTCCGACATAGTTGAGAAAAGTCTACGCAGGTTGAACAGGATTGCTAGTATTTACTTTGAGTTTGAAAAAGCTGATTCAGGATGATGCAAAACTTGGCAGTCATGAGTTACTGCTACTATAACAATAATTTTGAAAGAAGACCTTTAAATGTATCTACTACTTATTATTTACTAGCGACCCGCCCCGGCTTCGCACGGGTGCAATGCTGATACTAAATATACTACAGAATGTAGTCTCTGCATTTTAAATCTGTAATATCTTCGAAAATATTAATTTAAATTACATGCTGTAAAGGGCCATATTGGTCTATATTAAATGCACAATGTATTTAAGGTACTTAATTGGATAAGGATTAATGCTGTATTGCTTAAAATCGCTTCGTAAATAAGCCATTATTTCTCGTAAAAAGTAAAGGATAAAAAATGGTTATTTATTTATTTATTTATTTATTTATTTAAACTTTATGTACAATAGTGGTACATGGGCGGACTTAATGCATCAAGGCATTCTCTACCAGTCAACCTTTGGGTTATAAAGACTATATTGTGGTAGGTGTACAATAAATAAAAATAAGATTCAAAATTGAATTTTAACAATTCGGAAAGAATATACAGATAATATATATAATCCCTAAGAGATAGACATATACCATCGCGGACGTTTTTGTAGACATTTTCAAGGTGTACAATACATATATATGTACATTATTTTGATCTATCTCGTAGGGTTCAGCCAGCGTTTGCAATGTCAGCGCAAAAATGTGTTTATATACGACATCACATTAGAAACCTCAAAAATTATCAGTGTTCCTCCACTATATTATACATGTATCATACATATAAACCTTCCTCTTGAATCACACTATCCATTAAAAGAAACCGCATCAAAAACCATTGCGTAGTTTTAAAGATCTAAGCATACATAGGGACAGACAGACAGCGGGAAGCGACTTTGTTTTATACTATGTAGTGATTGGGTAACAGAGTAAAGAAAGAAAAAATAATAAAATGTATTTAGCACAGGTACATGAAACACGCACGGTAAAAATAACAAGAAAAAGGTAGTTCTGCCAAAAACTAAGTGTGTGTCTCACGGCTGCACGAAAAAGGTCCATTTCAGCGATATGTCAGACAGACTGATGCTGTCTGACGCTGGTTTTCTAATGATCCTTTCAAAGGACGAGTGGCGGTTCATTTGAATCAATATAAAAATCATAATATATAAATATATACGAAATAAAGTAAATAAAAGAGTAAACAGATATAATTGCACATGGAGCAAATTTTTGTACTAAAAAACTAACCAAAAGTTTGGAATGTAAGGAATGCATGTGTACGTGTAATGTGTTAATAAATACTTCTGCTTGGATTTCAGATTTTCCAATGGATATATAGAGAAAGACTCATCGTGGCTAAATAATAACAGCCGCACGGGTCGATCTTTAAGGTTAAGCAACGCTTGCCGAGGTTGGTCTGTGGATGAGTGATCTTAACATACCGAGACTCCTCCGTGCCTCGGAAAGCACGTTAAGCCGTTGGTCCCGGTTGTCATTTGTAGATCTTTGGCAGTCGTTACGGATAGTCAGAAGCCAGATAATCTGACACCAGTCTTGCCAAGGAGTACCGTTTTACCCAGTTGATGGGTTGTGGAGGTCTGGTAGGCAGCCGCTCCACGTAAAATACTGGTATTTAGTTGAATCCGGTTTGACTGGAAGCCGATCTCGATATAATTGGGAAAAGGCTAGGCAAATGATGAATGATGAAATGAATGACTCATATCATAATCAGCGTAAGGAGTTAGCACGGCTGAGACACAGGCCCCGCTCTCCGAGAGGGAGCCACGAGGGTCTTAATCCGCCCGCGGGATCAATGTCATAATATACATATGTCACATGTCTTCTTTTTGTTTTAGGATATGCCGGTTTCTTCACGATGTTTTACTTTACCCTTTGTGAAAGAAATTACACAAGGGGAAGGGCCGGGAGCCTTAGGAAACACCACCTAGCAGCGCCTCCGCCTAGTAGGAAGGACCACTAGTCCCATTGCTCTCGAACTCGAACAAAGCTCTCTTAACTCGTTAATCCGTTAATTAACGAAGTTAACATTTTGACTTGACATTTGAACTTTATAAAATTTTAACGGACTCGTTAACTTCCGTTAAATTTCCCCAAATCCGTTAATCTAGTACTTAGTATTTATGAAAAAGATACCGCATGCCCCGAGCCGCGCCCCGAAGAGGCTTTACGACAAGAAGCCGAAAGTTCGAAGGACAGAGGTAGTCTAAGTGGCGGAGGCAGCAACGCGAGTAACAACGACGATGATGAGGAAGACTTTTTCAATTCAGTCACTTAGTCTAAAGAAAAACCTTGGAAGAGTAACGCTCAAAATCTCGTCAAAATGTGGCTAGACATAAAATCAAAAGACTCGTTCAACGATTTCAGATATTCATAAATCTGTTTATTAAATATAATACTGCTATACCCTCAAACGTTGCATCTGAACGGTTTTTCAGCTTCGCTTTCAGAGGAGAATTTGCACATTTTAATGTTCATGAAGGTGAATATCTACACTATGCCAGATGATGACACATTCCAATTATTAAACACGAATTCCAAATTTCCAGAACCCAAATAAACAGGTTTATAAGTAGATCACTAACGCAACGATTTAAAAAATCTATTTTTTTTCACGTGCTAACGGATTAACGATTAACTTGCGTTAAATCTTCCCAAATGTAACGATTTAACGTTTAACGAAGTTAACATTTTAAATAACGGATTAGCGATTAACGAAGTTAACTATTTGATTAACGGTGCCCAGCTATGACTAGTCCTACTAGCCACAAACTGATGAAGAGTCATGATCGTCAACCATGAGGGAGTCACAGAAAAATTAAAATTACTTTACGTCGTTAACGCGTCGACTATGGAGCCAGTCGACTGTGAGTACAAGACTGGGCTACTGTATTTGTTGGCTGGACGGTTACATTAACCTTACATAGGTACCTATAGTAAAATTTCCATTGTGGAAGTTCAGACAAAGGGTTATTTCGAAGTTATTACATAATTGAGGGCGAGACGACTTCGCTTCGAAATGTATTCCTAATCACCTTTGAACTGTCATTCAATGTTTTTCCGTCCACAAAATCATCAATATACTTATATAAAATTCTTCCGTTACTGAGCGACTGACAGACAACGTACAGCCGAAACTGCGTAAAACACGGTCTTTTTTTTTTTTGTGACGATGACCACTCGCAGTTCAGCACACTAAGGCTGGTTACTGCTTAACCGGACTATCCTGTGGTGGCCTTAAATGACTCTAAGGCCCCCAGCCAGGGCTTACAAACTAAAATAAAACTAAAACTAAATGACCGCTCGCTAGGGCATCCCCTGTGGGATAAGGACCTCGGCTAGCGGCGTCATTTGGGAACAGCAAGGGACAGGCTGGGTCGTAACATTATTTGGGGAGTTTAAAACTACTGGCTCAGCGACGCGGGCTGGCTCGGTAATCAAAGGTCGGGGAGGGTTATTACTGGGACGTCGCGACGGGCCCCGGCGGCGGGGCCGGAAAACGGAACGCGGTCTGTGTCGTGTGTGTTTTCGAAGAGTGCTGGTTTCCCTACGGCTCTCTTGAATTTGTTTGATGGGGTCGTCGGGTTCGACGAGGGTATGCCTCGGGCGGCGAGTCCTACTGATCTGTGAGGGAGTGTATCGGGTAGCCGATGCGATAAGGGGATTTTGGTGTTTTGAAGCTGTTTCGATGAAACGCTGCGATAGTCGCTTCATGAACTGCTTCACTGTCGGGATTTTAAGGTCGACGTGGAGTCGTTCGTTCCTAATGAACCACGGGGCGCCCGTGGCCTTTCGGAGAAATCGATTTTGTAAAACACGGTCGTAGAAAGCTGAAATTTGGCATATGTAGGTAGCTTGGGAAGTGTAGGGGAGCACTAAGAGAGGATTTCCCGAAATTTTTATGGAAACGTGAAAAAACGGGATATACGCGTGCGAAGCCGCGGGCATAAACTAGTTAGGTATACGTTATAAATAGAATTTCTGTGAAGTTAACGTTTCCATATGAGGCACGTAGGTATCTACGTAACAGGTTAATTAAAGTACCTACTTACCTGCAATAATTACGATGGACAGTATTAACTAATTACTTTGTTGTCAGAGGTTTGGCAATGCTACAGTTGGGCAGAAGTGTTATATCTACAAATTTTAACGAATTCAATATAGCACCGTACTGTTGTCGCATGTGTAGTTAAACACATTTTCACATTTGCTCTGCGCATAGATCATACGCTTGCTCCGAGCGGGGTTGACATTTTCCAGAAAATTATTTATTACCCTTGGGCACAGATTGAGATTAATCAACGTTCACCATGTCCTGTGACCTGTCAGACCCGTCTCAGGCGTTTGAGGCTGAGATGCTGTCTCGGCAGAAGCCGATGAATGACGTGATAGACCGCGGAGACTCGGCCGTGCAGCAGTATTACAATGGCACCTCGTTCTTTGTGACGGGAGGCTCCGGCTTCCTCGGCAAGCAGCTCATCGAGAAACTCTTCAGGTGAGGAATAATCATCATCATTCAAAAATATAGGCCTGCCTCGAGCATCGCTACAGCAACACCAACCTTTTTGCGGTCGAAGTTGTGCCTTCTGGTAGGCGGTCACAACTTCATCCGGACCCGAGGTGGCGGCGCGTGGTGTTCCCGTGCGCCCCTCTTTGACGTAGCGGGGGGAGTCTAACACCTCACTCCCCCCGCCGACGCGAGGTGGCCCGCAGAGGCGGGCCGGCACCAGTCGGGAATTGCGGAAGTCGCATCTGTTCCCGCGATCCCCGGCGTAGGTGGGAGATGGAACACCGGGGTGGTTTTAGTCAGTAAGAATCTGACAGACCCCTCCACCCGCCCCAGGGTGGAGGATTTCCCTGACACCAAAAAAAAAAAAAAAGGCGGTCACAACTTAGAACTTATCAGCCCCGTTGGCCAACCCTTCTGTGAGCAATATGACCAGCTGACTGTTAAGTTCTTATTTATTTTCTATGATTTTCTGATGAAACAAGGTTTAATTATCAATTTGAAATTTGTATAAAAAATGTTGAGTATCCGGGCTCCGAGCTGTGCACTTCGGTGAATTAAGAGATTTTGAAAATAAAAAGGTATTTAGTATCATTATGCTATATTTCGGGTATTGAAACCCCATTCACCCCTCATAAATGTGGCTTCGTATTCTCTGATATCCTTATCCGGATGACACTGTTAAAACCCAGACCTCTTTTCCAGCAGTTTAACATACAACCAGCGTTACTTTTTATGAGGAGTACAAAATTTGTTCCTCTTGTATTTCTGTTAGACTTTTACATAAAATTGTACCACCTGTCCTGCCAGGGTTGCGGAATTTGTTCGAAAGAGTCACCGCGGCTCTGGAACGCAAAGGGCTTTAGAAGGAACACGGATGGGTTTTAGTCAGTAAGAGTCTGACACGCCCTTCCGCTCCACCCAGAGCGGAAGAAGTCATTTTGATGACATCCCATACATCCCTATTCTTTGTAGCTTCTTTTTTTCAATTGTTTTTACTAAACGAAGATATTTATTTATTATAGACATAGATACATACAGCTATCATTATAGTAACCCAATGCGATAGTGCAGAAAAGAAAATAATAATTATTATTATTTCGTTTTCTTAACATATAAATTTACATTTTTAAATATTTATTTTATAAAAACAGTTGTAACAAAAAAAAACATATCTTATTATTACTATTATTGTTTTAAAATGTTCACGTTCTACGGGGATCGGTCGGATCGGCCAGTAAGCATGACATAGTGGTGATAGACCGATTAGCGCGCCGCATAATGATAAATCGATGTTACAATCCCGCATGACGATAACCTCGTGAAGGCTGAGAAAGAGAAGCAAATCAAGTATCTCGACTTAGCACACGAGGTTGTCGAAATGTGGAATGTGGACTCGGATGTCATTGTGCAGATTGTCGTTACGGCCAATGGCTTCATGGCCAAGAGCTTCGACGACCATCTGTTGAAGCTGGCGTTACGCAGTTGGGTAAAGCGCAAATAACAGACACCTGGCATCACGTACTACGCCAGCTTGGTCATTGATCATTATAATAAATTGTAACGGCCCTACATTGCTGCCTTGACTCACGCCCGACCTAGTGTAATAAGGTAAAGTCTGTCCCTCATATAGCTCGCAAAGAAGTTGAGCAATTTTCGTGTGCAGTCAACTCTCTTCTTTGTTCAGTCTATTTCTTTGTGGAATACGCTACCCCAGGAAATCAGGATGGTCACCAACCGATTAGCCTCCAAAGTTAAAGATCGCGAACATATTCGTAAGAAGTTGGCAGTAGTATCATCACATCGCTAATGTTTTTCAATTACCTATTTGTTGTAATTGTTTAAGTATTTATCTTGTTAATTTGAGTATTTATGATATATTTATATTGTATGTATAGTTTATATATTCGTATTATTTATTTAAATGTTTGTATGTATTAATTAAATATCAATCGCTTTTTATTCTCCATATTGCACCTACCACCATTCTCTGCATCACCCAAAGGTTGACTGGTAGAGAATGCCTATGGCATTAAGTCCGCCTCTGTACATTTGTGTGCGTAAAGTGTAAATAAATTAAAAAATAAATAAAAATAAACTCTCGCCAATTTCGATAATAACATATCTATCAGTATCCACCAAATCAAACGCTTTCTTAAAATCAAAGTAGGCGGCGTCCACCTGCACCCCTGCATCGATATGAAGGACCAAGTACCTTATGGCGTTTAAAAGATTACTGGTTGTACTACGCTTAGGTCGGAAACCATGTTGTGCGTCTGACAGTTGCGAAGCCACCTGTTCCTGAACATCCCACTGAATGGCAGATTCAAATACCTTCGGTAATGCTGACAGTATCGCTACTAGTCTAATAAACTCGACTAATGTTCCATCTCCCTCTTTTGTTTATTCTGAATTCGATAACACTGACCCGTTTTTAATAATTTTATTTCGAGTGTTGGATTAATTTTTAGTCCTTATATAATCCCAAAAAGACTTAGGATCCTTTGCTAAATTACTCTGCACTCTATCCTGCTGGTTTTGGTATTCCTGTCCAATGCTTTCTTTAATACGCGCCCTGCACCTGGAAAAAACAATGTGATCGGCGCGCAAACCCGTGGATTGATTCTGCTTGTGTAGTTTAGCCTTTAATTGTATATCAGAAATGATTTCTTTAGTATACCACTCTGGATAGCAATACCTACTCGTGTGCGCGCGCTTGGGTTGTTTCCTCGGTACACAATTTTCTAAAATACCATTGAAAACATTTTTAAAACACTGCAAAGCTTCATCTGGTTCCTGAATATTATAAACAGAACCCCAATCGGTGGATGCTCGAGAGGAATACAATAAACTAGTCTGCTTTATTAAAGTTCCATTGCGGTTCGTTTTGGCCTGCAGCCCCGTTTGGTACCTGGTGGATGAGAAAAAATGGTCCATGTATCCAACAGCCAATGAGTTTTATATTTTCTGAAAGGGCTTTTTAGGTTCTTTATTTCAGTTATAAAAGCCACCATTTTATGTCAGTCCACAATTTCTCGAACCGACACAGAGGTATTATGGACTATCAAATTTTGATGCGTAAAATATAATTCCAAATGTTCAGTTGACAATTTATCAAGAGTTTATAAACTCTCAAGTTATTTTATAATCTTACGGAGTTTGCCATTTTCCAGTGACATATACATTGGTACTTCTGTCTTTTTATTTAATCTTCTAAGTATTAAAGAAATACAAAAATTATTTTCGAATAGGTACAACGCAATTTCTGATAGATGGCAAAAACAAAACACGGCAAAAATTTATTCTGAGGCGGTACGAAGTTCGCCTGGATCACTAATTATTAAATAAAAAGCAACGTATTTTAATTGGTTAACTTTGTTATTAACCTAATTAATAATTCAATTCAACAGCTTTACCTAAAAACGATAGAAGAGAGGTAACCAAGCCTGATGAGCTCAGCTGACTACTGCTGGGGTATGCAACGTGATTGTCCCAATACACCTCATTCACTAAAGTCGCGAAAATGATAGTTTTATAGTATCTACATGGCACACAGGCTTTTTATCCGGGAGTATGTTCCCTTGGGATATTTTTCGATATTCAAGCGGGAGAAACTAAACTGAATGTTTCATGAAACCTTATTTGTTTAACAACGCAGGTCGTGTAACGTTAAGAAAATGTTCATATTGCTGAGACCAAAGAAGGGAAAATCGATGCAGGAGAGACTGGACTACATGCTGAAGGATGCGGTAAGCTCCTAGACTAAGTACCTATGTCAAGAGATTGTCTCAATCTGTGTGCCTATTCTTGATTTAATATAGTTGGGATATTGGGGTCGATCTACTGTTAAATTGGATGCAGTATTTTATATGCAGCGACTATCTTTCTGACTCCCACAACCCGGTCTCTTGGTAACACGGTTCCCCTTGGCAAGTCTGTTGTCAGATTATATGGCTTCTGACAATCCGTAGCGACTGCCAAAGATCTACAAATGACAGCCGGGACCAACGGTTTAACTTCCATCACCCAGATTCAAGAGAGCCGTAGGGAAACCAGCACTCTCAGACAACACAAAAATAGACCGCGTTCCGTTTTCCGGCCCCGCCGCCGGGGCCCGTCGCGACGTCCCAGTAATAACCCTCCCCGACCTTTGATTACCGAGCCAGCCCGCGTCGCTGAGACAGTAGTTTTAAATCCCCTAAATAATAACGTTATGACTGCCTGTCCCTTGCTGTCCTCCCGAAATGACGCCGCTAAGCCGAGGTCCATATCCCGCAGGGGATGCCCTAGCGAGTGATCATTTAGTATAATTTAGCTAGTTTGTAAGCCCTGGCTGCGGGCTTTAAATTCATTTGAGGCCACCACAGGATAGTCCGGTTAAGCAGTAACCAGCCCTAGCGTGCTGAACTGCGAGTGGTCCCCGTCAAAAAAAAAACCGTTTAACGTACTTTTCGAGGCACGGAAGGAGTCTCGGGCTGTGTTTTGTACATATAAAACTGTTAGAATTTATTATGCTTGAACAGTGAATTCTCAACAGCCTTTCAAAGTTTGACCAAAGTTCAGAACAACCTAATAGAATATGATGATTGCTTTCGTTGCACCCTATCCTCACACAAGTGTCCTTGTCGCAGGTGTTCGACCTGGTGCGCTCCAAGAAGCCCCGCATCGCTGACAGGATAGTGCCGATGGAGGGCAACGTGGCCGATGTTAGGCTGGGCCTTAACAATAAGGACTGGGCCAAGATCACGGCCGAGGTAAGTTTGAAGTTCTGCGTTACTGTATCTGTAGAAAAATACCAGTAAATACCCAAACAAAGGATAGAAAGTAAAATCTAGAGATAAGTAATGGCCAGAACGAAGCAGGATCAGACTGTGACTGACGTACGTGCGAATGGCATCATGATTCCTTTGTAAGGCAGAGATGGAGCTACACTGGACCAAGAGCACTGCACGGCACGGGGGGGCGTAGATAAAATTCTGTTTTTTTAGCGTTGCGCACCTCAAAATGTAAAAAACGAACCCTTATAAGATCACACTATTGTCCGTCTGTCTGTCCGTGTGTCACCACCAATTTTCTCAAGAACGGGTGGACCTAGCAAGTTGAAATTTATATCAGATACTGAGGTATATTGCCCCTGTTAGGTGTATAAAAATCAAGGTCCTGAGTCAACACTATAAAAAAATATGGGCAAATTTAGATTTTCGCGAAAACTTGTAAGTACCAAAATTTACCTTAATTTACAACTTTTTTCTTTTTTTGGAATGTTCCCTTTACTTGTACTGTAAGACCTTGGTTTTAACCAGAATTGACAATTCAAGGTCAACCGGAAGTACCCTATACGCTTTGGGTCGAAAAGGTAGTTCCCGTTGACCTAGGAATCACGAAAATGGCAAAAAGCAAGGTTTCCAAAAAAATAAAAAGTTGAAAATTAAAGGGTCCCCATACATACATATTTGACGCCTGCAACCAATAAAAATGATACCAATTTTATTATGGCGGTAAAATGGGTAGGTACAGGACCCTCGGCGCACGAAGTCGACTCGCACTTGACCGGTTTTTATGGATTGCAGTGACAAGAAAAATCATCGGCTCGCCTGATAATGCCTAAGTAGGTAGGCAAGTAGTCACTGCTTTAGCTGCTAGTCGCTGCCTTTGGAAATTAGCAATAGGTATTAGACTCCAGAGGCTTCGCAGACGTGTTGCCGTCACAGAGCCTTGTCTTTTATTTATTATTATTATTTATTGGTATACATTTTTGTATCTCAGCAGTCTGTAGCCTGCCGGTGTTTAAGAATAACACGGGCCGAAGCCAAGTGCTACCCCTGAGAGTTAACCTAAGTTATAGAAAATGTGTCTGCGTTGTTATCATTTTGTAGGAATTTTCGGACAATTCTGCAGGTGTTTAAGATAGCTGCTTTCTGTAGGGTTTGATAGGTGGAGGAAGCTATGTCTAGCATTTTTAAAGATTGGTGCAGTTGTTTAGGAACGACACCCGTAGTCGAGATCACTACAGGGATGATGGAAACGTTGCCTAGTCGCCACATTCTACTTAATTCTATTTTCAGGTCTGTATATTTAGACAGCTTTCCTGCTACAGTACTTTGTAAGTTGTGCGTGTTTGGTACTGCTATGTCAATAATTTGCGCTGTTTTATTAATTTTATCTAAAAGAGTAATGTCTGGTCTATTGTAATGTGTTGTTTTGTCTGTGAGAATGGCTCGGTCAAAGTACAACTTATGTGTTGCGTTTTCCAGCACCGTTTCAGGAACATATTTGTAGTAAGGTACTGGGGGTGTAGTAATGAATTTATATTTTATAGCAAGTTTTTGATGGATTATTTATTATTATATCGTTTATTCATTTTTTTTTCTTATTTCATACATTTTTAAGTATTTCTTAAAAATACAAAAATAAAAAACATTTAAAAATATAAAAATAGTAGCCCACCGGTATCGGGAACAGGGTCCAAGCTACCGGCGGTCAGGGCTCAAGAGAGAGGAACCTCCTAACAATACGAGCCGTGTCCAGAAGTACCGCTTTCTGAATCAGGCCCCTGATCCAGCTGCCTAACGAGAGCCTCCTGAGGTGCTGGTCGAGGCTCGTGGCTATTAAGCCATTGGCTGACACAACTATCGGTACAATGATTGCTGAGTCCACATCCCACATGTCGACAACCTCGCGAGCCAAGTCAATATATTTGATTTGTTTATCTTTCTCGGCTTTCACGAGATTCTCGTCATGCGGAACGGTTATGTCTACAATCATTGCACGCCTCTCGATTCGGTCCACCACCACTATATCAGGCTTATTGGCAACAATAGTCCTGTCAGTGATGATGGACCGATCCCAGTACAATGTGATATTACCATTATCGAGAACTGGGTCGGGCGCATACCTGTAGTACGGCACCTCCGATTCCACAAGAGAGTATTTCAGAGCAAGTTGCTGATGGATAATCCTGGCTACAAGGTTGTGCCTATGCAAGTATTCTCCGTTAGCTAAACGAGAACAACCAGAGACAATGTGGCGAATTGATTCTCCCGGACGGTGACATGCCCGACATATGTCAACCGTGCCGTCCTTCACAATAAATCTCCGGTAGTTATTCGTCATGATAACTTCGTCCATAATTGCACAGACAAAACCTTCGGTTTCTCCAAAGAGATCACCGAAGCGCAACCAGGCTACGGACGCTAATTGATCTACGTCGGGCCCATGTAGGGCCCGGAAATAGCGTCCGTGAAGTTCCTTACTCTGCCATACAGCCCTGCGATCGTTAGTGTCTAGCACCGCAGGTTTGCGCCAGTTCTCATTTGCCAAAGAGAGCGGGGTGAGTCCCTTGTCCACCGCCACTACATCTCGATGCATACCCACGTCGACAGCTAGGAAATATTCCCTGAGACTGCATATCTCGCGATTGTGGAGAGTCTTAGCATTTAAGAAGCCTCGACCTCCACACTTTCGCGGGATATACAGTCTCATTACCGACGACCGTGGGTGATGCATTCGATATGCAGTAAGCAGTGTACGGACCCGCCTATCCAGGGCGTCAAGTTCCGTTTGAGTCCATTTGAGTACGCCGAAAGAGTGCATCAATACCGGCATGACGATCAACGATTGGGACCGTTGAAGGCGCGCACCTTGTTTCCGCCTGATAGAAGGCTATTGAATACCTTCTTCAGGCGGCCAAAGAAGCGCTCCTTCAACGATTGCTTCATGTCAGTAATATTGATACCTAACGCTTCCGACATACCCAAATACTTGTAAGTTTCAGTTGAAGAGAGGGATCTGAGGTTTATGGAATCCGAGAGTTGAGTTCCCACGGATTCCATAATCTCCCCACGCTTTACATGCATGACCGCACATTTGTCCACACCAAACTCCATCCTGATGGCACTACTGAAAATTTCAGTTACCTTCAGTAGCTCCATCAGTTGCAGATTACTGGGGGCAAAGAGTTTCAAATCATCCATGTAAGGGAGGTGAGATATAACCTGACCTCCTCTTTTCAACCGATAGCCCAGCCCTGAATTCTCCAGCAGTGTGCTTAGAGGGTTCAAGGCTAGGCAAAACCAAAGCGGACTCAAACTATCGCCCTGGAATATACCCCGCTCGATCCTTACCGGTTCGCTGTTCCTCTGGATATTTCGACATCCTGGATAGCGAAGAACTGTCCTCCATTGCCCCATACACGACATCAGGAAGGTGCGTAGCATTGTATCAATTTTATACAATTCTAGCACCCTCATGAGCCATGTATGAGGCACCGAGTCATAGGCCTTCTTATAGTCTATCCAACATGTCGACAGATCCTTTCGGGAACGCCGAACCTGTTGGCTAATGGCCATATCAATGAGGAGTAGGTCCTTAGTACCACGGGACCCATTCCTACTTCCATTTTGAGAGACAGACATGATGTTGTTGCTGTTAATATGATTATTAATTTTAGCTCTCAAAATAGATGTAAGAACCTTATAGACCGTCGGTAGACACGTGATCGGTCTATAATTTTTGGGTTCCGCGGTACTACCCGATTTGTGGAGCAGGTGGGTAACTCCTGTCGTAAGAAATTCGGGTAGCGAGCCGGACTCTAAGGCAGTTTGGTACTGAGATGCCAAACGAGCGTGCGACCTTTGTAGCCACTTAATCCAAAAATTGTGCAGTCCGTCCGGCCCTGGAGATTTCCAATTAGGCAACGGACGGACTGCACGGGCTACATCTTGGGGGCTGATTGTGATTGCCCCCATTTCTGGCAATGGATCGCACGCTCGCTCGACCTCTCGAATCCAACCACCTTCGGTGTGACTGACAGGCACCGACCAGATGTTGCGCCAGAACGAACACATGGCGTCATCATCCGGCAGGCGCGTGTCAGTCACACCCTGGTCCGGTTGCTCCCAAAACCTATATACCCACCTTTCATTACTTCGGAATGTGCGATTCTGGGTGTATCGCTCCACTCGCCGCCTATACCTACGAATACGGTTTGCCCATGCATACACTTTCTGCTTCAGGAAGTCGATGCGCTCTGTGACACGTGACATATAATCTCGGGGGCTGATATTAGTCCCCGAAAATGCCCGTCTCACAAAACGCATCACTCTAGGGCGAGTGTTGCCCTCCCTGAAGCAGATTAGTTTGCCAATTAGCGCTCTGGCCCCACCGATACGACGCTCGATCCTGCACTGCCAAGCCGGTACGGCTGGTTTTGGTCGTGTAACTCTGTCGTTAGTCATTTTGACATGAGCTACACGACATGCCGCTACAGCCGCGCAGTACATAATCGAGTGTGTATCAGTGAGGTCTTCGCAGTCATCAAAATAATTTGACAACTGCGAATCCAGAGCAGCTACCAGCGCCCTATTTTTGTTATGCATGGGCAAACGAGGTAAGCGTGGTCTTAGTTCAGGCGGTACGTAGCGATATTCCCGAATAGCACACTTTAAAGCACTCCTCAATTCCTTATTGCACTGGGTACTTACGTTTGTAACCCTGTCATCACTCTCCTCGTCAGCGTGGCTGGATATTTGCGACTGCGGTGGTGACACAGTCTATGACATGGCCACACATTTCCATTCGGAGGCGATCAAGCACACTGTCATCCAACATACGGTTACGTTGGATGACGCGCACCAGATCCGACAGTCGTTGGGCCGAAACGTTGACAGCTGGTTCAAGTACCTGAAACAGAGAGAGCATCCGACCACGGTACGCAGACAGGTTAGTTACCCCCTCTGTAGCCCCAAAGTATGAGCGCATGACATTTTCATTGATGGATTGTGTCCATCGCATGCGCTGCACACTTCCGCCGGGAGCTGGGACCCTATCAGAGGCCGGTGGGCCTCGAGGTCCTAAGCCGTCCGGCGGCCGGCGTCCTCTTCGCCGACGTGCAGGTGGTGGCGTCGTGGGCGGTGAGAAGTACTCGTCGCTCGAGCTCGACGCAACTGCCACGGCCGGTGTCACAGCACTCACAGTGGGGCTGGGTTCCGGCGGCGGCGAGGCGGAGCTGAGCGACGAGGCCGAAGGTGATGGGTGTGTGGCTAGGTGACGTGCCCGGCTTCTCGTCAGCATGTCATCAATATCACAGTTTCTGCGCCATATGTTAATTGTTTTTCAGTTCTATTGTTGTACTATTGATTTTTTTTTAGTGGTTTTCGGGTTCGAGTTCATTTTGATAGTTTTTGATTGTTTGGTTTAAATAAATCACAATAAAAATCGGCGAGAAAAAATTTCTCGCCGATTTATTATTATTATTCCGTATATTCATTTTTTTAAACTTATTTCTTACATTTTTAAATATTTAAAAAAAAATACAAAACTAAGCAAAAACATTTAAAAATATAAAAATAGTAGCCCACCGGTATCGGGAACACGGTCCAAGCTACCGGCGGTCAGGGCTCAAGAGAGAGGAACCTCCTAACAATACGAGCCGTGTCCAGAAGTACCGCTTTCTGAATAAGGCCCTTGATCCAGCTGCCTAACGAGAGCCTCCTGAGGTGCTGGTCGAGGCTCGTGGCTATTAAGCCATTGGCTGACACAACTATCGGTACAATGATTGCTGAGTCCACATCCCACATGTCGACAACCTCGCGAGCCAAGTCAATATATTTGATTTGCTTATCTTTCTCGGCTTTCACGAGGTTCTCGTCATGCGGAACGGTTATGTCTACAATCATTGCACGCCTCTCGATTCGGTCCACCACCACTATATCAGGCTTATTGGCAACAATAGTCCTGTCAGTGATGATGGACCGATCCCAGTACAATGTGATATTGCCATTATCGAGAACTGGGTCGGGCGCATACCTGTAGTACGGCACCTCCGATTCCACAAGAGAGTATTTCAGAGCAAGTTGCTGATGGATAATCCTGGCTACAAGGTTGTGCCTATGCAAGTATTCTCCGTTAGCTAGACGAGAACAACCAGAGACAATGTGGCGAATCGATTCTCCCGGACGGTGACATGCCCGACATATGTCAACCGTGCCGTCCTTCACAATAAATCTTCGGTAGTTATTCGTCATGATAACTTCGTCCATAATTGCACATACAAAACCTTCGGTTTCTCCAAAGAGATCACCGAAACGCAACCAGGCTACGGACGCTAATTGATCTACGTCGGGCCCATGTAGGGCCCGGAAAAAGCGTCCGTGAAGTTCCTTACTTTGCCATACTGCCCTGCGATCGTTAGTGTCTAGCACCGCAGGTTTGCGCCAGTTCTCATTTGCCAAAGAGAGCGGGGTGAGTCCCTTGTCCACCGTCACTACATCTCGATGCATACCCACGTCGACAGCTAGGAAATATTCCCTGAGACTGCATATCTCGCGATTGTGGAGAGTCTTAGCATTTAAGAAGCCTCGACCTCCACACTTTCGCGGGATATACAGTCTCATTACCGACGACCGTGGGTGATGCATTCGATATGCAGTAAGCAGTGTACGGACCCGCCTATCCAGGGCGTCAAGTTCCGTTTGAGTCCATTTGAGTACGCCGAAAGAGTGCATCAATACCGGCATGACCCAACCGTTGAAGGCGCGTACCTTGTTTCCGCCTGATAGAAGGCTATTGAATACCTTCTTCAGGCGGCCAAAGAAGCGCTTTCTCAACGATTGCTTCATGTCAGTAACATTGATACCTAACGCTTCCGACATACCCAAATACTTGTAAGTTTCAGTTGAAGAGAGGGATCTGAGGTTTATGGAATCCGAGAGTTGAGTTCCCACGGATTCCATAATCTCCCCACGCTTTACATGCATGACCGCACATTTGTCCACACCAAACTCCATCCTGATGGCACTACTGAAAGTTTCAGTTACCTTCAGTAGCTCCATCAGTTGCAGATTACTGGGGGCAAAGAGTTTCAAATCATCCATGTAAAGGAGGTGAGATATAACCTGACCTCCTCTCTTCAACCGATAGCCCAGCCCTGAATTCTCCAGCAGTGTGCTTAGAGGGTTCAAGGCTAGGCAAAACCAAAGCGGACTCAAACTATCGCCCTGGAATATACCCCGCTCGATCCTTACCGGTTCGCTGTTCCTCTGGATATTTCGACATCCTGGATAGCGAAGAACTGTCCTCCATTGCCCCATACACGACATCAGGAAGGTGCGTAGCATTGTATCAATTTTATACAATTCTAGCACCCTCATGAGCCATGTATGAGGCACCGAGTCATAGGCCTTCTTATAGTCTATCCAACATGTCGACAGATCCTTTCGGAAACGCCAAACCTGTTGGCTAATGGCCATATCAATGAGGAGTAACTCCTTAGTACCGCGGGACCCACTCCTACATCCATTTTGAGAGACAGACATGATGTTGTTGCTGTTAATATGATTATTAATTTTAGCTCTCAAAATAGATGTAAGAACCTTATAGACCGTCGGTAGACACGTGATCGGTCTATAATTTTTGGGTTCCGCGGTACTACCCGATTTGTGGAGCAGGTGGGTAACTCCTGTCGTAAGAAATTCGGGTAGCGAGCCGGACTCTTAAGGCAGTTTGGTACTGAGATGCCAAACGAGCGTGCGACCTTTGTAGCCACTTAATCCAAAAATTGTGCAGTCCGTCCGGCCCTGGAGATTTCCAATTAGGCAACGGACGGAGAGCACGGGCTACATCTTGGGGGCTGATTGTGATTGCCCCCATTTCTGGCAATGGATCGCACGCTCGCTCGACCTCTCGAATCCAACCACCTTCGGTGTGACTGACAGGCACCGACCAGATGTTGCGCCAGAACGAACACATGGCGTCATCATCCGGCAGGCGCGTGTCAGTCACACCCTGGTCCGGTTGCTCCCAAACCCTATATACCCACCTTTCATTACTTCGGAATGTGCGATTCTGGGTGTATCGCTCCACTCGCCGCCTATACCTACGAATACGGTTTGCCCATGCATACACTTTCTGCTTCAGGAAGTCGATGCGCTCTGTGACACGTGACATATAATCTCGGGGGCTGATATCAGTCCCCGAAAACGCCCGTCTCACAAAACGCATCACTCTAGGGCGAGTGTTGCCCTCCCTGAAGCAGATTAGTTTGCCGATTAGCGCTCTGGCCCCACCGATACGACGCTCGATCCTGCACTGCCAAGCCGGTACGGCTGGTTTTGGTCGTGTAACTCTGTCATTAGTCATTTTGACATGAGCTACACGACATGCCGCTACAGCCGCGCAGTACATAATCGAGTGTGTATCAGTGAGGTCTTCGCAGTCATCAAAATAATTTGACAACTGCGAATCCAGAGCAGCTACCAGCGCCCTATTTTTGTTATGCATGGGCAAACGAGGTAAGCGTGGTCTTAGTTCAGGCGGTATGTAGCGATATTCCCGAATAGCACACTCTAAAGCACTCCTCAATTCCTCATTGCACTGGGTACTTACGTTTGTAACCCTGTCATTACTCTCCTCGTCAGCGTGGCTGGATATTTGCGACTGTGGTGGTGACACAGTCTGCGACGGAGGAGTAATGACATGGCCACACATTTCCATTCGGAGGCGATCAAGCACACTGTCATCCAACATACGATTACGTTGGATGACGCGCACCTGATCCGACAGTCGTTGGGCCGAAACGTTGACAGCTGGTTCAAGTACCTGAAACAGAGAGAGCATCCGACCACGGTACGCAGTCAGGTTAGTTCCCCCCTCTGTAGCCCCAAAGTATGAGCGCATGACATTTTCATTGATGGATTGTGTCCATCGCATGCGCTGCACACTTCCGCCGGGAGCTGGGACCCTATCAGAGGCCGGTGGGCCTCGAGGTCCTAAGCCGTCCGGCGGCCGGCGTCCTCTTCGCCGACGTGCAGGTGGTGGCGTCGTAGGCGGTGAGAAGTACTCGTCGCTTGAACTCGACGCAACTGCCACGGCCGGTGTCACAGCACTCACAGTGGGGCTGGGTTCCGGCGGCGGCGAGGCGGAGCTGAGCGACGAGGCCGAAGGTGATGGGTGTGTGGCTAGGTGACGTGCCCGGCTTCTCGTCAGCATTTCATAATTTCTTCGTCATATCTTTGTTTTTCCAGTTCTATTGTTGTGTTATTGTTTTTTTTTAATGGTTTTCGGGTTCAATTTCATTTTGTTGGTTTAAGATGGTTTTGTTTAAATTATTCACAATAAAAATCGGCGAGAAAAAAATTTCTTGACTGTCTTCTTGACAGCCGGGCCACATATTATTATTATTATTATTTATTTATTACCAATTTTACTGGACAAATGACATAGAAGTCTTAAATATACACTTCTCATCAAAAAAATCGAAACACCTCGCAGTTTATGATTTGATAAGGATTATCAGAAAAATGTGTATATTTAGGAATAAATGTAAAATGTCATTTAATAGTGAATAGTATGAGGTTTTTAAATCCTAATGTTAATTTTCTAAATTCAAATTAAGTCTTCATAGGTTTCGTATTTTGTATAATGAGTAATTTTTACCCTGTATGGAATATGAAGGAAATGGGTAAAACAACACGCGTAAATGAAAAAAAATGTAAGAAACGTTTATTTAATAACTTGTATTCCCTCCGCGAGCTCTTATTACTGCTTCCATACGGTTCTTCATCGATCGGATGAGAGTCACGATCACATGTTGTGGTATATTATCCCATTCCTCTTGGATTGCATTTTGCAGCTGGCTAAGTGTTTCTGGGGCTGGATCTCTTGCTCGAATTCGTCTCTTTAATTCATCCCATAGATGTTCAATGGGATTCATGTCCGGGCTTCTTGCTGGCCGTACCATAATGGAGATACCGACTTCGGTAAGATAATCTCGTACGACGCCCGCGGTGTGAGCTCTAGCATTGTCGTGCATGAATATGAAGTCGTTGCCAATAAAATGTGCATAGGGCATCACATGAGGTTCAAGACACTGTTCGATGTACCGATGAGAGTTTAGTGCAGGCAGCCGTGGCCCAGATACAAAGGCAAGTTCTGTCTTACCGTCGGCGCTGATTCCTCCCCAAACCGTCCACGAACCGCCACCATAGCTGACCTTTTCTTCAATGCAGCATTGTGCAAAGCGTTCTCCATCTCTTCTGTAGACCTTGTTCCTTCCGTCGTTACCATACAGCATAATTTTACACTCATCAGAAAACAGTACTTTGCTCCACTGAAGGTATGACCAAGTTAGGTGCTCGCGTGCAAAGTTAAGGCGCGCTCTTCGATGGTCTGCAGTTAATTTCGGCCCATTCGCTGGCTTATGCGGTGCCAATCCGCGTTCCTTCAACCTTCTTCTTATTGTAGAGTCACTTACAGCTACTCTTCGTACAACGCGAAGCTGCTGCTGCAGTTGAAAAGCGTTAAGGCGTCGATTTCGTAAAGAGGTTGTTACAATAAATCGATCATCTCGCTCAGAAGTGACCCGATTCCTGCCAGATCCTGAACGGCGCGTGAACGAACCAGTCTCCCGATAGCGTTTGTAGACTCTATGAACAGATGATAAGCTTAGATGCAATCTTGCAGCCACAACACGCCGACTAAGTCCAGAATCCAGCAATGCCACCACTTGGGCGGCTTCTGCGGGCGAAGTATCCATATGTTTTAGAAAAAAAAGTTTTTTCAGACGTCCCAAAGTCACAGTAAATGAAATAAGAAACAAAAAGTTTAAAGACAAGCGCTAATTTTAGTTTTTAAACGAGAAACGTACTCCAACCCTAAATACACATTTGTCTCAAAACAGTGATTAATTTCATTTATAGGATAAACAAATGAAATTCTAATTTCGAATTTTGATTTTTTTCTTCTTACTGTAATGACCTAACTGCCAGCTACACAATAATGTTTTTTTTTTCATGGAATTAATTCTCTTTTGTAAAAAATTAGGACAAAAACAATAAAAACGAAAGTGTTTCGATTTTTTTGATGAGAAGTGTATATCTTAATTCTAAGGATTACGAGCCTGAACTAGGAAAACCTGTGTTTCAGGCGAGAAGATCTAAAATAATTTAAAATTAACAAATAATCAAAAGGATTCTATAGTACAATACAAATGTGTAAAAAATCTGTGATATAGACAGTTTACAACTTAACTTCTAGATAACTAACTAAACTAGAAGAATTGTATAAAAACAAAATCACTTTAGCACAATCAGTAAATTCTCTGTATCATCATAGGACATTTTTTGAAGAGTTTCCATAAGAATTGGCTGTAAAGTGTACCTCACCGGGAAACCTGACCTGCAAATTAACAGATTCCGATTGGTAGATAATACCTACTTCGTTGTACACCAAAACATTTAGGCAGCTATTTTATTGTAATGCTAGATCTATGGGTAAAAATTTCGGTTTTATCGCAAAAAAACGCCACGTTTCAGGTGGATATGGTGATCCACATGGCTGCTACAATAAGGTTCGATGAGCCGCTGCGCGTGGCGACGCTGACCAACGTCCGTGGTACCAGGGAGGTCGTGGCGCTTGCCAGGGATTGCGCCAAACTAAGGTGGGCCTCACATACTCTCCACTCACTAACTCACTCAGCAATCCATATCCTAAGTAATATTATAATTTTAGTTTGTTTATTTTTTACGCTTTCACGCCTAAATCGCTGAAACGATTTTGATAAATTTCGGTTCGAGACCCTGAAGACGGTTTTATATTACTTTTTTTATCTAAATCTAAAATCTAAAGTAACTAATATTAAGTATAAAGAGGAAAGATTTATTTGTTTGTTACGATTTGGTTCAAAAATTAGTGAAACGATTTTAAAAATTCTTAGGCTTAACTAATTTTTGAAATAATTTAGTCTTAGTGATACAATAAATACATAAAAATCAAAACAAAACACACCCGACCTTATCGAGACCGCCGCCGACACGACGGCCGCGATCGACTCTCTCACGGATCACGTGCAATACGTCTTGAACGAGTGTTCGAGGGAGACTCCGGCGGTGAGCGATCATCGCTGGAAGCTCCCAGACGATGTGCGTGACCTGTTGACGGAGAAGAACGCGGCTGTCCGTGCCTACAGCGCCTTCCCCTGTCAGAATAACAAAGTTCACATGCGTTACTTACAGCGTAAAGTAAGTAATCGCATTAATGAACTGCGCAACGCTGACTGGGATAAGATGCTGGGCGACCTCGAACCCAACCACTTGGCATTCTGGAAACTTCAGAAAAAATTACGATCTGCTGAGGTCACCTCTATGCCACCCCTCACTCGCCCAGATAACTCCGTCGCCTTCGATGACGACGAGAAAGCCGAGTGCCTAGCCGACAGCCTGGAGGCACAATGCACTCCCAGTTCTCTACCAGTAGACCAAGCTCACCTTCGCATGGTGGATGCTGAAGTCGAACGTAGAGCTTCCATCCCCCCCGTTGAGGACCCCGATGACCCCCTGCCCCCCGTCACTCCAGACGAGGTAAAGGAGATCATAGGCAAACTCAAACCCAGGAAAGCCCCTGGGTCCGATGGCATCACCAACAGGGTGATCCGTCTCTTTCCCGCCTCCCTGATGATGTTGATGACCGCCATCTTCAATGGCGCTCTGTCCAACAACATGTTCCCACAATCGTGGAAAGGGGCTACCGTTATCGGTATCCCCAAACCAGGGAAGCCCAAGTCCTCCCCGACCAGCTATCATCCCATCAGTTTGCTCAGCGGCCTAGGCAAAGTCTACGAGAGACTTATTTATAAGCGACTCAAGGACTATGTCGAGGCCAAGAGCCTGATTCCCCCCGAGCAGTTCGGCTTTAGAGCCAACCATTCGTGCGCCCAACAGGTCTTCCGCATCGTTGAGCATATCAGCGACCGCTTTCAGCGCGGCCAAGTGACGGGAGCCCTGTTCTTCGACGTGGCGAAAGCTTTCGACAAGGTCTGGCACAACGGTCTGATATACAAGTTATATCGACTCGGTGTGCCAGATCGTCTCGTGCTCATCTTACGAGACTATTTGTCGAACCGCACCTTTCGGTACCGTATCGAGGGTGCGCTTTCAGCCCCCCACCCCGTTCGCGCCGGAGTGCCCCAAGGCGGTGTGCTCTCGCCTCTAGCTTTCACGCTATACACTAGCGACATCCCGACCTTCCCCGGGACGCACTTAGCCTTGTTCGCCGACGACACGGCCATTTACCGCTCCGGCAGAAGCGAACAGTGCATAGCTCGAGTCCTCCAACAATCGGCCGACGCCCTAGGCGTCTGGTTCCGAAAGTGGAGGATCGAAGTTAACCCCGAAAAAAGCCAAGCGGTTTTGTTTGACAAAACGCGAGGCCGATTTTCCAGACCAACTCCCAGCCCGATCACCATGTTTGGTAAGCCGATCCCTTGGGAGAAGCGAGCCAAATATCTAGGTGTGATCCTCGACCGACAACTTACGTTCGCTGAGCACATAAAGAAGGTACGTTCGCGTGCCTCTTTCGCTCTCGGTAGGCTTCACTCCATGCTGAATGCACGCAGCAAGCTGTCCCTAAGATGTAAACTGCGCATCTTTACGACGTGCATACATCATGACGTATGCGTGCGCCACTTTCGCGCACGCAAAGTCGCACCATATCCATAGGATGCAAGTAGTTCAAAATCGATTTCTCCGAAAGGCCACGGGCGCCCCGTGGTTCATTAGGAACGAACGACTTCACGTCGACCTCAAAATCCCGACAGTGAAGCAGTTCATGAAACGACTATCGCAGCGTTTCATCGAAACTGCTTCAAAACACCAAAATCCCCTTATCGCATCGGCTACCCGATACACTCCCTCACAGATCAGTAGGACTCGCCGACCGAGGCATACCCTCGTCGAACCCGACGACCCCATCACCCAGATTCAAGAGAGCCGTAGGGAAACCAGCACTCTTCGAAAACACACACGACACAGACCGCGTTCCGTTTTCCGGCCCCGCCGCCGGGGCCCGTCGCGACGTCCCAGTAATAACCCTCCCCGACCTTTGATTACCGAGCCAGCCCGCGTCGCTGAGCCAGTAGTTTTAAACTCCCCAAATAATGTTACGACCCAGCCTGTCCCTTGCTGTTCCTCCCAAATGACGCCGCTAGCCGAGGTCCTTATCCCACAGGGGATGCCCTAGCGAGCGGTCATTTAGTTTAGTTTTTTCTTAGTTTGTAAGCCCTGGCTGGGGGCCTTAGAGTCTTTTAAGGCCACCACAGGATAGTCCGGTTAAGCAGTAACCAGCCTTAGTGTGCTGAAGTGCGAGTGGTCATCGTCAAAAAAAAAAACACAACACAATAGGCCAGTCACATCACATTGTGACCGCTTTTTGTTCAATCAAAACCCGGGTGGAATGGAAATTGGTGATCATGTTTTGGTATCATGGAGGTTTGAGCGAACTAGGGAGTCTTTTTTTTCTTAAGATTCTCCCAGTTCGCAGTGTAAAAAATAACAACATAATATATTTTTTTAATTTTTAATTTCGAAAATAAACTTCTAAAGGGGCGAAAAGGGGTGACGAGTTTTAGGGGAGGACATTATTGCTTGCTTTAATTTACGTGGAAATTGGTGTGAACCAAGTAAAGTGGGATAATTAAAACAGATCTAACATTTTGCGAACGGCGTGAATGGTTGCGCTGATCTTTGGAACACAGAATCGTCGTGCTTAATTTTCCATAACTAACCGTTAAAGGGCGTTACAGGGGTTTAGATCGGGCGTTGAAGTTTGTGGAGTATCTACTAAATCCGCGCGGGAGAAGTCGCGGGCGAAGTCCTAGTTTCGAAAATAAATCTTGAACGCGAACGAAACCGCATTTATCTATATTTATAAAAATTAATCCCTATTTCTACGGTCACGGCATCACGCGTGAACGGCTGGACCAATTTCGCTAATTCTTTTTTTGTTGTGTTTGTAACTGTCAGGAGAAGGAATGAAAGAAAATTTTGAAAAATGAAATATGCATCCGGGCGAAGCCGGGGCGGGCCACTAGTTACATTATAATTTCTCAATAGGTATTTAATGAAAAAACCGTTTTGTACTTTTTCTGGTAGCAACACTGATGTAATCTAGGCTATTGTTTTTTTGCTCTGAGCAGGTTAGTCTTATTAGAAGTGAGTAAAATTCACAGACAATTCTAACAGTTTGAGAGTTTGTACAGTCGTTTGTAATTGAACCTGGTCGCGCATCACTAAACTTAGAATACTGCATGAAGTGCAAACTACTGAATATTTTCATTGTCCGTCAAAGTCATAGAATAAATACTGTGCATAATCAATTAACCATTCAAACATGAAACATGACTATTCAAAACGCAATAGTGATGGAGGAATGGATGTTTGTTTTGCTTTTACGCAGAAACTACAACATGGATTTTGATGAAACTTAAAATTATACATCAAAATAACGCATAGGCTATTATTGTCAATGGGGCACGTGCTTAAAACCTCGAATGCAGAGCCGCGGGAAGCAACTTTTCATGCATAATACAAACTTAGTCGAGTAGGTACCTATTACTTAAGAGGTTTCTGCATTGATTGAGTATTAAATCTATGGGATTCTGGTATTCGTCCAATAATCTATGACAGCTCCTCTTTCTTAGAAAATTCAAGGCTAACGGATGACTCCGACCCTTGCTCGAACCAGCCCGCGCCGCTGAGCCTGTAGTCTTAAATTCGCCCTCTAATAATAATTCTAGTTCGATCCAGTCCAGCCCGTCCCTAGCTGTCGTCCCCCCAGCGACGCCCTAAGCCGAGGCCCGTACCCCACAGGTGTAGCCCCTTAGCGTGTAGTCGCTTAGTTTGTAAGTTTTTTATAAGCCCTGGCTGGAGGCTTTAATATTATATTAAGGCCACCACAGGCAAGCCCGGTGAAGCAGTCGACAACCTCATAGGTTGAACTGCGAGACGCCACTCACAAAAAAACAAATCTAACAGATGAGCTGGAACGTTCCAGGAACTTGGTGTACGTGTCGACTGCGTACACGCACGCGAGCCGCGAACGCGTCGGCAAGGAGGTGTGCGAGCGCTTCTACCCCGCGCCCGTGCCGCCGTACGTGCTCGTCGCCATGGCCGAGCAGATGGACGACGACAGACTCAACAGAATCACTCCGGGGTAAGTAAGCTGCGCCGGCATGCATGTTACCAGTTGAAAAATGACGCGTTTATCAGAGGTATCGGCAAATGTAAGGGTCAGCTCGTACGGAAACTTGACGTCCTTTTAAGATTGCGATACAATACCATATTTATATGTATCATCTAGGAATACAAAAAAAAAGTATGCAGTGAGCTGCACCTCAGTTTGCGCTGACCCTAAGGTAAGGGACACCCGAGGAGCCGAGGATAGAGTCAAATGGCTGATATGATGAATATTTAATGATGTGCTATCGGTTCTCCAATGTAATAAACACTGGAGAACCGATAGCACATCATTAAAATCACAAGTCAGTTATTCAAATTAGGCTGACAGTCAGCACTTTTTGAATGTCAATTTAACTTAAAGACCGCCCGTCACCACACCCTTTAAGCTAGAAAGAAGTGGCGCAAAAAACTCCCCAGCAACACATCTGTCTGCAAATTAATCGTACCTACTATAACATTTAAGATATGGCCAAACTTTGCAATAAAAACCCATCGTTCAAAGTATACCCACATCTGAATTTAATCACTACAGAATAGTAACAATTGCTTACATGCTTCTGATGCTTCCAGATTGATCAAGGGCTGGCCCAACACCTACACGTTCACGAAGGCGGTCGCCGAGGAGGTGGTGAGAGCCAGCACCGCCGACCTGCCCGTCTGCGTCGTCAGACCACCCATCGGTAAGACAACAGTCCGACTACTAGTCAAGAGGTCTCTCGCAATGTTAGCCATCACCTGGTTTCCAAGAGAGTGGCTTGTTGTGGTCGGATTGAGCTTGTATAATATGTCACCGGAAAATAGCAAACTCCGTAAATTTATAAAATGACTTGAGAGATTGTAAACTCTCGATAAATTGTCAACTGAACATTTGGAATACTTTTTTACGCATTAAAATTTGATAGTCTAGGTATAATCTGTAGAAGTCATTCCGAAAGTGCCTGTAACTTTTGAATTGTCAAGGTCTGCCAGTCAAATAGATGAAGCTAATACTGCCGCGACAGCGACAAGTGGATCAAGAATGTTTCTCAGCAAAACACACTCCCAGAGACACCAACCCTATCTCCAGCGCGCCAGTTGCACGTTCCAAAGAGTAGATCTTCTGGATACGAACGTGCAAGAAACTCCATGGACACTATTTTAAATCAGTGCATAGTTCCAAACACATGGTTACATTCGTTCTGAAATAAATTCCTAATGCGTGAAATTATACAATGCAGAGATTGAATCTTTAGAATAAAAAGATGGTCTTACAATCTTCAACAGGTCCAACAATGTTTTCACATCTCTATCAAAGTTTAAGTTATAGATTTGACGATCATATTATTTTCCTCATGTTCAATTGACATATTAGGGACGTAACCATAACAGTAGTACCTACCTAAATCATGCCTCTCTTCCCCGAATGGTTGGGCAGAAGTGCAGGGTAGGTATGTACAGTCTGGTTTTTCATTTCAATAGTAGCCAGACAGTATTTTGAATCTAAACTGAAATCCAGACTCAAAGCTGAGTACCTACCTAATTCCCGCCAACACCAACCTGGGCACCAGATAGTTTAGGGCGTCACGGCCAATACACGGCGTATCGGCGTGTTTTACCAACTGTCTACTAACTGTACGAATGTCAAACGCAATTCGCAAAAGAAATTGAACATCTGATGGGATCGAGGTTCAGTTGACAACCAGCGTCAGGCAGGACGTCTAGCATTTCGCTGGATTGGACCTATTTGTCACAGCCATGAGACACAAAGTTATTGTTTTAAATGAAGTCTCCTTATTTTTGTTCCTACATCGTTTGTTTCTGTGTGTGCCATATTAACATGTTTTTTTTTTCTTTTCTGTTAAACGTCAGAACACTCTGTAATAAAGGTGTCTGTTGCAGTGGTGAACAGCTACCTGGAGCCGCTGCCCGGCTGGCTGGACATAAGCTGTGTCATGGGACCCACCGGGGTGAGTGTGACGACCCAGCTAAGGGCTTTCAGCTGGATTTAGGCGAATGATAGAGCATTCATTCGCCAGAAATTACGCACAAAAACACAAAACTAAAAGAAAATAACTATACATTTAAAATAGAAAGTGTGAACTCAGTTTTATGCTTGTAGGACAACGGTAGATACCTAGTGCAAAATAAATAAACCCGTACAAAGTAAAAAAAAATAGCCGCCATTTAATATCTTCTAATAATTATCTTAATAATATCTTGGGACAACTCACACACGGTCATCCGATCCCAAACTAGGCAGAGCCTGTGCTATGGCATGGCAACCAGACCACTGATAAACATACTTATATATTTCTAAATACATACATATTATAGACAAATTACACCCAGACACAGAACAAATGATCATGCTCATCACACAAAGATTTGTCCTGGGTGGGAATCGAACCCACGACCTCCGGCTTAGCAGTTAGGGTCACTTACCACTCGACCAACAGGCCAGTCAAATTTCAAAACAGAAGGGGCAAAATGCCTTAGTATTATGGTGGATTTATCAATAAAAATCATATTGCTTCGCCTAACTTTATTATTGTCGATTTCAAGAGCCAACCATCCATCTGACAGTTATCTTGCCAAGATCCCAAGGAGATTGTGTTGTCCGCTCCTCGGTTACGAACAGAAAGGCAATAACTTCATGTGAAATATCAGTATTCAGCTACATTTGGTTAGACGCGGAACCTGAAAGACGATTCCTAGCATAGTTGAGAAAAAGATTAGTGTATTGATTTGCGAGGTTAACACAATCATCATAACTCAAGCCCACCGTCCCGTCATTTGACCACTAATTAACGGGTCGGACACCGGTGACCAGACACATTGTATAAGGTAGGTACTTACCTACCAATGAGCCATAAACCTTAACGTTTAATTATGAGCAAGTCAAATATTTATACGGTTGCAGCCAACTGCTTAAATCAGCCGTTTAATTATCGTCTTTGAACGGTGCCGTTTAATCAGCGGCCTAAATGAAATCCAGCCAATGCGTCTGATACCTACAACATTTAATGAACGGGCTGGCAGATGCTTAGGCCGTTCATAGAATAGGGTACATCACCAAACGCCAGGAGCGTGCCCTCAGCCTTTTTGGACATATTAAACGTTCATCCAGGCATAGTCTGGAAAGACTCATGATATTGGGCCGGGTCGAAGGAAAACGCGCTCAAGGTAGAACAACGGCAAGATAGACCGACGCAATAGAGCGGTCCACATGGCTTGGAGACGCGGTCATATGTGGTCGTGATCCTCAGCAGTGAGGGAACGACGAAGAAGATGAACATGAGTGTGATGATGACCTAACCTATCCGTGTCGGGGTGTCCCAAGTTCCCTGTGTCCTAAGTTCCCAAATGACTCGGCTAGGCAAGTCATTAAACGATATCGAACCTAGGCAAATTGCTTCATTTGCCTAACTATTCAACTTAATGCCAGGATGTCACTTAAGCCACTAATTAAAGGGCGCCGTTCAATGAAAAAGCTAGGCAGCTAATTAAACGGCTGGTAAAGCTAGTTGAACCTGTAACAGATATAACACTATAGCTGAAAAGTGGTAATTATGCTCATTATTATGAACAACTATTGCCTAATATGGGATCAACGCTGATATCGCGAAAAGTTGTTTGTAATGCTTAGTACAATGACCCCTATTCAGGTATTGAGTGAGTGAGGTATTCTTTTACACGTTGTATAAAAGCGATTTTAAATCTATCTGCTGGTAGGAATATCTAAATACTCCAGTCATTAGATTGTTGATACGGCACATCGATACTAAGAGATTTCATATTCGTATTGCAGACTTATAAACTGAATGTCCCTAACGGCTATACCTACTGGTGATCAGCTGAATGCGGTTTGACTGAAAGCCGACCCCAATATAGTTGGGAAAAGGCTATGCAGATAATAATGTCCATATCGGACTGTATGTGTGAGCACAGATAATGGTAGGCGTGGCGCTGGGAGTCCTGCACGTGTTCTTCGTGGACGTGGACAACCGCCTGGCGCTGGTTCCTGTCGACTACGTCAATAACGCCATCATCGCGGCCGGCTGGGACGCGGCGCAACGGCGCGGGCGAGGCGACCGCGACCCGCCTGTCTACACGGTGGCCCGGAAGGAATGCTTTATGCCTTGGTGTATGTAGCTTTATTATATGTATGGGAGCCCACTGCTACTATATTCCCGGAAAGGTTTGCCAGGCGCAGTGCGTGGCGAGCAGTGGACGATCCGGTCTTCATTCTCATATACAGCGCAGATTTACTCCTATAGTACCTACTGTGAAGCGGCGCCTTCTGATTAATGGCTAGCTTCTATGGCCACCCATCATGATGTACGTTACCCCAACAGGAAAGTGTATCCTAGGGTGATGTGAGTGGAACGTATATTTAGGCGCACATACAATGGTTTTAGAGATACACGATCATGCAAAACGTTACTCCAGCAGGAAACGCAATATCTCGAAAACCTGAAGACGCACAAATTATATTATCGGAGCACATTTTTGCAAAAATATAAGCTCTCTGCCCATGCGCAATATTTCTCTCTCCGATCATTCGTTTAGAATTTTCCTGCTAGAAAAAGGGGGAAAAACCCTAGCAGGAATCGTTTGTTCCGTTTTTTTCCAAAACGGCCAGGCGCACAAATTCTATAAGTAGCGCACATTTATAGCAGATTACGCACTAAATATACGTTCCACTCATATCACTCTAGGATACACTTTCTTGTTGGGGTAACGTACACCTCATCATGAGGTTAACGGCTCAAAGGGATAAAATAAGTTGTGTATGACGGAGAAGAAAAACATGGAGACGAAACCTGGCTGAAATAAAATGACCCTCACTACACTCATGTATTCAAAGGAATAAATGACTTAACTTTGTTATTTTGTATGTGGCTGAGTGCCAGCACTTTTTGAACGTCAAAGTTCTACATAAAGACAGTCCCCCAAAACGCCCGCCCGTCACCACTTCCTAGTGTTTTAGCTGGGAAGAAGAAGTGGCGCAACAAACTCCCCAGCAACACATCTGTCTGTTGAGTTATAAGAACTATCAACTATACAAAGGTATGTAAGTAGTCAGTATTCTTACAAAGAAAACAATACAACAAAGGTAACACGTAAAAACATAAAATGTGACCTGAGTCAGAGAACAGTGGGAACAATATCTATGCTGGACATAGGCCTCCCCCAGGTGTCACCACATTGACCGGTCCTATGCGTCTACATACAGCGGATCCCGGCGACCTTCACCAGGTCATCAGTACATCTTGTGGGAGGCCTTCCAACACTGCGTATTCCGGCTTATGTTGTTAGATAACATCATTTTTATTTTCAGCGTTCGCCGGCGACGTAATGCGAACGAAGAGCAGACAGTTTGCGAGCCCCAAAGCCATCTGGTACTGTTCCCTGATCGAGACTAAGAACAGATTGCTGTACTGGATTCTGACGTGGTTGCTGCACTACATACCGGCTTATATCCTGGACGGCGTCTGTGCTGTGATACCCGTTAAGCCGAAGGAGATACCGTCGTAAGTAAAAACTTATTAATCTTCATTATTCGCTTGCCCTTGAAGTATTACCTACGTGGCCGTGGACCGAAGTATTCCATGAGCACCACAGGAGGGTGTAGGGTCTGAATGGCGCTTACATCAGCAAAACCGGCCAAGTGCGAGTAGAACTCGAATGCAAAGGGTTCCACCGGTAATTTTTTTAACATATTACAGGTTTTCCTGTAATGGATAGGTAAAGCCTTCTAAAAATCTATCTATCTAATATTTTTCAAAATTTTTGTCTCTTTAGTTTCGGAGGGCAAAAAAGGGTAGGTAAATTTTTATCTATTTTCTTTAATAACTTCGGAATAGTTTTTTTTTATTATTTAAAGAAAATACTTTTGAGACCCATACGATGAGCCCTTTAATTTGAAATGACACACGGCACAGTTGGAAAAACTTTCTTTTTTGACCCAAAACCCGAAACCTCATTTCCGAAAATTATCCATTTTCGTTGTGCGTTCGTGTTTGGGTCACAGAAGGTTAGGTTTATTATGTGTACCAAATATCTACTGAATCGGTCCAGTAGATTTGGAGGAAATTGGCTGTGACAGACAGACCGGCAGGCAACCGAGTGATCCTATAGGTACCTAAGGCTTACGTTAATCCATACGGAGGTTTAATAGATTTTGTATCGGTAGACATAGGCAATTATGAAAAGCTTTTCAAGGATTTGCCAAAATAGTTGTTATTTGCTTAATCGCTCTCACGCGGTGGTTCGTGACTGACTCTTCATCTGCCTAGCCTTTTCCCAACTACATTTGGGTCGACTTCCAGTAAAACCGGTTTTGGCTGAATACCAGTATTTTACGTGGAGCGGCTGCCTACCAGACCTCCACAACCCATTAACTGGGTAACACGGCAGTTCTTTGCTAGACTGGAGTCAGATTTACTGGCTTCTGACAATCCGTAACGACTGCCAATGATCTACAAATGACAGCCGGTACCAACGGCCTAACGTGCTTTCCGAGGTACGGAGCGAGCCCGGTATGTTAAGATGGTCACCCATCCACAGACCAACCTTGGCAAGCGTTGCTTAACCTTGATCGACTCGTGCGGCTGTTATTCTTTAGCCACGAGCTCCTCTGGTGGTTCATGACTAAGTAAAAAATAATCGAAGTAGGGGAAGTAAAAATTATACCAATGCTTAAAAAAAATGCAATGCAATGCTGCAAAGTGGAGGGGGGAGATTGAAAATCACTAAAATTTTGTTAACGTAATACTTTTACAGTGCCTTTACATCAGTTTAGTCGGTGCAATACATCTTTTTCCATAAGTACTTGACTGTTGGGCTGATTGAACGAGGAGAAATCTCGATCAAGAGGTTAGACTGGCGACGATACGAGCCTCGTAGGCCCATTGGCTGGAACGAAAATAAATCGTGTCATAATTAAACATGTCGAGTGTTTGGTTGGCCAATAACAAGTCAATCAACTAGTAGTTGACACGTTTTTTATTTATTAACCTTAGAGTCGAAGAGAGCAGCAATCCATTTGCCTGTATATCTCATGTAGTCATGTGCCTGCAATTAAACTGGCTCGTACCAAGAGGCATCACATTTCACAGACTCATTAGCGCCTGTGAAATTTGATTAGCGCATTTGACTCTGTGCCTCTGCTTTGCCAGAAGCTCATAATACCTACCTACTTGTCTAGCTAGGTACACCATTTGAATGTACTGACCCCTACACACCCTTCAAACCGGAACTAAAAGCACACTGTTCGCCTTTTTACAGATTCGTGAAGCTCTACACGAAAATAGACAAAATGTCGTACGTGTATAGATATTTCTTGTCAAATTCATGGGAATTTAGAGACGACAATGTCAGAAGTATGATCGCGAACATGTCAGATGTTGACAAAGTCATATTCAACTGTGATCTGACCACCGTCAGTTTCTTAGACTTCATTAGAGCCTGGACCATAGGCCTGAAGAAATATATCGTAAAGGATGGCTTGAAGGATAGCGTGGCGTCCGCTAAGAAACAAAAAGTACTGTGCGTAGCCAATTACGTACTGTTAGTTTTGTATTTCTATGTATTATGGACTATTTTTTCTTTATTTTTTTCGTTCTTGAAATATATGCTGTTCTGATCCTTGAAAAATGTTTTTTATTTCGATTTTATTCCTTGTGAAGTGTGTAGGTACCTACGTGTGGTGTCCCATAAATAACCAACGATAGATTGGGGAATTATGTTAAGTAGGGACAATAATTGAAAAGTATGCTTAGATGGTTATGGTTAGGTCATGTTGAGCGGATGAATGAAAGGCGACTCCCAAAAGATATTTACATGCTAGATGTGAGTGGACACGCCAGCACCTTCTAGGACTTCTTCTAGACGTTATTGGTGATCTTGTTGTTGTCGTACCACCCTGTGGCATGCCACTCACTCGTTCAGTTCAGTACTGTGCTAATGTAAAATTGGTTGTATTTTTTGTTTAAATGATATTTCCTTTGTAAGTAGGTTAATATAACACTTTGACACGTCAATCTTTTTTGGTCATTTTTAAACTAGATAAGGCCGGTGTTTTCTAGCAGAGTACCCTGAGAAGAAACACCGAAACCTATCCCCTTGCAGCGGAGTGTGAGTCAAGGAGACGTCATTTCTCCAAAATTGTTCACGGCTGCAATGGAGGATGTCTTCAAGATTTTGGATTGGAGAAGACTAGGCATCAATGTCAATGGCGAGTACATCACTCACCTTCGATTTGCCGACGACATAGTCTTCATGGCTGAGACTATGGAGGACCTCAGTGCAATGCTCGATGACCTCAGTAATGCTTCCGAAAGAGTGGGTCTTAAAATGAACATGGACAAAACCAAGATCATGGCAAATACCCATGTAGCACCCACTCCTATCAAGATCGGAGTCTACAATCGAAGTTGTATATGACTACGTCTACCTGGGACAAACGGTCCAGTAAGGTAGGGCAAACTACGAGTAAGAGGTCAACCGTCGAATCTGACTGGGCTGGGCGGCGTTCGGGAAGTTGTGTGGTATCTTCTCGTCTCACATACCAGTGTCTCAAGACGAAAGTCTACGACCAGTGCGTACTGCCAGTGATGACGTATGGAACTGAAACGTGTTCGCTCACAATGGGCTTCATCAGAAGGCTTAAAGTAACCCAAAGAGCAATGGAGAGGGCAATGCTCGGAGTTTCCTTACGTGATCGAATCAGGAATGACGATATCCGCAAGAGAACCAAGGTTACCGACATAGCCCGAAGGATCGCCAAACTGAAGTGGCAGTGGGCAGGGCACATTGCTCGCAGAATAGATGGTCGATGGGGCCGAAAAGTTCTGGAGTGGCGACCGCGTACCGGAAGACGCGGCGTTGGAAGGCCTCCCACAAGGTGGACCTGGTGAGGGTGGCGGGTAGCCGATGGATGCGAGACGCACAGGAGCGGCTATTGTGGCGACACTTGGGGAAGGCCTATGTCCAGCTGTGGACGTCTTTCGGCTGATATGATGAGTCTGACAAAAGAAACACACTTTAAACTCAAAAATAGACTTTATTTGTACAAATAGCTTAAATCAATAGTTATATACAATATCACTTTTTATCGAAACGTAAATATAAGACTGGCACACGAACATTCATAATTTTATTGTTTTCTACGCCACTGTACCCAATGGTTTAAACAGAAAAGCTCATGAGAACACTATATTTACATAAAATCGTAAAACTAATCGTAAATTATACTAAATAGCTATACAGGGCGAAAATAACTTAGCTAGCGAAACTTCGCCCCGGAACTTGTACAAATACTTGGAACTATACGAGTACAGTTGTTTGTCCATTACCCAACATCTTATTTATTTTGACCCGGTCGAATGCCCGTTTGACATTATGACGTAAGAAACTGCGTGTACTCGTAGTTCAACACAATACCGCGCTATTATAGAAAAATGCATAAGTATACCTCGAAACACGGGTTCTTTTTGTATAGTAGTGGTACCTACAGTGCTTCAAAATAATAACAAGAGTATAATATTACCTAGTTATTTCCTTGGCGACATGCCGTACATTATGAAGCATTGGATTATGAAGACTTGGAAGCATTGGCGGATCCAGGGGGCCTAAGGGGCTCCCCCAAGACCCAGATTTCTTTGGTAGTCTGAAACCTAACGAAGTCATTGAGGAATTTACGAAAAAATAATCCTAGGAGTGTTATGCGTCAAGCAAGCTAAAATGTCATGTGCTTAAAGTGTTTACTTTGCTAAAACCCACCTTCAGCGGGGTCGATCCCCCCCTAAAAGACAATTCTGGATCCGTCCCTACTTAGGAGCACTACTACAGCGCGCATTTTTGTTCTTACTAGAATATATTTAATTATTTTTGAAGAATTGTTTTCGTATGTATTATTGAAGGCCAGAGAGGTGCAAGGGTGTGCACCTCCTGCCTTCAATAATCCCCCCTTCCCCCGTCCCGGCGCCCATGGTTCCGGGATCACAATTCGACTATTGTATTAACACTATTATATTTTCGATGACTATTATATTATAATTCCGATAGACCTTATACATTTATACTACATTCTAAACACAAGATATTTGAAATGTACAACTGGGCTGGCTCTTTTAAGAGTCAGTATATATGATGTCACTGGAAAATGGCAAACACCGTAAGATTGTAAAATATCGCGTGAAATTATAACTATTTTTTCTTAAAAAGACAGATATAATATATATTAGATATAGGGCTATTGTCACCGCCGGCGTACCTGCGGTATTAGAACCTAGCGGCTAGGTACGGGACGATGGGAAAAGACCAGATGGTATGACGTTGGTGCCATGGAAGGTGGGTAGGCCTCTGGTGTGGGACGCAACGTGTGTCGACACCCTTGCGCCATCGCATGTTCCAAGTACGGCAGGCTGTGCCGGTGCTGCCGCTGCGGCTGCCGAGGTCCTCAAGCGACGCAAATACTGTAACCTTATTGGGAATTACAGTTTTGAGCCGTTTGGGGTCGAAACGCTTGGATCATGGTCCGAGTGCGCGGCTCCTTTTCAAGGACATATCTCGCCGACTGATCGACACTGCGTGACCAGAGGGCTGGCTCGTTCTTTGCTCAAAGAATTACCATTGCCATTCAACGTGGCAATGCTGCCAGTCTTCTGGGCACGTTTCCGGATGACAGCGATGCGGAGGAATACTTCAACGCCTGAGTGTACTTTGTTTTTGTATATACTTAGGTTTAGTACATGTAAATAGTTTTAAGATAGTAGATATATTGGAAACTATTAAATTTGGATGGGATTTATTGTATAAAACGATTTTTCCGTAATATATCGAGAAATCATAATCTAATAAAGATTTATTTCAATATTACGGAGTCTGCAATTTTCCGGTGACAGATATATTGATACGCTACGATCACATTATAGGTATATATATATAATAGGTTAAAATGTACCCTAAACTATGTACCTGTAGTCTCCTTAGCCTATTCAACTCCGTCATGGCAACGAATACGCTATGAATTCAGACTATTAGATAATTTAACTAACTTAAATACCTTCTTAAGCATTGTGTTCAAAGTTGATTTTTGGGTGTCCGTCGGTAAAGAATAAAATCTAAAATTGGTTGCAAAGGAATTTGAGCTGTTCTACATGAGATTAAGTTTGTTATTCCAAAACTTGACTTGACCTATCCTGAATGGTTTTTCTAATCATTTTGAACCATACACTATTACCACTGACTATAAACACTGTGAACACATTTGCCTACAAAAACTGACCTTATGTCACTATTTTAAACGGCGACGCAGGTTAAAGTAGTTGCGACTCTGCTTGCGGCGAATTCAAGGGGGGGCTAAGGGGCTCAAGCCCCCCAAAATACCGAGATATCTTTGGTAGTCTACAACCTAACGAAGTCATTGAGGGATTTACGAATTGTAATCCAAGGTTTGTCATAAGTACCTATGCAAAATAAAATGTTTAAGGCTTTTTTAGCTTTACTCAGCGGGATCAAGCCCCCCAAACGACAATCCTGGATTCGCCACTGTGCCTGGTCATGGCAGGCTTGGTCAATCGGCACGGCGAAGAGTAATATCGAACATCAACTGGTCACACACAACACGGCGCTATCGTCACTGTCACGTATTCGACAACATATTCGCGTCACTGGTGCACTACAAAACGAACCTTACTACATAGACGATAAGGTATATATGTATATTGTATTGCATTAGTACGCGGACGCGAATATTTTGATTAATACGCCAAGAGAAGAGCTGAATAATCGATGTGTCATGCAGTTTGCACGTGTCGACGTTTCCGGCTGTTCTTGAGCTAGTAACAGTCGCTCATCGAGGGTTAGAAGACGATCTTCTTGCCGTCGTCGCTGGACTTGAGGCCGGGCCGGCTGTCGTGCACCTCCTTGACCAGGTCGGCCAGCTCGCCCGCGCCGTAGCCCAGCAGCTGGCGCAGGTCGCACACGAACTTGTACACGAACCTGCACAGCGAACATAACATCCTGTACTCCTCGGAGGCAGGCACAACGTCAGACTACATTTACTAGATATCTTGCCGGACACCTTGGCGATCATGTCTCCGTCATAGTAGTAGCGTAGCGCGCGGGACAGCTTCTCGTAGTTCATGCAGTACACATGTCACACAGTACGCACCTCTTGCCGGACACCTTGGCGATCATGTCTCCGTCGTAGTAGTAGCGTAGCGCGCGGGACAGCTTGTCATAGTTCATGCAGTACACATGTCACACAGTACGCACCTCTTGCCGGACACCTTGGCGATCATGTCTCCGTCGTAGTAGTAGCGTAGCGCGCGGGACAGCTTGTCATAGTTCATGCAGTACACATGTCACACAGTACGCACCTCTTGCCGGACACCTTGGCGATCATGTCTCCGTCGTAGTAGTAGCGTAGCGCGCGGGACAGCTTGTCATAGTTCATGCAGTACACATGTCACACAGTACGCACCTCTTGCCGGACACCTTGGCGATCATGTCTCCGTCGTAGTAGTAGCGTAGCGCGCGGGACAGCTTGTCATAGTTCATGCAGTACACATGTCACACAGTACGCACCTCTTGCCGGACACCTTGGCGATCATGTCTCCGTCGTAGTAGTAGCGTAGCGCGCGGGACAGCTTGTCATAGTTCATGCAGTACACATGTCACACAGTACGCACCTCTTGCCGGACACCTTGGCGATCATGTCTCCGTCATAGTAGTAGCGTAGCGCGCGGGACAGCTTCTCGTAGTTCATGCAGTACACATGTCACACAGTACGCACCTCTTGCCGGACACCTTGGCGATCATGTCTCCGTCGTAGTAGTAGCGTAGCGCGCGGGACAGCTTGTCATAGTTCATGCAGTACACATGTCACACAGTACGCACCTCTTGCCGGACACCTTGGCGATCATGTCTCCGTCGTAGTAGTAGCGTAGCGCGCGGGACAGCTTGTCATAGTTCATGCAGTACACATGTCACACAGTACGCACCTCTTGCCGGACACCTTGGCGATCATGTCTCCGTCGTAGTAGTAGCGTAGCGCGCGGGACAGCTTGTCATAGTTCATGCAGTACACATGTCACACAGTACGCACCTCTTGCCGGACACCTTGGCGATCATGTCTCCGTCATAGTAGTAGCGTAGCGCGCGGGACAGCTTCTCGTAGTTCATGCAGTACACATGTCACACAGTACGCACCTCTTGCCGGACACCTTGGCGATCATGTCTCCGTCGTAGTAGTAGCGTAGCGCGCGGGACAGCTTGTCATAGTTCATGCAGTACACATGTCACACAGTACGCACCTCTTGCCGGACACCTTGGCGATCATGTCTCCGTCGTAGTAGTAGCGTAGCGCGCGGGACAGCTTGTCATAGTTCATGCAGTACACATGTCACACAGTACGCACCTCTTGCCGGACACCTTGGCGATCATGTCTCCGTCGTAGTAGTAGCGTAGCGCGCGGGACAGCTTGTCATAGTTCATGCAGTACACATGTCACACAGTACGCACCTCTTGCCGGACACCTTGGCGATCATGTCTCCGTCGTAGTAGTAGCGTAGCGCGCGGGACAGCTTGTCATAGTTCATGCAGTACACATGTCACACAGTACGCACCTCTTGCCGGACACCTTGGCGATCATGTCTCCGTCGTAGTAGTAGCGTAGCGCGCGGGACAGCTTGTCATAGTTCATGCAGTACACATGTCACACAGTACGCACCTCTTGCCGGACACCTTGGCGATCATGTCTCCGTCGTAGTAGTAGCGTAGCGCGCGGGACAGCTTGTCATAGTTCATGCAGTACACATGTCACACAGTACGCACCTCTTGCCGGACACCTTGGCGATCATGTCTCCGTCGTAGTAGTAGCGTAGCGCGCGGGACAGCTTGTCATAGTTCATGCAGTACACATGTCACACAGTACGCACCTCTTGCCGGACACCTTGGCGATCATGTCTCCGTCGTAGTAGTAGCGTAGCGCGCGGGACAGCTTGTCATAGTTCATGCAGTACACATGTCACACAGTACGCACCTCTTGCCGGACACCTTGGCGATCATGTCTCCGTCGTAGTAGTAGCGTAGCGCGCGGGACAGCTTGTCATAGTTCATGCAGTACACATGTCACACAGTACGCACCTCTTGCCGGACACCTTGGCGATCATGTCTCCGTCGTAGTAGTAGCGTAGCGCACGGGACAGCTTCTCGTAGTTCATGGCAGGCTTGTGCTTGCGCGCGCCCCATAGCCGCGCCACGCGCTCGGGCTCCAGCAGCTTGAACTCGCCCTCCGTGCCTGATACATAGGAGTACAACATTAATATTCATGAAAATGATTGAAAGACTATACTAGTATTGAGGAGCAGGCTCCTTTTAGAGTTCAATTGCTTCACTCGCTGGTCTTAGGATTGTTGGAGTCAGCATTGTAGCATTATACCCACAACTGGATCTGACCGTTGTCATTATCGTAACAAACTGATCGCTCACCGTGCCACCGGATGACGTCGAAGTACTCTGCGCTGGTCAGCAACTCCAGTAAGAACTGCCACAGCTGGATCTGACCGTTATTGCCGTTGCGGGACGTCACGTATGAGGACCAATCTTCTTCCGTCGGTCGGATTACTACCTGCATACAATACGTTTAGGGTGAAAACTTTAATGTACAATTTAATGCCAGCGGAACGCACTAGAGCGCATTTTGCAATGTCAAAAGATAATTATTGAAACGACCACCAAGCAGTTAAATGTCACATTCGCATGGTAGGCGACCGGCTCCGAACGGGTTCATTGCAAAATGCTGTAGGGCGCGCCGTGCTCACTTGGAATCGCAAATTAAGCCGGTTTTAGGTGAGCTAATCTTATGTTATTTTTTGCTTGAATGGCTTATGTATTTTTTTACAAGTGCATGTATCATGACTTCCTTAAAGAAAGAAAGAAAAAGTATTTCCACTAACTTGTTTAGGCTTCTTCTTTATGGCGGACTGAGGGACTTCCAGAGGATCTTTGACGGGCTGCTCGTCGCTCTGGATCACCGCTGTTGAGGAAATATTGTGGCTGAGTCACATCAACACGCGGTTTTTTTGGATGTGATCTCCCGCTTTGACCGGAGCGGAAGGAAGTGTCAGACTCTTACTGATTAAAACCCACTTTTCCCCCCAAATGCCCTTTGCGTTCCAGGGCCGCGGTAACTCTTTCGAACAATTCCGCGACCCTGACAGAACCCCTGTGGTTGGCACAAGTGTATTGTACAATGTACGAGTACATACACATCTCGCTAGATATGCTGTCTCATGTTATAGGGGACGAGAAGATAAGAGTCAAGGCTGCTGCTGAAAAATTATTAATAGAGAACCCCAATAACATTTTGCCCGACTTAGGGATGGGGAAGAAAGAAAGAAAGGGTTCCCTTAGTAAGAGTCTGAAACTCCCTTCCGAGACATCGAGTCATTTGATGATTTCACCTTCAAATAAGATTGGGTATTCATCTTAATCTTAAATGTTTTTATAAATACTTTACTAACTATACTAGAAAAAAAATTAAAAACCCCGAACTAAACTAACCGTCCGTAATCCGTATCGCTGTCGACTAGAAGTTTACCCAAAAGACTGGCGGCATTGCCACGTTGTATGGCAAATCTTAACTATTTTTCTATGAAGAATTTGAGATATGATTGTCATGACACAATTAATCCTATGTCATACATTATAGAGTTAAAATTCCATGCAAACAATACTGTTTTAGAGTCACTTAAAAATCAACTAAAAATACATTAGGTAGGTTAAAGTCGATACTTGAATTGGTGGCGATGGATTGAAATTATCTCAAATTATAAATTTAAGTATAGTAATAATACACTGGTAACAAACTATAAAATGAGACACTAAGAAGCACAAAAATATTTTTGTTTAATTTTTTTAAGGCGGTTCATTTTTCTTTGAAAAAAATTGTATCCGACGAAATAAATGGATCTACTGGGATATACCATAGGATCAAAACTAGAAAGAGCAGCTAGTAATCACAGAGTCTTAAGTTAAATAAGTACATAGTCTTATATTGTAATCTTCATTTTTCTTTTTTTCTAAATTTTCTTTTATGTGTTGAATAATATAAGTTAATTCATATATTAAAAACTCAGGGGGATCGGCGTTGAGGGCTGAAATACAGGTTATGCTTAGTTCGGCCTCAAATGCCAATACTTTTGGGCACAAAAAAGCTGCCCGAAACTGAAAAAAAATCCCAATCAACCTTGAACCTAATGCTTTAGCGATAAAGTAAAAATCAATCAAAGAAATTTGGGTCAGAGCCCATTCGTCCCCTAAAATTCGTCCCCCAGCATAAAAGTTGTAGATTCGGCCCCTATATAGGTGCCCATTGGTCTCCTGGTAGGGGACCAATTAATATTTTAATAAAAAATATTATTTAAGGTACCCATTCGTCCCCTCTAATATATATACAATATAAGTTAAAGATTCGGCACCTATTCAGGTGCCTATTGGTCCCCTGAGATAAAATTAGCTATATTTTACATAAGAAACGGTTAACATAGTACACTTGTGAACAGTTTATTAACGGAATTAATTCAATAAATCATAGCAGATCATTGAAAAAAGAGCTATGATGAATGATAATCCGTCATGATAATAATATAACCTGTCGATAGGCTTACGATGTAAAATTGTCTCACTACGAATGGCTTTTTAAAAAAACGGGTTACAAATAATAGATAAGGTGTTTAAAATTGGTAAATACTCTCCAGATGTGCGCGGGGTGTGGAATGCCGAAGCGGGAGGTGTAATCTTAGCCAGAGTATCTGCGCGCGAGCAAATAACAAAGGCGTAGCCCAAAACAATAGACGCTCGATGAAAGGACTTGCACCTGATTGGCTGCTTTTAGCCAATTTTTATGTAGGTACTTCTAGTTACAATTTATTAGATTTAAGTTATTATGATTTTGCATGTACATATGTAGTTGGTAAATATACAAAAAAATAAGAAGTGATTAGTTACTGTTGATATGTGTTCTATTTTTTTTGCATATTTTATATTTAATGTTGATTTATATGATGGTCAGTCAAGGCTGATTTTTGTAAAAGAGTTGTATTTTGTTAGTTTCTAGGACATTGTGATTTTGTATGTGTTAATCTTATTTGAAATAAACATGATATCTACCGAATTACTATATTTTTTATTTTAGCCCTTTCTGCGCGACTGTACCAGGACTACCAAGCTGCAGTATACACATATACATGTACTTATATTAGAAGAATGAATAAAAATAAATATTCTTCAGGGGACGAATGGCCCCTCAAAAGTTCCAGGGGACGAGTGGGCACAGGGTGCGAATCTTAGGGGACGAATGGGCTCTGACCCAGAAATTTGACACATTATTGTAAGTAAAGCTACTTAAACTACTATGTGCTGGCGTCTGTAATTTAAGTTTAGATTAAGCATTCTACTTGTAAAAAAAAATACATATTTATGTGAATAAACATTATTATTATTATCTTTTAATTTACTCACCAATAAACTTGCACTTTCTGAGCAACTCGAAATGTGTCCAGAATATGTCCCCCGGGTCGGAAGGCACTTTTTCTCTAAAATCAATACACAGAAGCTTTATTGAAAACAATACAAATATCGGACAAAAATTATTACTTTCTATATATAGACAAAAATTAGTACTTATTTAATATTTTATTGTTCAATACTTCAAGTTAAAATACATAACAAACACTCATCTAAAACATTCAATGGTTAATGTGACAAAGTGAGGAAATAAGCTCCCTACATAAATACATATTACTTATAGTAGGTACTTATAATTTAGGATGTGATGTCACCAGTAATGTATACAGGGTGAATTTTTCAAGGGTTCGTGGATGGCCAAAATCGAAACTACGAGGAATAGGGAAAATACTCAAAGGAGTGGATGGCTAAAATCGAAACTATGAGGAATAGGGAAAATACTCAAAGGAGTGGATGGCTAAAATCGAAACTATGAGGAATAGGGAAAATACTCAAAGAAGTGGATGGCTAAAATCGAAATTAAGAGGAATAGGGAAAATACTCAAATGAGTCTCGGGCCGGTTTTGATTAAAACTAAAACAGCATCATTTCTGGAACTTCTCAATTTGTTTTTTTTTTATATTTGCTACCTCATAAAGTCTCCGTCATTTATGAACCGATTTCAAACATTCTTTTTTCATGTGAAAGGAGAACGTTCCGATTGGTCCCAAAGATATTTTATCAAAATCGATTCAGTACTTTGGTTTTTAAATCAAAATAGCTGGAGGAAATAGAAAATATTATATCATCCAAGTAAACGAAATTGCGTGTTTTGCTTTCCTGTGACTTTTCAGTGGTGTTCTTATCATGAGGTGTACAATAATGTATGTATTAATAAATAAACCGACTTCCAAATAAAAAAAAAACACCACAAAGTATAAAACTACTTTAATATCGGAATTCGGTGTTATTTACGAAATTAAAGTTATTTTTATTTTAGTAAATAAGTTTTTTTTGCATCCATACAAACCAGATGCCACTGTGACTGAATACCTAAATTTTGTAGTGATTATTTCACCTTCAAAACTCATTGACTCGATACCGACCATTTTGTGTCCACGTACTGGGCACAAAATGTTTAAGGGTCACCGTCGACTCGCAAAGCAGATTGACTGGGTGAATAAAACTGGTGCTAAATTTTCTGGGATCGTAAGCACTTGCTACATTTAAATTAGAGGTAGCATCGGGTTATAACTATATTTATTAGTTTATTATTTTAGCATATATATTAGTATTATATATTATATTATGTATATTCTTTCCGAAATGTTAAAATTCAACTTTGAATCTTATTTTTATTTATTGTACACCTAGCACAGTATAGTCTCTATAACCCAAAGGTTGACTGGTAGAGAATGCCTTGATGCATTAAGTCCGCCCATGTACCACTATTGTACATAAAGTTTAAATAAATAAATAACTACTGCAAGCCAACCCTAGCATTGTTAAGATAAGTGTGGTACGTACTTGAAGTCCATGTTGTCGATGGTGCAGAGCTCCTCGCCCGTTATGTTCCAGTCGGACAGCTTGACGCCCGTCAGGTTGAACTGCCGCACCGCCCACTGTATCCACAGCTTCACATGCTGCACCGACCTGCCAGCGACCATTGTAATCATTACAGGTTCCTCCACTAGTGTGGTCATAATTAAGAATGGTGCTCTGTATCTGCTCCACAGTTAAGAAACAATAAAAATATAACATATATTTTAGTTCAATGACAGATTCAATGTCTCCAACTGCATCAGACAGCTTGAAAAGTGATTTTAAATTATTTTAAGTGAAACTCACACTCAAAGCTTTTCAATTAAACCCTTAAACAGGCACTTTTGAACTGTAAAGATCGGTCGGTTAAAGAGGCGAAGCTATATGCAAAAGAGTAGATCTGTATAGAGAAGAACGTGTAACAAACTCCACGGACAATCTTAAAAATATAGCAATTTAAAAAATCACAATAATAAAATAATGTCAACATAATAAGAAATAAAAACCTTTAACTAATATAATACGGTTAACTAACAACATTTAATTACAGAAAGAACAGATCCCTGCGGAACACCGGCTTCAAGAGCCATATGATCCGATGAGCAGCCATCTTTGGCCACTTTGATAGATCGCTCACTCAGTAAGTCAGAGATCCAGCTGCAGTACTGGATCTCTGACTGACGTGACCAGGGATGCTGGAAGCTTACACAACCGACCAGCATGCCAGACCATGTCAAAGGCCTTGGAGATATCAAGCGACACAGCAAGGGCTTCGCCGTTTCTTAATGGCCTCGCCCTAGCAATACGTAACATGCACAAACAGATCCCCAGTTGACCAACCACGTCGGAAGCCATACTGGTGATCACTGAGGAGCTCATTGTCACAGGTATGCTAGCAGCTTAATATTAAGTACCCTTTCCATCACTTTACACAGTATGGAGGTAATGGCGATTGATCTATAGTTGAAGTTGACAGGGTCGGCACGGTAACCCTTCTTGGGCACTGGCTGCACATTAGCAAGCTTCCAGGACCTCGGCACCACCCCGGTTTTTAGAGAGAGGCGATTCAAGCGCATCAAGGAGACTTATCTAGAGCACAGGTTTAAGGACCCTCACGGGTATTCCGTCAGGTATGTTGTCTTTATGTAGTTCTCAATCTATTTAGTTTTACAGCAGATATCGTCCACTTGAAGGCGGCCGCGTGCGACACCACGTCTACCTCTGTGCGGGCTACATTGCTCACTGCTCATACTGACCACTGCGCGGGGTCGTCGGGCACGCGCACGCGGTGCTCGCTCTTGAACTGCGCGTCCACCACCCACTTGACGGAGGCCGCGTGCGACACCACGTCTACCTCTGTGCGGGCTACATTGCTCACTGCTCATACTGACCACTGCGCGGGGTCGTCGGGCACGCGCACGCGGTGCTCGCTCTTGAACTGCGCGTCCACCACCCACTTGACGGAGGCCGCGTGCGACACCACGTCTACCTCTGTGCGGGCTACATTGCTCACTGCTCATACTGACCACTGCGCGGGGTCGTCGGGCACGCGCACGCGGTGCTCGCTCTTGAACTGCGCGTCCACCACCCACTTGACGGAGGCCGCGTGCGACACCACGTCTACCTCTGTGCGGGCTACATTGCTCACTGCTCATACTGACCACTGCGCGGGGTCGTCGGGCACGCGCACGCGGTGCTCGCTCTTGAACTGCGCGTCCACCACCCACTTGACGGAGGCCGCGTGCGACACCACGTCTACCTCTGTGCGGGCTACATTGCTCACTGCTCATACTGACCACTGCGCGGGGTCGTCGGGCACGCGCACGCGGTGCTCGCTCTTGAACTGCGCGTCCACCACCCACTTGACGGAGGCCGCGTGCGACACCACGTCTACCTCTGTGCGGGCTACATTGCTCACTGCTCATACTGACCACTGCGCGGGGTCGTCGGGCACGCGCACGCGGTGCTCGCTCTTGAACTGCGCGTCCACCACCCACTTGACGGAGGCCGCGTGCGACACCACGTCTACCTCTGTGCGGGCTACATTGCTCACTGCTCATACTGACCACTGCGCGGGGTCGTCGGGCACGCGCACGCGGTGCTCGCTCTTGAACTGCGCGTCCACCACCCACTTGACGGAGGCCGCGTGCGACACCACGTCTACCTCTGTGCGGGCTACATTGCTCACTGCTCATACTGACCACTGCGCGGGGTCGTCGGGCACGCGCACGCGGTGCTCGCTCTTGAACTGCGCGTCCACCACCCACTTGACGGAGGCCGCGTGCGACACCACGTCTACCTCTGTGCGGGCTACATTGCTCACTGCTCATACTGACCACTGCGCGGGGTCGTCGGGCACGCGCACGCGGTGCTCGCTCTTGAACTGCGCGTCCACCACCCACTTGACGGAGGCCGCGTGCGACACCACGTCTACCTCTGTGCGGGCTACATTGCTCACTGCTCATACTGACCACTGCGCGGGGTCGTCGGGCACGCGCACGCGGTGCTCGCTCTTGAACTGCGCGTCCACCACCCACTTGACGGAGGCCGCGTGCGACACCACGTCTACCTCTGTGCGGGCTACATTGCTCACTGCTCATACTGACCACTGCGCGGGGTCGTCGGGCACGCGCACGCGGTGCTCGCTCTTGAACTGCGCGTCCACCACCCACTTGACGGAGGCCGCGTGCGACACCACGTCTACCTCTGTGCGGGCTACATTGCTCACTGCTCATACTGACCACTGCGCGGGGTCGTCGGGCACGCGCACGCGGTGCTCGCTCTTGAACTGCGCGTCCACCACCCACTTGACGGAGGCCGCGTGCGACACCACGTCTACCTCTGTGCGGGCTACATTGCTCACTGCTCATACTGACCACTGCGCGGGGTCGTCGGGCACGCGCACGCGGTGCTCGCTCTTGAACTGCGCGTCCACCACCCACTTGACGGAGGCCGCGTGCGACACCACGTCTACCTCTGTGCGGGCTACATTGCTCACTGCTCATACTGACCACTGCGCGGGGTCGTCGGGCACGCGCACGCGGTGCTCGCTCTTGAACTGCGCGTCCACCACCCACTTGACGGAGGCCGCGTGCGACACCACGTCTACCTCTGTGCGGGCTACATTGCTCACTGCTCATACTGACCACTGCGCGGGGTCGTCGGGCACGCGCACGCGGTGCTCGCTCTTGAACTGCGCGTCCACCACCCACTTGACGGAGGCCGCGTGCGACACCACGTCTACCTCTGTGCGGGCTACATTGCTCACTGCTCATACTGACCACTGCGCGGGGTCGTCGGGCACGCGCACGCGGTGCTCGCTCTTGAACTGCGCGTCCACCACCCACTTGACGGAGGCCGCGTGCGACACCACGTCTACCTCTGTGCGGGCTACATTGCTCACTGCTCATACTGACCACTGCGCGGGGTCGTCGGGCACGCGCACGCGGTGCTCGCTCTTGAACTGCGCGTCCACCACCCACTTGACGGAGGCCGCGTGCGACACCACGTCTACCTCTGTGCGGGCTACATTGCTCACTGCTCATACTGACCACTGCGCGGGGTCGTCGGGCACGCGCACGCGGTGCTCGCTCTTGAACTGCGCGTCCACCACCCACTTGACGGAGGCCGCGTGCGACACCACGTCTACCTCTGTGCGGGCTACATTGCTCACTGCTCATACTGACCACTGCGCGGGGTCGTCGGGCACGCGCACGCGGTGCTCGCTCTTGAACTGCGCGTCCACCACCCACTTGACGGAGGCCGCGTGCGACACCACGTCTACCTCTGTGCGGGCTACATTGCTCACTGCTCATACTGACCACTGCGCGGGGTCGTCGGGCACGCGCACGCGGTGCTCGCTCTTGAACTGCGCGTCCACCACCCACTTGACGGAGGCCGCGTGCGACACCACGTCTACCTCTGTGCGGGCTACATTGCTCACTGCTCATACTGACCACTGCGCGGGGTCGTCGGGCACGCGCACGCGGTGCTCGCTCTTGAACTGCGCGTCCACCACCCACTTGACGGAGGCCGCGTGCGACACCACGTCTACCTCTGTGCGGGCTACATTGCTCACTGCTCATACTGACCACTGCGCGGGGTCGTCGGGCACGCGCACGCGGTGCTCGCTCTTGAACTGCGCGTCCACCACCCACTTGACGGAGGCCGCGTGCGACACCACGTCTACCTCTGTGCGGGCTACATTGCTCACTGCTCATACTGACCACTGCGCGGGGTCGTCGGGCACGCGCACGCGGTGCTCGCTCTTGAACTGCGCGTCCACCACCCACTTGACGGAGGCCGCGTGCGACACCACGTCTACCTCTGTGCGGGCTACATTGCTCACTGCTCATACTGACCACTGCGCGGGGTCGTCGGGCACGCGCACGCGGTGCTCGCTCTTGAACTGCGCGTCCACCACCCACTTGACGGAGGCCGCGTGCGACACCACGTCTACCTCTGTGCGGGCTACATTGCTCACTGCTCATACTGACCACTGCGCGGGGTCGTCGGGCACGCGCACGCGGTGCTCGCTCTTGAACTGCGCGTCCACCACCCACTTGACGGAGGCCGCGTGCGACACCACGTCTACCTCTGTGCGGGCTACATTGCTCACTGCTCATACTGACCACTGCGCGGGGTCGTCGGGCACGCGCACGCGGTGCTCGCTCTTGAACTGCGCGTCCACCACCCACTTGACGGAGGCCGCGTGCGACACCACGTCTACCTCTGTGCGGGCTACATTGCTCACTGCTCATACTGACCACTGCGCGGGGTCGTCGGGCACGCGCACGCGGTGCTCGCTCTTGAACTGCGCGTCCACCACCCACTTGACGGAGGCCGCGTGCGACACCACGTCTACCTCTGTGCGGGCTACATTGCTCACTGCTCATACTGACCACTGCGCGGGGTCGTCGGGCACGCGCACGCGGTGCTCGCTCTTGAACTGCGCGTCCACCACCCACTTGACGGAGGCCGCGTGCGACACCACGTCTACCTCTGTGCGGGCTACATTGCTCACTGCTCATACTGACCACTGCGCGGGGTCGTCGGGCACGCGCACGCGGTGCTCGCTCTTGAACTGCGCGTCCACCACCCACTTGACGGAGGCCGCGTGCGACACCACGTCTACCTCTGTGCGGGCTACATTGCTCACTGCTCATACTGACCACTGCGCGGGGTCGTCGGGCACGCGCACGCGGTGCTCGCTCTTGAACTGCGCGTCCACCACCCACTTGACGGAGGCCGCGTGCGACACCACGTCTACCTCTGTGCGGGCTACATTGCTCACTGCTCATACTGACCACTGCGCGGGGTCGTCGGGCACGCGCACGCGGTGCTCGCTCTTGAACTGCGCGTCCACCACCCACTTGACGGAGGCCGCGTGCGACACCACGTCTACCTCTGTGCGGGCTACATTGCTCACTGCTCATACTGACCACTGCGCGGGGTCGTCGGGCACGCGCACGCGGTGCTCGCTCTTGAACTGCGCGTCCACCACCCACTTGACGGAGGCCGCGTGCGACACCACGTCTACCTCTGTGCGGGCTACATTGCTCACTGCTCATACTGACCACTGCGCGGGGTCGTCGGGCACGCGCACGCGGTGCTCGCTCTTGAACTGCGCGTCCACCACCCACTTGACGGAGGCCGCGTGCGACACCACGTCTACCTCTGTGCGGGCTACATTGCTCACTGCTCATACTGACCACTGCGCGGGGTCGTCGGGCACGCGCACGCGGTGCTCGCTCTTGAACTGCGCGTCCACCACCCACTTGACGGAGGCCGCGTGCGACACCACGTTTACGTCAGCGCGCGGCGCGGGCGCGCCCAGCGGCTCCGACAGCTCCAGCACTGCGGGCAGAACGAACCATGTATAGCACCGAGGTCACCCGACAATTGCTAATTGTCTTACGATATTTGCACATAGGGTCAGCTCACACCGAGACGCGACGAGGTGGCCACTTTTTAACCGATTTCATAAAGTGATGCAATATGGAAGTTCCATATTACATCACTTTATGAAGTCGGTTTATTGCTGAAATATTGCAAAATATGTAAGAAGATTTGACTCTCGCGGTACTAGTCTGCAAAATAAGCTTGAAATAGTTTGTTATTGGCTCGCCATCTTTGGGAGTCCACCATATTGGATTCAGAATAACGTCACTTAGCTAACCGTGCATTGTCATTCAAACCAAACGTCTATGCTAAATGTCAGTTCAATCGGTTGGAGATAAGTGTTTTAAAACTCAGTTGCAAGATTTGGCCCATATATATGTAGGTACTAACTATAGTAGGCGCCAGATAATCGTGGAATAACGGTCATTGACCCACCTACAATTATTGACATTTTTAATTTGAAAAACGGAATTAATGACACAAAGCTGTCCCGAATCATCATCTCTCGTGATCCTTAACATTGTCTAATAATGAAAAACGATTCATATTTAATTGTTCAGGTACCTATGAACAGTTATTAGGGAAAGGTCAATGTACTTTATTCCACATTTACCTGGCGCCTACTATAATAACTATTACAAGCAGTTAAATAAAATCATGCATGTATATGGAAGTCTATAAAGAGTTTTATGATGTACTCACAGTCATCATCCATCTGATTGGGCAGCTGCACCAGCTCCTCGTCAGGTTTCAACACGTCCAGGATGTTGATCTTCCTCTCTGACGCCCGGATCTGAATGTTGACCTGGACCACCCCTTCTCCCCTTATGCACTGTTCTACTAAGGTCTTGTGGTTCTCTAGCTGTAAAGACGATGCGAAACTCAAAGTAATTTCATTTATGAAAAAATTACAATACGCACACGCACACAAATGTACAGAAGCGGATTTAATGTCATTGGCATTCTCTACCAGTCAACCTTTGGGTGATGCAGAGACATTTATAGTGGTTTATTAACCACATTTTAGTCTAAAATACTAATGAAGATTGTTGATTTTTTTCTTGGGAGCTATGCGATCCTTTTATAGGTCAGTTAATTCCAGAACCTTCTAGTGTTGAGACACCTGGAAAGTTCGCCTAAATACCGGTCCCGACTGAACAGATGTCGAGAACCCTAGAATGATCTAGCATAGAAAGGACTAGAAGATACTTGATTCTATTAGTTCTGCTACTCGATACTAGATGGCGCTAGTAGTAACTAATGTCGTTATGTACCCGACATTTTTTTTTGATGCCCTAAGAACATTTCCTGGCGTTTGTGTGCTCAGGCTCATTAATAATAAAAAAAACTGCAAATTAGTATTTTCGGACAGACTTAGAAGAATATTTAATACTAATCGAGCATTTAGATGTGGTACCCAGTTTTTATTCCTTACCATTTTAGCATTTTGTAGCCAGAATGTGTAATCTGAGAGATCGAAACCCAGCCTTCTCTCCAGCATCGCTCGGAGTCGAGACAAATTAGTCCTTATGTCCATGAGCTGAACGATCACCTCGTCTGTAACATAATTGAGCATAAAATATCAAGACATACTCTTTAATAAGGATATATTAGTGTGGAGAAGCTCATCAGGGGAAGTACTACCACTATACATATTTCAGCCGCCAAGAAATATTCTTTTGTTGCTTTGATGAAAATAGGTGACAGTATTCTTACAGGCACCTGGACTTCACCAATTTACATTTGTAAGAAAGCATCAGCAGGTTATTTAAAGGCAGATGACAACTAATGAGACCCCAACAGACTCATACTAAGCAAATATCCCAAGACCTTAGTCATACTAAAACTACATACAAATTTGCGTATATTTTAAGTCACATTTTCTGAAATAAGTTTACATGGACGGTTATCCATATTTTATGTACCAAAATTATGCATGCTTGTACTGAGCGAAACAGGTTTATTTTTACCACTTTGTACATCAATTTTTTTTATATTATAACTAGCTGACCCACGCAACTTCGTCTGAGTTACATTTTTAATGAATGCTCGGCTCCTATTGGCCGTAGCGTGATGTTATATAACCTTAAGCCCCCTCAATAAATCAATAAATAGGCATCCCAATATTTTTTTTAATTGTATTTAAATTTCTTATAAATAGTCAAGAATAACTGATCGAGCGGTAAATGATCAATTATCGACCGCCGAGAGTAGAAAATAATTAAAGTACTAATATCGCTATTAAAAAATAGGGGTTGGTGATAGAAGGGTTAAAATTTAAAATGTATTTTTTAATGCCACATTATAAAAAATAGTAAATAAAAAATAAATGTTAGGGGTGGACAACCCTTATCACTTAGGGGTATGAAAAATAGATAGTAGCCGATTCTCAGACCTACTGAATATGGATATAAAAATCATTCAAGCCGTTTCGGACGAGTATGGTAACTAACATTGTGACACGAGAATTTTATTTCTAAGATTGAATGTCAACAATGCCTCTGGAATTGAAGACAACCACAAGCATTGCCGAAATATCCAAAGGTACATGCCCTATAACTCACCACTGCTTTCGGTGCTCTGCATCGTGTCATCCTCATCTGGAGTATCGGAGAACACGGCCAGAGGCGTTTGTAATATTTCACCACCAGCCTGCATGAGCCCTAAAACATTATCAAGATTAAGCTTTAAGTCTGCATGTTAACAATGTTTTTGTTGCAACCAAACGTCCATCAGAAAACGAACCCTTATAGAATCTCTTGTGTATCAAAATTGCTCCCCACACCTACTGGATTTAGTTAAAATTTTGTGCACATGAACATCTGTGCCCAAACAGATATGCACAAAATGTATTTATTTCTAAACATTTTATGTATGGAGCCAAAAACTCAAAACTTAAAACATTTATTTCATTTACAGGCACTTGAATTTTCAAGGTTGGTCAGTCAAACATGATGCTATTTGCTCGTTCCAAAGCACAGATCTCTGGAGAAGAATGTGCAAAAAACTTTTAAATCTAATTTTTTGGTTACATAATTTTTGTAGAAATTATACATACATATATGTGACAACGATGTAAAAAGAAATGCATAATAAAAGCGTCCAGAGCAAAAAAATAACAATTTACCTAACAAATCATTAATATAAACCATAGCAGCTGAGAGATGACCAGTATCAACTCACGGCGTCCGTTCACGAACATGACGCACGCGTCAGCACCATTCGGCTCAACCACATTGAAGGGAGCCAAATGATCCAACACATGCGCCACCATCAGCTCGACTTTTGAGTGAATATGACACTTCCAACCACCAGGACACATTCAAGTCAAAGAAAATAATAAATAAAAGTAGTTTTAGGTACACTGTACCCACATATGTGCCGTTAATGCATGAAATTATACAATGCTAAATAAATTGAGTCCATACAATGAAAATATAATGCTCTGACAATCTTCAGCAGGTCCAACAATGTTTGTAAATGCTAAAAAATTAGTTTGTGCGCCCTACTACCTGTGGAGCAGGACCAGCATTGAGCCAAGCATTTTTATCCTCTATATAATCCCCCAACTTATAATATGCTATCTAGCATGTTTATTTCAAGATTTAAATTTTGTTTCATTCAGATCTAATATTTTGGGAGGTGTTTTATTTTATTATAACATTTTAAACAGTACCCCATGAAAGATAGGCTACTTTATCTATTCAGAAACTTGGTTGAACTAGTTGATCCCTATTTCTAGTAACATAATAAGTCTGTCGCATCGTCTACTATAAAGATGTAGATTCTAACATACATGATTTTTTCATAGTTTAATTGACAAGGTACTGTCATGCATGATGTTAATATCCTTAAACAGTTCCCTTAGATAATCACGTCGGCGGAGATTGTATATGGCTCTTATAGACTGCAGCCCGTTCCCATAGTAAAATACCGTGAGACATGATACTATGAAAGTAACTAAAATAGACTAGTCTTGTGGTATCAACATCTGAACATAGGCGGATTTTTCAGCATATACTGCTGAACTTAGCCATCTAGCAAGAGATGCTAAATGAGAACCGCATAGTAGTCTAGGGACAAACGTAATCCCCAGGAAACCTTCCCCCTTTGAGGAAACGAAATTAGTTTTTTTTTTTTTTTTAATCAAACTGAGTGACACATCAAAATATGAAAGGGCTCAAAAAGCGCTGAACAGATTTGCGCGCGGGTTTCACCAATAGATATTAGCAATTTGTAAGGAAGGTTTAGTGTAAATTGGCTGAAATATGACGATTATTATTGAAGAGGTGGGGGAAAAATACCTAAAAAATTCCTTATATTGCATGCTCTGTGAAAACTATTGATGATAGAACAAAACAATGTACTACAGTTTTACAGAAAATGCTTTTAGCTATTAAGGATCAAATTCTGGGAAGTAATAACACATGGCAAACTAAAGAAAAGCTCTAATTTTTAACAAATTAATTTTAAAGATAAGTGCATTTACCGCATTGAAAACAACCTGTAACAATGGATCTGCCTAGCCTTTTCCCAACTATATATTGGGGTCAGCTTCCACACCGGATTCAGCTGAATACCAGTATGTGAGGATAGATGCTTACATGAAAAATAAATAAACTTCATCTTTGTGTTGAACAGCCGCAAACTCGTTTTTAGTGAAAATTTTATTTTTAATAACCTGAAGTATTTATATAATATTGCATTATAGTACTAAAATCTCATTTTGCCCAAAAACATGTTACCAGTTTTAGCCCGGGAGGTATCGATTTACAGGCATTTTTTTTAAATGAGTGGCCTCGTGCAGCATAGGAAGTTTTTGTCTTATTAACCGGACTTGCCTGTGGTGGCCTTGAAAATATTGAAGCCACTATTTTTAAAAAATATGTTGGATACTTTTGGCCAGGTAAATCTACATACTGGAATATTATTGGTCAGTGTGATCTGTAAATCATGAAGCTACCTTCATAACAATGTTTTTTATGTTTTTATAGAATAAAAAATCCTTAAGGTGCAAACATTAATAGGGAAACACATTCTCTTAAAAGTGAACAAAAAACAAAAGATTAATGGATATGCTAAAAGGAAAATATAGACGAAATTGAAGGTCGTAAGTTGGTGCACACAAACAAAACATTGAAATGGCCCGGATAAACTTATCTTAGCTTACCTAAGTCAGATTCGGTAACATATTGAGGTATAATTGATAGAGGGTCGGAAGATTCCACAGTGTTTTCGTCAAATCCAGTTTCTCCTTGTTCCATTTTGATCGAACGAACATTAAGCAAATCGTTCAAGTCTGTCACCTCCATTTTAAACAAACGCGCAAACACTCGACACTAAAAAAAAACTTCGAACGAACGTACAAAAATATTTTTGTTGTGATAAATCCAAACTTTTGATACGATTTGAAATTTTTAGGAAAAGGAAATCACTCGAAATGTTCACTTCCGCGTGCGCCAAAAACGAAAAACCATAGAGTTTGATAATGACAGTTATCGAGTTTTGACAGTTCTTCCAAATTGTTTGTGGTTTAGCTGTCAGTGGCGCAATTCTGGTCCACAAAATGTTTAGTCCTTTCAGCATAGAGAATATTGGATGACATCGCTACAAAAACTGACCAATATTCTTCAAAAACGTATCGTAATTGAGAACCGACCATTGCCATCTCGTACAATCTTGTACCTTAACATTTAATTGGCAAAATCATCGAATGTTGATCAATGAAGCCATAACCTTAAAATTTAATTTAAATTGAACATCGTCTCTATATTTTATGGTACATACGAAGAGCAGTGGATTATTCCACAAAAATGAAAGCATTTTATCTTACAAAGCATGATCAAAGAGGAGAAAGAGTACAGGGAACAAACTCTTGGGAATATACACAGTGAACGAAGGCAGACTACAAACAGAGCAGATGATTACAGAAAAGTCTATGACATGGGACCATAATTATAAAGTTGTCTAGCCCGTTGTTGAGTCCAACAATTTTCGTGCTCGCGTGAAACTTATAACAAATATGTGTGTCGATAGTTTTAACTTGGAGGTGCCGAGTGAAGGAGTACCTACATAGTTCACTTTTAGACAAGCGAGTTCCATCGCTTACCATCATGTAGGTCAGATAATCAGAAGGTATGAATATGGGTTTCCAGGAAAATGACGCCAACAGTTGGCGCCACATAGGCGAGAGATCCTTTTCCTTGAAAACTGACTTTACATACAACTTGAGCGTTTTGACAGATAGTACCTAGACCTGACGACTCAGTGCTGCCACCTGGTGTACTTAATTTGAAGAAACCCTCAATGTCGTTTAAGATGACTGAAAAAGAACTGTCAAATGTATGACAACTAGCACTGTCATACATTTGACAGTTTAAATTATAACTGTGTACTTACAATCTCATCTTTGTCGTAAGATACGATGATGTATTACCACTAGTAAATATCCAGGAATAAAGTTATATATACCCATTCAATTAGAAAGACGTAACTTACCTATATTACCTAGGTACCACCTTACTTCTTACAAGGGCCTATTTCACCATGTCTGAATAGTCACTTGATACCAACTCTCTGAATAAATTCGAAAAAGGGGCATCTTTCAACACCTAGGATATAGGAACAGTCTGCTTGAGCAGAGCTCCATTGTATGAAGCTCTGCTCAAGCAGACTGTTCCATTTTTTAATTTATTCAGAGAGTACCTAGTGGCTATTCAGACATGTGAATTTATGTGAAATGGGATAGTAGGCCCAAAGCACAAAGACAGCAGAGTAGCTGGTTTTAATACGTTCCGTTCTATGCATTCTATATTACTGTCAACCTATCATTGGAACTCATTTAGGAAAACATGAATAGAGTTATAATAGATACCTGCATAATGCCCTGCCTGCCATAATGCTCGGCTACCGAGAGTGGTGGCGCAGAAACATCATATTTCAATTAAATACAACGGTTTACGTAAGTGATGGGTCTGACAGACCCTACCAGGGTTAAGATCCTTCTATACGAACTTTAACAGCCCCTAAACCCCCATTGCGGGATAATTTTGACAAACTTATTGAGTATGTCAAAGTATACGTGTGTGTGTCGAGTTTTTATAAATCCAAGCAAAAAGATTTTTCATACAAACGATTTCTTAGTTCAAAATTCAAGTTTCCAAAATCTTTAGCGGTTTGAGCATCTTATGGATGCCCCATTTATTTATACGTGTCTATGGATATATTAGCATGGTAATAGTAAGTCCATGTAAAGCGGCGACGCGACGGTGAGAATACACCCCTGCCTTTCTAAACGTGACATTGGCTAAAATGCCAAAGTAAAAAAAATTGAATGAACTAACTAAGAACTAATGACCGACCGCGAAAATGCAACAATGATAACGCGAAACACTTGCTATTTTCTCGTAGTTTTATCAATTCGTGCAATTATTTACTGTTTTGTTTTACGTCATTATACTCATTATAGATATTTTTACTCCTGTTAGTGTTCCGAAGCCCAACGAACATACCCTGAGAAAGAACTTCACACAAGTGACGCCCAACTTAGTGCTTTTTTTAAACTTAACAGTGACAATCAGTGCTAAATTCTATCGTGATAACACGTAATTACAATTAACCTTTCCAACATTGCATTTCCACAAACTAAAAATAACAATTGGCAAAAATGTTGGGCGAGTCCACTATTCCCGCCGATAATTAAGGTAGGTAGGTACTTACCTATATCAATGCGCGAACGGGCAAGTCCATCGCGCGGATCGTCTGGCGCGAGCAAGAAAATTACCTACCTACTTACGAAGCTTCCAGCTTCAAATCGTGTACCTACCGTACAATAGTGATAAGATAACGAATACGTGTTTCGTTACATTTTACCATCTATAATTATACTAGTCCGGTCAAAATAGACATTCAAGGTTAATGTAATTCGCATAGAGGTAAAAATTAGTACGGATGTTGGGGTCACCATTATAAATGGAATGTGAAAAGTTGCCATCGAACCCCACATGCAAAAAAAAAATCGAGGTCAAAGTTCGCAAAAATTGTTTTTTTTTTGTACTTTTAAGCCCAACGGTAAGTTTTATCATAATACTAGATCTGACAAAAATTATAGATAGGTCAAGCAATTTTCTATAAAAATGTGTCCTTAGACTTTTTTCCTAAGAATCATCATTTCCCAGTTGTAGCGATTCTAAAACTTGTGTTCTTCATACTTAATATAGGTATGTACGAGTACCTACGCCGCATATACAGGCAAGCTGATAATTGAGTGCGTTCCTTGAAATGAGTTAGGTATATAAGAGCTGATGTGCAACGATTTTGACCAAAAAACCGTATTCATATTGGGTTATTTTGAAGTAGGTAAGTGAAAGCTTTAAGACATACAATTTCTGCCTCACGATCAAAAATTGCAAATGTTAAGAAAACTACTCCTCTTTGGAAACTCAATTGATAGGTACCTACAGTCGCCAGCACAATCAAGCTATAACAATCTCTCAAATTTCTTTAATAGATTTTCAACTATAACTCAAAAACATAAGGAAACAGTAAAATTTTCCTAATCAAACTTGAAGGTTTCGGGTACCTAGCTTGATGTGCTGGCGTACTTTTCGGATGGCTCAAGAACGAATGAATCCATCAAATAACAAATAATAATAATAAAAGTAGCCACATCCTTGGAAATGAAGCATCGTAATTGTCAAGCTATGAAAAATTCTCGCTTGGTGATTGAGGCACCTTACTCGAAATAAATATATTGTACTTCTTGACGTACAAATTGTAGCAGACACTTCCTTGATTAATTAGCTTTCGATAGGGCCCACTTTTGGCATAAGCAGGAAAAAACACATTTTGTTCCCGAAAAGGTGGTACTTTAATGGTACTTGGTAATACACATTTTTCGATGCTAGCCTTGCTTATTGCGGATTTTCTTAGTAACAGTATGTAACGAAGGATTAATTAGTTCATGAACTATACGAAAAGTATTAATTGATTTTCCGGAGAGGAGATTTCTCACCATAATGTTCTTCGTCTAGAGCCCCAGGCGCGGCTGACTCCTAAACGCAGTCGAACTGAGCGGCCGCCGACTGGCGAATACCATGGTTAATCCAGGTAAGTATCTAATATATGAAATAATTCCAAAACTGTAATATTTACAAGATATCTATAGAATTGATCATTATATCAAATAAAATTAAAGATTCAGTTGTACATACAACCTATGTAGGCAAATTTTTTAGTTATTTGACAGTCAATCAATCAAAACATGAAACATTATAAAACAGTTGATTGTGAACTCATGTGGTTTTTGCAAGAAAGGATGCAGCAGGCATGGTTTCTGTCTCAGCTCCGTCGCTGCGGGGCTCCGGCGGTTCCACGCGAGCTTATCGTCGCAGATATGTTTCACGCTCACCACCGCAGCTTCGGTTTGCTGGCGGGCTTCGCCGGCCAGCCTCAGCCGCGGCGGTGAGTGGTAAAACCACCTGCTCCTCAGCTTGCGGGCCGCATCGCCCCTCCACGCCTATGCGGGTTTAAATTATACTGTAGGGGTAGGGCAGACAAGACTACGTGGAGTCGAATTTGCAGCGTTTCATTCGTTTATGTCACGCCGATCCCGCAACACGCTCGCTTCACTCGTTCGCCTTCGCGCGTTATTGGTCACTGTTCTAACCCAAATGATTCACCAACAACAGAGGGAATCTGGCACTCCGCTCCGGTCCCGCCGTAACCTTCTAATCTAACCCATCCGAGTCGGATTGCTTTGAATCGGGTTGTAAACCATAAGGATGGTATCAAAGTATATTTTAAACGATAGGCCTAATGATTTTCGATTAAATAAACGTTATATCCAATAACGTTATACGAAATAAGTTTTAGAGTTATAAATGTTATATCTAAAGAAATTGTATCAACAGTTGGTATAACTCACGTTTATTATATCTTGTGAACGTAATTGAAATGAAAATATACCAAATAACTTTATATGATTCTAGCTGCCGCCCGCGTGAATGTCGAAACTTATCCCTAGGGAACATACTCCCCTCTGTGCCAAATTTCATCAAGATCCGCTCAGCTGTTCTGACGTGAAAGAGTAACAAACATCCATCCATCCTTACAAACTTTCGCGTTTATAATATTAGTAGGATGAGACGCACCTGGTTAATCCAGTCTGAGTACAGACTTACAGCTCGGGGTGCTACGCCGTAGCTTGGGGTGCTACGTCGTAGCTCTGCTATGCCGAAGTCTTTATCATTCGATAACTGCGGCCGGTGTGAGTGGACATTCGCTAGAGCAAACGTGTTCGGGATAAGATGTATAATCCAGTAAGATGCTGGTAGAGATATAACCGTACTCCCGGGATTGTCCTGATAGCCCTGGTATATACCTCTCTACTCTTCTAGCACCTCAGGATATGTTGGCCCCTTGTTGCTACGTCACTTTGTGCTAGCGACCGTTTTCGGGGGCCTATTTATTTAGTGTGCAAGTCACCCCCTGACATTTTAAAGCCGGGAACAATGTCAGTGGTCGGGCAGGGATCAATAGTTCTCCCATAGTAGGTATACGGTAATCAGTCCACTAAACCATCCAAACCCATAGCCTCTCATCTTTTGTTTCCATATTCTGGACTATCTGTCTCTAAACGGGGATTGTCCTTTTTTAATTTGAGATTCGTTTACTCTTGACTCTAGTCTAGGTCTGAGGTTCAGGTGACAGAGACAAAGTCGACGATGGAGTGAGCTTACCCAGAAGAACCTTGGGTATACTTTCATGGTGCATACAGGGATAATCGTCGGCTGGTGCCCCAGTCCATCTGAAATGTCTGACTCTCGTCCGCCTACCAAAGGACCGGGAGGGACCTAATGGGTCCCGAGATTGACAAAGGAAATCAAAATAATAATAATATGTTTATTTGTCAAGTAACAAGACACAATTGTGTTAGTAACAATATTCCTAACCCCTATGTTAGTATTCCTAATCTAATCACTTAACCTAAAACCCTGAATACATATTAATGTCTTGCTCAAACTTAGCTAACTTTCGTTGAATTTGGCTATCTTGATCGGTAATAGTAATCCACTTGGGATTTCTCTCCAATCTACAGAGATGTCCAGCGTTCAGCCCAGCCGGTCGATTCTGTTAACATGTCGAAGTAAAGGCTTGGGTGAAATGATAGCTCACTTCGTGATCACGTGACATCTTGATTATATGAATTGACAGCTCACCTCGTGATCACTTCAAACAAGCCTTTACTTCGACATGTTTACAGTATCGACCGGCTGTTCTTTTATTTCATTAACATTATTGTTTGCTATACATCGGTTACAGATACAGATATTGTACAAAAGTACAAAAACAAGAGAAAAACAGAGAATAACCGTAAAGTTTTGACGGAGCGTCATGATATACAAATGTGGCGTTTAAAATTTTTGAAGAAGATGTCAGAATATCGCAGTCAAGGTCGCCCAATTGTGTACACCGATGAAAGTTATGTCCTTTCAACACACGTGCGAAACAACACCTGGGCACAAAAGAAAGAGAGTACACCATTCTTAAAAAAAATTAGCACAGGCACTCGCTTTATATTAGTGCATGCGGGTACAAAGGATGGATTTATTGAAAATGCTTCATTGATTTATAAAGCCAACTCAACAGCTGGCGATTACCATTCTAATATGAGCTACGATAATTATGTTAAATGGCTAAACGAAAAACTTTTACCCAATTTATCCCCACGCTCTGTCATTGTCTTAGACAATGCTTCATATCACAACACACGGACTGAAAAACTACCGACGTCGGCTACAAAGAAAGCAGACATGCAGCAATGGCTCAGGGATAAGGGTATAGCATTTGAGCAATCTCTCCTTAAATTGGAATTGTACGATATTATAAAAAAACACAAAGATGAACACATAACGTATAAAATTGATGATTTTATTAAGAGCAAGGGTTTTGATGTCATACGTCTTCCCCCCTATCACCCAGAATTAAATGCTATTGAAAATATTTGGGGTATTGTAAAAAATTATATCGCATCAAAGAATATCGAACAAAACATGACGAACATGGAAAGACTGATCTTTGAAAGCTTGGATAGAGTAACCAGTGAAACATGGCAAAAAACCTGTGCTCATGTTGAAAAAATTGAAAAAGAATACTTAAAATACGTCGACCTGGATTTTGAGTTCATAATTAACTTAGGGAACGATTCTGACGAAAGCGAATCAGAAATTGAATTTGATAGTGATTAAGTGCTGATTTTTTTGTTTCTTCTCTGTAATAAATAAAAATATTATTTACTTTCAACTGTTGTTTCTTTCCTCTGCAACTTATCATTCTAATAGCTAAATATTATTTACTTAAATTGTCTATATAATTTATTAAATAAATATATAATGCGTGTCAGATTTCTTTCCTAACGCTACCTATGTTTACACACACTAGCGCGCCTATCACTACACGTCACTACTACAACCAGAGCCAAACGGACTTCGTGAAATAGAATATCTGTACCTACATTTGTTTTTCTCCGCATTTCATTTGTTTTTGTCCGATTATATCAATATAGAATAGGTACGTATCCAGTTTCCTTTGCCAGTCACTTTTCTCCTCATCTTCTATATCCTTAAGTTTTTCTTTCAGTGCAGTTTTTGATTGACAACAAAAGCTCCACTGGTAAACATCGTCAATAACATAATATGTCTTTTTGTTCTTTATTACGACGTTACGGTTCTCTAAATATGCCATTATTGTTGTCTTAGAAGCGTTTGGCGATAAGTCGATTTTTTCACATTTTCAGGGCTTCTTTTTGGTTTTACTAGTTTGGCAAAAACACAACATTGTAGTCAGATTCAGCCTCCTGGTAGTTTACATTGAGAAGACGGACATACCTAGTGCAGATCAGAAACATCGTCAAGAGTAAGGAGTACAAGATACTAAACGTGAAGAAGAGACTTGTTTTAGTGAATGAAGATTCGTAGAAGAAACTTAATACAAAATCTGCTCAACTGAATGGAGCCGAGAGTTAAGTACACATCCCAACTAGAAAACTAGCCACGTGAGACAAGAAACATCATCCACTGATCATCACACCACCTTATAAGTATAGTGGATAAAAGACTTGAATACATCAGCGCGTGCCGAAAAAAATGGCGACTCATTCCTGGAATAAAGGGAACGAAATGGACGGTGGATCCCCGGTGCCCCGATTTACACATTCGGCGAGAAGAAGTTGGAAATCACTCAACTCCAATCCAGTCCCAGTATCAACAAATCAACAACCATTTCAATGGCTGTTTAGTGATTAATCAATGTTGCTAGTTTAAGGAGTTAACAACACTGACAACGTCGTTTCCAGGTCTCTCAGATCTCACCCATTGATTTAAGAAGCTATTATTGCTAACAGAATCAACCGATACGCGGACGCTCGGACGAAACGCCAAGAAACTCATCGATAAGAAAACAGGGTTGAAGATCATCGCCTGCGTTTCGATGAGCCACCAACATCCTCATCGTCAATATCACTGACCCGTATCACAAGTTGCTTACGAAATACGCCGGAATTATTTCATCCGATTTAAAAGCAAGCGATGGCGAGGAATTTAAGGCTTCAGTAGTTTTAATTAGGATACTGGTAAAGAAATTAACAAATTCTTGAGCAACTTTTTGGTTATCGCTAATAAGACCATAAGAACTCTCCAATGTGTAAACAGTATTATGTGTTTTGGTCCTGTTCGTTTCATTATTTATTAGTTTTCAAACCGACTTTATTTTACCCACATTCTCATGAAAGTGGCCATCATTTACAAAAATAATTTTATAGTAAGGCTATAAGCTATACGGGAATAGGAAATTCCTACGGGACGGGAACGGAAAAAAAAGGGATATCCGCGAACGAAATCTCGGGCAAAAGCTAAGGAGTTAACCATCGATTCGAAAAGAAGAAGATCGACTGAAGCCTACGTTTCTGACTAACAACGAGCCATCCACAAGTTTTGAAGGAGAACAGTTGACAGTTATCACAGATACGGCTGCATACCCGAAGACCCGATGAAAGCTTTGCCGCATGATACAACAGCGACACGGTAGCGGGAAACCCAAACCCAAAATGAAGCTCAACGAGTTGACTGGCCTGTTGGTCGAGTGGTTAGCGACCCTGACTGCTAAACCGGAGGTTGTGGGTTCGATTTCCACCCAGGACAAATCTTTGTGTGATGAGCATGATCATTTGTTCTGTGTCTGGGTGTAATTTGTCTATTATATGTATGTATTTAGAAATATATAAGTATGTTTATCAGTTGTCTGGTTGCCATAGCACAGGCTCTGCCTAGTTTGGGATCAGATGACCGTGTGTGAGTTGTCCCAAGATATTATTATTATTATTAGTTGTATGTCATCAGCTGTCAAACGTATAAAAATTAATATTGTGGCAAGGTGCTTACAAAATATGCTCTAATTAAATAGTCACATATTGAAAATTACTGATGGAGGTTATTTTTTAAATATGAAACATTCATTTGTATTTCTTCATTTTGCTAGTCTTGTTCGCTTCGCTCCCGATAGAGCGCTTGTGGTCACGATGAATTGTTTTCACTTGCTGGTGCAGTCGTAGTCCGCCTCACGATCTGTCCATCTGGTTATATTAAATGACGGACTGGTGCATTCATTAACAGGGCCTCCCACCACGGATTGCATTTGATCGGTTTAGCTCTTCAGTAATGTCTCGTGGCCTATTCTTTCTTCTACTTTCTACTCTGCGCTGAACTTACTCTATGAAGTCGTTATTCTGCCACGAGACATGGCCAAAGAAGTTCAGTATTCGAGATTCAGTATTGCTTATAGCCGCTGTTTGATTCCGAATTACAATACTCATTGTATTTTTTTTAAATTTAAACAAGCCGATTCTAATGGATCTTTTAATTTACAATGAAAGTTTTTTCATTAAGTTTTTCAATCCCGGAAACCCGGGATTACTTATTTATTCAGAAAGAAATGTCCATATTATTATTTCACGGGAAGAAGTTAAGGTATATAAGCGCCCGATTATCCGATTACTAATGATCAGTGTCGCGTGAGTTCACAATTTTGTAGCCACTAAATGCAACACCATCAGTTCAGTCGTCGAGGGAGATACACACGGTTAGTTAGTTCCTTGTAGGTGTTAAATACGAGTAACGAGTTCGTTGAACATGTGTTTCATACCAGGCGCACACTTGCACTGGGATGGCAGCTATCCGAAATTTGGTCGTCTTTTCGTACTGGTGATGTTCCTCCCTGTTAAAGTTACCTTTGAAGGAATATATTTTCTAAGGACAATATTGCTGCTAACTTACTTATACATGTTATAAGTACAGCCTCGCAAATATGCTCTTGTGCGTCAATGTGGTTTGGTATGGGACCACAGTAAATTCAATCCACTAAAATATATTACTAAACACAAACATCAAAAACTCACAAAATCAATGCATAATTTTCATAAATAAACTAAAGTTAAAAACATTTAAAAGCTACAATGGCTTCTTTTGTTCCTGTGTAGTTCTCCACTCAGTAGTATTCTGGTTAATGAACAGTCGCAAGTTGACCGGAGTCACGAGTGCTGCTGAGGTGTACCAGCGCGCAAAAGACGACGAGAAATTTTTGGAGCTGATGGCCGAGCTTCAGGAATTGCAAGGGTACCAGAAGTAGAATGAGAAGAAGCCCCTGGATCTGTCTCAAATTCTTTACGATGGATGGTTTCGTATTGATTTTGTATTTCATCATACAAGTATTCTTCAATTTCTGCGTATTCATGTAGGTCTATTTCTGCGATCTCCCGATCGCATTCTCGACGGAAAATCATGTTCACATAGAATGGGTCACTTGGCTGGAAAAATACACAAAGGGATATTATTTTATGGCATGATTTTTAGTACAAAGGCATGATTTTTAGTTACAGCAAATGGTATGATGGCCGAAAGTCGCGGGCCAAAGGTCTGATGCAGAAGGCAATAGGACTCCTCGATACTAATACCCATCATTAGTATCGAAGAGTCCTCACCGCAGAAGACCAGAACTAAACATAACTCTTTCAATTTCGTTTCCCCGATTTAGTCTTTCGGGTTCGTTTTCTCTTTTCGTTAATGTTCTACATAACATTTAGTTGTGATGTGTGGATTTTTTAAAAATAAAGCACTAACTATTTTTTTTGTCGAGGTTCGTTACCCAAAATTCTGGACAAAATGTATTAGGTACCTAGCCACAATGGTGCATACTACTTTTTTTTTTTTCAGGATGGGAAATCATCAAATGACTTCTTCCGCTCTGGGTGGAGCGGAAGGGCGTGTCAGACTCTTACTGACTAAAACCCATCCGTGTTCCTTCTAAAGCCCTTTGCGTTCCAGGGCCGCGGTGACTCTTTCGAACAAATTCCGCAACATGGTGCATTCTACTAAGGATTGTTCCTCGTTCAGCACAACTAAATATCGTTCTTCGTCTCTTAGTATTTCAAAGAATATACTTACTTCGTTGATTCGCTCGGGCGAACCTGATTGGTTGCGTTTGATCCAGCCATGTTTCCAAATAACAATAATTATAACTATCAAGATAACCGCTACGCAAGATAATGATGAAACTATTGCCACGGTATTACTGACATATTCTGTAAACATAAAAAAAATGTTAGGTATTTAGAAATTAAAACCTGTTCGTCAGTAAACGTATCGCCTACTGCTAAACACGGAGCTTCCAATGGACGCACGCGAGGGAGTCACCGGTTTCAACTCGATGACACAAGCTCACGATATTGAAGAGTGATTAGAGGTTAATTGATGTCATTGATCTTAATCAATGTGTGTCTGCCTGAGAAACATATTTTGTTGAAACTTGGCACACAGATATAGGTATCGCTTTTGCCCGCAGCTTCGCCCACGTGAAGAGTATTTAACTCGTAATGGGTTTTAATTTTTTGCGCGGAACCCTAATACTTTTAATAAATTAAAAAAAATTAAAAATAAACAAAATAAGGGCCGCCATATTCTTGTTAGTATTCTGAAATATGTACTAGGTTAAGCGGGTTGATGAATAATTATATTGGATACATTTTTTTTTCTGTGTCAAGTATTCATTACTTTGCATCATCATCATTTGTTTAGCCTTTTCCCAACTATATTGGGATCGGCTTCCAGTCAAACCGATTTCAGCTGGATACCCGTATTTTACGTGGAGCTGCTGCCTACCAGACCTCCACAACCCATTAACTGGGTAACACAGTAGTTCTTTGGAAGACTGGAGTCAAATTTACTGGCTTCTGACAATCCGTAACGACTGCCAAAGATCTACAAATGGCAGCCGGGACCAACGGCTTAACGTGCGTTCCGAGGCACGGAGGAAACTCGGTATGTTAAGATGGACCCGGTATGTCACCCATCCACAGACCAACCTTGGCCCGCCACATTTAGTTTTAGGTCGCCGACAACTGTTTGTAACTGCATTCAAATCAATTTGAGTGTCGCAAAACCTTTTAAATCATTCTCATTTAGCATTGCACCTAATAACATTAAATCAGTCCAAAACAATCTGATATAGTACATTTTTATGCAAGTGGGGAAAGTTTGTCATTGCAGTCGAGGTGGAATAGACGCCCGAGCCGTAGACGAGGCCGTTATGGAACCGAAAAACTGCAATGACAAATGACCACGTGCATCGAACGACGTTTTTTCAACACACTTAGGTACTCAATAGATTATAACGATCATATCCCGGCCCCGCCTATTCAATAGATTATAACGATCATACCAGATTGGTCGCCAGGCAGCCCCCACTGCGAGCCTGTCAATGTCAACCCCTGCGAACTTGCATCAAATCAAATATTATTATTTACAGTTTCACTTACCTGTGGGGTTAGGAGACATCGGTTCTTCGAGCAGGTATGTTAGCATAGTCTTATTAATAACAAATCGTGATATGTGCAATTCTTTCCCATCTTTAGTTGATTCGTAGACGTAGTAAAGACAACACAGTATAGATCCTTTGTCCGCCATTTTGAATTTTCTTCTAATTTTTTGTGTTTTGTTAAATATGTGTATTTTCTTTATTTTTGTATTTATAAGGGCTACAAATGAATCTGTAAAATATGTTAATTTATATAATTTTGTAGTTGTATGTTTACTTTTACTAGGGACTATTTAATAACATAGTAAACACATATGTCACCGGAAAATTGCAAACGCCGTAAAATTGTAAAATATCGGGTGAAATTGTAAACTATTTTTTCGTAATAAGACACGGATATATTGGAAACTATTGAACAAAACTATATACAAAACGATTTTTTCATAATAAGTATATCGAGAAATTATAATCTAATAAAGATTAATTTATTGCAATCTTACGGAATCTGCAATTTTCTGGTGACATATACATGCTAAAATTATAAACGAAGCGGGATAAAGTGGCGAGGGGATAAACATGAGTTTATCCCATCGCCATTTTCATCGAAAAATTCGTCCACATCGCACAACGGGAAAAGTGCCCAAAAACAGAGAGTCGGCCAACTGCTAGCTGATTTTGCTAGCGTTGCAAATAATAATAATATAATATCTTGGGACAACTCACACACGGTCATCTGATCCCAAACTGCCTGTGCCAAAGAGCTTGTGCTATGGCAACCAGACAACTGATAAACATACTTATATATTTCTAAATACATACATATTATAGACAAATTACACCCAGACACAGAACAAATGATCATGCTCATCACACAAAGATTTGTCCTGAGTGGGAATCGAACCCACAACCTCCGGTTTAGCAGTCAGGGTCACTAACCACTTGACCAACAGGCCAGTCATTTCGGAGCTTTTACCTTATACTTGACACTGACGCTTCTGTGCTGCTACCTATAGTTCCTGCACGCTCCCTATATTGTCATCCTGGTAAACGGTACTGTACTTACATTTTGATCGAGCCCTATATTCTTCACAGCTAAACTGGACTTCTGTTGTTTCAGAATACGTCTGTTCTCGAACAATATGATCTTTAACTGAAACAAATAAAAGAAAATCGTGCTCATAAATTGTGATGGAAGCTTCACCGCATTAAAAATTCGGTTCACCCTTGTTTGATAGAACAACGTTTGATATAATATTACTAAATCGAACAACGTTTAAGAAAATCATCACTTTGTATAATGTCGTTTGACAGAATTTTCAGTTCATCGAATATTTATTTGCTATAACAACATTTGCGCTAATGATCAAAAGGTATAATGTTCATTTGATGTAATGTTCAGATGGTATAACCATGTATTTAACATTTAACCAAACCTTAAAATATTCTATGCATGGTCGAGGGTGGGCTTGGTCGACGGAGCCCTGAGGCTCCTACTTCTGGGTGGTTTATAAAAAAATAACCACGAAGGGGATGGATTCGCTCGCTTCGCTCGCTCACACGACCCCGCCATCCCCTTCTAACCTAACCTATCCGAGTCGGGGTGCCCTAAAGTCCAGATTGCATCCAGTTTCTCCTGGTAACAATAGTTGAGGGTGGCAGGTGTATAGGGTATAAAGAATAAAATTAGTGCATTTGAAAATTCGGCGAAATGAAATTAGTTCAAATAAATAATTAAGCTGAATAAAAATTTACCAATGAATTATTCGGTCAAATGAATAATTCTTCGAAATGACTTTATTGCAACTAAAATTCGATTTAGTAATATTATATCAAACGTTGTTCTATCAAACAAGGGTGAACCTAAAAATTCTACGTACATTTGGTCGACACCGGTCATTTTAAGGTTCCGTAGCTAAATGGTAATAAAGGAACCGTCCGTCGTGAAATTTCAGAAAAATACTGGTAATGAATAGATACTGAACTTAAAGCAACATTAAAGAGTAAAAGTTATACCTAATAAATTACAATATTTTTGTAACCATTGGATATTAAAGGTGCACATCGACTGCGTAGGAATCAGGATGTAGCATCGGCAAATTGATTCATGACCAATTCAACCGAAAATTCGTTTAAAAATGTGAACACACTAGACATATTTTTCCCTAAAAATATCCTAATAATATAATAAAATAAACCCACTCTATACCGAGGTGCAAAATGGATAAATGGTCACCAAACCTTGTTTTCCTGAAATATAATTTTACTTCTGTTACTTGGATTTGGAATTTGAATGCAAGAGCGAGCTAAGCGAGCTCGGGACTTGGGGCACCCTGACTCGGACAGGTTAGGTTAGGTTAGAAGGGGCTTCACAGGTGGGGAGCCGCATACGGCGCCTCGGCCTGGAGGTGGCCCTCAACAAGTCGGAGGCCATAGTTTTTCATGGCCGATCGCACATAGTGGTCGGGGGGGGGGGGCGTATCGCGTCGGCCGTCGAGTCCACCATGAAGTTTCTGGATTGGTGCTCGACAGCCGGTGGGATTTCGGCCCCCACTTCCGGTGGCTAGTGCCCAAGATTTTGGGCGCAGCGGGGGCGCTGTCAACGCTGCTTCCCAATCTGGGGGACCCGAGCACCGCCTGTCGTGCGATCGATGGCCCTGTATGGGGCCCCGATCTGGGCGGCTGACCTGACGGCCAGCACCATCTCTCTTCTGCGGAAGCCGCAGAGGGTGCCGGCCGTCAGAGTCATCAGGGGTTATCGCACGATCTCCTACGAGGCGGCTTGTGCACTGGCCGGATCTCCGCCCTGGGACCTGGTGGCGAAAGTGCTCGCGTCACTGCACCGGTGGCGTGTGGACGCGCGGGCGCGCGGCGAGCGACTGATGCAGCGTCACTTTCAGCTGCATCGGTCGCAGCTGCGCGAGGTCCTAGTGGCGGAATGGCGGGACAGGTTTTAAAGCCCTTCCGCCGGCCTCATTACTATCCAGGCCATCCGGCCAGTGCTCGACCTCTGGCTCGGGAGAAGGCACGGCTCCCTGTCGTTTCGTGCGACGCAGGTCCTCTCGGGGCATGGCTGCTTCGGGAGGTTCTTGTGCATAGGCAGGGAGCCAGACGCTCGGTGTCGCCACTGCGTCGACTGTCGGAAGGACACGGCGCGGCATACACCGGCAGAGTGTGCCACTTGGGAGGAGCCAAACCGTGCCCTCATCTCTGTGGTAGGCAGAGACCTCTCGCTGCCGGCCGTGGTACGTTCTTTGGTCGGCGGCGAGGAGTCGTGGGACGTGGTGGTCTCCTTCTGCGAGATAGTTATCGCGCAGAAGGAGGTTGCAGAAAGGGAGAGGGAGATCTCGACCGCTCTCCCGGCCCCCTAACTGGGTCCAGGGGCGGCGGGCTTGGGGATGTCCGTCGCCGTGCCGGCGCGTGGTGTTTCCGTGCGCCCCTCTTTGACGTAGCGGAGGGAGTCAAATACCTCATTCCCCCCGCTGACGCAAGGTGGCCCGCAAAGGCGGGCCGGCACCAGCCGGGGATTACGGAAGTCGCATTTGTTCCCGTGATCCCCGGCGTAGGTGGGAGATGGAACACCGGGGTGGTTTTAGTCAGTAAGAGTCTGACAGACCCCTCCGCCCGCCCCAGGGCGGAGGACATCCATGAGTATTTCCCCCCGACATAAAAAAAAAGGTTAGAAGGGGCTATCCCCTTCTAACGTGGTTGTTTTTTTTAACCATAGAGTCGACTTCGCCTTTTGGTAAGCATTTATCCATTCTGGCATGTATTTCGAGTAGTGAAGGTAACACAGTAGTGTTACTACTGTATTATCTTATTGTTTTACTTTACCTTATTGTTGTAACACTTACCAACATCTTCCGCTATTAGGATTATTTTGTCCGTTTTACGCTCTCAAGGTCGTTGGCGCCTGTTGTTGCCTTAAGTAGGAAAAGTAAAACAATGAGGTAACGCTACTGTGTTACCGTATTGTTTTACTTTACCTTATTGTTGTAACACTCACCAACATCTTCCGCTGTTAGGATTATTTTTTCCGACCGGTGTAGTTTCGGCGACGCGAAATGTACTGAAGTGTTATTATCAAATAATTCTAATTTAAAAATCAACTTTGTGTTCATCGCGGAGGTATTCAAAGGAGCGCCGATTATGGAACCTGTAAATAATTTTTTTTTAGCCAATTGTATGGCACGGTTCGGTTTTCGAGGTTAAGCAGCGCTTACCGAGGTCGGTCCGTGGATAGGTGACCATCTTAACATACCAAAACTCGTCCTTGCTTCGGAAAGCACGGAAAGCACAGTAGTGCAAGCAGCTGAGTACCAGTGTTTTACAACCCAGTTACTGTGTAACACGAAATCCCTTGGCAAGCCAAGTGTCAGATTTCTTGGCTTCAGAATACCCAAAACGACTTTCAATGATTTAGAGATTGACGAATGAAAAGAAGCTTTATTTATTATCATTTATTTGGATCTCCAACAAAGGATACACAGAAGAGCTCGCCAATGACATCCGCAACATTTGTTTTGATGCCGTCTATAGCACCACTTCTTCAGAACCACTTCTAGCCTTAAAAAGGAACACCAAAACTTTCTCTGGTTCACGTAGACGCAGGCCGATTAAGCCCTGGATTACCCAAGGCTTACTTAAATGTATGCGCCATAGAGACAATTTGTATAAAAAGCTTAAAACAGACCCGTCAAATGAAGTCGTCGTGGTGACCTACAGACGGTACCGTAATTTTTGTAAAAATCTGCTACGAAAAGCAAAAAGGGATTATGAGAGAATGCAATTTGAAAAAGCAGGTAGAAATTCTAAGCAGCTATGGCGTGCTATCAAAAGTGTCACAAACATGGGTCAACAGAAGTCTCCAGCTCATGATATAGCGAATAGTCACGATAGGACACTATAAATATTATTGTACCTCCACTGACATATGTTTGCAATCTGTGCCTCGATTCTGTTGTCTTTCCTGACTGGTTTAAGAAGGCTATTCTTCACCCTAATTTTAAGTCTGGCGACCGTGACCGTGTTGAAAACTATAGGCCTATATCAGTTCTGCCCGCGATGTCCAAGGTACTGGAAAAAATAATAAATGCGAGGCTAGTTGCATACCTAGAGGCACGCAATGTTCTGTCGGTTAACCAATTTGGCTTTCGAAAAAATCTATCGACTGCTAATGCTGTTCACAAATTGGTTAATCATATAGCTCAGGAACTTGACAACAGCAAGAAATGTGTTGCATTGTTCCTGGACCTCGCGAAGGCATTCGACACGATCTCGATTCCCATCTTACTATCTAAGCTCGAATACCTGGGAATACGGGGCGCCCAGCTGTCCCTGTTTCGGTGCTATCTAACAAATAGAACACAGAGCGCCAAAATTGGATCCTACTCCAGCTCAAATTTAAATATAGCTTTCGGTGTGCCACAGGGCAGTTTACTTGGCCCCAGTCTATTTTTAATCTACATGAATGATCTGTGTAGCCTCAGTCTAGAAAGCGGCACAATATTTTCGTATGCAGACGATACAGCACTTGTGTTTGCCTCGGACAGCTGGGAAGATGTATATCGCCTTGCTCAGAAGGGTTTCGATACGGTCAGCGAATGGCTTAAGAGCAACTTGCTTACCCTGAACGTATCGAAAACAAAAATAATATTTTTTTCGATTCGAAATACCAATGTGTCTGGTATAAGATCACTAAACGTTACCGCCCAGTCGACACCGTCTTTTGATTGCAGCGTCGGCACTTGCACCCATGTTCGCTGTGACATTGAACGTGTCACCTCGATAAAGTATCTTGGCATCGTCATTGACTGCAACCTTACATTTAAAGAGTACATAACACATTTATCAAATAGGGTGCGCAAACTAATGTACATCTTTAAACAACTACGCAGTTCTGCAGATGCTGGTGTCATGAAAATGACTTAACAGGCACTGTGTCACTCAATTTTAGTTTATTGCATCTCGTCCTGGGGCGGTGCAGCCAAATTTAATTTTATCCGGATCGAGCGAGCGCAGAGAGCGGTCCTTAAAGTATGCTGTTCCAAGCCAAGACTTTATCCCACCGTTAAACTCTACGAATATTGTCAAGTCCTCACGGTTAGGCAATTGTTTGTTCGGGCCACAGCCATTAAACAACACGCCATTTCCAACTATTCCCAGCAAATAAAGCGCTGTAATCATATAGTTGCTCTAAATACGCCTCTTAAAACTTCCTTTAATCCCAGATTCTTTATTTTCCTTGGTCCGTATCTTTACAATAAATAAAACCGAATTCTTTCCCTGCACCCATTGAACAAACATAATTTTAAAGTCACTTTACAAGCCTGGCTACAAGGCCAAACATATACTGCCACAGAAGCTCTCTTTGACGTATTCGTCTAGTTATTTCATGCACTAATACACACCACAACAAATATACACTGTCACACACACATCATCACAAACACATACCTTCACAAACTTTACACTCATAAAAACCTCCCAAATATAGGTACTTACTTTTAATTATTTTTAGGTACTTACTTATAATTCTAAAATGAATGTAATCTGTTATTAACTCACTAATTGCTTGAAACTGCTACTTGCTGTGATATCAGATGTATATCAAATGCAAGCTATCAAATGCGTTTATCTATGACCGGGTGGGGACCTGGTGACCTGGTGGTGTATTACAGGCGTTACTACCTACCACAGGCACCAGCGATCCACAACCAAAAAATACTAGCTTTTGCTCGTGTGTAAATTCTGTTTGTATTTTTTGGCTTCTGGTGAGAAATAAACAATTTTTATTATTATAGAACAACATAAGTCACAGTGATATAAGTGGTTAATTTATAGAAAGACCACAGCACATGCACATATAACTAGGTTTACAAAAGAATATTACATACACAGAATTAAATTAAAAATATTGATTGCAAGGTTCCAGGGCATACATACATACATACATACAAGTGAAGTTAAATAAAAGCTTTTAATAAATAGGGTAAAATAATTCCATTAAATTAATCTAAAAAAAACGTTAAATAAGTTTAAATTATTCCAATATATTAAATTAAGATTATCCTAGTAAATAAAATAAAATTCCTTCGCTGAAATTCATTATTGTGTCATGTCAAATTTAAAATGAAAATTTAACTGAGATGGTAATAAAGTTAAGTTACAGGTATAAAAAATTAAAAAGTAAGTACATACTTCGTTACTTCGCTGCGGCTAATAAAGGTCTTTATGCCAATGGACACATTCAGCGATAACGGAGGCAACCTTGTGACTGCCGCGAAAGAAATAGGAGCGTTCATAAAAGATCACCACGAGCCCCTGTCTGATTTTGCAAGTCAGCAATCAATTACATTTAAATTTATTCCGGCTTACACTCCTCATTTCGGTGGCATATGGGAAGCCGGGGTTAAATCGGCAAAGTATTGAGATAAGACGTGTTATTGGCGATAGCCACTTCACCTTTAGAGATATTTCAAGTTTTTTTACACAAGTGGAGGCGATTCTCAATAGCCGTCTCTTGTGTCCACTCTCATCCAGTCCTAACGACCTCCTTCCTCTCTGGTAATACTTGAACGCTTCCCAGGGCACTTCATCATTCGGAGGCCGTTAACCGCTCTGCCAGCACCTAACCTTGTAGAAGTCAAGGAAAGTCAGCTGCGACGGTATCAGCGCCTAGAGAAGACACAGCATCATTTTTGGAAAAGGTGGCAAAAAGAATACCTGCGAATTGCAACAAAGGACAAAATGGCGAACAGATACGTCAAAGCTGGATGTTGGAGATATGGTACTCCTAGCAGATGACAACGCGCCCCCTCTCGCATGAAAACTGGGACGCGTTCTTTGCCTTATATCTGGATCTGATGGGATTTATAGCAATACTAATGTAGTAGGCAATGCCCGCCTCCTTAATTTGGCACTTAATTATGTCACTGAGTTGCAGTATAGTGCTGACTATGTTTTTCGAGCGGTTTACTTCAAAATCAATGTTGGTGGACCTGTTGTATTGCTCCATTAGGTTTATGCGCTTATTAAGGACTTGCAAACTCTTGTAGCTTGATATTGTCTTTTTAAAACACTTGTAATTTAGAAGAGTTTTGCTCCAGAGTAACATTTTTTTCCTCGTACTTCTCTTTGAAGAAGTGTAATGAGGTTCGAAAGCCCGAAATCAAATCGTTGATTTGTTTTAACTGAGCCGACACTACTTCTTTGAGCACATTTGTTATTTCCTGTCTTATTATCTCTCTGAAAGAGTTCTTTAATTCTATGACCGTGTCGTCTTCCATCGCACTTACAGGTGAGCTCTGGTGGCGTTTATTACGATTTGTAACGTTGCGATAGTTGTATCTATCGGTGTGAACGGACTTTGGAGTCATCAGGTGAGTTTGTGGGACTATCGGTACGGGTTAATCTAACTGGTGTATCGACATTGTTGGTTTTAGGTAGCTTGCTTACACAGACTTGGCACTTCCAGATTGCTTTGTCCGCGACCTTCATTACTTCAAATCTCTTGACGGTAACATTGGAACAAAGTACTAGATCATATCGCAAGTTACAAGTAGAACGTGCTCATACAACCGGTTGTTCTTACTTGTCATGTTGCACAAAGGTTTTTTGAAATCGTATGGAATAGGTACAAAAATTAACTCGGCTGGCAAGAATCGAAACTGAGACCACGAGCGCAGGCGCGGATTTCGATGCGTGAGCCGCTAAGCCACTTGTACATTAGAATTAGTGGTGAATTTTGCGTTATTTTGTTAATGCAGTTATTTTTAAATAATAAAGACGTTGGGATTTTTGAGTCAACCGAATGACATTTCACAAATTTTTGCATAGATTTTTTAAGTGTTTTTTCACTATTCCGATTGTTTTGCGCAGAAATTTGCTGTGATCGTACATTAACTGTTTGATAGTTTATAAAGCACTTTTGACTGTTACTCTCACTGTAAATATGGCCAATTACTGCGGAATATTTCTGTTACAAGTTTTGAGTTTTACACACAATTAGGGCACTTGTTTATGTCTTGCATAACACCTTCACTTGTTTATTGTCTTTGTAGCTTCACTTTGATGGTAGAAGTATGTAAATGTTTACTTTAATTTATTTTCAATCAATTAATGAATACGAAGCAGCCTAAACGTAGGTGTTCACCTAGTGGCGCCATCTGACGGAGCTTAACGTGTTTTACGAGACTGGGAGGAAACTCGGTATGTTACGAAGTTCACATTATCCTTAACCTTAACCTTGTAGATCGACCCGTGCGGCTCTTATGTTTCAGCCACGAGCTCCTGCTACTGCATATGATACAAAAAGAAAGTTTTTCAACTAGCAAGACGACTGCCTTTCGTCTAAGATTCACACTTACTTAAATCGAGCTGAATGTTCTGTAGAAGACTCCTCTTGCACGTAAAACGACACCTAACTGCGTCACATGGCATGTCATTATATCGGTTATATTTGTCTATTTGCACACAGTCCTCATTGTTATAATTATCCGGCTGATTTGTCCCCCATATTTTGTGTACCTCAGAGATTGACCTACCTAGAATTAGAAACTTAATTAATAGGTAAGTTATAAACATGGAAGAATATTTTAACGTCTCATTAGTCATTTCATTATAATAGTCTAAGAAATCATCGTCAAAGCTTAAATTTGGCCATAGTTATAGAACCAAAGTCTGGCTTCCAACTATTGTTATGACATATGACAAAAATGGCCATCGACCCAAGCTTCAAAATGGGATCATGCCGTTTTGCCGAAAAGATTTTGACAAAATTTCATTACCCAAACAAATTTTAGCAACCTTTTTATATACCATTGCAATATTTCGAATGATTTTAGTACGCATATTTTTATTTGGTCAAAGTTTTACTTGGCAAAATATTACCAAGTATAATGTCATTATGGCATTTGGTCTTTAATCAAATGATTTATTACAGCAAACAATCTTCAGACAATAAACTATTTAGATTAGGTTATGTAATTTCTTCTTTAAACAAAATGGGTAGGTTAGCTTAGGTTAAAATCGTGACCTCCTACGCCAGAAACGACTTGCATTAATAGAAAAAAGAGATTGTTTTTAGTTGGTTACCCGGAACTGAACTATTTAGATTAGGATAATTACTTATTTAAAAAAAAAAACTTGTTCCAACTGAACTATTTGACTAAATAAAAAATGTTAAAAGTACTAGTTGGTAAACAAGTTATAGTTTAAACGTTCATTTCCCAAACATTAGGTTTGCGTCACAATTTTTTGTGAATAGATTTTTTGCTAAGTAATAATTTGGCAAATGAAATTATGCGAAAAAATTTTTGGGAAGTGAAAATTTGTCAAATTCCTTTCGGTCAAACAAGGGAGACCCCTTCAAAATACCTACTAACTAATCTATTCCACACATTTTCTTACTGACAAAATTAGTTGATCTGGGGGCTCTGGGATCTTGGACCATACGTACCTATTCACACTGACAGCTTTTATTTCATTCTCCAATCTTTGTACCTTTTTCCCATTTATTCGAGATCGGCGCAAATTATAACGAAAATTATACACGTACCGTCAACGGTCACAAAAATCCCTTCAGTTATTGAGTCTGATATGCCGACCCACATGTAGCGTTCAGAAGTAGGGTTCCAGAAAGTTATTACAGCTTTAGCCTCATCGCCGTTTTCTGGGTAGAACAAAGTGGCTCCTTCCTGAGCACACGCCTCCTTGGCATCATTCCAAGTCTTTGGTTTCGTGTGAATTTTGTAGAAACTGTCTACTGCTTCTAAATATGTGTAGTCCTTCTGGAAACTCGCTTTATTTCTCGGTTCATCTACGAAATGGAAAATAGTCCTGGCATAATTATTTGTATAATGGTATAGAAAGTCATGTGGGTAGTATTATGATTGTACCACATAACGCCGCGACCTGCTGTAGTCCGGGAAAAGACCAAGGGTGAGTTTTTTGATCCGTAGGTACTTAGCTCAGCCAATGGCTAAAAACTTTTGGACAAAACTCTTTGAAAATTACTTTAATTTCGTAAGTCGATGTTAAAAACGAATGTGTTTTTTTATTTGGAAGTCGGTTGTATTTTTTTGTCAAAATATTTTGATTATACCACACCACTATAAGTAAAGTCACATGAAAGCAAAATACGGAATTTCGTTTACTTGGATGACATATTTTTTCCAGCTATTTTGATTTAAAACCAAACTACTGAACTGATTTTGAAGAAATTTCAATGGAGACGAGATTTAAAATCGGTTAATAAATTACGGTGTTATGAGATAGAAAACATAAAAAGAAAAAAATACAATCGAATTGAGAACCTCCTCCTTTTTTTGAAATCGGTTAAGAATGTGGTACAACAATCGTAAAAATGCGTTTTCCGATCTTGATAATATTGTTGTTGTTGTTGTTACCTATTTATTAAGTATTAGTTTAAAAGTAATAGTTGTTTATTTGACTATGATAAGTAGTTGAGAACTTATGAGGGAACAGATGAACATATGTACAAAGCGATTGGGACATATTTATCACTACCGGTCAAAATCATAACCCTCCTTTTGCTTCGCCGAAGTCGGGTAAAAGTAATGTTCAATTTTAAATTAATTTATTAACCATAAGTATTGCTGATATTTAGGATTTAAGTTTGAAAGTTCGCATTGACCAAGTCGCCAATGAATAAAATATCATAGTGCAAAAAGAGCTTGTAAACGCCATTTTTCTATATTCCTCGGAATTAGCTTCCAATTTCAGTATAAGGGTCTACTGAAAATGGAAAGTAATTCCGAGGCTAGGTGGAAATAAGTGCCTTTAACTTACTAGTTATTAACAATACCTACACTTTAAAACACCAGTGTCGTAGGTTTGATATATGTACGATTTAATTTTTTTCTCTTTTCCGGGTTGAAACGTACAAATATATTCTTTTGCTTTAACGTAACAATTGAAGGTATCTGAAAAAAAAACGAAAAGTACAGATTTTATTGCTCTTTCTTTTATTGTGTTTGTAGAAATCGATCTTCTAGGTTAAGCAACGGTTGCCGAGATCGGTTTGTGGATGAGTGACCAGTGCCTCGGAAATTACGTTATGCTAATTTTCAACACATTTGTTAAAACATTTACGAAGCCAGTTTACATTGTTCGAAATTTAAAAATTAAGCACCATACAATGGAACGTGCGGTAAAATAGGTAGGTACTCTCATCTAGGTATCTATTTTACCGCACTCTTCATTTTTGTGCCGTGCGTATCCTTTACGGTTTTTTTTTATTTCCATAAAAAAAGGAATTTCACCAAGGAGTTTCACATTACTAGAATAAATAAGTACAATGATCGAACCTCCTTGGAAACGCTTTTGCTCAATACGTTTTTCTCACTCTAATACTAAAGAGAAAATGAGACGAAATATGTAGTTCTAATTTTCACCACGCGCACGTAGCACCATTTGCAATTTCGCGCTATTTTCATACGGAACGTCAAAGATTGTTGCGACACAACAAACAAAAAGTTTGTTTTATTACCTTTTGTACTGTTTTCACGCAAATGTGTTGAAAAATTTTGTATGACACACGTGCGGAAATTGGTTTTTACAAACTCGTGACTATGGTAAGCTTAAACTTACCGCACTATTACCATAAATAACTATTACATGAAAGGTTAAATCAAGCCGAGAACTAATATTTAAATAGTATCTACTGCGTACAAACACATGATTAGTACATTTTTAATGACTTTCATTGTTTTCACATGAAGACTTTACCTCCAAATATCTCTATTCGCGCGCTGCGATTTTGTAAAAAAAACAAAATGGCTTTACAAAAATGTTCTAACCTTTCGCCTTTTTTGTCTTTTTTTGGGATTAGTAAAACTATAGGATGGAAAGAAAATTGTGGCTCACGCACAAACTGTAACCGTGAATTCAGTACATGACTTTGGGTCTCCCAGTCAGTACCTAGTTAAATTATACGACGGCTGTCTTTGGTGCTCGTGCACTTTCCCACAGAAATACAAAAAAAAAGCACACGTTGACACGTATGAAATGAACTGCTTTGTTAACGTATAAGCAAAGCAATACGAATAAACATTGAAAAACAAAATTTGACATTTAACAAAAACATTGGCTTTGATGTTATTGAAAAGGATATATTGTTTACCTTGACATTGATTTTTAAAATCCATTTCAACTGCACATGGCTTTGGCACAAGACAAGAACCGGAATCTGAAATTAAAAATATTTTATTTTGATTGATATGATATTGTGGAAGCTGTAGAATAGAATAGATTAGAAATACACTTTTTACTGCACCATTACAAATTACATTAGGAGCTTATAAAATACAAATAGTAGATATGGTGTAACATATCAATTGGCGGTCTTATCCGGGTCTGAAAGCGATCTTCGGCGGGTTCCGTACCTACCTCAAAAGGATAAATCGAAACCGTCTGTTGGTCTATCACTACCCTTTTTCTCAGGAACGCGTAGAGGTATCATGTTGAAATTAATATCAAATACGTAAGTCTATGGCTCTTGGAGCCCTAAAAAATCAAGCTTCTAAGTAAACGCAATAAAAAACAGATATTTATGCATAATTTTTGCGACAAATTTTGATGATCGCAAGTAAATCAAAACCCGGGGTACTTCCTGTTTACCTAGAATCAAGAAAGTTGGCAATAAGTTAGGTCTTACGGTAAAGGAGAGAGTAGTTTTTTTTTTTTATTTGTAGTGTTATCAGTATTAGTTACCTAGGTATTTATTTTTGTCAGAGTAATGCGAGAGCTTTCGTAGTTTATACACTTCAGTAACTCCCGTAATATATACCTGTACCTACCTACGGAGCCCTCGGTGCGCGATTCGAACTTGTCCGGTTTTTTTATAATAGTGTACCTAAAACCTCCTTTAATATTCAGCTTTCTGGGCTTTTTTGCAAACCTACCTACTTTTTTCTGTGTATGTTGACCGGACTATACACAGTTGAAGCAAACATTTCTATTAATAGGTACTATTGCTTACCATCATATTTCCAATCGGTATACCAATAATAAGTGTATCCTTCGTGGTAGTGAATGCTTTGGCTTGCGGATCGTCCTTCAGCTACTCGTGATGTTTGACACAAACCGTCTGCGGTTTGCAACTCTACGTCAACTAATATGTTATTTTGTTCTCTTAAACTTCTCCGGAAACTAATTGTAACATCTTTGTTCTTTATTTCAGCTTGAACTTTCTTTCTCCCTGGCGTAGGGTCTAGATCTAAGTAAAGTAATTTTATACTTATTTATTAAAACTGTTGATGCTGCGAGTGTGAGTTAGATATTAGATAAGAAGTAAATGTATTTAAATGAGGAATAGAAAGAAGTATGGAAAGCTACAACAATTAAGAGCATCACCAATGTAGCAGATGTCAAAGTAAAAACACGTATCTTGAAATGGAAATGGACTGGTCATGTCAAGTCAGGCATCATGAGATCAACAATAGGAAAGTGGACCAAAAAAGTAATAGAATGGTACCCGCGGGACGGAAAAAGACGTAGAGGAAGGCAGAAAAAATGATGTGAAGACGATCTGCCCAAAGGTTGGAGAAGCACAGCAATGGACAGGCAAATGTGGAGGGAACTTGAGGAGGCCTATGTCACAAGACAGCCTGACCTGGTAACTGATATCTATTGAATGTTAAGTTATAAACATGCAGGAAAAATAGAAATAAGTATAGTTAGTATACTTATTTCTATTTATATATATATGAACTACAAAAGGCATCTCAAAATCCAAAAAAATATGGGACACCATAAGAACTATTACAAACTCTCAAAAAACGAAGAATCCTTCCAACCAACTCTGAACTCACTCCTACTCTCCCGAACAGTCTTGTAATAAGGTAAACGAATTCTTTGTCAATATTGGAAAAAAACTTGCAGAACAAATTCAGGATATTCAAAACCACGAACCCCCCACTTATAGCTCTAAGTCCAACAAGTCTTTTGTCTTAGAAAAAACAGATCCTGATGAAGTCATAACTACCATTAACCAGCTAAGGATTAACGCGGCCACTGGATGGGATGGCATATCTCCAACCATTCTTAGAAGATATGCCCGAACCCTTGCACCTATACTATGCCACATTTTTAACCTTTGCTTTGAATCGGCTACATTCCCTACTTCTTTTAAAAAGGCAATAATACATCCTATCTTTAAGGGTGGCGACGGGCGTTTGCCAAATAACTACCGTCCAATAGCAGTTCTTAGTGCCTTGTCTAAAGTGCTTGAACGCCTCATAAATAAACGGCTAGTGCACTATCTAGAACATTTCCAGCTGCTGTCACCCCATCAGTTTGGCTTTCGCAAGAACAAATCCACTTGTGACGCTGTCCATATGTTAGTCAACAATATAGTGGATAAGTTAAATGCAAACAATAAAGTCTTAACTATATTTCTGGATCTTGCGAAGGCTTTTGACACCGTTCCCGTCTCCGCTCTTCTACTCAAACTTGAAGGTATGGGTGTGAGAGGGGCTCCACTTGATCTCTTTAAGAGTTACCTCACCAACCGCTCTCAATTAGTGGCTATAGAGAATCACAAAAGCGATGAACTACCCATTCAGTATGGCGTGCCTCAAGGAAGCATTTTGGGACCCTCACTGTTTATTGCTGCAATCTCCGAATCCCAAATGCCACAATTGTTTCTTTTACGGACGATACTGCCATCACCTTCACCGCAAACTCATGGTTAGAACTCCAAGCAACGGCGCAAGACGGCTTTAATTCTGCCTTGCAGTGGCTTACATCTCACACTCTGACTCTCAATGCCAATAAAACTAACTTCATTACTTTTTCAATCACCAACAACTCGCAACCAAAAACCTCAATCTGTCTACAAGCCCATTCCTGTCCCACACAATCACAACTTCATTGTCAATGTCCTACTTTAACCTCAGTGGAACAAGTTAAATATCTTGGTATATTTCTAGATAAAAACCTTAATTTCGGATCACACATCAACACTCTTACTGGTCGCTTACGTAAGTTAATTTATATCTTTAAAACACTGCGGCATGTAGCCAATCCCTTAATTATCCGAAATGTATACTTTGCTCTCTGCCAGTCAATCCTCATTTATTGTATCTCTTGCTGGGGTGGTGCTGCAAAAACCATACTTATGCCGCTGGAGATCGCTCACAGAGCTATTCTAAAAGTAGCTACATTCAGACCTATTCTTTTCCCAACTACCGAACTATATAGATCCTGCAATTTACTTAATGTGAGACAACAATTTATCCTACAATTATTATTATTACAACACAAAAGAACACCTGTTAAACAAATTTCCAAACGCCGAAAAGACCTCATCTGCACAATCCCACCGGCACGTACAGTTTTTATTAAAAAATTTGCTTTATACCTTGGGCCTTCACTTTACAATAAAATTAATGCAAGAATTCCAATTTACGGTTTAAAATATCTTATTTGCAAAAATACTGCTCGCTCCTACTTACTTAACCTAAACTACAACGAAACGGAAGAATTCCTGAAAAATTGATTTAAACACATTCATGCATCACACACAACATAAAAATAATAAAAACCTAACACACATCACACTATTTACAAAAACTCAACACATATTAACACTGAACATGTTCTTTATTTTTTACTTTGTTTATTTTTTTCGTTTATTTTTTGTATAAAACAGCAAAAGATTCTAATACCATTGGTTTTTTACGCTGGTTGCTGTTTATCACATTTTATTTCCCTTTGCAAATTTGAAACATTCTGACTTGCACGTACTGGGTATAAGTAAACCACTTTGTTATCACAGGGGATCGGAACTGTTTTTTCTAAACACAGGTTACCTCGTAACCTATCTAGAAGAACAGTACTGCACCCACTAACTAGATTTAGAAAAAAAATTATACCTGTGTAACTCAACCGTGCAATGTAATCTAGTCCTAAGTTAATCAATAAATTTATTATTATTATTATATTACGAACTATGCGAAGGTCAGAGTAAATAAAGGCTATTTTATTTATTTTATTTTCAAAGTATTTTAATTAAATTCTTATTCAAGGCAAACACGCTGAGTTATGTTCAGCTTATTTAGTATTTGCCTATCAATATCGCAACACTTATTTTAATTAATTAATTTTGTTTTTCAACACATTCACTCGAGAAATTGAATGAAATATTATAAAAATCACTGAAAAATGGCTCGCGAATTTTTTTCGTTCGCCGACGCTGGTTTTCGGGGGTTTTACGGCGACCAGCCTGGTGTGATAAATACAATTAATTGAATAGGCGGAGGCTGACCAGCGCACTTCTCCTTAAAGTGAGAAATACACTTCGCCTGTTTTCGAGTCAGTGTTGAAAAATACATATGTAAATGAACTGTTAAAAAAAAAGTAATTGTCCTTCATTGTGTTCGCATTACGCTGCAGGTCGTGAGGCTCCCGCGAACTCTTGGAAGTCGCTAGACCTACTTTGAATAGAAGTTTTGCGACGTGATGTTTCAGGCATACCTGCCGTACCTGACCGTACCTGCTCAAATGTAGCTCGTGAATTAAAATCCTCGCGACCAATTATACTCTACGAATACTATCTAGCCTCAAGAGTAGGTTAAATTAAGAAACTTACCTTTTTGATGAAAATATTTTTTAGTAGAGTAAATAACATAGACCGCGGTCACACTCGGTGGTATATTCTTGAGTGTTATTTCCATTAGCAAGAAATCTTTCGAGTCATATCTAAAGTTGAATGGACCAACATAAGTTGCTTTAACTTCACCTGGAACAAGTTATTGACAAAATGTATTAAAAAAGATATCATTCATAGTTTAAAATATCAAGAAAAGCGAGTTCTTGTTCTCAAAGGCTGACGTGGTAAATGTCCGGATATGTGCCCTCGAACTAAATAGAAATGATCTAGTGAGAGTGAATCAGCTCAGACATTACTGACCAAGTGGATATCGAAAGGGAACGGAGGCCGCCGACAGTTCGATGTAACATGTCGGCTAGCAGGTTAGCACGTCGCAGTAGGTAAGGGAGTCAAAATTTTAAAGCGTGAGTGTTTTAGGCGTTACACGCTCATGTAAGCGTTACTAAATTCCAAAATTCATGAATGTCGAGTGACTGATGGTGAGCGATGGAATTCAACCAAAGACATTAAATTTATACTACCAAAATCTTATCGTATCTTTAAATCTCTTTGAATTCAACCGACATTAGACGCTCATTCTGACTGATCGTAAGTCATATCCAAGATTTTAAAGAAAATCGGTACCTACACGTGTTCACGTCTGTTATATGGTAGGTAATACAGGTCTTCTACTATAGAGGAATAAAGCTTATGTCACATAGTATGAAAGCATGGGAAAAAGTTATTAAAAGGCGGCTGAGAGAAGAGAGTGAAATCTCAAAGAACCAGTTCGGTTTTATGCCTGGTCGGGGAACAACGGATGCCATTTTCGCTATCCGTCAGCTGTGCGAAATATACAGAGCTGTGCATAAAAACTTGCACATGGTATTCGTTGACCCCGAAAAGGCATATGACCGGGTGCCTCGTGAGGTTTTGTGGTGGGCCCTTAAGGAGAAACGTGTGCCTGGGAAGTATGTGCTATTGATCCGAGCGATGTACAGTCGATGCAGTACCCAAGTTCGGTCTGTAGTGGGCACCACTGACAGCTTCGGTGTGGCAGTCGGTTTGCACCAAGGGTCGGCCCTTAGCCCTTACCTCTTCCTGATGATAATGGACGCTCTGACGTCGGACATTCAGGAAGAGGCTCCCTGGTGCATGCTGTTTGCTGACGACATTGTGCTAGTTGCCGAAAGCAGCCTAGAGGTCCAGAGCAGATTGGAGACGTGGTGGCAAAGACTGGAGAGTGTTGGCCTGAAATTGAGCAGAACAAAAACAGAATACCTGTTCTGCGATTTCGGCGGTCTCTCCAGTCCTATACCTGTAGCTCTCATCGGAACGCCTATACCGATCTGCTCCGACTTTCGGTACCTCGGGTCGCTTGTCCAGGGGGACGGCGATATAGACCGAGACGTAACGCACCGGATCAACGCAGGATGGATGAAATGGCGACAGGTCACTGGAACAACTTGCGACCCACGGATGCCCCTCAAGTTAAAGGGGAAAATCTATAAGTCCGTGATAAGACCTGTCGTACTGTATGGATCAGAATGTTGGGCTGTTCAAAAGACGGATGAGAAAATATTGCATGTAGCGGAGATGTTGAGATGGATGTGTGGAGTATCGAGAATGGATAAAGTGAGGAATGAGTTCATTAGAGGTAGCTTAAAAGTGGCGCCAATAACGGAAAGATTGAAAGGGAACCGCTTATCTTGGTATGGTCATGTGAAGAGGAGGGATGAAATGCACGTAACTAAAAGAGTTATGAATATAAGTGTGGATGGATGGACAGGGAGAGGGAGGCCAAAGAAAAGATGGATGGATTGTATTAGGAGTGATATGAAAGATAAGGGAGTTAGTGATAGCGTGACGGTTGACAGGACAGAATGGAAGAAAAAAACGTGTTGCGCCGACCCCAAGTAACATGGGATAAGGGCAGGAAGATGATGATGACAGGTCTTCATAAAAGACGAGCCTGTATTGGAGTGGCGATGATGAGCGAAATAAGACTAAAAATAAAGCGTTGGGTGGTAATTGGCTATAATAGGATTTTTATAGCCGTATTGGATTATATACGGGATTCGAAAGAGGACAAGAACTTTACTATTACACGTTTACTCATAAGCCGTGACTGATGGTTGCATGATGGAAAAATCTAAATATCCAGTTTTTTATTAATCATGTCATGCTACCATTAGTCACTGTATTAGACGATAGGTTATCCGTCAGTCACAATCTTGATTGCGGTTAAACTGACCGCAAAACCTATCGTGTAATGTCGTCTCTTACGTACTCATGCAGCCTGTGGCCCACTATACTCTGCGATCTATCAGCGCCCTACGGGTCCAATATAATAGCGGGTTCAGGATGTTGATGGGGCTGCCTCGTTTCTGCAGAGCATTAGCTATGTTCGCATAAGCACACATCGATGGCTTCCACGCCATCGTCGGACAGAAATCTGCCTCTACTCTGCAAAATACGGGAGAGCTTAATATCCATCCTGTAGACCGCGAAGAGGTACGATTCTGCTTTGTTAGCTGATGTTGTTCGAAGACGCATTTTGAGCAACATCGTTGTATCAAAATAGACGGTAAGTGTATAGAAGTATGCGGGACAGAGAGTTAAGCCCCGCAAACCTCCATAGAAAAGGGAGGATCCTGCGACCGGACGGTTGTTGTGTCCGGTGGGCAACTGCCCGATAGTTGATATTCGGACTGTTATATGTTCAAATCGCAAGGAGAACTTTACTTGCACGATGCAGGATTTTGTTGAGGTAGTTTGCAGCTGGCGGGATAGATAGCGCTGCGGTTCTTTTTGTTGCGATGTAGATTTTGCTACGTTGGGGTTTTGTGGCGGCATTGATACCGCTACAAGTGTACTAACATTCCCGTATGCATGTTGCTTATCCTGAATATCCCAATAAAATATTTTTTTTAAGAGATCTTAATCTGCTCCATGTCGGTCTGACCGATTTTTGTCAAAATTACATAGGTTCTCAAAAGAAAGGGAGGGCGAGGTCTGATAGGCAGTCGCTCCTTGTTATTACGGGTCTCACCTGCATCCAGTTACACTGGAAGCCGACCCCAACATAGTTGGTTAAACGCTTTGCTTGAATTGATAACTTACCGTAAACATCGGAAGCATTAGAAACATGAACCATCACAACGGCCAAAATATAAACGACGCAAAAAGTAATGAAATTCATTGTCAGAAAAATATCTCCAAAAAAATTATGTAAAGCGCATTCTAAATCACTTTTTATTCTTTTTCACACAATTATAACGATTTTCAACACTTCATTCGATCAAGAGCAGTGACATTTGAAAGTGAAACATTCATGGGGAAATTAACTCAAATACTCGATGACTAAGCGGCTATCTACCATTAATTAGTATATTATTTTCCTTCTCAGTCCTTTTCCTTCTTGTGTAGTTGTTGTAATTTGGTTGTGAATCATAATTCAGTAAATACTATGGCAATGCCTAATAAGAAATTGTTGTGTACTACTTACTTACCATTAATTGCGCTTTGTTATAGACTACTTAAAAACTTTTTTACAAAAAAATACAACCGACTTCCAAATAAAAAACACTACAAAGTTATTTAGTTAGTTAGTTTTAGTTATTTTATACTTTGTAGTGTTGTATGTTTTTTTTTTCACTTTTTAGTGATGATACCCTATAACTAAATTGACATTATTCCCATGATGAGTGGTGTTATTGGGAAATGGAATAAACTCGGGAGCCAATGATACACACAATTCAACACTCAGGTGGATATAATAGGTTATGCGAGACACATAACACGTGCGCCCCCGGCTATTGCAGATGAATGACAGCTTCGCGCTGCGCTTGCGCATACTCTACATGCCTTCTTTATTTTAATTGATTTGAAATGCTTCAAAATAACAGTTAAGATTTTAATTTTACAACTTAAACCAATAATATGGCGGGTAACTAAGCAGATGTTTTAAATATTATTACTTATTACAGATTTCCCACAAAATTTAACAAACCATCTTGGATTATTATTAATTTTAAATCAGTGTAACAATCACAAAAACAGCTAATAACAGTATCTACACAACAATATAATTAAAAAATATCAATCAACAAAGAATTTACGCTAGTTCATCATTTCTTCCTGAATCATTATTATTACTGTCTTTATTAATCACAGTCCAAGAATCATTTATTTTCTTGAAATGAATTCCGTTTCGGCGATATTCCTTCCCGGTTTCATCATTCAGAACACTAACATCGCCACCACTCCTGTCTGTTGCTGTATGCGTAGTGGGATTGAAACTAGAGGTCAACTTATTATCTTTAATTAATTTTCTCTTCAATACTTTTTCCCCTATTACCAAGTTGCTATCTGTAGCTTTCCTTTTCAGATCCGCATACTCTTTCCCTTTTTCTAATCTCGGAAAGACTCTCACTTCTTCATCTACTTATTGTATGCTCCATTTATACTCCATGTCTGATGCTGCCGGGATCTTGTCTCTAAATTGTCTTTTATAAAAAAAATCCGAGGGAGATTTGCCTGTAATAGAGTGAGGAGTAATAGTTAGTATAGAGTAGTTTTCGTCATTAAATAACTGAAAATGTCCTCTTTCCAGTCCCTATTCCCAGCGTTTCAGCGTCAAACGTTTTTAAAACTTCTCGATTTTGCCTCTCAACTTCTCCATTAATTTGAGGCCAATACGGGACTGTATTATATAAAGTGATTCCACATTCCTTACAATAGTTCTGGAAAGCCTCGCTAGTAGTAAACTGATTCCCATTATCACACGTCAAAGATGCTGGGTAAGCTAATCTGGAAAAAAAATCTTTCAAGACCTTTAATCGTATCAAGAGAAGTGATACTGCGCATTACTTTAATTTCGTTATATCTATTATAGTAATCGACAAGAATCAATAGGTAGTTGCGACTAGGAAGGGGCCGCAAGAAGTCCATCGCTACGTCAACCCAAGGTTCAGCAGGAAGTGCTCGTCTCTTCATCGGATACGGGGAAGTAGGGTTAGATACAAGTGTACAACCTCAACAAGCTTTTACTAGACGTTCAGCATCTTTGTCAGTCCTAGGCCACCGCACCTTTATTTTAAGACGAGCCTTCATCGCTATAATGCCTGAATGGCCTTCATGAGCCGCCTCCAGTACTCGTTGACGCAGATTATGGGGTATTACTAGCCTAGTTCCCCGAAGAAGAATATTTCTATTAAAACAGAGTTAATTTTGTATGATTTTAAAATTGTTAGTAGAATTGTGGCAGTCATTATTAAAAATGACATTTTTTACTTTAAAATTTCCTTGTCCCCAGCAGAATTTCCATCAATTTCGTTCTATGGAACCGCGATTGGCCTACTGTAACTTACAATTTCGTTAATAAAATGTTCATAGTAAATGATTCTGATGAGGACGTTCTGCAAAATTTGGAAATTGTGTCAGCTATGTTGGATGTACCTGGACGGTAGATGACTCTGTACTTGTAAGCCTGTGACCTAAGTACCCACCGTTCTATTCTGGCACATGGTTTAGAAGTTCGTCCAAAAATGGTTTCCAGTGGTTTGTGATCGCTTATTAATTCAAAATCTTTGACAAACAGGTAAATTTTAAAGACCACTGCTCAAACGACCGCCAAGGCTTCTTTTTTTTTGGCAATATCTCTTTTCGCAATCGGTGAGTCTTAAAACACTGCGCCTAACCCCACAGGGGAGACATCAGCGATAACCTGGGTTTTATCAGAAGGATAATAATAGCCTAAAGTCCGAATAATGGATAAGCTTTTCTTAAGAGCTTCAAATGCCTAATCCTGCTTGGGTTTCCAGAATTTCTGAATATTTGCTTACTTTCCAAGGCCTAACCGTAACAGTTCCCGCAAAGGATCAGTAAGGGTAGCTAAATTGGTAATCCCATTTACTTACAAAATTAACCAATCCCAGAACCCTAGAACTTTGAATTTCTTCAGTAGTTCTAGGTATTCTACTAGTTTTAATTGCTGTCAAATATTTTTCAAGCGGTCTTTTTCGACTGGCAGAAAGTTCGTAACCGAGAAATTAAATTTTTGGGTTTTATAAATGCATTTGTTTTGATTTAGTGGAACGCTATTTTCCTTCAGAACCCGTAACATCTTACAAATCCTTTGGTCATGTTCTTTTTCTGTGGCGCCGTGTACAATAAAAAGTTGAATGTCCCTTCGCAGGCTAACAACATCTTTAAATTCCAAACATTAATCTTTTATATATACACAGCATACAGCCCTTTACTGGTACCTACTGAATGTAGTAATGACTAGTCTGTTTTCTTTACTTAATAATCCGTCGTCTCCCTCTTATCTAACTTCACAAATTCAGCTCATTTGTTCTGCCCACAGTAAAAATCTTCGCTCTACCAATAACCGCCTTCTACGATGTCCCTCTCACCGCTCTGGGTTTATCCGCTCCTCTTTCTTTGTTCAAGCGATTTTCCTCTGGAATGCGCTCCCTCTGAGCATCAGGACGGCAACAAGTCGGTTGTCCTTTAAGGTGAAGGCACGTGAGCACATTCGCAAGAAGTTGGTAGAATCATCACAGCGTTAATTTGTTGGATTCGTTTTTTCTTAATAACTTTATTTATGTGTATGTATGTATCTATGTATTTATTGTTTCGGGAGGTACCTGTTTCGGATTAAGCGGGAGGACACGCCCGGGTGTCAACACTGTGAGGATCGCCCGGAGGACACGGTGGAGCATACGGTGGAGGTCTGCTCTGCTTGGGCGGAGCACCGCCGTGTCCTCATCGAGGCGATCGGCGGCGGCTACCTCTCGCGTCCGGCCTTGGTTGAATCCATGGTCCGGAGCGAAGAGGCTTGGGAAGCGGTCACCTCCTTCTGCGAAGCAGTAATGCTAGCGAAGGAGGAGGCTGGCCGCGCGAGGGAAAGGCAAGGCCTTCGCCCCAATCGCCGCAACAGGAGAAGACGCCCCGGGCGTCGGGAGTCGCAGGGCGATCCCCGGCCACCGTAGGCGCGGGCCTGCGGACGGCGAGCATTGGGTGGCTCGCTGTCCGATCACCACCAGGCCCGGGTCGATGGCGCGTTGTGTTTCACGCGCGCCTCAAAGAGATGTCAGCAAAGAGGACGGGGTCCGCTAGGGCCAGAGCCTGCCAGGGTTGCGGAATTTGTTCGAAAGAGTCACCGCGGCCCTGGAAAGCAAAGGGTTTTAGAAGGAACACGGATGGGTTTTAGTCAGTAAGAGTCTGACACGCCCTTCCGCTCAACCCAGAGCGGAAGAAGTCATTTGATGATTTCCCATCCTTAAAAAAAAAAAACTATGTATTTATAAATGTTTTTTTATTTTTTTTTCTTCTCTCTATTTTTAGTTTTTCTTTAAGTTGCACCTGCCATGTTGTCGCTGCACCACCCTAAGGTCGACTGGTAGAAAATGCCTAAGGCATTAAGTCCGCCTTTGTACAGTGTTTTTACTAGTGCATAAAGTTTTAATAAATAAATAGATAATGTACCTACAATCTTCATGAATTTCGAGTTGATGAAAAGCATTTTTATGTCAAGTTTAGAAAAGTATTTAGCTTGACGAAAATTGATATGATATGATTGATTCGTTAGCTCTCCTCATATCTAGTCAGATAGGTACCTCTTTTTGTCCTTCTTTAAGAACGGGAACTATTGGAGATACCCAGGGTGAGGGTTCTTTTAGTTCCTCGATGATATCCGCTTTAATTTTCTAGCAACTTTTTCTTCTAGAGGAATGGGAACTCGTCTGTATGGTTGGATTATTATTGATTGGACAGTTGCTTATATTTGATTCTGGACAGTCACTCCTTTGAACTTTGGAAACGTTTTCTCTAATGATGTTTCATTGCTTACTGCATTAATTTGAAGTCGAATAGCAGTCTCCTTGCCTAATAAATCGCGTGTATTATTTCTGATGACATACACAGTGCATAGAGACATATTACCAATGACTGAAATGTTTGCTTTAAAGAAGCTTATAATATCCTAAGGTTTTTACTGCCGTAGGAAATAAGTGTCTTATTAGGTTTGCGTATCTGGTTAATAACTTCCACGGTATTATCTTTTAGGTATTGCCATGTTCTGTCAGTAATAATGTTGCGCTTACTTCCTGAATCTATCAACATATCAACGGGAACTGCCCAATATTGCAATATAGTTTCGTCCTCATCCAGGTGGAAAATATACTTTATTCGGGCTTACTTATCTGTCTTTTCCTCTCCTACTTCATCGGTTTTACCTCATTTTCTTCCAGGTTGAAAATGTAGTCAATTTCAGATTTATCTATGTTCTTCTTTATTTCTAGTTTTGGTTCTTTATTTCGACGAAAAATACAAATTTCAAACAACAGGACAGAAACTTGTCCTACAGTGTTCCCGGAAATGACCGATGAAACCACACTTCGAACATCGTTTGTCTTTTGCTGGACATTTTATGTCCTGTGATAAATGGGTGGAGCTTCCACATATACTACAATTTGTGTTCGATGAATGTTGTCGGAAAGGTTTGTTATATTTGTCTTGTTATCGATTTTATTTATGTTTGTTTCATTAAAAGTGTTCGCATTGTTTGTTAACTTCTTATGCATTTGCTTTGCGTATGTGCTTTACTTTCAAGTTCTGTAAATGTGAGGACCATGGACCGTTATGTTAATAGATAGTTTCCTTGTTTGAAATGCAATAGCAACACCAGTTGAGGGTGTGTCATGCATACATTGATCTCATATATAGAAGCGACAAGGTTAATGTAACCAGGATTTTTATAAACATAAAATGATTTAAAAGAGTGTCCGTGGTTCTTCTCCATAGAGATCTACGCTTTGGAACGTGCAAATAGCTTCATGTTTTTGACGGACTGACTTTGACAATTCAAAAGTACCTGATAATGGTTTATTTGAAATGAATGCTTTGACTTTGACTTTGATATGATTTTGTTTAGAGTAACTGCGTCTCCGCATTCTAAAATTGTTTTCCTCAATTCGACTAATCGACACTTCAGTGATTTGGTCGATAATATGTTCGTCTTTATTATTAAATTGACATTTTCCGGCTTGATTTCTCAACCTCAATGAAGATCGTTCAAATGGTTCTCCTTCCTCCTGTTTCATGAGTCGGAAAAGATACCTTTCGTGAATCCGACATTGTTTCGGACTAAAATAACTGTCTAATTTCTTTTGAGCTATTGTATAGACATAGTAGATTATAGTGAACTTCTTGAAGTGCCATTTCCCCGACATGGTGACGAGTAGCTCGTTTCTTTATAGATGTGTCGATGTTGGCAGCCAACTAAATTTTTTTTAGTGCCCTTTTTCATTCCTCCAAGCGAGTGCCGATAGATCACCTTCACAATCAAAATGGTCTAAGTTCGGAAGTGTGGATAACGCATGAGTCATTTTGGTACAGCCAGCAATAAAATATTGACTCTTATTATAAGTGGCTTTTTATTGAAAATCAGTAACAGTTATTTAACTGCCCTATTGTACTGTTGCAAGTACCTACTCATTGCGTGGACTTAATTTTATTTTAGTAATTAGGTATGTCAGTTAAAACATAGATGGTCCCTAAAAACGTTTTTAATGAATCTACGTGGCCTTTTGTTATTTACTCATTGCGTGGCTTTTAAGTGAACCTCTATTATATATGTATAACCATGATTCTCTCAATAGAAATTGTGCAAGTACCTATTAGATAAGTACCTAATTTCAATATTGTGATGTAATTGTCGTTTTTAATGTAATCAGAGTAACCATGACTTTAATATATGTTTAATACCTTGCGCAAACCCAATTGAATAATTATTCAAAATGTGAATTTTAAAATTAAAACCGTAAATAAGTATAACATGTAAAAAGCAAATTTTTAAAATGTGGGAAGGTATAATATTTTAAAGTGTTGTAAATAGGCTACTTGACTGTGATAAAACTAGTATTAAAAGTTTTAGAAAGAAAATGTATCTTCAGTACTAGTAGCGCCATCTTGTATAAACTAGGTGTACTAATATTGAAATAAATAATATATTTTCCGATTCAATTTTTAACCGACTTCCAAAAAGGAGAAGGTTCTCAATACAGTGTCAAAAAAAAATTTGAATGATACGTATCTATTTCTCATTATGTCGATCATAACTAATACATTATTTTAATTGAACTCTTTGTAGGTAACCTTCCGTTGGGTTGCATACGTGCACAATACATTGTTTTGTAATATCAATAGTTTCCGTTTGCGTGGCCTTATTTTCTTTCTATTAGATACAATGCATGGCCATTAACTCGAGACCAAATCCTTGCTGTCAAAATCACAATTTGGTTTTAGAACTGGAATCTCGACCAATGATGCGGCTCACGAATTGATCGATCATGTTGTTAATAAACTAGACCACAAAAAAAAAGTGATAGCGATATTCTTGGATTTAGCTAAAGCTTTTGACGCAGTCTCTGTTCCACTCCTACTAACTAAGCTACAAAGTATGGGGATTCGTGATACACAGCTCAAACTATTTGGGGATTACCTTGCTGACAGGCAACAGAGAGTTAGAATTGGAGAATTCACTAGTGATGACTTGCCTGTTTGCTACGGTGTTCCTCAGGGTAGTGTAGTTGGGCCCACACTTTTCCTCACCTTCATCAATGACCTGTGTGATCTGCTACTACAAAATGGCAAAATTGTCACATTTGCGGATGACACTGCGTTGATCTTCCATGGCGACAGTTGGGATGAGGTTTACAGCCTCGCTCAATCTGGGTTCAATACTGTAACTTCTTGGCTCAATAACAACGGCCTTACTCTCAATGCCAGCAAAACTAAATTTGTACCATTCTCTATTAAACACATCTCATCCGCAGTTCACGAAAATTATTACATCAAAGCCCATTACTGTTCATCTGCCCACTCCTGTTCCTGCAGTCGATTAGAAATAGCTTTTAGTATAAAGTACCTGGGAGTCATAATTGATAGTACTCTTAGCTTCAAACCCCACCTGGACCTACTATCTTCCAGAACTCGAAAACTAATTTTCATTTTTAAAAATTTAAGCCGTGTTGCAGATAAAAATGTCATTAAAATGGTTTACATGGCCCTGTGCCAATCCATTCTAACCTATCGTATTACTGTGTGGGGTGGCACTTGTAAAACTAACTTAATTCCGAAACTGCGATTCCCGATCTTGGGTGTTTTAAAGCCCTCGCCTACGGCTCGGGCTTCAAACGACACCCTCGACGGTAATCGGTCACTTTCTCCTCTCGGTGAACAATGTACTATTATACTACACCTGCTTGGAAAGTACCTTGATACTTTATCAAATTTACGGTAGAAAGTACGTCATTGCATATCGAACAAATATGCGGGGAGAAAACGCATCTGAGCGGGAGAGAAAAGTGTATGAAAATCCATTTCTTACGTGGTTTTTCTTTTTTAATTTTGGGTAAGACTATGCGCCGGTAACCTAAATATCAAAAGCCAAAAAGTTTTTACAGTGAGTTTTTATCTCCAAGTTCGCAAAATGACACTGGCCACTAGCTGTGTGTTGGATGGTGTCGGGCTGGCAGTGCGACCCTGCGGCGGCAGGATAAACAATTTGAAAAAAGAACATGTGAAAATTGCAGACGCCATTGGCGCCATTTCCAATTTGTGTGTTGTTTGAGGATTCAGTTTTAACTGCAACAATTTCAATATAAATTTCAATTAGTAAAGATTTCGTTTTTTATTTTCCTTCTAGGTGTAGTATAAAGCACTATGTATCACTCGAGAGAAACTGCGATTCCCGATCTTGGGTGTTTTAAAGCCCTCGCCTACGGCTCGGGCTTCAAACGACACCCTCGACGGTAATCGGTCACTTTCTCCTCTCGGTGAACAATGTACTATTATACTACACCTGCTTGGAAAGTACCTTGATACTTTATCAAATTTACGGTAGAAAGTACGTCATTGCATATCGAACAAATATGCGGGGAGAAAACGCATCTGAGCGGGAGAGAAAAGTGTATGAAAATCCATTTCTTACGTGGTTTTTCTTTTTTAATTTTGGGTAAGACTATGCGCCGGTAACCTAAATATCAAAAGCCAAAAAGTTTTTACAGTGAGTTTTTATCTCCAAGTTCGCAAAATGACACTGGCCACTAGCTGTGTGTTGGATGGTGTCGGGCTGGCAGTGCGACCCTGCGGCGGCAGGATAAACAATTTGAAAAAAGAACATGTGAAAATTGCAGACGCCATTGGCGCCATTTCCAATTTGTGTGTTGTTTGAGGATTCAGTTTTAACTGCAACAATTTCAATATAAATTTCAATTAGTAAAGATTTCGTTTTTATTTTCCTTGTAGGTGTAGTATAAAGCACTATGTATCACTCGAGAGAAACTGCGATTCCCGATCTTGGGTGTTTTAAAGCCCTCGCCTACGGCTCGGGCTTCAAACGACACCCTCGACGGTAATCGGTCACTTTCTCCTCTCGGTGAACAATGTACTATTTCAAACCTACGGCATTGAAATGCCGTGGATTCGTAAATGGAGGTGTGATAAGAAAACACGATCGGACAGAATAAGAAAATACACAAAAACCAGGAACAATGGAATAAACAGAAACAAAAGTGGCTTTCATATACAATAAGAAATTTTCCAAATCGACCGTTAGTTCCAGAAATGAATGAGTTCAAATAAACAAACCAACTCTTGAGCTTTATTTCATTAGCAAAGAGATTTATTTTTCCCGTTCCCGTATAGCCTATGGCCTTCCTCATGAATATGGATATCACATACAAAAATAATTTTCCAAAGCTGACTGGAAGTTCCGGAGATTAGCGCGTTCAAAAAAACAAACCCTCAGCTTTATTATATTATAAGTATATAAGTATAGCTTGTGCCCGCGACTTCGTACGCGCATATCTCGTTTTTCCTGTTCCCGTAGGAATTTCTCATTCCCGACTACCACATGAGGAAGGCTATAATCTATAGCCTTCCTCATCTGGTAGTTCCAGAGATTAGCGCGTTTAAACAAGCGAACAAACTCTTCAGCTTTTTTATATATTTAGACGTGCGCTCGATACTTAGGTACAAACAAGATTTAAATAATCAACTGTCACCTACGAGTGTCCTAATGAGTAGGTAATGTTGTAATGGACATGTGATGAGGGGATCAGACAAAGTAGTATTCCATCAACAATAACGACCATTGTCACAATCATTGTTTCGTCAAACGTCTGACGTGTATGACTACCGAAGTAGATCTTGGTCAACTTCACTTTGGGCTGTGAGACCCAGAAACGAATGTTGTGAAGAAGTCAGGAGTTTAAACATGAAATGTAGTTAAAAGAAACGTCGCTGTGATCGGAAAGAGGGAGTACTGAGATGATGGCTGTTTAAGATGTAGATATAGAAGGAGGAGGTATGCTGTGTAGACCTCAAATCCATTGTGTTGCTGTGTGCGGATTCCACATCCTTTGCTCAGTTACCTTCTAGAGCGGGGATGGGCATACTACGGCAAACGGGCTTACCTACTTCACGTTAGCACGATTGCGCGCGCGCGAAGGGTTTTAATCCTGACAAAAATAATATGGTTGCGGGTAGAAATAATATGGTTAAAGGAATAAATGTAGAAAATACTATGTTTTGGTTAGCGAAGCAACAAAAAGCGATTTTTCTCTTATAATGCTATGCTTAACTCCATTCAAGTTGTCATTATATATTAAGACTTGAGTAGGTACGTTGCTATCATCTGTATACTGAAGAGAATGTTGAAAAAAAAATACTAATAGCCCCGGGCTTGTAAGTTGTAAGTTTGTCCGCGCCTGTTCGGAGTTTGTCCGTAACTTCGAGATACATTCATTTAAGACAACGGAAATGCACTTTTAAGGTCGTAGCAAATTAGCAACATATCAACTCGGAAAGGGATCGTCACCGTATCACCATAATTGCCGTATTATCCCGAGGCGATTACGTTACGATTACGATTAGTGTGCGTTGCAGCAGGGAGTTTCATATTCGATTGATTGATTAAAAAAATACTGCACGACTCGCGTTGATACGGTGACGATCCTTCCTACCTTTATCAATAAAACAGACAGTTCTATTAAACTATTTACTTTCTGCATTTGTATCTACTGGTTTTAACACTCCAATTATTTTAGCGTAAATCGCTCCTTCATTACAACTTGGTAGTTGACTGTCTCCGTGCACCAAGCTGAGGTCTGCATATACAAGTTCAGTAGCTGAGGCCTGGAAACATTAAAATATTTCAGAGCTTAAATACTGTCTTGGTCTTCATTTTCCTGAATCATTTTTTTTATGTATGCATTAAATAGATGACTAAGACTCGTTCAGACAACGTCTTGAGAACAAGCTCGATAGGTTTAAGAAACATTGCAGTGTATTTTGTCCTCCAGCTCCATGGTACCATAATTTATGGCCATTTCATGAAGTGGCCGAAAATTTCATGAAATGGTTCTATTTCTTGAAATGGTCTCAGCGAAAACTGACAATATCGTTCTAACGTCAACGTTTAATGATATTTCAATCCACGTTTGGCCATATCATGAAATAGGTTTAAAGAATTTATTCTCATAAGAACAATTACAGTTCACTTAAAATGAGATACAAATAATTAAGATAAGTATTTTAGATGTTCGCATCTGGTGCGTTGATGACGTCATCGATTACAGATATGTTTTCTTAATTTAGATTTAAATATATTAATACTTTCACATTTCTTTATTTCTTCGGGTAAATCATTGAACAGTCGTGCTCCTTCAGACAGTATTGTTTTTTTGCCGTAGTTAGTTCGTGCTCGTGCAGTCATTAGTTGAAACCTGTTTTTGCTTCTAGTATTGTATGTTATTGTCTTTTTACGTATTTGAATGTTTGATTGTATGGAGTTCGTGGTGATTTTTTTTATAAGAATGCAGGTGTAGTATGTGTAAAGTTGCTTGAGATTTAGAAGGTTTGTTTTTTCGTAAAGTTTTTTTGTTGGGTATAGATAGTGATAATGAAATAGTATTTTGATAATTTTATTTTGTATTCTTTGTAGTGAGTTTAGATTTGTTTTAGTGGCTGATCCCCATAGTTCGATTAGGTATTCCAAATTAGATTTTACTAGCGAGTTATATATAATTTGTCGTACTTTCTTTGGTATACAGTTTCTAATATTTCGTAATGCTCCTAATAGTGACGTTAATTTTGTTTTGATATGGTCTATGTGTAGTTTCCACGTAAGTTTGTCATCTACCCACAACCCTAGGTATTTTTCGTGACTGGATCGTTTGATTACTTCTCCGTCAATCGTAAGAGGTGAGAAATCGGGTAGCTGTTTATTTTTTGCGGAGAAGATCATAAATGATGTTTTTGACGTGTTAATAGTTAGCAGGTTATATTTTAGCCATTCGTTAAGTAGGTCAAGATCTTTCTGAGTAGAATACCTACCTGACTACATCATGTAATGACAATTTTAAATGTACCTAACTAACTTAGGCGGTCGTAGCGGCGCGGCGGCGTGGCGGCGCCGGCGGTAGGTCGACCCGGTCGACGGAGCCCCGCTCTACGGGGCTCCTAATTCTGGATGGTTTAAAAAACCACGAAGGGGATTGCGGGGTTTGAAAGACACCGCCATCCCCTTCTAACCTAACCTGTCCGAGTCGGGGTGGGTACCCGAAGTCCCGAGCTCGCTTCGCTCGCTCTTGCACATTATTGCTTCATAATGTTACTATTTTACGATATGATCACTAATGTTTGACCATATTATGAAATAGCCGTGTGTAGCTGTTGATATCATCAAACGCTGAGTTATCATTGATCTTCATGATGTGGGCAGCGGATATTTTGCATTTCATGAAATGATCGGGTAATTCATGAAGTGATCAATTCTATGATCTGGCTCCGACATATACATATCTAATGTGAAATTTAATGTTTCAAATGGATTCGACCGCTAAGTCGAAGGAATTTGGATTCAAAGATGTTCTTACACATAATTAGTGTTTGTAAGACACCGTAAAATGTATCCGAGCAATTTGTGGAGCTCACTTTTTAGACAGCTGTAAGCCACTATTTGAAAAACTTTAAATTCGACCTTTGCCATGTCTATAGGTATACTGCATGTCGATTATTATTTACAATCATCTACCAAATAATTTTCAAGCCTACCGCTGATAATGTTTGAAAAAATACTTTTTGAAATTATTATAATTTAAAAGATATTACATTACACCTTTAAGGATTATTTACAAGTCAATAGAGTCAGCAATTTATACTAATTTAAATTAATTAATTGACATCGATTATTGTGAATACATTTGCACGTCATGTTATGGCAGGATATTATGTTAAAACAAATTTAATGTAACACCAAATTCTAGCAAATAAAATATTTTGATTGATTTGATTGATTGATTGTAAAAAGAACAGTCTTGAACCAAAACCAGCTGGGGCAAAAGTAATGTCATGCTGTCAATGCGCCAAGATAATAAGAAGTCCATGTTTTAGTCTGACAACAATTCAAATGGCGTACAGCGAGTACAAACGCATCATATCAATAGGCTTGTAGCCGCATCTACAGCGCCATATACTAACTAAACGACTGACGTAGCGACATCTATACCGACACGTATAGACAAGAGCTGACGTCACACAAATCCTACATCGCGATATCAAAGTTTTCCGATCGATTTAAACATATACAACATTTCAAATATCAAACATTGGGCAGTTGCCCACCAGATACAATACCCGGTCGGAGGATCGTCCCATTTCAACGGAGGTTTTCGGGAATTTAAACCCTGCTCCGCATACCTCAATAGGCCGACATTGGATTGATCTACAAATCAAGTATTTTTGTAAAATCAAATCTAAGTTACTATAAAACTGCTGTAAAAAGCTATTATCGAAAATTAAGGGATAAAAAAAGGCTAGAGGTACAAATACCTTATGGGAAAACGGCACTATTAAATAAAAGTATTTTATGCATGACATCATTAATCCTACTACTATTATAAAGGCGAAAGTTTGTAAGTATGGATGTATGTATGGATGTTTGTTACTCTTTCACGTAAAAACTACTGAATGGATTTTGATGAAATTTGGCACAGAGGTAGATTATAGTCTGGAATAACACATAGGATACTTTTTATCCCGGGAATATGTTCCCTTAGGATAGTTTTCGACAATCACGCGGGCGGAGCCGCGGGCGGCAACTAGTCTATAATAAATTGCCTGATGACATTAAACAATTACCAATCCACCAGTTTAAAAAGAAACTACATTAATTATTAATAGACAGATGTTATTATGATGTCAAAGATTACTTGTGTGACAAAAATATTGTGTTCCAATGACAAGAAAGGAAAAATAAGTAAACTAATAGTGTGAATTGTAGTTGAAACATTTAAATTGCTTGTGTCTTTCCAATTTTTAATATTTATGTAAGAATAATTTGCAATGTGTAATAATGAATTATGATTATGACTTATATGACTTGAAATTGAATTTGTATGTATCTATAATTTGGAATATTTTAATAATGTATCGAGACTAATATGACAAATTGTGTTTTAAATTCAGATTTCTTTTTTATTATTGTATGCCTTAACGGCGGGACATAGCTGACCTTATTTTAATTATTTAAGACCTGTATTTATGATGCATACCTATAGTCCACAATAAAGAGGATTTTGATTTGATTTTGATTGATTGATTAATTATATTGGCACCACCACAAAATAAACTTTTTTCAATCAGCCAGTTTACAATATGACATTACTTGTGTAAACGTGTCACAAATACTGTGCCTTTAATACCAGGCGTTTTATAATTTTTTTACTTGTCATAAGAGCGAAGGTTACCGTTAACTCAAAACTTACGTAGGTATTCAATTCCATTGTTTCATCTGGCTGTGAATTTCGGTGACAATATTTTTTGACACCAATGTAAATCACCAATATTATAACACACGTCACTATCAGGGACGGTATCACGTATATCAACACAGTATTTTGAGATTTTGTCTGTATGCTCGCACTTACTGAAAACAAAAACATTAGAGTTATTATTTGTCAGAATGTAAGGAAAAAGGAAGGAGGGAGAGAAGCTCGTGGCTAGTAACAGCTGCACGGGTGATATCTGAGGTGAAGCGACGCGTGCCGCGGTTGGTACATGGATGGGCTCCAGTATTTTGCAAGGAGCGACTGCCTATGTGACCGCCACATTCCAGCGGGTGTAACCTCTTGGCAAGAGTAATGACAGATTTTCTGGCGTCTGACCATCCATAACGACTGTCAAAGATTTTCAAATGACATGCAAGACTAACGGCTTAACGTGGTTTCCGTGAGGCCCGGAGTAGTCTCGGTATTTATTGGATGGTCACCCATCCACAGACCGACGTCGGCAAGCGTCACTTAACATCAGAGATCGACTCTTGTGGCTTGTATTTTTAAGCCACAACCTCTAGCGCTCTTGATTGGTTTTTGGATTATGGATTGGTAAGGTTAATAATATGATACAATCCTACTCACTAGTATAACTTGCTTTACTTCTGATAGTGGGTTTTATCATGTGAACACGCGGCGATGTTGGAACACTGGGCGAAGAAATACTATTCTTGAAGAAAAAGTCAGGAACAGGACCTGCAGAACACAATACTTATTAATTATTTATTTGTCTTCTAATTGCTGCGCGGTTCCGTTCGCTTGAAGTTGGATATCGTCGAATTTTTAACCGACTTCCAAAAGGAGGGGTTCTCAATTCGTCTGTTTTTTTTTCTTTAGTTTGTTATGCGATCATTCCGCCAATTATAAATTGATTTTGATGATTCTTTTTTTTTTCGAAAGCCTGTACTACTGAAGTGGTCCCAAGGCACCAAGTCAGAATCTGATGATAGGATCCTAGAGAAATCGAGGGCAACCCTCAAATTTTAAAGGCACATACAATGTTTTTCATATACTTTCTAAATCAAATCAGATAATTGTGCCTAGTCATCAACATCTCATCTTCCTGAGCTGATGATGGAAGGTATAAGTCAAGATCTGATGCATCCCAGGAAAAATGTTTGTTCAGCGATATTTTCGCTAATTGGCAACCAATTTGGATGATTCTTTTTTTGTTTGGAAGAATATTTTTCCAAACTGGACCTATTTCAATTTGGTGATGATCTGATGAAGGATTTCGGAGGTAGGCAACGGAACTCTATAATATATGGTAGCAAATCTCCCGGGATTGTTAAAATTGCATGTCTGTTTATTGATTACACCAGTTGATAACATGACATCACGCCGGTGAAGGGGGATTTTTTTTTTTTTTTAAGGATGGTAAATCATCAAATGACTTCTTCCGCTCTGGGTGGGGCGGAAGGGCGTGTCAGACTCTTACTGACTAAAACCCATCCGTGTTCCTTCTAAAGCCCTTTGCGTTCCTGGGCCGCGGTGACTCTTTCGAACAAAACGCAACCCTGGCAGGCGGTGAAGGGGTATGCAGATGCAAACAAGTCAACCTGAATTAACATGTTTTTGGGGATCAATGCGGGCATAACTTAATTGTTTATTAACCGATCTTGATGATTCTTTTTGCATTGGGTTTAGTTATAGCTATATTGCATTTACACTGTACTGTGAACTTCAATGATAAACCAGTGACCTTCTCAACTTAAAATCAATAAGAATAAAAATATTTTATTTGCATTTAAAACATGGTACATTTAAGGTCTTATTTTTAGAATCATGATCTAACATGTTTTGCCATTTACTGGCATACAAATATTTGAGAAATTGTTCACAAAAATAACGTATGTTATGTATTTATAAAACTAATGTTTTGTGATACAATCAATCATTAAGTCATTATATATAAATTAAATTTCAATTACACTAGAAAGTCTCTCAGTTACATACCCTAAACATGGTATTGTAGGTACAATTTGAAATTTTAACAATATGTGAAATTTTTTGATCCCAATCATTTATTTTGTTTTTATACGCGTTTGTACATAATTTCGCTATTATTAGTCTATGTATTTAAGTATTTTGTTGTGATAATTATTTCTGTAACATTAACACACTAGCATTTTCCCGCTGTAGATGAAAAATCATCAAATGATTTCTCCCGCGAGAATGGGAGGGAGTGTCAGGCTCTTATTGACTATAATAAAACCCACCCGTGATCCTTTAGATGCTCTTTGTTTTATAAGGCCGCGGTAACTCTTTCGAACAATTCCGCAGCCCTGGCATGCACCCGTGCACTGTGCTGACATCTCTAGCTAAATATTTCGTTTCCCAGGCCCATCCTGCAGAAATTGTGATCATTTAGGGATAAAAAGCCTATGACACTGCTGGCCTACAGAGTAGATTTCTATAATTAAAATAATTTTCGAAACCGGATGGGTACTGCTAGAGATAACTTTTTAAAAGCAATTTTATCTCGTTATCATTTATGTTTAAATGTAAACCTAACCAGACATGAGAAAACAAGGTCCCATTGCTAAGCTATTTGCGACCACGAGACTACAAAGACTTCTAGCATAGTGGAGTAAGAGCCCTTCGTTATATTAGTTAACACTCCGTGCTACACTCACTCGTGGTAATCGCGGCAGTTGACGTTGCTGTTGTCCTTGAGTCTTTAACTAAAAAATCTGAAAAATAAAATATATCTGCAATATTAGACGGAATATAATATTTATTCTTCTCTTTCTGATTATTTTACAAATCGTCGGTGATAGTGCAATACCGCGTAACATATGTAAAAAAAACGGTTGTCTGTAAAGTCGGTTTACTGACGATAGTTGAACGTGACAACGTCATAAGAAAATACTGATGGAATGGTTTCATTGTTTAAAAGAAAATTTTAAAGAATCATTACGTTTATCGCCGCAATTATCGTTGCTATAAACAATTGACACCACATTCACTTTTAACTGCATACTTGACGAAAACATGTAAATGTGTTATTGTATAGCAGCTGTCCACGCGGACGCATCGCTCACTCAAGTAGGAGAGAGACAGATGTCGAACGCTGCCGAACGCGGAGGCCGATTGTGCCTCTTTGTCGCTCGTTTCGCGCTCTCGCTTGCACTTCAAGCCTTAAATGGAACGCCTCAGAGCGAGGTAACGCCGCATGAAGTCATGTTTTTTCGTGCGTGCAGCCGGCTCCATCGAATTATAAGACGTTGTCACGTGAAAAAACATTTGTATTATCCCATATTAGGCCTGACTTGGAATGAAATAACAGTGAAAATTATCGAAAAAGCTAGATACGCGGTATTGCATTATCACCGACGAAATACTTATTTTGGTAGGAGATAGATTGCCAAGACATGGATTCAATAAAAAATGATTCCAACCTATCCTGAATGCAATGAACTTCTTTTGTAGTACTCCTCTTTTAGGAACAGCACAGCAGGTTAAAGGTGCCCTGACTAATGTCGCACGCGATCGGTCGCGCTCGGCTGCGATCGGCCGCGATGCACGGAAATGTACCTTATATTTTATTATAATAAAAAAATATTCGTCACTAAATAAGATTTACATTTAAAATCGATCGATCGATTTATTGACGTATATTTTTAACATTTTAAGATCCTAGGTACATTTTATTTGATTCATACATATATTATTTCGGACTTAGAATTATCAGTAAAGTATCAAACGCTTACCCGAACATTTATTCTTAAGATCTATCAGAATTGTACAGGGTAAGGATCTGTGACATTCATATTCATCTGCGAAAAAATCAATAGGTGTATTTAAATATCGCTGCTGTATTCCAGGTAAAGGTGTACCCCATTTAACAAGAGTCATTGTTCCAAAAATGTCCATGTAAGCCAAGATGTGATTAACGGCAAAAGAAGGCCATTTGCCGTTATCACGTCTTGGCTGAACAAAATAAAATGTAAATGAAATTAGAATTCTTTTAAATGAATTAATAATTTTTCAAAATCTTCCAGTAACACCTTGCCCAACCTGGGACTCGAACCCAGTATACAATCAGCAGTCGTGCTTGTGGTCTTGATGAAGGAGGTAGTGAGGACAATTAAATTTACAAAAAAGTTCCAATTATTATAAAAAATAGGAGGAGGTCATGTCTGAAGGTAACTACAGATCCGAGTACCTGATATTGAGTCGAGGGTCATAAAAAAATTCCGCAACACTTTTGCGAAATTGTGAATTGCGGGCTGCGTCAAATATGCTACATCTCTTTGAGGCGCGCGTGGAGTACTGCGCGTTGCGATCCGGGCCAGCCGGTCGATTCTGTAAACATGTCGAAGTGAATTCTTGGGTGAAATGATCACAAGGTGAGCTATCAATCCATATAATCAAGATGGAATGACAGCTCACTTCGTGATCACGTGACCTCTCGATTACACGGATTGATAGCTCACCTCGTGATCACTTCACCCAAGCCTTCACTTCGACCTATTCATAGAACCGACCGGCTGGTTCTTAGTAGACGGCGAAAACTCTAAATGGATGGTTACTTCTAGGCAAGCTCTTCGTCGGCCACAAATAATGGCTTACCATTAGGTGAGATAGTGGCCAAACACAACCTTATCAATAATAATAAATTAGAATAAGCTAAAGCTCTTACATAATTCGTGGTATTCTCGGGGAGCTCTCTCGTTGTGTTTTTTCGTTTTTTTGTAGGCGGCCTGCCCTTCATAAATCGTAATATTGTTACACCAGCTTTTATTTGATTTAATTTCTAAAATAATCGACGTAGATTCGTGTTTTATTTTATATTTCTTGGTTTCCAAAAAGCAATTTTTATCTTCATTATACTGGTATTGTTTTATATCTGTTTTATTTTTTCCACCTTGAATGTTTATGAAAAGTTAATATTTAAACAGTATAACTTTACTGTCTGCCCCTGCCTGCCTGTTTCGTCGCTTAATCCTTCTAAACCACGCAAAGGGTTTAAGAACGTTAAACGAGGAGGGATAAAATTTACACCCTTGCGAATCTGGGGCAGGTCGCTAGTGATAATATATATAGTGTGGTAATGAATTGTTGAAATAATTATAGATGGACTCTTATCAATCATGGGATACTCTAAAGTAAAATTGGCTATGGTCTACGCCAGATAAATTTGCAATAACAGTCATTGACCTTTCCTTAATATATCTTTTTCATTACTAGAAAATGGAACACGATAGATGTCGATTCAGGATAGCTTTATGTCTTTATTTCGGTTTTCGGAACTAAGTTTGTCAATAAATGTATGTGGGTCAATGACCCTTATAGCAAATTTATCTGGTGTCGACCATTATTAGTTTGATACTACAATATGTTTCGCTCGTGGCTAAATAATAACAGCCGCACGGGTTGATCTTCAAGGTTAAGCAACGCTTGCCGAGGTTGACTTGTGGATGGGTACCATCTTAATATACCGAGACTTCTCCGTGCCTCGGAAAGCACGTTAAGCCGTTGATTGAAGATTTTCCATACAAACTTACAATTCTCACTTGAACCCCTTAGGGAATGAATTTCCAAAAATCCCTGCTTAGTGTACACTTAAGTCATTTAAGGAATATTTGTGCAAAATTTCATGGTTAAAAAAAAAATACCAGCGGTATACCCAGCGGTTTCAGCTGTGCGTTGATCGATCAGTCAGTCAGTGAATCAGTCAGCCAGTCAGTTTCTTATTTTATATATAGACTACATGGACTTACCTTTTTCATAAATTGTTTCATGAATTTCATAGACCACACCACGAGACAAATTGATCAAAATGATTCTGAAATGTATTTCAGAGTAAGAATAATTATTATTGATTCTGTAACTGAAATAAAACGGCAGACGCAATGTTCCTTGAGGTTCACCTAAAAAAAAACATTTACTATAGGTACTTATTTATGTAAGATACACACAAAACACTTATAAAACAAGCGCCTGGACATTTGGCGAAAAGATCAAGGAGTGTCGGAATTTTTTTTTTTATTTTTTTTTTTATACTGTTTAGTTTTTAATATTATTATAGTTTGTTAATCTTGTGCGAGTCCCAAATAAACATTTTTCTTTCTTTCTTTCTTTCTTTCTTTTCTTTATGTCACTTAAACCAACATCACCACATGGAAGTCCCGTTACTTGTTTAAAGACCATCCCGAAATCCCCTCTGTGCAACGCCTGCTAGGGCATGTCCCTGGAAAGACTGCAAGACACTGTTTTTTATATTTCTATGCTGCAAGTCGCCCTTTTGTGCAGTTATAGGTACTATATTTGAATGGCACATCGTTTTCGGATTTTTTCATCATTGTAATATTATATTAATTAAACAGGTTAGTGAGGTGAGGGAACAAAATACTAGAGCCGATTTTAAGCGCTTCGGTTGTAATTCCGTCTTCCCCAGGACTTCTATTCTCTCATAGGGATGTATGGTTTTCTAAGGCCAAATGTGTTTTTAGATTACTCAAATCTTTCCTAATGCTTCTTGTAACTTCTTTATCTATTGTTCTGTGTTCTATTTACTTCCTTTTACTTTATTTGTTCGTTTTTCTATCAAATCAATACTCTTGACTCTAGTCTAGGTCATAGATGACAGAGACAAAGTCGACGATGGAGCGAGCTTACCCAGAAGAAGCCTGTTCACTCTAATTTTATTTTTATTTCACTTAACTTGTTTCGTAAACAATTTGGGTAGGTGAATTTAAAGTCTAGTCTAATTTTAGCGCTAATTAGTCTGTGATCTGAGCTATACTTGATTCTGTAAATAACGCTAATGATTTTTATAAGTTGCTTGTCCGATGATAAAACGCAGTCGAGTCTTATTTTTTTTTCATTATATAGCAGATACGGAACACCAAATAAAATAAATATGACCCACGTAATTCTGGAACACATGTATTATTTTTTTAATTTATTCGATATTGTAGGTACATATATTTCTTTTTTACAAATGGTTTTCATCCAGTACCTATACGAAATCAAAAAATCTAAATCAAAAGTCATTTATTCAAATTAGCCTGAGTGCCAGCACTTTTTGAACGTCAAAGTTCTACATAAAGACAGTCCCCCAAAACGCCCACCCGTCACCATTTCCTAGTATTATAGCTGGGAAGAAGAAGTGGCGCAACAAACTCCCCAGCTACGGATGAATAACGCTTCCTAATCGGATCTTAGACTAATAAATGAAAATGATAAAACTAACTTACAATTATCGTCTTGTGATGCATCACACGCCAGAACTGCTAAAGCTATTCCACACACATTGAAAAATATGGAATTCATTATTACACATTTTTTTTAATTTATTAAATATTTTTTATTCTGTTACACGAGTGTGTTTAGCATTGACCAGTGTTTGTCGCACTGTAAAATTACAGCTTTAAATTCTCAACAAGCTTTAGTAGAATGATTAATTATTATGTTTGTGTATCCTGTTATAAGGGTTATCCTGTTATTTTGATACATTATGTTATATGTCCGTAGAGGTCAATTATTTGATATTTTTTTTATGTATTGACTTAATACTCTCATAACAATGTTTTATAATGAGTGTATTGCAACATGTGATTAACTAGTGACTTCGACAGTTGTTTGATTTTATTCTATCCTGAGCAACCGGCAGCAAGTTCGTCATGCTCCCTTAGATTTTACTGCTTGCGGTAGCGTCGGGGGTCGGGTTACCTCTTTCCCTCAAATATGGCGCCCCTCGCCATATTTGAGGGAAAGAGGGTAATGGCTGATCTTTGCGTTATGCTCGTGAACGGGTGCTGCTTGTGGTGAAAGGTCGTCTTGTTAGCCATGGTTTTTACTATTGTTATAACGATTATATGCTTAATGTTCAATTTAGATGGCCCTGGTTTATCACTTGTGGCGTCGAGTCACAGATCTTTTTATTAAATTCTACCCTCTGCACGTGTAAGCGGGCACACCCTTCATGTCTGGAGGCTTATTTAGTTTGATTTGATATTGTTTTTATGCTTGAGTTTGTCTGTTTATGCTGGCATAATGGAGTGTGCTAGCTTACAAGTAGCGAATTATTAAGTTTTATGTTTTTACGTGTTACCTTTGTTGTATTGTTTTCTTTGTAAGAATACTGACTACTTACATACCTTTGTATAAGTGATAGTTCTTATAACTCAACAGACAGATGTGTTGCTGGGGAGTTTGTTGCGCCACTTCTTCTTCCCAGCTAAAACACTAGGAAGTGGTGACGGGCGGGCGTTTTGGGGGTCTGTCTTTATGTAGAACTTTGACGTTCAAAAAGTGCTGGCACTCAGCCTAATTTGAATAAATGACTTTTGACTTTATGCGCACTCAAAAAACAGTACGAAATCGCTAAATGAATTTGTAAGTAGGGAGTCAAAGATTTATTTCTATTTTTAACGCACAATATTTAGAAAGCTCGTCGCTACTAATAACAGCCGCACGAGTTGAGCCTCGAGGTTAAGCTGCGTGAGGGAGAGGCAAAGCTCACGCCCCAGCCGCCGCGCCGCAGTAGGTAGTAAGTAGTCGGGAGTCGCAGGTCTATTTCCGTTCTACCTAGAGTAGCTACCCATCGCTCGACTGACTTGAATTTTGAAACATTCACATGGTCAAATCATTTTGTCTCCATGACCGATCACCAAAATTTACAATTTTTGACCAGTTTGACGAGTTTTGTTACCTTGTACCAAATTATTATAAAACTCAAAAATAGTAGAGTGTATGGGTGGAAAGCACGCTAAACTATTTATACCGACTGTCATTTGCGCATCTTTGACTGTCGTTACAGACAGCCGGTCGATTTTGTAAACATGTTGAAGTGAAGGCTTGGGTGATAGAATGACAGCTCACTTCGTGATCACGTGACATCTTGATTACATGCCTTCACTTCGACATGTTTACAGAATCGACCGTTCGTCAGAAGCTAAGAATTTGACAAGAGTTCTGCCGTACCCCTTGGTATGGTGTTACTGTGGTGCGGAGGTCAGATAGACAGGCGCTCCGTGTGAAGCACTGGCACTCAGCTGCATCCGGTCAGACTGCAAGCTGACCCCGACATAGTTGAATTCGATTGGATTGACAATGATAAGTGTTTGCTTCATGAATCGGTGGTTGATTGGTGCAATGACAGCATAGTTCAGACAGAGTGCCAATTCTAGTAACTTTTAAGGGCACGTATAAAACTCGGCGACAAATTCATCTGAATTTGGTATTTAAAAATAAAATTAAAGCCGGTAATAAAAATAGAAGGTTGGCAGCTATAGCGAAGGATCATTTTAAGTAGAAAGTAACAGTTTATAATCAGTTGTTAGCTTTGTTTTAATTTGAACTGGCCTCGAGGTATGGTCACAGTTCTAACCTTTTTTTTTTGATCTCGGGGGGAAATCCTCATCTAACCCAACATAGCCGTTTCGAACTTGACAAACTGTTTATTGTCTAAAGATTGTTTGCTGTAATAAATCACAACAATATTTGCCATGTCATTATTTATGTTTCTTTTCCTTTTATTTCATTTGGCTCTGTTTAATTAATATGTTCACTACCTTAAAGTAGCAGCCATCATTTAGTTTTTATAATTCCTTGCATTTTGAAGCTTATGTGATATATTTATTCCTAAAATATTTACTCGCTGCCAAGTTATTTTTTTAGTAACAAATACTTAGTCGCCCTTTAAGTTGTTAGTCGCCTGGAAAATAATTAGCCATTTTTAAGCAACGTTCACATTCGCATGTCAGACGTAACCTGTCAAATATGTATGGAAATTGAGGCTTTTTTGACAGATTGCGACAGACTTCCGCATGCGGACGTTTTTTTTTTTAAATAATATCTAGTACTGGCCTTCAGGTAAAGACAAGCAGAATAACATTTGTAATGACATATAATTTAGAACAATGTAAGACTAAAAATAATATTACTAAAAACGGTCACTTGTGTCGCTTCACTTCGTCTGCGTCGCGGAAAGGAATTAGATAACTTAAACTTATCATACATTAGTGATCCGTCCCTGCTTGTACGAAGCACGTAGAAGTAGGCTTCTACAACTAAATAAAACATGTTTTTTTTTCATTAATTTAATTCTCTAAATGATGGTGAGAACCTCGTCAAAATCCACTGCGTTATTAAGAAGAACAATGCGGACACAGAGGCAGACACGAAGTATAGTAACAAGGTGGAAAGTCCCACAACCCTACACTGAGATGTCACGAACCGCCGAGCAGACGGACGTAAGTTGAAATTTCGTAGAGCTTTGATACCGCGATGTAGGATTTGTGTGACGTCACTCTTTTTGTAGTTCGTTTGTGGCGGTATAGATGGCGCCATAAGGATTTATAATAGCCAAACTTTTTATAAAACAATGAAAATCTTCTTCTTGTTCAGGCCTTGTCCCGTTTCTAATTGGAGTCGGCTGTCCTAATCGTTCTTCTCCAGAGATGTCGCTTCTGGGTCGTCAGTGTGTCGATATTATCTGTGGCGAGGTCTTTCTTAACAACTGACATCCATGTTAGTCGGGGTTTTCCGCGGCGTTTTGGTCCCGAGTCAAACTGTTAAACAGAGTTGCCGACAGATATGCACTAGTACTAGCTCACGACTTCGCCGCAATAGTAATGTTGCGCGCCAGAATTAGTACCGGGTAGGTAAATGACGAAAATGGTTACTAATAGTGCCATCTAGTATCGAGTAGCAGAAGTAGTAGAGTCAAATACCTTCTAGTATTTTCTACGCTAGAATCTTCTAGGGTTCTCGACATCTGGTCAGTCGGGACCGATATTTAGGCGAACTTTCCAGATGTTTCGACAACAGAAGATTCTGGAATTAACTGACCTATATAAAGCCCGCATAGCTCGCGACCGAGTCCTAGTTGGTCTAGTTTGTAAGCCCTGGCTGGGGGCCTTAAATTCATTTGAGGCCACCACAGGATAGTCCGGTTAAGCAGTAACCAGCCTTAGTGTGCTGAACTGCGAGTGGTCCCCGTCAAAAAAAAAACAAAAGCGACCGAGTCAGTTTTGGATTTGCGATACAAGCGAATACTTCGGAAGCGATCTTCAAGTGCGATTAAAATGATCAGTGTTGAGGTTGTGTTTTATAATTAGTGAGTTTAAAGTTGTAATTAGTGTTTTTAAATTAAAGTGTTAAGTTGTTATTATCGGCTGTTTTTATTGTCACGAACCCCAAGCTAGTAACAGTACATAATATTGTTTCGTTCGTGGGTATTGCCGCTATTTTTAACTTTTTTGTAACTGAACCCTTTACTCTGAATCTTCATGTATCCCAGGTTCTAGGTCGCACGTCAGTGGTAACAACACCAGTATAAGCTGGCCCTTTTTCTAATGAAACTCCAAACTACGCTAGGCCAGCTCTTGGTCAGTATTACCATCGTCGTACGGCTCATTGTACGTGAAGAAAATAAAATTTGATGGATTTCCATTGGATTATTTATTACATAGGTATGCAAATTTACATTAAAAGTATTTTATCATTAACATCACAAATAGCTTTTAAAACAATTCTTTTAATTAATTAGCTACGAGTAGTATTATTAGTATTGTTCTTCTCTGGGTTTCTTTGGTTTTGCTTTTAGTGTAACACATTAAAAGCAAAACCAAAATAAAACCGGCCAAGAGCGAGTCAGACTCTCACATGAAGTTTTCCATAGACTAAACGAAAAAAAAAACACGTTTCTTGTTCCTTTCCTTTTATTTTTAACTAGCTTTCATATGCGCATATCCCGCTTTTTCGCGTTTACGTAGGAAATCCTCTCTTAGCAATTGCAGCTTTCTACGACCAGTAGTTTCGGCTGTGCGTTGTCTGTCAGTCATTCAATCAGTCAGTAACGGAAGAATTGTATGAATATTATAGCGGATGTATCCAAACGACTCCCAGGTCGCACAGGTCGAGGTAAGGGACCTGAACGATACTCGCCGTGATGTGTGTGTATCCAAACGCACTTTCGTTCACGCGCCTCGCGCCGACCAATAATAGCCGAGCCGGCGCGAATACTAGCCACTGATTTGGCTATTAGTTGGTTAGGTTGACAAATGGTAATCGTCGTCATACGATAAATATGGCGGCATTGTAATTCTGATTCTCGTGTCATAATGTTGTGATTAGTTTGATTAAAGTTTATGCCAATAGCAAAGCCCTTTTTTTTACTAAAGCTGACTCACCCCGACTACAATATCAATTTAATAAATATAATTAGACACTCTGTGAAAATGACAACTATCTACCTATTACTGTTCTTGAGATACAGCCCACAGACAAAAACAGATGGATTGACGGACGGACGGACAGGCAGATGGACAGACGGACGGAAGGATGGACCGATGGACGAACGGATGGACAGCGGAGGCTTAGTAATAGGGTTCCGTCGGCAACTTTTAGTGGGCCGACCCTGAAATTGCGAAATGTACATGACGAAATCGCGTCTGAGTATAACTTGGGCAGGCTGTAAGTTAGGTGACTTCCAATGCTTGATGACAAAGGAGGATAGGCAATTTAACATTAAGCGTTATGTCTTTAGAAAGGTTTTGTATATTATTCTGCAACTTATTCTATGGGGAAAGTATAGAATCACTGGTGGAAAATTTGTCACAGTAATATTGCACTTTTCTAGTAATTAAGACGTTTAAAATCCATTGCGATGTCTTATACTTTCTAATAAAAAACCATAAAAACGTTACGAATATGAAGTTGCTACGAGTTAAGTTTTATTTCATCCTGCCATAATTTTATCCTACAGCGATTATACTTTCCGCTATAGTAAAAGTTGTTGCAAAATAAAAAAAAGAATCCAACGACATATTACTTAACGTTATTGCTCATATAGGCTGGGCCATATACATATCTGCCAACCCTAGCCCTAGCCTCTTTTGTGCAAATCATTTCATAAATAAAAATATATATACCCGACGGAATTGTAATAGATTTGAATACATATATCTTTTCAATAGGTACCTATATAGATTCAATAGTCTTATGTTCCTCTTATTTACAGCTGATGAGCACAATTTCGTGAAGGATAAAGAAGAATGGAATGTTTGTTCCTACATTGTGTGTTACTGTGTCGGCCAAATAAACATTTTAATAAGAGCAGAATTTTTATTTAATATTTCAAATACTACTCTAACTATATCCTACACTTAAAATAAAAATAAAAACTCATAACTAAAATATGGCGTCAAAAAATTCATCCGCATCGCTGTCGACTGCTAGTAAGCCCATAGGATGGCAATGCTTATCCTCTGTCCGAGGTAAAAGCCAGTCCTGCGTCACGCTTAGTGTCAACTTGGCGTTTAGCAAGATCTTTAAATAACGCATGAGCACATAATTGCCAACTAGGTTATTATACTTCCGCCGCTTGAGGTTCTCTGCAGCCGCAGCGGCAGCGCCAGCACAGCGCGACGAGCAAGGAAGATGGGATGGCGCAAGAGTATCGACACAAGTAGCGTCCCACACTACAGGCCTACCCATCTTCCATGGGAATAAAGACATACCGTCCGGTCGCTTGCCATCGTCGCGTACCAGGCCATTGGGTTTTAATACGGCTGGTACGCCGACGGCGACATGAGCGCGTCGGATAATGTCGTTGATGTTTGCGTGCCGCGCTACGCGTCCCGCACTTCGATTGTATGACAGGCCGTGGTGCCCGAGGCTGTTGACAACTTCGCCGCAGTGACAGCGATGAGGAGAATATTTCAAATTCTGCCATCAGTTTCTCCTAAACGACTATTGCTAGCTGCTGATCGTTGACGAACTTAATTAGCACACACTCAGTATGGGTTCACAACACGCCTTTTGCTACGAGTTTTCGATCTAGCGTGATCTAGAAGTTTTTCGCATGACGTGCTTCGGATGTGAACGTGTTTCGGACCTACAATGTACACGCATGTGAATAGTGTAATGAACTTGTTCAAACTTGCTGGCCACCTGCTTGCATCTACTGATACATTATTTCTTCGTATTGCGGTTCCTCTCGAGCCTGAATCTCCAGTTGGCACTCCCTTCGGAAAAGCAAATTCACGTAAAACGGTGAATGAGGATCAAGCTGAAAAAATCAACAGGAAGATTTATATAAAAAACGTACACAATGTTAAACGGAAAATGAGACTCCCGCTTGTCTTAACAGTTTGATAACAGATCCATAGCATGATGTCTGTTGTCGAGCGGACGGAATTATTCGCTCAATTGAAATAAAGCACTTTGAATTTACGTTTTTTCAAAACCAGCTTCTACCAGCGACTTCGCGTTATAGATAAAATCGGAAATCTGAACTGTCCTGTCTACTTCTCCTAGGTCCAATCTACCTATATGTCGCAGGCGTTTTCTATAATTTATCAGTCTTTATACATACTGAATTGTTTGGATGAAAGGAAATATCAGTGTGAGTTTGTTCATGAAGGTGCAGACATGTTTGTGACATTGACTGCATTTGACAACTTACTTCATCTGGGGTCCGCTGACTTGGTATTTGTGGTAACGGTAGCTGAGGTCTTTCTCGTCGATTAGTATCTCTCCGGCATCGTTTGTTAATAACTACATAGATCACAACTAGAAGTACCAGCACACTTGCGGATGATGATATGATGATGGTTAAGTAGTTGCTGGTATCTGAATCTGTAACAAGTGACCTGATGATAAGCCTCATCCTGACCGAATTTCGGTGGCAGTGGCAATCCCAACGGAGATTAATCGAGTACGCAAGATATATTAGCAGAACCACAAGTGCAATTCTGCAGAGATCAGACGAGATCAGAGTGGAGTAGTAACTACAAGTACTTGACGTATTTTCTTGGTCACACCACCAGCTGCAAATATCGGGCTGCTTTTGAGAAATTATAATGAAAAACACAGGTACACTTCGCACGACCTGAACTTTAAACCTTACGTTCAGCCGTCGTGTTTCCGACCATGAGAGCAACGGGGTCATACATAATAACAAATTGATTACATTAATTACACCAATTATTTCGTGTTAAATAAACGAATAATGTTTCTTGATGTGTTACAATTTGATTTATAGAATATACAAACCGTGGTCACTTGAGTCAGTAATATCTGTAGCGTTTATTTTGCTATCTGTCTCATTCGTAGTATTAGAGTTTTTGCCCGGCTCATTCGAAGCATTAGAGTTTTTGCCCGGCTCATTCGTAGCATACGAGTTTTTGCCCAGCTCATTCGTAGCATACGAGTTTTTGCCCGGCTCATTCGTAGCATTAGAGTTTTTGCCCGGCTCATTTATAGAATTAAAGTTTTTCCCCGGCTCATTTGTGGTATCAGAGTTTTTGCTCGGCTCAATAGAGTTTTTGCTCGGCTCATTTGTAGAAATAGAGTTTTTGCCCGGTTGCTCCGTAGAAATAGAGTTTTTGCCCGGCTCATTTGTAGAATTAGAGTATTTGCCCAACTTATTTGTAGCATTAGAGTTTTTGCGCTTCTCATTCGTAGTGTTAAAGTTTCTTCCATTAGCGTTTGGAGAGCGAACGCATGTGACGTCAGAAATTAGCCGAACATTACTGTTTTCACAGTAGTTTTCAGTAGCTGAAAAAAAACACCAAATATAAATTTTAAATTCAATATTTAACCTCAGTTTCTGGAAATAATTATGAATGTGCATAAACGCAAATCAAGCAATAAGACGACTTCCTGGACAACGATTGCCATTCTGAAATCAGACAAAATTCCACAGTATATAAAAGCTGAAGCATTTATAACCAGTGTGTTTTGTCCACTATGACGTATGATGCTGAGACATGGACGCTCACACAGGAAGCTGTGAATTATAGGCTCCGAGTGGCAGTGGCAGACGAAGCGTTCCATGCTTGGCACAAGGCTATTAAACTGAGTTTAATACGTCGAGATCCGAAGGCGTACGAAGGGACGGTAAAAAACAAAGTATGGAACGTGGAGATGACAGGTGGAGCAGGCCAGTAACCGAGTTGCGTCCGAGGACTGGAAGAAGTGTTGGTCGTTCAGCAGTGAAATAGGTGGACGATATTTTTGCCATCGCGAGTAGAACCTGGACGAAGCATTTTTTTTTTAAGGATGGGAAATCATCAAATGACTTCTTCCGCTCTGGGTGGAGCGAAAGGGTGTATCAGATTCTTACTGACTAAAACCCACCCGTGTTCCTACTAAAGCCCTGAGTTGCGTTCCAGGGCCGCGGTGACTTTTTCGAACAAAATTCCGCAACCCTGTCAGGCTCAGGCCCTAGCCCGTCGTATTGTTACAAGAAAGAAGAGCTCTTTGCTCAGCTATGGGCGAGGCTTTAAATGAAGATGATGGAGTGATTCGATTGGCTGTTATATTTTAGAGCTGCTCTATTGTACTGACTGTGTTGACTATTAATAAAAATATCGTTCTAGGTGCTATTTCCTTTTTTTTACTGAGTGGTTCGCGTTGGAACACAGTTTCACCTGATGGAAAGCGATGATATGGTCGACGATGGAGCACGCTTGTCTAGAGATAAACTATTCACACTTGACTTCCCCCAGACCCCCAGGTTGTAGCCATTAGAAAACATAGACTCCGGCAGGAAATTCCACTCCTTAGCTGTACACACAATGAAAGCATTCCCGAAAAGTTTTGTGCTTAGGGGTGGGATTATATTAATATATAGTGTGGTATTTTTATTCATTGATGTTGGGTCGGGCAACGTGGGATAAGTCTTGAAATCGCGAATTCAAAAGCTTTTTTCATCATCAGCAAAATAACAAACAATTTAAACGCAATGTAATTTCTAATCATACTCACTTGTGCCTCTAGGCTCCACTATACTAGGCACATGTTCTTTTATCAACAAAGTTTTATCTTTAACAAAGCGACGTATCTTCTTCCATCCATTTGTATCAACATTTACAGTATAATATATACAACACAGCATGGAGCCATTGTGTGCCGCTGTTAGTGTTAGCTGTGTTTTCATTTCGTTGTAGACAAAAATTTTGTTTGTAACAGTATTAATCCATCCCACTTGTATATCTAAAATACATTTCAATATTTTTAATCTCGTGGCTTTGACAACTGCCGCATGGGTCGATCTACAAGGTTAAGTTATGTTTGCTGAGGTCGGTCTGTGGATGGCTGACCATCTTAACATACCGAGACTTTTCCGTCCTTCGGAAAGCATGTTAAAGCCGTTGGTTCCGGCTGCTATTTGTAGAACTTTTACAGTCATTACGTATTGTCAGTGGCCAGAAAATCTTGAAACAGTCTTGCCAAAAAGTAGGTACCGTGGTACCCAGTTACTGGGTTGTGAACTTCCGCTAGGTAGTCGTCTGTCAACGTAAATAATGATATTCAACCGTATCCGGTTTGAATGAAATCCGACCCCAATATGCACAGTTGGGAAAAGGCAGATGATGATTTTAATCCTGAAGCTACAGATTATAATCCTGAAGCTACAGATTATAATCTTGAAGCTACAGATTATAATCCTGAAGCTACAGATTATAATACTGAAGCTACAGATAATAGGGGATAACTTTATGTAGGAACAGTTATGCTGAGTCTCTGTAGAACGTAGTCTCTGTGTGACTGATGGAAAGGCATAAAAAATGAAAGAAAGAAAGAGAACATTAAAAAAAAACCGGCCAAGTGCGAGTCGGACTCGCATGCAAAGGGATCGAATCTCATTTTTCTAACAAGTTACTTTCAAACTATAGACTTCTTATAGGTTTTCCTGTAATCTATAGGCAAAGAACCAAAATCTGTATTTTTTTTTAAATTTTAGACTACGCACCGGCAGTATCGGAGATAAGCGATAGAGGAAAATCCCTCATCTAACGGTCATTTTTCATCTAATTTCTTGAAAAACTTCAAAACCTACAAATAATTTTAAATGAATAAAAAAATATATCCAAGCTCTCACTATACGCCTTTTTATTTGATATTATGTCACACGGTACAGTTGGAAAAACTTTTTTTCTTTAATTTCTAATTTGCCCCCCAAAAAGTGACCAAATTTATTTATTTCCATTACACGTCCGTGTTTGAATTACCGAAGATTAAATGTGTACCAAATTTCAACTCGGATCGGTCCTGTAGATTAAGAGAAATCGGCTGTGACAGACGGACAGACCCATTAGAGTTCCGTTTTTCCATATAGAGGTTCGAAAGCCTTCGAAACATGTTTAGGTAATGCCTTGCATGCACTACTACTGTACATAAAATTTAAATTAATAAATCCAATGTAGAAACAAAAATAAGGAGACTTAATTAGGAGATTTTAATTTTAAAACAACATTGTTGTGTGCCTCACAGCTGAGTCAAATAGATCCAGTTCAGCAAAATGCCAGATAACTTGTAGTTGTTGACCCGCATAGTTTCCACGTTAGAACCACAGACCACATAACACGATTGCATGCGATTTACTCAAATTTTCTAACATTTCATACAAAAGTAATATTATTATACTAATAATCATACAGCAAAAAAACCAGACAAGAGCTAGCCGGCCTCGCGGATGAAGGGTTCCGTACCATCGTACAATATTTAATACTGTGTTAACTCTTTATTTGTTGTTATAGCGGCAACAGAAATACACTGGAAAAATTTCAACTGCCTACCTATAACGGTTCATGAGATACAGCCCGCTGACAGACAGACAGACAACGGCGGCTTAGTAATAGGGTCCCGTTAGCCTTTGGATACGAAACCCTAAAAATAAAACCCAAAGAAACAAATGAATAACTGATCCTCAAAAAGGAATAACCATGCTTCACATTTATAGGTAAAGTTTATTTGAATTTTAAAAGGATAGTTCAAAGTGACCGGGAAATAAATAGTATATTAAGGCTAACTATCCACTGGAGCGAAGAGGAGAGGAGCGATGCAGAGAATTGATAAAATCTCCGCTCCGCTTCAGTGGACAGGGACTTGGGAACTAGTTTAAAAATTCATACAAAACCGGGAAGCGGAGCGGGAAAGTGGAAAAAAACCGGCCGTCCGCTCAAATGATCTACTCTTCGCTTCAACTCCGCTCCGCACTACCTCACTCCGCATCAATGGAAATACACAGTCCACAACTCCGCTTCACATTACTCCGTCGCTCCGCTCTGCTGCCTCGCTTCGTGTCAATGAACAGCCAGCCTAATTGGTATAGACGTAATATTAAAGTAGCAAAACAAAATGAAAACTGACACTTACTGTCCGACAAATCCGAATATGCTTGACAACTAAACGTAGTCTGTTTTGTGATATCATAATGAAATATTTTATCAATTTTATATTCATCTGAAATAAAATACAAAAGTTAGGACACGGTTCCATCTGCAAGCAACTCGCATGCACTTCATACAAGTTAAAAGAGTTCGAATATTTTTCTATGGGAGCTAGCATAGCCACCAGCCGCCATTTTGTTTTTATTTTAATCGCGGCACACGATGAAACATATGACATGTCGCCGAAATACCTCTATAATTGTACAATCGTGCGCAGCAATCTTTGCCACAAAGGTTCTATCCCGTTACGTTTTGGTGCACAGTCGAACGTTTGATCACAATATACCTTGGTAGCCAGCAATGTAATGCAACTTGTATGCGAGCAGATTGCAGATGAAAAGGGGGCTCGGTCCAAGTGAAATATTATGTAGCAGATTTAAATTTAGAAATTTTCATAATGTTATTAATATCTAACGAAACGAAATAAAATATAGAAAAAACTAATAAATCAGCCGAAAAAAAAATTGAGAACCATCAATATTTTTTGAGAAATTAAACTTAAGTTAACGACCGTGCATCTTCGAGAGTAACTGCACATAGTGAAATTACGAGTTGGCACCATAGATTTTTATACTTCTATGGTTGGCACTAATCGAATACGAGCCGCGAGAAATTCTTCTTCTTACATCCTTATAAGAACGAGCAATTTAAATTCCATATTTTTTTCATTTTTAGAGATAATTTTTTGATCCTTTAGTCTTTCTGCTATATTTTAAAAAAAAATTATCGTAAAAAAAAATAAAACATATAAAAGCAATGGAATTCTCTCCATTTTTTAGTTGCACAGATCACGAGAAGAACCTTTGTGGCAGAAGGACAAAAGTGATCCAATACAAGTACAAGTTCCGTTTTCGTTCTAAGGTCAAAAATTGGATCATTAAAACTTTTACATATCGCTCATTTGGAGCGACAGTGACACAAGTGCAAATTTGTAAATTTTACACTACGCCAGTTTTAAGATTTTTTCCGGAATCCGCGCGCCAAAATGGAATATTTCAACAACGACTTTTCACTCTCTAGCGGACGTTTTTTGAACTTACAAATGTGACATTTTTACTCCTAACGTAGATTATCAGGCAGATAATTTTGGTGTAATTAGGTCAGTTTCGCATTTTTTTGCAATTGTGTCACTGTCGCTCCAAATGAGCGATATGTCAAATCATAGGCATAATATACATACAAAAACCATCGTCTAGTAGATTGATCCATGTTCCCTTCATTCCTGAACAATATATAGTTAAGTTGAAGACAAGTTGGTTTCCGTTGGAAGCGTTATATACGCCGAACGAGCTATATATATCAGTATTGTTGTCGAACTTCTCAAATTCAATCGTTAGTTGAGTATTTAATGCTTCTATCGCTGTTAAGTTGGTAATGAAATGGTCTGAAACACAATTTTTATTTATTTATATATGTTACGGCTATTACCCGAAGTGCGGCTACACCTAGTTTTAGCCGGTTAAAACTAGGTGCAGCCGGCCACATGCGGTTAAACTTAGATGTATCCTCTTATCTTCGGTTAGAACTAGGTTTAGCATTCATCATAGCGGCTAGAACTAGGTGCAGCCGCACACCGGTGGCTAAACTTAGGTGTATCCTATTTATCATCAGCTAAAACTAGGTTTTCAGATAAGTTAAGAATTTTGGTTTTGTTTTGAGATTGATTGAGACAATTGATTTACTAGAAGATAGTACATGATGCGGTGCGTAGTATAAAAAAATAGTTTCAAAAAACTAAAAAAACAAGCTTTTATAGAAAAATCCAACTAAAAAACAGAAAATAAAATTTAATAAATTTGATTAAGAATAATGTAAAAAGAAATTAATGTACATTATTGTTAAAAAGCGTGGGGTGCATTTAAAGTGAAGATATTATCAAAGTGATGATTCTTCTACTCATTATCTGTCAATAAAATGTTTATAACTATTGACACTATGCACCCCACGCTTTTTTACAATAATGTACATTCATTTCTTTTTTACATTATTGTTAATGAAATTTATTAAATTTTATTTTTTGTTTTTTAGTTGTTTTTTTCTATAAAAGCTTGTTTTTTCAGTTTTTTTAAACTATTTTTTTTTTGTCAAAGATTATTTAAATAGAATATGTGTGTTTTTGTTAACAATAAAAAAGTGTGTATTTATGGATAATGTTTTGCTTTGTTAGAATATTTTTTAATTTTATGTAATTAGTCCTGGCGAATCTAATTAGGATAATCGGATATTTTAATTGAATTCTTACATTGTCATCGATCCTTGACAGGTGTGCAAAGTTTGAACTAAATCTGATCGTTCAAAGTAGGGTAAAATCGAGCTCAAAAGGGTCGGTTACATACATACATACATACAGGTGAAGCTAATAAAAGCGTGATAAAAATACTACATGCTGCTGCCCGCGTTTGAAATGCCAATAATTTATATTTTCTCAGAATCGAGACAATTGATTGACCTACTGTTTAATAGGTATCGATTTAAGAGAACACTCAAGCCCATCCCTATTTGACACTGATTGACGGACATTTCACCCAAAAAGGTGTAAACTGTAAAGCCAGATTTCAAGTAAAACGGTCCCGGGACGGCGGCAAATGTTGTGCTCTGTGGTATGATTTTTTTGACGCGAGGAGTTTTTTGTCACGTTAGAAAGATAAGAATATTACTGCCACTGTCATTCAGAGATTACAAAGAACAAATCAATAAATATGCGTTTCATTACAGGGGCAATACGCGAGGGAGACTGACCTCAAAAGCAAAATAAATAATTCCTTTCGGCTGAATCGGTCATCTAAGAGTAACTATGGAGTTTCTTGTCCGTTCTTCTCCATAAGAATGTACCTTTCCGAATGGACAGTAGAGTCAGTTTATTAATATATTTTACTGAACTGTAAATGCTGACGTTCAAAAGTGCCGTTTAATGGCCTAATTGAAATAAACGTTTTTGACTTTGACTTTGACTTTGATCTAGATTCGAATAAAATCGGCTGTTACAGACGGACAGACAATCAAGTGCTCCTTAAGGGTTCCGTTTGTCCATACGTTCAGAATCCAAAACATGGAAACTAAAACATATTATTATGTGAAGGGCACGTTACCCTTCTCACATTTTTTATTGACCTATTGGTCAATGAAAATGGTAACCTTTAATTATGCCATTTCAACAATCGCATTCCTTTTTTTTTTTTATATCGGGGGGAAATCCTCACGGAAGATTGCTTCTTATTTTAATTATAGCGGTGTGTTCTGCGGTTTTGTGATCACAAAGTAGATATACATAAATATTGTAAGTCTATACGCGAGGATTTGTAATTGGTTTTTAGTGACTAAGGTTTCCTTTTTCCTTATTTATTTTTATTAGCTGTAATTCCTCCAAGTTCTAAAAATAAATCTATACTAATATTATAAAGAGGTAAAGTTTGTATGTAGGGGGTAATCTCTGGAACTAACGTACCAATTCTATTTTTGTTTTCCTGGTAGAAAGCTACATTATTCCTGAGTGCTATAGGCTATATTTTATCCGCGTAGGTACTCCCACGAGAACGGGAATTACGCGGGTGAAACAGCGTGACGTCCGCTAGTAATAAATAAAATAATAATGTAACTTGTATATATATTTTTACTTACCAGTTTTAGCATTGTAGACTTGGTTCCATTGATGGTAAGCCACCATACGTCCGGGGTAACGCGACAGATTTACATTAGACTGACAGACTAGACTGGTTACTCGGCTTACGAGCATTGCAGATCCTGAAAATAAATGTGGTGTCGATTAAGATATCTTGGGCATCACCGACATCGGCGAACGGAATCCTATGAATATTATATTACATGAGCAGCAACAAGAAAGCGGTCGATAGAATACGGCTGGATTCCCATATTTTTTTCTAATTAGAACTGTTTTTGACAGATTGCGACTGAAACGTGAATGGCAAACGCTACTCAAAATTACGAGAAGTTGAGGGGCTCCCTCAGAGACTGCTACAATAGACAAAGTAACAGTGCGTTATGGCAAGCGAATCTTTTATCGACCGGTAGTTTGCGATGGCGACGCTATTTGGGCACGCCACAATTGCGGCGGTAAGGCCCCTCTTTGGGGGGTGGCTGGGCCTGACGCAGGTACTCACCGGACGCGGCTGTTTCGGGAGGTACCTGTTTCGGATTCAGCGGGAGGACACGCCCGGGTGTCAGCACTGTGAGGATCGCCTGGAGGACACGGTGGAGCATACGGCGGGGGTCTGCCCTGTTTGGGCGGAGCACCGCCGTGTTCCATCGAGGCGATCGGCGGCGGCGACCTCTCGCGTCCGGCCCTGGTTGAATCCATGGTCCGGAGCGAGGAGGCTTGGGAAGCGGTCACCTCCTGTAGTAGGAAGTAATGCTAGCGAAGGAGGTGGCGGGCCGCGTGAGGGAGAGACAATGTCTTCGCCCAACCGCCGCTACAGAAGAAGACGCCGCCGTAGGCGCGGGTCTGCGGACGGCGAGCGTTGTATGGCTCGCTGTCCGGTCAGAACCAGGCCCGGGTCGATGGCGCGTTGTGTTCCACGCGTGCCTCAAATAGATGTCAGCAGCTAGGGCCAGAGCCCGCCAGGGTTGCGAAATTGGTTCGAAAGAATCACCGAGCCCTGACCGCAAAGGGCTTCAGAAAGAATACGGATGAGTTTTAGTCAGTAAAAGTCTGACACGCCCTTCCGCTCCAACCAGAGCGGAAGAAGTCATTTGATGATTTCTCATCCTTAAAAAGAAGGACCTATCCTACTACTGATACTAAATAAGAAAGTCTGTACAATTGTTCCTTATCACGTCTAAACAACTAAACGGATCTTGATGACAATCGGCACAAAATCTTTTCATATTTGGCTAAAAGCCAGCGGAGAGACCAAAGTCCGAGGTGGTGGCTCCCGGGCGCACACGCGGGCCCTGCAGCAGCCCGTCGCGCGCAGCGCGGCGCGTCAGTCGCACCAAGATGCGCCGCCCGCGCCCGGTGCAGTTGCGTGCGCCTCGCGCTCCACCCGCAGACCCACACGCTGCGCGAACACTATGACGCGTTCTTTTAGGGTTACCCCAAACTTTGCCGCTACCAGCCCAACAGTGTGCACCACATTCTCGCCAAGGTGTCCGGAATGTTTCATATTTCTAAGTCGGCGCTGAGCAAATCCTGTTTACGGGCGTTGAGGTCTAGTTGGAGCTGCCCCACAAGTTGGCTGAATTTTCTGTCAGGCAGGGCCACACTTTGCTTGCTCTCCAGAGCAATCAATTATGACCTCTAGATTATCGACCTGTTGAGTACAGACTCCCATCGCTGAGTTAAGGCCAGCCATCTCCTGACGAAACTCCCGCATTGCATCCCTTACCTCCCACAACTCAGACCTGAAGAGCCTTATTTCCTCACAAAGGATGAGCTGCATGTCAGGCGAAGGTTCCCCATGAGTAACTTGCTTGCTCCCAGCCCGAGATATTACCTTAGGTACTGCATTGACCAAGTGGTCAAGGAGCCCTGAACCTGGGTTACTTTTGCCGGCGACATAATAATAATAAAGTCGCGAAAGTGTGGAGGTCGAGGCTTCTTAAATGCTAAGACTCTCCACAATCGCGAGATATGCAGTCTCAGGGAATATTTCCTAGCTGTCGACGTGGGTATGCATCGAGATGTAGTGGCGGTTGACAAGGGACTCACCCCGCTCTCTTTGGCAAATGAGAACTGGCGAAAACCTGCGGTGCTAGACACTAACGATCGCAGGGCAGTATGTCAAAGTAAGGAACTTCACGGATGCTATTTCCGGGTCCTACATGGGCCCGGCGTAGATCAATTAGCGTCCGTAGCCTGGTTGCGTTTCGGTGATCTCTTTGGAGAAACCGAAGGTTTTGTCTGTGCAATTATGGACGAAGTTATCATGACGAATAACTACCGGAGATTTATTGTGAAGGACGGCATGGTTGACATATGTCGGGCATGTCACCGTCCGGGAGAATCGATTCGCCACATTGTCTCTGGTTGTTCTCGTCTAGCTAACGGAGAATACCTACTTGCATAGGCACAACCTTGTAGCCAGGATTATCCATCAGCAACTTGCTCTGAAATACTGCGCCCGACCCAGTTCTCGATAATGGCAATATCACATTGTTCTGGGATCGGTCCATCATCACTGACAGGACTATTGTTGCCAATAAGCTTGATATAGAGGTGGTGGACCGAATCGAGAGGCGTGCAATGATTGTAGACATAACCGTTCCGCATGACGAGAACCTCGTGAAAGCCGAGAAAGATAAGCAAATCAAATATATTGACTTGGCTCACGAGGTTGTCGACATGTGGGATGTGGACTCAGCAATCATTGTACCGATAGTTGTGTCAGCCAATGGCTTAATAGCCACGAGCCTCGACCAGCACCTCAGGAGGCTCTCGTTAGGCAGCTGGATCAAGGGCCTGATTCAGAAAGCGGTACTTCTGGACACGGCTCGTATTGTTAGGAGGTTCCCCTCTCTTGAGCCCTGACCCTGTAGCTTGGACCCTGTTCCCGATACCGGTGGGCTACTATTTTTAAATGTTTTTTTATATTTTTGAAGAAATATTTAAAAATGTAAGAAATAAGTTAAAAAAAAATAATAAACGGAATAATAATAATAAAATAAACGTTTATTACCCAAATATTACAAAGTTGTTTGTTACATTGGCCCCAAACTAGGTAAGCCTGTATCTTGGGTACCAATTTCGAGAGTTTACCATTCAAAATGTATGCTAAAGTAAACATGTTCGGTAAATTAAATTAAAGAAATAAAATTAAATCAAAAGTTAAAAGAAACACAAACTAAAAATGGTTTTTTGAATTAACATAAAATTCAATAATCAAAAAAAAAAAACAAAAATAATCAAAATTATATAATTAACAATAAAAAACTGAATAAAACGCAATTTGTGAAAGTTATGAAATGAGTGTGAGAAAATGTAATATTGGGAGTGTAAGTCAGTGCGTGTGAGTGGCGGTGTCAAGCTTTATTTTTTCAATTTAACTACTGTTTCAGCTTCGTCGTATGATATGTTTCGAAGCCAGGAAGTCAGTTTATCTTTGATTTGTTTCCAAGTGAGATTTATTATATTGCACTTTTTGAGCACATTGTTGTATACATGAGTATGCAGATAAAGTGGGAGATTTTGTGCATAAGCGGATTTAACTGCCGGAGTTGGAATCCTAAACTTTTGTTTTGTCAGTAAAATTCTTTAATCACTCCTTTTTAAAGTTGAGATGTGGGTCTTTGATGTTACGTACAATATATACAATTTTCTTACGCTAAGCAAGGTGGTTATTTTTACCTTCACTGGTGCACAGTCTCGTATCATTTTCATTATATAGATTTGCTTCCGTACGCGTTTAGCTAGCTCCATAATTTGTAGTTTGAAAGATAGATTGTCAACTCCGTCAATATCCATTGCATGAGCATTCATTGGGTATCAATGTTACTTGATCTACAGCAAAATTTACTTTTAATTTTTAAGCTCCGCAGTGTTATTATTGTAGCCAATATTTTCCTGAAAGCTATGTATTTAGTCTTTTTGACGTTCAGTGTCAGCAAATTCGTGTTGAGCCAATTCGTGATCGTATTAACTCCTGTTTCAGCTTTAACGTATAAGTCTTTCCAATCAGTTCCGTTGAACAGTATTAGTGTCGTCTGCGTAACAGATTAGGTCAGCGTTTGGGATGGTAAGTTTGAGTATATTGTCCATATATATTGTAAATAGTATTGGACGAAGTATGCTTCCTTGCGGGACTTTCGTAGCGTCCTGGTCTGGTACAACCACGGTCACTGCCGCTGCTGAGCCTGCTGCAACCGCTCGAATAGCGGTTCTTCCCAGGCCCCTGACGGGTGTGGCGCTATTATCGCTCTTAGGCTCTTTATTTTTACACTCCGGGCCCCGGGCACAGCCAGTCGCTGCTTACCTGCGTTGTTTCGGGCAAACAACCAAGATTTTTTTATTTTTTTTATTTGTTTGGGACAAAAAACAGTTACACGTTACATTTTAACACAGGTGTTTAAAATAATAGAAATAACAAACATGTAACCCACACTATTGTCCGCGAATTTGTAAAAGTGACAGAGATTGACCAACGTGCACATATTGCTCATGAGATTAATTTAAAAAATATATGAATGATTTTATTATGTAAACATTATGTGGAACAACAAATTAAGATTTTACCCTTACGGGGATCCGGATAGAAAGGCGAGAACCTGTTTTTTAAATTCATTTTGCGTTAAAGCGAAAATATCAAAATCGATAAAGTGGGAGTTATATGTAGCTACGAGGCGGCGGAGAGGTGCCCGCTCGCCCGCGTGTGTTCTGTACTTTTTAGTGTGGAACAAACAAGGAATCGCGCACCTCTCGCCGCATGACAATTCTAGGTACTACGTAACACAAATTGTTCGTAAGACTATTGCAATCAAACTTATTGTTACAAATACCGTGTAGTGTCATGACCATTAGAAATGTTCGTCTGGACTCCAAGTTTAATAAGTTGTAAAGTTTTAACAGCTCGGTGTAATGGATTCGAGTGCGAAGACATCTGTAATGCATACTACGCAAGAATTTCTTTTGTACCATTTCAATGCAGTTTTTGTATTTATCATAAAATGGGCTCCAAACCGGAACAGCGTACTCCAACTGAGATCGTATCAATGATTTATATAGAAATAAGTATGTAGAGGGCTTTTTAAAATCGTTAGAGGATCTCATGACGAAACCATACATCCGAAACGCTTTTGTCGTTATGTTGTCAATGTGTGTGTCCAAGTGAAGGTTTGAGTCCAGCAGCACACCGAGATCTCGCGTGGACTGGACTTTGTTTAAGACCGCTCCATTAAGGGTGTAGGGAAAATTTAACATCTTTTTATTTTTGGTGAAAGAGATGGAATCACATTTTCCTAAGTTAAGTTTTAGCTGGTTAACCACACAGTAGTCAGCAAGCCTATTGAGGTCCTCTTAGTAGCAAGCAGTCGTTAGTACTTCTGCAAGATCTATATATTTTCATATCATCAGCGTATAACAGGAAATGGGAGTTGTTAAAACAAAATTTGACTTCGTTTATGAAGAGTATGAAAAGCAGAGGACCCAAAACTGATCCCTGTGGCACCCCAGATGCAACGAAAATGTAGTCGGACTCAAACCCATTAACGACAACTTTTTGAGTTCTGTTAAATATATAAGATGCAAACCAACGCAATAGGTTTCCTCGGATGCCATTGAATGCTATTTTGTCCATAAGTAGTTTGTGGTCCACCTTGTCGAAAGCCTTCCGAAAGTCGGTGTACACAGCGTCTACTTGGACACGGTTGTCCATATTCTCAAACAGGTAGTCGGTAAAAATCATAAGATAGTTATAGTAGATCGACATTTGACAAAGCCGTGCTGTTCAGGTATGAGGTGTCGCAAAAGGGGAAGAATTGAGCTGTGCACAAGGTCCTCGAAAAGCTTAGACAAGGCAGGAAGTATCGAAATAGGACGATAGTTTTCCATGTCGCTTCTATCATCATCATCTTCGATAAGATGATACTAAAATGATAAGTTGCCACACGTAGCGCCCCGTTTCGCTGACAGGAACTTTCCACACGCTGCACACTTGATCCTGGTTCTACGTGGTTCGGCCAATAGCAGCTAGATGGAGCGCAAGTCCCTCGCATTTGTCACCTTGGTAGCGCTAGATGTCGTATACTGCGCGAAAAATTATTGATCCAAATGCAAGATCGTTCAAAACTAGCAACACTTTTTTTAATGTAGTAAAATGATATTTTTTGGAGGTACCGGTCACAACACGAAGTGTAGAAGTAACTTCAATTACAAAAAACGTTACAAAATGTAAATTAGTTTTTATCCTTTGAACGCCATTGTCACGTATACATGACAAGCTAGCGCGTGCCCAGTACGCCAAACGTCACAAATAAGTGACAAAAAGTACGGCAAATTTGTGGCTTGGCGACGCGGGCACACGAATGCGTTTATGTATGCTCTGGCGTTCAAAAGGTTAAGGAATTATTACACTGCCGTAACACTGTTGTTAAACTTGCAAACGAACTAGCACGTAAGTTCCACTATCGTGAAGTTTTATACACAAACAATCCCTCAAAACAGCCGCCCGTCACCACTTCCTAAAGTTTTTAGCTGGGAAGAAGAAGTGGCGCTAGAAATTACCCAGTAACATAAAGTTGGAATAACTTGAATTTATCCAATAGTCGGTAAGAAAATATATATACTTAACAAGACTCAGAACAGGAAAATAAATGAAGTGTACGAGTATTATATGTAGATAAAACATAATTTTATTATGAATCAATGTATTTTTGTTTGGTCTTTGAATTGATTTTAATCGTATAGAAATCGAAGTTATACATAATACAACGTATAGTGTATGTTATGTATAATTACAAATACAACGTATAGTATATGTTATGTATAATTACAAAATGAATGATATTAGTTTCTTTTATTTTAATTTACCGAACATGTTTACTTTAGCATACATTTTGAATGATAAACTCTCGAAATTGGTACCCAAGATACAGGCATGCCTAGTTTGGGGCCAATGTAACAAACGACTTTGTAATATTTTGGTAATAAACGCTTATTATATTATTATAACCGAAAATTTACCTTCCTCTATAAAATGACACTGTTTCGATATCAAAAACAATTTTTCCATGTCAATTAGGTATAATGCGGATAAAAATATTTTATGATGCGGAAATCGGAATTCCACGATTTTATTTTAAATTTCAATAAATACATTATCCTCATTCTGGGCCAAAAACGATAACATTAACTTACCTGACAGTTTTATATCGGCTTCAGAATAATTAATTAAAACTACTAAAAAAAGCACAACACAGGACATGATGCAGTCCATTTAACAACAAGCTTGTTTGAACTACCTATATTTAAATGAACAAAACATAATTATTTATTATGACATGCGAGCAAAGTGGCACTTATGTAGATAGATTATCGTCGCTGTAGGCAAATACGTACAATTAAGGAAAATTGTATCATCTCGTGGCTACATAACAACAACCGCACGGTTAGAAAGAAAGAAAAAGAGTTTGTTTGCGACAAGCATGACGCATATCAAAAGTGCTTAGAATAGAATAGAATAGTTCTTTATTTGCACAGAAAGTAGGTACAGGTTGTAAGTGTTAAATTTAAAAATGATCCTTATACTAACTACCTTAACTAAGGCATGCAAACAGTTTAACATGGCATAGTAAAAACTCATTTAAAAAGGAAATTTAATGAATAATTTGAAATGGGTATTACAATGCATAATGTCAAGTTTAATAAAATGGGATTATAAATTCGTCAAGTTTGAGGTCAATACAGTTAAATTAAAATATAAATTATTTAGTACAAGTCAGGAAATACAGAGATGTCATATGATCAACTTAAATTCTTATCGGTCAAAAAATCCACAATTGAGTAATAACATTTGTCAATTATTTGTCATTTGTCGATTTGTGGATGGGTGTTGTCCATACTGTCCATCCATTACAGACCGCGACTCCTCCGCGCCACGAAAGCTCATTAGGTACGGACCGGCTGTCATTTGTAGATTTTAGGTAGTCGTTACGGATTGTCATAAACCAGAACTCCTGACACCAGTCGTGCCAAGGGATCCGTATTACCCAGTTACTGGGTTGTGAAGGTCAGGTAGGAAGTCTCTCCACGTAAAATACTGGTACTCAGCTGAATTCGGTTGACTAGAAGCCGACTTCAACATAGTTGAAAAAAGGCAGGCAGATGATGACGAAGCCATGATAATATTATATTTTTCGGCAAGGCTATTTTAAAAAATTGACACTATTTCAAGTGATCAGAACCCTAATTAAGTACCTCATGTTTACTTTTATCTTTCTAACAATTAGTAGATCTGTTAAGTAATATGTGGATAACGTTGTGTGGAGAGTATTTGAACTTAACAATAGTACCTCTATTGTTAAGTTCTTACCTATGTTTACTAATTATTACACTGCTGTTAACAAACATAGGTTAGAACCCCAAATTCTTACTATCACACTAATATTATAAAGGCGAAAGTTTGTATGTATGGATGTGAGTTTGTTACTCTTTCACGTCAAAACGGTTGAATGGATCTTGATGAAATTTGGCACAGAGGTAGACTTTTCATCCAGGGAGTATGTTCCCTTGGGGCAACTTTCGACATTAACGCGGGCGGAGCCGCGAGCGGTAGCTGGTAAATAAATAAAGCCGGGGTAAGGCGCTAGTGATTACTATGTCACTGCGATGTCCGTAGTCCAGTGGTGCGGTCGCAAGACGACTGCTGAACGTACGGTCCTTGGTTCGATTCTACGTCTAAGTGGGAGTCATTGTCACCGGATTATTGCAAAACCGTCATATTATATAGAGGTACCTATGCGGGACAGAGTGTAAAGTTCCGGAAGCCTCCATTGAAAATGGACGATCCTCCGACCAGACGGGTGCTGGTTGGTGGGCAACCGCTCGATGGTTGTGTTGGGTTGTTGTATGCTCAAATAGCGCGAAGAACTTGATAGCACCATATAGGATTTATGTGACGTCAGCACAATTATTGTAATAGATCTTGATAATTTTAGAAAGTCTCAATATCATCAGGATTATTTATTAGCAGGACGGAATGCGCCTCAAGCGAATTGAACTAACTTGACTCATCGCCAACAAAGCGAGGAAAACCGACTATCGGGCCATATTAGTTCATAGTCGATTAAGGCCGACTAATCGTCCAAAGTAATGTTATGTTAATTGAGTATAGAAGTAAAATAACGCTGATGCCCGCGACTTCATGTCGGCTTCAAAGAACATAGACTATCATACAAAGATTCTGCTCCCATTCCTCCCCCTTAAAGTTGGTCAAAATCCCTTCTAGCTTATGTTATAAAATAAACCCCTGTTGTGTGCACAACGCAAAGGGCTTTAGAAAGAACACGGATGGGTTTTAGTCAGTAAGAGTCTGACACGCCCTTCCGCTCCACCCAGAGCGGAAGAAGTCATTTGATGATTTCACATCCTTAAAAAAAAAAAAAGGAAGACTAGTGTCATGAGGCGGGCCGCGCGAGGGAAAGGCAAGGCCTTCGCCGGATAGTGATCGGACGGCGAGCGTTGAGTGGCTCGCTGTCCGATCAATACCAGGCCCGAGTCGATGGCGCGTTGTGTTTCACGCGCGCCTCAAAGACATGTCAGCATAGAAGACGGGGCCCGCCAGGGCCAGAGCCTGCCAGGGTTGCGGAATTTGTTCGAAAGAGTCACCGCGGCCCTGGAACGCAAAGGGCTTTAGAAGGAACACGGATGGGTTTTAGTCAGTAAGAGTCTGACACGCCCTTCCGCTCCATTTGATGATTTCTCATCCTAAAAAAAAAAAAAGACTGGTTTCATGGTCTTATGTCCGGCTTCCGACTACCCTTAACTACTGTCAATGATCTACAAATCACAGCCGCGACCAATTGCTCAACGTGATTTCTGAGGCACAGAGGAGTCTCTTTGATGTCGGGGGGAAATCCTCATGGAAATCCTCCACCCTGGGGCGGGTGGAGGGGTCTGTCAGACTCTTACTGACTAAAACCACCCCGGTGTTCCATCTCCCACCTACGCCGGGGATCGCGGGAACGTATGCGACTTCCGCATACAACCTAACCTACACATTTTGTTTAAAGAAAATTTGGTAATCATTTACTATATTTGGTCCCCAAATACAATTTGAACTACAGTCGTGAATAAAACAGCTAGAACTATTATTTTTTAGGCTTAATTTTTTTGGTGTTAAGTATATATTTTTGGTAAAAGAGCTTAGGGTATCGAAGTATTTTCTAGTGGTCATAATATTTATTCCCTAAAAAATTTAACTACTTTAATTTATTATTTTCCTTAACTATTGAGGAAAATGGTCGGACCATTTTCCTCACTACTTGAGGACAAATAAGGGCCTAAGTGATATTGAGTAATACATGAACTGATGTACCTATATAAAACGGATTAATTAATTAGTTTCATAAATAAATAAATAAGCGGTCGGTATAAACAAAACGATGACCCATTTGTGGTGGCAGCTCCTAGCTGACCGAGACAACACGACGTGCTGTGACGTCATTCGCTTAGGTCCTATGAAATTGGCGTTTTGTATGAAAGGAACATAAAGTCGTTTTTTTTTTAAATATAATTTATTAATTTTGCCATCTCATAGGTAGTTTATTGATCCCTTTACTAAAAAAAGCATTCAATAAAATCTTTGAAGGTGGTCTGGACTGCCCCATCGGAGTTGAATTGTTTCCCTTGCAAGAAGTTATCCAAACTTCGAAAAAAGTGGTAATCTGTTGGAGCAAGGTCCGGAGAGTACGGTGGATGTCTAAGACATTCCAATTGAAGCTCATCTAATTTGGTAGCCGTCTGTTGTGCAGTGTGTGGTCTAGCATTATCCTGACGCAGCAGTGGCCTAGAGCGATTGACCATACTCGGTTGTTAAGCAGCTAGTTTTTCCATCGTGGTTTGCAGTTGCTGACAATAGACATCTGCCGTAATTGTCTGGCCAGATTTAAAAAAGCTGTACTGAACGACACCGGCACTGGTCCACCAAACGCTCACAAGTAACATTTTTTGAGTAAATTTTCGCTTGGGGCATGATTTGGCTGGTTCTACAGGGTTCAGCCATTGCGATGAGCGCTTCCGATTCCGTACAGGATCCACTTTTCATCACAGCTAATGATTCGATTTAAAATCCCTTCTTTTTTTTTTTGGACGATGACCTCTCGCATTTCAGCACACTAAGGCTGGTTACTGCTTAACCGGACTAAAAAAGCCCTTCATTATTGTACCGGTTAAGTAATGTACTACGTCCGAAATGAGACTCTACATGTAGATCTCAAATTACCCACCATACAGCAGTTCATGAAACGCATAGCCAAACGTTTCTTCGACACTGTTGTAAAACACCGTAACCCCCTTATGGCATCGGCCGCCCGATACGAACCGTCCCATCTCCAAGGTACGCCGACCAAGGCACACCCTCGTCACTCCCGACGACTCTACCACTCTCCTCCAAGAGAGTCGCAAAGAGACCAGCACTCTTCGCAAACCACGACCGCCGTCCTTCCGCCCTCGCCGCCGAGGCCCGCCGCGACGTCCACGTCAAAATCCGCCCCGACCCTTGCTCGAGCCAGCCCGCGCCGCTGAGCCTGTGGTCTTAAATTCGCCCCTTAATAATAATAACTCCAGTTCGATCCAGCCCGTCCCTAGCTGTCGTCTCCCCAGCGACGCCCTCTCTTTTAATCCATACAATGGTAAACTTGTAACAGTCAAATCATACCATCAGAATCATGTGGGTTGATGTCTGAAGTAGTCTTTTGGAGAAAGAACCGCACAGATTTGTGTGGACCTGCCCCGACAGTGTTGTGACAACCGTGTCATGAATGATCTCAGAAAAATTAAAATGTAGTATATTTTAAAATGATCTCTGTGCCTAGGTATTAGTATTAGTAATCCTAATTTTGAGTATTTTCTTTGCATGTTAAAAGTAAATATAAGCGAAATATGTGGAACTATTTTTACTTGATACCATTTATGTACCATATTTTACGCAACAAAATAATTATATTCTATTCTATTCTTCTTGGCTTGTGAGTGTCTTTTTATTGTAGGTGTTCGTATTCTGTCCGATCGTCTTTTCCCATCTTAGAATGCCGTACTCGTAGACGGAGGCCTCTACGAGTCTACGGCATTCCGACACCATATGTAAAATACATTTGTAGTCTATAACATAACCACAATCAATGGTAAATACACAACAGTTCCTATTTGGCACAACAAAATAACACAATTACACAGGATATTAGAAGGAAAATAATATACCTAGTGGTAGGTAGATAGGTACTCACTTGGTCATCGTGTATTTGAGTTTATTTCCCCATGAATGTTTCCTGTCAAATGTCACTGTGCTTGATCGAGTGTACTAATGTAACAAATCGTTAGAATTGTGTTAAATAGAAAACAAAGTGGTTTAGGAGTGTGCTTTACTTAAATTTCTTGAAGATATTTTTGTGACAATGAATTCCATTACTTTTTACTTCGGTTATATTTTGGCGGTTGTGATTGTTCGTGTTTGCAATGCTGACTATGACGTTTTCAGTAAGTATGTCATTATTTTTCAAGAATGTATAAATAGAGGTCTAGAGTTGTATCCGGTCCGACTGTCATGGAGCAGATTAATTGTGTGTTCAAAAAATATAAACTTTAATTAGGAAAAGCAACATCCGTACGGGAATATTAATACACTTATCACCTTTTTTATGCAAGTTTGTTGTTTATAATGCGTCTTTCAAACTCAAATGATTTATTTCAATTAAACCGTTTACAGGCAATTTTGATTCGTTAAGGTTGGTCAGTCAAAAGATATGCTATGAAGCTATGAAGAAGAACGTGCAAGAAACTCCACGGACACTCTTTTAAATCATTTTTGTTTTACAATGTTTTAGTTACATCATTCTTGCTGAAATTAAACATATGTACATATATGTGAGAACGATATAGAAAAAAATGCACGAATAAAGCGTCCGGAATAGGAAAAACAAAAATACAAATAACAAATCATTAAAATAAACCATAGCAGCTGAGAGATGACCAGTATCAACTCACGGCGTCCGTTCACGAACATGACGCACGCGTCAGCACCATTCGGCTCAACCACATTGAAGGGAGCCAAATGATCCAACACATGCGCCACCATCAGCTAGACTTTTGAGTGAGCATGACACTTCCAACCACCAGGGCACATTCAAGTCAAAGAAAATAATCAATAAAAGTAGTTTTAGGTACACTGTACTCACATATGTGCCGTTAATGCATGAAATTATACAATGCTTAATAAATTGAGATTATACAGTAAAAATATAATGTTCTTACAATCTTCAGCGGGTCCAACAATGTTTCTAAATGCTAAAAAAATAGTTTGCTCTTGAGTAGCCCCTAGTAGCTGTGGAGTAAGACCAGCATTGAGCCTAGCATTTTTATTCTCAATATAATCCCCCAACTTATAATATGCTTTCTTGCATAGTGTGCGTTTAACACAAGATTTAAATTTCGTTTCATTCAGTTCCAATATATTGGGAGGTATCTTATTATAACATTTTAAACAGTATCCCATAAAAGATGAGGCTACTTTAGTTAGTCTGAAACATGGTTTAACTAGTTGATCCCTATTTCTAGTAACATAATTATGTCTGTCGCCTCGTCTACTAAAAAGATGTAAATTCTTTCCAACGCGCATGATGTTTTCATAGATATATTGACAAGGTACCGTCACGATGTTAATATCCTTAAACAGATCCCTTAGAGAATCGCGCCGGCGGAGATTGTATTTTGCTCTTATAGCTCTTTTCTGCCGAATAAAGATAGACTCGATGTCTGCAGCCCGTCCCCAAAGTCAAATACCGTAAGATATGATACTATGAAAGTAACTAAAATAGACTAGTCTCGCGGTATCAACATCCTTTAATTGCTGCTGAATTTAGTCGTCCTGCAAGAGATGCGAAACGAGGACCCCATTGTAGCCTGGAGTCAAGCGTTATCCCCAGGAAAACTGTTCTATCGACGAATTCCAATTTCTCCTTGTTCAACACTTTGTCACAATTAGTACTTTTGACATTTGGTAAGGCAAATCTTATGCACTTAGTTTTTCTCCCATTTAAAACTAAATTATTAGCAGTAAACAATTCTGGACCTGCAGAAGAGCGTTATGTACGTCGTCAAGATTATGACTACGTCTATTTATCTTAAAAGTCAAAGAAGTATCGTCGGCAAACAAAACCATGTTTAGTTTGTTTTGCAATAAATTGGGTAAATCATTAATATAAACTAAAAATAAGAAAATACCAAAAATTGAGCCCTGGGGGACACCCATTTTTACGTTTAATCCCGACGAATAGACACCGATTATTTGAACTAATTGCTGTCTATCATTCAAATAAGATTTTACTAAGTTTAATGCTGTTTTGCCTAGTCCGTAATGCTCGAGCTTCATGAGCGATATTTCGTGATTTAAACGCTTTAGATAGGTCGCAGAAGATGCCTATGGCATCTGGCATCCCACGCATTAAAGATATGTTTTAGTATGGTGACACCGGTATCAGTTGTACAACGTCCTTTGGTGAAACCATACTGTTTATCGTGTAAGATGTTATTTGTGTTAAAATGATTAAGCATTACCTTTTCAAATACTTTGCTAAATACTGGTAATACGGACACCGGTCTATAATTGTTTGTGTCTTTGCTGTCTCTGGATTTAAAAACTGGTATAACTTTAATGTATTTCATTAGATCTGGAAATACTCCTTGATCCACACACAGATTAAATATTAAAGCTAAATACGGCACTATAGTCTCAATAATTGAGATGCAAACTCTGCTAGACAATCCCCATAGATCTTCGGTTCTTGATTTCTTTAAAAGCCTTTATTACTGTTGTGGGGTTTATATGTTTAAATTTAAATTCAGTCGGACAGGCTGAAACGTTGGCGTGTAATAATGAAAAGCCAGCAAAGGCGAGGAATTTAAGGCTTCAGTTGTTTTAATTGGGATAATGGTAAAGAAATTTACAAATTCTTGAGCAACTTTCTTGCTATCGCTAATAAGACCATGAGAATTCTCCAATGCATAATCAGTATTATGTCTTTTGTTCGTGTTCGTTTCACTATTAATAATCTTCCAAACCGTCTTTATTTTATTTTCTGATGATTTAACTTTGTTGCTAATATATAAGGCCTTAGCTGCCTACAAGACATTTTACAATTTGTTGAGTAGGTAGCGACATATTTATTAAAAATTTCAGTCATAATATAAGGCTTAAGGCATATAGCTCATAAAGTCTTTCCCTACTTTTTCTGAGCCCTTTAGTCGCCCAGTCACTAAATAAAAACTTAGGGCTGATAGTTTTAGATTTCTTTTGCAGGGGCAGTGTTACGCGCCAGAATCAATGCCGGCTACATAACGACATTATTTACTACTAGAGCCATCTAGTGTCAAGTAGCAGAACTAGTAGAGTCAAGTACCTTCTAGACTTTTCAATGCCAGAACCTTGTACAGTTCTCAATATCTGGTCAATCGGCACCGGTAGTTACTAGTACTCGTAACTACCGGTGCCGATTGACCACAGATTGATTACAGATGCTTCTACAGTAGAAGGTTCTGGAATTAATTGACCCAAATAAGGACCGCATAGCCCGCGACGAATCAGTATTGGATTTGCGGTACAAGTGAAAACTTCGGAAGCGATCTTCAAGTGTGATTGAAGTGATCAGTAGTGAAGTTGTGTTTTATAATTAGTGAGTTTAAAGTTGTAATTAGTGTTGTTAAATTAAACTGTCGTTTTAGTTATTTAATCGGCTGTTTTTACTGTACCGAACCCCAAGCTCGTAACAATATTGAGTGTACACGTGTATTGCCTGTTAAATCTTGGATATGACAGACAATCAGTCAGAATGAGCGTCTAATGTCGGTTGAATTCCATCACTCACCATCAGTCATTCATGAATTTCGGAATTTAGTGACGCTTGCATGAGCGTGTAATGGACGCCTAGAATACTTGGCTTTAAAATTTTAACCCCCTTACTGCAACGTGCTAACCTGCTAGTCGACATGTTACATCGAACTGTCGGCGGCCTACGTTCCCTTTCAATATCCACTTGGTCAGTAATGTCTGAGCTGGTACACTGTCACTATATCATTTCCATTTACCACGTCAGCCTTTGAGAACAAGAACTCGCTTTTCTTGATATTGTAAACTGTGAAAGATTTCTTTTTTAATTAATTTTGTCAATAACTTGTTCCAGGTGAAGTTAAAGCAACTTATGTTGGTCCATTCAACTTTAGATATGACTCAAAAGATTTCTTGCTAATGGAAATAACACTCAAGAATATACCACCGAGTGTGACCGCGGTCTATGTTATTTACTCTACTAAAAAATATTTTTATCAAAAAGGTAAGTTTCTTAATTTAACCTACTACTATTCGTAAAGGATTATTGGTCGCGTGGATTTTAATTCACGAGCTACATTTGAGCAGGTACGGTCAGGTACGGCAGGTATGCCTGTAACATCACGTCGCAACACTTCTATTCAAAGTAGGTCTAGCGACTTCCAAGTGTTCGCGGGAGCCTCACGACATATTTTTCAACACTGACTCGAAAACAGGCGAAGTGTATTTCTCACTTTAAGGAAAAGTGCGCTGGTCAGCCTCCGCCTATTCAATTAATTGTATTTATCACACCAGGCTGGTCGCCCGTCAACCCCCCCGAAAACCAGCGTCGGCGAACGAAAAATATTCGCGAGCCATTTTTCACAGTGATTTGTGTAATATTTCATTTAATTTCTCGAGTGAAGGTGTTGAAAAACAAAATTAATTAATTAAAATAAGTGTTGCGATATTGATAGGCAAATACTAAATAAACTAAACATACCTTAGAGTATTTGCCTTAAATAATAATTTGATTAAAATACCTACTTTGAAAATAAAATAAATAAAAATAGCCTTCATCCATTTAGCCTTCATAGCATTTTTCCTATCGTCTTCACATCATTTTTCCTGCCTTCCTCTATGTCTTTTTCCGTCCCGCGGGTACCATTCTATTACTTTTTTGGTCCACTTTCCTATTGTTGATCTCATCATGCCTGACTTGACATGACCAGTCCATTTCCATTTCAAGATACGTGTTTTTACTTTAACATCTGCTACATTGGTGATGCTCCTAATTGTTGTAGCTTTCCATTTGTCTTTCAACCTTAGTCCCAACATACTTCTTTCTATTCCTCATAAAATACATTTACTTCTTATCTAATATCTAACTGACACTCGCAGCATCAACAGTTTTAATAAATAAATATAAAATAACTTTACTTAGATCTAGACCCTACGCCAGAGAGAAAGAAAGTTCAAGCTGAAATAAAGAACGGAGATGTTACAATTAGTTTCCAGAGAAGTTTAAAAGAAAATAACATATTAGTTGACGTAGAGTTGCAAACCACAGACGGTTTGTGCCAAACATCACGAGTAGCTGAAGGACGATCCGCAAGCCAAAGCATTCACCATCACGAAGGATACACTTATTATTGGTATACCGATTGGAAACATGATGGTAAGCAATAGTACCTATTAATAGAAACGTTTGCTTCAACTGTGTATAGTCCGGTCAACTTACACAGAAAAAAGTAGGTAGTTTTGAAAAAGCTCAGAAAGTTGAATATTAGAGGAGGTTTAAGGTACACTTATAAAAAAAAACCAGACAAGTGCGAGTCGCGCACCGAGGGCTCCGTAGGTACAGGTATATGTTACGGGACTTACTGAAGTGTATAAACTACGAAAGCACTCGCATTACTCTGACAAAAATAAGTACCTAGGTAACTAATACTGATAACTCTACAAATAAAAAAAATATAGCTACTTTCTCCTTGACCATAAGACCTAACTTATTGCCAACTTTCTTGATTCTAGGTAAACAGGAAGTACCCCGGGTTTTGATTTACTTGCGATCATTAAAATTTGTCGCAAAAATGATGCATAAATATCTGTTTTTTATTGCGTTTACTTAGAAGCTTGATTTTTTAGGGCTCCAAGAGCCATAGACTTACGTATTTGATATTAATTTCAACATGATACCTCGCGTTCCTGAGAAAAAGGGTAGTGATAGACCAACAGACGGTTTCGATTTATCCTTTTGAGGTAGGTACGGAACCCGCCGAAGATCGCTTTCAGACCCGGATAAGACCGCCAATTGATATGTTACACCATATCTACTATTTGTATTTTATAAGCTCCTAATGTAATTTGTAATGGTGCAGTAAAAAGTGTATTTCTAATCTATTCTATTCTACAGCTTCCACAATATCATATCAATAAAAATAAAATATTTTTAATTTCAGATTCCGGTTCTTGTCTTGTGCCAAAGCCATGTGCAGTTGAAATGGATTTTAAAAATCAATGTCAAGGTAAACAATATATCCTTTTCAATAACATCAAAGCCAATGTTTTTGTTAAATGTCAAATTTTGCTTTTTCAATGTTTATTCGTATTGCTTTGCTTATACGTTAACAAAGCAGTTCATTTCATACGTGTCAACGTGTGCTTTTTTTTTGTATTTCTGTGGGAAAGTGCACGAGCACCAAAGACAGCCGTCGTATAATTTAACTAGGTACTGACTGGGAGACCCAAAGTCATGTACTGAATCCACGGTTACAGTTTGTGCGTGAGCCACAATTTTCTTTCCATCCTATAGTTTTACTAATCCCAAAAAAAGACAAAAAAGGCGAAAGGTTAGAACATTTTTGTAAAGCCATTTTGTTTTTTTTACAAAATCGCAGCGCGCGAATAGAGATATTTGGAGGTAAAGTCTTCATGTGAAAACAATGAAAGTCATTAAAAATGTACTAATCATGTGTTTGTACGCAGTAGATACTATTTAAATAATAGTTCTCGGCTTGATTTAACCTTTCATGTAATAGTTATTTATGGTACTAATGCGGTAAGTTTAAGCTTACCATAGTCACGAGTTTGTAAAAACCAATTTCCGCACGTGTGTCATACAAAATTTTTCAACACATTTGCGTGAAAACAGTACAAAAGGTAATAAAACAAACTTTTTGTTTGTTGTGTCGGAACAATCTTTGACGTTCCGTATGAAAATAGCGCGAAATTGCAAATGGTGCTACGTGCGCGTGGTGAAAATTAGAACTACATATTTCGTCTCATTTTCTCAATACTCAATACTCAATACTTTTATTGCATTCCACATGTATTCTTAGGTGGTAAAATAACAAATAGGTTCATATGGACCCCGTCGGGCACAGCAAGATAATTATCTAGGTTAGGAGAGAGGAAGCATTTTATGAAATGTAAAATTACTTAGGAAACTGTTAATATAGTTATCTATTGAGAGATGTAAATAGAATTAACAAATCAAATCTCTTTAGTATTAGAGTGAGAAAAACGTATTGAGCAAAAGCGTTTCCAAGGAGGTTCGATCATTGAACTTATTTATTCTAGTAATGTGAAACTCCTGGGTGGAATTCTTTTTTTTTATGGAAATAAAAAAAAAACCGTAAAGGATACGCACGGCACAAAAATGAAGAGTGCGGTAAAATAGATACCTAGATGAGAGTACCTACCTATTTTACCGCACGTTCCATTGTATGGTGCTTAATTTTTAAATTTCGAACAATGTAAACTGGCTTCGTAAATGTTTCAACAATGTGTTGAAAATTAGCATAACGTAATTTCCGAGGCACTGGTCACTCATCCACAAACCGATCTCGGCAACCGTTGCTTAACCTAGAAGATCGATTTCTACAAACAAAATAAAAGAAAGAGCAATAAAATCTGTACTTTTCGTTTTTTTTTCAGATACCTTCAATTGTTACGTTAAAGCAAAAGAATATATTTGTACGTTTCAACCCGGAAAAGAGAAAAAAATTAAATCGTACATATATCAAACCTACGACACTGGTGTTTTAAAGTGTAGGTATTGTTAATAACTAGTAAGTTAAAGGCACTTATTTCCACCTAGCCTCGGAATTACTTTCCATTTTCAGTAGACCCTTATACTGAAATTGGAAGCTAATTCCGAGATTATAGAAAAATGGCGTTTACAAGCTCTTTTTGCACTATGATATTTTATTCATTGGCGACTTGGTCAATGCGAACTTTCAAACTTAAATCCTAAATATCAGCAATACTCATGGTTAATAAATTAATTTAAAATTGAACATTATTTTTACCCAACTTCGGCGAAGCAAAAGGAGGGTCATGATTTTGACCGGTAGAGATAAATATGTCCCAATCGCTTTGTATGTTCACCTGTTCCCTCATAAGTTCTCAACTACTTATCATAGTCAAATAAATAACTATTAGTTTTAAACTAATACTTAATAAATAACTAACAATTATCAAGATCGGAAAACGCATTTTTACCATTTTTAACCGATTTTAAATCTCGTCTCCATAGAAATTTCTTCAAAATCAGTTCAGTAGTTTGGTTTTAAATCAAAATAGCTGGAAAAAATATGTCATCCAAGTAAACGAAATTCCGTATTTTGCTTTCATGTGACTTTACTTATAGTGGTGTGATATAATCAAAATATTTTGACAAAAAAATACAACCGACTTCCAAATAAAAAAACACATTCGTTTTTAACATCGACTTACGAAATTAAAGTAATTTTCAAAGAGTTTTGTCCAAAAGTTTTTAGCCATTGGCTGAGCTAAGTACCTACGGATCAAAAAACTCACCCTTAATCTTTTCCCGGACTACAGCAGGTCGCGGCGTTATGTGGTACAATCATAATACTACCCACATGACGTTCTATACCATTATACAAATAATTATGCCAGGACTGTTTTCCATTTCGTAGATGAACCGAGAAATAAAGCGAGTTTCCAGAAGGACTACACATATTTAGAAGCAGTAGACAGTTTCTACAAAATTCACACGAAACCAAAGACTTGGAATGATGCCAAGGAGGCGTGTGCTCAGGAAGGAGCCACTTTGTTCTACCCAGAAAACGGCGATGAGGCTAAAGCTGTAATAACTTTCTGGAACCCTACTTCTGAACGCTACATGTGGGTGGGCATATCAGACTCAATAACTGAAGGGATTTTTGTGACCGTTGACGGTACGTGTATAATTTTCGTTATAATTTGCGACGACACCGAATAAATTGGAATAAAGGTACAAAGATATGAGGATGACGTAAACGTTGTCTGTGTAAATAGGTACGCATAGTCCAAGATCCCAGAGCCCCCAGATGTACTTATTTCGTCAGTAACAAAATGTGTGGAATATTGTTAGTATGTATTTTGAAGCTTGTTGGGTCAACGGCTATTTTTTTTATTTATTTCATAACTCAAGGAGATAGTTTTGCCTCCTCCCATATTCTGGCAGACTTTAGTTTGTTATTTTCACCTAGTACTTATGCTCAAATTTCAGCCTTGTGAATAGGATTTCCACCGAGGTGACTTTTTGACTGGCAATGGCATTTAACTACATGTTTACAGTCCAGGCCGCTCGTCTATGGAATGCATTGCCAGCATCAATCAGATTCCTTTCTCGTTGTAATTTTAATCATTTTTACGTATTTTCTTACTTATAAATATTTAATATGTATGTATTTATGTATCTATCTAGTATATAGTATTGCTTTATTTCTGTTTGGTTTTGTTTTATATTAACTTGATATTTGCACCAAGTGCAACCCATAACGTGTCCAGGCTATCTCTATCCATTCCAGGTTGCCTGGAATACAACACTACTGGACAATTGTATGTTTTTTTTAGTTTAAGGGTTTCTATGAGTATTTTTAAATTTGGTGTACAATAAAGTATTTTTATAAAAATAAGTTACCTATGTTTAAGTTCCTGTTCTAGGTAGGTCAATTTCCGAGGTGCACAATGCATGGAGGAAAAGTCAGCCGGATAATTATAACACTGAAAACTGTGTGCACATAGACAAAAATAGCGAATATAATGACATTCCATGTGACGTTAAACCGTACAGTTTTATTTGTAAGGAGAGTCTTCTACAGAACATTCAGCTCGATTTAAGTAAGTGTATATCATAAAAGAAAGGTAATCGTCTTGCTCGTTGGAAAACTTTCTGTATGTAGTGATATGCAGTATAAATTAAAATACAGGAGCTCGTGGCTGAAACATAAGAGCCGCACGGGTTGACCTACAAGGTTAAGGATAATGTGAACATCTTAATATACCGTGTTTCCTCCCGGTCTCGGAAAACACGTTAAACTATTGGTCCCGGCAGTCACTTCTAGATCTTTGACAGTTGTTTGGGGTATTCTGAAGACAATAAACCTGACACTAATTTTTTTGTCAAGGGTATCGTGTAACCCAGCAACTGGGTTGTGGAGACCTGATAGGCAGTCGCTCCATGTAAAACGATATGTATTTTTTTTGTTTCTGTGGTTATTATAATTATTGTTTTTATGTAATTGGTATTCATTGAACTTTACTCCGAATTTGATTTTGTGTTTTTTTTATGTGTGAATGAGTAGGTATATTAGTATTATTAAATTAACTTATTGTCATTTTTTATGTATTGAATTATATTTTTTATCATTATTATTATTATTTAAACACATTTATTCTTTTTTAAATGTGAATATTGACCTTGTATGGTCTGCAATAAAGATTTATTTGTTGGTATACATTTTTGTATCTCAACAATAATCGGTTTAAAGGATAACACGGACCAAAGCCAAGGGCTACCCCTGACAGTACTAACCTACGTGATAGATAAAAGTTTGTGCGTCGTTGTCGTTCTGTAGGAATTTCCGGACAATTCTGCAAGTGTTCAATATAGCAGCTTTCTGTAGGGTTTGGTAGGGGGAGGGAGCTATCTCTAGTGATTTTAATGACTGATGTAGATGTTTCGGTATGACGTCGTGTAGTTGAAAGTACTACAGGGATTATTCCAACACTGCTTAACCGCCACATTCGGCTAATTTATATTTTTAAGTCTGCATATTTTGTAATTTTTTCCGCTATTGTATTTTGTAAATTGTGTGTATTTGGAACTCGCTGTATCAATTATTTGCGCGGTTATATTAAATTTGTCTAGAAAAGTTATGTCTGGTCTATTGTTATGTGTGGTTCTGTGTGTAGGTAAGGATGGCACGATCAAAGTTAAGCTTGTGTGTTACGTTTTCAAGAACCGTTTCTGGGTTATATTTGTAGTAAGGAAGTGAGGGTTTCGTAACAAGTTTGTATTTGATAGCAAGTTTTTGATGAATTATATTGGCTACTTGGTCGTGTCTATGTTTATAGTCAGTTTGAACGATTGCCTTACATGCTGCAGTAATATGCTGTGTAGTTTCAGAAGAACTATGACACAGACGGTGACGGTGCAAATATCTTTTGAAATGGGGATTCGCATGATGTGCTTTTGGTAATTACGGGTTTCAATAACTTGGTTCTGGATTGCTGGCATGAACCCTTCAGTCTCAGTAAATCAAAAACGTAATGATTTGAGGGTTTATCTTATATATTTCAAGGAGCCAAGTGTGCGGAACAGAATCGTATGCTATTTTGTAGTCGATATACATAGTGCATACACTATGTATATCTACTACAAAATATCGTTCTTCCTCGCCTGGACCTGTTTGAGTATTACCGAATCTATTGTAAGTTCTTTGCAGCCCTGACTAAATTTTCGACAGCCTTTTTGTTCTTCTGATATTATTGAGTTTGTATCAAGATGAGTGTAAATAATTTGAGTGATGCAAGATATTATTATTTAATAAATAAACAATTTATTAAATAATAATATCTTGCAACACTCAAATTATTTACACTCATGGCGAAGGCATGTTATCGGTCTATACTTTGCTGGGTTGGCGCTGTCGTTGATGTCTTTTGGTATCATATACGTTATTCCTTCCGCTATGTATGTCGGCATAGGTGTAGGATCTTTAATAAAACTGTTGATGAAATTGTATAAATGTGGTTGAATGAATGTAAATTTTTATACCAAAATTTGTGAATGTAATCAGAACCGGGTGCTTTCCAGTTATGAAATTTCTTAAGAACGTCATGAAATGTATCTATCGGAACATGTTCGAACTCCATTTGTTCTGTGTGCTTATGGTTTTTGTCTCTGTCTTAATCCACTCAGCTTTTATGTTATGACATATTGGCTCTCCCTGTTCTTGGCCAAAATTGTCGCAGTTAGCCGATTTAGCCGATGTTAAACTATACTTTGTGGACATCATAGTAACATCTGTCAATTAGGAATTTGTGTAGTTTTGACTTGAACTGTGGAATGGGTAACTTTTTTAAATCGTCAGGCAATTTGTTACATATCAGAGATGCCATACAAAGAACACTCTTATTGACCGAGCTTTTAAAAGCAGTCTTGAAATATTTAGGAGTTGATTTCACAAACAGATTCAATTCGTAAATATATAATGAAGGTAGTGTCATAATTTTTAAGTTTTTAAAGAATGGTTTACAGCTTGTAGTAAGGTCGAGATTGCACATTGCGCGGATACATTTCTTTTGAGCTTTAAACGCCGATTCCTTTTCAAACGAGTTACCCCAGGATATTACACCGGCCATAGGCGGCTAAAATACTTTCTGTATTGACAATCTTCGAAAGTTTGTAGAGAGCAAACGAGGATTTATTAACTTTCTTACAGACATGCTCTAAATGCGTTTTCCATTATAGTTTATTATCAATATAAATTCCTGGATATTTTATGTCTGTCACAGGGTGCACTGTCTTGCCTTCGTAACTGACGTTAATGTCTTTGGGTTGTATTCTTTGGTGAAAGTGTACAATTTTCGTCTTGTCCATATTTATTCTCAGATTATTCTTGGATAGCCATTGAATTATTGTATACAATGTTTGATTGACTAAATTTGTTTCTTTGTTACATTTAATAATTACTGTACTATCGTCCGTAAAAAGTGCCATTTGTTGCGTAATATATTTCGGAAGATCATAAATATATATCAAAAACAATAAAGGGCCTAATACGCTGCCTTGCGGGACTCCAAATTTTACGGGTTAATTAATTGATCTACATATTGGACATCATTACGTGTTTTTTGACATATTTGTGTTATTTCTAGTATTTGGTGTCTCCATAAATATGGAGATATAAGTTAATCTAGTGATTAACCTCTAATGCCATACATACTTAGTTTGTGAATCAAAATCTTATGATCAACACGGTCGAAGGCTTTGCTCATATCCATGAAGATAGCGCATATTCTATTGTCCATGGTTGTCAAAATAATTTTAAGTAAGTTATAAATGGCCATATTTATTGATTTACCCTTGCGAAAACCTTTCTGTTCGTCTACTAAAATGTTATCGTTTTCTAAATAATTGTAAAGTCGGCTAAATATGACTTTATCAAATACTTTTGAAAAGATGGAGACCAACGCTATGGGTCCATAGTTTCCCATAATTCGTTTGTCATTTGTTTTGTGTAGTGGAGTGATGAGCGAGGTTTTAAGCTTATCTGGGTAAATTCCATTAGAAAAGCTCAAGTTTATTATGTATGTAGCATAAGTGAGTTGCAATTATCGGGGATACATTTTTTTAACTTTTGTACAAATTCCATCGTCACCCACGCTGCTAGTATTTTTAATTGGTTTATCTCTAGCCACCTCCATGGGTGTTGTCGGTGTAAGAAAAAATGAATTTACGTTCGTGTCTATTTTGTGAGAAGATGGTTGTTTTTGGGGACTATTTTCGTACTCTGATTCTTAGGCTTGATCAATAAAGAAGTCGTTAAAATTATTTGCAATAGATTTAGGACCTGTAATCTTGGTGTTATCTTTAATTATTTCTGTAATAGGCACTTTGGGAAAGTTAAATCTAGACTTGTTTATGACTGACCAAGTTGCTTTTGACTTGTTCTGAGATGTACTAATGTAATAATTGTTTTGGGACCTTTGTGTTAGTCCTATTACTTTTTTTAACCTAGCAGCGTATTGCTTAAAGGCGTTTTTATTATTTTTTGTTGGATTAGCCCTATACTGCCATAGCATTTTTCTTTTAATTTTACTAAAAAAAAATATACCTTTGGATATCCATTTAGGCTTTTTATTTAATGATTTGTTAGTAATTTAAACGGAAAATATACCGTTTATAAAACAATTATAAGCTTCGTTCGGGTCATCCGTCTGGTAAATTTCAGAAAACGACAAGCTGTTAATATAATTTAAAAAATTTGCGAGATTTGCAATACTATAATCACGTCGTTTAATACGCCAAGATTTCAACACGCAGGTTTTTTTGACTTCATGTGTTGAATGTATTCTATAGCTTTCTAATATTGTGTGTACCTCTCTAACAAGCCTCCAAACTCTGTTTCCTTGTATGTACGCTGTGAGTCTTCCAATTTTGGTTCTTAAATCTTTAACTCTTAATTCTAATCTTTTCTGCCATTTTGGTTTCCTATTTTTCTGATTGATGTTAACCGAGTTTTCAGAGGTGGCATATGACAGTTTACTTCCATTTGTTTTAGCAGCAGTCCAAGCAGCACTATATATCGCTGTCTGTACGGTTTCGAAATCTGTATCTATATCGACATGTTTTGGTAGGATAATGTTGTTAAGCTACTATTTGAGCTAATTTTTTCGATGTCCTTTGTTTAGGTATGTAGTTACTTTTTTAGGTCTTGGAGTCGTGTTTCTGTTATCATTTTGTTATTTAGGTTGACTCTTTTTTGGTCTGATATTCTATGCTCCGACAAAATAGCGGATAGTACTCAATGAAAATATCCCTTAGTTTTTTCCTCCAGACAGTCATATCTGTTTCCATTTTCGTTACGATGAAATAACATTTAATCAGAGTTTCGTTCATTTCATTTGACCATCTCATTGTAAATGTGTATTGTTTTGATCTGTATCTACCTGTGATAGTGTTAAGATGGGTTTATTTAAGTTACGTGTGTATGTTTGAACCTCTCTGTTTAATTCTGATCTAATTTTCTGAAGTGTAGTGGTCGAAAGTAATTTATTATTAAGTATTGCTTGCCGTTGATCTCCTACTCTTTGCTTCGAGATGTTCATTTGCGGAAATTTACTAATGAATTGTTGATGCAATGACGTCACATATGAATTTATTTCGGTTTCTAAATTGGTGATGATTAAAAAGGTACGCCAAAATAATTCGTTTATGTCTTTGCTCCATTTTTTACGCGTATTGGTTATGCCAGCAGCGGGTGAAGGGTTTTTGGCAGTAGTAGCCTCCGGCACAATATCAACTGGCCCTATTGAACGAATAGGTGATGCCCTTGACGAGCGTAGTACATAAAAAGGGGGTGAAGGTACTATTGAAGAAAAGATTGAACTAGGAGAGGATGGCGATGAAACTGACAATATTCCATCATCTGATGTAGGCCTATTTGCCTGAAAATGTTTTTTGTTTTTGATCTTGTTATCATAATTATTCCAACGAGTAGCTAGGGACTAACAAAGTCGACCACGTCCACTGTGGCAAGGGTGAATGAAACTGGAGGTCCCCTTATATCTTAAATCCAGAGTTTGCACACTAGCGACTAGCGCGTTCCCCTAGCCATACAGCCCTTGGCGCAACCTTGGCTTGGATTGTATCTCTCTTGGTCTGGCCCCTCACCCTAGACCTGTCTCGGCGCTGTAAACTCTATCGGCACAGATCTAGGGTTAATTGAAGCGCGCAAGCCCCACCACGACGTCAACGTAGAGATGCGGTGGTGGGATTATTATTATTATTAAAACACTGCTACCTACTCAGCTGCACGCACTACTGACTTGTTGTCACTTGTCACTAAATAGTGATAGATATTCTTTTTTCTGACATCCATAACGACTGTCAAAGATCTTCAAATGACAGCTGGGCCAACGTTTTAACGTGCTTTCCGAGGCACGCACGAGTTCGGTATGTTAAGATGGTCACCCATCCATGGAACAACCTCGGTAACCGCTGCTTAACCTCGAAAACCGAACCGTGCCATACAATTTTGCTATAACAATTTTATTTACAGGTTCCGTTATCGGCGCTCCTTTGAATATTCTTGACATGAAAACAAAGTTGATTTTTGACTTGGAATTATTTGATAATAACACTTCAGTACATTTCGCGTCGCCGAAACTACAACGGTCTCACAAAATAATCCTAACAGCGGAAGATGTTGGTGAGTGTTACTGTGTTATCTTATTGTTACGCGCCAGAATTAATGTCGGGTACATTAAGTTACTACTAGCGCCATCTAGTATCGAGTAGCAGAACTAGTAGAGTCAAGTACCTTCTAGACATTTCTTTGCCAGAACATTCTACACTTCTCGGTATCTAGTCAGTCGGCAGCGGTAGTTACGAGTACTTTCCAGATGTTTCGAGAATGGAAGTTTCTAGAATAAACTGACCTATAAAAGGAGCGCGTATTCCGCGACCGAGTCAGTATTGAATTTGCGATACAAGCGAATACTTCGAAAGCGATCTTCAAGTGCGAATAAAGTGATCAGTGGTGAACTTGTGTTTAATAATTAGTGAGTTTGAAGTTGTAATTAGTGTTGTTAAATTAAAGTGTCATTTTGGTTATTTAATCGGCTGTTTTTATTGTCACGAACCTCAAGCTCGTAACAATTGGTGTCAGAAGAGTGGATATTTAAACCATGCCGATTCTACCAAAGGACGACACGGAGGGTATCCGTACCCGGAGTCAACGTCAGCAGGAGACGGACCAGAGGCGTTTTGGAGGTACAACGCCGCAGACATCGGAGGGCCAGCTGCCGATTATGGAGGCCGGTCCGTCCACAGCAGCTCCAGCATCTGCAGCACCAGACTTTGCTGCTCTGATGCTGATGCTGCAGGAACAGGCCCGCCGTCAGGAGGAGCAGGCCCGCCGGTTGGAAGAACAGCTGCAGCGTGGCAAAGAGGAACAGGCTCGCCGGCAGGAGGAACAGGCTCGCCGGCAGGAGGAACAGGCTCGCCGGCAGGAGGAACAGGCCCGTCGGTTGGAAGAACAGCTGCAGCGTGACAAGGAGGAGCAGATGCGCCGCCAAGAAGAACAGACGTTCCTCATGAAGGATCTGCACGCCACTTTCGGTAAAGAAATGAAAGTCGTACAAGATAAGGTAGTTCAGCACGAGAACCGGCTGATAGAAGCTGAAACCCAGATTGCTGAAATGAAAAAAACAATGGACAACCTAAAAGTTGGAGATGGGGTGGCAGTGTCAGTAGCTACTACACCTTCGCTACGTGGATTCAAAGTGCCGCCGTTCGATGGGACATCTTCCTGGTCAGCCTACAGAAGACAGTTTGAGGCTGTTATGAAGGCGAATGGGTGGAGTAAAAATCAGGCCATGACTGCTCTCACCCTAGGCCTGCGCGACCAGGCCTTAACTGTCCTGGAAGCTCTCGATAAGGAAGTGACTTATGAGCAGCTCCTTGAGGCGTTGGAAGCTAGATATGGCGACGCTCATCTGGAACACGTGTTTCGGGCGCAGCTCAAGGATCGCGTGCAACGCAGCGGTGAAAACCTGCAGCAGTGGGCCCTTGAAGTCGAGAAACTGGTTCGTAAAGCATACCAGTCTTTACCCGCACTCATTCAAGGGAATCTGGTGCAGGCATTCATTGACGGAATCCGCGACCTTGAAGTTAGAGCTGCTGTAAGGCTCGGGCACCACGGGACGCTTAAGGACGCCTTGGCTCATGCACTGGAGGTGGAAGCTGTGCGACAGGATCATCGTTCCCATCGCATCAGGGAGGTTGCAGCGCCTACAGTTCGCGACCGTTTAAAAGGATACAGCCCTAGGTGCTACGGCTGTGGGGAAAGGGGCCACCTTCGATCCAGTTGCCCTAAGCGGACTGCAGAAAGGGAAGGTAGCCAATCTCCAGAGGGTAGGACTGCTAACAGCACCGCCCAGCAACAGCAGGGAAACGAGTGAAAGCCAGGACTGCGGGGCGGGTGCTGGCTGATGTTCAAAGAGCCCCAAGGATTTCGATCTCACAAACCCATGACGGGAATAGCCTAATCATCAAAGGCGAGGTCAACGGAATGCCTTGTAAGCTGACTATAGACACTGGAGCTTCTCGCACGGTCGTCAGTTCCCAACTTGTAAGTCGGTTCCTTGGGGACTCCGTACTCAACCGAGACCGCATAAATTTGGTAACAGCCACTGGTCAGCGTATACCCGTCCGAGGAGAGAGAGAGATGGAGTTGAAGCTAGGCAACGGAATCTACCTGCATAATGTTGTCGTGGCTGATATAATGGACGATTGCATCCTGGGCTTAGACTTTATGAGGAAGAATTGTTGTGAGATCGACGTTAATCAAGGAGTTATGAAATGTGGACAAGAAGAACTTTTCATGGAAGGGGCGTTACCAGGAAATGTGTACAGCCTAAAGAAGATTGTTCTTCCTCCGAGATCGGAAACGATTGTGCCGGTTAGTCTTCCTCGGAATCCTGGGCAGAATCATCGTTGTGTACTCGTGGAAAAGGTAGACAATGACCTTCCATGGAAAGTGGCACGAACTTTGGTCAGAGCCACCGACATTTCAGGGGTACGTGTGCTGAACCTTAGTGCCTTGATGCATTAAGTCCGCCCATGTACCACTTTTGTACATAAAGTTTAAATAAATAAATAAATAAATAAATAAGGAACAGATGATAGAAAAAGGCACTCTGATTGGTACTTGCGAGGAAGTGGATTGGTTGCGTCGATGCCAATATCTTTCGACCGGGACCCTCAGCAAGGACGCACAAACGAAAGTGACCACACTTTTAGACGACTGTCTCAGCGCTCTGTCTCAAAATGAACTGGTCAAGGCAAAGAAGATGTTACAGAAGTACGCCAGTGTTTTCTCTTCAAACGATGGTGACATCGGAAAGACTGGCTTAGTTCAACACAAAATAAATACAGGAGAAGAATTGCCTATCCGTCAGCGCCCAAGGAGATTGCCGGTAGCACGTAAAAAGGAAGTGGAAACCATGATTGAAGGAATGGTGAAGGATGGTGTTATAGAACCTTCATCCAGTCCATGGTGTTCACCAGTTGCGCTGGTAAGAAAGAAGGATGGCAGCATGCGGTTTTGTGTTGACTATCGTCGTCTAAACGACGTCACGAAGAAGGACAGCTATCCTTTGCCAAGAATTGATGACACGCTGGACATGCTTACTGGAGTGAAATGGTTTAGCACGCTAGACCTAAAAAGTGGTTACTGGCAAGTTGAAATCGACCCTAAGGACAAGGAGAAAACTGCATTCTCGACGGGAAAGGGCCTGTGGCAATTTAATGTTATGCCGTTTGGATTATGCAACGCTCCGGCAACGTTTGAAAGATTGATGGAACTTGTACTAACCGGGTTAATTGGCGATGCCTGTTTGGTCTACTTGGACGACATCATCATTGTAGGCCGTACGTTTGAAGAACATCTTCAAAACCTGGAACGCGTGCTCATGAAGATCCAGAGTGCAAATCTCAAGTTGAGTCCAAAGAAGTGTTCACTTTTCAAACGTCAAGTCAGCTTTTTGGGATATGTTGTGTCGGAAGAAGGCATCCGCACGGATCCAGAGAAAATCGCCGCTGTTAAAGATTGGCCAATTCCAAAAGACAAGACGCAGGTCAGAGCATTTTTGGGTTTGTGCTCCTATTATCGGCGATTCGTCAAGAACTTTGCGGACATAGCCAAGCCCCTCCACAAACTAACCGAGGAGAAGCGACATTTCTGCTGGGATGAAAGTTGCGACGTCGCATTCCAGGAGCTAAAGAAACGTCTGTGCAGAACACCTATTTTGGGGTATCCTGACGCGAACAAGGAATTTATAGTTGACACAGACGCTAGTGATATCGGACTTGGCGGTGTGTTATCTCAACGGAATGGCGATCAAGAGGTTGTGATAGCCTACTTCAGCAAGTCATTGTCGAAACCAGAAAGGAACTATTGTGTCACGAGACGGGAATTGCTAGCTGTGGTAAAGTCATTGCAGCATTTTAGCAAATATCTGCTGGGACGGAAATTCCATTTACGTACAGACCATGCTGCACTCAAATGGCTATTGCAGTTCAAAAATCCAGAAGGACAAGTTGCGAGATGGATTGAACTACTGCAGGAATACGACTTTGTGATTGAACATCGCAGCGGAAGATCTCATGGCAACGCCGACGCATTGTCAAGAAGACCTTGCCCTGAAGACTGCAAGCATTGTACTAGGCAAGAGGGTAAAGAAGTCGTACCTGTGAGGATGCTCAAGACAGACCTCAGCAGCGAGTGGAAGGAAAGCCTACAATGTGCACAGCAGGAAGATTCGGACATCAAGCCGATTCTGGAGTGGATGAAGGCCAGTGCTCCTAAGCCCACGTGGAGTGACGTCTCAGCGATGAGTTCGATCACAAAAAGTTATTGGGCCCAATGGGACAGCTTAGTGATTCAGGATGGAGTCCTGTGCCGTAAATGGGAAAATGCTCGGGGAGACAGCTGTCATTTGCAAATGGTTGTCCCTAAAGCAAAAGTACCGAATGTCCTACAGCTGTACCATAATGGTTCTTCAGGAGGCCATATGGGAGTAAAACGGACTCTACTGAAGATAAGAGAACGGTTTTACTGGGTCCACTGTCGTGACGATGTCGAGGACTGGTGTCGCAAATGTACAAGTTGTGCGGCTGTAAAAGGACCTCAGACTCGCAGTAGAGGTGCATTAAAATTGTACAACGTCGGTGCACCATGGGAAAGGATAGCCCTAGATGTTGCGGGACCTTTTCCGGAAAGTGAAAGTGGTAACAAGTATTTCATGGTTGTAATGGATTACTTCACTAAGTGGCCGGAAGTCTTCGCCATTCCAAATCAAGAAGCCTCAACAGTTGCAGATAAACTAGTTCATGAAGTCTTCTGTCGTTTTGGAGTACCCTTGGAGATTCACAGCGATCAAGGAAGGAATTTTGAGTCCCAAATATTCCAGGAAACTTGTCGAGTTATGGGTACTCATAAAACGAGAACAACTTCTTACCACCCACAATCGGATGGAATGGTGGAACGATTTAATCAGACATTGGAGAGATACCTGGCAAAAGTCGTGGAAAACCGGCAACGCGATTGGGACAAGCATATACAACCGTTTTTGCTGTCACACCGAAGTGCTGTTCACGAAAGTACATCGGTGACACCAGCCTTCGCCAACTTCGGAAGAGAATTGCGGCTGCCTGCAGATCTGATCACCGGAATACCACCTGATGCCCCACGCAATATAACCGATTATGCGAATGACTTGCGGAACAAAATGAATGACATTCATGAGCACGTCAGACAATCGGGCCAGCAAATGTCTGAAAAGATGAAAACCCGTTATGACCGTAAAATGAACAATAAAGGGTTCGACGAAGGTTCACTAGTGTGGTTGCACAATCCAGTTCGCAGTAAAGGGAAATCTCCTAAGCTTCAAGCTAAATGGGACGGGCCGTACCGGATTGTGACAAAAATTAACGACGTGACCTACCGTATACAGAAAGGTACAAGAAGTGCTCCTAAGATCGTCCATGTGAATCGACTGGCGCGTTATTATGGGACCGATAATGCTCGGGACGAGCATGTCTTAGGAGGGGGCAGTGTTACGCGCCAGAATTAATGTCGGGTACATTAAGTTACTACTAGCGCCATCTAGTATCGAGTAGCAGAACTAGTAGAGTCAAGTACCTTCTAGACATTTCTTTGCCAGAACATTCTACACTTCTCGGTATCTAGTCAGTCGGCAGCGGTAGTTACGAGTACTTTCCAGATGTTTCGAGAATGGAAGTTTCTAGAATAAACTGACCTATAAAAGGAGCGCGTATTCCGCGACCGAGTCAGTATTGAATTTGCGATACAAGCGAATACTTCGAAAGCGATCTTCAAGTGCGAATAAAGTGATCAGTGGTGAACTTGTGTTTAATAATTAGTGAGTTTGAAGTTGTAATTAGTGTTGTTAAATTAAAGTGTCATTTTGGTTATTTAATCGGCTGTTTTTATTGTCACGAACCTCAAGCTCGTAACATTATTATTTTACTCTTCCTACTTAAGGCGACAACAGCCGCCATCGACAATGACAGAGTGGTGTGACTGACACTGGCTTGCTCACCATCAGGGATTTTAATTTTGATAACACGAAAATTTAACGCTAATTAGTCGAAATTTGCCAGAGTCGCTAATTAGTCGAGATTTGGCGACGCATTGCGACTAATTAGCGAATAAATTTGGAACAAAACAGATATTCTCAGACAGACTCTCTCCAGATCGGCCACCTATAAACCCTTTTATCTTTTGAACCAGTGATCGACAGATTCTGATGTTTGGCGATTGATTCCGACTAATTGGCGAATAAATATGGGAGAAAACAGATCTTCGCTAGGTGCCCTAGTTTTTGAGATATAAATGTGGCCAAGCTGGGGAGACTCTCCAGATCGGCCACCTATAAACCCTTTTATCTTTTGAACCAGTGATCGACAAATTCTGATATTTGGCGACATTTTTTTTTGTGTCATCAAACTTAAAATCCCTGGTGGTGGCCAAGCCAGTGTCAGTCACACGACAGAGTATTCAATTTCCCTACATTTAGACAAGATTTTGACATTGAAATTGTGGTTTTGGAATTGGGCGTTATGCCAGCACCCATAGAAAAATGTTCGAACCCCTTTCCTTTTTACACTATAAATTGATTTAGTAAGACAGTGACATTTGTTGCGATTTAATTTGTTCAAATCTCGCTGTCATCCTGTTTCATCCATTTTTATTACTTGGAGCTTTTCTTTAATTCAAATATCTAATAATAAATTACGTTATTTGTCTGTTGGTTCTTCTTTTTATAAGCATACAATTCCGGCTGACAGTTTATTCCAAATTTAAAACTTAATTTTTTTGACTGCTGCGGCGCGTGTCGCGGGTTCGATCCCTGTACGGAACAAATATTTATATGGCCTACAGATAGTTGTTCCGGGTCTGGCTGTTTGTGTATGTGAATTTGTATGTTTGTAAACGCACCCACGATACAGGAGAAATTCCTAGAGTGGGGCAAAATAATTTAAAAACAAAAATCTTTTTGTCAAAAATAAAATACAAAACAAAATTATAATCTTCTACGTTGAACACACCGGTCAAAACTGCACGACTTTGTGCCCGTATTGATATAATATAATATGTAAGTACATAATTATTTAGTTTCTTTATTATGTATTTAAACGTCCGAAGAGCACCATGTGCTGTATAACAAGAAAACTATAGTGTCTTGACGTTTTTAAACGAGTTATCAGTTGAATTGGTCATGGATAAAGGGGATAGAACCTTTGTGTCATCGCTACCTGGCCACCATTTTAATTTTTTTTCCAAAGTCGCGGCGAACTTTGACTGTTGTGACTTGCAGGACACTTAAACAAACAAAAATGTTAACAATATGGGGACCTAAAGTGTCACGTTGCTAGGATATTTGGGGAAAAGCAACCATATTAGAATAAAAAAAATAAATAATTACGTGCTTATATGCATAAGATTGTATTCAAATAATATTTTCCAGCTTGATTTAGCCAATTATTAGAATATAATAAAAATAAAGAACGTGGAAACCCCCTTTTATAATACTTGCCTACTAACTCGCATGGCAATTGCAAAAGAAGAGTGTTTTATTTATAAGAATGGTGAAATCAAGCAAGGAACTAATATTAGAATATAATATAATGAATGTAAGCACGTAATTAGATTATTTTTAGGGTTCCGAATATCCGTAAGAAACGGGATATAGGATCACTCGGCTGTCTGTCTGACCGTCTGTCACTGCCAATTTTCTTCAAATCTATACGACTAATTCTGTTGAAATTTGGTACACATTTGAGCTTCTGTGACCCAAACACAGACGCGTTACGTAAAAAAGTAAATTTTGAGTATGGGGGTCACTTTTGCGGGACAAACAAGAAACTTCAAAAAAATGATTTTGAAAGTACCGGGTCACATATCAAATGAAGGTCTTATCGTGAGGGTTTTGAGTGAGTGAAGCGGCAAGTGGCTAGGCCAACACTCATATAAAAATGTTCGAAACCCTTTGCTAATGCTCCATGCTGATTCGTACGCACAATGGGTATGCGCCTTTACTATCTTATACTGGTTACAAAAATATTGTTATTAATTAGGTATACCTTTACTAGTTAACGTTGCTTGAGGTTCAGCACCTATCCATTCATTATCTACCAACTATTCAACCATACATTTTTTTTGACGACGGAATAAGATGTGTAAGGAATGAAGCGGAATTTGTTCGAGTTGCGCAATTTGTTCGAAAGAGTCCCCGCGGGCCTGGAGCGAAAGGGCTTTAGAAGGAACACAGATGGGTTTTAGTCAGTAAGAGTCTGACACGCCCTTTCGCTCCACCCAGAGCAAAAGAAGTCATTTGCTGATATCCCATACTAAAAAAAAGAAAATGAAGCTTTAATTCATTTATTTATTTAACTTAAACTTACACAAAAAAGATTCTTAGAAGTAGAGTGAATTGAGCAGAACCAAAAATGAAAGCCTGTTCTGCGATTTCGGCGGTCTCTCCAGTCCTATGCCTATAGCTGTCACCGGAACGCCTATGCTGATCTGCTCCGAATTTAGCTTGACCAGGGGGATGGATGGATGAAATGGCGACAGGTCACTGAAACAACTTACGACCAACGGATGCCCCTGAAAGGGAAAATCTGTAAGTCCGTGATAAAACCTGTCGTACTGTATGGATAGGAATGTTGGGCTGTGCAAACGACAGATGAAAATAGATTGCATGTGGCGGAGATGAGAATGTTGAGATGGATGTTTGGAGTAACGAGAATGGATTAAGTGAAAAATTAGTAAATTAGAGGTAGGTTAGAAGTGGTGCTTGTGTCGAAGAAAGGGAACCGCTTGTCTTGGTATGGTCATATGAAGAGGAGGGATGAAATGTATGTAAAGAATTATTACTATAAATGTGGATGGATGGAGATGGAGAGGGAGGCCAAAGAAAAGATGAATGAATTCTGTGAGAAGCAATATGAAAGAAATGGGCGTTGGTGATAGTGTGACGGCTAATAGGAATGAAAGAAAGAAAAAACGTGTTTCCCCAAATAACATGGGTTTTTTTTAAGGATGGGAAATCATCAAATGACTTCTTCCGCTCTGGGTAGAGCGGAAGGGCGTGTCAGACTCTTACTGACTAAAACCCATCCGTGTTCCTTCTAAAGCCCTTTGCGTTTCCAGGGACGCGGTGACTCTTCCGAACAAATTCCGCAACCCTGGCAGACTCTGGCCCTAGCGGGCCCCGTCTTCTATGCTGACATCTCTTTGAGACGCGCGTGAAACACAACGTGCCACCGACCCGGGCCTGGTGGTGATCGGACAGCGAGCCACCCAATGCTCGCCGTTCGACCAACGCACCCTAAGGGTTCCTAAATGCCATTTGGCTTCGGAACCTTAAAATGCCCGATGTCGACCAAAAACACCGAATGTACGTAAAATTTTACGAAAGTCCTTAACTTACGGATTTTTTGATGCGATGAATCTTTAAATACCTATAATTAATGCGCACGACCTTTTTTCATTTGTTTCAGTCAAAGAGTATATTGTTGGACCTCAGATTTATTCTGAAACAACAGAAGTCCAGTTTAGCTGTGAAGAATATAGGGCTCGATCAAAATGTAAGTACAGTACCGTTTACCAGGATGACAATATAAGGAGCGTGCAGGAACCATAGGTAGCAGCACAGAAGCGTCAGTGTCAAGTATAAATAAGGTAAAAGCTCCGAATTGGCAACGCTAGATGACACTGTACGTCGTGCACGTTCCCTATAGGACATCGGGTTTCAAAAATACGTTTTGTTACAAAGCCGAACTACTTATTGCTCTTTCTTAGTCATCTGCTTAGCCTTTTCCCAATTATATTGGGGTCGGCTTCCAGTCAAACCGGATTCAGCTGAATACCAGTATTTTACGTTGAGCGGCTGCCTACCAGACCTCCACAACCCATTAACTGGGTAACACGGGACTCCTTGGCAAGACTGGTGTCAGATTATCTGGCTTCTGACTATCCCGTAACGACTGCCAAAGATCTACAAATGACAGCCGGGACCAACGGCTTAACGTGCTTTCCGAGGCACGGAAGAGTCTCGGTATGTTAAGATGGTCACCCATCCACAGACCAACCTCGGCAAGCGTTGCTTAACCTTGAAGATCGACCCATGCCGCTGTTATTATTTAGCCACGAGCTCCTCTATTGCTCTTTCTTAGTCTGCCATATTATTCATTAATTCGTGTAAAATCAAGCAACCAGTTGGCCGAGTCGGCAATCAGCATTGCCATTCAACATGGTTATTTTGCCAGTATTTTTGGACACTGTTCCCGTTGACAGCTATGTGGAAAAATTTTCTATTCCCAATAAGTTCATACCATCGCCCTTTTTATCACGCTTCTACATAGTTATATATTACAGGTTGATCGGTAATTGAGTGCGTTCCCTCAAATGGGATATTTGATCGCGGCAAGTTGGGGTCCAGATTAGGTGGTTTTCGAGAATTGTCTTTTTAGAAATTTTCAGTCTCATGACCAAACCCTGCAAATGGTGAGGTATCGATTCCATTCTTTCATTATGGAGTTTCTTGTCCGTTCTTCTCCATAAGAATCTACCTTTCCAAATGGACAGTAGAGTCACTTTATTAATGTAATTCTATTATTTTTACTGAACTGTAAACGATGACGTTCAAAAGTGCCGTTTAATGGACTAATTGAAATAGATGTTTTGACTTTGACTTTGACTTGACATTCTGGATAATCAAGTGATACTTTTCGGGTAGATCATGAACGAATTAATCCTTCAAATAACAGTTTTTGGAAAAAATAACCACAGCCTTGTAAATGAAGCGTCGTAAAGTACAAGCTATAAAAAGTATTGAAACATCTCTTCTTTATTGAGGCAATTTACTCGAAATAAATGTATGTCACTTGACGTACAAATTACAGTATAGCCAATTTACTCGAAATAAATGTATGGCACTTGACGTACAAATTACAGTATATCCAATTTACTCGAAATAAATGTATGTCACTTGACGTACAAATTACAGTATATCCAATTTACTCGAAATAAATGTATGACACTTGACGTAAAAATTACAGTATATCCAACTTACTCGAAATAAATGTATGGCACTTGACGTACAAATTACAGTATATCCAATTTACTCGAAATAAATGTATGGCACTTGACGTACAAATTACAGTATAGCCAATTTACTCGAAATAAATGTATGGCACTTGACGTACAAATTACAGTATATCCAATTTACTCGAAATAAATGTATGTCACTTGATGTACAAATTACAGTATATCCAATTTACTCGAAATAAATGTATGGCACTTGACGAACAAATTACAATATATCCAATTTACTCGAAATAAATGTATGGCACTTGACGTACAAATTACTGTATATCCAATTTACTCGAAATAAATGTATGGCACTTCACGTACAAATTACAGTATATCCAATTTACTCGAAATAAATGTATGGCACTTGACGTACAAATTACAGTATATCCAATTTGAACCCCAAGTTACCCGGTTCAAAATCATTGCAAATTAGCTCTAGAACATGCCATTTGAGGGAACGTACTCAATTATCAATTATTCTGTATACCCTTTCCGACATTCATTGAACAGAATATACAAAATTTTAATGTGTGTATTTGTGAATGTGTGTGATGTGTAAAATTAACATGGGTTCGGACTTTGCTAATACTTTGGACCAAAATTAACAAATAGCCTTTGCTCCATGTATCTCCATATGGAAACGTTCACATCTTTTGGAAAAAGTAGACGAAATTATTATAAACACACTTTCTTCAATCCTAAAAGTCACACTTACCATTCGCATGGGTGGCATCGGCGTCCGCAAAATTTCAAGTATAACTTTACCGGCCTTCCTCTCCTTGGTCCACAGTACCAACTGATACATTAACCAGGAATATTTTATCATCATCACTGGTGATTTTGAGATACCGTGTTTGACCGATGCGTTGAGCGCTTGGAAAATGACTTGTCAACACGGAGTTGCCCGAACGTGTCCCCCAGAGACGATGGGATGTGCAGCTCTGTAGTATTTTACGTAGTAACCTGATTAATTCAGGCCTCTGGTGTGGGACGCAATATGTGTATTGTTGCCCTTGCGCCATCACATGTGCCAAGTACGGCGCTGCCGCTACGGCTGCCGAGGCCCTCAATTGGCGCAAATACTGTAACCTTATGTTTTGGGCCGTTTGAGGTCGAAACGCTTGGGTCATGGGGTCCGAGTACGCGTCTCCTTTTTAAGGACATATCTCGCCGACTGATTGAAACTTTACGTGACCAAAAGGCTGGCTCATTCTTTGCCCTAAGAATTAGCGTTGCCATTCAACGTGACAATGTTGCCAGTCATGTTTCAAAAAATATTTATAATATTTTTTTAATACTTATCTTAGGTATTAGGTACCTATGATAGATTTGTTTCGTAATTTTTGTGCATGGTCATAAGTTCCACTATTAGCCATTTCAATGTTATCCATTAATTACCGGACATCCTGTATATGAAGTAAGGTGTAGTAGATATAAATAGTTAAGTAAATAGTTTTAATTTATTGTTATTTGCAAAATAAAAAGTATTATTAGCTTGTATATGATATGTAATTAAATAGCCTGTAATGTATCTATAAATAAAGAACCAAATACGTACATAATTTAACTTATTTTGCAGATAATTACGTAGCCCTTATAAAAACAAAAAAGGAGGAAATACAAACATTTAACGAAACAAAAATTAGAAGAAAATTCAAAATGGCGGATAGTGGATCTATACTATGTTGTCTTTACTACGTCTACGAATTAACTAAGGATGGGAAAGAATTGCACATAAAACGTTTTGTTCTAAATAAGACTATGTTAAATTATATGCCCGAAGGACCGATGTCTCCCAATTCCCCAGGTAAGTGAAACTGTAAATAATAATATAGTAGATTTTGATGCAAGTGGGAAAAGTTTGTCATTTTAGCCGAGGATGAATAGACGCCCGAGCAGAAGGCAAGGCCGATTGGAGCCAATAACTGCAATGACATTTTTCATCGTGGGGGTTGACCAGCTCGCAGTGAGGGCAGTCTGGCGACCAGCCTATAGTAGGCGCCAGATAAATGTGGAATAAAGTACATTGACCTTTCCCTAATAACTGCTCATAGGTACCTGAACAATTAAATATGAATCGTTTTTCATTATTAGACAATGTTAAGGATCACGAAAGATGATGATTCGGGACAGTTTTGTGTCATTAATTCCGTTTTTCAAATTAACAATGTCAATAAATGTAGGTGGGTCAATGACCGATATTCCACGATTATCTGGCGCCTACTATAGTATGACCATTTCAATCAATTGGATAATGACAATGGGCCTAATCAATTGATTATGTTTATATGTATTTATTTTTAAAATACGTGAGTTCAAAAACGTCGTTCGATGCACGTGAGCATTTGCCAATTTCTTGGTTCCATAACGGCCTTGTCCACGCCTCGAGCGTCTATTCCACCTTGGCTGCAATGACAAACTTTCCTCACTTGTATCAAAATCAACTATAGTAGGCGCCAGATAAATGTGGAATAAAGTATATTGACCTTTCCCTAATAACTGTTAATAGGTACCTGAACAATTAAATATGAATCGTTTTTCATTATTTGACAATGTTAAGGATCACGAGAGATGATGATTCGGGACAGCTTTGTGTCATTAATTCCGTTTTTCAAATTAACAATGTCAATAAATGTAGGTGGGTCAATGACCGATATTCCACGATTATCTGGCGCCTACTATATATATCTGACTGTTTTGGACTAATTTGTTTCGTCATTTAGGTACGTATTTTTTAAACGACTAGCTAAATCTGCTGTGGCATCTATCCGCTCATGCAAAGCCAGTCCACATCGCTCTGAACGAGACGTGTCGGATTATATCAGCAAACTCCACCCGTTGGCTGGTATTGCTCCATCAGTAATACGTAGGGATGTCGCATGCGCGCTTGAAAAAAAACATCTAGAATCCGATTCTCGACATCCCCTCTCGGACACAGCAGCCTCGGGTACGCTTAAGAGCCCGAAGAGTTTTCTTCGATGCACAGAGGCTAGCCAAGAACCGTCCAACCACCTAAGGTTAGACGCCAGCTGTGGGAAGAACGTCACCCACCACCATCCAACTACTTGAAACCCCAAGAACATCTGCCACCTGGACGTGATCTGCAATGGTTTAACGGAAAGCACTCAATCGGTTGCACACCCAAGTAGGCCGCTGCTGCACATTGGTGAAATGGGGTTTAACGGACTCGTCGGATACCCAATGTGAGTTCAGAACATGAGCCTCACGTTGGAGTGCCACTGCCAAGTGCCCATACACCTGTACTTTGGGGGATTTTATGAAGGCCAACTACAACTGCTAAGCCCAAATAACGCCTTATTAACGTATTCTAAAACATTATTTATTTTTAATATTCAAGTATGAATGTATTTATTTCTCTTACCCACGCCCGTGTGTCACTGCAGGGTGCCAACTGAAAACCAGCGCTGGGTGTCTGACGCCCAGCAAATGCTGAGATGGTAACCCTTTCGGTATAGGCACGCTCAGCTAGCGGCTTGCTAGATAATTGTTGTCTTATGATTGTTCTCTTTTTTACTTTGTGTTTTGTTGCTGCTGTGTTGTGTCTGTATCGAATAAATGTTTTCTATTCTATTCTATTCTATTCTAAATAATATAATATCAGGAGTTAGCCATTGACTCGAAAAGAGGATGAAGATAAAATAATGTATTTTGAGTGTCCACTGTATTCAAACAATTTAAAGGTCGCAAAATCTTTGTAATCATTGTCATTTAGCACTAAGGTGCAAAGCTAAATGAGAATGATTACAAAGGTTTTACGACCCTTAAATTGTTTGAATGCAGTGGCAAAATAACAAACAGTTGTCGGTGACCAAAAACTAAATGTGGCGGGAGACGCAAGAGAACGCAAAGTCTTTTAGTCGTGGAGTTGCGAAAACCAGCCCGATTTACATATACATACATATATAAGAGAACGCAAAATGCTTGAGCGAGCGAAGCGAGCTTGAAAGTTGTAGCTCGGACACGGAAACAGTTGTTTTTCGGCTCATAAAGTTTGGGCATTAAAAGAAGAATTTTAATATTTATAACTAAACATTTTGCCATACGAGTGCGAAAACAGAAAAGAAAACGCACATCGCGAATACACTGTATTGCGAACCTAAAAGCGGTGCGATTTGAGTTCTACTAAAAGTTTTGTAACATTTCAGGAATTCCAGACGGGTCACTGTCTTCTGAAAGCAATGATTATTATAGTTATTTGTTCTACGTACTATCGGCGCTCCTAGTGGTATCTGCTCTAGTATTGGCACTATACATGATTTCAAAACAACGCTGGTTTAAAAATTCGCAACCAGTTGAAGAAACAGTGGAATTAGATACCCATGTAAGTTTCTCAATTTCTTTGTTCTGTTATCTGAAGTACCTGCCATGGTATCTCTCCGCCACCCTTGGTTGATTGCTAGCGAAAACTTAGGGCATTACGTCTGCCTTTGTGCCTCTGGCATGAGGTTTAAAATAATATATAGTCAAAGTGAAATAAAGAAACCAGCCAAGTGCGAGTCGGACTCTCACACGAAGAGTTCCGTACCATAAAGCGAAAAAAATAAGTTTTTTGTATGGGAGCCCCCTTAAATTTTTATTATTTTTTGTTTTATCGGCAATAGAAATACACACAGTGAAAATTTCAACTGTCTACCTATTACGGTTCTTGGACCGACGGACGGACGGACTGACGGAAGGACGGACGGACGGAGGGATAGCGGAAGCTTAGTAATAGGGTTCCTTTCGGGTTCGAAACCCTAAACAATGAAATACTCTTAAAAACCGGCTAAGAGAACTTGCATGCAAAGGGTTCCGAACGATTAGAATTAGCTCCCCAAAAAGTGACCACACGGTACAGTTAGAAAACTTTAATTTTATTTTCCAATTAGACCGTAAAAGTGACCCCATTTTCAACATTTATTTCGTTTCGTTACAAGTCAGTGTTCGGGTCACAGAAGATTATATGTGTACCAAATTACAACGGAATCAGTCTAGTAGATACGGAGAAAATCGGCTGTGATAGACGGACAGACATACAACCGTGTGATCCTATCAGGGTTACGTTTTTCCATATAGAGTTTCGGAACCTTGACAAAGAGTTTTTTAATTCATTGACAATCTTTTAGGAGATGAACGCACACATTGACAAAAACTTACTTCTTCATATCCCTTCTCACCGCACCGGGTTTTCGTCCCTGAGTCTAAATTTTCCTTTAAGCGTAAAATCCGAAAACATTACTTTAAAGCTTGTCATTCTTAGATGTTCTTCGTCATGATTGTTATGAATTCTCTTAATCGGTATGATTATTATTATATCATATTTATTAGTTTATTATTTTAGCATATATATGTATTTTATTAGTATTATGTATTATCTGTATATTCTTTCCGAAATGTTAGAATTCAATTTTGAATCTTATTTTTATTTATTGTACACCTACCACAGTATAGTCTTTATAACCCAAAGGTTGATTGGTAGAGAATGCCTTGAGGCATTAAGTCCGCCCATGTACCACTATTGTACATAAAGTTTAAATAAATAAATAAATAATTTGACACAAACAATTTTCACTAGATCCCAACCTGAAAGAAAATAAAAAATCTGCTGTTCCTTATATTTTATAATTCCTTAACTTCCCTAGAAAAATAAAGTCTCGTTTTTCGGTTAATGGTACGGAACTCATCGTGAGCGAGTGTGACTCGCACTTGGCTGGTTTTTTTTTCTTCTCATATTCGGGAGTTATCTCCCCCTTAAAGTTTGCCACTAATTTAAGCAACAATTAACTGTCGTCATTTCACTTTACCTACCTATCAATTGCGTAGCTACAGTGGGTTACACCCGGTGTTAACCGCCCCGGGCTTCACCCCCCCCCCCTCGCTACGCCACTGTGCTTTAATGTTTTAATGTTCCAAGTACCTACTTTTTTAACTTCAGGAAATCCAAAATCAAGTTCTATACGCGAGTCTTGATTTCGTGAACAATGGAATTCAACCACAAAACCAAAACGAAGAATCGCACTACGCGGAAATAATTGGAGTATTACATCCATAGGTACTGTTGCAATGTGAAGTCAATACAGGGGAGAAAGGACATCGAAACAACCTGTAGTACTGTCCTTTAAAACTCATGCCATGAATGAATGTGCACGGCGTACATTTTTCCATCTGGTGTTGCATGTTCTTGTAAATATTTGAATTTGACACTTTTATACTGCAACGTATAGTTCCTACGCGATAGGAAGCGTACCCCTATCGCGTAGGAACTATACGAGGCGCCCCGTTTGAGGCGCCACATGTTACAAATGTCTTTGTTTGTGGACATTTACAACATACTCAATGTTATTTTAGACATAATTTTAATTTTCTATACATACTTTGCTTCGTGGGCTCCAACTTTCACTCTCCAGTGGCGCCAACTGGTGAGCCGAAAGTTGCCCCAATTGAATTTAAGTGTCAGTTCATATTTACGATGAAATGTTTCGAGAACAGACCGGCTATTAACCAGACGATAAAAAATATTTATTTAAATTTAAATTAAATTTATGTTTTAAGAATAGAAAATCCGTCCAGAATCATTTCGAGACTAAGAAATTATAACAAGTTCCTTCCACTCTGTATATTTTTATTTTGTTAAGCTCTAATTATGTAAAAGTAGGACCTACTAAAAGTACAAAAATATAAAGCAGTGTAATGTGAAGTTAGGTATTTGTTTTGTTTTATTTTTATTACTAGGGTTTGTTTTCAATTACCAGTTATTTTTTATCCAGAAATCAGTTATCATTGACTTTTGGAAGGCTTCCGACAAGGCGGACCATAAATACTCTTGAATCAAATATCATTCAACGTCACCCAGGTAAACTTACTCCAGTTCGATCCAGTCCGTCCCTAGCTGTCCTCCCCCCAGCGACGCCCTAAGCCGAGGCCCGTACCCCACAGGGGGCGCCCTTAGCGTGTAGTCGCTTAGTTTGTAAGTTTTTTATAGGCCCTGGCTGGAGGCTTTAATATTATATTAAGGCCACCACAGGCAAGCCCTGTTAAGCAGTCGACAACCTTATAGGTCGAACTGCGAGAAACCACTCAAAAAAAAAAAGGTAAACCTACTACGTTGGTTTGTAACGTGTAACAGAATAAACGCAATACCTAAGAAAAATCAGCTGTCTATTACATTTTATCGACTAATACGCACAGAAATGAATGGGGCAGCCGATTTTATTTTTCACGATTTCAGTGTTGGTCTCATATTGAAAGTTGTTCATAACAAAGAGTACAATGACCCCTTTAGAGGTATTGCGTTTATTCTGTTACACGTTGTATATTCATCAGAACTAGAGAGTGCACCATCAATGATTTCGAAACCGACTAAACTTTCATTGCATCTGGGATCGTTGCTCTACTTTTATACTCTTCTTAAAGGATCAGACAGGTAAAGACAGTGCCAGCGCGGGGCCAATAGCAACGCTATTATGGGTATTTTATCCTTGACAGAATTGGGCTTGTTTTAGGTTCCAAACAGTATTTTCACAAATGGTATTACCCATACATATGGTAGCACTTAAGAAAAAATAAAACTACATGATTGAATGAAAGGCTGGTGTGTAAAAGATGATTTTTCTAAGAGGGATGGTACCAGTTCTCGCCGGAATAGCTGCTCAAACTTCATCAGGCGCAAGTTCGATCATATATGGAATACTGCTCTGATCTCTGGGGCGTATATGCCAGATACCAGCTTGATGCGCTTGAGTTGATAGAGAAACGAGCTGAGAGGCTTATCAACGATGTCATTCAACGTGGCAATGCGGGCAATGTTAATTCTTAAAATCTGTCTTCTGAACATTTCTTCGAATGACAGCGATGCGGAGAAATACTTAGATGCCTAAGTACCCGACTTCAAACTTTTTTGTGTTTGTTACCGTAACTCCGTCATTTATGAACCGATTTGAAAAATTCTGGATTAAGAATGTGTATATACTTTCTGATTGGTCCCATAGAAATAATCATCAAAATCGGTCCCGTACTTTGGTTTTTAAATCAAAATAAGCTGATAAAAAAAGAGTGTGTGTACTTATGTACACGCGTTAGAAGTTATACTTCTTTGGCGTATGGAAAAAAAACATTCACAACTAAAAAAATATAAAAGTTTTAAAATATTTGTATTGTTTTCAGCTTAAATTTGTTGCGTTCGAACGATCGCCAATTAAGTCTATTACGCTAAATAACTGATACGTTTCATAGTTTTAAAACTGTTTGTTCATAAAATAGGGCAGATATCATGCAATTTTTTTTTTTTTTGATTCGAATGTTTTGTTAGTAGTATTTGAAATTAATACCAACTTTCTATTCTGGATGGTGTGTACCTGAGAAGTTTATGGGTACCTACTTACAATGACATATAAGTTACGAGACTCCTTTTTTCAAAATAGTCAATACAAATAATTATTATAAACGGTAAAATTCTTTGTTGCGTTCTACTGTAGATACAAATCCGATTAAGAAAACTCATTCATGAAGAGGCTGTTTTTTGTCTTCGAAAAATCATCATATTCCAATAAAATCTTCTAGGATAGAATAAAAGGAGCTGAGCCGCGGGAAAAATTAGTGTCTAATCAATTACTTTTATCAAAATATTTGTATCTTATATTTTGGCGCTTTATTTCGAAATTAAAACCACATTCTTCTTCGAAATTCAAACATAAAAGAAACAAAAGACAATCAAAAAATACTAGAATATACAACTTGAACATAGTTATCGATTTTCATGCCACCTAGAACTAACTTCACGATGTAGAATTCAGGTGTCGGTGTGCGCGCGCGTCGTAAAAATTCACTCTCATCAGTTTTCCCCATCGCGCCAAAAGAAGTATAACTTCAATATATCATCCAAGTAAACGAAATTGTGTATTTTGCTTTCCTGTGACTTTCCAGTGGTGTTGTTAGGTGTTGGGTACCTACCACTAAAAAGTGAAAATAAAAAAACCTTTTAGTTGTTTGTCTTGACGTTAAAGTACAAAGAAACAACCAACCAACTAAAAATGTTAATCAGTTTTGAAATTAGATTCTTTATCACACTGTGCAGTAGAACCCAAAATAATATATAAAGGAATTTATTACTTTTTAGAAGTTACAAAGCATCAATGGGAAGATTTTGTAACCAGAGGGCATCATTCGTTGATATATTTACATTCTGTGGTAAGAAGCGATTCATGAGACTAAACAACGTTGCTGATACTGTCTGTCAGTGCACAACTACCAACTCAAAGACTGAGTAACAGACACAGCATCCTCAAATCGGTAGTCTCGCTGTCAGGAAACCCAGCTGACGCCCGCTGCAAACTATGGCAGGACATTTTTTCCCCAACCCTGAACTATTTACCACCAAGTGAATATCTTCCCGCAGGGTCTAACCTTCCGTGGTCCACTTGGAAATCCCTGAACCGCCTCAGAACGCAAGTATGAAGGTGTTATTCGAACCTGGCAAAGTGGGGTTACCGTGACGGATTATCTGCAGGGTGTCCACCTCCTATCTTGCCCTCTGTGCCCCAAAACATACAGCCAAAGTGACCAATGTGCTGCCACGCTCGGCATCGTTGGTGACTGTATTTTGTGTCACCGAAACTTAATCTACTGTCGTGCCAGCGACACGAAGAAGAAAAATTGTAGATATAATTATTATTGATATGCGATAATCACTATTTTGGTCGATCAGATCACACAAGATCTGTAACCATCAGATGTTTTTAGGGTTCCGTAGTCAACAAGGAACCCTTATAGTTTCGCCATGTTCGTCTGTCTGTCCGTTCGCGGTTTAGCTCAAAGCGCTAGAAAGTTGAAATTCGGTATGGATACCTACACATTAATCACGCCGACAAAGTGGTAAAATAAAATCTTGAAATACATTGTTTATTAGGGTGGCTCCCTGGTGGTGTAAAGTCGATGATTTTCTTTTGTTGTTGCAGGTTTTTCAGGTCGTTTAAAAATATTGAGGGTTTGTTAAAACCATTATTCCATCTAAGGATCCGTTTGCGAAACATTAAGTTAGTTATGTACATTTATTGTTATTTACTTTGTGATAGTAATTATCAAATACTACCATAGTATTTTTTAATCAACTCAAAAAAGGAGGAGGTTCTCAATTCGGGTGTTTTATTTCTTTGTGTTTTTTACCTCATAACTCCGTCTTTTATGAACCGATTTAAAAAAAACTTTTTTTCATGTGAAAGGATATACGTTTTGATTAATCCCATAGAAATTTCATCAAAATTGGTTGAGTGGTTTGGTTTTAAATGAACTATTTTCATTTAAAACCAAACCACTCAACCAATTTTGGAGGAAATAGAAAATATATCATCCAAGTAAGTAGACGAAATTGCGTGTTTTGTTTTCTGTGACTTCCCAGTGGTTTTGTGAAGTGTGGGGTATCACTAAAAATAAAATACTTTATACAAAAAAATACAACCGACTTCCGGGTAGTATTTTTGTAAAAAAGTTTTATTGGAGCATGATGCGCCACGATGACACATATAGTACAAGGAAAAATAATAAATGGTAGGTACTAGTGATGTAACGAATATTCGCATTCACATATTTATCTTCATTCGCATTCGTATTCACAAGAAATGATGCAAATGTTCGCAAATGTGAATATTAATAGAGGTATTTGACAAACAAAAAGGAAATGAAATATGAAATGATAATACAACTGATAACATTTATATTTTCCTGCTAGCTTTTGCCCGTGACTTCGTACGCGCATATCCCGTTTTTTCCTGTTCCCGTACGAATATCTCGTTCCCGTATAGCCTATGGCACTCCTCATGAATTTGGCCATCATATACAAAAATAATTTTCCAAATTCGACTCGTAGTTCCAGAGATTAGCGCGTTCAAACAAACAAACCAACAAACAAACTCTTCAGCTTTATTATATTATAATTACTAGCGACTAAATATACTACAGTTTTAGAACTCTGGTTCCATGTATAGTAACTTGGAACTCTGTGATATGTCAGTGTTTTCGCGAAATCATCTTGAGCACATAACAAAAAAATCGAAACATAATTAAACTTCTATATTCTACAATCTATATTTTTTTATTATTTTCATCCAACTTCGTTCATCCACTCCGTATCGGCTCGGCACGGTTTAAACATAGTAGTGGATCCCAAGTAAGATCGATCTTGACCCACTTGCGTATTTTATCTAATAAAATATACCAATAGGGTTGCCGTAAAAAATATGGTCATTGCTATAATTAAAATATATATATATATATATTTATCTTAAAATTTCTCTGACTATACTACTGTATCTATATATAAAAAACTTTTTACAAAAAAAATACAACCGACTGCCGGAAATAAAAAGTTTTTTTTTCACTATTTAGTGGTTCACATGTGCTTACCCCTTCACAGCGTATCGGCGTGATGTTATGTTATTAACTGGTGCAAACAATAGACAGACATGATATTTCAGCAATCCTAGTCCATTTGCTATCATTTATTGAGGAGTTCCGTTGCCTATCTCCGAAGTTCTTCATCAGATCTTCATCAAATTGAAATGGGACCACTCCGAGAAAGTACTCTTCCAAAAACTGCTCAAATCGCTTCAAGTGTGCCTATAAAATTTAAAGAGTTCTCTCTATTTCTCCAGGATCCCATCATCAGATCCTGACTTGATGATCATGGGACCATCTGGGAAGTACATCCCATCAAACAAAAAATAAATCCAAATCGGTCCAGCTATCTTCGAGTAATTGGGGAACATACATAATAATAAAAAAAAGGTTCCGACGAATTGAGAACCTCCCCCTTTTTTTGAAGTCGGTTAAAAATTAACCCCTATTTCTCCTGGTCACGATATAACTTGAGAACGGCATGACCGATTAGGCTAATTCTTTTTTTGTTTTGTTTGCCAGATTCCAGGGAAAGTTTAAAAATAAAAAAATAGGTAGGTAGGTAGGGTAGGCTGGTAGTTAGGTATGTATGTAGGTAGGTAACGGTTGACGGGAGGTGACGGGAGAGAAGCCACAGGCACAGCTAGTTCACAATAAAATTGCTTCCTTTTGATATATTTTTTCATAGCATTGCATTCGCATTCGCATTCGCGAATGTGAAAAATCCAACACTAGTTAAACCAACGGCGTTCAATCGTTTTCCTTATAATTAGTTTACTGTCAAATGTGAACTACGCTTGAGGGATTAAATTATGAAAATCATTATAATTGAGTGACAGGAAAAACAAAGTGATAAGTGCTTCACCTAAAATTAAGCTGTGACGATGCATTCCATTGCTTTTGGCGTCGGATACATTTTAATCGTTCTGATGAATCATGTTTCCAGTTATGAGTTACGAAGTAAGTCATCCTATAAGTATTTCTTATTATATTTTTTTATATACCACTATTTATTTAATTACTTTCAATTACTAACTGCACTAACAGTTAGCACCAACACGTATGGAGACTCAACAATTCTTGAGCTTCTGCGTAGGGAGGGAAATTATAAATGTGTTATCCGAAAGCACGTTAAGCCGTTGGTCCCAGCCGTCATTTGTAGATCTTTGGCAGCCGTTACGGATTGTCAAAAGCCTGAAACTGGTAGGCAGTCACTCCACATGAAACACTTTACAGCACTAGACAGGTTGATCCACACATATCAGGGCTGTAACCGGGACGTGTTCTGGCCGTGGTCCATCATAACGTGGCCGGCTATGTTCGGGCCGTTTTTATAAAATGTGCGCTTCGATATTTGTTTGAGTTCCGGAAGGACCATAGCCCGACCAAGTAGTGGGCAGGGCCCGGATATGTGTGGATCAACATTAAATAGTTATTTTGCTGTGCATACTCTTTACACCAACCAAAACACGGTTTCTGAACTGATAGCTGGAACTCCCTGCCTGCGTCTGTGTTTCCGAACACATACAACCCTAATCTCTTCAAAATTAGAGAGAACAGGATTCATCTGGGTAAGCTCGCTCCATCGTCGACTTTGTCTCTGTCATCTATGACATAGACTAGAGTCAAGAGCAAATCCACATCAAATAAACCAACAGATACAGATACAATAGCGCTTGCAGCACCTTTTTTTTGGGATGGGAAATCATCAATCACTCCTCCTGCTATGGGCAGAGCAGCAAGGAGAGTCAGACTCTTACTGACTAAAACCCACCCGTGTATTAGTGTTCCTCCTAATGCCTTTCACGATCCAGGGCCGCGGTTACTCTTTTTATACCTAAACTGCCTTTTGCAGGATTTTAATTCATTACTGATTCCAGGCAAAGCAATAGAAATACGTAGCACTCCATTCAACTTTATATACAATGCGTATAATGATTACTTAAGCATGGAAATAACACTCAAGAATAAACCACCAAGTGTCACACAAGTCTACGTAATACACAATAATTATGGAAAAGGTAAGTTTGTTTTTTTTTGCCAATTGCAGCTTAAAGTTTTTCTTGTAAAAGTAGGTCTCTTCTATTTTTTTTTTTTTCTAACTGTATGTTAAGTGGGACGCGAGCACATCAAGCTACCCGAAACTGTCAAATTTTCCCAATCAAACATGAACCCAATGTTTTAGCGATAAAGTTGAAAATCTACAGAAACTTGACAGATTATTGTAGGTGGCTTCTGTATGGCAAATGTTAGACTCAGAAGCCATAAACACGAAAGTCAATTGTTTTTGCAAGCAAAAATTTTACAGGAGAAGGTCGTTTTCGATTAGTATGAAAATAATATACTACGGTTTTCCTTTTAATTATTTATTATTACACAATTATGAAACATACTTATCAGAGTATGGATATTTAGGTTATAATTATTATTTACTGTAGGTAATATGTGACTTAAGTTTCTTTGAACGTCAACATTTTATTTATAATAATTCAAAGAAAACTATGAATAATTTGAATTATAATGATGCCCCCAAACCCTAGTCACATCCCAAACATCAACTATTTCAGAATCACTTTGGACAAAACCATCTTAATTAAAAAAATAACACCTTTGCTGAAGAGAGTTCCTTGGGGGCAGGACGGTCTGTGGCGCTGAGTTTAGCGCGATGCGTCCGTCTTGCGACCCAGGAGAACACACAAAGTGCCTGGGAGGAATTACTCACCTTCCCTTACAGGATTCTGCATGTCAAAAAAAATTTGGCTATTTAGTAGCCAAATTTTTTTACATTAACAATTTACGATACGTCGGCCTTGCATACTTCGCTCCAGTGAACTTTCGAATTGGCATACATCGAGATCCTGTACTTTAGAACTAACATACGTCGACATTTCAAACTTCGACATTCAGTAGCGGAGTGAATATCACCTCCTCACAACTGCAGCCGACCGCGTGAAGTTGATATCACGACTGTACGAAATCGAACGTACAACTGCATGCAGTTTAATATATCGACTACGTGCGGATGCTGCGATGCAGTCCGTCTAATAGCAGCCTTACGTCCTTATTCCAGTCGACGGATAATACATGAACATGGGTCATCATCATCATCGTCATCATCTCAGTCGAAAGACATAGGCCTCCCCCAAGGCCTGTGTCTTAGGGTGGTCCTATGATCGCTACGCCTGTAGGCTACGCTACGTAGGCAGGTTGCCGATCGCAGTGTAGCTGTTGCAATGCACAGAGAATGCTGCTGCCCAATCTCTGCTGAGTCTCTTAGTCGCCTCTAAGCCTCCAAATAATGTAGATACTGCAGATCATTTCAAATGCAAATACCAATTTCATTTAAAGGGGTTCGAACATTTTTTATGGGAGTTGGCATAGCCACCACCCGCAATTTTTTTTTCAAAATCGCTGCTTGTTATGCGTTATTCAAAATACAATTCAAGCATGTGGTATTTTAGAGTTTACTTAGCTAAAATCTGCGTCATCAGGCGCAAACGATCCTGGGGCTGACTGTCGCACGCTTCCGATAAACACGTTATTGCTAGCCTAAAAGTGGTGGGTGTTGTCATCGAGGGTAAATCCTCATCATCATCATTATCATAATACAGCATTAGCGCAAGAAAAAAAAGGCCAAAAATGAGAATAACTTTTTAAATTTGTTCCAGACACTATTCCGCTGAAGCAAGTAAATATAGAAAATAATACTGTAAAACCTATGATCCTGATAAGGTTAAATTTCACTTCCATATTATTAGAAGTAGAATTACGAACCAAAACAGGTGTATGTGCTAAAAAAACAGTAGCTGATGGGAGGAATTGGGAAAGTTGGAAACAATCATTCAAAAAAGAAAACGGACTATTTGATAATACCATGTTACTTAGTGATAATACTTGGAAACATTATGATGGTAAGTTATTCAAGTACTCCATGTACTTTAACTGGGCAAGAACTCCATGTACTTTAACTAGGCAAGAACTCCATGTACTTTAACTAGGCAAGAACTCCATGTACTTTAACTAGGCAAGAACTCCATGTACTTTAACAAGGCAAGTACTCCATGTACTTTAACTAGGCAAGTCTTTATGACACACACGTTGAGGATCAAAACAATCTGGTAGTCAACAGTGATGTTATCCTTGACATGAGAGTAGTTTCAGTTCACCTAAATGCTGTTTCATACTGTTGTATTTAAATTGCCTGCCTCACTCTCTACGGCGGCGGCGACCTCTCGCATCCGGCCCTGGTCCAATGCATGGTCCGGAGCGAGACGGAATGGGAAGCAGTAACCTCCTTCTGCGAAGTAGTAATGCAAGCTAAGGAGGAGGCAATCCTAAGGCCCGGTCTGAGACGCCCTGGGTGTCGTTTTTGGTGAAAATAAAAAGGTATGAGAGATCTTCAAATGACTGACGGCCGGCTAGGGCCAGGCCCTAGTCGGCCGTCAGTAATGCTGAAATCCGCCGTCGACCCGGGCCTGGACAGATACCAGCCAACAAGGTATTTTTCATATATTTATATCGCATGGAGTGACACCTGACCATCCCTAATTCGTGCGCAGTAGCAATGCCAAGCCTGTATACGTCAGTGATATTGCGTTTTTAAATATTTTTTTAAAAAAAACTGTCTGAGAATGTATTATTATAATTATAAACATGACAGTACGTATAACACAGTAAACAGAAACCTCAGACACAAAGTAATAACTGATTTTGAAAAATAAAGGACATGGCTTAAACATTAAGTTTATTTTAATCAAACAAAACTTAGATAAACCGAAGTTACCTACCATTGTTCAAAGTGGTTCATTTAATAATACGGCATTTTCATGGATAGCAACTTAATACATTATATCTTTTTCAGGTAAACGTACATGTTTAGCTCCAAATAAATGTAATATCGTTATGGATTTTAACAACAAATGCCAAGGTAAGAACCTTGAATTATAGTATTTGAACACCGAGCAATTCATTTCATACGCGAAATGAATCGTTTATAGGTGCACTCTGAAACTATACTTATCTAATTAAATAAAAATAAAAAAATAAAATAAATAAATAAATGATTTCTATTTCTACTTAAATTATTATTTCGAAAAAGTTACAAAAATAAAAGGGGTAACTTTTTGTGGCTAGATTGTAATAGATATTTCTTGTATGTTTAAGATCTTAAAAATAAGGCTATTTTCCACATATATCGCATAGAGTGACGCCATCGTTCCGTCGTCTGGTACGATGTGACCATCCTTCATTCGTGCGCAGTAGCCGTGCGAAGCCTGTATTCGTCATAGATACTGATTGCGTGTTTTTTAAACAATAAAGTTATGCCCTAATAGATAACCCCAAAAACATGTTAATTCAGATTGACTTGTTTGCATCTGCGTACCCCTTCACAGCGTGAACTGGTGAAAACAATAAACAGACATGCGATTTCAGCAATCTCGGGAGATTTGCAATTATTTATTAAAGAATTATGTTGCCTGCCTCTTACGTCCTTCATCAGATCTTCACCAAGTTGAAATGGTAGGTACCAGATTGCAAACAAAAAAGAATTATCCAAATCGGTTAACAATTGGCGGAAATATCGCTGAACAAACATTTTTCCTGGGATCCCAGATCCCATCAGATCTTGACTTATACCTTCCATCATCAGCTCAGCAAGATGAGATGTTGATGACTAGGCACATATATCTGAATTGCGTTCGAAAGCATATGAAAAACATTGTATGTGCCTTTAAAATTTGAGGGTTGCCCTAGATTTCCCTGGGATCCCATCATCAAATTCTGACTTGGTGCCAATGGGACCACCTCAGGAGTATAGGCTTTCGAATAAAAAAAGAATCATCAAAATCCATTTATAATTGACGGAATGATCGCATAACAAATATACGAAAAAAAAAAACATATTGTCGAATTGAGAACCTCCTCCTGAAGTCGGTTGAAAATGGACAAAGATGATGGACGAGTTTTTCAAATACTTTTGCAAGAATACAAAGTATCGATATAGGTCTATAATTTTCTATATCTTGTCTAGACCCACTTTTATGCATTGGTACTTATTATATTTGCTTTCTTTCACGTACACGAAAATGTACCAATTTGAATACACTATTTAAAAAACATGGAAAGAGAGAGAGAGAGGTTTACAAATTGTTTTAGCTTTCCTTTTCAGTAAATAGGGCGATATGCCATCAGGTCCCGTCCCTTGTTTATAACTAAAGATTAGTAATATTGTTAAAAAAAAACTTTGCCCCACTCTAGGAATTTCTCCTGTATCGTGGGTGCGTTATACAAACATACAAACTTACATACACAAACAGCCAGACCCGGAACAATTATCTGTAGGCCATACAATTATTATTTAGTTTTTAATTAGAAATATTTATGACACGCAAACTTCATGGACAGTGAAATTCAAAGTACAGAGAGAGCTGTTGTGGATTTACTCAAATCAGAAGCTGAGCACCATCCGGGAGAGAGACTAAAGGGCTCATTACCTGAAAAAAAAATAAAAAATCTCAACGGGGTCGCTAGAAGTTACATTATCATAGAATAGAATAGATTGTTTATTTGGACAGAAAGTAGGTACAAGATACAGATGTTATTTAATATTAAATGATCCATATACTTTCTACCTTAACTAGGGCATGCAAAACAGTTTTATGAAACTAAAAGATTCAATTAAAACAATACAGGCATAACACAAGCATAAAATTCAAGCACAATGTCAAAATAAATTAATAATTAGATTCACAAATAAAAGTTATTAGGAAGAATTCCAGTTGATGTCCATAGCATTATTCAATTATATTTAGAGTCAATAGCATCTTAGGTCAAGATTTATTATTTATAGGTCAAGATTTATGTCAAGATTAATTTAAATGTTGATCGTTCAAAAATTCGCAAATCGAATACTAACATATTAGTCAACAAATCTGTCAATTGCTTTTCGAAAACTGGAACAGCTTGTGTTTTTATTTTATCTGGTATTTTATTAAATATAATTGGGCCCATACCTAAAACACTTCTCTTTAATAAGGTGGTGTCATTACCACTAACATGTACCATGTTTTTATATTGTTTTCTTATTGGCCTATTTCTAATATCGGATGCTTTATTAAAAAGATGCATATTAATTTAACGAAAACAGCAATTTCAAAAATATATATAGAACATGCAGGTCGGTATACGCGACTTGCCTTGCCGATTAGCGACGTTAACCCAAAAGTGCTTAACATCTTTAGAACTACCATCCTCGACACTATTTATGTATTTATGAAAACATTTGCCACATTCCTCTTTAAAACGCGCTCTATACAAGGAAAATACTTCATAGTAAAAGTTTAGGATAGGAAAAATTCACAGACAGCTTTCTGCCCCTAAAATAATAAATAAAGGGAGTGTGGCAAAGACTTTGCAGACATTTTATAAGCTTCGATGTATTTGTTTGCTTGCCAAAATATTAGAAATTTTTGGAAAATAAGCCCGAATTGCACTTGCCAGTTTTTATTATAAAAATACGATATCCATAATTATAAGATGCCTATAAATACCAAAAGTGAGTCATCTTATGATGTGGAAACTCAATTAATCGGACTAATAAAATTGTTAGTGCCGAAAATCAGGATAATTGAATATAATAATTATGAAGAAAAGCGATTTTTGCATAAGATACCTACATGTTAACTTTAGAAAAACAACATTACGTCGCCCGCTTGTGTTTCTCGTAGTCTCGCGCATACTAGATCGCGACTAATAGCGCTCACTTTGGTTCGCGGCTCCTTAGAGAACTAAGTCGCTCTTTTAGTTCGTCAACTCCCGTCTCCAACCATAAATAACACATTCCAGTGACCAGACAACGGTACGAACATCTCACCGTGTAAGCTTAGGTGAAGTGGGCTGTCAATCCATACAAACAAGATGGAATGACAGTTCACTTCATACTCAACATGTCACCGTGTAAACTAAGGTGGAGTGCCACCTAAGTGTACCTCTACATGGTGACATGTTGACAAAATAGACCGACAGTTCGGGCGGCGCACTCTTGTTATTTTATTGCAATAAATTAAGTCGGTCTTATCGAATTAATTAACGAACTAAAGAGTGACGGATCGGGGATCTAGTTCGCGTAGTTTGCCTTTAGGAGCGCTCTAACGACCTATTTCGTTCGCGAACTACATAACTTTATATATAATTGAATCTCTATTGTAATACCAATTGAATATAGTGTCTTTATTTTTTTCAGAAAACTTCACGTGTTACATAAACTCATCACAATATATTTGTACAATGCAAAATGCTCAACCACCTTACACCTTATATCAAACTTACAACGATAGTAAGTAGATTATACATATAATAGCTGTTTAATATATTATTTTTGCCTGATCAACCGGCAAGTTCGTCATGCTCCCCTAGATGTCACTGCTTGCGGTAGCGTCGGGGGTCGGGTTACCTCCTTCTCTCAAACATGGCGAGGGCGGTAATGGCTGATCTTTGCGTTATGCTCGTGAACGAGTGCTGCTTGTGGTGACTGGTCGTCTTGCTGGTCATAGTATTTTTTTATTTTTTATTATTATTGTTGTATTAACGTTAAACTAGGTACTGTTTATTATTAGTATCCTTTTGTTAGACTATACTATTGCACGTGTTAGCGGGCACACCATAAATGCCCGGAGGCATAATTAGTTTGGTTTACTTGTTAATGCTTGAGTTTGTCTATTTCTGATGGCTTAATGGAGTGTGCTAGCTACCAAGTGTCAATTAATTTCATTTAATTTGATTTACCGTTTGAATATTTTATTTTCTGTGTCATGTATTGTAAAATACTTTCCATACTATTGTATAAATTCAAGTTTTTAAAAGCTTAACAGACAGATGTGTTGCTGGGGAGTTTGTTGCGCCACTTCTTCTTCCCAGCTAAAACACTAGGAAGTGGTGACGGGCGGGCGGTTTTGGGGGACTGTCTTTATGTAGAACTTTGACGTTCAAAAAGTGCTGGCACTCAGCCTTATTTGCATAAATGACTTTTGAATTTTGAATAATGTAGATGGAAATCCATAAAATAAATTATGTTTAAAATGACACTCACTCACTCAGGGTAGGCATTTAGTGTGGGACGCAACCTGTGTCGATACTCTTGCGCCATCCCATCTTCCTAGTTCATCGTGTTGTGCTGGTGCTGCTGCTGCGGCAGCGGAAAACCTCAAGCGGCGTAAATGTAGTAACCTTATTGGTAACTATATTTTCGAACCGTTTGGGGTTGAAACCCTCGGGCCGTGGGGCCCTTGTGCTCACAGCCTTTTCAAAGAAACTTCGAAACGGCTGGTTGACACTTCTCGTGACCCAAGAACTGGCTTTTACTTTGGCCAGAGGCTAAGTATTGCCATACAACGTGGCAATGCCGCCAGTCTCTTGGGCACATTACCAGCTGACAGCGTTGAGAACGATTTTTTTTTGTTACTATAATTTAGGTTGTTTTAAGTTTAGTTTATTTGTTAATTAATATTACCTATGTGATTGTTCAATGACTCATGCTCCTTCAATATCAAAAGCAAAAGCTTGTTTGTGCAGTTACCTACGAAGGTAGATGTTATACACCACGTCATTGTTACAATTGCAACATAATATTCCTTACCTTCCCGCATGCAAAATACAGAGATAAATATTACTTCACTAGCAAATTCAACTTTATCGATTGTTAATATCTTAATTGCAGATTCCATTATTGGCAATTCGGCGAAAATCGAAGCGACAAACCTAAAATTAATTTTAACATTAGAATTATTTGATGCTAATACTTCAGTAAATGTAGCTGGGGATTTTATTACAGCGTCTAAAAAAATTCCCTTGTTGGCGGTAAATGGAAGTGAGTATACAATTATATAAGATCCCATTAAAATAGATGGACAATCTTTAAAAAACATTCAGTTAAAAAAGAACAAGAAAAAAAACTGGCTAAGTACAAGTTGGACTTGCACACGAAGGGTTCCGTACCATAAGCCGAAAAAAAAAAAGTTTCTGTATTTTTATTATTTGTTATAGCCGCAACAGAAATACATCATCTGCGAAAATTTCAACTGTCTAGCTATCGCTTCATGAAATACAGCCTGGTGACAGACGGACAGACGGACAGTGGAGTCTTAGCAACAGGGTCCGGTTTTTACCCTTTGGGTACGGAACCCTAAAAACAGATAACGAAAATTCACTAAAAATGTTGGTTATCCAATGCATAATCACATTCATGGCTTTATTATCTCATAATTCTAATACTACACATGTGAAGGCGCACGTGACCACGTCAATTTATCTAACATACTGGGATGGGGATGAAGATGAAGTATCCTAAGTGTTATTCCAGACAATAATCTACCTCTGTGCCAAATTTCATCAAAATCCATTCAGTAGTTTTTGCGTTAAAGAGTTACAAACATACATCCATACTCACAAACTTTCACATTTATAATATTAGTAGGATTCATAAAAAATGCAAATGTGTTTGTTTAACTCTTCGGCTAAACGGTTTTGGATGAAGCCTAGTACGCGGTTAGAACATGTCCTGGAATATATTATAGGTACCTATCTTGTTTTCCCGGGAGTATGTTACGTTCCCTTGGGATCATTTCCGACATTCATCATTATTTATAAACATGTCTTTCATTTGTTACAGTTAAAGACAACAATGTGACACAATTTAAGTATTCTGAAACATCAGAAGTTCAGTTTGGCTGTCAAAAAAATAGAAATGATTTGAATGGTACATTACTATGTGAGTATTAAGTACTTACTTAAAAAATATTTTTGAACCTCGCTTACTCGAAAACTGGCTCCTACCCCACTGCTTTTAAGCACGAAACAAAGTATTTTTTGCACTAGTGCGGAAAACTGATCCCCGACAGTCGCCCGACAGTCGCCCGTCAACCCCCACGAAAATCGATGTCGACGAACGGCAAAAATCCGCTATCCATTTTTTACAATAATTATTTAATATTAAGTTGATATGAACTGTTAATATTTTTTTGGGCTATTGTGTTGAAAAACGACTTTCGATGAATGTTAGCATTTGTCATTGCAGTTTTTCGGTTCCATATCGGCCTCGTCTACGGCTCGGGCGTCTATTCCACCTCGTCTGCAATGACAAACCTTCCCCACTTGCATCAAAATGTATTATTAACCCCGTGAACTTCACACAAGTCATTTTATTACCTGTTTCATTACTATAATTGTTTTAAAATATAGCTATTTAAAATTTTTGAATTGGGCTGATAAAGTTAAATATTATATTTCATCATAAAATTAACATTAGCTTTACGATAAATTGTTTTGTGCAAAAATAAACGAGTTGAAGTTTTGTAGTTTTTTTTATCGTCATCTTATAATAAATTACAGCCAATTTAAAAAAAAAACATATTTAATTATAGACCTAAACCTTCCCCATGAATCATTCGGTTCGTTAATGAAAACCTAATAAAAATCCGTTCGGTAGTTTTCGAGTTTATTGCGCGACGGGAAACTTTGTTTCATAAAAATATACAGGGTGTCCAAACCCGATGTACGGGTACAACTTTAAATTGGGATATTTTGATGAAGTTTGGCATGTTATATATGCTTTGCAATTTTCTGTGGTATATAACATCTGCCAAACACCTTTTTGCCTAAAATTCGATAGTTTTTGTCGTGTTTTTCATCAAGTTTTCGCAATATTTTTAGCTATTAACATAATAAGTTAATAACACATTATCTATTCCGCTTTTATTGTTTAAAATGCACCATAATACGTCCCTTTAGATAACTCAGGGTTAGGATCTGTTGAATCTGGTGAATTTGGAAGTCAATTAATGATTCAAAAGTCAAAACGTTTATTTCAATTAGGCCATTAAACTGCACTTTTGAACGTCATCGTTTACAGTTCAGTAAAAATAATAGAAATACATTAATAAAGTGACTCTACAGTCCATTCGGAAAGGTAGATTCTTATGGAGAAGAACGGACAAGAAACTCCATAGTTACTCTTTTCAAATAATGATTTTACAAAATTTGGTATACAAAAATTAATTTAATATTATGTGAGGACGATGCACCCAGAGTATGCTACTTATAAGAACAAAGTATCACCAGCAGAGGTAGACTTATTTCGCTTGCATGAAAAGTTCGGCCCGAACTTCCACTTGTATATCATGAATTCATGATGCATAGCTTACAGCGTCGTCTTATTAGAACCAGTGTTTTTCTTAGCTCTACACGATAAATGAATAATGACAATAAATATTATTCTCAAAACGGTAGCGATCACCAGCCACAGTAACAGCAGTACCTCCCATGAGAAGAATTCTGAAATTACAAGTGTATTCATTAAGGGATCTTGCGATATAAGCTAAAGATGGTTTTCCCTCCAATAGTGATTTTTTTGCATTTTTTTATTTTTTTAAGTAAGTATGGGAAATCATCAAATGACTTCATACGCTCTGGGTGGAGCGGAAGGGCGCGTCAGACTCTTACTGACTAAAACCCATCCGTGTTCCTTCTAAAGCCCTTTGCGTTCCAGGGCCGCGGTGACTCTTTCGAACAAATTCCGCAACCCTGGCAGTGATTTTTTTGCATACCTTGTTCATTTCGATCATCGCAATAGGACACGCTACCCAAAAAAAAACCCTACCCTTAAAAACTATCAAAATATTGACAGCAAAAAAACTGCATAATTTGGCCGTAAATTAAAATGGTGGCGAAACAAAGTTGTATGGGTACATCCGATTTGGCCACCTTATACTTTAAATTATCTATAGGTACCTACTAAGTTCTTGTGTAACTAGTTTAAGAAACTTATTAATGTAACATATTTTTGCAGATGTCAGTGTAGGCGTTATTAATAAAATAAACAACAAGATAAAAACATTTTACACAACGCTGATCAGAAAGAAATTAACGTTGGCGACGAATGGAACCAGTGTGTGTTGCCTTTACTACAAGACAAATCAGATAGCTTCAGAATTAACCATAACACGTTTTGTCGTGAATAAAACTTTGTTAATTTACCAGCGGAATGAATCAATTGAAAAAGTCGCATACCAGACTACCGAAAAAGCAGGTGAGTGACTCGGATTCGTTAAGTTATTTGAGTATTTTGGAGTACTATCGTTGTTGTGTAAGTTGGGGGCGCTGTCAGTACTGCAAAAGCAAAAGTTATATCAAATGGAAGTAAGTCCATTATTATTTAAGATTTTAAATAATACTTAGACTTATTTCCGTTTCTCCGACCTTGTGAGCCTCTAGTGTCGCATCAACACGACGATAACGTTACGTTTTTTGGCAACACTTTGAGAAACGCCAACGCTCGTAAAACGCCAGTGGTATAGCGACTTAACTATTAATTGAATTACTTATTAAAAAAAACATCGAACCCACCTAAATAAAGCTTGGCAATCGAAGATACCTCTGCCTGAGAAAAGATTCGAAAATCAACAAATCGTTTGGGGTTCGTGAAATGTGTTTTAGTACAAATAAGGCCTCTCCCAGACGGCCAACAGCTAAAGTCAACTTCAAATATTTACAAAACCTTTTTTCTAATAGGACTAATATTCAGCCGAAGCCGATTTGACTTGAGCTTGACCTGAGCCGACTCCAATATAGTTGGGAAAAGGCCAGGAAGATAATGATTCATAAAAGCATTCTTCTGTTGCAGAACAAGTAGACCAGGCGATGACGTCTACTGAAAGCAATGATTATAGTTGGTTGTTATACGTATTTGTGGCTCTCACAGGAGTCTCTGCGCTGGTGGTGGTACTCAGCATCATTTTTAAGCAACGCTGGTTTAAAAAATCGCAACCAGTTGAAGAAACAGTGGAGTCTGATAACCAAGTGAGTTTGTTATTTGAACTGCTTTCAGTGGCGTATTTATTATGGACATGGCCCGGGGCGGCACTTCAAGATTGTACGCAAACTCGTCAAATCAACTTCTATGTTTATATGTCATGACATTGTAGTTGCTGCCTTATAAGCTGGGCCGCAAAAGATCGTTTTATAAATAAAATGTTAACAAAGTTTTTAAATATATCAAGACACCGATGCGCCCCCCCCCCCCTCCCTGCTACGCCACTGATACCTGTTTTTAATTTTTTTTTTTCAAGTGTGTTGGTAGGTATTTTTTTTTGACGAGTTCTTTTTCCGTCGATTCAACTTTTTACAAGCAATACTGTTTTGTTTTAAATCCTTTTACATTTTGCTCTTTTTTTCTGCAAACCAAACGATTAAATTATCTATAATTTTATTACAGTTACACCAAAACCAAGTTTTATACGCTGATCTTAATTTCGTGAACTACGCAAGGCAACTCCAAGATCAAAGAGAAGAGTCGCACTACGCGCAAATAATTGGAGAACTCCATCCACTATGAAAATAATTGTTTAAAATCAATTTGGGGTCGATGGGACATCGACACGACCCGTAACGCTGTTCTGTAAAAATTTGACCGTGAAAACTTAGGCTATGTGATACTAGCACAGTTTTTATCATCATCTTGTCAGCCGAAAGACGTCCACTGCTATAATAGGCATTTCCACACAATAGGTATAACAGACAGTCCTCTGTGCAGAGCATGCATGGAGGAGGAGGAAACGGTGTCGCACGTGCTCCTTGAGTCGCCGACAGGCGTCGCCGATATACGTAGACAAACAATAGGGACACCGAATTCACTCACAGACATCCTGAACTCTTTAGGAGGAGTGATCTGCTTCTGGAGGGAGGTTGGCTGGTTGGAATGACGGCCGCCATGGCCCACGCACAATGGTCCAACACCAGGACTAAGTGCGGAAACCATACCCCAATAGATAGAGATAGAGTCCACTGCTGGACATGGGAATCCCCCCAAAGGGGGGTAGGTTTGCCATAATCGCCACGCTTGGCACACGGTTTGGCGATCGCAGTGTAGCTGTAGCAATGCACAGTGAATGCTGTTGCCCATTCTCTGGTCCAGTCCAGTCCCTTAGTCGCCTCTTACGACACCCTCGGGAAGTGATGGGATGGTTCTATTCTTTTACGTCCGACACCATACAGAACAACAGATGTAGGACAAAATTTTTCTCCCTTTTCACTCTCTTAAATTTTGAATTTCCATAAATCCCTTCTTAGTGCTCACTTACCTCACAAAAGGAAACCTTGTGCAAAATTTAATGTTCCAATTCCAGTAGTTTCGGCTGAGCGTTGATATTACTGTTAGTTTTTTTTTTGTGAGCTGCCTATCTTACCTGGGCGGCCTTAATTAAGGGATTATTAACCCCTTGTCAGGCAGTCAGTTTCCCTTTTATATACATTTATAAAATAGATTAGGACTCGTGTCAGAATTTGCCGCTAGAGGCGCTACTGTATAATGTATGTGTAATCTTCAAATCAGGAAGTTTTGAAATATCAATAAGGCTTCGTCCTAACTGGCTAACGATTGTACGAGTTAACGATGCGATTTAGTCGTGCGATGAAAATTGTAGCGAAAATTAAATGATGATTTACAAGCTTCAATTGTGATTTAACATACCTACACGTTTATTTAGAGTCTAAAGAAATGTGTAGGTATTTTAAATCACGTTCGTGCGATGAAATCGTATCGTTAAGTCGTACGAGATACGACAAGCAGGACAACGCCTAATTATATATTTAATTAATTTGTCTTTTTTAAGAAATGTATTGATAAACATTCACAGCTGTTTTAATAAATTTACTCAACTAACTATATACCTAGGTACCTACACTAAATATAAAAAAGTCGTAACTACTTAAGTACCTAAACCCTAACGCATGGCGTCAAAATATTCATCCATCGCTGTTAGTTAATTGTTACCTAATAAGTAAGTACCTACCTAGTCTCATTTTTCCTTTTATGTCTTTTTGCACACTGTGTCTAGGTTTCTGATCCTATAGTTCTGTCGTATGTCCGTTGGGAGAAATTAATTTCGAAATCAGTAGCAACTTTGTACTCTCAAACTAACCTAATGAGACTTTAATAAGTAACTATGTATGAGTTAATAGGTAGTTTAATTAAGTAATAATAATCCCATCAAAAACTTAGGTAACTAACGCCAAGTTTTTTCGTTTAATAGAAGTGAGATGTTACTGTACTTAGGTATTTCAAGTTCATTAAATCATAGCTCTTCTATGCTGAATAATATTCAGAGGCCTATTAGAAGATTATTTGTTATCTACGTTCTTTGCTATTCAATAATGCGACTTAGAACTTTTTACCCAACCAACTTGAATCTTTGTGTTAAAGTACAATTTAGTCAAATTAATGTGTTTCACTTTGTCAAGTCACACGACCAATAGGTATCCATATCCCTAAATCATTATTTATTTCAAAATCAAAAATCAAAACCAAAAGTCATTTATTCAAATTAGGCTGAGTGCCAGCACTTTTTGAATGTCAACGTTCTACATAAAGACAGTCCCCCAAAACGCCCGCCCGTCACCACTTCCTAGTGTTATAGCTGGGAAGAAGAACTTTTTCAAAAATTAGCTATCTGCAATGTGTATCATAATAAACGCAATACCTACTTGAAAAGGAGTCATTGTATTCATAATAAAATTTTGAACAACTTTTACTATGGGACCAACACAGAAGTCCTAGAAAATGTGCCTACTGAACAACTTATTTTCTTCGCGATTTCGGGTTTGGTCCCGTAATAAAAATTGTTCATAATGATGAGTACAATGACCTCTTTTCAGGTATTGCGTTTATTCTGTTACACGTTGTATAGTTTCAGAAAAAGAGGAAACAAGGAAAATAAACAATACTTATGTAAGTACTATTATTACAGCTTTTTCGTATGAATGTTGGTAGCATTGACGCTGCAAATATACATTATAAGGGGCGCTACACACTAATTCTAGCCGTCTACTCTCTATTAATCATCGGCTCAGCCGGGTGGCAAAATAGAATATAATGTAGATGAATGTTCGGGATAAAGGTTTTGGTGATCAATGCTATCCGATCGGCCGAATCTAGGCCCGTATTAATTACTACCTACCTACAACATGTAGGTGGTAATTAATTCCTTGTCGGCGTTCCTTGTCGTTCAACAAACCTATTGTGTGTGAAGCGCTCCTAAACCATAAAGTCAAGAGGAAAAATATACTGAAATTCAGAGGCATTCTCTTTTGGAATGACGTTACTATTTATTATTACCTAATAATGAATAATTAAGTCATTCCAAAAGAGAGCAGCAATACCAATTGTAGGTCACCGGTAAAATCTGCTTTTATTGTGGTCAGAATAGTAGGTAAGTATTTAACCTAAACAATATTTATTTATTTATGTTAACCAACAATTGTTTACACATTACATTTCATTTAAAAGTAGGGGACGATATACATTTATAAGTGCAACAATTACTTACAAGCTAACACCACATGCACTACCTATTATATTTATATTTTAGGTACATTTATTGTGATTGATAAAAATAATGTAAAACAAAGCATAAAACTACTGAATTAACAAATATATCAAAATCAAAATTAGTGTACCTATATTGTATAGTGTAATATACACTTCTCATCAAAAAAATCGAAACACCTCGCAGTTTATGATTTGATAAGGATTATCAGAAAAATGTGTATATTTAGGAATAAATGTAAAATGTCATTTAATAGTGAGTAGTATGAGGTTTTTAAATCCTAATGTTAATGTTCTAAATTCAAATTAAGTCTTCATAGGTTTCGTATTTTGTATAATGAGTAATTTTTACCCTGTATGGAATATGAAGGAAATGGGTAAAACAACACGCGTAAATGAAAAAAAATGTAAGAAACGTTTATTTAATAACTTGTATTCCCTCCGCGAGCTCTTATTACTGCTTCCATACGGTTCTTCATCGATCGGATGAGAGTCACGATCACATGTTGTGGTATATTATCCCATTCCTCTTGGATTGCATTTTGCAGCTGGCTAAGTGTTTCTGGGGCTGGATCTCTTGCTCGAATTCGTCTCTTTAATTCATCCCATAGATGTTCAGTGGGATTCATGTCCGGGCTTCTTGCTGGCCATACCATAATGGAGATACCGACTTCGGTAAGATAATCTCGTACGACGCCCGCGGTGTGAGCTCTAGCATTGTTGCCAATAAAATGTGCATAGGGCATCACATGAGGTTCAAGACACTGTTCGATGTACCGATGAGAGTTTAGTGCAGGCAGCCGTGGCCCAGATACAAAGGCAAGTTCTGTCTTACCGTCGGCGCTGATTCCTCCCCAAACCGTCCACGAACCGCCACCATAGCTGACCTTTTCTTCAATGCAGCATTGTGCAAAGCGTTCTCCATCTCTTCTGTAGACCTTGTTCCTTCCGTCGTTACCATACAGCATAATTTTACACTCATCAGAAAACAGTACTTTGCTCCACTGAAGGTATGACCAAGTTAGGTGCTCGCGTGCAAAGTTAAGGCGCGCTCTTCGATGGTCTGCAGTTAATTTCGGCCCATTCGCTGGCTTATGCGGTGCCAATCCGCGTTCCTTCAACCTTCTTCTTATTGTAGAGTCACTTACAGCTACTCTTCGTACAACGCGAAGCTGCTGCTGCAGTTGAAAAGCGTTAAGGCGTCGATTTCGTAAAGAGGTTGTTACAATAAATCGATCATCTCGCTCAGAAGTGACCCGATTCCTGCCAGATCCTGAACGGCGCGTGAACGAACCAGTCTCCCGATAGCGTTTGTAGACTCTATGAACAGATGATAAGCTTAGATGCAATCTTGCAGCCACAACACGCTGACTAAGTCCAGAATCCAGCAATGCCACCACTTGGGCGGCTTCTGCGGGCGAAGTATCCATAAGTTTTAGAAAAAAAAGTTTTTTCAGACGTCCCAAAGTCACAGTAAATGAAATAAGAAACAAAAAGTTTAAAGACAAGCGCTAATTTTAGTTTTTAAACGAGAAACGTACTCCAGCCCTAAATACACATTTGTCTCAAAACAGTGATTAATTTCATTTATAGGATAAACAAATGAAATTCTAATTTCGAATTTTGATTTTTTTCTTCTTACTGTAATGACCAAACTGCCAGCTACACAATAATGTTTTTTTTTTCATGGAATTAATTCTCTTTTGTAAAAAATTAGGACAAAAACAATAAAAACGAAAGTGTTTCGATTTTTTTGATGAGAAGTGTAATAACATAACAGATAAATACATTGAACTAAACTAAGGTTAATATTTGGTTTACCTACATTAGAAAATAGAAAACAGCATAACGTTAAAAAGCATACAAATTAACAAATTGGCAATTCATAAATTATGTTTTAGTTTTGCGAATAGTAGATACCTATTCAATAATTAATTTACTAAATTTTCCTATGCCATCGTGGTGTACGTCGATCAGGGTCACTGCAGCTGTTTAAGACCCTACACATTCGCGGTATTGGTGAGTTAGCACCTAAGACAGTTCTACACAAAGGCCGGTAAAGAGGAGTGATGGGATTTCGAGGTATGCGAGTTGGGGCACGAAACTTGAGGAGACCCAGCAACTGAGGAGGACAGTCTATTTGCTTTCTAAGGAGTTTGAATATAAATAGGGCATCCATAACTTCTCTTTGGGTCGATAACGAGAGCATCTTGAATGAAAGTTTGCAGACGGGATACATAGGAGGGCAGCTGCTTGCTTTTCCCTTTAGAAAAAGCGAGCTGTCATAGAAATCGCTTCTGGACCCTTTATAAGAGAAGTTTATGAGTAGCGAAATGCGGTCTCCATACGACACTACAATACTCCAGTATGCTTCGGACAAGGCTATTATAAAGCAATAACGTAGTACAAATCCTAACATTTTAGATGCTTCTTTGACAATGTTTTCGATGTGGGGGATAAAAGTAACCTTTTCATCAAACAGCACTCCTAGATCTCTTATAGTTTCCACTACCTGAAGTTTTTGGCTGTCTATAAAGTAGCTCGAGTGGATGGGGTGGACCTTTCTGGAAAATGACAGGTGGAATGAATGGTGGGGAAATTCAATTCCATTTTGTTATTTTTGCACCATTCAATTACTCTGCTCAGATCATCCTGTAGAAGCTCATCATTTGATGATTCGATTTTCCTAGCTAACTTTAGGTCATCCGCGTACAAAAGCACTTTGAGAAGTGACGGCACTGGGGAAGATCATCGATCTAAGTGGGAACCCTGCACCGGAAGACATGAGATAATTGTTGGTAGCGCGAAAACCATTGACCACGACATAAAATTCACGGTTGGCGAGGTCCAACCATTTCAGCAAGAATTTCTTTTGAGTTCCACACAGAAAAAGGAGATATTTTGCCTAACTATTGCAAGAATTATTATATTATTAATGGGTCTGGACCCAATTAATATATACACGACACACATAGGCGCTGGCAGAGAGTACCGCACTTTGGCTGTGCTGTGGGTAGTGGTAGCCGAGAACGAAATAAAACAATTACTTTTATCGTATTTGCCTGACGTTTTTGTTTGAGATGTCGATTAGTTTTTTTTTTGTCATCACAATTTTTTACTGATTTCGAACGAACTAAGGGAATGAATACTTTTCGAACGACAAGTCAATGTTGCCAGGGCATCAAATTGTCCGGTCAAACTGTCAAAACCTTATTGTTTATGTAATTTCAAAATAGAAAAATTCCAAATTGTGTTTAGATTGTAATAAGAAACTTGTAATTTCCACTTAGAAGTAGTAACACACACAATCCGCCATGGGAACTGTACATGCCAAGGTAACTGTTCATATTTATTTTGAATTCTTGCTCCGAAACAAATGTAAGGTTATATTAGGGTAAAAATTCTTTTAAGTGTAATAAGTTGGATTTTATATGTTGTTTCTCTAATATTTACATTATTCTCATCAAATGTAAATCGTAGCCGTATTGTAAGAATCATTTTTTATTGATCATACATAGAAAACAGAAAATAGAAAATCCTTGAAGACTATTTAGATAGATATTATTACTTTTGTACAACGTAGGACTTGGTCGTAGAGTAGCTTAACAAGTGGCTGCTTGATCATAATGGAGTCATTGAGTCAGGGTAGTGAATAATCTAAGGATACTCCATACCTAATGTGTAAGTACTTATGTATCATGATTGCCGTCCCTCCTAGACTCAAAGTCTAAGTTAAAATTGTTGATACAAACATGCAATAAGTGTACATCTGTCTAGTCTATTCAGAACTGTCTTGAAGTTAGTTTTGAGAGCCAGATGTATCTTGATACCAATATTTACTTGTTTCTTGTTTATTTGGCTAGCTTATGACATAACTTAAATTCTGATCATTGTTTAGTTGTTAAATAAAAATTTGATACATCAATAATTTCCCAAACCATCAATATAAATAAAAATCACTAGCCATATGCATGACAGATAATCACTTACAAATGGCTCAACCAATTTGGCAAGCTTTTTTTTGTGTTTTCTAAGATGTGCATGTAAGAATATTTCGAAAAATAAAAAGAATCCTAAATAAATCACCAAACTGATTTTGATGAATTTTGGTACTGAGATATTGGGGTCAGCTGAATACCAGTATTTTACATGGAGCGGCTGCCTATCAGATCTCCGCAACCCATTAACTTGGTAACACAGTAGTTCTTGACTGGACTCAGATTGGTTTCTGACAATTTGTAACAACTAGTGAAGCTCAGGCAGCAAAAGCTATAATAAAAATTATTATTGAATCTTTGTTTGCACAGGCCGAACATGGGGAAAGTGTGGAAATGGGCGGGGGGCTATTTGAGTTCGAGGAACCGCTGGAGATGGAAGACGAGCCCATCTCCAAGCCAACCATCAAGCTCAACGGAGTGCGGGTAATGTCTGCATGTCTATTTACCTAACCTTTTCAGAACTATGTTGGGGTTGGCTGCAGCTGAGTACCAGTAGTTAACATAGAGCTACTGCCTAACACAAAACCACTTGGCCTGTCTGAAGTCAGACTTTTTGGCTCTTAACCCATAACAACCGTCAAGGATCTACAATTGACAAGCAGGACCAACAACTTAACATGCTTTCTGAGGCACGTTGGAGTCTCGGACCGATGTCCCCAAGCTTTGCTTAGCTTCAGAGATTGAACCGTTTTGATATGTTATTTAAGTTTCTAAGAGTGTATCGTGTCTCTTTGTAATAGTGTATAAATAATCTGGCGTGTTTTTGTAAATGTTGTGTTTGCCCGTAATTGGTATATATATTAGAATATTACCATAAGACTCAATGTATCTATGTCCATATATGTGCTGTGGTGAACCTTATAAATAAATAAATAAATAAATAAAGAGTGAAGCCAAATAAGCGTCATTTTTTGAGTTGTGAGTCGCGGAATTTATGTTGCATTCGGTCTCATACACAAGTCCTGTTTGTGCCATATGGCAACTCAAAATGAGTTGTCTGCTGACTCACGTGCATTATATCAACCAAATTGCATCGGGGTGAGGCGTCCATTTAAAGGATGGAACTGTCCACACATCAGTCTTTCCCTATTTAGTGGATTTACCCAGCTTCTCTTTCTCCCCTTTTTTTTGTAATGCTACGTAAGCGCACTATAGTTTTAATGGATCCATTGCACGGCACAAAAACTTCGTACAAACGTTGGATAGTACCTAACTGAAGTTACGTCGGCCCGTCTGGCAGCCCAACCTAATTTCAGTTGAACGTAAATTGCGCAACTCAAAATAGGCGACTCACGTCTCACAAAATGACGCTCGTTTTACCTCGCCCTAAGTAGCATACAACAAATTCACTGTCTGTCTGTTTCTCCGCTTACTTCTTCTAAATATAAGGCTTCCTTTTATGACGTAGGTAAGCACTAAAAAATAGAGTCCGACCGAAACTGGTTTTCCGGCCGAAACCGAAACCGAAACCGAATATTCGGCCCTGGCTTCAGTTTCGGCCGAAACCGAAACCGAAACCGAAACTCATGTGGTCAAGTATAAAATTCCTTAAAATTTGATGCATTTTACACATTATGCTGCATTAATTACGACATGAAATTAAAACACAGTATATTAAGTTTGATGTTATATTTAGTTTATTTATTTATAAAAAATATTAATAATATTTTTCAAATTAAGTTCTCAGGTGTTTATCAGTTATCAATAATCAAATCACAAATTGTTACTGTTTCATTAAATACTAAGTATTAGCAATTTGAAACCTTACTAATTAATACTTTGGTTTGCATATTTTGTACTGAAAAGAATTATCTTTTTTCGGTACCTCTTATATAAAAATTATAATTACTAAAATTAGTAATTATTATTACAGTATTAGTTTCCGTTTCAACAGAGATAATCAAATCACACATTTAGAATTAACAAATATACCTACATCACAATTAGAAGGACAGTCATACTTACATTTAGAATTACACGACTACTTCCGAAATCAGTTTCGGTTTCGGCAAAAGTTTCGGCCAATTTAGGCCGAAATCGAAACTGCCGCCGAAACTTGATTTTTGGCCGAAACTCGGCCGAAACCGAAACCGAAACCGAACTTTCGGTCGGACACTACTAAAAAACAAGTACAAGTTGGACTTGCACACGAAGGGTTCCGTACCATAAGCCGAAAAAAACATGTTCGCACATCCTTTTATTTTTTATTTTATTTCATTTGTAATAAATACATATTTGTTATAACTGCAACAGAAATAAATCTGTGAAAATTTCAACTGTCTAGCTATCACGGTTCATCAGATACAGCCTGGTGATAGACAGACAGACAAACAGTGGAGTCTTAGTAATAGGGTCCCGTTTGTACCCTTTGGGTACGGAACCCTAAAAAGGGATTTTTGGAAATTCAACCTTAAGGGGGTGAGAGGGGGGAAGGCGCGGGAAAAGGGCTAGTTTACAATAATGGTCTATGGGCTGTAGGTTCTTTCTAAACATCAAATAAATATTTATATGGTCAACAGGTATATGTTCCTGAAATCGTCTATGCTGGTGTGAGTGTACTTAATATTTGGGACAAGTCCATGGGAGACATTCTGTGTTCATTTTCATCCCAAAGTGTGTTTCGATAACTGTACCCCGGGTCTTAATAGCAGCGCAGGGTTTTTTTTTAATTATTATTATTGATAGGCTTGCGGTTGACCACAACCTCACCTGATGGAAAGCGATGATGTAGTCGACGACGGAACACGCTTGCCTAGAAGTTACCTATTCACTCTTGACTGAAAGACCCCCAGGTTGGGAGTGAAATTCCTTGCCGGAGTATGCATTTCCTGATAGTTCATCAGGAAATGCATGCTCTGGCAAGGAATTTCACTCTTTAGCTGTAAGCATAATGAAAGTACTCCCAAATCGTTTTGTGCGTATGGGTGGGATGCCCAGCCTGTGCATTGGCGAATTCGGGAGGTGGGGGGGGCTGAGGGGCTTAAGCCCCCTGCAAAAGACCGAAACATCTGTCTCTGAGGATTTTACGAAAAGTAATACAAGGAGGCTGGTTATGCGTTAAGCTAAATATTTGTTTTTGTACTTTGCTAAGACCTACCATCAGCGGAGTCAAACCTATCCTCAAACGAAAATCCTGGATTCGCCGCTGTTTAAAAGCACCTGTCACGGAATACGCTGCCCTGCAAAGCCAAACTTTTCTCAATGCAAGAGTGAACTGGCATCTTCTGTGCTCACTTGCTCCATCGTAGACCTCATCTACCGCTTACCGCCAAGCGAAATCAAGGTTAAGTGCGGGCTCTACAGTTTTTTTTTTTGTTAATTTCCTGACTGACTAAATCGAATAATATTTTTTATTATCCAGAAAAAAATTCTGTTTTTGTAACATAAGGTAACATAGATTAATTATTATTTTTGCATCTACTAACATTACTGCACAGGTTTTATGTACTTGGTGTGTTCAATGTCACAGTTCGCTAACCTAACCAAGAAAAAATCAAAAAAGGGTTGGGGGTTGACTAGTGCGGCTCCCTCAATTGGTCGTCAATCCGTTTATTGAGGTCCTGATCATCAGGTTGCATGTCCATTGCCAACACCTAGGTACATTCTTTCGACGGACTAGGAGATCCCACCTGGGCACCAGTTATGCATCCCCGAGACGATCAAAGCCGATTGTCAATGTGCTACGTTATTGACAATTGCAATTGAAGCGCCATTGCTGCAGGTTTCAATGTGTTTGCGTTCAGTATGCTTTTTGGCAGTGGAACAGTTGGTGTTTGCACAAGCAGAGGGACAATTTCACTGCTGTCAGACGCACGATTGATGGAAACGATTATCAATGACTCGCTCCTGTCAATGAGCATCAATCAAATTTTTTATCAATTTCTTTCAATCACGTAACTGCTATTGACAATCGCTTCAATTGTACTTGTAAACGATCAATGGCAATTGATAATAACGTAAAATTGATAATTCCAATTGATCGTCTCGGGGGCGCATTACATTACCGTAGCTGACCTGAGGCGCTACTCAAATTGCCATTCTATTAATAATAATGCGATTGTCGAAATGCCAAAATGTAAGGGTTTGATCACGTTTCCGTTTGTAAATCCCATACATTTTAACGTTTTGACAATCGCCTTCGCCACGCTGCCGCTGACAGAATGTCACTGATCTAGAGCCTCTGGAAATCTTTAAATTAACACCGCTCTCAGGTCGGCCGCAGTAAGGGTGGCCTTTAACATCTACAGGTGGGGGTTCTCAGGATGTTCCGATCGGCGATCTTCAGTGTTTTTGCGGCGCCTCTCTGCAGTCCATGACCTACCTTTCATCTTGCGCCGCATGCCCTGTACATGTAACAAAGCGTTGCGTCGCTGATCTTTATAGATAGACCCTTTTGGCAGCATGCTTGTAGATGTCCGTTAGTCCTGGCTGCTAATGTGATCTTTGTATTGTAGGCTCGCGTGGACCGAGTCCATGTAGACGGTCTTAACCGGACCAAGGACGATATCATCCGCAGCACGGTCGACGAGCTGTTCCAAGCCTCCGACTTCGAGGATGTCATACTGCGAGCACATAAGGTAAAGTGAATACAACTTGGCAATGGGGTTTCACTGACCCGTTGGTTTTTTGTAAGAGCGGTGCCGCTGTCAAAACATGTCATACTTAGATGGTTTGTCAAGTTGAGAAGGTAAATGAAAGGGGACTAACTAAAGGTAAAGTTTCCGAACAAGACGTGAATGAAAACGCCGGTAAGGACCCTAGAAGGACATACGCAGATCTTATTGGTAATGATCAGTGATCGGAGTAGGTAGATTGATCTGGGGTCAATGAACTGGCACGTATATATTAATGTGGATATGCCTCCGGAATTCCAGGATTTTGAAATAATTAAGATTTTTTTAGGAAACTGCTTTTTATTTCATTTTACCTGTTTTCATATTCATAAAAAGTTATTGCACGGAATGCGAACAAATATTAAGGAGAATAAAAAGTTATTTTCATTTATTTATAAATTGTATATTTACGTAACCATCATAAAAAAAACATAAGACACTTTCATATATGACAATAATGTAATATTAAAAAGAAGAAAGGATATTATTGCACAAGTCCCAAAATCTAAAACCAAATTCGCTGCAACACAGTATAATAAGCAATGAGCACAGTTATAATAATAAAATAAACAAAGACATCTACATAAATACTAAACATACTCATGAATGCAAGAAAATGTTAATCGAATGGTTAAAGTCACGGATGTGTGCAGTTATTGAATCATTATTACAATAAAGTCAAAAGTCAAAAACGTTTATTTCAATTAGGCCATTAAACGGCACTTTTGAACGTCAGCATTTACAGTTCAGTAAAATATATTAATAAAGTGACTCTACAGTCCATTCGGAAAGGTAGATTCTTATGGAGAAGAACGTACAAGAAACTCCATAGTTACTCTTTTCAAATAATGATTTACAAAATTTGGTATACAAAAATTAATTTAATATTATGTGAGGACGATACACCCAGAGTATGCTACTTATAAGAACAAAGTATAACCAGCAGAGGTACTTATTCCTTTTCTAAAAAAAAAAATTAGTTAAATGGTACTCACATATTTACAGATAATCTTAATAACCATTAATTAAACAGAAAATAAACAAAAAAGAAACAGTATACCTATCTATAAAGTTAATTCATAAATCAACCAGTTTGATTTTGTCTACACCCTTGATTGTCCTATGGAGCAGGACCAGCATGTTTCCAAGCATTCTTATCCTGAATGTAATCTTCTAATTTGTAATATGCTTGTTTATAATAATAAGCTTATATGCTTGTTTATATAATAAGTAAGCTAAGTAACTCCTTTAAGTTACCACAGAGTTTTTGTAACATATTGTGTTATAATAAATCCAGTATAATATAGTCCGATGAAGAATAGAATAGAAAACATGTATGGATGTTATCTTGCAGGTGCGGCGTGCCTTGGACGCGATGGGTTGCTTCCGCGACATCGGCGTCTTCATCGACGTGTCTTCCGGCCCCGATGCAACCCCCGAGGGGCTTGAGGTACGCGTCAACTTCCCCTCACCATCGTCATGCTCTTGTCTTTCAATCCATCTACCTAGCGTTTTCCCGCCTAACTATGGCATAATATTATGTTTCGTTTTTTTTTTTTCGGTAATATGTATATTGTCCTTTTTTTTTCGAACAAAATGAGTCCGCAATTTTACGCGTAATAACAACTTTGATGCTATGCTCAAGTCGCCGGTGGCGCCAACTGGTGACCACAAAAACGATTTTCAACATTTACTTTTTAGTCTTTTCTTCTAGGTTTTGAGAATTGTGGTCACAAAAAGCCAGTCGTATTGATCAGATTTATGTTGTGTCGCAGGTGACGTTCCAAGTACGCGAGCTGTCGCGTATCGTCGGCGGAATCAACACGACTGTCAGCGAAAATGAAGGCAATCTAGTGCTCGGTATGTATACTGTATTGTTTTACACTTAGGGTTTATTTTACGATGGCAAGCAAGCCCACAGTTGAGTGGTTACGTCGCTCGTTCGCTCGCGTCGTTAAAAAAGAGAGCCTTCCTTTAGTTTGCCATGTGTTATTACTTCGCAGTATTTGATCCTTAGTAGTGACACTTTCAGATGGTGTAATAATACCAGAGTGTTTTTTTTTCAAAATCAATCGGTTCGATTTCTGGTTAGAAAAACCATTTTTCCAAAATCCAACGATCTAGTTTTATTTTCATCAAAATCGGGCTCGAGACTCCTTTCAGTGGTTTTAGATATTCGATATTCGATTCCATCCATCATCATCATCATACTATCAGCCGAAAGACGTCCACTGCTGCACATAGGCCTCCCCCAAAGGGGGGGGGTTTGCCATAATCGCCACGCCTGGCAGGCAGGTTGGCGATCGCAGTGTAGCTGTTGCAATGTACAGAGAATGCTGCTGCCCAGTCTCTGGTGAGTCCTTTAGTCACCTCTTACGACACCCACGGGAAGTGATGGGATGAGACTATTCTTTTTCGTCCGACACCGTACAGTACATCCACCACGCACACTTTTAAAATTCCCCCTGTATAAGAAACCGGCCTTCAGCATCTCTGTTCCATTGGCCTCAGGTGTGAAGATGCCGAATGTGCTGGGTCGCGGGGAGCGCGTTCAGGCGGAGTATAGCATGGGCTGCCGCTCCTCGTCCAACTTCAGCATCGCAGCCACCAAACCCTTCCCGCAGAAGCCGCTTGTGCCCGTGTAAGTATTTAGAGGTATGCGGATCAGTGTGTAGAGTCCCTCAAACCTCCATTAAAAAGGGTGGATCCTCCGACCAGCCGGATCTTGTGTTTGGTGGGCAACTGCTCAATCGTGGATATTTGGGCTGTTGGTTCATGTTCAAGTTCAAACTGTGATACCGCGATGCAGAATTTGTATGACGTCAGGTCTTTAGTTCGTATCTGGCGGTATAGATGTCGCTACAAAGGTTGTTTAGTTGGTATGTTAGTATCTTTTCTGTGACTAATATGGTGATCATAATAAAGAGTATTCTATTCTATTCTAATGGTAAGCTACAGGTACAGTGAACAAAGTTATTTGGTATGCAGGCAGCGCTTTCGAACGTGCAAATAGCTTCATGTTTTTGACGGACTGACTTTGACAATTCAAAAGTACCTGATAATGGTTTATTTGAAATAAATGCTTTGACTTTGACTTTGGCTGCAACTTGCAACTACTTTAAACAATGTTATGAGTGTGCTGAGTACATAAGAGAAAAATAACTGTGGCTTTTGAGCTATTTGCCTCTTATGTAGCCGTGAAATAGACTAAAACTATGCAACAAGAGTTGTTATACCATGGTGGTGAAAATATTTAACAAAATAATAAAAAACTATATAACTGGTTGTGTGAGAGATGTTTTTATTCCATCAATGAATACTTTGAGTGTAAATTGTAAAACTTATTTAATTACATTAATTACTTTGACATCTAAATATTGACATTACTTAAATAATATTTAAACATTTTCCATTATTCTTGCTACTTTATATTGACATGACATCACTATTATTGATCGCTATTTTAATATAAATTATTATTTTAAATGAATAGAATTATATTTATTTTTAATTAATTGCATGGAAATCTAAATTTAAGTTATGAAATTGTGTTTACTGATTACTGTTACTGTTTACTGACATATTTTAATTGAATTATTTGTTTAATGTAATGACATGCCATCTGAATTGGAACTGTAATTGTAATTGCTTGTTTATGTAAATTTTGTACGCCATATATTGGCAAAACATAGCGCATATATGTTAGACAATGTACCATCTGTAACCATACCTATGTTCAACAAAATAAATGATTGATTGATTGATTGATTGATTGAAACTTATATTATATTTTTTATGTAATTTTATTGCTAATTACTAGATAAATGTGTACTACATGATATATGTATAACCGAGATGTAAAATCTAAATATTTGCACGGCGGAAATGCCGAATATAGTGAGACCCTTGGATTTTAGGAACTTTTTTTGGCCTATATTCTTGCATATAAATATATCATTCATTAATTAATTCAAAATTATTGTACACCACACTCGTATACAGTATGTCATAAGCTTAAAAAAGTATAATGCACACATTAGAAAAGTCGAAATGTGTATTTTTTTAGAAGAGCATGTTGAAGCTTACTATTAAATTATACTTGTATAACTGTAGCCCTATTGCAATTGTCTTGGTGAAAATAAGTCAAAGTCAGAGATAAAAAAACGTGGTTTTGCCTCAAACGACAGTAGTGTTTCACCAATATCTAAAATGGTGAAATACTAAAAAAAAATGGCGACCATAATCCAAGAATAGCTTGAACTGTTTCTGGCGCCACAGCTACAAGAGTTGTTATACAAATATGATTTAAACTGAGAATATAAATCGCACCTTTAAAGTAAAACCGTTACTAAACGAAATTATTAAATTTTATAGTCGCACCTTTAAAGTAAAACCGTAAATAAACGAAAATATTCATGAATTGAGGTATCAATGCCATCTATCTAAAACAGTGACTATTTTCTAATATTGGCTCCCCTATAAAATTTATATAATTTCGTTTAGTAACGGTTTTACTTTAAAGGTGTGAATTATGGATAACTCTTCGTCGCATGGTCTTGAAATTGTAGTATTCTATAATAATGCAGTGTCCTTCTAAAGCAGCGAAATACTCTCGCAGTAATAATATGAGTGAATTTTTTTGACTGGCCTGTTGGTCGAGTGGTTAGTGACCCTGACTGCTAAACCGGAGGTCGTGGGTTCGATTCCCACCCAGGACAAATCTTTGTGTGATGAGCATGATAATTTGTTCTGTGTCTGGGTGTAATTTGTCTATAATATGTATGTATTTAGAAATATATAAGTAGGTATGTTTATCAGTTGTCTGGTTGCCATAGCACAGGCTCTGCCTAGTTTGGGATCAGATGACCGTGTGTGAGTTGTCCCAAGATATTAAGATATTATTTAGTGAATGGGTGTTTCTGACAGATTGGCGGCGTCCATATACCAACAGAACCACGAGTATCCGTGGTCGGGCTACCGCCTGCTGGACCGCGGATTACTGCTCGATCTCGCCTTCAAGACTTCGCCGGCGGTGAGTCCGACACTGTACCAATATATATGGCACCGGAAAATAGCAAACGCCGTAAGATTATAAAATAACTTGAGAGATTGTAAACTCTCGATAAATTGTCAACTTAACATTTGGAATCTGTTTTACGCATCAAAATTTGATAGTCTATAATCTCGCGATGTCATTCCGAGAAATTGTGGACTGACATAAACTGGCGACCAATCAGCTGTCTGGTCTATAATTTATCTGTTTTGGTGTGATAGTTAAATTGGAAACTTGGCCCCTCATTGGTCTTAGTTTTCTCTGAAAAGACCAATGAGAGCTTTGTTTCCAGGTTTACTTTCACACAAAAATAGATAAATTGTAGACTTGTGCTCTGATTGGTCGCCATTTTTTTTTTTGAGTGGTTAGTGACCCTGACTGCTAAACCGGAGGTCGTGGGTTCGATTCCCACCCAGGGCAAATCTTTGTGTGATGAGCATGATCATTTGTTGTGTCTGTATGTAATTTGTCTATAATATGTATGTATTTAGAAATATATAAGTATGTTTATCAGTTGTCTGGTTGCCATAGCACAGGCTCTGCCTAGTTTGGGATCAGATGACCGTGTGTGAGTTGTCCCAAAATATTATTATTATAATTTCTCGGAATGACAGCGAGATTATAGACTATCAAATCTTGATGCGTAAAATAGTATGCCAAATGTTCATTAAAATTTGACAATTTATCGAGAGTTTACAATCTCTCCAGTATTTTTATAATCTTACGGAGTTTGCTATTTTCCGGTGACATAATAAATAAAACTTGTAATACACTTGTGCAATACAAAAAACTTTTTACAAAAAAAAACCGACTTTCAAATAAAAAAACCGGCCAAGTGCGAGTCGGACTCGCGCATGAAGGGTTCCGTATCTCTATCTATAAAAACGGCAAAAAATCATGTCTGTTGTATGGGAGCCCCCTTAAATATTTATTTTATTCTGTTTTTTTAGTATTTGTTGTTATAGCGGCAACGGAAATACATCATCTGTGAAAATTTCAACTGTCTAACTATCACGATTCATGAGATACAGCCTGGTGACAGACGGACGGACAGACAGACGAACGGACGGCGGAGTCTTAGTAATAGGGTCCCGTATAGTTCTTATAGTGTCGGAAAAAAGTGGCTGTGACATACGTACGGACAAACAGACAAACATGACGAAAGAAGAAGCCAAATGGCAAAAACGGAACCCATTTGGCTACGGAACCCTAAAAACACTACAAAGTACAAATAACTTTAATGTCGGAAGTCGGTGTTTTTGTTGTTTCTTCGTTTTTAACACCGACTTCCGAAAACGTTATTTGTACTTTGTAGTGTTTTTGTTTTTAAACAACCGTGCGGATACATCTACAAGTTTATGCAAGGTTTGCCGAGGTCTGTGGATGGATGACCATCTTAACATACCGAGACTCCTCCGTACCTCGGTGCGTACGTCGAGCCGTTGGTCCCGACTGTTTTTGTCGATCTTTGGCAGTCGTTACGGATTGTCAGAAGCCAGAAAATCTGACTCCAGTATTGCCGTGTTACCCAATTGCTGAGCTGAGGAGATCTGATAGGCAGTCGCTCCACGTAAAATACTGTTGTTCAGCTGAATCCGGTTTGACTGGAAGCCGACCCCAATATACATAATTGGGAAAAAGGCTAGGTAGATGACAGTATCAACATTGTATAAACATGTTTATTGACAGCGTGTTTGTTTGTCAGACGCGCCACAACGTTCAGTGGGAGGGCCTGGTGCGGGACACCTCCGTGCTCAGCAAGACCACCAGCTTCAAAGTGAGGGAGAGCAGCGGTCAGTCACTAGTATTACACCTAATATAAACCAGCTTCCTCACGTGGCTTATTCAACAGGGACCACGCAATTTATCGAACGAAAATAATCGTTCATTTTTCAACGATTCTCATTCACAGGTCCTCAAATGAAATCCATCCTCCGGCACATAGTGTGCGTAGACCACCGCGACGAGCCGATCTTCCCAACACGTGGCACTTGGGTTCAGTTTACTAGCGAAGTGGCCGGCCTTGGCGGCGGGGTGGCCAACCTCAAGACCGAGCTGCAGGCGCAGGCCAACGCCACGCTCATGGAAGACGTGGTGAGTGACACTAGCAGTTCACGAGTGAAGTGGCGGCCTGGGCGGCGGGGTGGCCAACCTCAAGACCGAGCTCCAGGCGCAGGCCAACGCCTCGCTCATGGAGGTCGTGGTGAGTGACACTAGCAGTTCACGAGTGAAGTGGCGGCCTGGGCGGCGGAGTGGCCAACCTCAAGACCGAGCTGTAGGCGCAGGCCAACGCCACGCTCATGGAGGACGTGGTGAGTGACACTAGCAGTTCACGAGTGAAGTGGTGGCCTGGGCGGCGGGGTGGCCAACCTCAAGACCGAGCTGCAGGCGATGAGAACCATGTAAGTTAATGTCTGAGGTGGTCTTTTGAGCTCAAATTTTGTTAAGGAGCTCACCGATTTGACGAACAATACTAAAGTATAGAACATTAGTTCACCAACATGTCTGTCCCCAGGTACTACAAATGACGGGCGCGTTAGGAGTTCTCCACGACGTGTTCGGCACGGAGCTGCCCGACCACTTCTACCTGGGGGGCCCCACCACGCTGCGTGGCTTCCAGCAGAGGGGCGTGGGGCCACACAACGATGGACAGGCCACCGGCGGACGAGTGAGTCACATACCTACAGTTTTTACACGTTCTGCAACGCGTTCCTAATTTTTTTTAATATTCTTATATGACTAACACATTTAGGTTACTCATTTAGTTGACATATTTAGAACCATATGTGAAACCATTCATCCCTTATCCGTAGTATCAAAACGTAGTACTGATGTCTTATGTCCCTGCAGGTTTACTGGGCGGGTGGGCTGCACGTGTTCGCCCCGCTGCCGTTCCAGGGCGCGCGCTCCGGCCTGGGCGCGCTGTTCCGCTCGCATCTCTTCCTCAACGCCGGCTGTCTCGCCATGCCAGGTCAGTGGGCTAGTATAGTAGGTCAGTACAGGTGTACTGGGCGGGTGGGCTGCACGTGTTCGCCCCGCTGCCGTTCCAGGGCGCGCGCTCCGGCCTGGGCGCGCTGTTCCGCTCGCATCTCTTCCTCAACGCCGGCTGTCTCGCCATGCCAGGTCAGTGGGCTAGTATAGTAGGTCAGTACAGGTGTACTGGGCGGGTGGGCTGCACGTGTTCGCCCCGCTGCCGTTCCAGGGCGCGCGCTCCGGCCTGGGCGCGCTGTTCCGCTCGCATCTCTTCCTCAACGCCGGCTGTCTCGCCATGCCAGGTCAGTGGGCTAGTATAGTAGGTCAGTACAGGTGTACTGGGCGGGTGGGCTGCACGTGTTCGCCCCGCTGCCGTTCCAGGGCGCGCGCTCCGGCCTGGGCGCGCTGTTCCGCTCGCATCTCTTCCTCAACGCCGGCTGTCTCGCCATGCCAGGTCAGTGGGCTAGTATAGTAGGTCAGTACAGGTGTACTGGGCGGGTGGGCTGCACGTGTTCGCCCCGCTGCCGTTCCAGGGCGCGCGCTCCGGCCTGGGCGCGCTGTTCCGCTCGCATCTCTTCCTCAACGCCGGCTGTCTCGCCATGCCAGGTCAGTGGGCTAGTATAGTAGGTCAGTACAGGTGTACTGGGCGGGTGGGCTGCACGTGTTCGCCCCGCTGCCGTTCCAGGGCGCGCGCTCCGGCCTGGGCGCGCTGTTCCGCTCGCATCTCTTCCTCAACGCCGGCTGTCTCGCCATGCCAGGTCAGTGGGCTAGTATAGTAGGTCAGTACAGGTGTACTGGGCGGGTGGGCTGCACGTGTTCGCCCCGCTGCCGTTCCAGGGCGCGCGCTCCGGCCTGGGCGCGCTGTTCCGCTCGCATCTCTTCCTCAACGCCGGCTGTCTCGCCATGCCAGGTCAGTGGGCTAGTATAGTAGGTCAGTACAGGTGTACTGGGCGGGTGGGCTGCACGTGTTCGCCCCGCTGCCGTTCCAGGGCGCGCGCTCCGGCCTGGGCGCGCTGTTCCGCTCGCATCTCTTCCTCAACGCCGGCTGTCTCGCCATGCCAGGTCAGTGGGCTAGTATAGTAGGTCAGTACAGGTGTACTGGGCGGGTGGGCTGCACGTGTTCGCCCCGCTGCCGTTCCAGGGCGCGCGCTCCGGCCTGGGCGCGCTGTTCCGCTCGCATCTCTTCCTCAACGCCGGCTGTCTCGCCATGCCAGGTCAGTGGGCTAGTATAGTAGGTCAGTACAGGTGTACTGGGCGGGTGGGCTGCACGTGTTCGCCCCGCTGCCGTTCCAGGGCGCGCGCTCCGGCCTGGGCGCGCTGTTCCGCTCGCATCTCTTCCTCAACGCCGGCTGTCTCGCCATGCCAGGTCAGTGGGCTAGTGTAGGAGGTCAGTACAGGTGTACTGGGCGGGTGGGCTGCACGTGTTCGCCCCGCTGCCGTTCCAGGGCGCGCGCTCCGGCCTGGGCGCGCTGTTCCGCTCGCATCTCTTCCTCAACGCCGGCTGTCTCGCCATGCCAGGTCAGTGGGCTAGTGTAGGTAATCAGTCGCGAACTTAACTGACCAATCTAGAAATCTCTTAACCAACTGCGTTCCCAGGTTGGTCGCTGTAAAAATAATCGGGGCATTCTCTACCCATCTCAAACACAGTGCTAGTGGGGGGGCAACCTTCACAGGACATGCGTCCCCTCGTTAAATGCCCGTCGTCCACAACCACCTGCCCCATCCAAGATTTAATAGAGGCCAATGATAGAACTTTACAGGTTGCTGCAACAATACTGCCGGCTACCGGCTGATTGTACTCACTGCGAGGGTTGCGGAATTTGTTCAAAAGAGTCAGGGCTTTTGAAGGAACACGGATGGTAGTCAGTAAGAATCTGACACGCCCTTCCGCGCCACCCAGAACGGAAGAAGTCATTTGTTAAATCCCATCCTCAAAAAAAAAGGGTAGTACTCAACATTTCAGCCGGAAGACGTCCACTGTTAGATATAGACCAGCCCCGAGTGCCGCCACATCGGCCGGTCTCGTGCGATTCCCGCGGCATTCACTAGACGCTCTGGACAAGTGACATTCTGTCAGCGGTAGCGTGGCGAAGGCGATTGTCATGTTGTCACGTGACGAAGGCGATTGTCATATCTGAAAAAATCTAATAAGTCCGTCAGATAGATTTCCAAAAAATGTTGCTGAACATTTATGGGTCGTGTTAGTTACATAGTTACATTAGTGGGATGTATTAGTTACATTTAAGGGGTGAGTTTTTAACTGTTGTCGGGTATCAGTTTTTACACTGATGCACGAATACAACTCCCGCGCCTATGACTAGCCTCCGCTATGATTGCAGACCATAATCGAACTTTAATATGGGTTAGCTCTTGACTGTAGTCTAGTTCATAGATGACAGAGACAAAGTCGACGATGGAGTGAGCTCACCCAGAAGAAGCCTTTTCACTCTAATTTTGAAGAGATCAGGGTTGTATGCGTTCGGAAACACAGACGCAGGCATAGAGTTCCACTCCTTTGCTGTTCGCATTATAAAAGACCTTTGGAAACGTTTAGTGCGAATTGATGGAATAGCAACAAGTAGGGAAGTTCGGTTAAGAGAATTATTTGTACTATGCAATGCAATGTTTTCGCAGAGGGCGCAGGCCTGGCGTCGCTCGAGGCGCTGCGCCTAGCGCGCGTGTCGTGCGGCGCCGGCATCTGTGTGCGCCTGGGCCGCGCCGCCCGCCTGGAGCTCAACTACGCCGTGCCGCTCCGTGCTCAGCAGCACGACGTGCACGCCGCCGGCCTGCAGTTCGGTGTCGGCGCTAACTTCCTCTAAGCGTGAGTATCACATTCAGTTTTAGCCGCTGTCTGTGTCTCCCTGATAGCTACAACCTGGGGGTCTTGTAAGTCAAGAGTGAACAGGTTACTTCTAGGCAAGCGTGCTCCATCGTCGACCACATCGTCGCTTGCAATCAGTTGAGATTGTGGTCTAACGCAAACCTATCGATAATTTCTAAATACATGGTGACAGGGTAATTCGAACTATTTATTGAAAGGGGCATGATGCCTTATTTCCCTGTGGCAATCAAAATCAAAGCATATCAAATAAACCATTAACAGGTACTTTTAGGGTTCCGTACCTCAAAAGATAAAAAAGGGACCCTTATAAGATCACTCTCTTGTCCGTCTGTCTGTCTGTCTGTGTGTCACCACCGATTTTCTCAGGAACAGTAACCAGAATTGTCAATTCTAGGTCAACCGGAAGTACCCTATAGGCTTTGGGTCGAAAACCTATATGGTAGTTCCCTATACAAAAAATACAAAAGCACAAATAAAGGGAAAATCCTAAAAATAATAAAAGTAAAAAAAATAAAAAAAACCCTCGACGCACGAGGTCGACTCGCACTTGACCGGTTTCTTTTTAGTTGTGAAATTTAGTCCGTCAAAAACATGAAGCCATTTGCACGTTCCAAAGCGTAGATCTCAATGGAGAATAACGTGCAAGAAACTCCACGGACACTCTTTTACTCCAACCAGTTTTAACCCCTTGTTGAATGGACATAATTTGTTGCTGATTACCTCTATTGTACGAGGTCATTAGCAACAAATTAAGTCCGTTATGCTCTGCCATGGGTAGACATTGTAGGTTGATTTCGCTATTGATGTCTGGCTGTCAAGATTCGCCCGCCAATTAATGTGACCTTAACATCAAAATACTTGAGAATATGATAATTCATTCGCTTATCTATCATATAAAATGTAAATGAAAATACATGAAAAATTCGCGAAGTTACCATCAATAAACTTATTGTAATAAGATTCGCAAATTTTTTTTAACGTAATAATCAAATATTCGTATTTTCTCAAGATCACAAAAAAAATGTTTGAAACGAAATCTTACTTCCTACTATCGTACTAAAAAGTAAGTTTTATAGTTATTAATGGGAAATTCTGTTTGAACGTTTTAATGTCACAACTCAATAGCTAAACAGTTTGCATTGAATTTTGAACACCTGGATGCGCTTTCAGGTTTTGGTCTACCGGAAGACGTAGTGTTGGAAGGCCTCCCACAAGGTGGAGCGATGACGCACACGCACAGGACCGGTTGTTGTGGCGACACTTGGGGGAAGCCTATGTCCAGCAGTGGACGTCTTTCGGCTGATATGATGATTCTCTGAACATTATTACGGTTCTGAACATCCATATGAAATACGTAACCCATATAGGAGCACTCGGAAACCTATAAAAAGTTTATGGTCTCAATGTATCCTGATAAAAAATCATGATTCGTTCGAAACCTTTTGCGCGCGATTCTGTAGCGGCATCAATGCCGCCACATGAAAAACTAAGAACCAAAATTTGTACGACTACAAAAAGAACCGCAACGCCATCTATCCTGTCAGCGATGAACTACCAACGAAATCCTGATCCTGCATCGCGCAAGCAAAGTTCTCGCGTGCGATTTGAACATATACAACAGTCCGAATATCAACTGTCGGGCAGTTGCCCACTAGACACAATAACCGTCTGGTCGGCCTCCCCTTTTCAGTAGAGTTTTATTAGTTAAACTATTAAGTTTTTTATTTGAATGACTAACTAAATTCGTTTTCATTTTGTCCACAGATATGACACAACGGGGTAACCACATCGGAGTTATCAAAGTATTTTGTGAACATTGTAAATATAGTAGCAACGTCAAGTTAATAGTATCATATAATTTATTGTTTGTTCCCAATAAACTGACTAGCACTGCGCTAAAGATACCATTCAGTGTGTTTACCTACAAATAAAGTTTTTGCGTTTTGCATTTATTCTGTTACACGTAGCATTCTTGAAATTGTAATTCGAGACAACTTGAAGCGCCACATAATGCAAAAATCGTCTTTAAATTTGTGTACTTTAAGTCGATTTTTAAGTATCCGTTGGTTTTAAAAAAGGTCCTAAAAAGTGAGAGTTGTACTGGAATTTCAACTTTTGTTTTCGATGTAAAAAGAAGAAAACGATTAAAACAAAATAAGTCAAGAGTTTGTCTCGAATTCTAAATTCAAATATAAATACATATTTATCAACTAAATAAGGTACTCCTCTGCCGCCTGTGCCCTTCGGGTTATGTAATTTTTTTATCAAAATCGAAGTCGATACGGGTTGAAAAATAGAAAGGGGAAGAGAAAATCCGAATTTTTGTATTGCTCAAAAAGCGCCTTTATGGTTGTTGTTTTAAAGTTCAAATTCGTATTTGACTTTTGATAAATCCAGGGCTTTTGTCTTCCAGTATCTTTCGATGTTTTAAGTCAATGTATGTATGTATACTGCACAATACTGTCCATTATGTTTATTATCTTTTGATTTTTTATTACCATACAATTTTTTTCAAGGCATTAAGGTATCAATCAAGGACACGGTTTATGCAAAAATCGACTAACTGTAAATAAAAACAATAAAAGAAGGCTGAGCTCTTTATGCGAACTAAATTACGGGCCCCATCTTGTTTGAGTAACGTATCAGTGTTATTTTTAATCAAAATAAATATCATTTGTCATTTACTGAACAACTGATTTGTATTTTAATTAAAACCAACAATTCAAAATAATTGCAAATGTTCGCAACGACGTCTGCACAAAAGAGCTGAATGGTACCTTTCGATGCGCAAGCGCCTCGGCAGGAAATAAAAGTGTTTAGTGGTGCAACTGTTACTATGCTACTTTTATTTACCTACCTATTACATTTATTTATTTATTAAAACTTTATGCACTAGTAAAAACACTGTACAAAGGCGGACTTAATGCCTTAGGCATTTTCTACCAGTCGACCTTAGGGTGGTGCAGCGACAACATGGCAGGTGCAACTTAAAGAAAAGAAATAGAGAGGACAAAAATAAAAATATAAATACATACACATAAACAAAGTTATTAAGAAAAAACGAATACAACGAATTAACGCCGTGATGATTCTACCAACTTCTTGCGAACGTGCTCACGTGCCTTCACCTTAAAGGACAACCGATTTGTCAGTTTCATTTTTAAGGTTCCGTAGTCAACAAGGAACCCTTATAGTTTCGCCATGTCCGTCTGTCTGTCTCTCTGTCTATCCGTCCGCGGTTTAGCGCAGAGATGCTTAGCGCTAGAAAGTAAACATTTGATTTGGGTATATTAATACCTAAGTTTATTGACTGCTTGTTTTAAATTCGGGAACCTTCGCAAATAATTCGATCAAATACATGTATTTTCGAGTGTTACGATATTAAAACAAAATACCTATTATTAGCTTAAGGGGCCATCCATAAATTACGTCACATGTTAAGGGGAGGGGGACCGACGAAGTGTGACAAGGGGCGGGAGGGGTCCTAAATTTCGTGACATCACATTTCAAAATCTAATATTTAAATACGTAATTTGAACTATTAACGAAAAACTTAAAAATATTTACAGCCTTATCTATATGTTTATAAGGTTTAAGTTTTTTGGTTTGTTATTTTTGAATGTTTGATTTGATGTTGATTTTATTAAAAAATAAATTAAATTGGTACTTACTTATAAAAATAATGTCGGTATAAAAATAATAAAAGTGCTGTTTTAATTTAATCATTTCTAGATATTTTGACCAACAAATGTGACCAACTGTGACAAGGACGGGAAGGGGGTCATAAACACATAAAATTAATTAATTAATTAAAGTGTGTCGTAATTTATGGATGGCCCCTAATGTTAGTTTAAACATTTTGATACTTAATTAAGTATTTGTATTTCATTTATTATCAATTTTAATGTTTGTCGTACAAATAGTACCTACCTACTCGAATAAATGTAAGCTTAATGCTAAAACCAGAGTGCACTGAGTGCTGACGTTCCTGAATATAGGAAACGAACCATTCCGGTGAAGTGGAAGGGACCATCACATAGGACAGAATGGCTAACAGCATTTCGAGACTGATGGTATTGAAGGCATTCGAGAAATCGACCAACAATAGAACAGTGACTTTGGTGTCTTCCAATGATACCCGTATATCGCCAGTCACTTTAAGGAGAGCGGAAACAGTGCTGTGCCCGGGTCTAATGCCAGATTGTAGGGGGCTTATCAGTGAATTCCACTGCACAAAGGTGGAGAATTGTTTGTGAACACAGGCCTTCAGCACTTTGGAAAGAAAGGGAAGAATAGAGAATGGGTTGGAAGAGTGGGATTGGGTACTTAGGTAGAGGACGAATATAGGCTTTACGCCACAAGGATGGGAATTCTCCGGAGTACCTACAAGGAAAAAACACTAATTATAAAACACAACTTCACTACTGATCACTTTAGTCGCACTTGAAGATCGCTTCCGAAGTTTTCGCTTGTATCGCAAATCCAAAACTGACTCAGTCGCAGACTACGAAACATCTGGAAAGTTCCCCTAAATACTGGTCCCGACTGACCAGATGTCGAGAACTCAGAATGTTCTAGCATAGAAAATACTAGAAGGTACTTGCTTGACTCTACTAGTACTGCTACTCGACACTAGATGGCGCTAATAGTAACTAATGTCGATATGTACCCGGCATTAATTCTAGTGCGTAACATTGTTTGACAATTTCAATAGTCAATAGAATTAGGAAGGTGTAAATGTCGCGGTTTGCCTGGTGTTCTAAGGAATTTCCAAAGAAGATATATTTTCCAGAATGTGGCGGCGTTTAGCATAGCGTATCGTCTGGTTGCATCTAAGTTCTCATCAGTAGGTACGGTCCCTTTTATATTTACGGAACGCACGGTCCCTGTGTCACATGGCATGGCATTCTCTAATAGAATTATGGCACTTGTCTAAAGTCTCTTATTAATTTACATAAAACCGCACTGATAAATGTTGCGACGTACGACTGATGGTGCATTTCGCGCCCGTCTTTCGAATCGCGACCACACGACGCGGTCCGAAGAGACATAGATAGGACTAGTACTGATAGTACCCTAGGACACTACCTACCGATAGTTCTAAGTACGGTGTGTTAGGTACCTACCGACACAGATTCTGATAGGTAGACAAAACTTATAGTCAAGACTTTTTGGAGATAGGCAGAAACTACAAAAAGCCACGTTACGATTCTTTTCACACATACTCATTTTTTTTTTTTTTTGATAGTACTGACACAGATTTTTTGCGAAGTATAACCGGAACTATAGGGTCTTTAGTCTGCGTGTATGCTTTTAGAGTTACTAATGTGTAAAAGTGAAATGCATTACTAAATGAAAGTCAAGAAAAAGAACTTCAAAGAGAATAGTGCTCAATAGGAAGATTTCGGTGTGTGTGGAGAACTTGAAGATTTCTACATAGTACCTACCACATTTTCTGCATAGGTAAGTACCTACATTTTATTAGTATTATTGATAGGCTCGCGTTTAGGAGCTCGTGGCTAAATAATAACAGCCGGTCGATCTTCAAGGTTAAGCTACGCTTGCCAAGGTTGGTCTGTGAATGGGTGACCATCTAAACAACGACCATAAAAACAGTTTCCTCCGTGCCTCGGAAAGCACTTTAAGCCGTTGGTCCCGGCTGTCATTTGTAGATCATTGGCAGTCGTTACGGATTGTCAGAAGCCAGTAAATCTGACTCCAGTCTTGCCAAGAACTACCGTGTTACCCAGTTAATGGGTTGTGGTCGTTGTGGAGGTCTGGTAAGCTGCCGCTCCACGTAAAATACTAATTTTCAGCTGAATCCGATTTGACTGAGAGCCGACCCCAATATAGGTAGTTGGGAAAAGGCAGACAGGTGATGACAGGCTCACGTTTGACCTATATCTCACCTGGTGGAAAGCTGTCAAAAGTTTTTAGGTAATGCGTTTGTTATGCTTCGCTTAAATATTCGCATCACTTGGTTAATATAAAATGCACCTATTTATTTATTTACACTTTACGCACACAAATGTACAGAGGCGGACTTAATGCCATAGGCATTCTCTACCAGTCAACCTTTCAACCAACCAACCATTCAACCTATGTCATGACTCATGCCTTTCGAAATAAGATTCATTTTGTATTGACAATGTAACGCGAATATTTTGACAAATACGCCAAGTGTAGTGGCGCATAAAAGGTAATTTCTGGAAATAAAGACCCGATTAAAATACTTAATAAGAAAAAAACGAATATTCTTTTGACTGATAGAAAGTTACACTAACCCTGAATTTCATAGGCTTTTAAATCCTGAAAAATGCAAGGTGCCTGTGGGGTATGCCACTGGGGAGAATCGTGACGAAATGCAAGTTAAAAGTGGAAAATTTTGGCAAACTAAAATTTACAAATGTATACGTCCATGTGGTATGCACGGACGTGATATACATTTGTTCAGTTCATTTGATCAGGACCACCATGGCCAATCGCTTCCAAATCTGGTAAATAAATAATAAGTATCTATCCGTACAAAATTCTTTGGCCACATAGCCCGAAAAGCCTCGTAAAACTAATTGTGGCCTCCCCCAAGTGTCGTCGAAACAATCGGTGCTGTGCGTCTCGCATCCATCGCTACCCGCCCTATTAGATAGTCCGATCAAATCCGTTCAACACTCTACATCAAGCTGCATGATGCGCTCCATGATGCCAAAGACAGACACTGGTGGAGAGACATTGTAGATAAAGCAGAAATTGACCTCTCATCGGGGGATTCACAACCCTTAGCAATGAGGAATACGAGGAGGGGGAGGAGGAGGGGGAATCCCACAGCAGGTTTCAAGCAAATCGATTTCGTTGTTGGGGCTGCGATAACGCGGCCGCGGAACGGAATGGGGATTTGAAGGAACACTGGTGGTAGGTTGTCAGTAAGTGTCTGACACTCCCTCCCGCTCCGCCCAGAGCGGAGAAGTCATTTGATGATTTCCGATCCAGAAAATAAAACTGCCTGGCTAAGATCATCGATTCCATAAGGACGACTGAACAATAAACAAAGTTCTTAGTAGATAGGTACAGTCAATTCAAACTTCATGACGTTTGTGAAGTTCGCTTGCCCCTCACCATTTCTGACACTAGAATACTCCGCTGTTAGGTACAAGAATTTACGACTGAGCTGCGACTTGTAGTGTTTCGAGCCGCCATTTTTTTTTACTTGTAAATTTTCATGCAAGCTTCCGGAGTAGGTATGAAACAAGTAAGCAGTATTTTATGAAGCGCTTAGGAACACACCTAGTATTTTTATTCATGGCCTTTTTATAATATTTTGAAGGTCGTGTGTAAATACACTCATTTGTATCTATGCGTCTACTTTTTTTTACGAGCAACGCACTTCCGCATTAGTGGTTTTTTTTCGAAGGTTTTTTCGTTGAATTTATTATTTGTAAATACCTGAAAATTCCAACGGAGTCAAAAATCAGATCTAAAAAATGGTTTCATAATTTTCCTTGTTACCTATCTCAATGAATAGATACCCAAATAGCCTGTAAGTTCCTAAAATGTAATTGCAATTTCTTTTAATTACTTAGTTAATTATTTTATTACTTTGCATACTTTAGCAGACAGATGTGTTACTGGGGAGTTTGTTGCGCCACTTCTTCCCAGCTGAAACTTTAGGAAGTGGTGACGGGTGGACGTTTTGGAGGACAGCGCAGATTTTTAGTGAATTAACGTTTAATTACCTACTGAACGGAATGACAGTAAAAATGTTGGTTAACCTAAATATTACCTGATTTAATACAGTACTTTAGCCCGCGACTTCGTACGTGCATATCCCGTTTTTTCCCGTTACCGTAGCAATTTCGGAAAATCCTCTCTTAGTGTAGGGAAGCTACATGCCAAATTTCAGCTTTCTACGACCAGTAGTTTCGGCTGTGCGTAGTCTGTCAGTCACTCAGTCAGTCAGTCAGTAACGGATGAATTTCATACATACATACTTGGTTTGATGATTATTGCCAATGTCGAAAACCTTGACTACAAATACCTACATAATACCCAATAATTATTTTAAAAAACATTGCTCTTCAATGTCGCCAGCGTAATAGTATAATTATGCACTTGAAATTTACGGTTATAAATCAGTAGATAAAGAATAAACAAATTGGTTTGGTACTTATGTACCGTTTTAAGTAAATAATGAATCTATTATTCACACATACAATATTAATAACATTTTAATAATATTTTGTACAGTAAAACGTATAATAACGCTGTCCAGTAATTCCAAGCAATAATGCTGCTTAGCAAGAGGCAAAGTTGTATTGAGTGTTCCATTAGGATTTTGTCTGTGCAGCCCGTTTGTTTTGCAGTACTAACAATTTTCGTGAAAGAAACTATTGTTGTACAACAAAGACAGTTGTCATTGTTGGTGTAGTCACCAAAGTTGTTAAATTTTCGCCATAGAGACTGCGGCTCACAGGTCGAGTCGATCATTACAGTGTTGACACCCGGGCGTGTCCTCCCGCTGAATCCGAAACAGGTACCTCCCGAAACAGCCGTGTCCGGTGAGTACCTGCGTCAGGCGGAAGGTGAGGACCAGCCTGACGCAGGCCCCGACGTCCGGAGGACAGGGTGGAGCATACGACGGAGGTGGGTCCTCGTCGAGGCGATCGGCGGCGGCAACCTCTCGCGCCCGGCCCTGGTTAAATGCATGGTCCGGAGCGAGGAGGCTTGGAAATCGGTCACCTCCTTCTGCGAAGCAGTATTGCTAGCGAAAGAGGAGGCGGGCCGCGCGAGGGAAAGACAAGGCCTTCGCCCCAACCGCTGCTATAGGAGGAGGCACCCCAGGCGTCGGGAGTCGCAGCGCGATCCCCAGCCACTGTAGGCGCGGGCCTGCGGATGGCGAGCGTTGGGTGGCTCGCTGTCCGATCACCAGTAGGCCCGACTCGATGACGCGTTGTGTTCCACGCGCGCCTCAAAGAGATGTGAGCATAGGAGACGGGGCCCGCTAGGGCCAGAGTCTGCCAGGTTTACGGAATTTGTGGCCGTGGAACCTCTCCAGCCACTCCCCAAACCTGGGGCCTTACCGCCGCAACTGTGGCGTGCCCAAGAAAAGAGGGGCCTGCCTTCTTTAAGCCGCGTATCCACTAGGCAACATTTGTTAATAAAAAAAAATTTACTAAATAGAAGTTCTCGTTGCCGGCCGTTCAAAATGTTGTGCACTAAGTCGCGCGTCGAATGTTGCCTGGTGGATACGCGGCTGAACCGCAAACTTATGACCTGTTCTCCAGACAAACGCGGTATTCGCTACCCAAAGCGGTAGCGAAAGCCGAGTGGGTACCTATGCTGTAATTCCATTATTCAAATCTAAGCGCATATCACAACCTCCATGAGTAGCGAAACTTACTTGCGAAAAATGTCCCACCTAGGTCTAAGCGGTATAGCGATAGTTTTGTCCTCTAGCCGTGGAACTCCATACAAAATACCCGGCGGGAAACCGCGAGAAACCGAGTGAAATTTAACGCTACCGCTCTGGGTAGGTTTAGTGAAGTGAATACCGCGTAGGTCCAAACAGCCCGCGAAATGTAGATGCTATTTACTTTGTGTTTTTCTTCTAGCAGAATGGTGGTCGCCACAGAACCCGGTGGTGGACCGCTGCTATCGCCGTTCTACGCCGGACGATCGATTCTCATCACTGGTGGATCTGGGTTCTTAGGAAAGGTACGTTTTCTTCATCATCATCCACAGTCTGGTCTGACTTTACCCACAGCTAAGCATAGCTGCATAGGCCGCTCTTTTCTTGTGCCAATCCCCACGTTCCTGTGCTAGCCTCATACCGCGATGGCAACAATGTCGTCTGCCCATCTCTCCGCCGGTCGACCAACATTTCTTCCAGTCCTCGAACGCTTGTTACCGCGTCTTGGCTCGTTTCACTTACATGATTCAAGTCTAATGTTATCAGTTTATAATATTCTTACTCCTTGGACTCAGGCCTCCTCTCTAGGCTCTCCCCGAAACACCGTATTCTACCATGCAGATATAGTACGGTTGGTGTCAAATGTATTTAATTTTGTAATGTTTAACTTCACTGTTTGCTGAGAGCAGTGGTAACGAAATAATTTACACAAAGTAAACCGCCTGCCTGGGTTCGAAACCGTGACCTGCAACTTGTTAGTGTGCCACCAGGAATTACTAAGTAGTAACCCAAAGACTAGAATATGACCTGGTTATTGATAATGACTTACTCCATTTCACATGGTAATTTAGAACTGTCATTAGAGAATACATTCTGTAAAGTTTATTTTCCGACAGGTCCTGATAGAAAGGCTACTGTCAACATGTCCGGACGTGCATGAGCTACATCTGCTGATGAGAGACAAGCGCGGACAAGAACCGCTCAAGAGATTGGCACAGCTCAAGCAATCACAGGTAAGGGGCAGTTTCTGAAAAGCTAATTAATAACTTGACGAATTGGTAGTTATTAATTCACTCAGCCAATCGGAGCAGTCAACACGGATGTGACTGTCTGTTTGCTCGTTTTTGTGTTGAGACTTGGAAACTGGGTGTTAATCTGTCTCAAAATTATTTAATTTGGGTTGAGGTAGGGACTTCAATAAACTTGGCAACGACTTCCGAAAGTCAAACGTGAAAAAAATTTAATTTGTTCAAAAGATTCGTCTGCAGGTCATTTTGTGCTATTTTAGATTTATTTTTCATTAAGTAGGTCAGTACCAACTGGAATTTTCTGTCGGATTTATAAAAACCTGAAACCTAAAACAAAACTGAAATAATCTGATGTACAAAATTGTATGTACTAACTGTCATCCCTGGTCATACCAGCGACTTGATTCGAAGTAAAAGAACAAGACTACTTTAATGCTATTCGTATTATCGAAAAAAGTTAGGTGAAGTGAGATTGAAGTGAGTTCTCAATCCCTTGCATCAAGTAGAATGACAGGTCTTCACCAAAGATTTCACGGTGAGTTGTTTATAGAATCGACCGGATATATTACGTGCCCTTCAATATAGACTTGACGTAATACGTAATGTTTTCCATTGACAGGCATTCGATAACATCAGAGCGAGATGCCCGTGGCAGCTAGACAAACTGCGAGTGGTGTCAGGAGACGTGGCCAAACCGCACCTTGGACTCGACGACGCCGCGCTCACCCAGTTGCAGGAGGTGCGTAAATCGCCTGCTTATTACTGCAGCTTCAACCGCTTTGTGGTAGAAATTCTTAGGACCCGCTAGGGTCAGTGCCTGCCAGGTTTGCGGAATTGTTCGAAAGAGTTACCGCGGCCCTGGAACGAAAAGGGTATTTGATGGAACACGGGTGGGTTTTAGTCACTAAGATTCTGACACTCTCTCCCGCTCCGGCCAGAGCGGGAGGAGTCGTTTGATGATTTCCTGTAAATAAAAAAGGCCTGAAAACTGAATACGAGTAGCAGACAGACAGAGCAAATTTTCCGTTTATATTATATGGATGACGGATATATAGGGGTATGTTGGCACACAGAGGAGATGCGGAGAATAAGGTGAAGAAAAATATGACTTTCGGACATAAGCCTTCCCTAAAAAGCACCACAACGATCTGTCCTTCGTTAAAAACATTTGTTGCATAAAGTACTCGTAGTCGGGCCTTATTAATGTGTAGGTATGGCAGCTAGACTCTTTGAAGGCAGCGCCAGCGGCCGGCGCCACCTAAGACCCTGGACCTGTGTGCTCTGTAAACCCTGCTCATAGGTAAAGCCGACTCTGGCCTCTGTCTGTTCTAATTAGAGTAAATAAATCGTGTATTTCGTCGGCAGGTGTCGGTGGTGTTCCACAACGCTGCGACCATCAAATTCTGGGAGAGCCTGGATACGGCGCTTCATCAGAACGTCACGTCGGTCATTGCTCTCATGGACCTCTGTGATCAGCTGCCCAAACTTGAGGTTAAGATATCTTCCAAGTAATTAATGCTCATGCCATGTTATCTCTTCACCAACCTTGGTTGACCGGTAGAGCATGCCCAGCTTTTGTACCTAAGTGTATACAGCTTGATGAAGAATTTATTAGTCTAGTATTTAGGTGTTACTTTAGGTCCCCTGTCCGTACCTCTTTAAATAATTTTACATTCTGCCCTCTCCATCGTCCAGGCCCTAGTTCACGTATCAACGGCCTTCAGCAACGCGGAACATCGCCACATTGAGGAGCGCGTGTACGCTGCGCCGGTGCCGCTCGCCAGTCTACGCGCCGTGGTGGATGCGTTGCCGCCACCTTTACTGCACGAGTTCACAGAGAGGTAAGTGCTGCACAGCTCAGGGATAATATCACAACACCGCCACATCGAAGAGCGCGTGTACACAGCGCCACCGCCGCTCGGCAGTGTACGCGCCATGGTGGAAGCCTTGCCGCCGCCTTTGCTACATGAGCTCACTAAGAGATAAGTGCTGCTTCACAGTCTCGAAATCACGCTTCACTTGCTCGTAACTGAGGTGAGCTCGCTAATGTTGGTGGAGTGGGCCTGGGCTTACTCCACACGCTTATCTTGTTGAGAAAGCTCGCCTCGTTCGCCCTTCTTGGGCGACAGTGCGCTCAGCTCCCTCTTGTGAAGTTGTGATAGATGGGCTTGCTTCACTCGCTCACTTCTTTAAATAGTATGTTGCTCCAATCGCTTTTCACTGCTTGTTTCGGTCCAAATTAAGTCTGTTCTGCTGATTCGTATCAAGAAAGGTCACACTACGCTCGCTAGTCTCGTGGATAAGCGTGTTCCACTCGTCAGCTCGTAAAAACTGGTTATAGTTCTAACCTAACCTTCTTTACCAAAAATGGTATTACTCAGTCATAATGCCTGGCTAATCGATGCTAGTTAGTCACCAGTACCTACAGCTGTAAGTTCGCTTTGCTGGTGCCATTTGAGCGCTGTTGCAGTACCAGAGTGAAAATATGACATTTATTAACCCTTTTAAATCAGTCATGACTTATTTTCAAATAATTTTGCGTCTTCCAGATTCATATCACCGAAGCCCAACACATATGTATTCTCAAAGGCAGTGGCGGAGTCCATGATCGACACGCGCCCCGGAAGACACTATGCAGCCGCCATCGTCAGGCCTTCTATCGGTGAGTCTCTCAGGTTTCTTCCTCCACTCCACTCGAGATATCCGCCATGGCAGCGGAAATAAACCCTCGACTAGGGAAATAAAGCCATAATAATATTATATTCTCTTGGTAACAAACTTTTCTTGAGTCTTTAGAAATCTTGCGAAGTCAATTATAACCTGATTTAATTTGAACCTTGTATTTGGCTGCCACATGATTCAAGTGGTTTTAAGTGAGACAGCCGTAAAGAGGCTAGATCACCGGGGAGGGTAGGCTGAGTGTAATTTTTTTTCTCCAGTAGAAATTTAACCAATCTAAAATATTTTGACTTCACCTCTACTTTCACCAGTGACTAAACGAAAGCAGGCTTGATATTCTGTACAGTTCATTTTTTTTTCTCCCCCAGTTGTATCTTCCCACCGCGACCCATACCCTGGATGGATAGAGAACCTGTCAGGCCCCAGCGGAGTAATAGTGGGCTGCGGGAAGGGGCTGCTGCACGCCTTCAACCTGCACCATACCGCCAGAGCTGACCTTGTACCAGTTGACGTCACCATAGACACCATGCTCGCTGTGGCTTGGGAGATCGCTACGGACAAGTAAGTGTAAACAATGCCAAGCTTGCATATAGAGAGTCCTCCAACCTGAACCAGGCGGCCAGGGCCGACCTTGTACCAGTTGACGTCGCCATAGACACCATGCTCGCTGTGGCTTGGGATATCGCTACGGACAAGTAAGTGTAAACAATGCCAAGCTTGCATATAGAGAGTCCTCCAACCTGAACCAAGTGGCCAGGGCCGACCTTGTACCAGTTGACGTCGCCATAGACACCATGCTCGCTGTGGCTTGGGATATCGCTACAGACAAGTCATCATCATCATCATCATCATATCAACCGAAAGACGTCCACTACTAAGACATAGGCCTCCCCAATGGCCCAAAGAGGGGGGACAAGTAAGTGTAAACAATGGTGAGCTCCCCATTTGGACTGGAGAACTATTGATGGAGCATCGATTAGATTCCGCGTTTACTCTGCGACTCGGAAAGCACGTTAAGCTATTGGTCCCGGCTGTCTTTTAAACTTCTTTGACAGTCGTTACGAACAGTCCGAAGTCAGAAAACCTAGACCAGTCTTGCCAAAGGGTATCCAGTTACTGGGTTGTTGAAGTAAGGCAGGCAGTCGCTCCATGTAAAATACTGGTATTCAGCTGCATCCGGGTAGACTGGAAGCCGGCCCCAACATGGTTGGGAGAAGGCTAAGCAATTTAAACTGTCTGTAAGTCGTATTGATGTTTGGTCTTTATCCCCAGGTGTCCCGAAGTCCGCGTCTACAACTCCTGCTCCGAAGAGAACCCCATCACTTGGGGCTCCTTCCGGAGCGTCATGCTGAACGCCACCAGGAGCCATCCCGTCGATAATGTGCTCTACTACCCCTTCATCGTTGCAGTGAAGAATAAGTAAGTTCTTCTTCTGCGGGGGTTGCGGAATTGTTTGAAAAAGTAACCGCAGCCCTGGAACGCAAAGGGCATTAGGAGGAACACGGATGGGTTTTTTTTAGTCAGTAAGAGTCTGACTCTCCCTCCCGCTCCTCCCAGAGCAAGAGGAGTCATTTGATAATTACCCATTCCCGTCCAAAAAAAAAGTTCTTCTGCTTCGTGTTTACGGCACATGTAAATTTTGTTTTCAGCACACACTCTCGAAAACTGACTCCTATCACACTGCTTTAAAGCACTTAATGAAGTGTATTTCGCATTTGTGCGGAAAAGTCCGCGTGTTCACTTTACTGTATTTATAAAATTAGGATGGCCGCGAAGCCGCTTCCACGAATGTGTAAGGCAACCCACGAAAAAGCATCCTTAAGCCATTTTTAACAATTTTATTATTTTGTTCTAAAAATAATGTCTATGATTTTTTTTTGAGTGTTTGTTGAATATTGTCGTTTGATACACGTGGGCATTAGTCATTTCAGTCTGTCAGTTACATAACGGCCTCGCCTCAGGGTGGGGATCTATTCCGCCTCAGCTGCAATGAAAATTATATAAAGAAGTCCGATACCACCTCTGAAGTCAAATACTATGACGCCTATCGTATACAGCTGCCATAGAAAACGGCGTTTTCGCAAGAGGGACACACATATTTGTTTAATTATACGTCGTTTGTTTTTCGGTCAATTTTGATTTTATTTTCACTGTTAGTATAATATTTTTGCATATTTCTAGATAAACTGTTTAGATATTGGGTCTCCTTATCCCCTTCAATACTAGGTAACATCGCGGCAGCCCAAGGCGCAGGTGGAGAGACGCACTTGACTCTATAAGAGTATTTATAATAATTTATTTGCTACAGATATCTGTACAAAACCCTGCAGATGATGTTGCAGACAGCACCGCTGTACGTCGCCAACTACATAGCGAAGGCCTGTGGAGTCAAGATGCAGTAAGTTCATCAATGTATTGGGAATCTGCTAATCCCTTGATAGATACATCAGAGATTTTTATAAATAGAGGTCATCTAGATAAATAAATAGTAAAGGCCGAATAGTTCATGAGCTCACAATCTCATGTTCAGATGAGAAACAGCGGCAGGTTGACGCGGTTTTTTTAAAGAATCATGAGATTGTGAGCTCCAGGCACTAGTCGTCTAGCATATATCCTGATCAGGGATGTTAGGAGCTGTGTAACCTGTATCCGAAGTTATCGGATATCCGAAATAAAAATCTATCTGCAACCGTGTCCGAATCCGATATAAAAGTTTAGGATAATTTCGGATACGGGCGCGAAGTCTGATCCGATTCGGGTTGCCAGATGCTGGAGGAGTTATTAATCCGTATAAAAAAAAAAAACAAAATCCGTAACTCACATTTGAAAGATTTCAGCATCATAGAAAAGATGTCAGGAGTAATTAGATATTGCTTGTATGAATCATCCTCGTCTGACCTCAGAAAGGGGCAGAGGTCAGATTTTTCTTGATCTGTCAGAATCACATTAATGCTAAATCACGTACACGCACTAGATTTCTCGTACATCTGGCAGCTCTGATACGACTACCGGGAGAGAAACCGGAGCGTTTGTTTCCAGCCTAAATGAGACACGTTATGCCACGTTTTCCTAATCCGAAATAATTTTGTTCGCGTGGAATGCCTTTTAGTTTTTGCAACATAAATGTATTCCTTTTTTCTTTAGACGGACTAACGACTTCAAAACTTAACTCTATTCCAGCTATATTACGGGTAGGTACGTACAGTTTACTATCAATAAACACTGCCCGAGTTTCATTCCAACTACGCAGATTGACGCACAGCCCACTAGCAATTTTATTAGACTCATGAAGAATGACAGATGCAATTGCAATAATGATTTGATAGTCAATTTTCTCATAACAATATGCCAACGGACTGGGGAGTTTATTGCGACTTCTTCCCAGATGATGTTCCTGTAAAATGTTAAGTCAATAACTACTTTGTATTTTTTGCTTACAAAAAATATACTGAGGTCTTCAGAATAACCCATTTCATTTGATATTTCATACGGCACGGTTTGATAAACCATTTTTTTGTAACTTACAAAAATATTCAAAATTTATTTATTAACGTAACGCGTCCGCATTTGGGTCACAGAAGTTCATAATGTATCTTGGAACTAAATCGGTCCAGTAGATTCAAAGCAATTTGGCTGTGGCAGACGGACACACAGGTAAACACGAGTAAACAAGGGTAACGTTGTGGCAGACGGACACACAGGTAAACACGAGTGAACAAGGGTAATGTTTTCTTCCTAATTCTGGCGTAGGTACCTAGGTTTCTACGGAAAAACAAGTCGAAGCTCCAAAGTCTTGAGCATCGACGCCGAGTTGCTAGCCCATCGGTTTCTATTGTTTGCATTTTGGGGAGTGTGCGACGGCTTTGCATAGTTATAGATAATCCCGCCAAACCCGTTCCATCATCGGACCACAAGACGTACGGCGATGCGCCACCGGTACATGGTGGACATTCATTGTGCGTACAGCTAAGGAGTGGAATTCCCTGCCAGAGTCTGTGTTTCCTGATAGCTACAACCTGGGAGTATTTAAGCCAAGAATGAATAGGTTACTTCTAGGCAAGCGTACTCCATCTTCGACCACATCATCGCTTACCATCAGGTGTGATGGTGGTCCTATCAATAGAAAAATAAATTGCTAACTACCCTTTAAAATGCTGTTTCAAGTCTAAATTAATAAATGGCTTTTGCAATCTCTTTTTAACGATACATTGCTGGTTCCAGACTTAGCCTAGTAACGGTCAGCGAACGCCTGCAAGCTATGAACCGCGTTCTGACGTTCTTCACGACTCGCGAGTGGAAGTTCAGCACAGACAACGTGCAGCGTCTCCGGGACAGACTGTCTCGACAAGACAGGGCTTTGTACAACCTGGATGTGAGGGTCGTCAAGTAAGTGAATGATACAATATGCTATAGTAGGCGCCAGATAAATGTGGAATAAAGTATATTGACCTTTCCCTAATAACTGTTCATAGGTACCTGAACAATTAAATATGAATCGTTTTTCATTATTAGACAATGTTAAGGATCACGAGAGATGATGATTCGGGACAGCTTTGTGTCATTAATTCCGTTTTTCAAATTAAAAATGTCAATAATTGTAGGTGGGTCAATGACCGTTATTCCACGATTATCTGGCGCCTACTATATATTCGTCAACTGCCTAGCCTTTTCCCAACTATGGTTTTTTTTTTTTGGACGTGACACCTCGCAGTTCAGAGCTCTAACGCTGGTTACTGCTTAACCGGACTATCCTGTGGTGGCCTCAAATAAATTTAAGGAACCCAGCCAGGGCTTACAAACTAGCTACTTAAATTAAACTAAATGACCGCTCGCTAGGGCATCCCCTGTGGCATTCGGACCTCGGCTTAGCGGCGTCATTTCGGGTAACTGGGTTGGGTTCAGCTTCCAATCTTAAAGGATGCAGCTGAATACCAGTAGTTTACATGGAGGGACTACTTATTCGACTTTTACAACCCAGTAACGAGGTCACGGTAGGAATAAGGGTAATGACTAAGGATCGGCGTAGGTAGTCCTAAGTGCTTTTGGGTTAATGAACCTGAATGATGATGTTTATATGGACATGCCCCGATTCCCGCGATTATTTTTCTGAATGTCGATGTATCAAATGAAGTTTAAGATATGATAAGTACGCACAACGACTTATATCAAACTGCTCATTTCCGGTATTTAAGCTGATCCCGCGCGGCATATCTTTGTTAAGAAAACGGTCGCTTAATCCCAGGAATAGCACTACGTAGGTATGCCCATCACTAGTAATAACGATATGGCATCGTCCTAACACATAGGCGTCGAATTAACGCAACGATCGCGTATTCGCGCGATGATCGCTTTGTGTTAGGACGACGCCAAAGCGATCATTGTACGAATACGTGATCGTCGCGTTAAGTTGTTCGGCAAAACCGGTGCTACGACGCATTCTGGTTTGCCTAACTTATTATCGCGTATTCAGGCAATGATCGCTTTGGCGACGCCAATACGGTCAAATGAAATCAGATAGCGAAATGACTCATACATAAGTGATGGGTATCAGTAGGGACATAGGTAGGCAGTAATAGGCTATTTGGCTCATATTACATTTATTTAAAACTCTTTATTTCGTATAGAATTTGGCCGAAGGAACCTAAAAGACAACATTCAGATCTTGGATTAAGTCTGCCGTGATGTATCACCATATGTCAGTAGTGGTAGGTAGTGATGATGATTCTTTCCATAGCTGGGACGAGCATGTCTGCAACTTCGTGAAGGGCACGCGCAAGTACCTGCTGAAGGAAAAAGATGACAACATTCCTCATGCCAAGAAACACATCGAGAGGTAAAATAAGTTTTTCTTTAAAGACTTTCATATAGAGACCGACCGAACGAAAGACCGAATTTGTAAAAATTGGGACTTGATTTCAGTATTATACGAGTACCTATCAGCTTTTTAGGCTTCGTTTCCGTGGCATATCCTACAGAAACCTTTTTTTTGGGACAAAGACAGTCTATTTTATAACAGTGAAATAATTTTCGTAATCGGATCTGTAGGTTCGAGAGGCGGCTGATATGTTTGCGGCCTAGGTTTTCCAGAGTCCTTTTAGGTAAAAACATACAAAATTTACTATTTTTTGTTGTTAAGATTGAAACCTTACCTATTTCGTTCACTCTTATTACACAAAAAAATTTCGAAAATGAAAACATGTTTTCGGATTCGGCTGGTTTCGGCCCAATTTCGGCAATTTGTTGTACGGGTTTTTTTACCAGCTCCGGATTCACAGGTAGCTAAAGTCTTTTGACAAAACCAGTCAGGAAATTTCAAATAAATCTTCAACTACACGTAGGTACCTACTTACTGAGTTGATCAATTCCCAAAGCGCGCTAATCTCTGGAACTACCAGTCGGATTTGGAGAATTCTTTTTGTTTATGATAGCCACATTCATGAGGAAGGCTATAGGCCTAAATATACGGGAACGGGGAAATAAAACCGGGATATGCGCGTACGAAGTCGCGGGCATAAGGTAGAAGGTAGATTAAATATATGTGCGTAGTCAATAAAAAATGGTCCTACACTTACCTACTACCTAATCTAATTTTTCTATTTTGTTTCCAGATTACGTTTCGTTCACCACATAGTCCTGCTGGTAATAGCTGTATTAGCATACAGGTTCTTAATGTTCATAATATCAAAGTTTGAATTCACGAAGATGGTTTCATAAAATGTTAGAGAAGTACCTACCTAAGATTGTAATATAGTATGCCTAGTATATTTTTGACAGTTCTCTCTGTAAAATACTTTGACATTTTGGTGTGATTGATTCTATAACATGGTTTATTTTTTGCATAAAAAACCTAGTAAGGATAATTGATTACGACCCTGTACCTAATGCCCCAGCGATCAGAAAATGCCCCGAGGCTTACCTACATTATAGGATTTCTGAATTGAATTGAATTGTGTACCTACTGATGATAAATAATATCTATGCCGTTTCCTAAACATTTAGCTTGTAGTGTAGATAACTGTTATATTCTTGATGGAAAAGTGATATGTATTTATCAGTAAAGTTTTTGTTATTACTTTTAAATTATAAAATTAATATATTTAAAGGGAAAATTAATATACAAGCTGAGATTGTTTTATTTGCCTTCAATCCTGAAACCTATACTTCTTCTTCTTTTCGAGTTGATGGTTAACTGCTTAGACTTTTTTGGGCCCAGTAGATGGCCACGTTTATTGCAGCGACGGTGGCATTAATCAAATCGCCCAAAGTACACACACCACAGTACAGGTGCATGGGCACTTGGGGCACTTCAGCGTGTGGCTCAAGTTTTGAACAGGAGCACCGCACTCACTTTGTGTATCCGACGGGTCTATTAAACCCCATTTCGCATAGTTGTGTCGGCAGCGGCCAACTTGGGTTCGCAACCAATTCAGTGCTGACCATATAAGCCACTGCAGATCACGTCGTAGCAGATGTTCCTGGCATTGGAAGTAGTCGGGTGGTAGTGGATGATGGTCTTGGATGGCCTCTGAACCTATAACTTGCTGAAAAATTAAACGTTGACACATAAATTATGTAGAGGTATGTTTCCCAGCCGTGACCAGAGAGAGATCGTAGGTTAGGAGCTCAGAAAAATATCGATGCATACATTTTATATGAATTCGTTCACACACGTCCGGTGCCCGGGACGTGCTGAGCCATGGCCCGAAAATGTGGAGATCAAATTTTTGTATGGACCAATTTGTGGGCTTGCAACTTTGCACCCAAATAAAGAAAGCGTATGATTATAATTTCTCGATATATATTATGAGAAAATCGTTTTGTATACCCAGGTACAATAAATCCCATGAAAATTGGATAGTTCCCAATATCCATATCTTATGTTGAAAAAAATATTTATAATTTCACGTGGCGATGCTAAGATTATGCGCACGCCTCTAGCGGCGAAATTTAGAAGTTGTCTAAGAACGACACTTTGTTATTTAAGTTGAGGTTGAACTAAGTTTATAGTTAGACATGATGATGGATCACGATTACATAAACATAGCTGTTGCTAATAGAAACAGAAATAGAAAATATTTTTGCGTTTGTGATTATGATTTCATTTGCTTCCAAAATACATAATTATGAAGAAAAAAATAGGAGATTGCTTTATTGATTTCATCAGCAACTAGAGTTTGTTCTCCTCATTTTCAACCTTCAAACTATAGGAGTTTACATTCAAACGAAAGATAATGTTATTTTTCATATCTATAAATAGTATCAGACCGACAAAATATCTTAGGAGTTGGCGTATTTAAGATTTTACACTCCAGGCCAAAATACTCGTAGGTACGCGCCCCTATATTAGCAAAAAGAAAGAATATTCTTCGCTAAAATAGGTAATGATTTGTGGCTCAAGCCAAAGTTCTTCAAATAGGTAACGTTGTCGATATGATATCCTAAAAGGAGTTATGATAAAAAAGTATCATTGGCCAAAAAAATAAAAACTTAATCGGTGATGTAAATTGTATCGAAAACTGTAAAAGTGTCGTTCTTCGACAGCTTCACAATTTTGACACTCGAGGCGCTAGTTAGAATCTTTGCATTGCCAATTTTAAATTGACGCTGTTTTATGAATGAAACGAAACGCATTCCAGCACATTTATATACACTAGCAACATTCGGTCAAACTTCAAATTAGTGATAAAGAACTGCGATCCCAATTTTATTTGATTATGATTAATTTTATCGTAAAAATAAGCTGAAAGTTTCACGGTTGCCTAGTAAATTTACGAGTGCGGTATTGGATTGAACTATACAACAGAGGTAAGATGTGAAAAATCATATAAAAACTGATAAATTTTGAGTATTTGTATGTGGCTGTCATTCCATCGATATATATTATTTTTGTTTTGTGCCAATCCTGCTGAGTAATTTCTGGCTTGTATGCTGCGGCGTTCAGCGATAATCTTTGTTGCTCCGAACTTGTCAGCGTGCCAATTTTTACAGAACAATAACTGTGTGAAAATCACGTTCCTTCTGTCAACGAGCCGTATGGGCGAATCTTCTATAACAAGCAGTGTTTTACCTACGGAAGTCGTGTTCAGGGTGGAATGAGGAGCAAGGTCGCCACCTTGCACCCCTGGGCCGTGAGGTCGGTCACAAACAATGGACGTTCGCAATGACTTGCGTTCTTTTCGTCAAGTTACTGACCCATATAGTTTAGGAATACTACTCATCGTTTTACGACGACACAATTAAAATGTAATTTGTAAATAATGAGGTTGTAGTGGCCTCAGCTGTGATTTGGCAGTGTTGTTTGATACTGACTGGTGTAGCAGCCGCCAGTTCTTTGTCTACCAAATGATAAAAATAAAAACTAAATAAAGCAGATTAGTGGCATATAAACACTAATGAGTGAATAGAATACTAACTTAATATTTCTAAGGTTGTTTCTCTTTATTCTCCTTAACCTTTTGCGTGTCTACCACAGATTTTTATCGTCCAATCCTGACCAAGCCCTTAAGTGTAACTGTCCGACTTAAGACATTTGGAGCATTTTTTCTTATGTCGAACTGTGTAACTTAAGACACGCAAAAGGTTAAAGAAAATAAGTCAGTTTAATTTTCCTTTGTTTACATATTTTTATAAATAAAAGCTGCATCATTCAAAAAGCAGAGAATGTCACATGTACCTATAGCTATAGTAGGCGCCAGATAAATGTGGAATATATTGACCTTTCCCTAATAACTGCTCATAGGTACCTGAACAATTAAATATGAATCGTTTTTCATTATTAGACACTGCTAAGGATCACGAGAGATGATGATTTGGGACAGTTTTGTGTCATTAATTCCGTTTTTCAAATTAACAATGTCAATAAATGTAGGTGGGTCAATGACCGATTTTCCACGATTATCTGGCGCCTACTATAGTTTGAGAATGACTTTCTCATTTGTGTAGCGGTTGGAAGTGCAGGCCTGTTTTCCAAAAAAGGCTTGGTAGAATTACAAATGATTCCAAATTAGCCATAATCAACTTTTTTCTGTCTGGGCCACATAGCGTTTCTACTATTATCATGAAGGGCGGCAATAACCTATGGTAAAATAAAATAAAACAACATTTAACATTTTTATTTTGTAACTATATGAATGATAAACACAAATTGTCGATGTGACAGCCTCCATGGCCCACGCGCAATGGTCCAACATCAGGACTAAGTGTGGAAACCATACCCCAATAGATAGATAGATAGATAGATTGATCGTCGATGTGGCTCAAAAGGCTGCCCAAATTTGGGCTGGGTCTGGGCAGCACATGTTTGCCAGATAAGCTGTGGGCCCATAAAATACAGGATTAGAGTCCTGAAACAGCGAGACGAGGCTGCGGCAGGTTGCAAATGAGATGGCGGGACGACCTGTATGAAAAAATGGCCAATCCATCCCAGCCATCAAGCCATCTTTTTTGTGTTGCTAGCAGGTGAATACTCTCAGTACACTGTCGAAAGTGTGAACCAGTAAGCCTAGATCGATACAGAATAAATAAAAAGAGATAAATATCTATACAGAACACATAGTTTAGTACCCAATAAAGCTGCTACTGAGATATTGAGTAAATTTAGCACAAATATTTTCAGAAAAATGTTGTATGCAATGTTGGTATTGTATTATTGTGAAAGTTTGGGGAATGAATGGTTAGGATGGATGTTTGTTACTCTTTCAACCAAAAATTACAGAAAAGATTTTCACAAAATTTGGCCTTAATATATCTAATATATAAAATTCTTGTGTCACAGTGTTTGTAACCATACTCCTCCTAAACGGTTTGACCGATTCTTATGAAATTTTGTGTGTTTATTAAGTGATAAAGGTGGTCCACCCCAAAATTTTTTATTACATTTGTTGGTTTTTATTTTAATTTAGTTTATTTATTATTTGACATTAAAAAAAATATTTTCACCCTTCTACCACCAACCCCTATTTTTTAATAGTGATATCAAACAAAGTTGAGTTAGTAACACCATTTTAACTCAAGAAAGGCTGAACCAATTTTGAAGGTCTTTAGTTTGTTAGATTTGTCTCTGCCCTGAATAGCAGAATAACTATTAAAACATTGGAAAAATTCAGGAAATAATATATTTTCTCATACAATAATTCGTAAGTAACACCATTTCTGCCTTACATAAAAAAATTATTATGATGCGGTACGAAGTTCACTGGAACAGCTGGTATATACATATTATACATGAAATACTTTTAACCTGATCTGAAGTCAATGCAGACAAGGTTGAACTCCACAGCCAAGTGCATATTATACTTACCCATAGTTCAAATATATCATTAGATCCACCAAAGCTCCTCAAGGAAGGCCAGCCACATATAAATGAAAACCTATTTCATGATTTTTTTTATTAATATTCCAGGTACATGGTAGCTATTTGTGATGATGTCACTGAAGCCCAGGAACGTTGATTTCACGGAGACATGGGCCCATCTCAAGGAGACGGTAAGATGTCCATCATTGTTTGTTTGTTGATGGTGGTTGGTTCGGTGTTCCCTTCTTGCTTTGGTAGGTCACCTTTGTAGAAGTTGTGTAGAAAAGGGTCTTTGACTACTATAAAAGATCAGTATGTTACGACAAAAGCATGATTTTTGAAGAAACAAATTAGATTGGTGGAAAAAGAGAGAAGTTACACTTCTATACATCAAAGACAAACGACGATAAGGATGACCCCCTTATCGTCGTTGGTCTTTGATGGCCCAAATTCGCTATGGTATGACGTTACACCAAAAAAGTGCTGTCTCTGTTTATTATTGAATTTAAAATACTCACAACTCTGCCATTTTTTGAGATAGAAGTGACATAATAACCCCCCACTTTGATGATTTGTACTTTGATGTGTTTTAAGTAATATTATATGTTTGCTATCCAGGAAACATCCATATTTGAAGTTTACCTTGAACCTCTGCCTAACCTTCCAGGATAGGTACATAGATAGTTAGTAGCACTTTATTGTACATCATAAGAGCACTTACGCACTACGCCCGATCCGAACCCGATCAGTATCCGTGAAAAGACGGTCCGGTGTAGTCGTAGAACAATTTGTATGGTAGCTTACGCACTACACCCGATTTCCGTCATCCGAAAATCTCTATTTCGGATAAGATAGACGTGGTTCCGAAGTGGCCATAGTATTATTTGTATGAACAGTTGCTCCGAACCGAATCCGAGCTGCGTCCAAGAAAAGAGGCAGAGGGGCGGGGCGTGACGTGACTCGGCGATGTTTTTGCGTTAATTGAAAATGTTGTGGGACAAATCTATAGACTACAAAAACACAATATCGACAAGGAATGCATGGACCAAAGAGTAATATAATATAGTGACGTGAATGCTCTGTAGCGGCTCCGCTTAAAATGACGTCTGAATCACGGATTTGGATCGGAGGTATTTTTTTTTATAGAGCGTAAGCAATATCCGAGTTCGGTCAGAGTTTTCTTGGACAGTATTTTGACGGATCTGATCGGATTCTTGTGAGTGCTTGCGCTCTAACAAATTAAAATAAGGGCTAAAAAATAGGGCGTTATTATGTCGATGTTATCACTAAAAGTAATCTTTTTCAGACAACCTTTGGATGGATTTGACAGAGAAAAGAAAAGTAGGGAGTCTGTGGTGTACTGCTACAGTAATACAGGTGTCATGTTATATTCCAGGTGGCGGGCGTGGTAGGGCTCCGCGCGGTAGAGCGCTCCGTGTGGAACACGCGCTTCTCCGACGTGTATGCGCTCTGCGTCGCCCACCCCGAGCCGCTGGCCGATAAGCTGTACGATGAGACCCGGTAAGCGATGCTAATAGAAGGTCTAGAAGAAAAAAAAGATATCCTAATGATCGGTAGAATATTCTGTTACACATTATATATTCATATACTATTTAATAAAGTTCGCATTTGTTCACACGACTAGTACTATAGTAGGCGCCAGATAAATGTGGAATAAAGTATATTGACCTTTCCCTAATAACTGTTCATAGGTACCTGAACAATTAAATATGAATCGTTTTTCATTATTAGACAATGTTAAGGATCACGAGAGATGATGATTCGGGACAGCTTTGTGTCATTAATTCCGTTTTTCAAATTAAAAATGTCAATAATTGTAGGTGGGTCAATGACCGTTATTCCACGATTATCTGGCGCCTACTATAAGTGGCTGACTCCATACTGTTGTTTCAGGAACTTTCTGGAGGAGCATGTGCAGGGTCTTTTGCAGCGTGTACGCGGTTCCGTCGCGCTTGACAACAACGATCACAACGATGGACTTCTCACCAGGTATGAACATCCAGGGCCAATGCGAGGCACGCAAAAGGCGTTTGAAGGCACACGGGTGGGTTTTAGTTAGGAAGGGTCTGACACTCCCTCCCGCTCCGCCCACAGCGGGAGAATTCGTTTGATGACTTGTTCTACAGAATACCGTTGTGTTACAGATACGTGACGGCGTGGCGCGAGTACAGCCAGGGCGTGGCCTACCTCAACAGTCTTTACTCATACCTGAATCTACAACACGTCAAACGACAGAAGGTGAGTTTCTAACAACTTGACCGTTTACTCCATCCTCCATACAAACAAACTTTCGATTTCTTATCAATCTGCCAGGGTTGCGGAATTGTTCGAAAGAGTTACCGCAACCCTGGAACGAAAAGGGCATTTCAAGGAACGCGGTAAGAGTAATTTGATGATTTTCCATTCAAAAAAAAATCTATCAGCCAATCTGCTTCGACTTTTCCCAACTATATTGGGGTCGGCTTCCAGTCTAATCGGATGCAGCTGAGTACCAGTATTTAACGTGGAGCGACTGTCTATCTGATCTGACTACTCGTAGTAACGACTGTCAGAGATGTTCAAATGACAGCCACGATCAACGGTGAACGTGCTTTCCGATTCAAGTTGTAGTCTCGGTATGTTAAGATGGTCATCCATCCAAAGGCCGATCTCGGCAAGCGTAGCTTAACCTCGAAGTTCGACCCGTGCGGCTGTGATAATTTAGCCACGACCTTCTCCAAAAAAAATTTGAAGTTGTTGAGAAACTTAGTTCTCATTTGCAAGATACTGCATTAAAACTTAATTTCAAAGTGTAATATTTCCCTCTTTCCGTTCAAACAATTTATCGAAAAAAAACTTCTAAAATCAGTGCATTTTTTATCAAGAATAAAGCGTGGCTAGTTTGACAAGCTAGATACTGTGTAGCGCCATCTATACCGCCAGATACGAACTAAAGACCTGACGCCACACAAATCCTGCATCGCGGTATCACAGTTTCGAATATAATACAACAGCCCAAATACAACCACTGAGCAGTTGCCCGCTTGACACAACACTCGTGTGGTCGGAGGATCCTCCCTTTTTAAATGGAGGTTTGCGGGACTTTGCACCCTGTTCCGCATACCTCTATACTTCTTTAAACTTGATGTTCATAGGAAGACCCCTGGAAGTACCCCCGCCCTCGCCCTAAGCAAGGCTGCCGCCGGTGCTTTCCCCCAAAACGAAAAGCGATCAAACGAAAGGCCAAAGGAAAGGTTACTGTCCTGTTTAATCTGTATTATTATGCCAGTCTGCTTAGTTTTCCCAATAATGTTGGGGTCGACTTCCAATGTAACCGGATGCAGTATTTTATATGAATCAAATGCCTCCACAACACAGTAACTGGCTAAAACGATACCTGCATCCGGTTGGACCGGAAGCCGACCCCCCAGTGGCGTAGCTAGTATGGGTAACACTGATGCGTGTCATCCCAGATTTTGTTTGCACCTACCTTAGGTTTTATTTTCTTTGATAATTCATATATATATATATATATATATCGGCGCAATTACAATAGTTTGTCATTACAAGTATTCAAATAATTAAGATTCATAATTTGATTGTCCAAAAATTAGTAAATTAATTGACTTTAATTTTATTACGATGTAAAATTAACGTTAAACAGCATTTTACTTTTCCTGTTATTGTAATTTTAATGTTTCAATACTTAACCTCAAAACTTACACGTGCACGTGGGAGGGGCGCACCCTATAAATACGGCCGCACTGTCGGCGTTCGAGCATCCAGTTCGATCCAGCCCGTTCCTAGCTGTCCTCCCCCCAGCGACGCCCTAAGCCGAGGCCCGTACCCCACAGCTGGTGCCCTTAGCGTGTAGTCGCTTAGTTTGTAAGTTTTTATAAGCCCTGGCTGGAGGCTTTTATATTATATTAAGGCCACCACAGACAAGCCCGGTTAAGCAGTCGACAACCTTATAGGTTGAACTGCGTGAAGCTCACAAAAAAAAAAAAAGGCGTTCGAGCATTCACGCTTGAGCCGCTGGACAGTACGGACCTTTCTGTAATGTCGTTACGCTGTTCGTTGAATAAACGAAGTTTGAAACAAGTTGTGAAGTACACTTTTTAAAAATCACTACGGAAGTCCTTTCTCCGTTATATATGTAGAAGTTATTTTTACCGAATGATGAAGGATCACGCATGATTATGTGTGGCTGTACACCGCTTGACGCTACACTTCGGTTTGCTCATGTGGCGCATGCGTCTTGGTTGTAGTCAGTAAGAGTCTGACATCCCTTCAGCTCCGTCCAGAGCGGAAGGAGTCATATGATTTCCCATCCATCAAATAAAAGAACTTCTATTATTCCCATTTCAGAGGCTCTAATATGTAGTCTTAAAACGATCATGATTCCGCTCTAAGAGGGAGACGGAGCTATACATAGCGAATAGCACTATCCCGTTTACATCATCGGAATTGAATGGCATTAGCAGGTCATAGTACCCTGGTAACTGGCAATACTGGTTGTATTGCCAGTGTTTTTTTCATTTATTGTGTATCGATGTCTCCACATTGTATACGTAGTCGTCGCGTTAACTCAAATCAATCAATTTATATCGAAACTGGATATGCGCCATCTGGTGTCTGCCTTTTTTATAGAAATTCGCAAAGGTGAACGTTCGCGTTTGTGAAGGCAGCCGCTCCATGTAAAATACTGATGCTCATCTGAATACGGTAGTTTTAGTTTTTATCAAAATCGGACTCGAGACTCCTTTCAATATTTTTCGATACTCTGCGGTACTCCTCATAGTTTCCCACACTTTGAAAATTCACCTTGGATATGCCATTAATTTTTACACGTTTCCAAAAACAACCGTTTAGCTGGCAAAGGGGGGGGGGACATTTGGACTCTTTACAAAAAATTGCACTTTAAAACTTATTTATTTGGCAAACGGATCCTTGGATAGAAAAATGGTCATAGCACTCCCTCAATTTTTTTAAACGACCTTTCCAACGACACCCCAAAGCATAGGGTAAAACCAGGATAGTTGCCCCAGGGGTATAGTTGCCTCGATTTTAATTACTCTATCTTCGCGGATGAATCACATGTTATTTTATTAATCAATCGAGAGACTTTACAACGACAACTAAGTAGACCGTGTTGCATGTGTCTGTGCGATTGCATGGGAAGGCAAGGTGCGATCAAAGTTTTTGCGCGATAAAAATCTTCTTTCTCGGCGGGGCACCTATCCTAAACGTAATTTACATGGATTAGGCAACCCCCATATGGGATAGATGTCACAAAATTTAGAGGTCGACAAAAATCGCCAATATTCTGGAAATATCAAAAATAATGTTCTTTACTTTCACAAATTTGAAGATCATAAACCAAAGTACCTACCCGTTTTATGAATAAAGTGACAACTAACTAAATATATAATAATTATATATTTTTATAAAAAGTGTGGCAACTATCCGGCTTTTACCCTAGATAGACGATAAAAAATCGCTACATTACACACACATTTTTTTTGTGTATGTAAAGTATTTCAAAGATTTTGTTTGACCACTTTGTCGTGCGTGCGTAAAGATAGTCTATGTGCTATTCCAGACTATAATCTGTCGCTGTGCCAAATTTCATCCAGACCCGTTCAGCCGAAATGGCGCGATTGAGGAACAAACATCCATTCATCCCAGCTTTCGCATGTACAATAGAAGTAAGATTGGTTTCAAAGATCCTGTGAATGGTGTAAGTTGTAATTTTGGTCTATTTGTCCCCAGGTATCGGACGCTGAGATCATCTACGGTTCTTCAGCCACTGTGACGTGCCCCGAGCATGATGCGCGACAGCTTGAGGTAAACCAAACAAATTAGAATACAATATTATATATATATATATATATATATATATATATAAATTATACGCTCAACACGCTTGCCTAGCAGTTACCAGTTCACTCTTGCCTTAAAGAAGCCAAATGAAAGGAAGAATATCAAATTTATGAACAACAAACTCTTTGCATTACAAGACAAAGTTCAAATTCCATTGCCAATTGTTTTCCAAACTCAGAAATCAAGTTAAAATACAAAAGTTTTGTTTATACAAGATAAGTTTAAGAAAATTTCATAGCTTGAACTTTACTACGCTTAGTTTATTTCCTAAGGAATGGTTCTTTTTAAATAAATTATTATTCGAGGGATTTATTTGTTCATGAGCTTACACAAAAGTGATAGATTACCAACCAGAGTTGAGGGGATTTCTCACAATAAGCAATGACTAGTCATGAGGTAGAAAACAAATTAAAAGTTCGATTACTCAAGTCTTCTTAGTCGAGATTGTTGCATATTAGCTCTAGAACATCCCATTTGGAGGACTGCACTCAATAACAAATCCTCCTTTTATATGCTCTGCTACCCGTGCAAAGCGGGGGCAGGTTGCTGGTATTGCGGCTCACGATGGGTGGCTCGCCGTCCGCTAAGGGGCAGGCCGGGTCGCCGGCGCGTTGTGTTCCACGCGCGCCTCTCACAGATCTCAGCCATATTGATGGGTAGTGCCTGCCAGGAATTTGTTCGAAAGAGTTACCGTGGCCCTGGAACGCAAAGGGCATCCGAAGGAACACGGATGGGTTTTAGTCAGTAAGAGTCTGGCACTCCCTCTCGCTCCGCTTAGAGCGGGATAAGCCATTTGACGATTTGACATCTAAAAAAAAAGGTTAGTAGTATTACTTAATTTAAAAAATATGGTATTTTGCAGGTTGGTGAGCTGGGCCTCGAGATTTGGGAGCGAGTGCTGGTCAAGCCGCTTTCTTCAGCGCTTACAGGTAAGCGATCAATGTTTTATAAGAAGACTAGCTTTTGTCCGCGACTTCCTACGCGCGTATCGCGTTTTTTTCCCGTTCCCGCAGAAATTACGGGAAATCCTCTCTCAGTACTCTCCTACACTCCCCAAGGAAGCTACATGTCAAATTACAGCTTTCTACGACCAGTAGTTTCGGCTGTGCGTTGTCTGTCAGTGACTCAGTACCGGAAGAGTTATACACGCTGAAATTTTAATGGTTGTTTTCACTTTGTCGGCAGAGCGGCGGCGCGCCGACAAAGTGAAAAGTGATTCATAAATGTTCAAAGCAAAATAAGCTCTCGCGCGTAGTAATACGGAATTAACTTGCCTGCAAGTACGCGGCGAGTGAGGCCCTGCACATCGCGCGCGGCATCCTTTTATGTTAACTTTTTCGGTATTGTGTTTCATTAAATCAGGAGTGCCTATCAGCTAGTTAATACGCGAGGGGCAACGACCGCGGCCGCTTTGCGCGAAACCATCGCGATGTATAAACAAAACTCGAAAGCGACTTCGAACCAATAGTTTGGTTCGAAGTCGCTTTCGAGTTTTGTTTATTACAATTGTTATCTGCCATTTCTTGATTTTCAAGACTAACTTATTTCGCTGCGGGAAAACAACCATTAAAAATTCAGCGTGTATATTGATGCTGCTACTTAACACCAAAAATCTACAGAAAATACTCTTTTTATTCGTGTCAATAACAATTCGTTCAGCTCCTTAAATTTCTAAGTTGAGTTACACGATAACTGACAATTGCTTGCACTGTCCGGACAGGTCCATTCAAACCTGTGTGGTACTTTCCTCAAAATACCAGTACGATTGTATGAACTTTTAAGACTAATCTCTGAGTTTGTTTCGGTGTTTCTCCTACGGGTAGTCAGCTAGGAAACACAAGTCTCATCTAGTTTAACCTTTTGAACGCCAGAGCATAAACGCATCGGCGTGCCCCCGACGCCAAGCCACAAATTTACCGTACTTTTTGTCACGTATTTGTGACGTTTGGCGTACAGGGCACGCGCTTGCTTGTCACCTATACGTGACAGTGGCGTTCAAAAGGTTAAAATGACCAAAAAAGACTGACGTGTGTGTGAAGTGTTATTTTTTACCTATTTTCAAAATAAACATTGTGTCTATTTCGTATAAAAAGATCGCTTCTAGCGATCAGACCGTTATTTGCACCCTACTATTTAAACTCCAATTGTGATACATATGTTATTGTATAATAAAGAGTATTTATCAATCAATCTCCCGGCCTTTTTCCAATTATGTTGGGGCCGGCTCTGAGCCAATACCAGTATTTCAGATGGATCTATTGCCCATCTGACCTCCACAACCTAGTAACTGAGAAGCACGATACACTTTGGCAAGACTGGGTGTCAGATTTCTTCTGACAGTCTTAACGGGCGACTGCCAAAGATTTACAAATCACAGCCAGGTCGTCTTTACGTGCTTTCGGAGGTACGGAGGAATCATGGTATGTTAAGATGGTCACGCATCCTCGGACCGACCGAAGCTTAACCTCGAAGTTCGACCCGTTTTTTTGGGAAATCATGAAATGTCTCCTTCCGCTCTCGTTCGACCCGTGCGACTGTAATAATTTAGCCTTGAGTTCCTCTTTTTATATGAGTGGCCTCTCGCTGGTCAACCTAGGAGGTTAACGGCTGCTTAACCGGACTTGCCTGTGGCGATCTTAGTATAAAAATTAAAGCCTCCAGTTTGTTCCATAAGGCCTAGGGCTTATAAAATAAACTTACAAACTAAGTGACTACAGTTATAGGGATTCCCCAGTCGGGTTCAGACCTCGGCTTTCGTTTTCGCCAGGGGAGGGCAGCTAGGGACGGGCTGGAGGCGAAAACCACAAGCTCTTTAATAACGAGTGTTTATATTTTATTGTTGAAACAGGTCGCATAGTAAACGCATTAGCAGCAGCTCGGGAGTCCCCTCCCGACCCTGCGCATGCGTCCATCCTGCGCGAGGCCATCCACTCCTGTGTGCAGGTGCGCGCCTTCAGGGTGCGCGCGCCGCTGCAGCTCTACCAGGTAACATGTGTTCTGTCTCCGCCCGACCCTGATCCTGCGCGAGGCCATCCACTCCTGTGTGCAGGTGCGCGCCTTCAGGGTGCGCGCGCCGCTGCAGCTCTACCAGGTAACATGTGTTCTGTCTCCGCCCGACCCTGATCCTGCGCGAGGCCATCCACTCCTGTGTGCAGGTGCGCGCCTTCAGGGTGCGCGCGCCGCTGCAGCTCTACCAGGTAACATGTGTTCTGTCTCCGCCCGACCCTGATCCTGCGCGAGGCCATCCACTCCTGTGTGCAGGTGCGCGCCTTCAGGGTGCGCGCGCCGCTGCAGCTCTACCAGGTAACATGTGTTCTGTCTCCGCCCGACCCTGATCCTGCGCGAGGCCATCCACTCCTGTGTGCAGGTGCGCGCCTTCAGGGTGCGCGCGCCGCTGCAGCTCTACCAGGTAACATGTGTTCTGTCTCCGCCCGACCCTGATCCTGCGCGAGGCCATCCACTCCTGTGTGCAGGTGCGTGCCTTCAGGGTGCTTTGGTTTCATTATTCTGTTACACGTTGTATAGTTCGTCAACGAATTCTAGATCTTACCTTTGTAGAGTCTAGTGTACATTCTAGGTCCATATGTTCATTTGTCGAGCTTTCTAGAATGTTCCCCTATAGAACATTCAAGAAGGGTCGACATTGTAGTTCTGCTACTCGATACAAGATGGCGCTAGTAGTAACTTGGGCCGTTATGTACCCTACGTTTTATCCAAAAAACATCCCTATTTTCGGTATGGACATCATGACCGAAGGTTTTTCATACACTATACAGGTTACTTCTTCCGCTGTTTAATGACATTCCTACTATAGGTATTTATTTTGTTGCAGCAACTGGTACTGGAGCCCTACCTCACCGCAGCGGCGGCGGCGCACGCTAAGCTGGCGGCCGAGTTGTTAGCCAGCGGCGATGTGGCGCATTACACCAAGCACGCGCTCGCGGGGCTCGACAGAGAGGTAGACTTTTTAATACTTGTAGCTTTATCATAATTATGTGTGTAGATACGAGTGCAGCTGAAAAATTCTGAGCCTAAGGTACTTTAAAAACAATGCGGCAGTTCATACGGCGCGAATTGTAAAGGAAGCCTGAAGAGAAAATGCTTTTGATGAAGTCAACCACCCACCCTACAGTCCAGAGCTGGCACCCAGTGACCATTATCTTTAAAAAAAATTGAAAATGCCCCAAACCTTCGGGGACGAAGATTTGGGGTTGGTGTATAGAGGTATGCGGTACAGAAAGTAAACTTCTCCTTTTTTAAAGTCGTTTAAAAATTAATTCACAATATTGACTGGATTTTTTGTGCAGTTAATTCAAAAAACAAAAGTCAAAAACGTTTATTTCAATTAGGCCATTAAACGGCACTTTTGAACGTCAGCATTTACAGTTCAGTAAAATATATTAATAAAGTGACTCTACTGTCCATTCGGAAAGGTACTAAGATAAGGTATTAAGGTAAGGAATTGTTTACCATGTCATTTGTTAAGCCTTTCCCAACCATGTAAGAGCCTGTTTCCAGTCTAACCAGACGAATCTGAATACCAGTGCTTTACATGGAGCGTTCTGTATGGTGTTGGACGTAAAAGCATAGCACCATTCCAGCACTTCCCGTGGGTATCGTAAGAGGCAACTAAGGGACTCACCAGAGAATGGGCAGCAGCATTCTCTGTGCATTGCAACAGCTACACTGCGATCGCCAACCAGCCTGCCAAGCGTGGTGATTATGCCCCCCCCCCTCCCTTTGGGGGAGGCCCATGTCCAGCAGTCGACGTCTTTCGGCTGATATGATGATGACACGGAGCAACTGCCTATCTGACGTCCACAAGCCGAACGTAACGAATGTCGGAGATCTACAAGAGACAGCTGGGTCCGGGACCAGCGTTATTCTATCTTTGTTGCACCTGTTAAAATTTTCCTGTTAATTTGTCCAGGTGTCTCTTGGAGCACGGTTCCTAGACTCATCATCAGCGGAAGCAGTTCGAGGATGCTACGAACGAGCAGCAGTGGCCGCTCACCTCCCAGCGTTACACGCTACTGTGCACCAGCTTATGAAGGACGCCGCCGCCGACCTGCCCTCTGCCAGCGAGGTCAGTATACAGCACAACACACAGCACAGAACACAGTGGCCGCCCACCTACCCCACCCTAATAAACGCAATACCTGGAAAGGGTTTAGTTACCTTTATTCTGTTTACAGAGTTAACATTACTGTGCTTCCATCTGTTATTACAGCATGCATTCAAAAATTGTCTAAAAGAGACTGCCCCGTGCGATAAGACCGCCCATTTTAGCCCTACTCTTATAAATATTTGTCCTGTGCTTATAATTATAAACTGTCTTTCTTCCCACCAGCGCCGAGTGGACCTGCGCCGCATGTACACTCTCCTGCGGCCGCTGGGCTCCAACGCGCTGCGCCCCCTGGTGGACGCGGCGCACGCGCAGGCCGCCGCCGACGGACAGGCGCTACTGGCTCTCTCGCACAACAAGGACGAAGTATGTCACACACACACACTCCTGCGTCTGCTAATCTCCAATGCGCTCCCTGGTGGACTCGGCGCACGCGCAGTGGTCATAAAAATCAACTAAAAGTACACAACTCTTAGGGTGCGTTTCCACCAGAGATGTGCGAGGATGCGTAGCGAGGAATGTGTTAGTTAAAGTAGAATCGCTTGCGCTGAGCGAGGCTAGGTAAATGAAGAATTTCTATTGGTTCTCACAAACACATCCCTGGTGGAAACGCAGTCTTAAGTCGATACTTGAGTTGGTGGCGATGGATTGAAATTATCTCGAATTATGAATTCAAGTATAGTTATCACCACCACCAGCAACCGCTGAAAATCAGCGCTATGCTGTGGGTCTGCCCATGGCACAGCAGCATGCTGAGTGGGAAGGCCACAGGCACGATATGTATCGTGTTGTTCTTCTCGTGTCGATTGACTCCACAAATTTTGTCTGATCAGTATGTGACCACTGGGACCGCTCTATCATTAGCCACGTTCAGGGTCTGGAAGGTGCAGGTGGTTGGGCATGAAGGGCAGGAAAGTAGGTGGGGCGAAAAGTCTCCACACTTGTGTTTGGGATGGGTCTATGATACCCCATTTAGCCAGATTGCTTCTACAGCGGCCAACCTGAATCTGCAATTGTTTAAGAGATTTCCAGATTGACCATTGTAGTTCATTTCTCGGGGGCGCATTCAGTCGACTTTTATACATTTGTGTGTGTACAGCATTAAATAAATAAATTCTATATCATTTAATTATATATTACCTAATATTATAAATTATAAAAAAAAAAAACATTTTATTTATTATAAAAAATATATATATAATTTAAATATATTTATAAAATAAAAAAAATGTTTTATGTTAAATTTTTATTTATCAGATCAATTTTAATAATTAATATTAATTTATGTATACGTTATGTCTTTATTCGAAGACATAATGTGTGTAACATGAAATAGAAGTTTTTTATACGAATTATGTCATAGTGTAGTAGAATAAATGGCATTATTATTTATTTTTTGATATTGTAACATTATCTTATTAATTGCGCGCAGCGTCGCGTCTGACGTCTGTGTGTACTGTCCCTAGTTATTAATTTTGCATTAACTGCCGTGCACATATGAGCACACAGCAATTTTATACGCCCGTAATTTTCTAGCCTCAAAATGCACTTTTGCGTTTGCAGCGCGCATACGCGCGTCGACGGCGCACAGCTTGTCGCTTGACCCACATCTCATTAGCACTAAAAGAATTAAAGAATCGTTCTTTTTATGATGCTTCATCCTTATATTAATGCGAAATAAAAACGTGAACGCGACGGTCGCGTATTCGCGCTATAATCGCTTTTATGAAATTGAAAGAGACAGAAAGATATATAGTGTATACTGTCTGATTTTCATCACTATCCAATAGGTTTCAATCATAGACAAGGTTAATAAATAAAATTAGCTCATAAAAAGTAAAAAAAAACGAGTGTTCCAGTCAGCTTTTTGCATAACTTGACAAAATTTTAGAAACAGTCGTTTTTTAACGTATCTTGAATGGTGATTAAAACCAGGTTGTTTATTTCCCATCGATATCTGAATTAAGATTTATCAAACTTTACTTTAGCCTGGACACTGTCAACCGCAAATACTCAATTCAGAAACCCGCCCTTAGCGATTTGTGGTGGAAACTGCGGGCCTAAAAGTCGGTACTAGAAAGTAGAGTTGATACGATTACGATATAAATCGATTTGTGCAAGTGAGACAAAACATCTATATTGCTTGAATTATCTCTTTCCACAGCCAGCCGATTATTATGGAAACGGAGCCGAGGTGTGTTGAAATCTAAATAATGTCGGTTTCTGATAGACTTATTTACCCTCTGCTCAGTAATGTCCCCTCGCACCACAAAACACTTGAAACTTTTACCGCTTAGTGCTATTTAATACACAATTCTAACTTTTTACATGACTGCCCAAAGAAGGGTTATATTTTTATCGCTTAATTTTCGGCTAAGTTTAAACCTTGGCTATGAAAGTCTACAAATGTTTGAATTTGTGATTTTTGGTGCAAGGAGGGTTAAATATTTCGTAAAATCTCTTATGTTCTATCGTGATCTTGCTGAAAATGGTAGGCTAGGTAATCATAAAATAATATTATAAAGATATGAAATTATTTGTTAGTATTTTTTATTATTGCTGGTGAACACTATCTCACCTTATAGTCAGCGATGATGTGGTCGACGATGGAGCACGCTTGCCTAGAAGTAACCTGTTCACTCCTGACTTAAAGACCCCCAGCTCTAGCTATCAGGAAACACAGACTCCGACAGGGAATTCCACTCCTTTAGCTGTACGCACAATTATTTTTTTCTGTTTGTAAGGGTTATCTCTGTAAGTATTAAGCATAGTGTAAAGTTGGGTGCATTGTGCTCACATAATATAATCAATTGATCAATGTACCTATGTATACAAAATATTGTAAAACTTATATTTGAAAAGAGTAACTATGGAGTTTCTTGTCCGTTCTTCTCCATAACAATCTACTTTTTGCGAATGGACAACTAGAGTCACTTATATTTTAATTTTAAACTGTAAATTTGACGTTCAAAAGTGCCTTTTAATGGTCTAGTTGAAATAAATTAATTGACTTTGACTATGAGCATTGAACCGATTATTATTAAAATTCTTACAAATGCTAGAAAGCTACATTATATCGCTTAATGTTATAGACTACTGTTTATCTAAGAAATATGCAGGTTTCCACTAGTTTTCACAACAAGTTCGCTTGAGTAAGCTTTCAGAAACCGACGTCGTTCATATTTGATCGCTAGCCATATTCTTTCCTCTGTTCTGTTTCTTATTTTACATGGTATTTTATAAAACACACATTGGTCGCTTCAGCATGGGGGCCGAGCGAGGGAATACCTACCTCGTTGAGGTTTTTATAGATCGTTAAGCGTCACTTAGTTCTGACAAAATAATCTGGGCTGCCTTAGATTATCTTACAATTTTACAGTTATTTTTTTTATCGAAGGTAGGCTTTCTTACGGTCGGCCCTAGTAATACTTCGTCACCAAAATGTATCTCCTTTTGTCAATTTTAATATTAATCAGTCTTATTCATAAAAATGGTACCTATGCATGTCCATGAGTAACGGTATCCTAAGTTGCCGAGATATTTGAACGTAAAGTTCTCCGAAAATATATTTACTTCCAAAGCTCTCTTCAACGATATTTCAATTTTTATTTTGTCTATGCATCCTCTACCCACACATGGCAGAATCAGTTTTCGCCACAACTTTAAAACAAAATCAAAATGGCAATAAGTACCTAAGCCGATTAATTCGTTTTCTTTCTTTCTTTCTTTAAACTTGTTTCGCTACCCAGGCTCACACACACTTCGTGAACGCGATGCTGTCGCTCCACGGCAAATACAGCAAGTTGTTCGGCGAAGTTTTCGGCGGAGCGCAGGCCTTTGTGGGCGCGCTGGATAAGGTAAATTATTTTACTTTTACAATACACCGCCAAGTTCTACCTGTAGAACTTCTCACATACACACACACATTCACACACACACACACACCCACACACTTTACATTATAATCATCTTTAACGTCGACTTATCAGCGCGATGTGGAGATGTGCTGTACTTTATGTAATTATCTACTTACATAATTATAATTTCATAGCAAAATCGTCCCACTTTATTGAAACAGAAGAATCGCGGTCCATACTAAATTACCCCACGTGCTTCCAACAGTAACGAGAAGTACCTATAAAAAGTAAAAATTATAAACAAACGGTTTAAATTACGAGCATAATTCCGAACGCCATCCTTACAGTCTAGCATATTAAAACATTGCTATGAACATTCGTTCAGAGGCAGTAATATTTTGAGTGTATGCACTAAAATGTTACAAAATGTTGGTCTGGCTAATGTGAATCCTTCATGAGTGTTGTTTGCTGCAGGCTTGCAGTGCAGTAGTGAACTCGCGCCTGCCATCGGACGGCTCGGCGCGAGCTCCGGAGCTGCTGGCTCGCTACTGCGACGCTCTGCTGCGCAAGCGAGCCGGCGGAGACGCAGACGTGGACGACAAGCTCGCCGCCGCCATCGTGGTCTTCAAATACGTGGACGACAAGGACGTGTTTCAGAAGTACTACGCCAGGGCCCTGGCTAGGAGGCTCATACACCAGCTCAGCGCTTCTATGGAGCAGGTGAGCTATAACTACTGAGACTGTGGTGACTGACGGCCGGGCGTTTGAGGGGACTGTCTTTATGTAGACTTTGACGTTCAAAAAGTGCTGGCACTCAGCCTAATTTGAATAAATTAATTTTTACTTTTAACTTATTATGATGAGTTCACCCAACTGCCGCCATCTGAAGAGTCAAGCTGGCAAGACGAGCGTTGTCTGTAACTAAATAAGCGAATTCTCCCAATCGGAACGAAGAAGCTGTCCCTGCCGCCTTTCGAGCGAACCGAGCCTTTTCACTACAACTCTGCTTGTCACTAGTGCGGCTCAAGCGCTTGGCTCGTGTGAAGTATCAACAAGTCTAGCTGCGCTAGCTTTATATGTGGGCTGGCACGGTGTATGAGTGTTTTACTGGCTTCAATTGTGAGTGAGCTTAGTCCCTCGGCTCGTGACGAGGCTGGGTTCGCTGGTTCGGTTAAAGTGAGGGCTTGCTTCGCTCGCTTAGATCGGTAAGTTTGGCAGGTTCGCTTCGCTTGCTCGTAAGTAAAACTGTAGCAAACGGTTGTTATAAAAATGGTCTAGCGTCACTCGCCAAAATACCGATTAAATATACATGCACTCGTTTACAAAACTCGCAAAATAAAACAACATTGTAAAGGAAACTAGATATTATTTAACAAAACATTTTCATGCGGCACAGTCTTGATTTGAGCCTACTTAATTTTTTCGTTTATTATAACAGTTATCGACCCTTATACACCGCGGTAGTGTCGTTGTGCGTGTAGACTTAACCACATTACAGTTCAAACCAAGTTATACAAAATTTTCATCCGATTTGTATAAACAAACTACAATTATTTCAGGAAGAAGCAATGATAAACCGTCTGAAGGCGGCGTGCGGCTACGAGTTCACGAACAAGCTGCATCGCATGTTCACGGACGTGGCCGTGTCCGCCGACCTCAACGTCAAGTTCCAGCAACACTTGAGAGACAACAACCTGGCTACCAGCACTGGATTCTTTATACAGGTAGGCTATATCATCATCATCTTCCTGCCCTTATCCCATGTTAATAATAATAATAATAATAATAATCATTTATTTGCATAAAACATGGTATAAAATGGTGTTAAAGTAAATAAAAAAGGCACAAGCATGTTTTGCTAAGTTATAGCATGCAAAAATTTTAAGGAAACCACCTACAATAGGAATTAAATGTATCAACATTTATATTCCATAAACTCTTTTAAATTATAGAAACCGTGTTCGTTTAACCAGTTATATAATTTCATCTTAAACAGCCTTATACTTATTTCCTTGAAATGGTTTGGTATTTTGTTATAAATACGCACACACATTGCTAGGCAGTTTTTGTTGTATTTGCTAAGCCTTGGCAAATGATTAAATACTAATTTATGAGGATCTCGTCTGTTCCGTGGGCAAATATCGTTAGCTGTTTTGAATAGCTGTTTATTCTTGGCTACGAACACACATGTTTCATAAATATATAGGGAAGGCAGCGGTAGCAAAGCAAGTTTTTTAAAAATTGGTCGACATGAGTCATCATGTTGCAGTCCATACATTGCTCTTATGCACTTTTTTTGAGCAACAAATGCTCTACTCAGATCGACGCTATTACCCCACATTACAAGACCGTAGCGTAGTAATGATTCTACATAAGCGTGGTACGATGTAACGGCAGTTTTTATGTGAGTAACATTTTTTACTTGTTTGAGTGCATATACAAACTTATTTGGGGTTTACTTGGGGTCGGCGCAACACGTTTTTTTTTTCCATTCTGTCCTGTCAACCGTCACGCTATCACTAACTCCCTTTTCTTTCATATCACTCCTAACACAATCCATCCATCTTTTCTTTGGCCTCCCTCTCCCTGTCCATCCATCCACATTTATATTCATAACTCTTTTAGTTACGTGCATTTCATCCCTCCTCTTCACATGACCATACCAAGATAAGCGGTTCCCTTTCAATCTTTCCGTTACTGGCGCCACTTTTAAGCTACCTCTAATGAACTCATTCCTCACTTTATCCATTCTCGATACTCCACTTGGTTATCAGCACGCCACATGCACATGTATCAAGTCTTATGTTTATGCAACAATTACTCATTTCTTCGTCAGGTGTTGCAAGCGGGCGCGTGGCCCCTGGGCGGCGCGATGGCCCCCCTAGCGCCCCCTCTGCAGCTGGAGCGGCCCGCTCGCTTGTTTGAGGCTTTCTACCGCGCCTCCTTCAACGGCCGCCGCCTGGCCTGGCTGCACCACCTCTGCACCGGCGACCTGAGGACACGCTACACCCCCCGGCTGTACCACATCAGTGCCACCACGCCACAGGTAACTTGTAGCTACCGCGCCTCCTTCAACGGCCGCCGCCTGGCCTGGCTGCACCACCTCTGCACCGGCGACCTGAGGACACGCTACACCCCCCGGCTGTACCACATCAGTGCCACCACGCCACAGGTAACTTGTAGCTACCGCGCCTCCTTCAACGGCCGCCGCCTGGCCTGGCTGCACCACCTCTGCACCGGCGACCTGAGGACACGCTACACCCCCCGGCTGTACCACATCAGTGCCACCACGCCACAGGTAACTTGTAGCTACCGCGCCTCCTTCAACGGCCGCCGCCTGGCCTGGCTGCACCACCTCTGCACCGGCGACCTGAGGACACGCTACACCCCCCGGCTGTACCACATCAGTGCCACCACGCCACAGGTAACTTGTAGCTACCGCGCCTCCTTCAACGGCCGCCGCCTGGCCTGGCTGCACCACCTCTGCACCGGCGACCTGAGGACACGCTACACCCCCCGGCTGTACCACATCAGTGCCACCACGCCACAGGTAACTTGTAGCTACCGCGCCTCCTTCAACGGCCGCCGCCTGGCCTGGCTGCACCACCTCTGCACCGGCGACCTGAGGACACGCTACACCCCCCGGCTGTACCACATCAGTGCCACCACGCCACAGGTAACTTGTAGCTACCGCGCCTCCTTCAACGGCCGCCGCCTGGCCTGGCTGCACCACCTCTGCACCGGCGACCTGAGGACACGCTACACCCCCCGGCTGTACCACATCAGTGCCACCACGCCACAGGTAACTTGTAGCTACCGCGCCTCCTTCAACGGCCGCCGCCTGGCCTGGCTGCACCACCTCTGCACCGGCGACCTGAGGACACGCTACACCCCCCGGCTGTACCACATCAGTGCCACCACGCCACAGGTAACTTGTAGCTACCGCGCCTCCTTCAACGGCCGCCGCCTGGCCTGGCTGCACCACCTCTGCACCGGCGACCTGAGGACACGCTACACCCCCCGGCTGTACCACATCAGTGCCACCACGCCACAGGTAACTTGTAGCTACCGCGCCTCCTTCAACGGCCGCCGCCTGGCCTGGCTGCACCACCTCTGCACCGGCGACCTGAGGACACGCTACACCCCCCGGCTGTACCACATCAGTGCCACCACGCCACAGGTAACTTGTAGCTACCGCGCCTCCTTCAACGGCCGCCGCCTGGCCTGGCTGCACCACCTCTGCACCGGCGACCTGAGGACACGCTACACCCCCCGGCTGTACCACATCAGTGCCACCACGCCACAGGTAACTTGTAGCTACCGCGCCTCCTTCAACGGCCGCCGCCTGGCCTGGCTGCACCACCTCTGCACCGGCGACCTGAGGACACGCTACACCCCCCGGCTGTACCACATCAGTGCCACCACGCCACAGGTAACTTGTAGCTACCGCGCCTCCTTCAACGGCCGCCGCCTGGCCTGGCTGCACCACCTCTGCACCGGCGACCTGAGGACACGCTACACCCCCCGGCTGTACCACATCAGTGCCACCACGCCACAGGTAACTTGTAGCTACCGCGCCTCCTTCAACGGCCGCCGCCTGGCCTGGCTGCACCACCTCTGCACCGGCGACCTGAGGACACGCTACACCCCCCGGCTGTACCACATCAGTGCCACCACGCCACAGGTAACTTGTAGCTACCGCGCCTCCTTCAACGGCCGCCGCCTGGCCTGGCTGCACCACCTCTGCACCGGCGACCTGAGGACACGCTACACCCCCCGGCTGTACCACATCAGTGCCACCACGCCACAGGTAACTTGTAGCTACCGCGCCTCCTTCAACGGCCGCCGCCTGGCCTGGCTGCACCACCTCTGCACCGGCGACCTGAGGACACGCTACACCCCCCGGCTGTACCACATCAGTGCCACCACGCCACAGGTAACTTGTAGCTACCGCGCCTCCTTCAACGGCCGCCGCCTGGCCTGGCTGCACCACCTCTGCACCGGCGACCTGAGGACACGCTACACCCCCCGGCTGTACCACATCAGTGCCACCACGCCACAGGTAACTTGTAGCTACCGCGCCTCCTTCAACGGCCGCCGCCTGGCCTGGCTGCACCACCTCTGCACCGGCGACCTGAGGACACGCTACACCCCCCGGCTGTACCACATCAGTGCCACCACGCCACAGGTAACTTGTAGCTACCGCGCCTCCTTCAACGGCCGCCGCCTGGCCTGGCTGCACCACCTCTGCACCGGCGACCTGAGGACACGCTACACCCCCCGGCTGTACCACATCAGTGCCACCACGCCACAGGTAACTTGTAGCTACCGCGCCTCCTTCAACGGCCGCCGCCTGGCCTGGCTGCACCACCTCTGCACCGGCGACCTGAGGACACGTCTCAGATTCAAAAATTACGACTCAAAATACGTCTCACATTAAGGGGGGAGGGGTTCGACGAAGTGTGACAAGGGGTGAGACGGGTCCACGGGAATCTTGAACTATTAACGAAAAACTTAAAACTATTTTGAACTCTAAATGTCTGAACATAAGCCTTAAGTTTTTTGTTTTGTTCACTTTTTAAATGTATGATTTGATGTTGATTTTATTCAAAATAAACTAGCTGTGCCCGCGCCTTCGTCCACGTGGAAAAGTGTCTTTGGGTAGCATTTTTAATTAATGTAACATCAAAATAGCACTTATATTTTGTCTCTTGTCGCAAACTTATGAAACATACACATAAACCTTACATATTTTCATACAAACTACGCATACCTTACGCATACCCTATTCCCTATTGTTATTTTACACTCTTGAGGATAAAACTTTTACAAACTTTGAATGTCATATTTATTTATATGGAATCAACAGTCCAAAAAATAAGTTTCAAGCTTTTAACTCCAAAAATGACGATACTTCAATACAACTTTTCACCCCCCCCCCCTTTCACTTCTTTCAACCCCTTACAACATGTTTTTCGAATTAAAAAGTAGCCTATGTCCTTTTTTAGGCTCTAGACTATCTGTGTATCAAATTTCATTTAAATCGGATCAGTAGTTTTGGCGTGAATGCGTGACAGTTACTTTGGCATTTATAATATTAATAATGATTGAAATAAAAATAATTTGGGAAGTGCTGTTTTAATTTAATAATTTCTAAATGTAAATTTGCAAAATATGTGACGTGGGGAGTCTCATAAATGTGACCAGCTGTGACAAGGACGGGAGGGGGTTGTAAATAAAGTTCGTGTGATGTAATTTATGGATGGATATTTATGGATAACCACGCACACTTGAAAAATTCACCAATTGACATCCATGACCTAGTGGTCTGGGAGACAGAACGGTTATGCATGAACAGTTTCATTTTAATTAACTTCGTCATCAGTGCGCCCTCCTGCTAAGTTTCGAGACAGTGGACGTGTGGAACGCGCGCGAGCTGCGCGACTCGCTGCAGCTGGCGGGCGACGCCTGGCACCGACACCTGCGGCCGCTGGTAGACGCTGGTACGTTACATTACATGTACAGGCTGGGACAGATTCAACGCTAAACCTGAAAACCTCTTTTAAGCTTTTGTTTTCATTGTATCAGACTATAGTAGGCGCCAGATAATCGTGGAATAACGGTCATTGACCCACCTACAATTATTGACATTTTTAATTTGAAAAACGGAATTAATGACACAAAGCTGTCCCGAATCATCATCTCTCGTGATCCTTAACATTGTCTAATAATGAAAAACGATTCATATTTAATTGTTCAGGTACCTATGAACAGTTATTAGGGAAAGGTCAATGTACACATTTATCTGGCGCCTACTATATCAGTCTAAATTCTGGATGCCCTGTTGATAAACTCGCTGTATTACGGGTACTACTAGATATGAGGGTGAAATAAATATCTACAAAGTCGATGTCTCAGATTTTTGAAGTGATAACTTGTTATGGGAGGGTAAACCGCTTCGTAACGTAACGCGTTACGGCGCCAGTCTGTTTTGCTTCGCTTTCTCTCACGCATACGGCATCGGTAGGCAGGCTCTTCCTCTCTCAGTCTAATCCACAGCGCTAGTAGTATTTCGGACAGACGCTTCTCATATTAAATAGTTCAACTTAGATTAGTTTAAGTTATCACTTCTGTCGGGCGTCCCGATTAGCACACTTTTTTTTTAATATTTAATCTTATGACCATGTAAAACCCGTGTTAGATCATAGAGTATTCGTCTAAGGGTTAAATACTTTTTTTTATGTAAAATAATGGATGTTTCCAGGCCTCCTGATAGCGACGGGTGACGTAGGCTCGGAGACAGAAGACGACACGTCAGCAGATGCGACCATCGCGCTCAACCTCGCGTTCAGCTGCAAGCGCACCAAAGTGCGTCTCACTTGTGCCAACGCGCCCAACCACCCAGGTAACACACACACACACACACACACACACAGAAGGCACACTCGGACACCATCTGATGAATATAAATTATCGTTCTTTTATTTATCAATCGTTTGAAGGTGATAAGAGACAGAACCTGTTTTGCAGAAGTTGAATGTTCTCCAAATGTGGGAATTATAATTTTGTTATGTTTCGTAACGGCCGACAACACGTTGGTAAAGCTTCAAGATGGGCATCTTGAAGCTTTACCAACGAATTCTCGGCCATTTGGATCTTTCATCATCACAACTTAGCTATATTCTTCAACCCCCTTGCCTCGATGAGCACGTTAAGCTATTGTTCCCGCGCCTGATCTCTCTCCGGTCGTGTCGAATTGTTGTCCCGATTTTATGAGAATAAGGAAGCATAGAGTTGTGTTTGCGCCCACATGTGTGCTCTATAATATCTGCCACGCTTGGCCACCGTGGCCGAATTTACACTCTAAATCATCTGCCTTGCCCTTTCCCAACTATATTGGGGTCGGCTTCCAGCTAAACCGGATTCAACTGAATACCAGCGCACCAAAGAGTGGAGCGGCTGCCTCTCTGACTCCCACAGCCCAATAACTGTGTAACATGGTCCTTCTTGACAATACTGGTGTCAGATTTACTGGCTTCTGACAATCCGTAACGACTGTGAAAGATCTACAAATGACAGCCGGGACCAACGGCTTAACATGCTTTTCGAGGCGCTCGAAGTTCGAGCCGTGCTGTTATTATTTAGCCACGAGCTCCTCTTTTCGTTTTTGACATCAAGGTCGAAATTCGTTTAACGAGAAACGAACATTTTGACTGACTAAACCATACATTACAGGTGGTACCAGCTCAAGCAATAGCGGCAGTGTGGCGGACACGGGCGAGACGGCCACGCACTGCGACGACGACCGCAAGATGTATCTACAGGCCGCCATCGTACGCATCATGAAACAGAGGAAGGTAAGAACAGATCAGCTTTAAATGGTACCGAACTAAGTCCGTCCCTAGCTGTGCTCACCCAGACGACGCTATGAGCCGAAGTCCGAACCCAAGGGGACTGCCCAGACGTTTGTAGCCCTGGCTGAAGACTTTAATTTTAATTATCGCCTCCACAGGTAAGTCCGATTGAGCAGACCACAACCAGGTTGAGGGGTCACACACAGAAAATAAAGCTCTGTTTTTCCGTTTACTTCCACTCAACCCCGCAACGGATTTCGATGAGGCTGAAACTGGCAGCCAAATTGTATCAGCCAAATACATATTCGCAGGAACGAGAAATATCATAGTTGTATCTTATGCTCCCTACTAAATCATGCTCAGTTCTTTACTAGGCATGTAAGAAATTTTCTATCGATGCACATCGATGGAAACCTCTGTAAATTGTCTGAGACCTTCTTTTAGATGCCTACTATACATGTAGTCATGATTAGTGCGGAGCACAAAATTCAACTATGATTTTTTTGAAAAAAAGAAGAAATTCAAGAAATTCGACGATTTCCCTATTTTCTAACATCGCGCATCGATTAAAAATTCTGTAAATTGTCTGTGACCTTCTAGTAGATGTCTAGTAAGAAACTGAGCATGATTTAGTAGGGAGCATAAGAAACAACTACTTATGATATTTCTCGTCCCTGCTGCTGTGTGTTTGGCTGCCAGTTTCATCCTCATCAGATTTCGATAAGGTTTCCACTAAAAGAAAGAGCGATAAAGGTTTTTGTGTATAATTGGCGACCGTGTGCAACGGGAGCAGGTCCACCATACATGAGCGTGGGGTCCAGTTCGGTTGCCAGGTCGGGCCAAAAGTGTTATTGGGTTTTTTCCATTCGACATTTGCCTGTGACAGCCCAAAGTTTGGAAGTTGTGCGTGCCTCGGTGCGCTCGTCAAACTGTTGGTCCCGCGCCTGATCTCTCTCAGGTCGTGTCGGGACGCCGTCCCTGAGGACTATGACAGTCATGGAAGAGAATCTGTCACACACACCACCATTGAAATTGGTCGTCAAGGCCGAAATCGGACAGGAGGACTATTATTTAATATTACTTCATGTATTTTTTATTTGTGCCTTGTTATTGAACCAAAACATTGCGTTGTGTGCCAGGTACTCCGCCACACAGAACTAATACAAGAGGTGGTGTCGCAAGCGCGCGGCTCGTTCGCTCCGTCCGTCGCCATGATCAAGAAGTGCATAGAGGCGCTCATAGACAAGCAGTACCTCGAGCGAGCACCCGCCGCGCTCGACACCTACTCCTATCTCGCGTAGGCGTGCAGGTCAGTGAGGCGCAACTGTTGTGCCACTGTGGCGCGACTGTGGGCCAACTGCGGCGCTACTCTCGTGCGTTTTTATATGAGACAATTGTAGGCTGTAAGTCTCCTATCAAACGTTAACAAAAAGTCGGTTTTTCTCGTAGATAGAGTATTGTATAGATTGGCTATCAGCGTATGAGATAGTGGAGTATTTGGTATTTACTTGTAAATTTGTACTATGTACTGTAGTAGGAACCAAAATAAACGCACAGTAGTATAATTATTAATTTAATTTGTTAAAAAGTTACACACTTTGTTAGTAACTAAATTAGGTAGGTACAAATACACAGCATAAAAAGGAATACAATTAATCAATAATTTAAACCCTCTCTTGACACAATGTCACAGTATTGGGCAGTCAGTTCGGGCAGCCACAACGCTCAGAATGCCGTTGTCACTGCCGCTGAAAATAAAAGTTAAAAAAAAGATGATACTATGTCTGGGACAGACATTATAAATTAATGGTCACGCCTTAGATAACACCTAAAAGAGCAAAATCAACACCTAGGGCCAGATAAAAAGTTTGCTTACGCGAAAGAAACAGATAATTAGTATATTTCGGTCTCATTTACTCTCACTGCTCTAATAAAAAAGTATCTAATTTTGGTATTATTTAGTGACTTGCCTATTGTTCATACTCTATCTACAGTATTTCCTAAACTGCAGTGCAGACAAAGAAAACATTATATCAGTTTGTATTTGAATACAGAATCTAAGAGACTTGTGAAGTTTTAAAAACAAACTCATTGTTGTACGAGACAAATTGCATTCTAAATAAATTAATAAAATTTAAAAAAAAATGGTCTCTCAAAAATGAGTTTAGAATACATGATGTTAAAGTAGATAATAGAGTTAATGAGATAATGAATTCAAGCATAAACCCTGAATATTTGATGACGCTGATAGGAGACTTCATCCAAACTAGGTTTTTTGTAGAATACTTATTTATGTGTCGAAGTACGACACGATGTAGTGCAGTGTTGCTCAGTGTGGCGCAACGTTGCCGGCAACTTGTTGTATATACAGAAGGTTTTTGCGTGATATTTACTTGTGGCGCTATTTTAAAAACTTCGTTAGATTTGACATACTATCTCATATCATTTCGCTCTCTTTTTAACGCTTTTATGGCATAGCACTATCTCACTCTAGCATCGTAAACTTTAGCGTAGCGAAGCGACCTGCTTATTGCACGCTTTGACTAACAAACACTTGATAGAAATGTGTGCATTATGTTGTGGAGAAAATCATTTGGGTTTGTTTCATCGTGTTTGATTATCGTTATCTTTCACATACGACGTGTAACAGAATAAACGCAAAATTTGAAAAGTGGTCACTGTGATCATCATTAGGGCCTTATCACACTGGCGATTTGCAAACCGAGGCGAGTGCGCAGCGGCCACACCACGAAGACGCCGCGGGCGCGCAGCGAGCTCGCCGCGTATAGCGCCGTCGACGCCATTTTGAACACTGACGTTCTACACCGTCAGCACGCCGCGAACTCGCTGCGCTCCTGCCGCGTCTTCGTAGCGTGTTCGCTGCGAGCTCGTTGCGCACTCGCCTTGCTTTGAACTCGCTCGCAAATCGCCAGTGTGATATCAGCCTTGTAAACATTTTTACTGAATCCGTGAAAAATATAAAATCAGAACATTTTGTCGAGTGGCAGTTTTTTTTATCGGTGCATAATAAAAGTTGTTAATGAGTAAATTAACTACTTTTAAAGTTTTCGTTATTTCTGTAACACCTTGTATGTGAAGTTTCTAGTTTATTTTTGACCATACGGTACAAGTAAATATTGCGCTAATATCATTTTGCAATATGGTAGATCTTACAGATGGTAACAAATATTGTAATCGTTTGTAAAATCTGCCGAATTTTATAAACTCATTAGGATTTAATGAACTTAAGTTCGTCTGTCAGCCATTTTGTAAAATAATATTTTAGTTCCATTAATGTTTCTGTTTTTTTTATGAATATGTGTTTCTATCTATGATGAATGATATTAATTGTGAATTGAATAAAAATAACACTTTCACACGTCGTATCTTTTTTGTCGTTAGTACTTAACCTTTAGTTAAATAATTAATGTGTGATATTTAAGAATTCACTCTATGAAACACAATGACTTGTAGCTTTCCCGATGGAAAAAATATCCAAAGTTATCTCTATTAAACAAAATAAACCCTTAGTACGGCGTAAATACTTCACGGAAGGTAAACAGTTTTTTAATAAAAACAAAACTACATGTTTTATATAACGTACACATTTTCAAAATGGGTATTTGTTTTAATAATACGAACGAAATAGCTTAATTTCCGTCCATTCTAGCTAGAATCGCTTCACTTCCCCCCTATCTGCTTGAGTCTTGCTTCGGCCGTCGGACTCCCAACTCTGTGTCGCTTGGCTTACAAACGGTTTTCGCTTGTGCTTACACAGACACGGACCACATAGAATACTTAAAGAAGCATTGTTTTGTGTTTGGGTGATGGCAAAATAGGATTGCCACCAATTATATGGTTCTGAGCCATAACGGGTGATTATCGATGTACTTGAGGTACAACTATGCATAACTCTTCAAGGAGTACAGGTGTGAGATTGCTCCTGACTTGTCCTTGTACGAAAGGTATCATTTTTGCCAATAGGCACGCAATACTTGTGCAATATTCAGTCTTGTACTGATTGGAGGAAAGTTGATTTTTCTTTGTTACTATTTCACTAAGCCTCTTCAGAAAAGGCATGAGCATTGATTACCCATAGAGTACACCAGAGCTCATACAGTTACACTAAGCTCTGTACTGCATGGGGTACATGGGCTCGGTAGGACTCTGCCACGTGTACCATATAGGTATAGGTACACTGGACTGTTAACGTGTTTATATGGTTTGACAATATGTATTTATTTTTATAATTTCCTCCCGAGGTTTATCAAGATAAACTTTGATAGTAACTACAGTTATTTTTACTTTTAATTACTTTATTAATATTTGTTATTTAATGATTTTATGAAATTGTCAATTGATGTGTTTATTTTTCTAAAATGGCTGACAACAACTGCAGACAACGTGCAACTATTATTATTACTATAATAATTACAATATGTATTTGCATTTTAGTACAGTTTTGTAGTTAATTAAATAATTAAAATTGTAAACTAAAGTGCAAAGCTGAATAAACTATAGCCTCTCTTGTCTTAGAATAACCATGCTTCCAAATTTTGAACCCTAAAACCTTTACTATAAGGTTAATATAAAATTGTAGTTTTGTCATACAAATTTGAACCTTATCGCAATGAAATTAAAGTTGACATTGTCTCGCAATTTGTTTTGTTTTCTATGTTTGTATGGGCATACTTGCAAAAGACATAAGGTCGGTAAGTATTGCGTCTGTAATAGTGGGTCCACATGATGCAGATTAAACACTGAATTTTTGAAAATTTCTTGCGCAGATTACAGATTTATGGAAGTCTGTATCGTGTGGACCCACCATAAGGGTGTTGCTAGGCGATGGATCGACGACAAATAGATCAGAATCGAACAGTGATCGTGATTCGTTAAGCATATCGATACAACATTTTTCATACGCAAAACATGACTGGTTTCCATCCATTTACAGATTAATTTGACGTCCAGAAGAACCTTTTCGATTAATTATAGAGATCGATAGATGCATGCTCAATGGAATCTCGTCGATCGCAAGTCTGGCAACACTCAGTTTTATATGGTAACCGTTTCGATCGAATTCCTGTATAATGTCTTAACCTATTAATTCTCAATAGATACTAAACTTCGGGCTGGGCTCGGTACTAAATGTTTTTAGTTTGTTTGTCCCAAATTTAACGTGAGTAAACGTGTGGGTACTTTCCTGAAAAATCTATTACCCCTGGTTTCTGGAAAAAATGCGATTGGCTATTGAATACTCATTCAACCAATAAGGGCTAGATAACGCCTTTTTGACAATTTGTTACGAATTCATTTCGTGCAAGAAACTGGGCCTAAGTCCGTCAGTTAGCTAACCAATGAATATTGGACATGTTTTTTTTCTTTTGTCTTGCATATGTCGCAGCCAAATGGCTTAGTTGAGAGTGAGAGAATATATGAAATATTTAATTATACCCATGGGCGTGCAGTAGGCTACAGTAAGGGTAGACCAGCCCATACATAATGCCCAAAAAAAACTCACCACATTATTCAGGGTTGAAATCAAGATACTGACGATGTGAATTTTCGTCCATTTTGAAAGTGGACGTAATTTTTATTTTGGGCATTATGTATGGGCATGAATTACGGGATTTCAAACAACAATCAATTTCATCAACATTCTAACCTCGACGACATGAGCATCAGTATGGAGGGTATAAAAGAACCTAACATGAATGTCATACCATTCGAACTTATCCGTGTCGGGGTGCCGTAAGCTCCCTGTGCCCTGCATTCCGCTACTTGGCTAGGCAAGTCATTAAACGATATTGAGCCAATTGATTTGCCTAGCCGTTGAACCAAGTCCCTTGTTGGCAGCGACATATTATTAAACGTGTACAAAAACTGAAGACAATATGGTGCGTTAAAGTTTTGCGTGACGTCACGCCTTCCTACACGTTTCCCCAACAAGTGACGTCATCAATTTTTATTGATTTTAAATGCCAAAAACGTGTCCAATATTTTTTGAAAATGTAACTGACGGACTGTTTTTAATTATTATTAATCTATCCAGGAAAATACCCTTTACAAGTGCACTATACCTAGTTAGAATTTCATGAAATTTTAGCTTCCTATCAAATATAACTGACAGATGGTGGTGTTGATAATTATATAATTTACTTAACATAAATTGTCTCGAATAACATTTTGATCAATACAAAGCTGGAATTTTTAGAAACGCATACACCAAAAGGCTTTCACTGGTATAAAAAGCAATTTGGAACCACATTTTGGGCTACTCTCTAAACCCGAAGTCCGTAGTTTCGGGCTTAGTTGCGGGCGTATTCTACTCCGTATCACCTAAGGACTTACGATTAGTTCCGAACCCGAACTGAGCTCCTTAATGTTTTTAAGTTGAGCTACTCGACTACTGACAAAGTCGAGTAGGTTAACTTCTTCGGGCTCAGAGAGTAGCTCCTCTGGCATAAACTAACCAATTTCTTTTCTAGAGCTTACTTTTAATTTCACCATCTAATTGGCTTGTGCATATCACCGGATCATTGCAAACACCGTAAGATTGTAATAAATCTTTATCTTATTTTAAAATCTCGATAAACTGTGAACCGATTGTTTTAAATACAATAAGTCCCATCCAAATTCAATCGTTAACAATATATCCGTTTATTATAAACTTACGGCGTTTGCAATATACCCCTGACATGTATAATGTATATTCGTGTGTCCTAACTGTAACATTAATAGTGCCTAACTCGTTGAGATAACGTTTTACTCATATAACTTACGATTGATTCTAATCCTATTAATATTAGATAGTAATTCTGTCTCTGATAGCTAAACTACTGCACATATTTTGATGAAAATTTTGAAGATAAGTGGTAACTCTTGAAACGGCTCCTTACTTTCTGTGTGTCTTACTTAATGCCTGAGATGATAATAATAAAATGTTCACGCGTCACTAACTTAATTATCATCAAATATAGTTTGAATGATTATATATATTATGCCTTGCCTTTAAGATCTGCTTATTTGAAATCAATGCTTATTTTAAAACATGTTATTTTTTTACAATAGCGGTTATTTGAAGTCAAGAGCACACACTTGATTTTGCAGGGGCTTGGGAAATTATCGCACGGGAATGTGGATAAAACATGATTATTACGTATGTTCTAATCCAGGCGGTGAATGGTCTACCCGTGTCAAGTTCAATCCAAAACCGTTGCGGCGTGATCGATACATAAATGCCAAACTTGAATTTCATCCATACTAATATTATTTACTTGTGTCCACACTGTCCACACACGGTTAGATCATGTCGTGGAATACGAGGATACCTTTTCATTTAGTAACTTACCTACTCTTATATTTTGTGATGTGTGTTCAAAATATTGTTTAACTAATTTTGGGATTCATTTGATTATATTGTTATTTTATTAGTAGTACCTGGATGGAGGATTTTTTGTTTTGGTTAAAGTTTTCTAAAAATGAAACCTAGCTAGATCGATTTATCGCCCCTGAAAGCCCCTGCATACTAAATTCAAATCGTTGGAGCCGTTTCCGAGATTCAGATCATATAAATACATATATATGTACAAGAATTGCTCATATAAAGGTATTAGATAGATATAAAACTCTATACCTACTATAATTTTATTGTATGAACTATTTTTTAATGTTACCAAAACACTTTTACCGACTAAATATTAGCATGTCAACACTAAATAGCGGAATGGGTCTATACACTAAATTTATTAAATTTTTGAACGCCATTGTCACGTATACATGACAAGCAAGCGCGTGCCCTGTACGCCAAATGTCACAAATATGTGACAAAAAGTACGGCGAATTTGTGGCTTGGCGTGTCGGGGGCACGCCGATGCGTTTATTCTCTGGCGTACAAAAGGTTAAGTAACACCTGTACCCATCACATTTTATACAAATAAATAATTATGATTTTATCCCGAGGTATGTTCCCTTGGGACAATATCCAACTATCACGCGAACGAAACCTCTGCCAGAACATAATTAATGATGTATTAGTAATTATGTGAGTAAAATCGTTAACAGTGTGGTATTATTGTTGAAGGTACCGCGTTCGAGCCCAGCCGTGTACCGTGTAACCACATATGACCGTATGATAGAAGTAGCGCCCACATCTGTTGTATATTTAAATGTACAATAATATATATATATCATTATTTTATTATTTAACTGTAGTAGAGGGCGCTGGCTGCGCTGATTATAAATAATTAATAATAATTATTATTAATAAACTTGTACGAACATCGTTTATTATTGTTTTATTTTAATAATCCCTTATGTAACCCCCTACCAAAAAAAGGGTAATATAAGTTTGACGTGTGTATCTGTTTGTCTGTCTCTGGCATCGTAGCTCCTAAACGGCTGAACCGATTTTGATTGTTTTTTTTTTAATCGAGAGATCATTATTTTTGTAACGAAATTGTGAACAGGAAAAAACAAAGAAAGTAAAAGAATTTATTTGCACTAAGCAAATACCCAGCGGCGGCCTTTACCGTTGCGAGGCCCCGGGCACCAGATCTTTGCGAGGCCCCAGGCGGCAGATCTTTGCGAGGCCCTTGTTCTTTTTGAAATGTATATGAATAAAAATCAGTTATTACTGATTAGGTATGTTTCCGGATTTTCCTAATACTACAATTTTAAATAAAATAACAATGATCTACGTTTTCAATTGAAAAAATTACAAATCTGAAAACCGATCCTGTGTCATCTAACTCTTTAAATGATGACACTTAGTACTTTTGCATAATTTACTATGAAATAACTTTCTTTTATTGCTAAAAATATAAGCCGTTTCAAATATAAAGTTTTGCACTCGGATTGCGCGAGGCCCCTACAAGAGCGAGGCCCCGTGCAGATGCCCCCTTCGCCACTTCCTAAGGCCGCCGCTGCAAATACCATACCTTAAAATAAAAACGGAATGAGTAGGTAACCATTTACATGCTGGGATGTGGTCACACGGCTTGCTAGCTGGCGGTGTGGCCTGCGCTTTATGTTGAGCGATGATCGTTTGCGCGGATGTCACGTACATACATATATCTTCCCAACATGTATATGGTTACTCATTCTAAAATAAAAAATCCATACTGGGCGCCTGTCCCTTTTGAATAGCAAACGCAACACAACACGTAAACTGAACGTTTTCACAGGCATAAACATTTTCCCGTTGAAACTGACGAGGTTCAACCCTTCAGGAGCTCCTCTTCGGTCGGTAAGGGGCAGATGCGTACCAGAGGGCGGCGTATAGTTCCTCGCTTTGTGTATGGGCTACTCGTGAAATCCCATCTTTTCCTGAGAAGAGCCGTACAATGCGTCCAAGCCTCAAACATTAGGTGGGACGCCATCTTCTTGCAGCAGGACTATGTCTCCAATTTTGACTGCATCAGTGTTGGTCTCCCATTTACGGCGAAGCTGCAACTCGGCTATGTACTCGCCTTGCCAGCGCCGCCAAAAATGCTGGCATATTTGCTGTAGCCTGGCTGAGTGGCAGTCTTCCAAAGCTGGTTCAGGCAGTGCGGTAAGGGCTCGACCAATGAGAAAATACCCAGGAGTATAAAAGCAATGGAAATCGTCAGGAGAGGCGGATAAGGGACAGAGAGGTCTACTATTTAAAACAGCTTCTACCTGAGCGAAAAGAGCTTGAAGTTCTTCAAAACTTAAATGAGAATTACCCATTACTCGCCAAACATGAAATGTTGCTGAACTGATACCGGCCTCAAAAATACCGCCAAAATGAGGAGCATCAGCTGGTGAAAAGTTAAACTGAATGCCTTCCGAACATGCAAAATCAGATAGCTCGTGTTGGTAAATCTAAAAAAATACATTAATTTCTATCAAAGTTGCGTCCATTGCCGCAGAATACTTCCGCTGGCCTGCCTCTTCGTGACACAAACCTTCGGAATGTCATGACGAAAGCGTCCTTAGATAAATCGCTTACGGCTCCGAGGTGAGAAATTTTATATCGAAGGCATATGAAGAAACAAAGATAGCACTTGACTATTAACGAAGCACCGCGTTCCTTTCTTGTCACTATATGGAATGGGCCAGCGAAATCAATTTCCACTGTGCGAAACGATAATTTTGGTGTGACACGTTGTGAGGGCAAATATCCCATTATTGGAGCAATAGTCCTGCCCCGCAAGCGTCTGCACCTGGGGCAGGTATGAAAAATGCGTCTAGCTAAATTTCTGCCGTATTCCCTAACAACGGCCAACAATAATTGTTGCCCAGCATGTAATCCGCGTTTATGTTCGTACTCGAAAATCAATTTGGTAAAATGATGCGAAGCATGTAGGAGAACAGGGTTTCTTTTATTATAGTTATAATCAGATGAGCCTATAGTCGGCCACCAACTCGGATGACCTGACCTTGTCGTCACTTAAAAATGGAGTCAATGATAAAATATTTGATTTAGAACTTAAAGCCTTATTGTTGATTAGTAAATTATATTCACAGAAGAATGATTCTTGCTGTGCGAGACGACAAAAATAATGAAAAGAATTAATTAATTCATCAACTGTCAGATTGCCGAGAAGTTTATCTTTTTCAGTTTTTAGATTATTAATAAATCTTAGCACGTAGGTAAGCGAAAGATCGTTTTATTTTAGTTAAGCTAGAAAAGTTTTTAAAATTAATTAGGTATAGGTTACCTACACTTTGAGTAACAACATGAGTGGAAGTACAATTAGGTTTAGTTTCCGGTAAGTCATTAGTATTCATTTTATTAGGATTTAAGATAGGCCTATTACTTTCAGGCTCCGTGAGGCATGAAGGGTCTGACCACCATGGCTTGGTACTTCCGAGCTTATCTGGACCAGCTCCTCCTAGTGAGCCTAGTCAATAAAGCCGAAAACATTGGGCTCTCACTTCAGACGTTTTAGTCAAATATTCGACTTTCATTTACTTCTACAATTAACTTTTGTGTCATTATTTCTTTTTAACTAATTCACATAGGGATCTAAGTAAAACATGTTAAAGTCGTATTTATGTATTTTTTCAGATAAATACATGTTTTAGAAGTGAGGGACTATTTTTAACTAATTTCCCTATAAGTTTTATTTCGTTTCGTAACTGGGCTCTCAATCCAAATGCACATCATGTGGTGTATTGATGTAATTATTTTTAAACACTATAATGATTACAAAGAAACTATTTTTTAGTATATTTATTGTATTAGTCAAAGAAGCTATTTTAAAGAGGTATTGGAAAGATGTATTAAGGGTAAGAGTATAAAAAGTAAGTAGATAACAGGGAATTCACAAGGAAAGGAAGGAATGGGCACTTAGCTGCATTGATCGCAGCTGCAGTTCGATGCTGAATGCTGATCGCTAACCGGTGGTGGCTGCAATGGCTGGTACACCTCCAGGGAATCCAGTTATGATGAAAGGTAGCTGCGGCGCTTTGGCTACACCGGCAGCGCGTGGTCGTAATGATCGAACTAGTCTTCGCAAAAATTGTAGGTCCTGTCACGGTCGCTAGATGTTGGGGCTTCAGTGACTTTGAATGAAACTCCCGTATCAAGGTATGGTTGGATAATTTTGGTATAAACTGGATTTACAATAAAAATATGTGGAGCGCACAAGTTCGAGACAACGGTGCAATTTTTTACTTAAATTGGATAGTGAAGGTATCTCTAAAATAAAAAAAAATCCATACTGGGCGCCTGTCTCTTTTGAATAGCAAACGCGACATAACACACAAACTCAACATCTTCACAGGCGTAAACACAAAATACTGTTAAATAAGTATTTGAGATACCAAAACAAATACAAGATACTTTTGGAAATGGTATCTTTTAAATACTGGATACAAAATACGTATCTTCTAAATACTTTTAAAGATACAAATACTTAAAAAAATCTTTTTTTTTTCAGATGAAGTTTAATCATTGCAAATGTTAGAAAATATTGAACATTTCAATGTTTCAAGGTTTAATTGAGTTTTAAGTTACATCAGTTCTTTAAACATTTTGTCGTTCATTTTTCTTCGGTGAGATTTCATTATCATACCTTCAAACAAAAAGACTTGTGTGGCTAGCTGCCCAGTTAGAACCAGGGGGCTACGCTCTAAACCCGAAGTCCGTAGTTGCGGGCGTATTCTACTCCGTATCACCTACGAACTTACGATTAGTTCCGAACCCGAGCCAAGAACGAATGACAACACGATTTGACAGTAATTCTTAGTGATTAGGTGAAATCGGAAAAAGCGGAATTTGTTCGAAAGAATCACCACGATCCTGGAACGCAAAGGGCATTAGGAGGAACACGAATGGGTTCTAGTCAGTGTGAGTCTGACACTCCCTTTCGCTCCGCCCGGAGCGAAGACTCCTTGTCTTTGATGATTTATTATTCATAAAAAAGGGCAAGTGTTCGAGGGTCTGAAGCCTTTTGACAGCTGTTTTTTTTAAGGATGTATTCAGTTTTATCTACAAGGTGGCATAGATAGTAATGTAAAAAATGCACTAAAAGTATCTTAACCAAAAAAGTATTTACCAAATACAAATGAATGTTTTTAAATTTAAGATACAAAATGATTTTTTATAAAAAGTATTTCAGATTTAAGATGTAAATAGGTATCTTGTATCTTCTGTATTTCAGATACTTGTATCTTAGATAAGTCACATCTCTGATTATACCAATGCTTACGTAAGCATAGGAGGGAGGGGTACAAATTGACCAAAATTCTGCTTACGTAATACTTGAATGGTCCTTTATCTTTTATCATAATAATGCAATTTCTCAGCACATCGAATTTCGATTTTTTTGTGTAGATGCTAATGCATCACTAGTAGTCCGGTCCAGACAACTGTCTTAGGCCCGATTTCTGAAGTTTCTAGTTGAACTCTGACTATGGTAGGCGCCAAATAAACTTGCAATAAAGTACATTGACCTTTCCCTAATATCCCTTCGTAGATACCCGAACAATAAATAATGAACCGTTTTTCATTTCTAGAGAACGTAAAGGATCACGATAGAAGTCGACTCAGGACAGCTTTGTCATTATTTGTTTTTGATATTAATAAAGTCAATGATTGTATGTGGGTCATTGACCATTATTGCACATTTATCTGGTGTCTACCATAGCTAATGATTGGATTTACTTCAGCTAACTGTTACTGCGTTTCGGAATTTATAAGTATAACGAACTGTTCCGAATATGTCCACCACCAGCCAGTCCCTTATTCTTCTAAAACTTTAATTTATAATCGATTTCACTAGGTATTTCATTTCTTAATGAGTTTGATTTAATCTGATTTATTTTTAAGGTGAATAATGATCCAAAACACGTTTCACGTTCAACGTTTAAAATTAAAAATATTATAATTTAATAGGACTTCTTGCCAGTATGTGAATATCGTTAACTAGTGCTATAGATACGCGACAGTGTAAGGTCGTGAACCCGCGGCCTCATGCGTACAATGAAAGAGTAGCCACATGCTTTTAGGTTCCAAATAGTTGGTTTAGAAGTATTCTCTCGTGATACAGAAATATTTTTTTTAATATATATATTTTTTTTAATTTTTTTGAAGAAATTTGACGACAAATCGATATCAGATGTTAAGTGTAATTAGAAATAACCGATTTGTGTATCTACCAAAATAGTTTTATAAGAGTAAATTCTACCGGAGGTTGGAATTACCTGGTAACATCTCCAAGGGTATAAGAAGAAATGAAACAACAAAGAACTGTATATATGAATTCTCTTGACATAATATTTACAATATATTCACAGACTTCACTTAACGCTTATATCTTACTAACTTATATATTTATGTATAGATCCACGCTTAGGCCAAATATCGTCTTTTTCTACTATTTTGTTTACTTTTGGGGTGGGACACTAAGTTAGACAGAAAATTTGGCCCGCACTGCGAATGATTTTACATGTTTAGTAAACCAAATCGAAAGGCAATCTAGTCGAACAACACAATTTTAGTGAGACAGTCGGCTTTATATGTCACTGGACATTATATTACAAACACCGTAAGATTGTAATAAATTATATTATAAACTTAGTGTTTGCAATTATCCGGTGATAACTTGAATGGATGTTTTAGCTTACATATTCATTAATATTTACGAACACGAAGAACCCTAGTTCGTTCGAAACTAGTTAGGCATACCCGATATAAATACTTACTTGCTAAAACCGTACATATTAATAAATATGCGTGTCTCACAAACGGAGACACATTAAGGACAGTTTACTAAACAATAAAATACCTATTAATGCTAATTTTACTCGCAGTGCGTTTACAGTATCTTAAATTAAATATATTCAAAATTCAAAAGCGATTTTATTCTTAATATCATAAAGTAATAAATATAATTATAGAATTAAACTATATAAATATAATATTCCATTCCATTAATTTGAACGATTCTCATTTAAGTATTAAAAGAAAATCGCTTTTCAATTTCATCTTTTTTTTAGAATCTTTTTTTAAATCACATCAAGTTATTTAAATTATTGCCAGAAGCAATATTACATACTATTCTTATTATTTGTACTACAATAGTGGTCAATGGTCATACGGCCCACCCCTATGGGTCGACACAAAGTGACGCACAATCGAAGCGAGAATCTAAAAAATATACATCGCATATTGACCTGTATTGCACACATTTCTATGCACATAATAAAATAACTATTAAACAAAAGTTTTTCAAGTTTTATTTATGTTCATATTCCTCTCAGTCTCAGCATACCCTTTCATTTGATTCCCACATCATGTGGGTGCATAAAAATAATTGGTCCGACATATTGGATTTAGAATGAGGTCACTTAGCAAATTTTTCTATGGATAGAAATGTATGCATCAATACGATATGTACATTTTTAGATTATAAGTTCGACTCTTCGTCAATTGTCTTGACGCTATGACAAACGACTTATATATTTTAAAGTATGTACAAATCATTAGCTATAATACAGTGTCATCTTGTAATTAAGGCGCGCGCAAACGGACGACTTCATAAAATATTACATTTCATTAGTGTGTATATAAAATTGTAACTTAGAAAACTTATAAGTAGTAGAGTGTAGTCTCATCAAATTTAGGTTTTCAAACTTTGTTCTACTTTCAAATAAAAAATCTGTTTCATACATTAATTACATGTTTTATACATGATAAAACAGCAGGTAGTTTTTCGCTTTTCAGAATAGCTCCCATCGCAAAAGCTTGAAAATGTGTTTTAATAATTGATCAGTATTTTGCATGAAACCGAATCATGGTCCAAATTCTACATTAGTCATATTCTAGACATCAAACTTCAAAAAAGAAGTCGTTCGTAGGCACGCGCCAGTTTGTACATTATTACAGTCCGGACTCCAAAGCAAGCTTCAACTAACATGACAGTACTACACGGTTCAACCAAATTGGTTGAAAGGACCAGAAAAGAGAGCGGGTGTTAATAATATGGCAAATCGGAATTTAAGTTCAACTTTTTCTAAAGTTCGTTGTACCTTAACGTCCGCACTATACTTCAAAGTTTTTCAATCCTAATAGAACCGTGTACTACCACCATAACGACTTACAGTACATCGTCCGATTGTGTAGATAAAGCGGTCGGGGTTCGATGGCCAGGTGGCGGCACCCGAGCTGGCCTGACGAATGGGAACTGTTTCAAAACGGCGATGGGAATGCTCACTGTCACATTTTGATAAAAAAGACTATTTGGGATAATGACAAATATATCAAGATTTTTGTTACAAATTCGTCAGACAGAGTATCAATGTGACAGCTGTGAGCCCATCACATAAGCACCATAATAAATCGGCTATGTAGGCGTTAGCCACTTAGCTGGTAAATCACATCTATATGTATAATTTCTTGCATAAGTATACATTTATTTGCATAAATTTATTGTTTCTCACTTAAAAACTAACTGTACATTATATTTTATTTAAATTTCGCTAAAACATTGTCATTTACTTTACAAGTATTTTAATATACAAAAGATTTTACCTCATATATTTCATTATTTATAATGCTGCTGTATATTTTTATAACAATATTGACCGGTAAGTATGCGAATTACATATATAATTTTCTCCCTGAAATTAATTTTAATTCCACACTGACCGGCCGTTGTTCATAATATCGACACTAAAAAATAACATTGTATAACAATAATATTCGCGAATATTATTTAACTATGGCAACGTAATAGGAATTTTATTGTTGTTTTAACAGTTTCATATAATAATCACTAACTATATCTAAGAGCATTTCATACTAAATTTATTTACTATTTTATATCTCGTGAACTGGTGGGCCGATGCCGATGGTATAAGCAAATTCTTATTTATTATGTTACATCTAAGTAGTAGCGGCAGTTTCATCGGAATCGGCTCAGCAGTTTCGCACCACACAGCTATCATTCAACGCATATATTTAGTATGTACATAAATGCATTTTGTGTCTAGGTTTCAGTTCCTTAGCTATGTTGAATAGTTTGAATAGCTTTAGAAATTATATATGCTACCAGACTATGTTTTACATAAAAATAATAACACGTCTGTACTCTCCAGGCTTAGTACCTACAGTACACTCACGGTTCGCCAGTTTGTGTAAGTCCCTTGGAAAAGAACGCGAGCTTATTGCCATCAACCGGGCACGAATTCGCTATTCGATATACATACTATATATCGCACCATAAAAGTTCCTTCTTTTTTACCATTTTGCTACGGAACTGTTAACCGGCAGGCAACATCCCTATTGTGTATCACAATATATTCATGAAAAACCAATGAACACGTGAGTCTGTAGACGTCTATATAAAATATCCATCAGATGTCACAAAGGTGACGAAAATTAATTAGAAAAAAGTTGAAATGAAATTTCTCCTTTTGGGAAATATTTGAAGGAACGGAATAACTTCGTGGTACAGCTTAGACGGACTCATCATCTGCCCTTGTCCCATGTTACTTGGGCGCTGTACAATTGATATTTGCATATCAAAATACGAAGCAGAGCATACCTATGAGAAAATTAATTATATTAATTACATTTCTGTAAATTAGATCTTAAAAATGAATGCCAAGATTTTGAAGAATAAAAATAAAACAATTTGTTTGAAAGATTCCTCTGACATTCGGAAGTGAAAACATATGAAGAGTAAATCGCCAAATGTGTTTGTAATATCGCACCATGAGAATAAAAGTGACCTAACACGAAATTTGCATTTTGTGGGAAATCACAAAATTGACTTCGTATTTTAGGGAGTTTCCAATAAAATATGTCATAACTTTTTCAAATGGAAAGCTATTTACATATTTATGATGCCAATATATTGTTTAGAAAAAATAAGAGCTTAAGAGTTTATAAAATAATCATTAAAAAAACCTTCCAAAAATTTTGAGATTTTGAGTTCGGTCACTTTCATTCTCACTGTGCGATATGTATATTTCAAATATTTTTGAGTTTACAAGAGAAGAAAAGACACTCAAACCTAGAATTAAATAAATCCAATCAGACCTAATTCGAAAACGACATGACTCGAAAATGAAATAACGTGAAATAGTTGAAATAACGGAATAATATCATGGTGTATTAAACGGACTCATCACCTGTCTTCGTCCCACTTTACTTGTGGGTCGGTGCACTAGATATTGCAATGCCAAAATACGAAGGAGAACATATCTACGAAGAAAAACTATTCCTGTAAACTAGACCTTACATCGAATGCAAAGATTTTAAAGTACAAAACAAAATGTTTGAAATTTTCCACTGAAATTCGGATATCACTTGTTAAAGAAATTTATCGCCAAATTTGTTTGCATGTTTATATTTGCGGAAATCTAGAATATTAGAAAAACATTTAACAATATAATAATTAATTTACTTAATTCACCAGGCGACATGATTCGTAAAATAGAGACAAGTAAACGTTAAAATACAATTCCTCCTTATTTAGAAATATTTGAAATTTAAGGGAGGGAGCAACATAGTGGTAAAACTTAGACGGACTCATCATCTGCCCTTGTTAAATATTACTTGGGCGCTGTGCAATAAATATAACACATGCATATCAAAATGGCACACAAAAAATATACGTGTGAGGAAATGCGCAATTCCCGTAAATTAGTCCTTAATAACGACTGCAAGGACTGAAAAAAAAATGTTTTAAAATTTTCCACTGAACTTCGGAAATCACTTGGACGACGATAATAAGCTATTTCAAATTGAGATCACAATCTTCAAATTGAGGTGGACCTTAAGAATGAATGTATCTACTACTTTGAATGAATGTACAGATTTTGAGGAAAATTAACTGTAATCATTTTAAAGAAATGAAAATTAAACCATGACATTGAAAAACGAAATATTATGAGTTTACATAATTATACCAAAGTTATACAAATTTGGTACTTGAAATAATTAAACAAATAAAAGTAATACTGTAGCAATAAATTTATTTTAGCAGTCAGTGAAAGTTAGTAGTTAGTACGACTGAGTGTGACTACGGTGAATGTAAGTTGCGTTACAATGAAGATGCAACTAAATGGAATGAGTGCAAAGATGTTGAAAAAAAAACTTGTTACAATTATCTTTATGAAGAATCCATAAAACGATAAATTTAAAAAGGAGCACAAGTTGGTTTTTGTATAAACAAAGCGATAGCAGTTACCTACTTGACAATTGAGATGGACATAAAGAATGAATGTACAGATTATAAAGAAAAAAACAAATGTAGACTTTCAAGAACATGACATTGAAAAAAGAAATATTTCGAGTTTACATTGACAAATATAAACCAACAAAATAAGGTACTTGAAATAATTTATACGGTTGTAGTCAATGAAACTAAAATAAAACCGATCGTGACTACGGTGAATGTAATTTGCGTTACAATAAAGATGCAACAAAATGGAACGAATGCAAAGAATTTGAAAAAATAAAACAATTTGTTCAAATGAAGTATCCATTTACAAAATAACAAATTGTAAAAGCAAGACAAGTTGAAACTTGCCAAAGGAGATGAACCTTAAGAATGAATGTACAGATTTTGAAAAAAAAAACCGCTGTTGTACATTCAAGAACAAAAAAAAAAATTCGAATAAACATGGTCCTAATCAAAACCAACACAACTTGGTACTTGATATAATTAATTTTAGTAAAAAACTATCGAAAGAAGTTCCGGACGAGGTCGATCATATAATATACAATTTGGGAAACATAAAAAGAGAGAAAATTGAATGATTTGGCGACTATTTTCGACAGCATATTGAAAATGATACATAGCGAATGCCAATAGCAGTAGATCTTAAGAATGAATGTGCATAATGTTGAAGAATAATTAACTGTAATCATGTTCAAGAAATGAAAATTAAACCATGACATTGAAAAAAACGAGTTTTTAAAGACTAAATAAAAATAATACTGCCGCAATAAATTTATTTTAGCAGTCAGTGAAAGTTAGTAGTTATATATATATTAATTTAACTCGCGTTACGATGTAGATGCCACTAAATGGAATGAATGCAAAAATGTTGAAAACTCAAACAATATTTTGAAATTGTGTTTCCACTGAAATTCAATGATTGTTTTCAAGGATTCAGGTATCTATTTGGAATATTGGAATATACCGAATTGACATGGACCGAATGAAAACCAGCAACCAATTTGATACTTGAAATAATAACGTTTAAGAAATATTGAAACTATTCGTTTCGTAAATATTGAAACTATACTTCCATTGAAGTTCAGGTACGACTCGGGTAAAAACTAGATTTTAGAAAAATAGTATCATCATCCTCCAAGTGTTCGGCAGTGTGATTACGGTCAATGTTATTTACGATACGGAAGTGACAAGATTACAAAAAGTTGTGGCCTATTCACAAAATTGAGATGGATCTCAAGAACGAATGCACTGATTCTGAAAAAAAAATAACTGAAATAATTTACAAGACATGAAAATTAAAAAATTGCGTCGAGATATTCCTTGGCATCGCCGTCGACTAGTATTATGCCCAAAAGACTGACGGCATTGCCCCTTTTTATAGCAATACTTATCCTGTGGTCGAGGTTAAAGCCAGCCTTTTGGGTCATTTGAAATATCATGAAATGAACCATCATGACACCAATGATTTTGAAATATCCTAAAAATTAACAGAATGCTTGTAAAAGTTATGATGAAAAGAGAATTACAGATTTTTAGACAAAAAGTCCTGTATAGTTGTAGTGGACTTAAAAACAAATGTGAAGATCTTGAAAAATTAAACAATTCATACATTTTTTTAGGAAAATTGAAAATAAGAAAAAATGCTTTTGAGTGGAATTGTATTGTATCTACATGAATTCGTGCATATGTCGTGTGCAAACAAGATTCGTGTAAACCAATGCTTCTGAAATATCGTGCAAAATAACGGAATACCTACACAGATTTTGAAGAAAAGATGATTGCAGAATTTAAGTTTTTTAAGTATTTTTATTCTGGATCAATATTTCGTGTTGAGACCAAGAATAAGGAATTTTAAAACTGTGTGCTAGTAGTGAACCTTAACATAAATGTGAAGATCGTGAAAAATTTATTGACTCAACGTACAATTTTCTTTAGGAAAATTGAAAATAAGAAAATTGCTTTTAAGAATGGAATTTTAAGTAAGTAAATGAATTCGTGTATTTATCATGTGAAAACGAGACCATGATTTGTGACTGTTTGAAACCAAATTGAAAGAATGAATTATAATTTAAGCCAATTATATGTATACTATATCAAGTTGAAGCAACGCAAAAGAGGAGGATTTCTCGAAATAACTAATAACAGAAGAATATTTCGACGCCTTCGTAGTAGATATATATAGATTAAAGTTAACTATATAGAATAAAGTAGTTTTGATGAGACAATAAGAAATAAATCAACTGGAAGTTGCTGTTGAGATGGCGGGACGACCTGGATGTCCTCTTAAAGAATAGGAAGGGAGAGGCGAAAAATCGTGACCGTTGGAAGGAATGGAGAGGCCTTCCTCAACAGTGGGCTAGTAATAATAATATAAGTTGTTAAGACACGCGGAAGCAGAGACGGCGAGTAGCGAAGTGTAACGAAAGTTCAAAAATGTTCATAAGAAAGAACTGTTAGAAAGAGTTACCGCGGCGCTGGAACACAAAGGGCATTTGGAGAACACGGAACACGGGTGGGTTTTAGTCAGTAAGAGTCTGACACTCCTTGCCGCTCCGCCCAGAGCGGAAGGAGTCATTAATTTGATGATGTCCCGTACAAAAAAAAATCTGTTTCGCGGCCGGTTGCGAATAATATTTTTATAAGGAAGAAATTAAAATAAAGTAATCCTTGTGTACTTGAGGTGGACTTAAAAAACGAATGGAAAAGGCTTTAAGAAATTTATAAAAAGAAAACAATACTTGTTTTTGGTGATAATAACATCAATACTAGTAGCAGAAGGGAGGGACTTCTTATTAAAAAGTGAAACAACGGAAGATAGATTTAACCTGTTGTTATAGATTTTAAAAACGAATGGAAAGATCCAGAAAAAAAAATAAAAAAGTGAAGTAAATTTTTCGAAAAGTAGAAATGAACTTTATTATTTAACCTTTTGAACGCCATTGTCACGTATACATGACAAGCAAGCGCGTGCCCTGTACGCCAAACGTCACAAATATGTGACACAAAGTACGGCGAATTTGTGGCTTGGCGTCGGGGGCACGCCGATGCGTTTATGCTCTGGCGTTCAAATGGTTAAGCCATTTATTTAATAACAACGATTGTAAACCAATCATAGTCACTAAAGAAACTATAGTTGCGAGAAAGCTTACAGCCCACAAGCTGGAATAGGTCGAATCAAATAAAGTGACGTCTGTGATGTTGCTTTTTGCTGCAAAGTATCCTTCACCGCTGTCACTTGAATTTGTTACCGCGCAGCGACTCGCGCAATGTTCCAAGTCACATGAAAGACATGAAAAATCCCAACCGATATCGGACAACGACGGGATATTAATTTTATTCGTAACTCTATGACGTACACGTGAGCTCATACCATCTCAGACCATTGAGAGGACGAAGTTCTCAATTTGACTGATTTTTTTTACAATGACACTTGTGTGCTGATTGGTCGCCAGTTCATGTCAGTACACAATTTCTTTTTCAATTCGGAACTACGGGATTATAGAATACAAGATTTTGATTCTTAACATGGTAGAAGAAGTGCTCAGTTGACAATTTATTGAGATTTTACAAACTTACAGTCTTAGCAGTTATCCGGTGACGTATCCATTAGAAAATTTTCAGTAGTAAAGCGAAATTTGAATTTGAAATCGGTTGATGGGATTAGGCTCGCCACATATTAACTGGCGAACAAACTATGGTTGATACTACTTAGGCAAACCAAGTCATGATAAATAGCACATATTTCTAAAACTATACAAATTCCGGTTTATGTACGCTCCTTAATTTCATTGGAAATACACACGACGACATATTAATCAATATTGCAGTTTAAGCTGACCTGTCATTGCATGGAAAGTTTACACAATGCGAGGCCAGCAGTATAACGGATATACAACGTGTTACAGAATGAATGTCAAACTTGAAAAGGGGTCATTGTACTCATCACTATGAACAACCTTTACCATGATGAGTACAATGACCCCTTTTAAGGCTTTGCGTTCATTCTGCTAGATGTTGTACAAAGGGCGACTTATAGTATATTGACAATCTTTCAGGGCTGAAATTAATCATAATAGTGCGAAAGTTATTTCAAGAACTGAAATATTGTCAAACGATTTAAAGCCACCATGTAAATAGCTTGATTTAAGTGGTCGTGTACACAAAATAGGCGATATTTACAAAAAGCTTCAAGTAGTTTTTTTTTTAGTTATAAATCGGGAGTAAGCCACGTCTTTTGAAACGCTTAAGAGACATTTTTGTTTTACATATTATCAATAATTACCTAAAATTGTTGCTTCCTCATTCATTTGATTGTATTACTATTGGCACTGCACATTATACAACTTTTAAACAGGATAAACGGAAAGCTGAAAAGGGGTCATTGTACTCATTATTTTGAACAACTTTTACTATGGGATCAACCCAAAAATCTCGAAAAAAAATCAGCTGTTTAGAACACTGTCGAGTTCATAAATGTATGGGGCAGCCGATTTTTAAGCGATAGTTAAAGTTGTTCATAATTATGAGTACAATGACCCCTGGTCAGGTGTTGCGTTTATTCTGTTACACGTTGTATATAAACAGGGAATAAGTCACGTCTTTCCAAACGTTTAAGGGACAACTATTTTTGTTTTACACAAGACTAATAATTATCTAAAACCTGTTTGCTTATTAAATATACGGTTTTACTATTGGCACTGCACATTATACATGACTGTTCATTTATACTTTTATTAGGAGTGATCACAGGAACGTTAATATTTATCCAATAAAATGGTTTTAGGCCTCAAATCCACCATCGTAGACTATGGTAGGGAAACACCAAAGGTTCATAGTTTATAGGATTGTCCAGTTACTGCTTGTAACTTACATTGGAATGTCTACAATGTAAAGTTAGGGAAATAATTGTTTATCATGAAACTTTATTCAGTTTGAATCTATCTATCACATAGACTTGGCGGGCTTCTGAATTGAGTATTTTCGTCTATTCCCAGTTGTCGCCACGGATTTCGTTGCCACTGGTGACAAGTGAGAAAAAATATCCTATTTGTTGCCAGTGGAAAGTTACGTGTCAAACTCTACTTTAATGCTAAATTTTTCATTCAACTAAAGTATATTTTGGTAAATACTCAACTTCAAATGCTTAATTAAGAAACCGCTCAAGAAATACTCAACATCAAATGCTTCATTCTGAAACCGCTCATCAGTAATTTAAAGACGTGACATTCAACATGATAAACAATTAATTTCCATGACTGTACAATATTTTTACAATAGTGAGTGAACTTATCTGGTTCGAGGATTGGCAGACTTACCCACTTCTTCATAAAAACTTTGCCTTCGTTTGGTTCCGCAGACAAAGTTCCATATGACTGAGACGACGAATAGAAACCCCACTGAAAGGCTAGCGCACAAGTATACGCACCACTTCGCAACAAACTCAGATTATAATTTTCCCACTACTGGGACTCAGAGCTCCTCGGTCCAGTCAGCTGAATACTAGTATTTTACATGAAGCGACTGCCAATCAGACCTCCACATTCACATGGAGCTTGACTAACATCAGTCAAGCAAATTGGGTGACACGAAACTTCTTGGCAAGACTTGTTTTCAAACAAAGATCTAGAAATGATATTTGCAGATTTCTGGCAGTCGTTACGTATAGTCAGAAGCCAGAAAATCGGACACCAGTTTTACCAAGAAGTACCGTGTTAAACAGTGGATTGTCGAGATTGCAGATAGGCAGACGTTCCACGTAAAATACTGGTGTTCAGCTGAAGCCAGTTAGACCGACCCCAATATACAACACGTAAGGCCCCAATACCTGAAAAGGGGTCATTGTACTCATCATTATTAAAGACTTTACCGCGGGACCAGCACTGTAATCGCGAAAGAAAATCGACTGCCCCAAACATTTATGAGCGCATAACACGTCAAAATGTACTGAACACCTGTTTTTTCTGCGATTTCGTGTTTGGTAGGTACCAAAGCAAAAATTATTCATAGTGATGAGTACTATGACCCCTTTTCAGGAATTGCGTTTATTCTATTACACGTTGTAGTTGGGGGAAAACTGGGTAGAAGATGACGGTGTTGCGCTGCGGCCTGTGCGGCGCCAACTTAGATGGAGCCTCCAGGCTGGGGCTGGCGCCTGGCTCGTCGCCTGGGCAGCGTCTGCCAGGGGGCGTAATGCTACGTGCGCGCCGAGCTCGCCGGGGGCGCCGGCTTGGGCGGCAGGCGCGGCGCGCCGCTGTGGGGGGGGACACTTATGTTAACTCATCTCTACATGTACTCAACTATCTTTGTGTCTTTAATTTTCCCTGACAACAAGGCTTAAAACTTTGAAAAATAGAAAATTATAGTAAACCAACTATCGTTTTACATTAGTATTCTTATTGAGTGATAAGGTACTGATACAGAGCGTAACGGAAGCTGCCATGACCCACTCTTAGAAACGGTGTTGGTTATAGATAAACACTTCACAGAAGTTAAACTGACAATTACAAACTGCGATAATAATTGACAATCCCCGCGACAATGCGTAAAATTCAGGCGAGACCGTTTCTAGTTGTGGCGATATTTATCTGCATATTGGTTAAAAATAAAAGTTATTTTTCTTCAGTTAAAACTAGATATGATGGGTGTTTTTTAGCTGACTACCCTGAGAAGAAACACCAGAACAAACTCAGTGGACCACTAAGTATAGAAAAAAGGTGATAATCAGACAGATGGCATAATACTACGTGATTATAACAGATGGTGACGCAGCAGACAATGAAATTGCTACAAATGGCGTTACCCCGTATCAGTACCCATATAAAGTATTAGACTTACGTGTTATTATGTCGTCTCTGCAATATAGTAGAGTGCGCGGGCCTCAGTAGCTCAGGCGGCGGCGCGGGGCGCGGGGGGAGAGGCGGCGGCGTGCCGTGCGCGGGCGGCGGCGCGCCGGACGTGCCGTACACGGGCGGCGAGCTCGCGTTCACTGACGACGACTGGGCACACAACTTATGTTATACAACGTGGCGTGAAAATTGTCAAATGATGATCTTTGACTGACATTTTATTCATAAATAAAAACCTTTAATTCCACTTTTGGATCATATCTATTTGAGAAACATGTCGAGAAAATGATGTCGGCGAAGGAGCCGCCAGAATTGAAGACCATTCTTGCTAAAACTACCGACAGTAAGTCCTTGGCGGAGGTTTTCTTTGAGAGCTTCAAGCGTCTCAAACTTGTAATGAACTCATGACTTCAAAACATCCAAAACAAAAGTCTGAAATAGTTAAGTTAGACGATACTGTCGGCCATTACAAATCGCCAAAATGAGAGATTAGAGCAATTCAAAATAATTCGCGTTCTTTAGCATTTTTGCTAACGATGAATTGATGCAAATATTACAACATAATCTGATAGATTTTGCTCCACCTAGTAAAATAACTAACTACATATACAAGTGTATTAAATATCGACACTGCGTATTTTTTTTTTAAATAGCAATACATATAGCTTTATTCACTAAAAAAGTTGAAGAATTCTAATAGGTGTATAAACAATAATTGCGTGGAGTACTCACGGGCGGCAGCGGCGTGGGCGGCGCCGCGGAGTCTCGGCGGCGCCGCGGCGGCAGTGGCGGCGGCGTGCCGCACGACACCGCTACACATACAGTACATTTTTAAAATATTAATAATCCTCCTAAGCGAATTTCGGCCTCGGTGGCCAATCTCAACAGGGATTAGTCAAGTACTTCATCATCATCAGCCGAATGACGTCCACTGCTGGACATAGGCCTCCCCCAAAGGGGGGTTTTTCCATAATCACCACGCTTGACAGGCGGGTTGGCGATCGCTGTGTAGCTGTTGCAATGCACAGAGAATGCTGCTGCCCATTCTCTGGTGAGGCCCTTAGTCGCCTCTTATGACACCCACGGGAAGTGACGGGATGGTGCTATTCTTTTACGTCCGACACCATACAGACTGTGAACGTCAAGTTCTTACGGAAGATTTTTTATTTATAATACAACAGTGTGTGTACGAAAACACAGGTGCACTCAGTTCCTTTACTCTGTCCAATGGGACGCATCCGACACGACCGGGAAGAGATCAAGTTGAGGAACAACGACGACATATGCGCACCGAGGCACAGGGGTATCACACCACCAAACTCCGGATTGATACTGAGATATTGCTGCTATCATGCATACAAGGGTACAGTAAAGTGTTCTTTAGTGTGAGGGACAGTACGAGATAACTTGTAAATACCTCAAGAACAAACTTAAGTCGCAGCTGTATCCTTTAGCCCATACAACATTATGTCCATGGGGTACATATAACATCAATGGTTACGGGATAGTTACGCAAAAAGTCTATATGTTAGGAATTGTAATTGGCTTTCTGGTGACTGGCTTTCTTTTTTGTTAGCTATAAATCCTATAAGAACTAAAGTTTAAAAAAATATCTAAATTTACTTTTATGATATAATGGTCGTCTTATCGCTAACAGCGGTGTCTATAGTAGGCGCCAGATAAATGTGGAATAAAGTATATTGACCTTTCCCTAATAACTGTTCATAGGTACCTGAACAATTACATATGAATCGTTTTTCATTATTAGACAATGTTAAGGATCACGAGAGATGATGATTCGGGACAGTTTTGTGTCATTAATTCCGTTTTTCAAATTAACAATGTCATTAAATGTAGGTGGGTCAATGACCGATATTCCACGATTATCTGGGGCCTACTATAGTAGACAATCATGGACTAAAAAAACATAAAGGAGGTTGTTGTTCTGATGAAAAGATATAGTTTTTTATCCAAACTTAGGTGTCAACACAGGGATCGCAGCAATAGACTTTAATCCATCTTCAAATCTGCTAAGGGGACATAGAATTGTTTTCCATATTGAATATTAAGCGTTAACAACGTGTACGTACCCTGCTTTAAAGTCAAAGTCCGTTAGGTTTCCAGACCAAAGAAAAGTTTCACAAATACTCAAATCAAAATGTTTAATTCAGAAATAGTGGGGTACATCTAATATAATAAAGTTCTCTGGAAAATCTCTGGAACTACCAGTCGGACTTGGAAAATTATTTTTGTATATGATAGCCACATTCTTGAGGAAGGCTCAAGCTATACGGGAACGGAGAGTTTTTTTTTTTACAATAAAGTTTTACATTTTACATGAAACACATGGTTGTACATTGATTTTCAGGTAAATTAGGCATACAATTGTTAGGTGACACCAGCACCCTTGCTAAGTTGACAAGACAACTTGTGTTAAAGATGCTGGGCCCGTCCCTTAATGTGTGTACGAAGTGTTGGGCAAAAGCTAGAGTGATGAAAAATAAAGTGCGTAGGTGTCTCACCGTGGTGCGGCGTGAGCGGCGGCGCGGGCGGCGACGGCGTGGCGGCGCCGTGCCACTCGAACTTGAACGCCACGCCTCTGTGCACACGTACATACCCACATCATACAACGAATCACATTTTACGATTTTACTGGACTTTTTTTAATTGGAGTTTACTCCTTAAGAAACGATTTTCGTATTTAGCCCGCGGTATAAAAATTTTATGACGAGAAAAATCGAGCGTTAACTAAAAGTGAGGCGTTACGTTCTTTTGCGCAACGTACTTTGCGCACCTCTCACTTTGAGATTATGTTTGTGTGTATATACAAAGTATACTCAGCTTATTTGAGATGCTTTCGTTTACCCTCTTTTTACATAATCTACACAATAATAGTTCTTAAGGAGTAAACTCAAGTCGTGCGTCGGAGCTGATACACAAACTTTTTATTTCTCACAACCTAGATAAAAAATTAACACAGTAAAAAAAAATCACACTGAAATATTTCAAAAATAAGGGAATTGTGTGAGTTTTAAAGTCTCATGTGTGACGTCACTCGCAAGTCACGCCATAGTGAATTCGAACAGTACTGTACAAGCGGCGTTTTGAGCGACAGGGATATACAAATAACTTCAAAAGTTTGTAAAATCACATACATTTTTTCAGTCTTCCAAAAAAGGATAAATTTAATTAGATTTTTGATAGTAGTCAAATATCCTATTCTCTTAACGGGGTGTCACACCAGCAACTACCAAATTCCCGACTACTCAGAAAAACACAATAACACTTTTTGTTCTGGGAATCGAACCCAGGCGAGGTCCTGGGCTCGGCAGTCGTTCTCATGACCTGAGACTGGTCATCCCTTAGTTGCCACTGGCACATTTTAATATTGGATACTGTAAATTGTTTTTTCCTTCTTTACATTGTTCTCTTATATAGAAGCAACAAGGTTAATGTAACCAGGATTTTTGTAAACATAAAATGTTTTAAAAGAGTGTCCGTGGAGTTTCTTGCACGTTCTTCTCCATAGAGATCTACGCTTTGGAACGTGCAAATAGCTTCATGTTTTTGCCGGACTGACTTTGACAATTTAAAAGTACCTGATAATGGTTTATTTGAAATAAATGCTTTGACTTTGACACAAAACCAAGTTTTATACCGATTAGACTATAATGAAAACTCTAAATCAAAACAAACGTCATTTATTCAAATTAGGCTGAGTGCCAGCACGTTTTGAACGTCAAAGTTCTACATAAAGACAGTCCCCCAAAACGCCCGCCCGTCACCACTTCCTAGTGTTTTAGCTGGGAAGAAGAAGTGGCGCAACAAACTCCCCAGCAACTCCCTCTTCCATCAATATATGCATAAAGTTAAAAAGTATATAGTTTACCTGTCAGAGGTTGAAACTAGCGGACTCGCTGGCGGCGGCTGCGGCGCCGGCGACCGTTTAGGGGACACAGCAGGCATTCTGAAAATTTACACAATTGTTATTCATGTAAATTACTAAAATACAGGAAATTCCATCAGTTAAATTTTGCACTTACAAATTCGCCCAATACAATCTTTTTTGAAGTATTACGAGTTAAGAGAAACCTACATGGTAATGTTGTAGTAACTTAAATGTATTTACCACCGGAAAATAAATATCTTGAGAGAACTCTCGATAAATTGTCAACTGAACATTTGGAATACTTTTTTACGCATCAAAATTTGGTAATCTCTCGAAGTATTTTCGAGAAAGGTGTCAGAATCGTAATATCTTTAAAAGTGGTGATGAAATTGGCCCAAAGTAAAACTTGAGGGATATTTAGGAACCTAGATAGGTAGCCTGATTTCGAAAATCGCATAACATACATATGTACATTATTAAGTTTATAACAAATCGCGTGAGATCGCTAACCCATTTCTCTCCGCAAGACACGAATATAATGTAAACTATCGAATAATATCTTGGGACAACTCACACACGGTCATCCGATCCCAAACTAGGCAGAGCCTGTGCTATGGCAACCAGACAACTGATAAACATACTTATATATTTCTAAATACATACATATTATAGACAAATTACACCCAGACAAATGATCATGCTCATCACACAAAGATTTGTCCTGGGTGGGAATCGAACCCACGACCTCCGGTTTAGCAGTCAAAGTCAGTAACCACTCGACCAACAGGCCGGTCAAATATAATATCTCAAGATTAATTATTATTACTAACTTACGGATTTCACAATAATTCGGTGAAAACTGACGCTCGCTAACGTTTAGGAGCATAAGGTCAAAAGCGCGAAATGACAAATGGATTTCAAATTGTCAAGAGTAATTTTCATGTCGTACAAAACGAAGATTTTTTCAAACTTACGTGTTCTTAACGAATTACGAAACGAAAAATACACCTTTATGTTAAAAAAAAACACTGTTATTTGTATACCAGGCGACACGACAGAAGCTCAGTACGGTTAATTAAGAACGCGAATCAACTGGCAGACATACTATCAGTATATGATAATTTATACAGGGATATTCAACCTAAATAATAACGGCCGCACGGGTCGATCTTCAAGGTTAGGCATTGCTTGCCAAGGTCCGTCTGTGGATGGGTGCACATCTTAACATACCGAGACTCCTCCGTACCTCGGTGCGCACATTAAGCCGTTGGTCCCGACTGTCATTTGTAGATCTTTGGCAGTCGTTTCGGATTGTCAGAAGCCAGAAAAATCTGAGTCCAGTCTTGCCAAGAAGTACCGTGTTACCTAGCTAATGGGTTGTTGAGGTCTGGGAGGCAGACGCTCCACGTAAAATCATTGGTATTCAGCGGAATCCGGTTTGACTGGAAGTCGACCCCAATATAGTTGGGTAAAGGCTAGGCAGATGATGATTCAACCTATGAACATTGCATCCTAACCATAATATTATAAAAGCAAAAGTGAGTTTGTTTGTTTATGCTTTCACGCCTAAATCGTCGAACCGATTTGGATGAATTTTGGTACAGAAATAGATGAGACCAAGGAGATGGTAAGAGCTACTTTGACGCGACCGAAGCCGACTATAAATATATAACTGGCGAAGTGTTTAATACTGCTCTGACAAACAGGCAGGTGTCATTCCATCTTGATTATATGTATTGACAGCTCACCTCGTGATCACTTCAACCAAGCCTTCATTTCGACATGTTTACAGAATCGAGCGGCTGCTCAAGCTCACTCCTCCTAAGTATTCACGGTGAGACGTTTACATAATCGACCGGCAGCTCGGGGCCGGGTCGGGTACCATCAGGTGAGATAGTGATCAAACGAGAGCCTATCAATAATCAGGAAAAGTAGTAGCAATAAAAAAGCGTCTTGCCAAGACTGATGTCAGAATTTCTGGCTTCCGACTACCCGGAATGACTGTCAAAGATCTACAAATCACAGCCGGAATAAGAAGATGTCTCGTAATGAATAGTCACTCATTCACAAACCGACGAACTTTTTTTTAAGGATGGGAAATCATCAAATGACTTCTTCAGCTCTGGGTGGAGCGGAAGGGCGTGTCAGACTCTTAATGAGTAAAACCCATCCGTGTTCCTTCTAAAGCCCTTTGCGTTCCAGGGGGGCTACTCTAGTCCGTATCACCTAACCACTAAGAATTAATGATAACACGATTTGACAGTGTTGTCATTAATTCTTAGTTCGGGTTCGGAACTAATCGTAAGTCCGTAGGTCCGGAGTGGAATACACCCGCAACTAAGCCCGAAGTTACGGACTTCGGGCTAAGAGAGTAGCCCCCCAGGGCCGCGGTGACTGACGACCTACGAGCTCTAAGGTGATACTATCTGCATCTACTACTAAAATGTTGTCCAGCACTGCCGTAGCATCGTATTACCAAACATTACGCCGTTATATTAGTGTAACTAGATACACAGCAATGTGTTGTTTTTATCTCTAAGCCGATATTTTGGAAGGTCATAGAACATTACAATGCAACATCACGCTATACTGTGGTGTATGGCAACTGGGTTACCGTTGTACAATCGACTGAAGTTCAATGCTAACACTTTGACTTTGAGCCGACTTAATATGGAGTTTCATTAGAATATGAGGCCAGCTTATGCTGGTTTTGTTGCCAATGACGTGTGGCCTATTGTACGTCGAACTTTTTTATTCGATCGATCGTCCGTAATGTGGCCGCGAGAAATCTTACTTAACATATATCTTAATATACATATATATTTCTTGTGTACGTGTGTATGTCACTGAACTCCTCCTAAACGGCTGGACCGATGTTGATGAATTTTTTTGTGTGTTCAAGGGGATTCGAGAATGGTTTAGATTCACAATTGGACCCGGTAGGTGGCGCTGCAATCGATTTATATAATTTTTCGTCGTGCACAAAGCAAACGTTCGGACAGGACAACGTTTATCGGGACCACTAGTATATATATAAACTCTTCCGTTACTGGTGACTGAGTGATTGAGTGACTGAGTGACTGACAGACAACGCACAGCCGAAACTACTGGTTGTAGAGAGCTGTGGTCTAGGGGAGCACTAAGAGAGGATTCCTATTATCGATAAGTTTTGTTGACAGTTGTAGTTTAATTTATTGACTTTTGATTTGTTGACATTTTTTACTTATTTCTTTTTAATTTAAATTATTGGCATTGTGTCTAATTCTTGAATAATATGAGTATTTTAAATAATAATATTATGTTGCTTGTTTTTTATTATTTTTTATGTTTGTCTGTTTTATGTTAAATAATTTTGCATGCCGTGGCGCAAAATGTATCGGGACTATCATCAAAATAACCATCATATCTGTATACCTACATTATTGGCCAATAATATATAAATTATTTCTATTTCAAAAAGCTATAGTGATTTAGGCCCTAAGTGCCTACAAGTAACATCGAATGCGTTGGGACTTCTATAAACAAAAGGACAAATAAATAAAGTACAATATGTGTAAATGTCAAATCAATGTTTTGCAACAAATCTTTATTTTTTCCCGAATTTTAAATTGGCAACCTAGCAAATGTCTGTTTATTTCGTTGTATCGTTTCAATATTTATTATTTATTAAAAAAAATTACTGACTTTTATCGCGTCGTGAATAGAAGAGTTAATTACGTAAAATTTTCATTTTTTTTTTTACTAAATTAAATTTCTTGGGCCTAAAATCGGCATTCCCCTTTAGCACTACCTTTACTGGCTCCCTTTTATCCCGTGAGTATATTCCCTTGGGATAATTTCAGTGACGCAGGAGAAGACGCTGGCAGAAACTACTTACTTGAAGAGATCTTGATGTTTCGGACTGGGCATTGGTCGGTCGGGTGGCTCGGGGGGAAGCTCGCTCGTGGACGTCGTTGCTATAAAAAAGGACATTAATTATTACATTACACGTTTGAAGAAGTTTATTATTAATAATACTGAACAACTTGTACAATCATACAATGAGACCATGCTATGAGAGGCCTGCGGATGAAAAATCATTTATACAAACATTCAATTCGAAAAATGACTTGCGATTTGAGCGTATATTGAGTGAATTTACATTCCATTGCATTCAAGGTTCATTTCCATTTTGAGTCTCCAATTGATAAAAACACATTTTTTGACGTGACAACGTCTAATAAATCGATGAACGGCTGCACGCATGAAAAAGGATGACTCATTGTAACGTTACGCTCATTGTAACGTTACGATAATTTCATCAATGTTATGTTATGACGTTGTCACGTTAAACTATCGTCCGTAAACCGACTTTACAGACGACAAATTTTTTTATGGAACAAAATGAACGCACAAATAGTGCGACGCAGAAATAACAAATTACATTGAATTGTTAACATTTAATTGTTACGTCAATTGGAAACTGGACTCTGACCTTTTTTTTACAAATTGACATAAGATACGTTTACGTAAGAATAGAATAGAATTTTATTTTGCAAATATGGGTAGTATACATAGTTGTTACAAATTTAAATTAAAGGTCAGCCATATTTTACCATACGGTATGCAAACATTTATGTAGGTACACAATTGCATTATATATTAACCCGGCGCCAATGACGCTGGGTCATATTGACCCGAGGCAATTTTAAACGGACATATTTTTTTTTTGCTTCGGTCTCATGTTTTGAACGTTCGTGTAGCTGGAGATACAGCCCCCTTCTACCCACCTCGTTGATATGATCAGTGAGACGCCGTTCGTGGAGTAAGATACACGTGCGTCAAGTTGAAACGGGTAAGTATGACCCAGCGTCATCGCTGGCGTCGTAATTTTGTGACTTACTTTTATTCGTTACTTTAGTGTTCAATGTTAATTTTCTTTGTTATTTTTTAGGTTTTTTATAAAAATGTCAGTAACAAATGATCCGGAGAGAATAATGGCGTTGTTAGAAGACTCGGATTCTGACAATGAAGATTTACAGGATTCCCAGGCTGCTTCGGACATTGACGATGATGACCACTTATCTCAGCGTAGTAATGACAGCAAAAGTGAAAAAGATACAAGCGATACTGACTCGAACTCATCTGATCAAGACCTGGCATCCGTACAACAACAACTTCGACAACAGTACTTCAAAGGAAAGGATGGAACTATGTGGCAAAAAGCACCCGCCCGGCCACATGTACGTACCAGCTCAGAAAATATATTATCTGAAAGACCTGGGGTAAAACTTGTAGCTCAAGGTGCTGGACTTATTTATTACTCCTGATATGTTGTGTAAAATTCAGGTCTCGCTCTGTTACACGAGCATCAACAAGTTCGGAAAGGACTCGTGAATTTACCTCCTCAATTGCGCAAACGAATTGCAGATTTCGTAGGTGAACCTACCGAAGAACCTCCCCAAAAAGTTTCCAGAATTGTGCAAAAGATGTCAAATATGTCCATCAAAGAAGGACAAGAAAACCTCGCAAACTTGTCAGGCATGCCGCATCTTTGTATGTCCAGACCATTTTGTACCATACTGCAATAATTGCAGCAGTTCGATGGCTGTGATCGTGAAATAAAAAGACTGACCACTATATTTTTTATATAATAAGTTTTTTTGATCTCTTCTTTAGTCAATAAGACTATAAGTTCCTATTATTTCTAATAATAAATAACTAAAAATTAAAAAATATCAACATGTTACGTTTTTACAGTTGATTTTGCATGTGTTACTGAGAATGTCGATAAATGTTGATTTATTTGATTTATAAGTATTATTTTTATTTCAGTACCTAACCAAAATACCCTTTTTTGATACACAATAATAAAAATAAAGGCAACTAAAAAAAAGCTATTAAAAACATTTAATAAAAACCGGGTCACCATGACCCGGTGTCATCGTCACCGTAATTATTTTCACGTCATTGGCGCCGGGTTAAACATATAACATATTTTACATTGACTGGCCTGTTGGTCGAGTGGTTAGTGACCCTGGCTGCTAAACCGGAGGTCGTGGGTTCGATTCCCACCCAGGACAAATCTTTGTGTGATGAGCATGATCATTTGTTCTGTGTCTGGGTGTAATTTGTCTATAATATGTATGTATTTAGAAATATAAAAGTATGTTTATCAGTTGTCTGGTTGCCATAGCACAGGCTCTGCCTAGTTTGGGATCGGATGACCGTGTGTGAGTTGTTCCAAGATATTATTATTATTATACATTTAATGTCCAGAACAATCAATGAGTAATCATAACGTATCACTACATAGTATAAAACAAAGTCGCTTCCCGCTGTCTGTCTGTCCCTATGTATGCTTAGATCTTTAAAACTACGCAACGGATTTTGATGCGGTTTTTTAATATATTATATATTTTAATAGATAGAATGATTCAAGAGGAAAGTTTATATGTATAATACATGCATAATATAGTAGAGAAACACTGATAATTTAAGAGGTTTCTAATGTGATGTCGTAAATAAACATTTTTTTTTGCGCTTACATTGCAAACGCTGGCTGAACCCTACGAGATAGATCAAAATTATTTACTACAGTATTGTATACCTTTTTATGATTATACCTAAGAGATACCATATGGGGATAACCCACCATAACCATTTTTTATCCTTTACTTTTTACGAGAAATAATGGCTTATTTACGAAGATACATTGTGCATTTAATGTAGACCAATATGGCCCTTTACAGCATGTAATTTAAATGAAATATTTCGAAGATATTACGGATTTAAAATGCAGTGAAATATAGGTTGATTGCACCCGTGCGAAGCCGGGGCGGGTCGCTAGTTCAATATAAATTAACGTGATCGAGTACTTTTTAAAACATACAGTAATACTACTGAGGGCCTCGTGCGCGTTTCAAATCATAAAAAGAGAGGTTATCTTTTATTGTTACTAGACTGCACTTAACCAGTGTTCATACAAATTGAAGTTTACTTGAACACGATCGAATACGTGTAAAGATACACTAAGAGCAATGAGAGCGGTTAAGCACTCCATCCGATCGGAATCCATGAAAATACGGATATACAAAACCCGGACCGAATTCGGATATTTCTTACGCACTAATCCGATCTCAGTTATTCAGGGGCCATCTTAGGATATGTTCATTGTCCGAGTTGAATCCGAGGTGGATGCGGAAGCGTTCATACAATCAATACTACGGTTACTTCGATCCGTCAATATTTCTTCCGAATCGGAGACTCACGGATGACGGAAGTCGGATCTAGTGCGTAAACTTCCATACAAATGGTTCTATGACTACTTCGGAACGTATTTTCTCGGATTCGGATTGGATGCAGGGCGTAATGGCTCTTAGTCCTCGGGTCTAGTCGGGAAGTGAAAGGTATCGTGCCTAGTTTAGTACAGTTGTATCACTTACCGGGCGCGTTGTTTGTTGTGACGTTGTTTTGAGACTGGTGAGAGGGAGAGGAGGGCCGCCGGGGAGGCGCCGGAGGTCGCTCGGGCTCGCCACTTCTAGGCAGTAGCGGTGGTACTCGCTCCTGTAACATATTCATTATTAATCATTACTTTAAAGTTGCGTAATTATAATCTAAATTTCGTACGAAACTCAAGCGGTTTCCAATACATGTTCGACACCTTGTCTCTGCTTTACAGTGTTCTGTTCAATCCTAAAACTCTTGCTTATCTTAGAGAACGTTTACATGAACATATACTAGATATCTAAGGTCATCGAATATTAAGGCAAGAGACGTTGAGTCATGCCACCAATTTCTATAAGAAGTCGTTTGCAATTTAACTAGTATGTATTAGTGCTTTGCCCGTATCAGTAAGAACGAAGCCACACTGCGTCGTCGGACAGGGTGCCTCAGAAACAAATGTGGTGCCGTAACACACTGCTCTGCGACGACGTAGTGTCGCTGTCCGGCATGGCAGGGTGTGTCAGTCTTTGAATAATCGATAATATAGTTTGACAACGCTACGTTGCCCCCAGCTTCGTATCTCTTCCCCCTGTAGGCTGCGCGCGCGTTCCGATAATAGAGAAGCGTCATCATCGTCATCGCAGCGTGTGGCACTCCTCTAAAATATCGAACTAATCTGATTTGAACGCGCTAATCTCTGGAACTACCAGTCGAATTTGGAAAATTATTTTTTTATATGATAACCACATTCATGAGGAAGGCTATACGGGAACGTGAAAAACGGAATATGCGCGTACGAAGTCGCGGGCAAAATCTAGTGTATTATCCATACCTGTTCTGACTTCTTGGCGGTGAGGCGATGGTCCAGGGTGCGCGAGTAGAACGTGTCGGCGTCCACGATGGCGTTGCGCGGAGACAGCGCCGGCTTGCGCTCGCACGCCGACGACTGACTGTGGGACAACAAGTCATCCTTAGGTTATTATACTAATTTTTTGAAGTGATAACTTGTTATGGGAGGGTAAACCGCTTCGTAACGTAACGCGTTACGGCGCCAGTCTGTCTGGCTTCGCTTTCTCTCACGCATACGGCATCGGTAGGCAGGCTCTTCCTCTCTCAGTCTAACCCACAGCGCTAGTCGTATTTCGGACAGACGCTTCCCATATTCAATTGTTCAACTTAGATTAGTTTAAGTTATCACTTCTGTCCGTCCGTCCGTGTGCGTCCCGATTAACACACTTTTTTTTTTTAATCAAATTGCGTTACAAATATTAACCTTTTGAACGCCAGAACATAAACGCATAGGCGTGCCCCCGACGTGAAGCCACAAATTCGCCGTACTTTTTGTCACATATTTGTAACGTTTGGCGTACAGGGCACGCGTTTGCTTGTCATGTATACGTGACAATGGCGTTCAAAAGGTTAAACTTAAAATCACATCTGCCAAACTGCAAAGCAGTTTGTCTCGTGCTCTCGTGTATTTCGCACGAGGTCTAACTAACAATTTAAATATTCAAGCAAAATTTAAGTATAATCTAAATCGGCTAAATGAAACTATGGCTAAGTAGCTATTCAAGCCAATGGGTATAAACAACAACTTCGCACGTGGGTACAAAGTCGTTGCCCACACAACCACTTGTAACAGAATAAACGCAATACCTTAAAAAGGGGTCATTGTACTCATCGTTTCGAACAACTTTACAATGGGACCGACCTCAAAGTCGCATGTTTCATTGTCCTAGAAAATGAAGTCGTTTATTTTAAAATAACTTACCGATCGTGTCTGGGAGAGTGTCGGTCCCTGGGCGAAGGTGGTTCGTCTCTTGTAGTGGTTCTAAAAACAGTATAACAATTATTGTCTATACTAATATAATACAGGTAAAGAGTTTGTATGTTTGTTCGAACGCGCTTATCTCTGGAACTGCCAGTCGGATTTGGAAAATTCTTTTTGTATATGATAGTAACGTTCATGAGGAAGGCTAAAGGCTATACGGGAACGGGAAAGAACGGGATATATTTTATAATACTTTTATATTTTTACTATTTCAGCAAAATAAATAAAATATATAATTATATATATGCAAAGGTGGGTCAGCTAACTATGGTAACCGACTGTACCAGAGGTACAGATCGATCGACTAGGGTTATATAAGATTTTACCGTTTGTTAGAAATAAAGGTTATCAGAAAACTTCGTGGTTAGAAAACGTCGTCGTTAGAAAACATCGTTGTTGGAAAACGTCATGAACTCACTTGTTATTATTAGTAGGCTTGTTCTTGTCGAACAGCGCCAGTCCCTTGTCGAACAAGCTCAGCTGGCTCAGTTGAGACAGCGAACACCTTTCTAACCGAGGACTCACCAGCTCTTGTTTGCTGCCTGACACTGGAGAGAAAATAACAATATATAAAGCTGTTATTTAGTAAGATGCGGTTTTCTCTAGAACTGTCCAGGTAGCATATTAAACATAGTATCTGATATTTAACACCACGCTACGACCTTTAGGAGCCAAGCAAAAAAAAAATCAAAAGGATGCTTAACGAAAACGAAGCAACAGCATGAACGGGTGAACCACGGGGCAACATAGTAAAATAAAGGAACAGGGCAAAATGGTAAAATAAAAGAACGGGACAAGAAATAAAATAAAAGAACGGGGAAAAATAGTAAAATAAAAGAACGTGGCAAAATGGTAAAATAAAAGAACGGGGCAAAATAGTAAAATAAAAGAACGTGGCAAAATGGTAAAATAAAAGGACGGGACAAAAAATAAAGTAACAGAACGGGGCAACATAGTTAAATAAAACAAAGGGGCAAAATAGTAAAATAAAAGAACGTGGCAAAATGGTAAAATAAAAGGACGGGACAAAAAATAAAGTAACAGAACGGGGCAACATAGTTAAATAAAACAAAGGGGCAAAATAGTAAAATAAAAGAACGTGGCAAAATGGTAAAATAAAAGGACGGGACAAAAAATAAAGTAACAGAACGGGGCAACATAGTTAAATAAAACAAAGGGGCAAAATAGTAAAATAAAAGAACGTGGCAAAATGGTAAAATAAAAGGACGGGACAAAAAATAAAGTAACAGAACGGGGCAACATAGTTAAATAAAACAAAGGGGCAAAATAGTAAAATAAAAGAACGTGGCAAAATGGTAAAATAAAAGGACGGGACAAAAAATAAAGTAACAGAACGGGGCAACATAGTAAAATAAAACAAAGGGGCAAAATAGTAAAATAAAAGAACGTGGCAAAATGGTAAAATAAAAGGACGGGACAAAAAATAAAGTAACAGAACGGGGCAACATAGTTAAATAAAACAAAGGGGCAAAATAGTAAAATAAAAGAACGTGGCAAAATGGTAAAATAAAAGGACGGGACAAAAAATAAAGTAACAGAACGGGGCAACATAGTTAAATAAAACAAAGGGGCAAAATAGTAAAATAAAAGAACGTGGCAAAATGGTAAAATAAAAGAACGGGACAAAAAATAAAATAACAGAACGGGGCAACATAATAAAATAAAAGAACTTAAATACAGTACCAAGGCTGTAAATATGACTATCCAGCTTAACAAAAACATTTTTTTTTATAAAGGCAAGCGTTTGATAACGGTTTTCTAGAATATCACTAAGTTCAAAGCAAGTATAACTCCGTGCATCATATTTTAAAATTGGTAGAGCTTTGACTAACAAAATTTTTTGTAACATGTAATTTCGGTCAAACATTATCCTGGAGTTAAGTCAAGGATTTATTATAAATATAATAATAAAATAAGTACTACTAAATTAAAAACTAAGTTAAATATCGTAGATACTTACGTATATCCATGGACTGTAGAGATCCCCCGTCCCATTGGTTCATACTTGTCGGAGAGATTTGTGAAGTCATACCTGGAATACAAAAAAAAATATTAGGTCTCACTTTTACACCCCGTTTCACCCGATTGCCCCAGAAGGAGCAATGTGTTTATAGTGGAATCGAGAGTGTGTATTTCACTGGCATGCCCAGTAGCCTAAACAGCTAGATAGATTCGTCTTAAGTGCCAAAGGCTAAGGCTGAAGTAATGTCAAAAAAAATTAAGACGGCACATGGTCACAAAAAAATACGACTCCAAAAATGTAACCCACTGAATTTCTTTTTGTCTTTTCCCAACTATTTTGGCTTCCAGTGTAACTGGATAATGTAGGAAATAAAAAAAAAAATACTTGTGTCAAAAAACCACAAAAGACTTGGTTTGGAACTTTTTAGTCGTTGTGCGGTTTGAGTCTTTTGAAACAATACATTTTTTTAATGAAAACACTCCGAATTGGTACTTTATTCCCAATAGCACTGCGCTCGCGACTTCGTCCACGCGGATTTAGTAGGCATTCCACAAAGTTCAACGTCCCCTCTACCCTATTTTAAAGGTTAGTTTTGGTAAATTAAGCATGAAGATTTTCATTAATTACCCAGTCACTTCTGCTCTGTGGTCTCAGGATCAGCGCAACTAGTCACCCCGTTTTATGCAAAAATTGTTAGATCTGTTTCAATTATCCCACTTTTATTTTGTTCATACCAATTTCCACGTAAATTGAAGCAGGCAACAATGTCCTCCTCGAAAAACTTCACCACCTCTTTCGGATTTTTATCGAAATCATGAATGCCGTGTTTTAACTTCATCGAACCAAGCCTTAAGATTCGCCCGCTCCAACCGCAACATTTTTTTTACTTAAGAGCATTTTTACACTCGCCGTAACTTCTAAACGAAAGGTCCGATTTTAATAATTTAAAGTGTAATTGTAACACATGTACATATCAATCTTAAATATCAAATAATTTAAATGGGTAAGGATTAACATCATGATACCAAAATCACCACTTTTCCATTCCACCCGGGTTTTGATTGAATAATTTAAATAAAAAGCGGTAATTGTGACTTAACTACAATAGTGAGACCCTTAAACCTTCGCGGACTTTTTTATAGGTAGTACATTATTTTTATGTATCATCAATAGTTTTCTCAGTGCACGCCAAATAATGAATTTATTAGGCTTAATTTTGCTACTTTGGGTTACATTATTGCATTTTTTGTAGGATCTCTATTTTTTCGAAAATAAAATATAGCCATCAATCAATATTTCAGTGAGTAGTTTTTGAGCCAAATCTTAATAACAACAGTGTTATACGAGGGCAGTGGCCCGTAATCGTCCCTATTATTGTGCTGAGGTTATTTCTACTTAGGCTGAGTAGCCGTTTTGTTAGTCGCGGATGCAGACTATTTTTTTTATGGCATGGTAAGTCATCAAATGACTTCTTCCGCTCTGGGTGGAGCGGAAGGGCGTTTCAGACTCTTACTGACTAAACCCCATCCGTGTTCCTTCTAAAGCCCTTTGCGTTCCAGGGCCTCGGTGACTCTTTCGAACAAATTCCGCTACCCTGGCAGATTCCGCAACCCTGGCAGCGCGGATGTAGACTTGGCATTGCAATTTTTGACTGTCTGCACTCCTGCAGTCTGTAGACCATTTGTTGTTATGAAGTTCAGTTCCATGACGAAATTGTGAGAAAGGTAGGGGGGAGGAGTGGGTACATGTTGACGTGTAAAAGAGATACTTGTTACCTATTTGAAAAATAAATATAATGTATGTGCGTGTGTACTCACTGAGTGTATCGTCACAGTGCGCGTTCCCGTACGTGGCGCTGGCGCCCGGCGTGTGCTCCAGCACCGCGTGCGCGCGGCGAGACACCTTCACCTGCTTCAGCGACAGCTCGGGGTAGCGCCGCGGCTGCACACACACATTACATCCGTCAATATACACAGAAGCAGACACAGTATTTGAATTCGGTAGTCCCACTGTTAAGACTCCCGCTGCAAACTATGGCAGGACACTTCCTCCTGCCACAAAACTTTCTATCACCAAGTGCGCACCTTCCCGCAGGGTCTAACCTTCCGTGGTCCACTTGAAAGTCCCTAAACCACTTCAGAACGCTAGTAGGGAGGTATAACGTCAACTTCGCGACGTGGAGCTAAGTTGAAGGATCAGCAGCAGGTTGTGGGTGTGTAGCCGAGTCACAAACTATGCTATCTCCTATCCTGCCTTCTGTGCCACCAAAAGGCCGTGGAAGTGGCAATGTTTTGAGCTACTCAAATCTGAGACACTGTCTGGCCTTTAGGCGCGATTGATCAAATTCATCTTATTCGCGATTGGCCCAATTCACGGCTGGTCCAATTCGCGATTGGTCCAATTCGCGTTTAGTCCAATTCGCGGTTGGTCTAATTCGCGATTGGTCCAATTTGCGTTTAGTCCAATTCCAAAATGAACACATTTTTATGTACATATTGTACTATATTTATTCATAATATTACAAATCATATCTTGTGTTACAAATAGTCTAGTGTTACCCATAATAATTCGTACTTTTGTACTTTCGTAAAAAATCAACCAAACAAAATGAAATAAGACGAAGTTATTTGTCCAGTATTGGGAATTGGGGCACCATGACTAAGACAGGACATCCCCTTCGTGGTTATTTTTTTAACCACCCAGAAATAGGAGCCCCGGGCTCCGTCGACTGCGACCACTTTGAGTGGCATGAGGGGGGGGGGGGCTATGCCACTCACGTTCATGATGTCTGGATCACGTTTATGATGTCTGGTTTACATAATATTTCAGAAAGACGCATAGCGTACGCTAATTTATTACATTTATCGGTACAAGGTTACATTATTAATAATAATCACCCATAAATGTAATTAATTACTTACTTTAACCTCGACTTTCGGTCCATTAATTTTATTTATTTATTTATTTATTTAAACTTTATGTACAATAGTGGTACATGGGCGGACTTAATGCATCAAGGCATTCTCTACCAGTCAACCTTTGGGTTATAAAGACTATATTGTGGTAGGTGTACAATAAACAAAAATAAGATTCAAAATTGAATTTTAACAATTCGGAAAGAATATACAGATAATATATATAATACTAATAAAATACATATATATGCTAAAATAATAAACTAATAAATATGATATATAATAATCATACCGATTAAGAGAATTCATAGTAATCATGACGAAGAACAACTAAGAATGACAAGCTTTTAAGTAGTGTTTTCGGATTTTACGCTTAAAGGAAAATTTTGACTCCGCCTTCTTGATAACAAGGGGTAGCATATTCCAGAGTTTAATTGTAGAAATAGCGTAGGAATTAGACAAAAACCCGGTGCGGTGAGAAGGGATATGAAGAAGTAAGTTTTTAGATGCTCGAAGGTTGAGACTGTGAGAACTGCCCAACACTTTCAAATATTGTTTTAAATAATCAGGAGCACAAGGATCGTTCATGATAGTGAAGAGCATGCAGAGGGATCTGAGGGATCTCCTCTGACGGATAGGCAACCATTTAAGCTGAGAACGGAAGGAAGAAATGTGATCATATTTACGAAGGCCAAAAATGAAACGAATACAGTTGTTAAGAAGTCGATCCAGTTTGTTGAGAAGTTCTTGGGATAGATCAGAGTAGCAAACATCAGCATAATCAATTATAGGAAGCACAAGTGACTGGACCAAAGTGATTCAATTTTCAATTAATCACACTTACTTACCGTAACATATACTTACATAATTATATATTGTATAGTTTCGGAAACATTGTACATTTTGGGACAACTGCGAATTAGACCAACCGCGATTTGGACAAACCGCGAATTAGACCTACCGCGAATTGTTTTTTTTTTTTAACATTGGCCCAATCGCGAATTGGACCATTCGCGCCTAAAGGTCGCCATCGCGGGTAGAACCTGGATGAGGTTGACACAGGAGAGTATGAATTTGGAGTTGTGGTGATGTCCCGTGCACCCGGATATCGCTGAAGGAGGAGGGGACCCAGCGGCGGGCAGAGGGAGCCCAGAAGTGGACCACAATGAATGGGTCGCGAGTGTCATGTGTCTGCTACACATGACACTCGCGCCCCACCCATCAAGGCGATAGTAGGAGCACAGGCGAAGTTTTTAGTGGGTGCAACCCCCCACATGGACGGCGTGGCATGCGTTAGGCATTTTCTTTGCTCAAAAAAAAAAAAACAGGAGAGTGGGAAATGGCAAAAGAAAAGAGGCCTATGCTCAATAGTGGGCGAAGTCCGGGCTGTGGATGAACTGGATGATGATGACGATGATGAAGAAATATGTAAGCAAAAAACAGCGGGAAACGAACCCACACTCGGTAGTCGTGCCTCCCACACGCTGGGCGACATTATATTTCAGGTATTCAAGGACAAAAACTAGTATTTCATAAATACTTACAAACTTAGGCATCTGTTTGACGAGGCGCGGTTCTATCTCCAAGCTTTTCGCGTACAGGTAATTTGTGATCTCATTGTCGTCTTTGCCGGGGAACGGGTCCAGGGATTCTAGGAATGCCTGTAAACGCAAACGCAAAAATAAGATATGTACTGATTTTATTTGAGGAGCTTGTAGCTAAATAATAGCAGTCGCACGGGTCGGTCTTCAAGGTTAAGCAACGCTTGCCAAGGTCGATCTGTCGATGGGTGGATGGGTGATGGATGTGGCGGATCTTAACATACCGAGACTCCACCGAACCTCGGTGCGCACGTTAAGCCGTTGGTCCCGACTGTCATTTGTAGATCTTTGGCTGTCGTTATAAATTGTCAGAATCCAGAAAATCTGATATCAGTCTTGCCAAAAAATACCGTTTTACCCAGTTAATGAGTTGTGGAGGTCTGGCAGGCAGCCGCTCCACGTAAAATACTGGTATTCAGCTGAATATGGTTTGACTGGAAGCCGACCCCAATATATTTGGGAAAAGGCTAGGCAGATGATGATGTACTGATTTTATTTAGTGGGGAAAAAAAAAATGCATTTTGCAAGCACAGCACTTGCCCATATCATTTGTTTGATAAGTAATGGGCAATAATAGGCAAGCCTTGTCAGATATTACTTTGTATTGACAAAAACTGGCTTTCTTCCGCTTACTTAGGGCGCATCAAGTATATGAAATACTGAGTTTTTAACCAACTCCAAAAGAGGAGGTGGTTCTCATTTCGGCTGTTTTTTTTAAAGTTTGATAACTCCGTCATTTACGAACCGATTTAAAAATGCTTTTATAATGTGAAAGGATATACTTTCTGATTGGTACCAAAGAAATTTCATCAAAATCGGTTCAGTAGTTTGGTGTTTAAATCAAAATAGCTAGGAAAAATACGGAATTCCGGTTCACTTGGATGACATATCATCCAAGTGAACGGAATTCCGTATTTTGCTTTCTTGTGATACCTAACAAAACTTTTTGTCAAAAAACTACAACCGACTTCCAAATAACAAAAACACTACAAAGTATAAAATAACTTAAATTGAAGTTGGTGATAAAAACGAAGAAACAACGAAAAACACCGACTTCAAGTTATTTTATAACTCTACTCTCAATCTTCTTTGTATTTAAAAAATATAAATTAAAAAATAAATAAAATTTATTTAATATAAGTAAGTTCAATTTATTTTATTAAAGAACCGCTTTCATTATTTGGTTACTAAGTCATGTAATTACAGAAACACATCGTGGCTTGTGAATAGCCATTTTGAAATGAAGTTAATTTTGACTGTTGTAAAATAGATATTGGTGTATACCTACCCTGGTCTTGGGCTCCGGTGTGAGACAGTAGGGCTGGTTCTGATACTGCTGGATCTCCCCCGTGATCTCCGCCACCTTGCGCCGCTTGGAGAAGTTTATCAGCTCCGAGTCGGGGAGGTAGTCTGTTACCAAAAGTATGCCATTTTAAAACGAAGTCAAACAAAGGCGTTCGTGTCAGATTGAAATACTTTTATTATTTATGTTTCGTGCTTTACAGTTCGTCTAATCTTCAAACTTAGCGTCACTCATTAGCAGAGATCGGAATAGGTAGACTATATTTACCTAATGTTCGTGGAAGTAAGTAATATAGAGTTGATATCTTTACTGACATATCAGTTAATATGATTGGCTAGTACTGGTCGTACTGCTCACCTAGGTTGCCCTCCTCGATGTGCAGTATGTTGGTGAGGTACATGCCGAAGAAGGGCACGCACGGCGGGTTGATGCTGCGCAGGCGCTCCTGGTACCTTCTGAAGTGGTCAGAGTTTAGCTCGCGGAACTCTTCTAGCGCTCGGTTTAGGCGGATTGGTACCATCTGTTGAAGTAGGTATTGTGTTGAATATTCATGGGTAAATAAGTAACATATCATTTTTTTTTGGGGCAAGCCCGTCACACTGTTCCAAACCATTGCAGTGGCGATCACTAGACAAGCGCAAAGTCAGTAAAGCTCGACGAGTCGCAGAGAAACGATTCAACTGTCTTGAATTCCGAAACGATTGAAAAGAACAGCAGAGGAGTAAGAAAAAACATTATTTCCCTACCCCTAAAACCGGACCTTACTGCAACTCGTGAAATCTCGCTCCATATAAAACACTGGTACTCAGCTGCGTCCGGTTTGACGAGAAGCCGATGATATAAGAGAAGATGATGAAGACGACGAACTAAAGACCTGACGTCACAGAAATCTAACATCGCCGTATCAAAGTTCTCCACGCGATTTGAAAATATACAACAGCCCAAATATCAACCATGGCTTAGTAGTGGTAGTTGCTTGCGACACCCGTTTGGGCGTAGGATCCACCCTTTTCAATTGAGGTTTGCGGGACTTTCCACCCTGGGCCACATACCTCTATAATATTACCTGGAAGGTAGCTCTCAATCGTTGCACAGAAGCACTGCCGCAGGCCGCCACGACTGCTAGCACTCGGTGGTTGACAAATCATCAAACGCCTCCCCCTGCTCTGGGCGGAGCGAGAGTGTCAGACTCTTACTGACTAAAACCCATCCGTGTTCCTCCGAATGCCCTTTGTGTTCCAGGGCCGCGGTGAGCACCCCTGGCAGATGGCGGTGTTACCTGGAAGGTAGCCCTCAGGCGATGCACGGAGGCACTGCCGCACGCCGCCACGACTGCTAGAACTCCGTTGAAGTTGTTCAAGTGTCGTAGCGCCACACAAACGTCCAGTAGCCTGGACACTACGCCGACACGTTCTTCTAGGTTCTCGCTTTCGACTATCCATTTCTCCATCCAGCGGGTGAACTGTGAATTGAAGGATAATTTTAACTGTAAAACCCATATGAATTTAGTTTTTAAACTCTTGTCGGATCACCCAAATTTGTCACAGACAGAATGTTGAGTAAGTGATATTCTGTCAAAATTGCCCCGAGAAAACATAGGTGAAGTGAAAAAAAAGTGAGTTGGCAATCCATCCAATCAAAGTGGAAACGCAGTTCATTTAACACTTAGTTTTGACAGAAGTGTTGTTTACAGAAGACAAAATCTAAGTGAGAATGTTTGGTGCAAACCGAGAAAGCAGCTAGCGAGGAAAATCGATAGTAAAACTATACAAATTTTATCTGAGTAAGTGCGAACTCAATTATAAGTATTTTTATTTTCGATGAAATCTGTTAAATATTTTTCCTAATTAGGTTTTCTTCACCTCCACAAATGCAGTTTTATTAAACGGGCCACTTTGAGCTATGATAACTTCGGTTGGACTTGGTATTTTATATACATACTAGCGGACGTCACGCGGTTTCACCCGCGTATTCCCCATTACCGTGGGAGTACGGGGATAAAATATAGCCCATGTTATTCGCTGATAATGTAACTATCCATTGCTGAAAGAATTTTTCAAATCGGTCCAGTAGTTTTTAAGTTTATTCGTTACATACAAAAATACAAATCTTTCCTCTTTATGACATTAATATAGATAAACTATCCTTCAAGCTCGTTATAGCTGTTTCGTGGCGTCGTGGTTCGGAACCATTTGTCTTGGTATGGTCATGTGAAGAGGAGGGATGAAACGCGTGTAACTAAAATATATTATGAATATAAATGTGGATGGATGGAGAGGGAGAGACCAAAGATGGATGGATTGTGTTAGGAGTGATATGAAAGAAAAGGGAGTTAGTGATAGCGTGACGGCTGACAGGACAGAATGGAAGAAAAACGTGTTCCGCCGACCCCAAGTAACATGGGATAAGGGCAGGAAGACGAAGATGTTATTGTTTTTTTTTTACATCAGTTATTAATTTGTTTATTTGGGTTTTGCTTTATCTATTTTTATAGAATACTTTTTAATGCCAATTATATTCTCGGTCGCTTAATACACTTAAAAATATTTACAATATATGAATGGTACTCACATTGGTGGTATGTTTAATTATTCTAAGTAAGTTGGGGCTGGTCTTTTCTTTGTCTTTCTTGGTCCATACGGCGCCAACTAGTTCTGAAGGTTTCACCTGAAGATGATCAAAAAGACGTTCATATTAAACGATGCTCATATATTAAAGCGAAAGTTTGGATGGATGAACGTTTGTTACTCAATCACTCCAGAACGGCTGAACGGATCTTGATGAAATTTGGCGCAGAGGTAGATTAACCTTTTGAACGCCGGAGCATAAAAGCATCGCCGTGCCCCCGACGCCAAGCCACAAAATTCGCCCTACTTTTTGTCACATATTTGTGACGTTTGGCGTACAGGGCACGCGCTTACTTGTCATGTATACGTGACAATGGCGTTCAAAAGGTTATAGTCTGAAATCACACATAGGAAACTTTTTATCCCGGGAGTATGTTTCCTTGGGATAATTTTCGATATTCACGCGGGCGGAGCCGCGGGCAGCAGCTAGTATTTTATATGAAGAATAACATCTAACAGACGGCCAATTTCTGCACTCTTAAAGGAACTTTAACATAACAGTCGCAACCTATCGAAATTTAGGGAAAGTAGAGATGTTTTTGATAGATTTCGACTGAGATGCGAATGTGAATGTTCCATTATGAATACGAAAATTTGCTCCAAGGTGTAATTTACACGTCTGAAACATCTGAATTTGTCTCATGAATGTTAAAACTTTTTTCATACGCGTTTCTCGCTGAATTCGCACTGAACGGCTGACAACCGGTCTTTTTTTAATCATCAAATGTCTTCTTCCGCTCTGGGTGGAGCGTAAGGGCGTGTCAGACTCTTACTGACTAAAACCCATCCGTGTTCCTTCTAAAGCCCTTTGCGTTCCAGGGCCTCGGTGACTCTTTCGAACAAATTCCGCAACTGACAACCAGTCTTGCCGTGCTGTAAGTGCAGGCAAAGGCCGTTGATCTATGTAAAATACCCGTATAGTCAGCTGCCTTAATTATTATTTGTTCTTTTGTTTTTCGCTCCTATGAGAACAGTCCAGGAGTATTTTGATGCAAGTAGACGAAGTTTTTCATTGCAGCCGAGACTACACTAGCTTATGTAGCCAAAGAGAGCAATGACAAATGCCCACGTGTATCAAACGACGTTTTTCAACACAAGTGAGTGTTGAAAAGCGTCGTGAGATTATTTTTTTCTTCTTAGCTTACCTGTCGGTACAGATGGAACTCGAGCAGCGTGAGTTGCCTGGCCAGCTCGAGCGGGTGCAGCGCCAGCGGGTGCCAGTCGTTGCGCTCGGGCTCCGCCACGTGCTTCAGCGGCGTGGGCGGCAGCCGGTCGAACACGTGAGACACCACTGACGTCACGGATAGGTTGGACACTGACTCGCAGTCAGAAGGTAGACTCTGTGGGAGTATAACATATTATTAGACCAGTCTTAGGCAAATAAGGTCCATATTAGCAAAATCTGGTTTTCATTATGGAACAATCCAGCATTTTGCCCAAGCCCCTAGTGATTCCATAAACAGCAGATGAGGCATATAAAAAACCGGCCATGTGCGAGTCGGACTCGCGCACGAATGGTTCCGTACCAATATCTATAAAAACGGCAAAAATAATCACGTTTGTTGTATGGGCCCCTTAAATATTTATTTTATTCTGTATATGTTGTTATAGCGGCAACAGAAATACATCATCTGTGAAAATTTAAACTGTCTAACTATCACGGTTCATGAGATACAGCCTGGTGAAAGACAGACAGACGGACAACGAATTCTTAGTAATAGGGTCCCGTTTTACCCTTTGGGTACCGAACCCTAAAAAGCGTTGCTGTATCCAATCACACTGACCGGACACAAAACGATAAAATAGTTTCAACAAACTGTCGGCACGGATTTTGGTAACAGTAGACCACAGTTTCTGAACCAGTGGGTCAGAAGGGGAGCCCATGGTGACTCTAAAAATGACCTGATGCTAACAATTCAGAGGTAGCAGTGACCTAAATTTAACCGAATCAAGTAGATTGACAGATTCTTATTTAGTTTCCGCTTACAAACAAGAATTTTACAATAAATTAAACGGTTAGCGACTGCTCTAGACGGATCTATATATTTATATATAGTCATTTACCAGTACCTGCCGGTCGATTCTGTAAACATGTCGAAGTGAAGGCTTGGGCGAGGTAAGCCGTCAATCCATATAATTAACTGGCCTGTTGGTCGAGTGGTTAGTGACCCTGACTGCTAAACCGGAGGTCGTGGGGTCGATTCCCACCCAGGACAAATATTTGTGTGATGAGCATGATCATTTGTTCTGTGTCTGGGTGTAATTTGTCTATAATATGTATGTATTTAGAAATATATAAGTATGTTTATCAGTTGTCTGGTTGCCATAGCACAGGCTCTGCCTAGTTTGGGATCAGATGACCGTGTGTGAGTTGTCCCAGGATATATTAGGATATATTATATTATTCTGACCGATTTCGGCCATGGCCGTCAATCTCAACCGAGACTAGCCATCGGCGCGGAACATATTATAGTGCAGGCGTGTGTGCGCAAACACAGGTGCACTCCCTCTTCCATCACTCTCATATTCCGATGGGACGGAGCTAACAAGCGTCAATTAATTTCATTTAAAAATTTGATTTACATATTAGATATATTATTTTTCTGTGTCATGTTTTGTAAACTTACTTTGCATACTACTGTATAAATTCAAGTTTTTAAAACTTAACAGACAGTGTTGCTAAGGAGTTTGTTGCTCCACTCCTTCCCAGCTAAAACACTAGGAAGAGGTGACGGGCGGGCGTTTTGGGGGACTGTCTTTATGTAGAACTTTGACGTTCAAAAAGTGCTGGCACTCAGCTTAATTGAATAAATGACTTTTGATTTAAATGAACCCCTTTACATTACCTTTCTCTGCAGCGTTTTCAGCACACTCTGCACCCACTTCTTCATGGGCTTGCCATCAACCGACTCCAGGAACTCCCTCAGCTTGTCCAACAGTGCTGGTTCGCGCTCGAAGTCGTAAAAGTGCTGGTCTACCCAGTGCCGTAACACGTTTATTACCCTGGAAAGAATAGTATCTCATAATGTCTATATTCCCGGCAGGTTACTTCTAGGCAAGCGTGCTCCATCGTCGACCACATCATCGCTTACCACCAGGTGAGGTTACCACTTCGATCGCTTGCAATCAAGTGAGATTGTGGTTAAACGCAAGCCTATCAGTAATAAATACTAAAGGAAAGGGTCATCATCATCAGCCGCAAGACGTCCACTGCTGGACCTAGGCCTCACCACGCTTGGCAGGCGGGTTTGTGATCGCAGTGTAGCTGTTACAATGCACAGAGAATGCTACTGCCCATTCTTTCCTCTGCTGGTGATACTTTGTTCTTATAAGTAGCATACTCTGGGTGCATCGTCCCCACATAATATTAAATTAATTTTTGTATACCAAATTTTGTAAAATCATTATTTGAAAAGAGTAACTATGGAGTTTCTTGTCCGTTCTTCTCCATAAGAATCTACCTTTCCGAATGGACAGTAGAGTCACTTTATTAATGTAATTCTATTATTTTTACTGAACTGTATACGATGACGTGCAAAAGTGCCGTTTAATGGACTAATTGAAATAAACGTTTTGACTTTGACTTTGACTTTGACTTCTCTGGTGTATCCCTAAGTCGCCTCTCATAATACAGCATTATACGAAAAAAGCTTTTTGGGAATGGCTCCAAAAATATATAATATGATACCCACGTATAGTCGTGGGTATCATATTATAAATATTTTTTTTTAGAGCTGAGAATGATGTTAACAAATTCAAAAGAATAGACTGACAAACTTAATGGTTTAAAAAGCGTACTATTCCATTGGTGAATTCCTAACAGATAATTTAAATAAATAATAATTAGGTATGTACGATTTATTTAAGCTCAATTCTATTTAATGATAATAATTAGCTATTCAAAACAGCTAACGATATTTGCCCACGGAACAGACGAGATCCTCGTAAATTAGTATTTAATCATTTGCCAAGGCTTAGCAAATACAACAAAAACTGCCTAGCAATGTGTGTGCGTATTTATGACAAAATACCAAACCATTTCAAGGAAATAAGTATAAGGCTGTTTAAGATGAAATTATATAACTGGTTAAACGAACACGGTTTCTATAATTTAAAAGACTTTATGGAATATAAATGTTGATACATTTAATTCCTATTGTAGGTGGTTTCCTTAAAATTTTTGCATGCTATAACTTAGCAAAACATGCTTGTGCCTTTTTTATTTACTTACTTTAACACCATTTTATACCATGTTTTATGCAAATAAATGATTATTATTATTATTATTATAATAATATATAAATTAACTGGAATTATAATTTACATTAAAATAATCATAAGTATTTAAAATAAGTATTAAATGTATCCAAATTTGTATGCCTATTAGGTTAAACATAGCGATCCTGACATTAGAATAACATCTTATTATATTGTACCTATGTTTTACAAATTAATTAATTTTAATAAATTGAGAAGCCTTATAATAAGTAAATAAAATAAATAAAAAAATTAAAAACAATTTGATTTTGAATGGTGTTATTCTTTTACGTCCGACACCATACAGAAAAGGGTGCTTAAATATAATAAACTCACCTAAACTTGACCGGCTGCTGGAACTCTTTGCGATACCTCTTCCAGTCTTCCCTCGCTGTATTTTTACTAAGTTTCTCCGCGTCGGTACTCGGAACGCTCTCTATACTATCCGCTGTTAAAGAGAACAAAGTTTTATAGATTAACAAGCTTTTATGTGTCGCGGGTGTCGATTCCGTTCGTTTTTAACTAAGCTATTGCCGTCTTTTTCTAACTAGGTCCGCCTCTTTCTCTTTAGTAGAAAGTTACAGGGGTGCTATTCTGTAAAAACCTTACAGTCAATTAATTCAATCAGGGTGAAATCCGTTGTTCTATAATACCGTCCAATTCAATTTAGTTTGCGATGAAAAGATTCGGCACGACTGTACGGGTGGGTGATTTTAATCCAAAAATAATCATGTAGGACCGGTTAGAGGTACATCATAATCATCACCATTTCAGGCGAAAGACGTCCAATACTTGACATAGGCCTCCTCGAGAACCGCCATATCGACCGCTCCTGTGCATTTCGCATCCAGGAGTTCCCATGACCTTTACCAGGTCATCGGTCCACCTTATGTGGACTTGCCAACACTTCGTCTTTCGGTAAACGGTCGCCACTTCAGAACCCCTCGACGATAGAGGTACACAACACAATAATCAGAACTTAGAACACTTTATCCTTATGCTAACGGTACCTACATAGATCAATATCCAGCAGCGACGAGTTAGGACTCACGTCCTTCTTAGGTGTCTTGATCCTTGGGACTAGCGTGCGCAAATATACATGATACTTATAGTTAAACGAGTCATAAAGTTAAAAAAAAAACGTTACCCCACACTAGGAATTCCTACCGTGGGTACGTTTACAAACATTGCAACTCACATACACGAACAGCCATCTTTCTTTGGCCTCCCTCTCCCTTTCTATCCATGCACATTTATATCCAAAACCTCTTTTTAGGACGCGCATTTCATCCCTCCTCTTTACACATCAAGACAAGCAACTTCCTTTTCAACTTTTATTACGATATCATCATCGTATATGGGACCAAAATCATTTAACACACTTTTGTTAATAATTAAAAATTCAGGTTGCATTTAAAAAAAACATTTGCCCAGCCAGGGGTACAGGTGTACCCCAGAGCTTTACTTACGTCAATGTAGGTGCAATCAAGAAGTGAATCTGTACACCGTTGTACACCAAAGGTACACATTTGGTGTACAACGGTGTACATACCCCAGGTGCACAAATATACCCCAATCAAAACGACTACTCACCAGTCCTAGGCGTGTCATACACCTCACTGGGTTCCGGTATCTTGAACCTCTCAATCAACAACTCCAGTAGTTCCCCAGGCGAACAGAACGATCTGTAAGTGGTCAGGAACGTTCGCACCAAATTGAGATCCGCGTATATATGGTAGGTCAGGCGCTCGACTAGCTTGAGGAGTGTTGCTCCCTGTGAACAATACGTTAAGGTTGAAATTGGCTTGTTTTGAAAATGGGACTTGTAACAAAATGGGTTAAATTCGCTCTAAAATAAGAATCACAGATTTGGGCAATAAGGTTGAACGCTTCTGGGATTGGGCGAGTCATACATACATTTGGACAGTCATACACTCGTATACACCTACGTCTGACTGTCCAAATGAATTCTAAATGAGTACATACAAACAAAAACATACTCATGTAGAACGCTTTAGGACAGATGGGCCAGAGTCGAAACGCAGTGGGGGCCAGAGTCGTAACGCAGTGGGAGCTAGAGAACGGGTATCGTCGCCGAGAAAGGCCTAGGAAACGTTTGCGTGACAACGGATGGTTTGGAAAAGGCAAGAGTGGAAGGCTATGGGACCTTTTCCCAGCAGTGGGCAAAGTACTGGACTGGGACTAAGCAGGCCACGTCTGCCGAATGTCGAACGGTTCATGGGCTAAAGCAACCACAATGTGGCTCCGCGGGAAACCCAGGCGAAGATGGCGGGACGAGCTTGACGCCTATCGGCAGGATTGGTCCACACTTGCCCAAAGCCGGGAGGAATGGAAGGAAGAAAGGGAGGCCTTTGCCCTGCACTGGGACAATTGGCTAAAATAATACTTAAAAACGGTATGATTAAGTTAACGCTATCACAGTTCTTATAGCAATTTAGACAAGGTTCATTTTAATGACAAATGAAGGGTGGAATAACTGCGCAACGACTGTGTACCTAACTCGCTATACAATCGCATTTAGACTTTTAGAATATCCAAATATATCAGCTGCGCGCGCGCAGCTTTTGTTATTTCCTGATTAATGAAAGATGGCATTGTTTGTTTGAGAAGACTGAATTTCAGTATTCTTCAAGAGCGTTTACTCTTCACGGTGTTTCATAAAGAATTCTAAGAAATTGTTCGTAGAAACATGAACCGATTTTAATGAAAATTGATACGCATACGCCAATACCTAGGTTTTCAGGGTCGCGGAATTGTTCGAATGAGTTACCGCGGCTCTGGAAAGCAAAGGGCATTTTTGGAAGAACATGGGTGGGTTTTAGTCAGTAAGAGTCAGACACTCTCTTCCGCTCCGCCCAGAGCGGGAGGAGTCATTTTGATGACATCCCATACAAAAAAAAAAAACCTAAATTTAAAAAGCTAATTAAAAGGTTCATTCATTTCCTAGAATTAGAAGTTTGTATGGAACTCCGTGAAGAGAAAATTACTTATATGTGTAGTTTAACCCACCTGCCAAACTTTAGGCTTCTGCTATATAACTGCAGTAAGATTCCGTAAACATCTCACCGTGTCAGCTAAAGTGAAGTCAACATGAAGTTAGCTGTCCATCCATATAAACAAGATGGAATGACAGTGCACTTTATGCTCACTCCACCTAAGTTTACAGGTGGATATTGACAACTATTGATAGAATATACCGGCTGTTCTAAGTGACATCGCTACAGCAGATCTGATCATACTTACCCTTACAAGGAGCCTGAAGTAGTCAGGCATCGTCTTACTAGCGATCATCGCGCGAATACGCGATCATCGCAATCAATTGTTCGGCAAAACCAGAAGGCGCCCTCTGTCGGCTTGTGGCGGTTTTATATATGTTATATTGTGTTATGAAAATAAATAATATAGTTTTATTATGATCGGACATTTTATTAAAGGAGCTGGCTTTACAATTAGTACAATTTTTAGAACAATTCTAGTAATTGATCAATAAAATCAAATTTTAAACAACACGGATCTTTCTCGGTAAGTTTACTGACTGCAATAAATAAGTATTCTGAATGTTGACTAGTATTGATAACTTTTTCAGTGACTATAATATTAAAATATAATTGATCCAAACGATATTTTTTTACCTACAACGATCTTAATTCTATAAAACCTAAGTTTACGGAATATAGTTAATAAATATATTTAAATATAATGACTAGTATTGATAACTTTTTCACTACAACTATAATATTTAAATATCTTAATAATAAAGTACTTTTAACATTGACAAGACAAATTACTTAAATATAATATAAATATTTATGTACAGTATTGCCTAGTACGGATTGTCATTTTTATTATTATTAAAGTTTAAAGCTTATAGAATAACTAACAGATTTTTTATATATTACTAGAAATGGGGTTATTATCTTTTGGGTTACAAAAGACGTAAAAATACCCAAAGATGATGAATTAATTTTGCTTATTTTTCCCCAAAAAGGTATATTTTGAAAAATCTTATATCACGACTTTTTTGAAGTTGACCTCTCTAATCACAATTCATTTGGGGTCTTCGAAACATCGCTCTACACTCTCTCTATTACCCGTCATCACTAGTTCTATTATAATTTCTTTCATGTTTTATGAACTATTCCTGGAACGATATTATCGCAATAACGATTATAGAGAAAAATCAGTACCATGTAACGTTAGGGGAAATAATAGCTTACCACTTTTGAAACTGTCACTTAGGCAAATATACGTTACTTGTCCAGAGCCTAATGACCAGCGCAGACTGGCGGACGGGAAGGCAGAGAAATTTTTATTTATCAATTGAATTTATGCGTTATCCAATCGTAATAAGGTATATATTTCAATGCTCGGTGATCGGCCTCGGAGGTAGAGCAGTTTTCGGCCGAAAACTTCTAGATAAATTAAAAATTCTCTGCCATCCTGTCCGCCTGTCTGCGCTGGTCATTAGGCTCTGGACAAGTGCATATCTATCAGCGGTAGCGTGACGAAGGCGATTGTCAAAGCGTCAAAAATGTATGAGATTTACAAACACTATCGAAATGTCATGTATGCCTTTTAATTTTGGCATTTCAACACAAACCAATACGCTAATAGAATACACTTTAGCACTTCTCTCCAGAGCCTCTTGTCGCTTTATATAATGCAAACAAAATTGAACTTTAATAAAAAATATTTTAAACAATTAATTTCCAATGTTTGCCTTTTAATTTTGGCATTTCGTTAATCCCATTCGCTAATAGCATAACACTTTAGCACTTTTGTCGAGAGCCTCTTGTCACTTTATATACTGCAAGTAAAATTGAACTTTAATAAAAAATATTTTAAACAATTAACCCTTTATATCACCATGTGACAGTTCTGTAACAAACCATTCAAGTCCATACAAAATCTAAAATCTTATTTTTATTCCGTTTTACATCAATGTATCACAACAGTTACAAACCGTTCTATGCAATTCTAGTACACATCGTGAAACACAGATGGCGTTAGTAGTTTGAAATTTCGTTCAAACTTTAGTTGGTGACACTTCACGAGACTTGACGTTGCGTAAAGTTTTCAAAAATCGAAAATAATATAAAAAAACAAAATAACTGCGGCTTGTTTGGTGATTCTAATAGGTAAGTTCATGGTTTTCACTGTTTATTGTCGGTAACGCATAATTTTAGTTATTTGTGAGAATTCGTGTTGAATTTCTCTTTGTAACATTTCTGTCACAATGCAGAATAAGGGTCGTATTTTATAGTACATTGACCTAGTGTTGGTTTCTTCACAGAATGACTTCCCGAGGTATAGGAGAAGATGAAATTGAACAATTTCTTTTGGACTATGAGGCCAGTGAGGATGGGTTTGAAGACGATGACGACAGCGTGGCAGATCCCGAATATTTGCCGGATTTAGAACCCACATTCGAGGATGAAACTGCAGAAGAAATGTATGGTATGAACATTGACAGTATTATTGAAGATCTGGAGCGCGGTGGCAGTAATTCGTCTCCATCACCCTCGCCAGTTGCTTCTACTCAGCCAGGACCATCAGCACGTCGTCAAACCAAAAACAAATTGAATGTACGCTGGAGGAAGAAAAATATTGAACTAAACGAGCAACAGCTACGTTTTACAGGTGATGAAACCTTGTCGCCCGAGGTTTTAGACCTCGAAACACCAATCCAATTCTTCTTGAAACTATTTCCCAAAGAATTGATTGAAGTCATTGCTAGTCAAACAAATCTTTACATAGTCCAAAAAGATCCCAACATGAGTTTTCGTGTCACAGAGACCGATATTCAACAGTTCATTGGACTAGTGTATATCATGTCGTTGGTACATCTTCCAAGGGTTACGAAGCATTGGCACGGTTGTATAGGAACACCTTTAGTAAAGGAAACAATGGCAGTCAACAAGTTTGAGAAGATCCGGAGATTTATTCATTTCAATGATAACACAAAAAATGTTCCACGAGAACACCCTGATCATGACCGAATATTCAAGATTAGACCAGTCGTCAAAAAACTAAATGAGACCTGCCAAAGCATCCCTCTAGAAAAATATCTATGTGTAGACGAGCAGATTTGCTCCACAAAAGCAAGGCAGAATTTGAAAAGATATAACCCCAAAAAGCCAAATAAATGGGGATATAAAATATATGTTCTTTGCGGTGTGAGTGGGTTCGCATACAAATTCGAACCTGAAACAGGAGCTGAAAATGTGGTTGCTTCTGGTGAGCCAGACTTGGGCGCTGCATCGAATGTGGTCGTCAGGCTTTCGCGTGAAATACCAAGAAATCAAAACTACCGGATCTATTTTGACAATTATTTCACGTCTCTGCCGCTTCTGGAATATTTAGCTAAACAAGGCGTTCTTAGTCTCGGAACCATACGTCGAAATCGTATACCTGACTGTAAACTACCAACAGACAAGGAAATATCTAAAAAAGAACGCGGCTACTCGGTAGAATATGTCGGAAACGTGGAAGGAACAGAAATATCGACAGTAGCCTGGAAAGACAACAAAATTGTCACACTCGCCTCTAGTTTCGTGGGAGAGCTACCGAAGACACAGGTTTCAAGATACGACAAGCCAAACAAAAGATACGTGACTATCGACCGACCCCATATCGTAGGAGAATACAACCGCCATATGGGTGGTGTTGATTTGATCGACAGTATCATGGGCAGGTACAAAATACGCCTGCGAAGCAAAAGATGGCAGATTCGCATGTTCTACCATTTCTTAGATCTTGTTATGTCCAATGCCTGGCTCTTATATAAAAGAGTACATAAGGCCAAAAAAAGAGAAGACCCAATGCTGCAGTCAGCTGATTTTCGACAGGATATAGCCTTGGTTCTGTGCAAGCTCGGGACTAAAGCCAATCAAAAAAGGCGAACCATTGAGCAAGACATACAAGCCAAAAAACATAAAGGCCCAGCTCAGTATGTGCCCCCAGCAGCTGTGCGGCAGGACCAGGTAGGACATTGGCCTATATGGGCCGATAAGAGGATAAGGTGCAAATATCCTAACTGTGCTGGCGTATCACAGACGATTTGTGAGAAATGTGGAGTTGCTTTGTGCTACAACAAGCAAAACAACTGCTTCAAGGCATTCCATACGTCTTAGAGGAGTGTTATGACACAATGTGACATTTCTGTCACACTTCCTAAAATCGTTAATAAATAGCCCTCTGATTAAATTTTTTTTAAACTAAAAAATACGTGTTTCTTTGTTTATTTCTTGCTACCGTACCATTGAATATTTTTCTGTTTTTATGTTGTTGAGTTATGAAGGGTTAATTTCCAATGTTTGCCTTTTAATTTTGGCATTTCAATAAACCCATTCGCTAATAGAATAGCACTTTAGCACTTCTGTCCAGAGCCTCTTGTCGCTTTATATAATGCAAGTAAAATTGAACTTTAATAAAAAATATTTTAAACTATTAATTTCCAATGTTTGCCTTTTAATTTTGGCATTTCAATAAACCCATTCGCTAATAGAATAGCACTTTAGCACTTCTGTCCAGAGCCTCTTGTCGCTTTATATAATGCAAGTAAAATTGCATCTTAACAAAAATGTTTTAAGCCATTAATTTCCCTAACTTTACTTCAATTTTATGCTCTATCACGCATGGACAGTCTTCGTTAATATTTACAATAAGTCAGTTACAGTCATTTTAAACCACAAAACTGCTCTTTTTACACATTATTTATATGTATTTGCCAATAGACATGACGTTTTAAACGTATTCTTCGCACTCTACGAAGCCGAACTGTTTAAAACTTGATGACTATTAAGGATAGAAGAATACTTCTCCGTTTTTACACCAATTTTATTTATTGTTTTACCAATTATACTGTTTTAATACCATCTATCAAATAAGTATTAATTTATATAGATTTTTCATAGTAGTCAAATACCCTATTTAATTAACTTATGGCACACATTGGCCTATGATAATGTCAAGTTGTATATTTAAATTACAGGTACAATTTGGTGACAAATCAAAAGAGTCACTTTCAAGATCAAAATACCATTTCAGAACTAATCTGGTCTGTCTAAAATTATTGATTTATTGTTATTCAATTATTTCATACACTACAAACACGTGCAAAGAGTCAACAATTAATCTTCATATATATATTTCTTGTGTACGTGTGTATGTCACCGAACTCGTCCTAAACGCCTGGACCGATGTTGATCAAATTTTTTGTGTGTGTTCAAGGGGATTCGAGAATGGTTTAGATTTACAATTGTATCCGGTAGGTGGCGCTGCAATAGATTTCTATAATTTTTTTGCCATACACAAAGCAAACGTTCGGACAGGACAACGTCTGTCGTGACCGCTAGTTATATTATAAATTATTACTATAATGCACAGAATATTATTAAATATCAATACGTATAAAACAATAACTTCATAGAAACAGTAACATTTTAATGTCTGTTTTTAAAGTCAACTTTCATTTTATTTAGGTGTATCTTCTCAGAGTTGCCAGATATGAAACTCTCGATCGAACCCCACCTTCAAATAGTTATTGATACCCGTTTTATTTACAGAACAATAACTCACAGAACAGCTTTTAACATTATAATTTCAGTAACTGTATTCCGAAATAGCCTTTATTTAGGCACTAGATAAAGCTCGTCAAATATACTTCTAGTTTAAAAGTTAATTTACAGCGTTTTTCATCGAATACAATATTATTATCAAATCACCACTATTCGGAAACCGCGATCAGACACTGGTTCAAAAATTAGATAAATCGGTTCTTAGATAACACCGATTTGACAGTCTTAGTGACAGGGATAGTAGGTAGCCTGTCTATATTCCGATAGTACAAACCGATTCAAAAGGTTTGAAAATCGGTACTTATATCAAAAATCGGACGAGAGTGAGTAAACAGATACAACCACTGGCCCTTAGGAGTAAAAGTTGAGAATCCGATAAAACCAGTAGACGAATCGGTTCAGACGGTGGGTTCCACAGACGCTCGTACCAGTTTAATTGATTGAAAAATCGATTAGACTGATGCTCAAATACATAGGTTCAATTGATAGACAAACAACTTCGACCAGTGAATAAACCAGTTCGATTTGCTGGCATAACGTTTCAATTGATGGAGAACCCGATTTTATTTGGTGGACGAACCTATCTAGTTCATGACTGAACCTGGCTGGCCGGCTGTTGAACTCAACTGGTGCTCAATTCCGTTCAATCGGTGGACAAATCGGTTCAATTGACAGTCAACCCGTTTCTTATGGACAAAGCCATTTCATAGAGTGAACTTTCGCATCAACCATAAAGTACTTTTCCATGAATTATATAAAAGGAATATTTTTACCAAAGAATGAGCTTTAAAAAATAACACATGTTTATACAGTAAAAGACTAATAAGAAAATTCTTCCATTACTAACTGAGTTACTGACAGACAACGCATAGCCATAATAACTGGTCGTAGACAGCTGAAATTTGGCATGTAGCTGCCTTGGGGAGTGTAGGAGAGCATTGAGAGACCGAAATTACTACGGGAACGGGTAAAACGGAATATGCGAGTACGAAGTCACGGGCAAAAGCTAGTTTATTTATAAATCTTGCATGTGAGTCGCGCTGGTGTCCACAAATCCACGTCCAACCGCATATTTTGCGTACGGGTAGGTATTCAACCCACCTGGGCGGCTGACCTGACGGCCAGCACCATCACTGTTCTGCGGAGGCCGCAGAGGGTGATGGCCGTCAGAGTCATCAGGGGATATCGCACGATCTCCTACGAGGCGGCTTGCGCACTGGCCGGATCTCCGCCGTGGGACCTGGAGGCGAAAGTGCTCGCGTCACTGCATAGGTGGCGCGAGGGCGCGCGGGCGCGCGGCGAAAGACTGACGCAGCAACACTTGGAGCTGCGTCGGTCGCAGCTGCGCGAGGTCCTGGTGGCGGAATGGCGGGACAGGCTTTCGAGCCCTACCGCCGGCCTCATCACCATCGAGGCCATCCGGCCAGTGCTCGACCTCTGGCTCGGGAGAAGGCACGGCTCCCTGTCGTTCCGTGCGACGCAGGTCCTCTCGGGGCATGGCTGCTTCGGGAGGTTCTTGTGTCGCATAGGCAGGGAGCCGGACGCTCGATGCCACCACTGCGTCGACTGTCGGGAGGACACGGCGCGGCATACGCTTGCAGAGTGTGCAGCTTGGGAGGAGCCGCGCCGTGCCCTCATCTCTGTTGTAGGCGGTGACCTCTCGCTGCCGGCCGTAGTTCATGCTATGGTCGGCGGTGAGGAGTCCTGGGACGCGGTGGTCTCCTTCTGCGAGACAGTTATCGCGCAGAAGGAGGCTGCGGAAAGGGAGAGGGAGATCACAACCGCTCTCCCTGCCCGCAGCAGGCGCATCGGGCGTCGGAGGAGGGCATACGCTGCCCTCTTCCGGCCCCCCTAACTGGGTCCAGGCGCGGCGGACTTGGGGATGTCCGTCGCCCCCCACTCATCCGGACCCGAGGTGGCGGCGCGTGGTGTTCCCGTGCGCCCCTCTTTGACGTAGCGAGGGGAGTTAAACACCTCACTCCCCTCGCCGACGCGAGGTGGCCCGCAGAGGCGGGCCGGCACCAGCCGGGGATTGCGGATGTCGCATACGTTCCCGCGATCCCCGGCGTAGGTGGGAGATGGAACACCGGGGTGGTTTTAGTCAGTAAGAGTCTGACAGACCCCTCCACCCGCCCCAGGGTGGAGGATTTCCATGAGGATTTCCCCCCGAGATCAAAAAAAAAAAAAAAAAAAAAAAAAAAGGTATTCAACCCACCTCAGGTCCTCAAGGAAGGCCAGCAACAGCCTGGCCTTCTTACTGACTATCTCACGGAAGGTACCTGGGTATCAGAAGTACCGCGATTATAATTATAGAAATATGCGGAACAGGGTGTTAAGTCCCGCAAACATCCATTAAAAAGGGAGGATCCTCCGACCAGACGATCTGGTCTGGTGGGCAACTGACCGATGGTTGATATATTTGGACTGTCGTATATGTTGAATGCAGGATTTCTTTGTACTGGTTCGTTGCTAGCGGTATAAATGTCGCTGCATTATTTTTGTTGCAGTTATAGATTCCGCTACGTTAGTTTTTTGTGGCGGTGTCGATGCCACTACATAATCTTTTAGGCTGAATACTTATCTCTTCTATTAGCTGTACGTACATACGTATCAACTAACTTTCATAAAATTCGATACCGTTAAGGGAAACACATAAGGAGTGGTTACTCCTCATGGTATTTCATTAAAACTTTCAAGGCCGTTATCATGGACATAATCCGTTTTTGTTTAAACTTGGTACGCATATGCAAGATACATTGGCCTTAAAAGTTAGTTGAAGACTTTTTCGAGTTCAGAGGGCTATAGAAAGTTTTGTACACTTCCTTTAGAGATTAAAAAAAATTCTCTCTCTTCAATAAATTTCATTAAAATGATAGATTAGTGACTTCATAGATTAGTGTGTGATATCTTTTGGCACAACCGTGGTTGAATAACCAGGTTTCTCTAGACATATTCAAGACAATTGACATTGTATACACAATGCACATAGAGATTTAAAAATACAATATCTATACAGTATACATCATGTATAAGTAATTGAATATATCACGCATATTACCTTGATACAGTTCAGTCGCAGACATGAACAGTCTTTGGCACTCCAATGATAAAGCAATTTGTCAAAAATGTTTAAGCTTTTACTCAACTATGTTGGGGTCTGTTCCCAGTCTCACCGGATGCATCTGAATACTAGTATTTTCCATGGAGCGACGGCTTGTCTGACCTCCACAAACCAGTATCTGAGTAACACAACACTTCTTGGAAAGACTCCCTTTGTCGGACAGTGTTATCACGTTTTTTTCCAACGTGTAACAGAATAAATGCAAACCCTGAAAGGTGTTCATTTTACTCATCATTATAAACAACTTTTACTTTGGGACCAACGCAGGAATCGCGAAAAAACATCAGCGGTTCAGTACCTTTTGGGGAGGGATGTGTTTGTTAAGAACCAATATAATCGCTTCATTAACCTTTTGCGTGTCTTAAGTTACACAGTTCGACATAAGAAAAAATGCTCCAAATGTCTTAAGTCGGACAGTTACACTTAAGGGCTTGGTCAGGATTGGACGATAAAAATCTGTGGTAGACACGCAAAAGGTTAACCTAGCGCTGAGCGAGGCTAGGTAAATGAAGCGATTCTCACACATTCCTCACTACGCATCCTCGCACATCTCTGGTGCAAACGCACCCTTATGCACACATCAATGTATGGGCAGTAGATTTTTTTTCGAGATTTTGGTTTTGGTCCCATAGTAGGTAGTAGGGGTCACTGTATTCATCATTATGAATAACATTATTCATAATGATGGGTACACTGACCCCTTCTCATTTTGTGTGTTTATTCTGTTACAATAGAGAAATTTGCAATAACAGTATATTCACGACCATATCATGATAACATCAAAACGTTTTACAAATCACTTTATGATGAACAGAGAAAATATTTTACTACTTTAAAGATTTGAGTTTCAAAAACATGATTTATTCCAACTGTGTAGGTCGGCTTCCAGTTTGACCGGATGTACCAGTATGTTATTCAACATGAATCAAACACGAGTAGCCACTTTTAGACACCACATCCAACGACCCACTTTTGACCACCCAAATCTAAATAACTGTCGTGCCAGTGACACGAATCAGAACACACCATATTCTTTCAAAATAGCACAATATTTGTACGTACAATATTATTAAATAACTACATACGTGTTCCATTAGGAAGCTTCTCCGAATAGTTTCGGAACCTAATAAAAAAACAATCGCTTCGAGCTCAAAACTAATAAAATAAACACGTCAGTTACTCGTTACATGCATTATTGTTTGCATCAATAATATTAAAAAAAAAACTGCATGCTCATTTTTGTGACATTTCAATGAACCAGGCAATTTTAAAAACGCAAAGACCACTAATGTCCATTTCATATTTTTGTGGTTTTATGCGTTAATAAACGTGATATCACGAGCAACAAACATCATGTTTGCTCAAGGAAGAATTCTCTACCGTCGACTGGAAAAAATGTCCATAAGTCCGATAAAATCACACGACTGAGAATCCTTTCTGAACACACAGCGGGCCACACACATAACCTGACCTCTTTCTTCGAACTTCGTACTACACTAGGCTAGCACATATAACCCGGGCCATCACTTGGTTCGAAATGTTGTCCGTTAAAAATGTCACAAATGTATTAAACGCAATATTTATGAGAAATACTTGATACATCTTCGGAGACTTGTTTTCACGAAAGTGGGTCATCCTTCTTCATTCTGCCGCTCTGGTATCTTGAACCGTCGGTGTCTGCTCCCACCGCCTTCCTCTATTCTGCTCTATCATCATCCGTCCCGCTCACACCGACTTCGGGCGTCGGCTCACCGACTTCGGACGTGGGCTCACCGACCTCGCACGTGGGCTCACCGACTTCCGCCGAGGCCGCCTCGTAGGACACCGGCGGAAGCAGCCGCAGCAACACCTCAGAGGCGTCATCATAGCCTAGGAAACCAAACGTCCTAGCTAGATCTAGAGCAATTCTAGATCTGAAGTTAGGTGATTAGGACCCTAGTACTACAACATATGGTGCAGAATTGCTTGATTCTTCCCTTTTAGTCTTCATTTTTTTTGGATGGGAAATCATCAAATGATTTCTCCCGCTCTGGGCGAAGCGGAAGGGAGTATCAGACTCTTACTGACTAAAACCCATCCGTGTTCCTTCAAATTTCAGGGCCGCGGTAACTCGAACAATTCCGCAAAGCTGTCCGAGTCTATACAACTTATTAGTGGCACCGCATAAGGTGCGAATTTGCTTGACACTTCCATTTTAGTGTACTATTGACCTATGATAAGCGTTAAGACAATGTGACGCTCAATAGTTGCACCGCACATGGTACATCATCGTTTGATAATGAAATTATCGTCGAATATTGACCTGTTAAAGGTGCAGAATATTTTTTTGCCTAAAATGCGTATAGGGTTACCTCCTGGGCCTACTTGAAAACCAAGAACAGTTGCACGGCATATTAAAGTAGGGTGCTGGGTTAAAATAGTGGAAGTATGTAGGAAGTACTTGAGCTTGCAAATGCGATGCGAATTAGGAAGAAGAAAGAATGATACTAGACAAAAGAAGTATTGGAAGATAGATGGTATGCAGGGCAAGAGAAGACAGTTAATAATCGCACCGGACAAGGTACAAAATCTCTTGACAATTTATAACCTCTCTGGGTTTTCTACTGTAATTTTTTGCAAGGAATATCTTGCCGAAAGTTGAAACAGTAGGTAACTGATTGTTAATCGTCTTTTTGTTTATTTTGATCTGCTTTATGAGATTATGGAAGACTTCTACACTATCTAATTATAATTTTCGGGGCATGTGAAGACAATGAATAGTAAAGAATCGTCGACGTGTGTGTACGGTTACGTATCTAGGGACGGTTTTGAGGCGCCATTTTGAAGATTTGTTTTTATTTTTCTCTGGCATTCACAATTTTTTTTGTCAACTAATCCAAAGTGAGTTAGTATAGCTTACACTACGTTAGTAACAATTTATTACAATTCAAATAAAAATCGTCGTCCGAGTAACAATTTAAGATGGTGCAGATCAACTTTACAAGTTTTCCGTATTTACATTTATTACTTAAAAGAACAAATTACACAGCAAACGATTTAGATAGATTTGTGTACATATTAATTTTCAGTAAACTCATCTTTGTATCAATGAAATGAGAATGCATACAAATGCTTTTTCTCGATGACAAATATTTATCCGGTGACTTTTGAATTTAGTATGGTTACATTGAAATATAAAATATTTACTTCAAACAAAATCTGTGTTAGTAACAATTATATTCTTAAAATAAATTGTTAGTATAGTTATAAATTTTTGGTAAACATGTAACTGACGGGTAACTATTCAATCTGTAGCACACTAAAAAAAAACATAAAAATTATACTGCTGTACAAGGTATAAAGAGAAATTAGTTTTTGAACTTCTATAACATGCATTATGGTTGTTTTTTTTTTTAACTTCAATATTTATTTATTTATGCAAGGAAAGATGTTAACATAAATTATAAAAATAATATTTGAAGACAGAGTTTTAGTTTAGTGCACTACTTGAATTTTATCGCGATTTTTTTAGTCTAGTTGTTTAATAACAATTTATAGTTACTTTAAGGTTACCCGTACATAATATGAGAATCTAATTATATTCAAAACTAGTTTAAAAAAAAACGACTAAATAGATTACTCGCAATGCCGATAAATTCGGAAGCCGCCAGCCGGTACTAATTAAACCGCGAGCCGCATTATTTGGTCAAGTGAAAAGGATGAAAAGATTAAATTAAACCTACAAATGAAGTACAACATATATTATACGCTAAAAATCAAAATATTAAGGCGAAAGTGGATAAACAGACAGATGTGTTGCCGAGGAGTTTGTTGCGCCACTTCTTCTTCCCAGCTAAAACACTAGGAAGTGGTGACGGGCGCGCGTTTTGGGGGACTATCTTTATACTAGTAAATTTTGACGTTTAAATAGATTTCCAGCCTAATTTAAATAAGTGATTTTAAATTTGGATATTCAGATAACTGCCAATGTGATCTTATAAATTAAAATAAATAATAAAGTTAAATTTGTTGTGAACTGTTAAATTCCTTACCCAATTTAGAATGGTTCCCTATGTTTATTTTCACGTCAACTATACCTATATTATAGCCGAAGATCAAGTTGTTTTAAAGCAGTACCTACCTAATTTCTAAGCGGATCTCATCCATAGGAAACGATGCATTTAAACCGTTGTGTATAAACCTACCAATGTTTTGAACTGTAATGAACGTTTTTCTTAGCATTTACACCTTCCAAGATAGCTATTGTCTTATGTCTTACCAATTAACTATCAGCGTGGACAGAGTTACAAAATTCTCGAGCAATTTTTTTACGAGTATAAATAACTATCTCTTCCTCAAAAGCAAGGTATTTGAAAATAAAAATTCAATAAAACTCACTCACCACTAATACTATTTTTTGAAGGATTGTAGGCAACGTTTATGAGTAATCTAGTTGTCTATTACGTATTAATAATAATAATACGTAATTACACGCTAGGAAATAATGTCATGGGGTCGCCGTTGTCGAAATCAGCAAGGACTATATATAGTTGTCTATTAATATAGCTACAATGTTATTATATTTCTGACAATCTATCGGATTTGACAGCTGGGTAGAGAGGGATAGAAGATCGCTTTACCTCTAAGTGCGAAAGAGATTTATTTCATGTCTCTTTGATACTTTCTAGTAACGCAATGTTGTATCCTGCTGTCAAATCCGACTTCTTAGATTGACACGAATATAGTCTGCCTTTTTAACCTTTTGAACGCCAGAGCATAAACGCATCGGCGTGCCCCCGATGCCAAGCCACAAATTCGCCGTATGTTTTGTCATATTTGTGACGTTTGGCGTACATGGCACGCGCTTGCTTGTCATGTATACGTGACAATGGCGTTTAAAAGGTCTATCTCTGTCCGTTAGTTACGTTTACGTTTTCACTTCGCTTCTCAGAGAAGGGACATAAGAAACTTTATATCTTGGGAGTTTAATTATTCCTTTTGGATAACTTTACCGCTAAAAGGCTCTAGTGTGAAACAAGCTATCCACTACCTCTGTCTGTGCTAACGCTCAATTAATTTCATATAAGCCAAATACTGAGCAAATTTGGCTTATAGGAAAGCCCTTGAGTTTTTTTTAAGTTCCTCTGTGTGTTTTGACGCTTAAATGTTTCCAGAAGTGTCAATTACCTTGATAAGAGGCACGGGAGCGTTGCCCTGGTGGCGTGCGGCGGAATGTTCCTCCAGCACGATGTTGTCCGGAGAGTCCGGCACCGCGAACCGGTACAGGCACGCGGGCGGCAGCTTCAGCGGGTGCTTGCGTTCTAGGTCCAGGAGGATGCTGGGAATAGAGCAGGTAAGGTGTACAAGGTGTCTCAGAATTGCGTGCTCTTATTTTAGGGTGACGTTCTGTATCTAAACTAATATTATAAAGAAGAAAGATTTGTATTTTTGTATGTAACAACTTTTCAAGCACTCTAATGCAGTGGATGGCATCATATGTGATTGAACTAAAATTATTGCTACCAACTGGATGAAACGTCTTGACTAGTGATGTCTTTGGAACATTTAAGTATTTGATTGCGGTCGAATTTTTGAAAAAAAAAAAATCCTTTTGATTTATTTATTAGACTAGGATGTCTTGTCAAAAAAGTAGGTAACGAGTTACTGGTTCGTGGAGGTCGTAGTCGCTCAACGTAGAATACTGGTATTCCGCTGCACCTGACGCAGTTTTCTGATGATGTATATGCTTACCTGTCCAGAAACCTGTCGAGCATGGGCTTGGTGTTGAGCATGACGAGGTCGCACATCCAGTTCCTCTTCTCTGCGCAGGACGCACACGACAGCACCACGGCCGGGCCCACGCGTGGGCATAGCTCTACCATGTGGCGTCCCTCTGGGGGAGAAGGAAATTATGTTTTAATTAGTAGGGCATCATAAATGTATATTACTAGCTTTTGTCCGCGACTTCGTACGTGCATATCCTGTTTTTCCCGTTCCTGAAGGAATTTTGAGAAATCCTCTCTTAGTGCTCCCTCTACACTCCTCAAAGAAGCTAAATGTCAAATTTCTTTCTAAGTGCGAGTGGTTTCGGCTGTGCGTTGTCTGTCAGTCACTCAGTCACTCACTTCACTCATTCACTCAGTCACTCAATCACTCAGTCACTCAATCACTCAGTCACTCAATCACTCAGTCACTGAATCACTCAGTCACTCAATCACTCAGTCACTCAGTAACGGAAGAATTTTATATAATTATATTGATTGATGTCGGATCCGGTTATTCGCAAGCGACATCAGTAACTATTCGCAAGCGCGCCCCCTGGCGGCCTTCGAAGACAATTTCGGTTTGACGTATCAAACAAACTATGTGTGACGTCATTTCACGATTATACCCACTGTCCATGCCTACAATCGATGTCCTAATCTAAAGGAAAAAGTCCTGACGTCCCACACACATTATTATTGAGAAACAATATCTACATTTAAGACATTTAACGGCGGGTCTAAATAACCTTTGAACAACTGTCAAATTAGCTACCAACAGTAGCTGAAACGTCACGTTTGCCTTTCAAACATGACGTTTCAGCTTCTGTTGGTAACAAATTTGACAGTTGGTTAAAGGTAGATACGTTATTGAAACCGGCCGTAAGACACAATACTCCGTTACTACCTAAGCTTATGCCTGTGCATTATCTCATAAAGCCACGTTCACGGAGTTCTGATGTTGAAATTACCATTTGGGTCTTCATTCGTTGTAAAAATTCACGTAAACCCTGGGAATACAACCCAAATTATGCTAGTTACTCTTGTCTCAAGTACCAAGCGCAAAAACCGATAACACTTAGCACAAATTATGATCCAAAATCAATGGAAGATTGCAAGAATACTTGCGAGTTACGATGGTCGCAAGTGCATCGTCAACATGGAAGTCAAGAACTGTTACAGAAAGGCCATTTTATATCCCCATCCCATTTCATCATCATCATCATGTCAGTCGAAAGACGTTCCCTGCTGGACATAGGCCTCCCCCAAAGGGGGGTTTGCCATAATCGCCACGCCACGGTTGGCGATCGCAGTGTAGCTGTTGCAATGCACAGAGAATGCTGCTGCCCATTCTCTGGTGAGTCCTTTAGTCGCCTCTTACGACACCCACGGGAAGCGACGGGATGGTGCTATTGTTTTACGTCCGACACTATACAGAACCCCATAACATAAGCACAGTATGTACCTTCAGTATCGGGCCTGTCCACGAGCTCCAGCTTGCGTATGTGCAGCTTCTCCTTGAGCTTGAGCTGCTGCGCGCCGCCTGCGCCCGCGCCGCCGGCCGCGCTGCTGCCCACCTGCGCAACATGTTACCACACTCACATCAGCGCGCCTCCGCAGCTGTCCGGGGGACCCGTAGGGCTCCCGTAGGGCTCCCGGAGCGGAGGAGCCACACGTGAGGCGCTACAACATTGTTTCTGAGCGACGCGGATAGGTCCGTGCGCGACCCAGTGTGGGTAGAGCCCCCGTTTCGCACTGAACATTTTCGGAGCACTGCGGGCGCTACCCGTACGGATCTCCCGTATACGGGCGACCCGTGCGGGTCTCCCGGACAGCTGTGAAACCAACCTAAGTGGTACCTAGTTGGACTAATAGTATTACATATTCAATTTTTTGCTAACTAGCTTGTTGCCCGCGACTTTATCCATATCATACTCGTAGAACAACGCACATTTTAATATTTTTACACGGAGCTCATGAAGCTCTGATTCTTCTTTTAAAACAAAATAAATTAATCTGCCAGTGAAAGTCCAGCCGTATCAGAGACTAGCCGGAACAAATAGACGGACGGATATTTTTTTTTTCTTTGCTATTAGTGCCCTATCCTTACATAATTATGCATTTAGTAAAAAGCTATTATTTTGATATTACAAACAGATACATAAATTTAATTTAATTTTTATGTATGGCGATATACATACTGGTAGTCTAAATCAAAATCAAAAGCTGGTTATTAAAATTCAATTGAGAATCCAAGTACTTTTAAATTTGAAAACTGTTTATAATTAAATTTTAGCCCATAAATAAAGTTTATTTATTTATTAAAACTTTATGCACAAGTAAAATCACTGTACAAAGGCGGACTTAATGCCTTAGGCATTTTCTACCAGTCGACCTTAGAGTGGTGCAGAGACAACATGGCAGGTGTAACTTAAAAAAAAATAACTAAAAATAGAGAGAAGTAAAATAAAATAAAATTATAAATACATACATACACTTAAACAAAGTTAAAATAAAATATACTCACAATGCTAGTTATAGGCTTGCACAGCAGTAACAGCCCGTCGAACAAGTACGCACGTCGCTCCGCTATCCGCTTGCCCGGACCGATCTTAGACAGCGTGTCCTCTGTAACAACGAATATAACACATATATCCTATATATCCTGGGACAACTCACACACGGTCATCCGATCCCAAACTAGACAGAGCCTGTACTATGGCAACCAGACAACTGATAAACATACTTATATATTTCTAAATACATACATATTATAGACAAATTACACCCAGACACAGAACAAATGATCATGCTCATCACACAAAGATTTGTCTTGGGTGGGAATCGAACCCACGACCTCCGGTTAAGCAGTCAGGGTCACTAACCACTCGACCAACAGGTCGGTCAAACCAACACATCAGATTAAACAAGTATTTAGTAACGTTTTAAGACACATAAATAGAGTAATTCGTTGATTAAGTAATCACAGCCACACGGGACGATCTTCAAGGTTAAGCAACGCTTGCCTTGCCTCCTCCCGCTCTAGGCGGAGCGGAAGGGCGTGTTAAACTCTTACTGACTAAAACCCACCCACGTGCCTTAAATGTCTTCTGCGTTTCAGGGCTGCTGTAACTCTTTTGAACAATTCCGCCACCCTGGCAGGCGTACATACCTCTAATAAATTCATTGCAGCACTGTCCAATGTCTCTGATGTCCCAGTTGTCTACTATCCGCGCGAGCTCGTTACATTTCTCTATGGCTAGTTGCCGCCGCGCTCGACTCGCCATTCGGAGTGTTGCGTCCCTGTAATAATGGAAAAAACAATATATTATCGGGCCTGTTTTTGCCCAAAGGGGTAGGCAGAATAGTGTAGAGCAGTAAACAGCTTGATATAGAGGGTTAATCTCCGAATCTATGAGGAATAGCGAAGAGAGTTGGCCCCGATTTTTAAGGAACTAACACAGCATCATTGGATTTTTGAAAAAAGGTGGTCTAAGGTTATACACCAATATTTCACTAGTTAGCATAATCTCACTTCGGGCTGCTACTAAAGTCCTATTGGACACTTTGCCTGACTTTGGAGTCGAGTCCAGGACACTTTTTTTTTTTAAGGATGGGAAATCATCAAATGACTTCTTCCGCTGGGTGGAGCAGAAGGGCGTGTCAGACTCTTACTGACTAAACCCCATCCGTGTTCCTTCTAAAGCCCTTTGCGTTCCAGGGCCGCGGTGACTCTTTCGAACAAATTCCTGTACCCTGGCAGGCTCTGGTCCTGGGGCCCCGTCTGAATCCAGGACCCTATGCTACGTAATCAAGCTTGCGATAACTAGACCGACGAAGTAGTTGTATTTAAAATACATAGTCAATGTATCAGGTCTCTGAAAATTTATTAAATTTCAGCCTACTTATTATTTGATTAATCTTTTAGTACTACTCACATTTTTGGTCCATTTCCTAGTGCCTTTATTAATAACTTTTTGATAGGATGTAGATTGCATTCAACCTGCCGACAATAATACACATTATTAAGTTATCAACAAATAGCCGTAAAAAAAAAAACCAAAATAAAATCAGAACCAAACATTTTAAATCTTTTTTTTTTTATTACTTAACATGATTTTGCTCTTGACTCTAGTCTAGGTCATAGATGACAGAGACAAAGTCGACGATGGAGCGAGCTTACCCAGAAGAAACCTGTTCACTCTAGTTTTAAAGAGATTAGGGTTGTATGCATTCGGAAACACAGACGCGTAGACGCAGGATCACTCTTAATTGACCCTAAGCACCCTAAATTGACACAACTGACCTGTTTAAAGCTCTCTCTGTCTTCAGCTGCAGGGGTAATCTGTAATAACAGGATTGGGATAAACAAAAAATTAAAAACAAACGAAAGAATAAATAAATACTTGAATACCAAATAACAAAAATGAAAATAACTTGGAATACTTTGGTTTGGTCGGTTATGGTATAACAAATCAGTTAAAGAAAAAGTTAATCAGTTCCTGAATGACTTTTTTATGGAAAACGTTTTCTAAAAATGAAACCTAGCTAGATTGATTTATCGCCCCCGAAACCATGCTAAATTTCATGAAAATCCTTGGAGCCGTTTCCGAGATTCAGATTATACAAATACATATAAGATAATCATTTTTATTTGTGTAACATAGTTAGTGAATACAGGTCGCTATGTTATGCCAAGAAGCGTACAAATGTGGTAGCATGTACAAGTTTGTTTGTGATCATTAAAATTGTAGTTCTCTGGCCGTCTTCGTAATTCTTATGTAGCTTTATATGACTTGGTATGAGGAACAGGGTGGAGAGTTTATTTACCCTCTATTAAAAAGGGAGAATCCTCCGACCAGACCGGTGTTTTGTCTGGGCGGTTACCGGCTGATGGTTATTCAATTCAATTCAATTTATTTTTTAACTGTCTATAGTGTTAGTATACATGAAAACTTAAAAACTAAGATAGTAATACATTGCGAGAAAAACTTAAACTATTTAATATGGATGCGTATCCATTTTCTCCATAGAGGATTCTCTGTGATGTTTAGCAACAACCTTCAGGAAGCTGTTGAAACTGTCCCTCACCCTGCGCATCAGCGATGCCAACCACATACGGATTTTGGCCATCCTCTTGCGCGTCTGCAAACATCGCTGAAGCGCTGCAATAGCGAGGCAGTCCCATCAGCAACCTGAAGGCGTTGTTGTATTGGACCCGCAGGGTATTGTCAAGTTAATGTAGCTGTAAACTTTGCTTGCGCGATGTAGGAGTACTGACTGACTGAGTTTCTTAGTTAACAGCTCAAAAGATGCCTTTTCACTCTTGCTTTGAAGGCTGACGGGTTATAGGTGGTAGAGAACAGAGACGCCGCCAGAGATGTTCACACTTTGGCTCTGCCCTTTTGAAGTTTGACCACTATCTCACCTGATAATAAGTAATGATGTGGTAAACGATAGAGCACGTTTATCTGTAAGTGAACAGCCGGTCGATTCTGTAAACATGTCTTTTAATCTGATGATTCTGTGATCTGTCAATCCATACAATCAAGATGTCACGTGATCACGGAGTGAGCTGTCATTCCATCTTGATTATATGGATTGACAGCTCACCTCGTGATCACTTCACCCAAGCCTTCACTTCGACATATTTACAGAATCGAGCGGCAGTTCGCTCTCGACTTAAAGACCCCAGCTTGTTGCTCGCCTCCTCCTTCGCTAGCATGACTGCTTCGCAGGAGCCTCCTTGGACCAGGCGGGCCGAAAGCGAGAGGTCGCCGCCGCCCATTGTTGCTACGAGGACACGTGGGCGCTCCGCCCAAGTCATGGTATCCTAGAGTGTCGATCGCTTACCGGAAGACGAAGCGCTGCTAGGTCTCCCACAAGGTAGACCGATGACCTGGTAAAGGCCGCGAGAATCCGCTGGACGCAAGACACACAGGACCAAGTGATGTAGCGACAAGCGTGGGGAGATCTATGACCAGCAGTGGAGGTCTTTCAGCTGAAATGATGAGGATGGTGTACAGACCTGCTTGAAGCTCTCCCTATCCTCGCTAGCGGGAGCGATCTGCAGCAGCGCCAGCACGTAGTTGTGGTACAGGAACACATGGGCGACAGGAGCCATCAGCAGCTTGGGAAGGTAATACTTCACTGCCAGGCGGAAGCCGTGGCCCGCTGTGTCCAGCCGTTCTGATAGCTGGAACGATAACTTAACATAAAGTATTTTCTTAAAAAAATCCTAACTCACTTCCTATCCTGTAGCCGACTATATTAAATTTCTACTTCGCGGTAGAAACTCCAGAAACTTGAACGCCAAGGGATAGACTTTAACGGGTAGTTATTGAAAATTAATCGAAACAGTTTATAATATTATTATTTTTTTCTATAATTTTAATTGTAAAAGCAATTATTGTGAGTTATCCGTCGGAGATAGGCATATGCTATCCCGGACTTTTTTATAGATATATAAATTCTTTAATATTGTAGTACATTGTTTTGTTCTATCATCAATAGTTTTCGCAGCGCATGCGATGAAAGACATTTTATGACAATTTTTTTTACACCTTGTGTTACATTATTCATGTTTTAGTAGGGATCCCTCTGGAAATTAATATAGCCTATGTTACTCGGTGAAGATGTAGCTTTCTAACCGTGAAAGAATTTTTAAAATCGGTCGAGAAGTTTTTGAGTTAAATCGTAACAAACAAACAAATCTTTCCTCTTTATAGTATTAGTTTAGAAGTTTAGATTGGGTAGTTGCCCACCAGACTGCTCTAGGCAGTCATAACTCACCACAGGATCATCGACGATGCTCTGCAACGCTTCCCGCGACTCTTTTCTCGTGACGATGTTAGCGTAGCGAACGTACGCACGGAATTCCTCTACTTCGGCTAGCTCTGTAACAAAACAAAACACGTTTATATGCATACAATATTGCACTTTATCGTACAAGGAAAACGGGAAATTAAAACAGTTATCGCTAACTCCGTTTAATTTATAGTAGTTTTCTAGTATTAGTAGACATTTTTTCTGGAGAATAATCCTTATTTAATAGACGACGATATTTAAATCAAAACGAAAAAAAAACAAAAATTCCAAAATGGATGCCAGACAGATTACGAAGACGTACCTTCAAAGCAGCTGCCGATGTAGGGCGTGGGCGAGTCCTGTGACATCTCCATAGCGTCCTCGAGGTTACCCAGCAGGGTCACCGTCAGTTCATAGATGTCCAGTATGTTACCGAATATCAGTGATATCGCCTGTGGACAAAGTTATTATAACTTTAATAAACACCTCAGGCCTATCGCATATACATTATGTATACAATTGTCAAATCGATAAAACTGATTTTCGGTCGAGTTTTGTGCTTGTGACGATTTCAATCTGATTGATAATAATTGATAAAAAGAATAGAATAGAAAACATTTATTTGATACAGACACAACACAACAGGAACAAAACACAAAGTAAAAAAGAGAACAATTATCTAGGAAGCCGCTAGCTGAGCGTGCCTATACCGAAAGGGTTACCATCTCAGCATTTGCTGGGCGTCAGACACCCAGCGCTGGTTTTCAGTTGGCACCCTGCAGTGACACGCGGACGTGGGTAAGAGAAATAAATACATTCATACTTGAATGTTAAAAATAAAAAATGTTTTAGAATACGTTAATAAGTATTATAAAAGTTTTATTTTTTTGTTTGCTACACTACATTTTTTGATGACGATCAATCAGTTTAGTCGACGATAGTTCGCATATTAAATCTACGTTATTTTATATTCTGGCGTGGATCGCGAAACGATTGATACAAAAAGCGATAGATGAGTTTTATTTTTTCTCTAGTTCCTGTTTAGGCTATGATATGCGGATCTCCTTTGATTCCGATTCTTTGACTTTCAGTGCTTGCTAGTCTTATGCTCCTTATGCGGCTTTGGTTTGATTGATAAAACGGTACTCTTCGCTTGATTGAGAAAGCGGTACTCTTTGGCTTAATTGAGAAAGCGGTACTCTTTGGCTTAATTGAGAAAGCGGTACTCTTTGGCTTGATTGAGAAAGCGGTACTCTTTGGCTTGATTGAGAAAGCGGGACTCTTTGGCTTGATTGAGAAAGCGGGACTCTTTGGCTTGATTGAGAAAGCGGGACTCTTTGGCTTGATTGAAAAAGCGGTACTCTTTGGCTTGATTGAGAAAGCGGGACTCTTTGGCTTGATTGAGAAAGCGGGACTCTTTGGCTTGATTGAGAAAGCGGGACTCTTTGGCTTGATTGAGAAAGCGGTACTCTTTGGCTTGATTGAGAAAGCGGGACTCTTTGGCTTGATTGAGAAAGCGGGACTCTTTGGCTTGATTGAGAAAGCGGGACTCTTTGGCTTGATTGAGAAAGCGGTACTCTTTGGCTTGATTGAGAAAGCGGGACTCTTTGGCTTGATTGAGAAAGCGGTACTCTTTGGCTTGATTGAGAAAGCGGGACTCTTTGGCTTGATTGAGAAAGCGGTACTCTTTGGCTTGATTGAGAAAGCGGGACTCTTTGGCTTGATTGAGAAAGCGGTACTTTTGGACACGGCTCGTATTGTTTGGACGTTCTTCTCTCTGCAGCCCTGACCTGACCGTAGATTTATCCCTGTTCCCGACACCTGTGGGCTTTTTTTATGAGTACGGATTTGTTTTTTTTTTATGAGTTTTGTTAAAATATATTACTTATATGTATGTTCAATAAAATAAACGGAATAATAACTTCAATATGAGGAAATCATGAACATAAAATACTATAGAAACTAATTAATAACCAACTTTAGGTTTTCCTCAACCAAAACGGTTACATACACCGATTAATTCCTTTTTTTTTTAAGTAGATTTAAAATATAACTTTTGCCCGCGACTTGTACGCGCATATCTCGTAAGAACCGTAAGAATTTCCGGTTCCGTTATAACCTTCCTCATGAATGTGGCTATCATATACAAAAAGAATTATCCAAATCCGACTGGTAGTTCCAGAGATTAGCGCGTTCAAACAAAGGAACTCTTCAGCTTTATTATTAGTATAGACAGATGACATACTATCACCCGCCCGTGGCTCCGCCCGCGTGGAATATTGCTTCCCCCTCATATGTTACATCTATATTACTGTTAATTCCTACTTCCTACCATATTGAAGTTAAAAGTGGGGTCCTGGGACCAATACCCAGATCAGGCAAAAAGTGTAATTGGGTTGTTTCGTTATGAATTTGTCAGTAACAGTGAGTGAGTGTGACACCCCCGTGGCTCGGCGCGCACCGCACACAGCCGTTGGTCCTGCGCCTGTTCTCTCCCCGGTCGTGTAGGATTAAATAAAAAAAATAAAATAAAAATAAAATCTCTTTATCTCAGACCTTTTTTTTTTAGGCCCATAATATTGTTAGTAGTACAACTTAAAAACTATGTTATTTAAATTTAAAAAAATAATTTAAGTATTTACCACCCTCTGGGGCCCCGGGCACACGCACTTGTGCTTGAACCCAGCGCCATCGCCTGAACGCGTTATTATATTGTATTCGGATGATTGCCGTCCCTGAGGTCTATGAGCGTAAAGGAAACAGAGAATGCAGCGGTGTTTGCGAACACACTCGTACTACTATAATATCTCCTGCGTACTTTGCCACCGTGATCGAAATTCGGTTAGGATGATTATTATTACTGTAGTTTCAGTTAATCATCATCATATCAACCGAAAGACAGGCATCTCCCTCGGGGGATGTGGTGCCAAAATTGCCACGCTTGGCAGGCGGGTTGGCGATCGCAGTGTAGCTGTTGCAATGCACAGAGAATGCTGCTGCCCATTCTCTGATGAGTCCCTTAGTCGCCTCTTACGACACCCACGGGAAAGGATGGCATGGTGCTATTCTTTTAACGTCCCACACCATACAGAACAGTTTCAGTTTCGGTTCAGTACTTTATAATTGACTCACCCGACTATCCTTATCGAGTATCTTCTCGAGCTCATCCTTAAACACCCTGATGATGAGGTTGAGGTCCCTGAGGAAGTGCTTCTCGTCGGTGAGGAGGTCCCTCACCAGCTCGGCGTAGGAGAGCGAGCCGCGTCGTCCGCGGCGCTCTGTGCCGGTGGCTGCGTTCTCTGCGGACGCCAGCTCCGATTCTTGGTAGAACATGTCCATAAGCACCTGCGAGGGATGGAAGAAGAGTTATTTATAAAGAGTTTTTGAACGGGTGATAAAGATAATTACACCAATGAGGTCCTGAAATGACGAGCGCCAGGTGTCAGCCCTGAGGCGTCTGTTCCAGGCACCTGTCAAAACTCTAATGTTTTCTAACATTTGTTAAATTGACATCAATGTCATGTTTACGTCAATGTCACTTTTTCAAATAAGAGGACCTCTCGCCTATGTGGCGCCAACTGGTGGCGTATATTTTCTTGGAAAACCTCATTCGATGGAGATGTTAAATGAGTAGAATTGCCCCTCAGAATAGGCTAGGGTTCTCCTTTCAAAAAGTGGGGATATTTAAGAGAGTTAATAAGCGCAAGAAAAGACAATTGCCTCTTATATTCATGTATTGATTACTCTGATTTTTTTCGCGATTTTAGCTTGGTCCCATAGTAAGAGTTAGTCATAATGAGGAGTACCAAAAACAATTTTCAGCAACAGTTTGCGTTCACTCTGTTACACGTTGTATAAATCACACGCTCCTGTGTGACAGTACATTTGACTCTACTTACTTCTTCAAAACTGTTTTTTTATTTTTTATTTAATATGTTCCAACTATTTTAGCTCTGAGAAAAATTGCCCCACCAACCTTATCGGCGCACATAGCAGTCTTGATGTCCCGGCACGTGATAGTGTCATAGCCGGACTTCTGCGAAATCTTCTTGACGTAGTTGCCTGCTAGGCGCAGGATGTCGCTGCTCATGAACTCCAGCACGGCCGTTATGAACTGCGACACTGACACGTCGATTTTGTACAGAAGGACCTCCTGGGAAAAGAAAAAGTAGATTTAGTATGTTGGCACTGCTGAAGACAAGTCTTGGGTACTGGGGCGTTAGGTATTCATAATCTTCTCTTGGGTACCATGGGGTGTCTTGTTTGTTCATTTGTTTGACTTGCAATGCATCATGTGACCCGTCTAGCCCCATTTCAGATGGTGAATTCAAGTGATTTTTTATTTCTGTATTAGCAATTCTATCACAGAGGTTAGTTTCAACTACTCTCCATTGCTTGCTGGCATATTGCAAGTTTCTCCCTGATTTTGTGTGACCAGGTCCCAAGAGATAGAGTTAGAAAACAAGGTCGCCCATCTGAAGGCAGCTGGCATTGAACCGAATCGTTCATGGGCAGATGGTTTGCAAGGAAATTGACTTTCCTTGCAAACACGAAATGACAGTTAACAGTTGTAATACACGTGAGATCGATTAACCTGCCATTACATGGTATGGTACGATAAAACCAAAATTACTTTAGTCATTTTCAACAAAAATATTTTTTTTAAATCGAGAACCCCGGGACCAGTTGATATGGTAACGCTTGGGGCAGGCCTATGTCCAGATGTGAACGTCTTCCGGCTGAAACTATGATGATGTATAGCTTACCTTCTGCAGCAAATGATGCAGCTTATCACATGGTATCATGGGCTTCCGTCTCTTTATCGTGACGAGGTCCCTAGCTTCTGTGATCGCCCATTTGTCCAGAGGCGTCGGGAACGTACGGGCCACTCGCTCTTCCACATCCTGGAGACAAAATAAACAGTCAATACCTTCGTTATCTACCTGGCTTGATTGAGTTCAAGAGCCGGCTCAAACAATCTGCCAGGGTTGCGGAATTATTCGAAGGAGTTATCGCGGCCCTGGAGCGCAGAGGGCATTTCTTCAAATGTCCTCTTGACTGACTAAAACCCACTCGTGTTCGAAGGAACACGAGCGGGTCCCACTCCGCCCAGAACGGGATGTGTCATTTGATGATTTCTCAACCACAAAAAAAGGCTGAAACAATTGATTTTTTTTTTGTTTATTTTTTATTTAAGTTGCAACTGCCTTGTCTCTGCACCACCCAAAGGTCGACAGGTAGAAATGCCTACGCCATTAAGTCCGCCTTTGTAGTGTTTTTATAAATAAATAACATTTCTAGCCCTTTTCGAAGTTCGCTCTAATGGAACGACCACGATACAATATGATTTATTTTTTTGAGTGGCGTCTCGCAGTTCAACCTAAAAGGTTGTCGACTGCTTAACCGGGCTTGCCTGTGGTGGCCTTAATATAATATTAAAGCCTCCAGCCAGGGCTTATAAAACCCTGTGGGGTACGGGCCTCGGCTTAGGGCGTCGCTGGGGTGAGGACAGCTAGGGACGGGCTGGATCGAACTAGGATGTTTACCTTTTTTATATTATTTTGCCATAGTATAGCCATAGTATAGTATAGTAGTAAAAGGCATAGCCCCGTGACAAACAAGGCCCAATAAGGGTAACTGTAAAGGCTATTGTGAGTAAGACAATAGTAGCAGGCGTTGGCACCCGTTGGTTATGGATTGCTTAAAGCAAGTATGGCGTCCTTACCTGCCATCCCACTTCTGACTTGCTTTAGCCAGCGAGGTTTTATGGATTGAGATCTCAGAACTGCCAGACCTCTCTTATTTTCTCACTATCAAAGTGTGTAGGATAGAGTAGAGTTTGTATGTACTATTAAAATACGCATACCTGCTAGCTTGGGCTTGGGCTTGTGACGTCCATCACCAGCAAAAAGTGTACTGATAAGTGACGTCACACGAGTTTTCAACGCACTGTATCGTCTTAATTTTTTGTTTACGTGACAAAAGAAAAAATACCCATTCAATATTTATTGGAAATCTATCAGACGGATTAATTCGATTTTTTTTAATCGCTAAAATGAGATTGGGACTTGATCTTGATGTTTGTTTCGGTCTCTGGTGGCAGCATGTGCTAATAAGTGTTATAATATTACCTGTACAGTAAGCGGCGAGGGCACGGCACACAGCATTGCGAGGAGCCGAAGACACAGTGACTCCACATATTGAAGGGCGCTCTCTTCAGCTGTGAGGGTTGGGTGCTCATGGTCGAGAACCTGTAGAGATAATGAAGTTATTGGGATTTTCCGAAGGGGATATAAAGGAAATAAAGTCATCAGTATAAGTTTCAATGTAGATCAGGGTGACAGTTCTTATTCATATTCCTTTTGCAGATACAAACATAATTGGACAGCTTATGTACAAAGGCGATCTTCACCCATAATTGGGTTTTCTTACAGCAACCCTCTCTGTGATAGAAACATTTACAAAATAGGACAGCATATAGGTTCACGGTATTGACGGCCGCCATGGCCCACGCACAATGGTCCAACATCAGGACTAAGTGCGGAAACCATACCCCAATAGATAGATAGATAGATAGGTACCTACACGGCGCCAATTTAGTCATCTTACAACGGTAGCCCACTTCATCTATCCAATGTCTACTACACATTCATTAAAACATATACATATTTACGAACATTTATTATTAAAAAAATAATGTTGCATGACGTAGTTTGAAACATCCCTGTAGCGAGCGCAGTGTGAGCCTTGTGGCAACCCAAGGACGGTGCGGAATGGAACGGCACCGTTGAACATTAACAGGGTGTTTCATGATTAAAGTGAGCCGTCTTTGTAAGACGACTAAAATGCCACGTGCAAAATAAAACTCAAAATGTATGCCCTAAACGGACTTATTCTTTCATATTCCTGCAATTGACATAAGAGTACGAATTGCGGAACTAAGATGGGGCTGGACAGGACACCTGGCAAGGCGCGGTGATGATAAGTGGAGTAAGACCACTGTCTTACTCCACTTATCATCACCGCGCCTTGCCGAGTACCGAGCACCGAGTGGCGCCCGAGGACTGGAAGAAGAAGTGTTGGTCGGCCGATGGCGAGGTGGGCGGACGACATTGTTGCCATCGCGGGTAGAACCTGGATGAGGCTGGCACAGGAACGTGGGGATTGGCACAAGAGAAGAGGCCTATGCTCAGCAGTGGGCGAAGTCGGGCTGTGGATGATGATGATGATGATGATGATGACATAAGAGTACGTTATTGTAATTTTTGAAACTGATCAGGTTTACGAAACATTTGCATTTTTCGTAGTTTTGATAGTACTTGTACGACTGCTTGACATCAATTTCAATGAAGACCAGTTTTTTGCTTCTCATCGCTTTGCAATTATAATTGAAAAGACAAAACCTGTCTCAGTGCAATGACATGAATTTATTAAATAAATTCAAAGACTGAGTCAAATAAATAGAGTAGGTTTATGAAGTATGTCTAAGCGAAATAGAATACAATCATCAATATATATATATGTATTTATATATTAAACTCTTTCGTTACTGAGTGACTGACAGACAACGCACAGCCGAAACTACTGCTCGTAGAAAGCTGAAATTAGGCATGTAGCTTCCCAACACTCCGCAGGGGAGCACTTAGAGAGGATTTCCCGAAATTCCTACGGGAACGGGAAAATACGGGATATGTGCGGACGAAGTTATGGGCAAAAGCTAGTTCTATATAGGGAGTACTAGTATTTCGCCCGCGACCTCGTCTGAGCCGATTTAAGACAAACGATTTCCTCCCTTTTCACCTCCACAAAGGTTGAATTTCCAAAATCTTAGTGCTCACCTACATCATAAATACGTATATATAATTGTATTATTTTCTGGTAGTAATAAGAACTAACATTTTTATTTTTATTTATTTTATAAAAGGAAGCCTTGTGCTAAATTTCATGCTCCTAATCGTTTCGGCTGAGTATTTCAGTCAGTCAGTATTCCTTTATTTATAAAGTTGGGAGCCCCAGGTTCAGGCATCAAACAAGGCACATATTCATTTCATAATGATCATGTTTGTGTTACATGTTACTAATTAGACTATAACTCCACAATATTAAGTTCAAGTTTCCTCACAATCGTTTTCCTTAGTATGTCCCTAATTAAACAAAATTGAAGTGCGATTTTTTGTAGTTAGTCAAGTAATTCTGGGTTTTAAATATTTTTTTCATTTTATTATTAATTAATTTGCACTGTCCAGGGACTATTCGGAAATTTTGATCATTTCATTGCACTTTTTGTCTATTCTTAAATAACAATAAAAAATAAACCGTTAACCAAAACAAACTAACAATTAAGTAGTTATTTTCAATTTTACCACTTTTGTTCATTGTTATAATTGTATTAATTAAAGGTAATTAATTGCACAAATTATTATTCATTAATTACTAGGATATAATTTAAACTAATTATTAAATAATATTATTTGTTGTAATTGAAATATCTTCATATTTCAATTATTACATATTACTATTTTTAAAACAAACAGCATACAAAAAATCTTTAATAAAACACAATGTTGAAGGCCAGACAAGTTTTAGTATACTGAAAGAATTATACTTTATTAAAATACAGCATAAAAATTTTGTAGTTTCGGCCTACATCCATGGAAAAAAAATCTGAGTAATATTAATATATAATAGAAACTTTCCATCCTTAATTGCACAATTTGTATTGAAAAACATTGTGAGAAGAAAAAAACAATCTTTTAATTAAATCCAGATCTCTCGACATTGTTCTTTCATAACATTACAAAAATAATATTTTGGAGACAACACCTAAAATTAGTCACAACTTGTTTTACAAAAACGTAATAAATAAATCACTCACCCAGAACAGTTAAAAACGTGTTGATGAACCAAACACATATTACCAACTGTGGTTTCCTTTGGTTTCGGTCATATCAGCTGAACTTAATATTATTATTATATTTTAATTAGTTAAACCAGTGTTTGTTTCCTTAACCTCCCTAATATTGTAGCAAATGGGTATAAGATAAGGATATATTTTAATAATAGATTCAATTTTAACAGATTCCGCATAGGAAAAGTCCTCATAAGAAAAGTCTCGGAAGACTGATTTTATTGTTAATTATAAGGGAAATCTTTAGCAACAGTGGCTAACAAAACATATAATTATTGTGTTGTATATAGTAGTAAAACCAATATATGGTAGCTATATTAATTAAAATATCCAAATGACCTTGCAATGTAAAATTAAACTCATTTAAATAGAAATAATGCATATCACATACATTGCATAGAATATCATGTATGTTTGTACTATGGTGTATCTTAGGGTAATAGTTAACTTTCTTCATCTAAATACTATTTCCCAATCTTCAAAGTCAAAGTCAAAACGTTTATTTCAATTAGGCCATTAAACGGCACTTTTGAACGTCATCGTTTACAGTTCAGTAAAATAATAATGTTACATTAATAAAGTGACTCTACTGTCCATTCGGAAAGGTAGATTCTTATGGAGAAGAACGGACAAGAAACTCCATAATAATAATCTTATTATATTCATAAATTTTTAATAATAAATGTAAAATCCTGTATGTTTGGATGTTTGTTAATCAATCACACCTAAACAGCTGAACAGATTTGGGTGAAATAGACCTAGATTAGAGCATACAATACAAAACACAGGGGTATGTATAAAAGGGTTAAAATTTATTCCTGGTGCAACATGCCCTCTATCAGCAGTCTGTTGACTAGAATTTCAACCACTAGTTTGCAGTACATACAGGTTAGTCTACACTGACCCTTATTTATTATTTATTTAGTAGTCAGTAGATGGTTGAATTTTTTTAGAATATGGAACTCTCTGCCTGCGTCTGTGTTTCCGAACGCATACAACCCTAATCTCTTCAAAATTAGGCACACGGGCTTCTTCTGGGTAAGCTCGCTCCATCGTCGACTTTGTCTCTGTCATCTATGACCTAGACTAGAGTCAAGAGCAAACCCATCATCATCATCTTCCTGCCCTTATCCCATGTTACTTGGGGTCGGCGCAACACGTTTTTTTCTTCCATTCTGTCCTGTCAACCGTCACGCTATCACTAACTCCCTTAAGAGCAAACCCATTTTTTTTTTTTATTTAAAAAGAGCAAACCCATATTAAATAAAAAAAATAATAATATGAATCAATAGAATTTTATAATTGTTTTATATTTTATTTACTTTGCTTAAATGGTAAAAAAATTAAAGTTTTATAAAATTCTATTGACTCATTTTCTAAAAAATTTCAACCATTTATGCAAAGGTGGGTCAGCTAATTGTGGTAAATGCCAGTACAGACTTTCAGGTAAAATGCTTAAGACTTAACACTTGCATGCAATTTTTTTTTTTTTTTATTTGAGATGGGTTTGCTCTTGAGTCTAGTCTAGGTCATAGATGACAGAGACAAAGTCGATGATCTTACTTTGGTTTTGCACATATTGGTGTAGACTTAGGTCGGTTTACTGCACTTTAAACTTTTTTTTTGGGAATAAATTGTTTGCGAGTACCAAAACACGTCTGATCTACACAACGTCCAAAAGGTTAATAAAGGTATTGGCAAAGTCAAATGTTAATGTGTTCATGTAAGCCCACTATTATGTTTTTATGTTATTGTTTTAGTACTTACTGATTAAAGAATGTAACCAATTGATTAAAAACGAGAGAACAAGACTGAACATTATGGTTTTCGTAACTCAGTAAGGAATAAAGTTGTATCCTATAACCTTATAATAGTGACCCAATCACCATCAGCCCAAATTATTTCAATGAGTCACCAGCATCTGCCTAGCCTTTTCCCAACTATATAGGGGTCGTCTCACAGTGAAACCGGATTCAGCTGAATACCAGTATTATATGTGGAGCGGCTGCCTACCAGACCTCCAGAACCCATTAACTGAGTAACATGGTACTCCGTGGCAAGACTGGTTTTTCTGGCTTCTGTATATCCATGACAACTGCCAAAGATTTACAAATGGCAGCCGGGACCAACAGCTTAATGTTCTTTCTGACGCACAGAAGTGTCTCGGTATGTTAAGCTGGTCACCTATCCTCGGACTAACCTATGCAAGCGTTGCTTAACCTTGAAGATCAACCCGTGCAGCTGTTATTATTGAGCCATGAGCTCCTCAAATTATTTTAATAAGTAAGCATGATTAATAATAGCTGTAAGTTTGGGGACCGTTAACCCAGCAGTGGAACAGCATTGGCAAACAAAAAATAATAATTTGAGTGATTTATAGATCTGTCCATAGCTAATTTAATTTTTTTTTAATGTTTACAATCTAAAAGTGCTGAATAATAATAATAATTCTCAGTGTAATTGAATGAATGATTTTTGATTATGAAAATTAATATTTTATTGTTTAATTTCAATAATGTAGTATTATCATAGTACCTACTGAGTTTCTGCAAGAGAATTGATATTGCTTAGTTGAGGGTGTTAGGTGCTTTTGATCTGTGTGATATGGAAATTCATATCACAGGCAAATTATAACATTAGTGACATTAACAAAACATTGGAAAAACTATTTTATACCCAACTGCTCCTAAGGGCCTTTTCTTTTGCTTATGATAAGGCATTATGGCTGTAATGACCTTATTTTCTAGTTATTGTGAGTAATTTTAAAAATATTTGAAATGAAAATTATATCGAAAATCTCTTAAATTAAACATTACACTTTGATTTTACTACAATACTATTTAACAATTTTCTAAGCAGTTCCGCGGCAATAAACGAAGCTACAGTGACAATGCGATCATTTATAATCACAAATTAATACTGATTTTGATTGATAAGTTATCAGGAACCTTGACAATAGCCACTACGTTAGATATCACGAAAACACAAGTTTACTAACATCTGGACAAAACTATCGCTTACTAAACTCCAGAAAGACAATTCCATGGGCATTTTAGCACTTTAACACACTTAAATGGCACGTCAATCGACAATACCATCGAAATTTTGCACACAATAAGCCATGGAACCGAACTTGAAACGTTTGTAAAGCTTACCTTTCGAAGGGGAGCTATAAACACACCACGCCACTTTTCCACATTCTCAGGGTCCTGGAAGTCGTACCCTCGAGTTTCTTCTACCGTCGGTAACATTTTACCAAAAAAATCCGCGCCGAAGTCATGTAAACAGACTTCCAGTCTTCTTGTTATCTGTCTGACACAACACACAGCACCATTTCTGCTTTCACTTCCACTTAGCACCGTTTGCAATAGTTAAAAATGCGTAAAACACGCGTAAACTAGTAAAATTGTTTTGTTTTCAAAGTTTTATTGTAAAATGTCGAATTGCTAAATTGAATTAATGGAAAAATATATTCTTTGATTCATTTGGTCGGCTAAACGACGCCATTTTCAATTTATTTATCATTGCCCATTCGTTCGTCTGTTCCCGTTGTTCAACAGCAATCCACTGAATCCATAGACAAATGATCCGATGCATATCTTGAATTCTGCGAAATTTTAACCAAACGCCAACCGAGCAATGATTTAGTGAAATTTTCGATGAAAAAAAATGAAAAATACCTAGTCTTATTCAACTTTCATTGTTAACTGTAATGAGACTAGCAACAATAAATCATTGAAAATGTCGAAGCCACTGTCCACAAAATCACACAATGAACTTCGGACATAATTTCCGAATATTATTTGTTTTCGTTAACACATTTTTCGATATGCAAGAAAATTGACAGACAAGGGGATTTTGCGCAAGTTATAAGTGAAAATCAATATATTTTTTATGAGTGACAATGTGCGATCGTTTGTATAATTCACAGAGTAGGTATTAAATACAGGCGTGAGACATGGCCAGCCATACGCGAGTATGGCACAAACATTCGCACGGAAATAATGAAATAAAGACATGATGAAATGAAATAATGTTTGAAACTACAAAAGATTTGCAATAATTTGCGCACCATGAATTGCAAGGTCTTCAGACACGTAGAATAATATCATGTCAGATATTCAGACATTGGCACATAAAAATGTTTCAAGCTGTAGTCTAGCATTATGTATAAAGGGTAAAGTAGGATTCAAATTTGACTGCCTATTTTTATATCCGTTGTTTTTTATATAAGTAATATGGGTTTACTCTTGACTCCAGTCTAGGTCATAGATGACAGAGACAAAGTCATTTTCCCATGAATTCGCAACTGCACAGCGACTCGCCCCATGTTCCGAGGCGCAACAAGCTCAAATCGGTACGTAAGCGGGATTTATAATATTAGTATGGATCAAGTGATACACATATTTCACAACAAAAGCTTACGAAATATCAAATTAATTTTCATTAGACATGAACTCAACATTCGGGTACCCTGTAGGTGAAAAACGAACCTAGGTCGAAAACGCAGTTGGTACACCGTTTGCTGGGATTCCCTACGACGAGTATGGCGATCAAAGAAAATGGGCGTTTAGTATAGGTGCCTGATCAAGCACAACTCCATTCTGAGTTCTGATAGCACAGAGCTAAAAAATAAATAAAAATAAGCCCATGTTGCACAAATGCATGTTTCCGAACGAAAGAATTATTGTCAACATTTTTCCTCCTTGTCTGATTGACGTCAATAGGTTTTTATAGTGCACGTAATTTGAAATGAATTTCTTTTATATTAAATTAAATATTTTTTCGATTCGATTATGCACTAAACCCTGTAAAAAACTAAAGAAAACATTAGTTATGATAAAGTGCTAGTACTTTACCATGCTCGTTACATTACAATTTTGCTTGGCATATAATACCTGATAGGTAATCTATTTTCGACAGCAGTGACGACATATGAAAAAACTTCTTTCAGTACTGTTGATGATCGTGTAAAGTTCGAACGCTAAACAAAAATACATAATTAATAAATATGTTAAGGATAATAGTCGGTGCTTTGTTATATGCAACAGTGCTTTGTGCAAACCAGAACAGCAGTGTAGGGAATAAAAGAAATTTCATTTACAATAATACGTAAGTAATTTCCAATAAGATTACTTTTGTTTACGTTTTTTTTGACATATTTTTTTTTCGAATCAGCGTATTATAGAAATAAAATTTATAGTTATAAAGATGTTCTGATGTTCTGATAATAATATGTTGTCAATACCTCGTGTTCAATACCTAAGTTAAAGTATTAAACAAAACGCCCTATTTATTACAATAGTATTTTCGGGGGATCCCCAACCCAGCCTTGGGTTTGGTAGTAATCGGCGATTACACTTGAATTTCTTAGTATATCAAGTTTACGTGACTATACCAGTACTAAATTTTAAGGAAAATATTCTTATCTGACTTGATTTGTTGTAACTTTATTTTAATTTTCCTGTATTTCCTTTCCTAACAATAGAATAATTTTAATACCTTTAAAATGAGAATGAATAAAAAACCATTTTTTAAATTTTATGCAGAAGAAAACGCTACACGAAGGCAGACTGAATGCTCAACGGGAATCCTTGGATGGTTTCAGTAGCAACCTAGATTTGTTGTTGATCTAAATAGAATCAACTCCTACAGACATATTATATTATCTTCGAAATAAAAACTGTTTCTTCCCCACCATTTGTAGAACAAAGCATTTTATATCTCCCCTCAGATCGTAATAGTCCAATCTCTGGGGTTATTTAACACGTTAACAGTCCAGTTTACAGTATGTGGCACAGTATGTGGCCTTCTGGCACAGTCTGTGTACCCTATGTAGTACATGAACTTAGTATATAGTTAGTTAGACAACTGTAAATGTATTTTAAGCTAAATATTAACACTATGTATAATTCAAGCGAGTTAATTTGACACATGGCTCAGTACATTTGGCGTTTTGATATTTCAATTTAAATTGAACAATTTGATATTGATGAAAACAATATTTTAACAAAGCATTTATTTACTTCTTTCCTAATGAATTAAATTAAAACGTCATTTGAGCGTGTGTCAAGTTACTCGCATGAGTACTACAAGTTACTAGCATGGTGACGGGCGGGCGTTTTGGGGGACTGTCTTTATGTAGAACTTTGACGTTCAAAAAGTGCTGGCACTCAGCCTAATTTGAATAAATGACTTTTGAATTTTGAATTTGAATTTGAAAAAAAGTAGTAGGTATTTGTGACTAAACAGAGCTCAAGTATGAAGGCGAGCTTATCTCAAAGTTGAGTATCCAAGCAAACTTGTTTAATGAGCTTGTTTGTTTGATTGAACCCAAATCTCTGGAACTACCAGTCAGATTTGGACAATTATTGTTGTATATGATAGCCATATTCATGAGGAAGGCTATAGGCTACACCAACGGGTTGCTGTCTCTTTTCATTTCAATAACATGATTCTGCGGAAAGATAAGAGAACACACTGCTGTGTTAGTTGTTCTTTTAAATTCGCTACTACCATGACTTTTTTCATGTCTCCAAAAATAACCGTTTATGCACAGGTATGCACAGGTCATAATATAAACAAAATGTATATTTATTGTATATCAAGATAACACTCTACAATTTTAGATAAATAATTACTGATTTTTAGTTACATGTAAATGTTTTATCGGAATGCGCCTGCCATGAATTTTTTAGCAAATAACAAGATTAATACATATATTTCTTTACGATAAATAAATTCATAAATTGTCAACAAGATAACAACATCTACAGTTAATTTATTATTATTTAGCTTATATTCTTTTGACAATATTAAATAAATAAAAAAAAAAAGAATGCATCCTTGGATGAAAAAATGGTTTTCGCACACCCTCAATATTTTTAAACGGCCTATCCAAGACACTCCACACCATGGGATAGATAGACGATAAAAAAATATTCATCGCCACTTTACGTGTAGGCGTGTGTGTAATTTTTTTTTCAAGATTTTATTTGACCTCTTTGCCGGCGTGATTAATATGTATACCCATACCAAATTCCAACTTTCTAAACTATATGTTTAGCGAAACTATATGGGTTCCTTGTTATCTACGGAATCCTAAAAAGGGGGTGTAATTTGATGATTTGATTTACGATGACGATAATATTATCGTCATCGTAAATCAAATCATACTACATACTTTACATGGACAATTGTAATTTATTTTCTACTAGCGGACGTCACGCAGTTTCACCCGCGTAGTTCCCGTTCCCGTGGGAATACGGGAATAAAATATATATAGCCTATGTTACTCGCTGATAATGTAGCTTTCCAATGGTGAAAGATTTTTTGAAATCGGCACAGTAGTTTTTGAGTTTATTTATTACAAACATACACACACACACACACAAAAATACAAATTTATTTACTTTATAATATTAGTGTACATGCAGATATGTGAGTTTTTTTAATTTTTTTATTTCAGCTACCAATATGACACAAGAATTAATGTCGTCGTCAATGATACTACAGAACAGATTATGGATTTCGTTGAGGTACATTCTAGTTTATTAACTTCCCGTAATTAATGTCAACGATCTATAAATAACAGCCAGGACGATTAACGTAATGTGATTTTCGAGGCATGGAGGATTCTCGGTATGTTATAGTGCCACATTGGCAACCCATCCACGGACCACCCTCGGCAAGCGTTGATCTCTACTTACTACTATGAGTAGAGTAGAGACTCTGTTTTCCGCACTAACGGCCGGTCTCATTAACGTATCTAGGTACCTATAATAACCAACTGTCAAATTAGCTACCAACAGTAGCTGAAACGTTATGTTTGAAAAGCGAACATGACGTTCCAGCTACTGTACCTAATCTGTAATTCGACAGTTGGTTAAAGGTAGATACGTTATTGATACGAGCCGTAAGAGCGGTTGCGCACTATGTCCGATCCGAGTCCGTCAAAATACTGTCCGAGAAAACTCGAACCGAACTCGGATATTGCTAACGCACTACCTGCCAGATGAAATGGTTTCACACAATCCATCCTTCGTTTCTTTGATCTTCCCCTACTCTTATATTTTATACTTTCATCGTGTTTATTAGTATTACCGTGTTAACCAAAAAATAATTTCTAAAGTCTTAAGAACAATTTAAATTGCTATCCATCCCAGCCATGATTCCTTATCTTTGTCCAATAAAATTGTTATAAGATTTTTGCAGTAAATCCAACTAAGCACTAAACGGGCCGAGTTACGTCACCGCCCCCGGCCCCTCTGCCTCTTTTCTCGGACGCAGCTCGGATTCGGTTCGGACGTAATGCGCAACTGTTCATACAAATAATACTATTCGCCACTTCGGTCCTTCAATATATAATCTTATCCGAAATGGAGACTCTCGGATGACGCAGAGAAATCGGGTGTAGTGCGTAAGCTACCATACAAATTGTTCTACGACTACGCCGGACCGTCTTTTCACGGATACTGATCAGGTTCGGATCGGACGTAGTGTGAAAGCGCTTTTAGACTCCCATTCACTCCGTTGTGCGTGTGGTAAGCCAGCCCAGAAACACAGAAGCTTCGCGGGGGCTTCACAGGCTTTGCGGAGTATTTACTATTATTTCTTATGTGACAGGAATCTGAGATTTGGAATGGGTACCCCACCCGCGTGCACGTTTCTACCAACCAGACGCTTACCATTGACAATCCTATCTTCGTGACAGCTACTCAGCAAAAGGGTACGTTGTTTTTATTTTTTGGCGTGGCGTCTTGCAGTTCACCCAGACCAACCTATGAGGTTGTCGACTGCTTAACCGGACTTGCCTGTGGTGGCCTTAATATAAATATTAAAGCCTCCAGCCAGGGCTTATTAAAACTTAAAAACTAAGCGACTACACGCTAAGGGCACTCCCTGGTCCCGTCGCTGGGGGGAGGACAGCTAGGGACGGGCTGGATCGAACTAGAGGGTAAGTTGTAACAGTGCCCGAACATTTATGCAACATCGGGCATTAGAAAGAGAATCACATACAGATATGAGTGATAGAGACGACGGTATACAAAGCTACACAAATAAATAAAAGCGAAGTTTCTGTTTGTAATATCAATTTATAGGTAGTTGTATGGTATTTTTTTCCATATTTTTAATCGCATCTAATTTATCAAAATGCGGATCTATAAAGATATTAGTTTCTGCCACCGGCTCCGCCAGCGTGAATATCGGAAATTATCCCAAGGAACACACTCCCGGTATAAAAGCCTAGTGTGCTAGAATGATAACAATAATGAGTGTCACAGTGACATGTAACAGATAACACGTAAAGAGAAGATTCCAGAGCCATACTGACTGTTCGCAGGTATATCTTCGTGGGAGATACCACTGCTCGTGCAGACTCAAAATGGCGCGCTACTGTTCTCGGATATGGCGCGAACGCTTTGCCCTCATGACGCTGGACCAGGTTAGTACTTGTATTGTACCTATAAATATTATAGGCAGTAGATGGCCGTTGATAAGGCACTTGGAGCTTTTGGTAAAAACTAACACATGTACAAAGGTATACATCCTATACTAAGATGACAAATCTGCCCATTCAATTCTTGTTCCGCCGTTATGTATGTATGTACAGATAACAGATATTTTTAAAATCAATCTTTATACAATTTGACGTCAAGGATTGCTTTTCAAATCGTTTTTTTTTGTAATTTAATACCAAAAAATTCGAAATACCAGCCAGAATGGATAAATGCTCACCAAATTGTGTTTTATAAAGTATTGTAGAAATTAACCTATGTTCCTTTTTATTCTATGGCTTGTGTTAAAACGCCTACCAGAAAAGTACCTATTTGACTACCAAACAATTCGAAATACCTGCTATAGTAGGCGCCAGATAAATGTGGAATAAAGTATATTGACCTTTCCCTAATAACTGTTCATAGGTACCTGAACAATTAAATATGAATCGTTTTTCATTATTAGACAATGTTAAGGATCACGAGAGATGATGATTCTTGACAGCTTTGTGTCATTAATTCCGTTTTTCAAATTAAAAATGTCAATAATTGTAGGTGGGTCAATGACCGTTATTCCACGATTATCTGGCGCCTACTATAGTATGGATAAATGCTCACCAAGAGGCGAAGTCAGAGCCCCGCTTTGCGGGGGGCTCTATGGTTTAAAAAAAACAACCACGGAGGAGAAAGCAGGATCTGATTCGCTGGCTTCGCTCGCTCACTAGACCCCGCCATCCCCTTCTAACCTAACCTGTCCGAGTGGGAGTCCCCCAAGTCCCGAGCTCGCTTAGCTCGCTCTTGCGTCCAAGTTCTCCTAGTAACTTTGTATTACGGGGAAACAAGATTTGGTGAGCATTTTTCCATTTTGGTAGGCAAAAAGAATATAAATACAACACGTACAATAAAATTATTCTGATGAGTGTTTAATTATTTTGGAACTTAAAACGTTGTACTTTAGGCACCTCGGTATAGAGTGGGATTATTTTATTTGAAGTTAACATATTTTACTTGGTACGAATTTAAATTGTAGCCGTTAGAAATCATGCAGAGTACATTCTTGGAGCATTAATATAACCAACTTATGTATGGAAAACTTTAAATTATTTTTCAATGCACCTTCAATGCCTATAAATATTTAGATGTCTTAAACAGATAGCGCCAATGAGGCATAAAACAATTTCATTAATATATTTCGTTTGTTCTACGATTTATGCTTTTCAATTCAATTAATTAATGTGAAACTAGTAAAAAAAAGAAATAGATTTCACGAGAAATAAAATTGTGTAGCAGAAAACAGAAAACCTACTTTGGAAATACAGAAAAGCTTTTTTTCAAGCATTAAAACGACAAATACACGTCTTTTTTTTTAAGGGTGCGTAATCATCAAATGCCTTCTTCTGCTCTGGGTGGCGCGAAAGGGCGTGTCAGACTCTTACTGACTAAAACCCATCCGTGTGCCTTCTAAAGCCCTTTGCGTTACAGGGTTACTTAATTACAGTTACTCTCTAAGCCCGAAGTCGGTAGTTTCGGGGGTTTCGGGTAGTTTCGGTTTGCGGGCGTATTCTAGTCCGTATCATCCGTGTCATGACAACACGATTTGACAGTTACTGTCAAATCGTGTTGTCATTCATTCTTAGTTCGGAACTAATCGTAAGTCCCTACTTCGGGCTTAGAGAGTAGCCCCCACAGGGCCGCGGTGACTCTTTCGAACAAATTCCGAAACCCTGCCAGGGTTGCGGAATTTTGGACAAATACACATCTAGTCTGTCAATTTGCTAAACAGTGTACTTTTTTGTTCCAGACATAAAAACAGAGAACCGACCAATGATACAAATAACGACATCGTATCCTAAGAATGTATCAGTTGAAATTAAATTAAGGAGAGTTACAGATTTCTATGTTGACGTTAATAAGGTAAGATAAAAGTTACTTTAGACATCTGCACATAGAGTTCAGTGTCCACTACAGCTTTCTTAACGACTTCTTCAGTAATATCAGTTAACCTAAAATCAACTTTATTCGAACGAACATTAAGTTTATTATTGTTTGGAAAAGGGAGAGGGAGGTCTTGATTCTACAAGGGGCAATATACATTACATACATACAAATAATGTCATCATATCCTAAGAATGTATCAGTTGAAATTAAATTGAGAAGGGTCACAGATTTCTATGTTGACGTTAATAAGGTAAGGTAAAAGTTACTTTAGACATCTGCACATAGAGGTCAGTGTCCACTGCAGCTTTCTTTACGACCTTTTCAACAGTGTGAGTTAACCTGAAGTCAACTTTATTCAAACGAATATTAAGTTCATAGTTGTTTGGAAAAGACAGATGGAGGTCTTTGTTCTACAAGGGGCAATATATATTCTTAAGGTATCAGTTGAAATTAAATTGAGAAGGGTCACAGACTTCTATGTTGACGTTAATAAGGTAAGGTAAAAGTTACTTTAGACATCTGCACATATAGTTCAGTGTCCACTGTAGCTTTCTTTACGACTTTTTCAATAGTGTCAGTTAACCTAAAATCAACTTTATTGTAACTAGCATTAAGTTCTCGGCTGTTTGTAAATGGCAGAGGGACGCTTTTGCCCTGCTATGGGCTAGTAAGCGTTCAGTTCATAACTATTTATTAAAGAAGAAATAAATGATGCGATGCCATCACAGTGACAAAGCTGACATGTGTCATGTGTAACTACACCGGCACACATACACTTCACACCGGGACACAGCGACGCTGCTTGGTGACAGAAATATATGGTGGTAGTACTTCCCCGGACGAGCTATTTCACAAAGACTTCTACTGCGATCTAAACTCACCTGGCAGGCATTTGGAACACAGCGACGCTGCTTGGCGGCAGGAGTATGTATGGTGATAGTACTTCCCCGGACGAGCTGGTCGTTTTTTTGTTTTATTATATTTTTTTCATTAACCTTTTGACCGGTCGGCTTAACCGACAAATGAAAAAGTGCCTGACACGCCACCGTCCGCTAGAGCCGGCGAATTTGTGGTTTGGCGTCGGGGGCACAACGTTAATGCATTTCAGCTACCCAACATGTCCCTTAAATATGACCACGTACTTCTGAAACACCCTGTATAATATACTAAAGTACCAGCTTTTATAAAGCGTGCGACTTTACTAAGGTTTCAACTTGCGTGGAGTGTACGACCATCAATGAAATTTGAACTATATGTTAATGTCTTTAGAGTCGCTAGCAAGTCTCTACCAAAGCTCTTTATTTTCAGGAGATACAATTAAATGCGACACCGAGTTCTCCAAAGTATTTCTTCTTCTCATTCGACCAGCATCCGTGGAACATCTCCAAATCAGGACCCATTGGGATTAGGCCACGGTAAGTATTTCAAAGCAGCAACACTAGGAAGTGGTGACGGGCGGGCGTTTTGCGAGACTGTCTTTATGTAGAACTTTGACGTTCAAAAAGTGCTGGCACTCAGCCTCATTTGAATAAATGACTTTTGATTTTGATTTTGCAGCTGTTTTATAATTTAATTTAAAACACTTTTAAGTTTTGGAAACAAAACCCATTGTCATACACAATAAAGTTAAAATTTCATTCCATCTAAAAAAATATATAGGTTCTTTTGATAAGTAATTCAGAAAAGAACAGAAGGGATTGACAGACATGTAGTGTAATATCTACTTTTTGCGATGTTTTGAATGAATCAGCTGAGAATAATGGGGTTTTGGATTCGATTCCCATGTCCAACGGTGTTACTGAATTTTTCAGTCAGATTTACTTCAGGAGTAAAGTACCTTTTATTTATTTTAGTTATGTACAGCCACATCACATACATACATTACAAATAGTAGTCATGAAAACACTGGCAATACTAGTTCATAGTGATATTTTTAAACTATTTTAAATCCTATCACCGAAATTAAAAATATACTATCCTTTTTTTGACGTTTTATACAATTGCATAAAACGTCAATTCTGGCGCGTTACAGTATGTTTTTATTTTAACACACAAATGTTCAGAAGCGGATTTAATGCCATAGGCATTCTCTACCAGCCAACCTTTATATGACGTAGAGACAAATAGTGGTAGGTGCAATATTGAAAGTCCCCCTGTATCTATTACTTTGTTTTGTGGCTGGGAAACCATCAAACGACTCCTCCCGCCCTGGGCAGAGTGGGAGGGAGTGTCAGACTCTTACCGACTAAAACCCACCCGTGTTCCTTCAACTGCCCGTTCCAGGGCCGCGGTAACTCTTCGAACAATTCCAGAATTCTGGCATGTACCAAGTAATAGTACTTGGGACTGGCGAGATGTGGGTGTACTATCACGCCTCTGCCTGCCCCTTTTGAGGATACAGTAATGATGTGCAAATTTATTTATTTATTTAAAAATGGCACTCCAACGACTTATTCACTTATCATTTTTTTTGGGGTACTGTTACAATTAAATTTAAAATCTAGACTTAATTTGTCACTTACAGGTGTGCACAGAACTTACATATTTCAAGTTTAGTTTTATATTATTATTCCGTTTATTTCATTTTCTTAACATATATATTTACATTTTTAAATATTTCTTTTATAAAACAGTTGTAACAAAAAAAAAACATTTAAAAATATAAAAAATATATTATTATTATTATTATATAGGCTAAAAAACTACGTGAAAAAAAAAACTGAAAGTAAAAAGAATAAATAAAGAAAAGTAATACCTAAATATATATGTTGTTACTCTAAAAAATTACACAGTCAATGACAAATAAATGAGAAATAAATAAATAACCAAGTTTAAAAGCTTCTATAACCAAGGCGTATTTTTGTTGCAGGTTCAACTACACGATACCAAAGAGTGTGATTTTAATGATTGACTCAGACGACAATGTGTGTGCTACGGTATCCATACAGAATAATTCGGTATGTAACACTTGTGTTTTGTTTTACTAGCAATTTATTAAGTATTCGTTATTCGTTTAAAGTCTCAGAATTTAGTAAAACGTGTGATATCTTATTGAAATTGAAAGTAGTATGTTTAACCTTTTGAACGCCATTGTCACGTATACATGACAAGCAAGCGCGTGCCCTGTACGCCAAACGTCACAAACATGTGACAAAAAGTACGGCGAGTTTGTGGCTTGGCGTCGGGGGCACGCCGATGCGTTTCAAAAGGTTAAGTAGTAGTACTATCAGAAAGTAGCATTTTTTAAGTGAAAACTTCTATAGGCGCGTTGAGCACTTTTTGGGTGAACAAAAATCATGGAACTCGTGTCATCGTCACCGAACGCCTTCCATGAGCTGTATGTATACTGTGTATATGTCACCGGAAAATTGCAGACTCTGTAAGATTGTTATAAATCTTTATTAGATTGTAATTTCTCGATAATTATGGAAGAATCATTTTGAATACAATAAATCCCATCCAAATTTAATAGTTTCCAATATATTCGCGTCTTTACTGAAAAAAAATAGTTATCGTAAACTATTTTTCACGCGTTATTTTACAATCTAACGGCGTTTGCAATTTCCCAGTGACATATATATATATGTGCACTTTTTGGGTGAACAAAAATCATGGAACTCGCGTCATCGTCACCGAACGCTTTAGCTTTCGCTTAGTTTTCACTTCTATCGCCACCCCCAAAGACTGCACCGCATGTTTTTTCATTGCTCGCTACTTCTTAATGTGAAGTGTAAGAAAAGTAGTTTCCGAAATCCCGATGAAATGTAACAGCAGACAATTTAGAACTCATTATTAACCTTTTGAACGCCAGAGCATAAACGCATCGGCGTGCCCCCCGACGCCAAGCCAGAAATTCGCCGTACTTTTTATCACATATATATTTGTGACGTTTGGCGTACAGGGCACGCGCTTGCTTGTCATGTATACGTGACGATGGCATTCAAAAGGTTAATGGTAGCGTTAATTTTTAATAATTATTAGCGGCACCATCAAAATCAACAGGTTCGATTCCTGGCTATAAATACATATTGATTTTCCAAAAGTCCAATGATGTAGTTTAAGTTTTCTTCAAAATAGGGCTCGAGACTACTTTTAGATCATCATCTGCCTAGCCTTCTCCCAACTATATTGGGGTCGGCTACCAGTCAAACTGGATTCAGCTGAATACCAGTATTTTACGTGGAGCGGCTACCTACCAGACCTCCACAACCCATTAACTGGGTGACACGTATACTCCTTTGCAAGACTGGTGTCAGATTTACTGGCTTCTAACAATCCGTAACGACTGTCAAGGTCTACAAATGGCAGCCGGGACCAACGGCTTAACGTGCGTACCGAGGCAAGGAGGAAACTCGGTATGTTAAGATGGTCACCAATCCACAGACCAACCTTGGCAAGCGTTGCTTAACCTTGATCGACCCGCGCGGCTAATATTCTTTAGCCACGAGCTCCTCAAAGACTACTTTTGGATATAATTCGTAATTTCGTATAAAGAACAAAATTACACATAGATGACTCTTTTTATTTGTTGCAGTGCCCAGTATTTGACAGTGAAAAGGAAGTGTTTTACAAAGGATACCACTTGACAATGATGAGCAAGGGAGGCATCACACTAACGGTAAGACATTTTTCACATCCATACTAATAAAGGAGTAAAGTCCCACCATTGAAAAGGGAGGATCCTCAGACCAGACGGTTGTTGTGTTTGGTGGGCAACTACTCGATGGTTGATATTCGGTCTGTTGTATTTGTTCAAATCGCACGGAAAACTCTGATACCGCGATGCAGGATTTCGTTGGTAGTTCGCTGATGGCGGGATAGATGGTGTTGCAGTTATTTTATAAAGGAGTAAAGTCCCGCAAACCTCCATTGAAAAGGGAGGATCCTCCGACCAAGTGGTTGTTGTGTCCGGTGGGCAATTGGACCATATTTGATATTCGGATTGTTGTATTTGTTTAAATTGCAAGGAAAACTCTGATACCGCGATGCAGGATTTCGTTGGTAGTTCGCTGATGGCGGGATAGATGGTGTTGCAGTTATTTTATAAAGGAGTAAAGTCCTGCAAACCTCCATTGAAAAGGGAGGATCCTCCGACCAGACGGTTGTTGTGTCTGGTGAGCAACTGCTCGATAGTTGATATTCGGTCTGTTGTATATGTTCAAATCGCACGGAAAACTCTGATACCGCGATGCAGGATTTCGTTAGTAGTTCGCTGATGGCGGGATAGATGGTGTTGCAGTTCTTTTTGTTGCCGTAATATTTCACTTCGTTAGTTTTTCTTGTGGCTGCATCGATGCCACCACAAACAATTCCGCCATACCAGAGTCGGTAGCTCATCTCATTGAAGCATGCGACCAAGATTTGTACCCTAACATAATAAAAAAAAATCTTACAAATATTGGCAGCTCTCCCGGTCAGCGTAGCCGCAGAAAGATTGTTTTCTACTCTTCGCAGAGTAAAATCTTGGTGGCGTGCCTCAATAGCACATGAAAGATAACCCGGGCTAGTTCTTCTAAATACACACAAAGATGAGAACCTAGTTATCGATGAAATTATCAACTTTGCGCGAAAAAGAAACTTAATCTTGAATTTGTAATTTAAGTAAGGACCAAAACAAAATTATTTAATGTAAATATATGTTTATAGCGTTTAATTTAATTTGATATTTACTAGTGTTCGCCCCACGGCTTTGCCCACGTGAAAGACACTGTGCAAAATCTTGATCAGGGCGTCATATATTTTGCAACCATCTCCTTTGTGGAATCCACTACATCGATCATGAGCGAGTTCATACTCCGACTCGCACTTAGCTGTGACCACAACCTTTTTTTGAGGTCAGGATCCGCGCCTGATCCCGGGAGTAATTTTCAAACTTGGGATAGTTTTCAACCATCACGCGGGCGAAGTCGCTGGCAGAAGATAGCAAAAATACATATAATTATGTTGGTATAGTGGTGGCGAGTGTGGCTGCTGAAGATCGGCTCCTGGGTTTGATTCAAATTCGAGAAAAGTGTTAACGCATTTTTTTTATAGCGAGTGCGTTAATCACGACCAGACGGCAGAGATATTATGTAAAACACGATATTTAGCAACATCTGCCCCTATTTAGATAAGCAGTCGATCACAAATTATTTTGAAGGTTGACACACACATAAGCAGTACACGTGTGATATTTTGTTTTCTTTTATAACTCGGCTAGATGGCTTTTTCTCGCGACTTCACTTCTGTGGCGTATCCCACAGGAATCAAATCAAATCGTTTATTTGTCAAAATGTTTATTTGTCAGAATATATAGACATTACAATAGTGGTTCCAGCATATCCTGCCATAATATGGTGTACAAATATTTCTGTAAAAAAAACAAAACTTATGTCACTAACCTATTTACAACATTTACATTATGAGAATAATATGTTTTTTGAATCTATAATAGTAAATTAATAAATATTAAAAATGTATTGTTGTCATAATGATTGATTATAATTAATATATAGTAGCTGCATGTGGTATACTTAAGGCTTATAATTATAATTTAATTATATTACCAACGCGACTTATCCTCTAAATAACAGTATAATATTTTTTTTCTAAAAATATTCGGAACAATGCCTTTTTGAATCGTTAATTATTCCCGAAAAAAAATTATAGTTTTTCCGAGCGAAAATTGTTACAAAATTATTGTGTCCACCTGTGAAAAGCGCGTTATCTAACTTTTATAGGTTTTAAACAGCCTATCGCATTTAATTTGTGACGCAACGATATATTTTTTTCAGCAAGGGGTTAGACATTTTTTGTGAAAGGATCTTCCGGTTAAGCAGCCACCAACCTCTTTTTTTTTAATTGGAGGGAAATTCTCATGGATGTCCTCCGCCCTGGGGCGGGCGGAGGGGTCTGTCAGACTCTTACTGCCTAAACCACCCCGGTATTCCATCTCCCACTTTTTTTTTTGAGTATGGGAAATCATCAAATGACTTCTTCCGCTCTGGGTGAAGCGGTAGGGCGTGTCAGACTCTTACTACCATCTCCATCTCCCACCTACGCCGGGGATCGCGGGAACGGATGCGACTTCCGTAATCCCCGGCTGGTGCCATCTCGCGTCAGCGGGGGGAGTGAGGTGTTTGACTCTCCCTGCTACGTCACTGACGTGGGCAAAATTTTCCCACGTAAGTGGAGCAATTTTGATTCTTCTTGTTTAACAAAAGCCAAGACACTAATGTACAAATTTGTTCCAGCAAACAATGTTCCCGTACGGTTTCTACATAGTGTTCATAGTTAATGAGAACGATGACGGATGCAATGGAGCCAGCGACTCTACTCGCCGACCGGTCTGGAACGACGATAGAATGAAGAACTTCAGGTGAGTAATAGCTACAACCTGGGCTCATCAGTCAACAGTGAATAGGTTACTTCTAGGCAAGCGTGCTCCATCGTCGACCACATCATCGCTTACCATCAGGTGAGAGAGTGGTCAAACGAGAGCAGCACTTAATGTTAATCTACTCTAATGTATGTTTGTTACTTCTTCACGCGCAAACGGCTGGACCGATTGAGATGAAATTTGGTATAAAGATTCTTTGAGTCCCGGGAAAGGACATAGTATAGGGAGGGAGTATGTTCCCTTGGGATAATTTTCGACACTAACGTGGGCGGAGGCGCGGACGGTAACTAGTCTTAAATACATGGTGGTGAATGATACGCTGCAACTTAAAAAAAAAACCAAAATGGCGGCATGTGGCTATGCCAACTTCCATAAAAAAATGGGAATCCTTTGAGATAGCTTTATTTTGCGTTTATTACTAAGGGTGTTAGGTTTTGTAACTGGTCACTTATAACGTAATTTGTTGTCAGGTTCCGTGTGATAGCGACGATCTCGTACCGCGAATACGTGGTCGGTGCGTTGGTGACGCTAGCGCTGGTTTGCATCGTGGCGTTGCTTGTCACCATCGCTGTGGCTGCATGTAGCTGTCAGTGTACTGGTAAGTGTAAAACAATAAATCATATTATCCATTTTGATGTACAGCTTCCGTAGCCGCGGGTAAAACCGATTGTTGGCGTGGCGACGCATGCCGTGGCGACGCGTCGTTACGCTACACGATGATATATATATATAATACAGTCTATATGTATTTTTTTTCATTATGCCATATTTCAAAATAATTTCTATGTTTCATATCTGCCCCGGCGTCTCGTGACGGCTCACAAGTTTTTTTTGTCACCCTTCTGAACTGTCCCACTTCTGAGTAAAGGCCTCCCACCATTCCTTTCATTTCTCTCTTAGTTAGGCTTCTTCACGTCAATTCACTAAGCAGCCATCCAAGTCGCCATCTTCTCTTCGGTCTGCCGCGACCTCGTCTAGCTGTGTAATCTATAAAAAAAACATTAATTAAAATATTCATCAATTCATCATCATACTTTTTTTTGCGTTCTTCAATATTTTCCATTTAAAAATCGGCCCTTCTCATTATAACGGTTTGTTCCCAAAGGGTGACAAACCTGACTGGGCACGGAATCCTATTTCTTAGCCTGCCTTAAGCCACAGGGTTGTATTTTAAAAAGCCACAGCTGTAAACTGTGTGTTATTTGAAAATAATAAAAGTGCGGAATCTTTAGTGCCCAAGTCGGACTCACACTAAACCGATTTTTGTTTATTTTATAATCAAATTCTTCAACTTAAAAATAAAAGTGGGAATTATGGAGACGAGTTTTTTTTTAATGTATTTGTGATTTTTTTTCTATGGTTTTTCCAACAGAAACAGTAACGATAGTAGAATCGGAACCAATAGCCCAAGCGTCCACTTCTGGTGAAGCCAGCACTGCAGAAGCTGCCCCAATACTGGATGATTCTGATGGTGAACCAGAAGGTAAGGATATTTTTCAAAGGACAATCCCACCACACCATAAAACCAGATATTTTAATAACCAGCAAAGCGCCGAGGTCACCGCCTCACCGGCACATGGTGGACCTCCCCTCCTGGAGAATACTTTCATTGTGCGTACAGCTTAGGAGTAAAAATCCCTGCCGGAGTCTATGTTTCCCGATAGCTAGAATCTGGGGTCTTTAGGTGAGTAGGTTACTGCTAGGCAAGCCATCGTCGACCACATCATCGCTTTACATCAGGTGAGATTGTGGTCAAATCTGAGCCTATCAATTCACTTATATAAAATAATCTCCATCGCTTAACATCTGGCGAGATCGAGGTTGAGGACGGGTATCACCAGGAATAAAAAACTATGGATCGTCAAAAAAGTTGTCGGTCTATCAGATGGTAAGTATGGTCTTATTTGTAACACCAGAAGCATTCATCTTGGATTGTTTTATTGACCTCCTTATCGCTATCAACACGCCACAGGTAACTTAATAACATTTTATTTTATTTTTCTTTATTAGGGACAACAAACAGCAGTATATTAAATATTACACATGATTGGAGTACTAAAAAAATATAATTAACAAATACACTACTCACGACATTATCCGCCATATAAAATACTTAGCATAGGTACTGTTAATAATAACAATAAGGGCAAACTTAAAGGTACTCATTACAAAGTTAAAATTATTACTCAGTTTGTTATTAAAATGTATCTCGGAGAAAATGAAACAGAGTGAAAAAGTCAAATAATATCTGCAACTTAATACTAGGGACAAATTTAAAGGTTTGGAGTCAAATAAAACATCAGCTATAATCCTGTCTAATATATATAAGCCTAATTCTTAAACCTTTTGAATGCCATTGTCACGTATACATGAGAAGCAAGCGCGTGCCCTGTACGCCAAACGTCACAAATATGTGACACAAAGTACGGCGAATTTGTGGCTTGGCGTCGGGTGCACGCCGATGCGTTAATGCTCTGGCGTACAAAAGGTTAAACAACTACATCGGGGTCGGCTTCCAGTCCAGATGCAGCTGAATACCAGTATTTTACATGGTGCGTCCATCTACCTGACCTTCACAACCCAGTCACTCACTCAATACCCTTAGTCAAGACTGGTGTCAAATTTCCCGGCTTCTGACTCCTAGTAACGTCTGTCAAAGATCTACAAATTAAAGCTGGGACCAATTGCCATCGTTGGAGGCGTTGTTTAAGTCATGTAGGCTGCAGATGTATGGGGGCTCCAGTGTTGCGGAATTGTTCGAAAGAGTCATTTGAAGGAACACGGGTGGGTTTTAGTCGGTAAGAGTCTGACACTCTCTTCCGCTCCGCCCAGAGCGGGAGAAGTAATTTGATGATTTCCCATACAAAAAAAACGTGGCCTCGTTAAGAGCTTCGATGGAGGCGTTGTATAAGTCATCTAGGATGCAAGTGAATGGATCTTTGGGACACTCAAACAAATGGGACATAGCCTGAATCACACAGCACTGGCGCATTTGGTAAATAGATGGTAGTACTTCTCAAACGAGATTCTTAGCCAAAATCTCGATGTGAAGCTTCATCATCATCATCATTTCAGCTGAAAGTCGTCCCCTGCTGGACATAGGCGTCCCCCAAGCGTCGCCTCGTCGACCGCTCCTGTGCTTCCCGCGCCCAGTTAGCCGCGACCGCCATCAGGTCATGGATACGGCTTGTGGGGGGTCTACCGCTGCGTCTTCCGGTACGCGGTGGGATCCAGCAGCTTTAGACCTCCTACGTCTTATTGCAAAACGGGTTTTTACTTTAGTTCAAGCTTTTACCTTCCTGTTATTGTATTTTGAACTGTATTCCGATTTACGTAAAGAAATCAAGAATTTGAATTTGCCAGCTTCATATGAGTAATACGATATCCCTTTGGCAAGACTGGTGTCAAATTTTCTGGCTTCTGACTACCCGTAACTGTTCTCAAAGACCAGCCGAAACCAACGGCTTAACATACTTTTCGAAGCACGAAGGATACTCGGTATGATCGGTTGTCACCCATCCACATGGCTTAACTTCGAAGTTTGATCCATTAGGCGGTTATTATTTAGCGACGAGCTCCTCATAGAGTTCAAAATACACTGACTGGAACATTTGGTCTTAAACTAAACTAAGAACTCGTTTTATAATAAGAAGGCGGGGGTCATGTAAAGCGTCTATGTAATTATAAGTTAAATTCATTTTCAGATGACCAATGGACGCACTCGAATCCACTGACGGTTCAGAAGCTGACCCGGGCACCGCCTGAAACATTTACCAGGAGGTCTAATAGGTAACATGTTTTTTAATAATAGAGAATTAGCCAGTAACTTTAGTGAACAACTTTCTGTGTTAATTTGTGATAAATCTATAGAGTAGGGTCTTCACGCCCCAGTCGCCGCAACAGAAGAAGACGCCCCGGACGTCGGGATTCGCAGGGCGATTCCCGGCCGTAGGCGCGGGCCTGCGGACGGCGAGCCACACAACGCTCGCCGTCCAATCAGAAACAGGCCCGGGTTGACGGCGCGTTGTGTTCCACGCGCGCCTTAAGGAGATGTCAGCAAAGTAGACGGAGCCCGCTAGGGTCACAGAACCTGCCAGGGTTGCGGAATTTGTTCGAAAGAGTCACCGTGGCCCTGGAACGCAAAGCTCTTTGGAGATAACACGGATGGATTTCACTCAACAAGAGTCTGACACTCCCTTCCGTCCGAGTTATTTGATGATTTCCCATCCATAAAAAGAGGCGTCAGACAAAATTTGTATAGTTAAACATGAATCCTAATGAACGCAAAATATTACTACACAGTTCCAAACAAGTCACTTTGCAAGCAGTCTGATGCAGAAGGTGGCATCAAATCTATGTCTCGTCGTAAATCAAAATATGCGCCCAACTGCAACTGCTTGAAAAATTACTCGTTTGTAACTGTTTAGTCGTTTTTTGCGGTCGGGTACGTTTTGTGTTGGGCATACTTTTCCCGCGTCTTCAGAATTTCTGAAATAAAATGGTACTTACTAAGAATATTGTGATTGACAGGTACTTCTGGGGCGCACTGACAGTAGCAACTGTATACGCATTGCCGGTCGTGCAACTTCTCTTCACATATCAACGGGTGAGTTATTTAGCACTTCTTAAACAAATATTTTTTGTCCGTCAGTTAGATTACCAGGAAACGGAAATGTATTTTTTCTTTTCTCAAAATTTGCCAAAACATTACCTCTTTTTACCTAGAAGTGACATAACAAGCCCCGAGTCCCCAACTCCTGAACTTTGTTGCGTTTCATTTCAACAGATTGAACCTAGGTCAGTGGATTCATTTTTGCCCAAGCGTTAATTAATAATAGTCACCAGCATCGTTTATTTTTACTAATTACTAAATCCGAGACAACATCTTAATATTTCTCTAATAAAAGTTTAATGAAACAATCTCTCTCTTATATTAATTTATCTTTTTCCGCCCTCAGATGGTCTTCCAAACCGGCGACCAAGACCTGTGCTACTACAATTTCCTGTGCGCTCACCCCCTGGGTTTCCTGTCCGACTTCAACCACGTATACTCCAATGTGGGCTACATCGTGCTGGGCCTGGTGTTCATCGCTCAAGTGCGACACAGGCAGCTCAAGAACAGGACTAGACCACAGGTGAGGATGTCTACTCCGATGTGGGCTACATCGTGCTGGTGTTCATCGCTCAAGTGCGACACAGGCAGCTCAAGAACAGGACTAGACCACAGGTGAGGATGTCTACTCCGATGTGGGCTACATCGTGCTGGTGTTCATCGCTCAAGTGCGACACAGGCAGCTCAAGAACAGGACTAGACCACAGGTGAGGATGTCTACTCCGATGTGGGCTACATCGTGCTGGTGTTCATCGCTCAAGTGCGACACAGGCAGCTCAAGAACAGGACTAGACCACAGGTGAGGATGTCTACTCCGATGTGGGCTACATCGTGCTGGTGTTCATCGCTCAAGTGCGACACAGGCAGCTCAAGAACAGGACTAGACCACAGGTGAGGATGTCTACTCCGATGTGGGCTACATCGTGCTGGTGTTCATCGCTCAAGTGCGACACAGGCAGCTCAAGAAAAGGGCTAGACCAAAGGTGAGGATGTCTAATCCAATGTAGGCTACATCGTGCTGGTGTTCATCGCTCAAGTGCGACACAGGCAGCTCAAGAACAGGACTAGACCACAGGTGAGGATGTCTACTCCAATGTGGGCTACATCGTGCTGGGCCTGGTGAGGATAGGAAGGGGATTTTGCACGTCAACGGCTTTCCTTGGGTTGTTGCAAACATATATTAACTAATGCCAGTGTTTCTCGAACGATTAGGCAGTGGTACCGTAAGTGAAATTCCACATATAACCAATGTCAGTTTATCCGCCACGCAAATTGAAACTTGGAATTTATGCCATGCTCAACAGATCGCTTGTGACTACTGGATCAACGAAGCATCCACCGGGCTATAGATACTTATGTTAACAGCCTATATCCGTCTGGAATAATGTACCTTTGAAATGGTGAAAGAAATTTTCAAGTAGATGCTGTGATTCCGGAGATTACCCTCATTCATCTCCTTCTAATCCTGTCAATCAATCGGCAGGGCCAGACAAAATACAATACAAATGCAGTAGAATGACATGCCATTTTCAAATTGAGTTATTATCATTGTATTTTACCCGTCCGACAATTTTTTTTAAGTTGCCCTTCCTAATTGAGCCTAAACCAGTCCACTGCTGGATATTTTCCTCCCCAATTGCAAACTCCAACGCCACTGTCTTCTTCACTTATAAGCCTTGTTTTCCTCAGGACATGGGCGTGCCCCAACATTACGGCCTGCTCTACTCCATGGGGCTGGGGCTGGTGATGGAAGGCCTGCTGTCGGGCTGCTACCACCTCTGTCCCAACAAGATGAACTTCCAGTTCGGTACGTATTCAAGAGAAGTGTTTTTTTTAACCTCCGTAGGTACATTTTTTTTTTCGATTTATTGTATGAACCTGTGAGTGAACTGCCATGTCGTAGAACCAGCTTATGGCAGAAATTCCATTGCATGTTCGGATAACAAATGAAGATTTACGCAGAAAAATCAGACGAATCAGACCAACGCAGATTGCCCACACATTGCTCGCAGAACAGAGAGATAGTCGATGAAGACGAAAGGACGAAAGGTTCTGAAGCGGCGACCAAGTACTGCAAGAGGCACTGCAGAAGGGAACCACTCGTGGGAAGGACCAACAAGTTGGTCCGTGGACCTGGTGAATTCGCTGGATGCTACGCACAGGACTAGTCGATGTGGCGACACTTAGGAGAGGCCTGTATCCAGCAGTGGACGTCTACGGGCTGGAGAAAGAACCAGCTCGTGCGAATGCAGGAAACTAATAACTGTTGATTTGTTTCAGATTCATCATTCATGTACGTGATAGCGGTACTGGTGATGATCAAGCTGTATCAGAACAGACACTCCGACATCATCCCGAGCGCGCACACCACCTTCATGATTATAGCTGTTATTATGACTTTAGGTGAGGGCCACATGTTTCACCACTATACTGCCGCCATAAGAAAAAAGGACGTATCAACACAAAATAAAATAATCGATTTCCGATCTTAAGTTATTTTTTAAATGTCGGAAATCGGTAATTATGTTTTGTGTTGATACGTCCTTTTTTTATGACGGCAGTATACTACATGTACCACATTGTACCACATGTGTCACACTGCCCCACATATGTCACACTGTATCACATATGTCACACCTTTGTCATATGTGTCACTTTAGTGACATCTATGACTTTACCATTCTTCTCCTCGGGCAGGTCTATTCGGCATCCTGTTCCCCAGCGTGCCGTTCTCGATCCTGTTCACGATACTACACATGCTGACATGTTTCGTGCTCACGCTGAAGATATACTACGCTGGCAAGTTTAATTTAGGTAAGAAAAATCTATCATTTTGTCTGCCTTTACCAAACACACTACACCTATATTTACATTTAGTATTTTTTTTGAAAAAGCTATTCTAAATCAAATGCTAAGATATTTTAATAAACACAAACTGTTTGGTTTTACAAGGGGTCGTTCAACAACCGATGTCGGTGTTGAACTTTTAGGACATATTTATAACACATGGGAAGACAAATGCGACGCTTTGGGCATTTTTTGCGATTTGTTCAAGGCATTCGATTGTGTTCTCCATGAGACATTAATCAGGAAACTACACTATTCCGGAATACGGGACGCCTCTCTGGATCTTCTTACTTCTTAGTTAAGTGATAGGATTCAGAGAGTTGACGTTAACGGTAAAAGATCTCCTTGATCTATTGAGGGAACCCCATCCTCACTGGATGGGGTTCCCTCAGGGCTCCATTTTGGGTCCCTTTTTGTGTCTCATTTATTTCAATGACTTGCTACAGCATGATTATCCTTTACGAGGTACACCTCGTAAAGGATAATCATGATATAGTGTTGTTTGCAGACGACACGTCGCTTTTATTCAAACTCAAACGTCAGCAGAATGATACAGACACTGTAAATAGTGCACTTACGACCGTAGTTAACTAGTTTAATGTTAACAGTCTCCTACTTAACGAGAAAAAAACGAAATGCATAAGGTTCACGTTACCTCAGGTTAGACGAGTTAACACTAGTGTGTCAATAAAGCGGGAAGAGTTGAAACCCGAAGACAACACAGTGTTTTTAGGCATAACTTTGGATGCGAAACTTTAGTGGGGGTCCCATATAGATACACTGTCCAAAAAACTTAGCTCATCAGCATATACAGTTAGAAAAATTCGTGGCTTAACTGATTTAGAGACAGTCCGCTTAGTATACTTTAGTTATTTTCATAGTGTGATGTCATACGGTATTCTGTTGTGGGGAAATGCCGCCGATATACAGACAGTATTTGTTTTACAAAAGGGCTATTTGTGCAATTTATAAATTAAGTCCTCTCAGAGACAAATTTAAAGAGATTAATATAATGGCTCATCTCAGTATATTTATGAGAATCTTTTGTATGCACATAAAAATATAATCTATTTAAAAGATACAGTGATACGGCCTACCCAAATGTCCTTACTTTGGTATTGTTCGTCAAATGGTTGAGCTCCTTAAAGTTCTAAGTTTGAGCTACACGATAACTGACAAATGCTTGCACTGTCTGAACAGGTCCACTCAAATCTGTGTGGTACTTTCCTCAAAAGGCCACCTCAGACATTAACTTACATGGTTCTCATATGATTTGACCAGTACAGATTGTATGGACTTTAAAAGAGACTTTGACCTCTGAGTTTGTTTCGGTGTTTCTTCTCAGGGTAGTCAGCTAGGAAACACCGACCTCATCTAGCTTAAAATGACCAAAAAAGATTGACGTGTTAAGTGTTATGTTGAAAAATTCAGATAGCTCTAAATTAAAAACTATAAAAGTTATCCACGCGGGAGTTTTACTCGAGCATTTGTTGTGGAATAGTCTATGCCCTGGCTTTTAAAAAATAACAATTCTGATTTTCAGGTAAAAGAACACACTGTGCCCCTTGGCAAGACTGGTGTCAGATTTTCTGGCGTCTTACTAAGCGGATATCGCTACCGCTATGGGAAGCGAAACTATTAAACACGCAGCCGCCATGGCGTAGGTGATTTGTTTCGTAAAACAACATGCTGTCTACCTGGGCGGTATGCTATAGTCATTTCGCCCGATTCGCCCTAGCCGTGGCAGTCTAGTATGGGGTTCCATACAAAATACCCGGCGGCATGCCGCGCGAAACCGAGTCGAATTTATCGCTACCGCTCTGCTTAGCGAATAACGCTTAGGTATGAAGTCTGAACAGGCTCTAAATTAGCCCTCAAGGTGCAAATTGGTTTCGAATTGCTCTATATTATGACGGTAATCCTCCATTGTATGTAACTCTTTCCATTCAGAATGGTCGGCAGTATCGCGCGGCGTCACCGTAGTCCGCACGGACAGATGGCGCGCGCTACTACCCGCGCACCGCGCACGCGCCGCGCTCGTCTTCATCGCTAACATCGCCAACTGGACCTTCGCTATATACAGGTAAGATAGATATAATATACTTTAAAGTTCTTTGGGTTCTTTGGGCGGTCTTATCGCAAACGGCAATGACGTTCTTTGCATCAATCATACGACCTAGCCGTTTCTTACCGATCTCTCTCTATCCGAAAAAATCTACAAATAACAGCCAGAACCAAAAAACGGCTGTGCTAGATACTGGTATAATATTTTACTATATTAAATGAGTTGCGCCACAGGTAACCAAAATTAATATTTTTATGGCAGCATTCAATGACACAGTTGAATAGCCAAAAATGGGTAGTTAAGCTATCAAACTGCCTATGAATTAATCTTAATTTGCTTGCGGAGTACATATTCAAAGCACAATTAATGTCATGTCATAAATAAGGTAGCCATATCGCTATTATGTCTGTTCCTAACTTTAGCTCTCAGTGTTGCCAGCTAAACTCCCTAAAACTGGAGTAAAATTATGATTTGAGAATGCCCATTTTTTTTACTTTTATCATGAAGCTATGTGTCTCTCTTTAGAGCTATGTGTCTCTTTCTAGCGCCATAGTGCACAACAAAGACTTCGCGCGCCAGCTGCTGGCCATTCTCATGGGGAACGCGATCCTGTACATCATGTTCTATGTGATCATGAAGCTGGTCCACCGGGAGAGGATAGCTGCCTACACGTGGTTCTACTTCGTGCTCGCTCATGTGGCGTGGTTTACTGCGCTGAAGCTGTTCTTGGATTCTAGGACTAAGTGGTCGGTAAGTACAACCAAATTATTTATAATACACCAAATCCTGACTGATTTCGGCCATAGTGGCCAAACTTAACGGAGATTAGCCATCGGTGCGGGACATATATAGTGCAGGCGTGTGTGCACAGCTCTTCCATTACTCTCATAGTCTGATAGGACGGCCACAAAACATTATGAGCTTCAAAATTGTTAATTTCAACTCAATTCTGTCATTCTTTACGTTGTTTGAAATATTTGAACCGGCAAGTTTCCCGGCTGAAAGCGACTTTAAGTCAATTTTGACATAGACTCTTCTTCAGGTCTTACAGTTGATATACCTACTCAGTGCTCATTGTGAGTTTTGTACCAAAAGAAAATTTTGCCCCACGTTGGGCGCCAAGTATGAGGTATGCGGAACAGAGAGTAAAGTCTCGCATACCTCAACTGAAAATGGAAGGAACCTCCGAACCAGACGGTTGTTGTGTCTGGTGGGCAACTGCCCGATGGTTGATATTCGGACTGTTGTATATGTTCAAATCGTACGGAGAACTTTGCTTGCGCGATGCAGGATTTCGATGTTAGTTCGGCATAGATGGCGCTGCGGTTCTTTTTGTTGCCGTACAAATTTCGTTTCTTAGTTTTTCATGCACCATGCTACATGTCTAAGAAAAAGAAAGAAAGAAAAAGTATTTAATTGCCACAATACGACATACCTACCCACTTACATAATTTTACTTTTCTTAAACTAAACCCTAAACGATAGTGTAGGTGTGGGTAGTGTCTGTCAAAGGGTTATCATTTTAAAGCGTGGTAGTGTATAGTAGTTTTAGTAAAACGGTACTAAGGGTACAAGCATTATTTCAATGTTTGAATGAATAAAAACGGAATTCTTATGGTAACACTCGTGTGTCAAATTGCTCCAAATATATTGGACCGCTGTAGTTGAAAGGTACACAAATTGACATACTTTTTTGTCACTTTCCAGCAAACTCCAGCACAATCCCGTCGTCACAACGCAGAATGCTCCATCCTACAACTCTACGACAGTCACGACGCCTGGCACGTCGTGTCGGCGGCCGCCATGTTCCTCTCGTTCAACATGCTGCTCACTGTCGACGATCTGGTCGCTAACACTCACAGGAACAGCTTGCAAACCTTCTAGACGGGTCTAGAAGGACTATCAACCAAATAACAGCTTCAATTTTAATTTTCACCGGATTATTGCAAATGACTTATAGACCTTTCATAAAATCGCTGCATCGCGTCCTTTGTAGCTAGTGTGTTTCATGCTTTATTTAGATACAGTTGTACAATCGTAACTCGAGTAGCAAGTCTGTTTCAGGCTTTTTGTCGAAACAGTTGTACAGTACGCGGCAAGCAACTTTGCCGCTCTGAAGTTAGGTTTTGGTGACGACCGCGCAGGTGCAATCGCGTAAAAAAGTGTTACGTTCGTATAAGCAGTTAGCGATTGTAAGATAAGTAGGTAGAAAAGCATAAGAAGATAATAAGTACTACTAGGTAATTGAAAGTGAGGGACTGTGTTCACACGGAATAAATGAAAGCTAAATTTAAAGGTACAATTTTTTTTTATTATTTAAGTATTGTCTTTTTTGAAAAGATATTCCGTTTAGGCATTTCGCACAAAAACACACACACAAAACCAAGCAACAAACACAACAAGTAACAATAAGAAGATAACACAACAATAACAAACAAATTAAATAAAAACAAAAATATAATAACAACGTGTAACACTTGTGGCATCAACAGTCTTATTGCATTGAGCAAGCGGGATATGACTAAGCATCAAACGTATATAGTAGGCGCCAGATAATCGTGGAATATCGGTCATTGACCCACCTACATTTATTGACATTGTTAATTTGAAAAACGGAATTAATGACACAAAACTGTCCCGAATCATCATCTCTCGTGATCCTTAACATGGTCTAATAATGAAAAACGATTCATATTTAATTGTTCAGGTACCTATGAGCAGTTATTAGGGAAAGGTCAATATACTTTATTCCACATTTATCTGGCGCCTACTATAGGAGCGACTGAGACGCCATTACTCGCGCCATCTTCCGCGGGTTTGGCGCGCATGCGCCGGTGTCATGATTGGTTGTAAAATCGACCACTGCGCTGCCAATTGTGACGAACTTCAGAGGTGCAAAGTTGTTTGACGCGTATTATACAATCGTAACTCGACTTTATAGATACAGTTATACAATAATAATTGTAATCCTTGAATAATTATTATTTTTTTATACATTTTGACATACGACAAAGATTTTTAGTTTCTAAGTTCATTGTAATTTACTGAATTATTTATTTATTGTAATTCACTCAAGTCTTTAATTGCAGATTTTTCAGTAACAGGATAATTTTCATGTAAAGAATAAATATGATGGTTTGACATATTTCACATGCGTACGAAGTCGGATCGCCCTTTCTATTGGTCAACCAAGGGACAGAGAATTGTTCTTTATTTTCGGTTTACCTTTATGGTAACTTTTGTCGTCATTTCTTTGTTATTTAAATCTCGACCTTATCTTCTAGAATTTATGGTTTGTTTTTCCCTGAAAAGGGCTCGAATAAGTTATCTGGCGATTTATAAATCATCAAAGCTAGAGGTGTTATGTGCACATATCACCATGTCTTCAATTTTAATAAAGAACAATTCTTATCATTTAAATAGATAAATATTTTAAGTTGTAATAACAAATAGACATTGATGAATACTTTTGTTGTGGGGCAACATTTTTATGCGTACTTAACTCGACCAAGGGTTAAAATTGTAGTTTAATTTTTTTACTTGAATAACTATTTCCTTAAAAACCGGCCAAGTGCGAGTCGTACTCACACACGAAGGGTTACGTACCATAAACCGAAAAAAACACGTTTCTTAAATGGGAGCCCCCTTAAATGTTTTATTATTTGTTGTTATAGCGGTAATAGAAATACACACTGAAAATTTCTACTGTCTACTTATTACGGTTCCTGAGATACAGCCTGCTAACAGATAGACGGACGGACAGCGGAGGCTTAGTAATAGGGTTCCGTTGGTTACCCTTCGGGTACGGATCCATTAAACCGATTATTATTAACCTGGTGACCTGTCGTACAGGTTTTGTAAAAAACTTAGTTTAGGCACCAGTCTTCCACAAATTATTTATAAAATTGTGTCTGTAGACTATTTAACTACTTTCTCTGTTATTTGTGGTAAGAAATAAATTATTATTATTATTAATTATAACTGGCAATTGGTCAAAAAACGCATTTTAAACGAAACTTGCACATATTTTTAACCATTGGTTGAAGATAATTACGGATAAAAAAATCGCCATAACCATAATGGACCACACGATACAGACTTCCATAAACTCATATTTTTTTTATAGAATAGGGTATTTTACTAGATACAAGAAATATAATTCTATTTAGCCTCTACGTTAGATTTTCAAAAAATATTGGACTCGTATTTATTGCTATTTCAAATCGACAAAAATTGATAAAGATAAAGGGCATCAAAGTTCAAGAGTAGGGGCTAGTGACGTCACGTCGCTAGTAAAAATTGTACTATCGTAGTGACGTCACGCGAGTTTTCAACGCAAAGAAAAAATAAGTGTCCAATGAATTTTAGAAATCTATCTGACGGACTAATCAGATATTTTTTGGACAAATGTCGGTGTGGTAGAAATTTTTCATTCAGGATTCAAAGTCTGTGACAAAGGTCCGCATCGTGTGGACCCACTATAAGACATCATACTCCGTTTAAAAGTTAGTCAAGTTATAGTTACCTACAATTTGTAAGGATTTATGAAGTAAGTATTATTAGGTGCTTAAAAAATATTAGATTTACTTACGCTCAATCAATCATTGTACCAGAAGGTTGCGTGTTCATATCACGTCGGGGTCACTAGTATAGAGATATGCAAACCTGAATTGAAAAGGAAGGATCCTCCGACCAGACGGTTGTTGTGTCTGGTGAGCAACTGCTTATAGTTGATATTCGGGCTGTTGTATATGTTCAAATCGCACGGAAAACTCTGATACCGCGATACAGGATTTCGTTAGTAGTTCGCTGATGGCGGGATAGATGGTGTTGCAGTTATTTTGTAAAGGAGTAAAGTCCCGCAAACCTCCATTGAAAAGGGAGGATCCTCCGACCAGACGGTTGTTGTTTCTGGTGAGCAACTGTCCGTAGTTGATATTCGGGCTGTTGTATATGTTCAAATCGCACGAAAATGTCTGATAGCGCGATGCAGGATTTCGTTAGTAGTTTGCTGCTGGCAGAATAGATGGCGTTGCGGTTATTTTTGTTGCCGTAAAATTTAATTTCGTTAGTTTTTATTGTGGCGGCATTGATAACGCTACGGCGCGGTTTTTTGCGAAACTTCACAAACCTTGGTGTTGCGCGCAGTACGCAGTACGTGATTAGTCGGGTCAAAATGAAAGCCAGTTCCTTCTTATAACTGAGACTCCGCGGCGGCGCCATTTTGAATGTGTCGCGCAGCGCGCAATGATATATGCAACGTACGATGGCTGGAAGCGGACTGAACTAATGGCGCGCGAGTGCGAGCCTCTTCGCGCGTAAAAATGTTTGCCAAGCAAATGTGAGCTCTTTGATTTGCAGCTTTGGAGCGAGACGAAGTGATACTATAAAACATGCGTACGGTTGCCATGGCGAGGTCTCAATCACTAGTTTTTATTAAAAGATAGATACACAAAATGAATGTTTTTAAAAATGTGTCTCTGTACGTTACATCACGGTTTCTTATCATGATATCTACCCTTTTCCCAACTGCAGTTGAATACTACTATTTACATGGAGCGACTGCCTTCCTGACCTCCACCACCCAGTAGCTGGGTAACATGATACCTCTTGGCAAGGCTTGTATCAGGTTTACTCGCTTTTGACGATCCGTAACGACTGACAGAGATCTTTAAGTGACAGCCGGGTCCTCTGAAGCACGGAGGAATCTCGATGTATAAGTAAATGGTATAAGGTCTCGATGCATAAATAAGATTGCTTAACCTCGAAGATCGAGCCATGTGGCTGTTATTATTAAGCCACTAGCTTGCTAGAGTGGTATTGGTACTGGGACAAAACCCATCGCGTTTGTGAAGTTTCGACATTTAATTTCAATTCTCTTCACTATTGTGATTTTGTAAACTACTGTGTTTCTGTGTAATCGACGAATAGTATTAATTTCCATTAGTAAAACTCGAATTAAGATCCAATTGAAACTTTTTGAGATTAACCGCGGACAGCCAGACAGACGGACGGACATAGCGAAATTAGAAGGGTTCCTTGTTGACTACGGAACCCTAAAAATGACAAATAATATTAGTCTTTTAAAAATAAAATTTAAATGTATAGGAAGAGGCTGTGATTTCCAAATTATTTTCTCTCTTCTGTTAAATTAATAATTAATATTATTTATAGTTGTGACAGAAATTTTGAATTAAACAAAGATGTCAAGATATGCTTTTTGAGACAATCTGTATAAAAAGTAACTGGTACACTTTTATAACGTGAATTTAAATTCATTCGCAATTCAAAGTTATGAATATGAAAATTGACACACTGGTACACTGAAATACGCAAACCCAAAACGCCCGCCCGTCACCACTTCCTAGTGTTGTAGCTGGGAAGAAGAAGTGGCGCAACAAACTCCCCAGCAACACATCTGTCTGTTAAGTTTTAAAAACTTGAATTTATACAGTAGTATGCAAAGTATTTTACAATACATGACAGAAAAATAAAATGTTCACACTGTATCAAATTAACTGGGTAATACCCCTTGGCAAGACTGGTGTTCGAGTTTCTAGCTTCTGACTACCCGTAACGACTTCCAAAAGATTTTTACATTATAGCCGTGATGCACGAAGGAAACTCAGTATGTAATGGATGTCCACCCATCCCCAGATCGACATCAGTAAGCTAAGCTCAGTAACACAATATTGGCTACTACTCGTAACAACTGTCAAAAATTTACTAGTGATTATCACCATCGTCTGCTTGCCTTTTTCCAACTGTATTGGGGTCGACTTCCAGTCAAACCGGATTCAGCTGAATATCAGTACCTACTGTACTGGGAGCGACTGTCTATCAGAACTCCACAACCCAGTAACTGGGCGACACATTTTTCTAAAACTCCATGTACGTTTTCAGAACGGCTATTTTTCTATCCCAAAAGTATTTTTTACCGTTCTGCTTAACCTTACCTATGTGTGTACTTAGTTGATAAGTTTTTTTATATGTAAGCCTGTAAAAACGCGTCATTTAGTATGAATTCTAATAAAAAAACTTTATGAGCACTAGTTTATTTTTATTAATTACCTGAATCCATATTACTATTATAAATGTGAACGTAAATCTGTTTGTAACGTTTACACGCCTAAACAGTTGGTTTTTTTTATAAAAGTTGGTATAGAAATATATTGTTCAAACGCCAGCACATCAAGCTACCCGCAACTGTCAAAATTTCCCAATCAACCTTCCACCTAAAGATTCAGCGATAAAGTTGAAAATCTATTAAAGAAATTTGACAGATTGTTGTAGATCAGTGGCTCCCAACCTTTATTTGACCCGGGACCACTTAGATTTCTTTGTTGCTAGCAGGGACCAGGAAACAAGAAAAAAAATAAACTGTGTTAAACTAAAAATAAACTTATATCATGTAGATATTAAAAACTTGTTGTTTAACTAAACTTTCTAAAGAAACTTAGAATCAGTTTGCATCAATGACATTTTTGAGGTGAAAAGAGTGAAATTTTAAACCTTTCGCGGACCTTATTTTGTATGTTTAGCACCTATTTTGGGAACCACTGTTGTAGATCGATGTGCTGGCGTCTGAACCTAGGATACTACATATCGGTGGTCGCTCACAATGGGACTCATCAGCTTAAAGTCACCCAAAGGGCAATGGAGAGGGCAATGCTCAGAGTTTCCTCACGTGATCGAATTAGGAATGATGATATCCGCAAGAGAACTAAGGTTACCGACCCGAAGGATCGCCAAACTGAAGTGGCAGTGGGCAGGGCACATTGCTCGCAGAACAGATGGTCGATGGGACTGAAAAGTTCAGCCGTTCGATTCTATTTACATGTCGAAGTAAAGGCTTGGGTGAAGTGATCACGAGGTGAGCTGTCAATCCATATAATCAAAATGGAATGACAGCTCACTTCGTGATCACGCGACATCTCGACCGCGTATCGGAAGACGTAGCGTTGGAAGGCCTCCCACATGGTGGACCGATTACCCGGTGTGGGTCGCGGGTAACCGATGGATGCGAGATGCACAGGACTGGTTGTTGTGGTGTGGACACGCGCGGGGAGGCCTATGTCCAGCAGTGGACGTCTTACGGCTGATATGATGTTGATACTACATATCTTGGGATTATTTCATTAGGTACCATATTGTACCTCGTTTGTCGCTGTAGTAGTAAACGAACCTGCTGAACGAAAGTTTTGGGTTCGACTCCCAGGTCTGGCACAATCTAAAGTCCTGGATTTATAGTAAACTTTTTCCAAGCCGGTTCCTGTTGGTTCCGGCAGTCCTTCCGAGGTGCGAGGTGTTCTTTGTGTGTAATAGATGGGTCACCCAGTGTTGATCGCGGCATGAATCAATAGCACAACTTTGTGTTCCTATATTTTACCTTCTGTCATGGTTACGGTCACGAATCGTAGTTCAACGACACAACAATCATCTACGATTAATACTTATCAAGCCTTACGCGTAACATTAAAGCTATTATAAATGTGACGTCGAATAGTATTAAACAGCATAAAATAAAGTAGTTCATAACATTATTATCATTAATCAAATCTGAGTAGGTACGAATAAAGATAAAAAATAGTTTTGAATCTTACTTCGCTAATGCTAAGGTATAAATAAGATTTTCGGATTTGAGGTGATAAATTTATCGTTGTGAAATAAGATGACTACTGGCTATCCTACGATGAATGGGCATTTTTAACCGACTTCAAAAAAGAGGAGTTTATCAATTCGGCTGTTTTTTTTAATTTATTTATTTATTAACACTTTACGCACACAAATGTACAGAGGCGGACTTAATGCCATATAGGCATTCTATAGTAGGCGCCAGATAATCGTGGAATATCGGTCATTGACCCACCTACATTTATTGACATTGTTAATTTGAAAAACGGAATTAATGACACAAAACTGTCCCGAATCATCATCTCTCGTGATCCTTAACATTGTCTAATAATGAAAAACGATTCATATTTAATTGTTCAGGTACCTATGAGCAGTTATTAGGGAAAGGTCAATGTACTTTATTCCACATTTATCTGGCGCCTACTATATACCAGTCAACCTTTGGGTGATGCAGAGAATGGTGGTAGGTGCAATATGGTGAATAAAAAGCGATTGATATTTAATTAACAAACATTTAAATAAATAATACGAATATATAAACTATACATACAATATAAATATATGATAAATACTCAGATTAACAAGATAAATAGGTAGGTACACGAAATACTTAAATACTTACTTTTATATTGGTTACCTCATCATAACTCCATCATTTATGAACCGATTTGAAAAAATGTTTTTCATGTGAACGGATATACGTTCCGATTGGTCCAATAGAAATTTTATCAAAATCGGTTCAGGAGTTTGGTTTTTAAATCAAAATATTGGAGGAAATAGAAAATATATCATCCAAGTAAACGAAATTGCGTGTTTTGCTTTCCTCTACCACTAAAACGTGTAATTTAAAAAACTTTTTTAGAAAAAAATACATCCGACTTCCAAATAAAAAAAACACTACCTTCAAAGTATGAAATAACTAGTTTTTTTTATTTGGAAGTCGGTTGTATTTTTTTTATTATATTTAAACAAGCAGCCCAATAGATCTGCCTGCCTTTTCCCAAGAATGTTGGAGTTGGCTTCCAGTCTCACCGAATGGAGCTGAATACCAGTATTTTACATGGAGCAGCTGCCTATCTGACCACCACAACCCAGTAACTGGGGACCCGATAACCCTTGGCAAGTCTGGTGTCAGATTTCCTGGCTTCTGGTGGACGAGTCTCGGTGGGTAATGGATGGTCATTAATGATCGCTCGCCTGTTCACGGCCAGACCTCGGCAGCGCTGTTTAACCTCGAAGATCGAACCTTGAGGCTGTTATTATTTAGTCATGAGCAAGAAGCCCGTCCGTCTGATTGTAAGTCGTCTTCGCGTTTGAACAGCAATAGGTACCAGAGACATCACAGATTCGCTGCTATCACAGAGACACGTGTCATGTGTCTGCACACATACCCTTCACACCGGAACACAGCGATCAGCGACGCTGCTTGGTGACAGATATATGTATGTATATGTGTGGTGGTACCTAGTACTTCTCCGGACGAGCTACTTCACTAAGAGCAACGTAACGATCTACTATAGTATGTAGGTCATCATAGGTAGGTACGTTAGACGTCACCAGCGAGACTACACCCATATTTCGAAAATTGTCGATGGTAAAATTATATTAGCTAACGATAATCTGCAGACGTGATGCGAATCGTTATCTAATGATAAAAATGAAAAAAAAACTGATTCCTTTATTTTTTTTAAAGTATGTTACTTCAGCTGGCTTTAGGGGTCATCGGCTGATAGAGTATAAAGGTCAGCAGTTCCTAAACCTTTAAGGTATCGGAACATTCAACAAATCCCTTCATTGTATGGAATTCCAAATTAAATTATTATAAATACACCTGCGGCACGATGGATCGATTATTTGAAAGAGGTGGCTGGCAGCGGATGGATGCGGACCGCTCAGGACCGGGATGGTTGGCGATCTTTGGGGGAGGCTTACGTTTAGCAGTGGACGGCAATTGGCTGATATGATGAAATGAAGGACATTGCAAAAACCAGCCAAGTGCGAGTCGGACTCGCACACGAAGGGTTCTATGAAGAATTCATTTTCTTGAATATAATATACAGGGTGGAATTTTGTAATGCCACCTGAAGGGAAAGTACTCTTAATACTGTAGATAGAAAATTTTACTCAAGGAAAACATTCCTTTATTTTTAAATGGAAAGAAAACTGCATTCAAAGATTTTCGAAAATTCGCTTGCCACACCCGGGAATCGAACCGACTAAAATCTGTAAAACTTACACCCTGTACTTTTATTGCATTGATCGTTAGGATCAATTATAAGGATGAAATCTCTCTAAGAAACTTGACAAATTAAATGATAGGAAAACCATGAAATCCTAAATTATTTACAAAAAATGGTAAACTAACTAATTACTTAGTTACGGGTATTTGTCATCACTTAACAGCCTAAAATCCAACGAATAAAAAAAACTTGTGCGTCTCGGGACGCCCGACAGAATTGATAACAAAGAATATAATAAAATAAACTTAAACTAATCTAAGTTGAACGATTTAATATGGGAAGCGTCTGTCCGAAATACGACTAGCGCTGTGGGTTAGAGTGAGAGAGGAAGAGCCTGCCTACCGCTGCCGTATGCGTGAGAGAAAGGGAAGCCAGACAGACTGCGGTTTACCCTGCCATAAAAAGTTATCACTTCAAAAAAAAATGTAATTTTTCGGAACCTTAAAAAACTTAGCACGCACACTAGTATGCCTCAGCCTACCCCTTCATCCAATACAAGCGTAACGTCACAGAGTTATAGAGCAAAGCCTTGTCTACGCTCCGTATTGATTACTTGCAGCCGTGTATTTATGATATGACCTAAATGGAGCGACGACTGACCTAAGTTATTTTTATATTTGCAGGTCAGTTTGCGAGCTCCACCCTGCACTTACCTACATACATAGTCGGGTCGCTGAGGTACCTATGTATCTATTCTAGACTGGAGTTTACCTGTTGTATTGTTTTAACGTATACTTTCTCGACAGTAATTAAAGTTTTTAAACTGTACAGAAACAAAAATCTTGTTGAATCAAAAGAACTCTTGCCTGTCTACTTTTTTAGGGTTCTAAAAAGTTCTGAAAATTAATTTTAATCTAAAAATATTCCGTTCCGAAGTTATTAAAGAAAATCTAGACGAAAATTGACCATTCCCCCCTCCCTTATCTCCGAAACTACTACAAAAAAAATAAAGATAATAGTTATATACTATTACTGGGAAACATATAAGAATTCTATGATTTTAAAGTAACATGCTAAAAATATTATTCGTTCGCTACCCTTTGCACGCGAGTTCAATTCGAACTTCGCCGGTTTTTTCTGCCAAGTTCACTAATTAAGGACATTATCCAGGCCCAGAAAAAAATGGGGCCGTGCTACAACGTACTATAGTAGGCGCCAGATAATCGTGGAATAACGGTCATTGACCCACCTACAATTATTGACATTTTTAATTTGAAAAACGAAATTAATGACACAAAGCTGTCCCGAATCATCATCTCTCGTGATTCTTAACATTGTCTTATAATGAAAAACGATTCATATTTAATTGTTCAGGTACCTATGAACAGTTATTAGGGAAAGGTCAATATACTTTATTCCACATTTATCTGGCGCCTACTATAGTGCCGTCATGAAAAAAGGATAGTGCTATTAGTTCTGTATAGCTCAGTCTCTCTCTCACGCAGGAACCGTGTTGGTTTTAAGATGTTGACCCTGATCTTTGAATACCATCCTATAGATTGTAATTCTGGGACCCTACTATGACGTCTTAAAACGATCGAGATTCCGCTCAAAGAGAGAGACGAAGCTATACATAGCGTATAGCACTATCCCTTTTACATCGTCGGAATTGGATGGCATTAGCACGACGTCACCTTATAGAAAAAGCAAAAAAAGTTCTTTGGGTTGAATTGATTATGATGATTTAATTAACATCTGCATACAAAAAATATTCGGAGTAGGTAGGCTGTGAGAGACGCGCGGACAGATACACGAGTGATCTAATACGGGTTCCGTTTATTACAAGGTTTATTCATAATGCACGCATGGAACCATACAAATATTTTTCAAACTGTGTGAAATGTCACACAGTTTGAAAAATATTTCTATCTGACATATCAGATGTAAATGTAACGTTCGGAACCTATTGTGCGTGAGCCCGACTCGCTCTTGGCCAGTATTCGTTACTAAGTATTCTGCTGTTCTTTACAGATTAATTTTGGTACCTATGGAATTCAAAGACAGTTTTACTGTTTTACTGGTGGTCGCCACACCTGATTCTTTGGCCGCCATTGGTTGGGACTAGCGTGGCGGCCATGGCGGAATCTTGTCCAAATAAAAAAGGTCTTAATTATCTTGCTACGGTCAGCTAATAACAATGCCTACATCTAGATAACGTCCATGACAGTGTACGTTAGGCATGTATGTTAAATACCTGCTTTAATCTCAATAGTGTATTACCACTATCAGTAAGTAAACACGATCAGATACTGAACAATGGCGTCAACAACTTATTTCAGGCATCGTAAGTAGGCACTTGACTATCGAAAGCTTTTATTAGCGTTCGTTTATCAACAGAACATCGATAGATGACATCACGACTTGAAACTGCTTATGCTACAGCTGAACTATTATATCGTTCACCTGCTTAGTCCATTTTTAGAGCTTCGTATCCGAAGGGTAACCAACGGGACTCTATTCATTCTATCATAGGTACCGAAATGACCATAGTGATGGTATCCACTATGTGGAGCAGTTGCAGGAGCGCGGAGCGCAAGAGCTTCGCGAACATTGTGGATACCCACTATAATAGGTAGACAGTTGAAATTATCATGAAGTGTGTAAGTACGTATTTCTTGTCGATTTAACAACAAAAAAAAATTAAAAAATTAAAGGTCTTTTACCATACAAGAAACCGGGCGTCGCGTCGCTGTTTTCTGCATTATTTTTGCTTTCGCTCTACCGTAAAAATGGAAATACAAACTTTGAAGGCATATAAAAACAAATGAGTAAAACCGGTCAATTGCTAGTTGGACTCGCGCACCAAGGGTTCGCATTCGCAATGCTTAATTTTTCGATACCTACTCGCGAAATCTTAACTATTGCTGTTGACCTTAAATAATAACATTTTGCAAGAAGGAAAGGTCTTGTAAAGGTACTGAACTTCGTATACCTATACTCGCTCGACTCGCACTTGACTGGTTTTCCCTCCTGACCTTCTTCATTATCATTATTTCAGCCAAAACATGTCCACTGCTGAACATAACCCTCTCCCAAGTGTCACCACCTCGACCTCATTTTCCTGTCTTTATTCCAATTTATTAGTGGTAGATGCAACAGGTATTCTTACATTTCTGGGGATCGAATCCAGAAACTCCCGCTTAACAGTCGCCCATATGACCATTAACTCAACGAGTCATTAATTAGGAAATTAGGTTTTATCGACAGCTTATCGAATAACACCCACTTACTGAGCGAATAATGTAAACGAACGCGAACTCTACAGTCATGCATTTACCTCCTACTAATATTTCTCACAAAGAAATTGCAGAGAAACGTACAGGTGGGTGTACACACCCACTGTTTCATGACGATATGATTGTAAGTATGTATGACACCACATCACGTCATGAAATGAAGGGCAATGCTTTGAATAATACATTGCAAGCAAGCATGATGATTCACGTTGCTAAGATACAGAATAAAGACCACAATACTCATCGTGTTTTACTACTTTTCATGATACATTGATGTTAATTGTACGTTTTGTGATTTCATTAACAATGCCAAGTTCAAGTTAACAGACGGCTTGACGAATATGTTTTTAATGTGTTTTGCCGAATTTAGTTCAGAGCCCTCGCGACCTAGATAGTAGATAAGTATGTACGTTATATGTTTTGACCTAGGAGCGTGCACATAGGGACAGTCGATGCCCTAGTGGCCTACATCGTGGCCGGGCCTCCAACCGCGCATGTGCATAGCAGCGCTGAATGGAAAACCAGACTACGCTCCATGACAATGGCTCAACGTGAATAAATATCAGAATATTGCTCGACTTTGTGGTAAACTTTCGTGTATTAATTTTCAAAGTAAAAATCTGTAGAGTTTGCAAACAAATGAGATTCTAATCTGTATATCTTTATAATTTGAAGTGGGAAAAATGGTGTCTTTGTTTCTAACATTTTGAGTCATTTTGTGATCAGTTCAAAGCGCAAATTCATGGTCATTGAAGTTAATGACAAACTGTGTATAAATAACAAACCTTTATTTGATGACTAATATGTGAAGGAAGATTTTACTTTATATACTGGCAACACTCCCCGCTTTTGTTGTCCCCAGAAAGAAAAATGGCCGACTCACGTAATGTCAAAACTCTTAGGGCGAGAGATTATTGTAAAAACGTGTAAAATACCATTGAAATAGTGAACTAAGTGCATTTTCGTGTTGGTGACCAGTTTTAGTGCCTATAATACAGTGTCCTACAGTGAATTTACAGTTTATAATCGTATGGTGACGGATTTTACTGTGTAGTTACTAACTGCTAAATAGATGCACAGTAAGTAATTTTATGTTATGTTTAGCTTTAAAACTCTTTTATTACGCGCAAAAAGGGATTACAACACGTCATTTGCCGTCCCCCTGAAGTCAACACGTTACTTTTCATTAAAACTGCATCCATTGAATCATTACTTGTAATATTTTCTCGATGTATTTTTGAAGGTTTTGATGTCCGGAAACGAAATGTTTCGTCGTCAAAACTATGCCCCAGCCTTGATAGTACGTAAAGAACGAGGTGAGAATGCAAAATCAGCGATAAAGTATAATACTCTTGAATATTCAGACGTATTTTTTTCGGTGGTAGGTAGGAGTTGTCACAACCATAAATAGAATTATGATTATATTTTGCACACAGTATGTCTGTTGGTGTCACCGTCGCACCGTTTAGAGCTTAAATTATACAGCAAAAAGGTTTATTGTTAGTTGATAATATCAGAACATAATTATAAGTACTTAATTGTGTTTTTATCTGTCATAATCTTTTGAATGAAAGTGAAATGGAATGCATCAGCTGGTACTTTATCACGATTATATTAAAAAGCAAAACTGTAGCTATATTTGTGTTTATACTACTCAATACTAATATTTGGAGTAAACAGAGACATCATTTGATACACTGTTAAGTATAGGCAGTCCAATCCCTAATTCTACAGTCTCCTCTTTCCTTAATCTTATTCATTTTCAAAACATCTATTTTTATTAAGAGGAAACAAGCTAAATGTATCCTTAAAATCATGTGTTCATCCTGCTATGAATATGTACACATCAGAATCTAAAATTAAAAAACACATCAACACATTTGATTTGATGGAACAATTTTATTCATTCATGAAAATACAGTATTCTACCTGTTGCTTTATAAATTGAATCAGTCAATCTGCCTAGCCTGTTCCCCACCGGAAGCTGACCCCAACTATGTTGGAGTCGGCTTCCAGTCAAACCAGATGCAACGGAATAACAGTATTTTACATGGAGCGGCTGCCTACCAGACCTCCACAACACAATAAATTTGTAATAATTTATTACTACCTTTTGCCCGCAACTTCGTACATGCATCTCCCATTTTTTCCCGTTCCCGTATAGCCTATTGCCTTCCTCATGAATGTGGCTATCATATACAAAAAGGATTTTCCAAATCCGACTGGTAGTTCCAGAGATTAGTGCATTCAAACAAAATCTTTTAGATTAATCATTGATCTGGCTGCTAAAAAGTTTGGAACTTTGTAAACTGTGGTAGGTTTTTTATATTGACTATATTTTTGGTGACTAAAATTTTTGGAATTGTGTCCTCAATTTTCTTTATTTTGAGACCCACATTACTATGTCACGCAGAAATACTTCAGCCATGCGTGGTACTTAAGATGAATCAAATGATGCCATCTGTTAATATGTAACCAACAAATTAAGCAACAAAAAAAATTACATAGATATGTACATATTATATACTCTCAAAAAACATTACTCTCCTTCTGGAGAAAAATTAAACTTCTGGTTAAAATTTAAATCTATTGCAAAGTCCTTGAAATCCTGATTGGAAACTATTGTGAAAGACTGGGACAAGTCATGTCAAAGTATGAGCAATGCTCTAGATTTCCCACTGGTCACTTTTCCCTCAATTACAATTAGTGTTAAAATCCCCCAACAATCCACAGTTTTCTCACGAAAAAACATCTGAGTCAATTCACATGACAGATTTTTATGAGATGATCCATTTTCACTCTTATGTGATTAGAAATAAGTGTAAATTTTCTCTGTGTAGCTGTAAATTCGGGATTGTTACTTTCTGGCTATGATAAAGGTTTTTCATTGATATAAAATAAAAACTGAATCACACTTTTTTATTGCCTACATTGATTCTCAAGAAAATAAAAGCATAGCTAACTTTTAAATAAAAATACTTATTTTCTATCAATCCCTTTGGAGAATAGATATTTTTCTTACGGCAACACTCAATGTTGGTGTTCCAATAAGGTCTAAATAAATAACAATTCAAAGTTTTAATTGTTTATCATCATGATGATGACAATCTCACAACTTATTAAAGTGTAATGTGTGCCTAATCTAATTAATATGTAAATTATGTAAACATACAATTTGCTCATGACTTTTTTGTCGTGATGGTTGGCAGAATTACAGGTAACCATCAGCTGTTACAATCCAAACTCCCTTTGCTTTGTCTGGTCATAATATTGTGTATAAGCTACAATTTCTGAGGTCGGTTCATGGATGGGTGACCATCTTAATAATAGAATCGGAAAGCATTTCAAGTTGTCATTTGTAAATCTTTGAATGTCATTATGAGTACTTAGTTGGAAGCCAGGAAATTTGACACCATATCAAGAGTTATCCTGGCTTAAGGATATTGTGTTACTGTGTTTACCAGATACAGAGTTGTCAAATAGGCAGGCCTTCCATGGAAAATATTACAACTAAAAATGTAAAAATACATGTTTGAGCTTGTCCTGTCACCCTGTGATTGCCACTTCTAGTGCAATAATATTTAAAACATACTCATACATATTGACAAATTATTAGGCAATGCACTGTTATTATGATAAGAAGATTATTTATGTCATAATAGAACAAGGCTTGACAGATTATAAATACTTTGTCTCAGTTTGAAACTTGAAGTAAAGTATGCATAAATTGAAAATTAAAGAAAGTTTTCTATTTGTATGTTAGTGTAAAATTAACTGTTGTAAGAACTAAATATTTAAACAACAAGACTTATAATTGTGAAATAATGTTAAAAAACCTATAAAAACAAAATGAATCAATGGGCATCAAAAAATTGTGAGCCAATGCTCATCAATGAATTGATTAAATCAACAGATAAAATCGTCAATCATTAGTTTTTATAAGGAGTAGGATGCAAAGATATACTGTACCTACATTTAAGTTGTGTGATTCAAGACGGTCAAATTGTTTCTCTGGAACTCATCGAGCTTCAAAGCCCGAGTAGCACCATGATATTCTGGTGGTTGCTACTATGTTGCAGTGATTGGGAACAGAAATGAACATTTGTTTAAAAAAAAAAACTCTAGTTTTCAAAGGCAAATTAAGTCTGTAAAATGTTTCTGTGGCTTGCGTGGTGACCTTACTAGTATAGCTAGAATATTGATTTGAGTTTAAAATAGCCCAGCCCTTTCAGTCTGGGCTAAAACTAAATATAGTGCCCTTTCACCTTTGAATGAGATGTGCAATAGTAACTATACAACAATACCTACAGCATACATACTGTACATAACTATAGAGAAACATGACAACGCTTTTTAAATAAACTTAAATTAATTAAGAGAGAGAGTTGTGACGGCTGTGACTACGCAACTGTTGTTTAGTCAGTCTTAGAGCTTGTTTCGTGAAACGGCCATCAATAGAGGGAAGTGCCCCTTTGGCCTGCCAACACTCACCATGGTCAAACCATTGTTGCTTTTGATGTTTGTTTCTGGTGCGTTAACTTACCGGGTTGCTTAGATATCCGAAGGGGAGTGGCACGATGGGTTCAGGTCCTATCGTTGCCATATCAAACCCCTTCTGGTGAGTTCGTCTGCTGCATCATTACCTTAGAAATCGCTGTCCCTTGTTCCTTGAATGGTTACTTTGTTGTATCTACCATCTAATTAGATAAGTTATAAAAAGCTGCAAAATAATTCTCTGGAAGGGAGGGGTGCAACAGGGTGACTATATTTTGCAATTTGTACAATGATTCATACCATTTTCCCCACGAAGGGTGAGCAGTGAGTCAGCACAATATGTATGTGTCACTATCTGGTGTTTATATCTCTGTACATCATGCAAATTCACTCAATAACATACCAGCTATCAACAGTAACAAACGTTCGAATTTTAAATAAATATTTTGTAAAAAAAAGAAATTGTAACTAGAAGAAATAAATATTTGTAAACAAAATACCTCTTATTTAAAGATATTGCTCAAAATGGAATCTCAGTTACTTATAATCAGACAGTGTTGTGAGTAAGTAATCTCTTATTATTATTTTTTTAAAATTTTTTATAACAACATTTAGAAGCCAATTACTGTTACTTTTAACAAAAACAGAACTACTAAACATAAACAAAAAAAGAAACCAAGTAGACACGGATAACTTTTTAAATCGAAACAAAAAAAAATAAGTTGGTATCCCAAAAGGCGCTGGAAAAGGTTATACCCGGAGTTTCCTTGTGTGATCGAATCAGAAATGAAGACATCCGCAGGAGAACCAAGGTTCTCGACATAGCTCCAAGAATCGCTTAACTTAAGTGGTAGGAGGCAGGGCACATTGCTCTCAGAACAGATAGTCGATGGGGTCAAAAGGTTCTGGAGTGGCGACTACGAATCGGAAGACGCAGCGTTGGAAGGCCTCCCACAAGGTGGACCGATGACCTGCTGAATGCCGCGGCAATCCGCTGTGTGCGAGTAATGCGAGACGCATAGGACGGGGCGATGTGGCCACACTTGGGGAGGTCTATGTCCAGCTGTGATCATCTTTTAGCTGAAATGATGATGATGAACCAGTGTGTAACTTCCCTAAAGGCTCGGTTATGCGAAGAGAGTTTCTTGCTTGTTAAGTGTCAAAGAACAAGACTATCCATGCGAAACTCGTGGCCGAGTCGCTCATTGTATTTACAAACAGTTTCAAATCGGGGGAGGATCCTGCTTTTCGACATACGAGTACCATTCGTATGATTTACACGAGTTCCGGGTCCAGCAGATAGACGCGACAATGGGACAACCCCATTTTCTAGAAATTAAACATGTTTAGAACTTACAATGGGGTATTTTACTAGTTAGAAAAATAATTAATCAGTCCGTAGATTTTCAAAAAAATATTGGACACGTATTTTTTTTTTGTATTATCATTGTAACTGTGTGTCTAATAATTAGTATGAATAGAATATCATTTGATAATGAATAAATAATAATTCAAGAGGCTGGTGACTTCAAGTTTTAGTAAAAAGTTAACTATCGCGTGACGTTACGTTAGGTTTCAACGCATTGTATCGTATAAATTTTTCGACAACATCTGTGGCATCTTCGCGTCGCGCCAGTCCTATGGTCCTTTAACTTTTGTCATACGTCCAATCTCGTTGAAACAAGAAACTCTCTTTATAAATGGATACTCTATTATAATTGGCACTGTGGTAAAGTGCATTTACGCTCTGATTGATGTATAGCTTGTTTACAGTTTAATAATAGAGTGTTTACCGCATCGTGAACCATGGTATTGAAACGTCTGAATTATTGCAATGTTGACGTTCATTCATTTGTGCTTTCGACTTTCGTATTCATAGTGGCATTTATCCTCCGCTTTTATTTTCTCATATATTCGTTGCGGGATCCAAGACAGGTGAATCGTTTCACCGGGACGCGTCGAGCGTCATTGACTCGGCGTTTTTCTGGTTGTCGCCACTGTTGATTCTGACTTTCAGGAGTTGCAGTGGTTGGGAAAAGTATGGCGAACCCGCCATACTATTCCAAATCCTATCCTATCCCAAAAACAGTCCCCTTTTTCGTCAACGAGATATCTTTGTCGTCAACGGGACACCTTTGTCGTCAACATGTTTCTTCGCCACTTACCTTTGTCGTTGATGGGACACCTTTGCCGTCAGAGAGACCATACTCTTTATGCAGCTCCGGTCGACGCTATCCAATTAATGCCGGGTGTCGCTGAAATCCAGCGCTGTGGCTCGCGCGAGTCCCATGAATTAGTGTTTTTTTATTCACATTTTTTTCTCTTTTCTTTCTAGATGTGAGCGTGACATGTGGGGCGCGCAGGCGGGCTGGTGGTGCGGCGCGCTGGCGGCGGCCGCGCTGCTGCTGCTGCTGCTCGCCGCGCGCTGCCGCCGCAACACACGCAAGCGTGTCTCCAGCACGCATCACGTGAGTACAGTCCACAGATGTGAGCGTGACATGTGGGGCGCGCAGGCGGGCTGGTGGTGCGGCGCGCTGGCGGCGGCCGCGCTGCTGCTGCTGCTGCTCGCCGCGCGCTGCCGCCGCAACACACGCAAGCGTGTCTCCAGCACGCATCACGTGAGTACAGTCCACAGATGTGAGCGTGACATGTGGGGCGCGCAGGCGGGCTGGTGGTGCGGCGCGCTGGCGGCGGCCGCGCTGCTGCTGCTGCTGCTCGCCGCGCGCTGCCGCCCCAACACACGCAAGCGTGTCTCCAGCACGCATCACGTGAGTACAGTCCACAGATGTGAGCGTGACATGGTTGTTTCGGGAGGTACCTGTGTCGAATCCAGCGGAAAGACACGCCCGGGTGTCACAATTGCGTGGATCGCCCGATTTTCGATCCAAAAAAAGGACACTTTACAGCTTTAAAATTGGTCTCGATTAGTAAGATACAGCTTGCTAACTGGCTCCCTTTTCTTTTTCCAGGTGCACATAGTCCGTGGCTTAGTGCCGCGGCTCACAGTCCCGCGGCGCGTGTCCCTGTGCGGCCGCGCGGTGGCCGCGCCGCGCCGCGCCCGTGCCGCCCTCTCCGGCGCCCCTGCCGACGACCCCCAGAACATACCCCCACAGATCATCATCGTCAACAACCCCGCGCCAGCCTCATCGCAACCCCCAGAACCACCACCCTCTGAATACCTCCCCAAACTACCCCTACCAGAACAGTGGCTACATAAACGCCTAGACTACAAGTACACAAACATCCCCCGTCCTCTAGCTCAAATCTCTGCAGATTTAGGCGCGGACTTGACGCAAGAATCCCGTGCCAAAAAGTACAGCGCAACCCGGTCGCCTTCGTTAGAGAAGGACGATAAGTCGCCGTTTTTAGTGAGCGCTACCCCGAAGACGGATAAAGATAAAGAGGTGTTCGGTTTTGATACGGAAGCTGTTGAGAAGTTGAGCGAGAAAATGAGTGAGAGGTCTCCGGAGGGTGAGGAGGCGTCTCCGACCAATTTGAGGAGGTTCCGGTCAGTCAGTACTAGGCTAAACATGTGCAGTGTGAATGAGGGTCCTCATTTAGAAGGTCAACAAGAGAGATTAGAGATGCAGAACTCTCCAAGAGTCCTAGAATGTAGTTCAGCGAAAGAAAAGTCATCCGCACCGAAATTCGACTTTTCCCCAAAACTCTTGGCAGAAACTATGGCTTCGCCAAGATTCTTCACTCCTCCGGAAACAGTTTCTCCCATGTTCTTCGCGGAACCATCACCAAGATCAGTGTATTACGACACAGTGAGGTCTCCTAAATTCTTCCCTGAAACTCCACGGGATGCTGAAGTACCAGTACCGCAATCACCGAGAGCTTTAGGAGATCATCTAAATAGAAATGGGGTAACAGAAAAACCCTGTTCTCCAAGAGTGTTGAACAAACCCAGTCCTAAAGTCCACAGTTATAATAAGGAGAACTATTTCACTTTTGAACAGTCATGTTTAGAAGATAGAGCAGCCAGGCCCAAAAGGTATGGCGGAAGAAATTCAATAGAAAAAGAACGATTTACTCCCCCCGCTGATAAGGAAGTAAGGAAATACAGAAGGCATCACAGTTGTGAAACAAACTATAAAACAATAGAACTAAATATAAGTAAATGTGAAGATAATAAAGACGCAGACACTAAGTTAGGTGAAGATGTCACCGACTGCTGCCTTAAGATGGATACTTTAGAAATTGAGCCGAAGGTTCTCGAGGAACCTGAAACAGCTCCCAGTCCTTCAAACTCCGCTCAAGCCAGAAGGCAAAGGCTCAAATCGATATCACTAGATTCTGATAACGCGAAAATTATAGAACAAAACCTAGGTCTACCCATAGCTAAGCAGATGAAAGATCAAATGAACGAGGCCTACAAGAATCAGGAGACCAGCACATCATGTGAAAGCATGGAACGATACCACGCTCAGAAGACACCGACCAACGAAAGGCCTATGTTTAAATTCGAAGGTGAGGTCAAAGAAAAGATCCCAGAGACCGAAGATCCTAAATCTCCTGATGTCAAACTAAAAAAGACTCTTCGGCAAAGTTCGGACACACAATCTTTCTTAGACATGCCAAGGTTTTCGCCGAAAGAATTCGAAATAACTGTGACGACCGAAGAAGGCGCTACTATAGCCGCCGAAACACAGACAAAGAAGAAAGGAAAGAATTTACGAAACTTAAGAATAGATTTAACTAAAAGAGACAGCGATTTGGAAAAAGAACTTTTAGAATTCGAAAAGTTATACACAGATGCTGAAGAGAAGAAAGTTAAAACTCCGACTTTGAAAGTCAAAGCGACTTCCTTAGACTCTTCTGAGACCGTTAATCTCTCTCTGCCACAGAAAAAGACTTTGGAAGTTCCTCAGAATTCCGTTTCCATGCCAAATACGCCTAAAAGACAATTGAAGAGGATACTAGCACAAAAGAATATCAATAAACACGACTTTGCGGGCGCGAAACTTGGGTATAACTCCCTCCAATCGAATGCGGAACAGCGCCGTCTATACATGAAGGGTCAAGACAGTGGAATCTATCTCCGAGAAAATCATGCTACCCTCATGTTATACCAGCCTGGTACATCCCGCATGGGATCCCGAACCATGGGTTCGTTTGACGAAAACATGGCAGACTTTGAAAACACTCCAGAAATCAATATATCAGGGGCTGACAATAGAAGTTACCATGTAGACACGGGACAGAATTTAGGCTCGAATTTGTTAAACTATAAGCAGAATCTTAGCGTGTCTAGTACTAACTTGAAGACGTTGCCCGAAGGAGTGCCTTCTGATGACTTCGAACCTAGTGCGGAAGACGAGAAAATGACTAAGAAATTGCATAGAAGGAACTCGAACCAGAGTTTAATGCTTAGCACACATAGCCTGCAAAGTTCTAATTGCTCATTGAACAGTACGGGCGCCTCCTGCCATAACCTCTCAACTGTGAGAACCAGCATATCGAATTTTAGCCTAAACTCCGATAATCGACAAAAGAAATTATCGATAGACCGTCGAGATTCAAACACTTCTTTGGCGAACACTGAACATTTGACTCCTTCAAGACGTGTTCTTTGTACGTCAAACTCGAATGTTTCTGGAGAAGTGTCGAAGAACTGTTTGTTACAGCGTCGGGGTTCGAATAACAGTCTCACGTTAAACATCTTATCTTCTAATAACTTGAGCAGGCACTCAAGTAACAGCTCCTTAAATAAGGAAGCCAAACCTGGCCCGAAAAAGGGTCTACTTGAACGCAGGAGTTCGAATACCTCCCTAACTTTGAATATAAACCAGTCAAACCCCCAACTCTCAGTAAACCGAGGCTTAAGTGTTTCAAACTATAACTTAAACGGCTCAACGTGCAACTTAAGTAGATATAACAGCAACATAAGTATAGATAACCCTCCAGCGGAACCCCGAAAGGGGATTCTAGAAAGACGCAGCTCAAATACGTCTTTAACCCTAAACATTCAACCGAGAGAAGAGCCCAGAGATTTGGAAATCGATGAGACTTTAATAGAATCGAATCTGAAAGATTTGCCGCATAGAGACAAGCACAGAAAGTCGTTAAGCACTGAGAATTTGATACCGAAGTCTTATAAAAACCGCACACGGTTACGCTCGACCGATAAGGGTGTCGGTTTTGGGTCTCATGATAATCTCTGGTCGACTTCCTATACTACAGAGCAAGAATACCCTCAAAACTTAACCTACGTGTGCGGAGATCAGGACAATGAGATCATATACGCTTTCGGCAGACAAGATGATCCGAATTTCCAGCCAGGCTTTACTCGAAATATAACGACGAAACCTCTAAGCCCTCAGAGTACTTCCGAAGACTTCCGACTGTATTTAGCAAATATGCAGCACTTACAGAATGCATCTAGCGTGCTATCGAGACAAAACTTACGCGATTTGAACGACGTATTCCAAAATGGCTACTCAAAAGTCAAATGCCATATTTTGGGGGAAGGCCAGCATTGCTGCACTGGTCGCGTCGAAGATATAGCCAAAGAGAACCCCCAAATGGTGATACCAGACCCTGTACCTTCTCAACCTTGCTCAGAATACCAGAAGATGTTACTAAGGAATCTGCATCAGGAATTCTGGGATATGCCGACGAATTTTCAGGAGAAACCGATAGTTTCTGGGTCGCATCCTAAGAATCGGTATAAGACTATCCTGCCCAATGAGCATTCGAGGTTTATCTTGAGGGCTGAATCTGGGTCTACCGAAGGGTATATTAATGCCAATTATATTAAGGTAACTGTCTTTTATATCAGCTTATTATATTAATATTTTTTCTAAAGTTTAATTTAATTAGTTGCTAAACTTTTTCGAAGCAGCGACTTAGAGAATATGCATGGAAAACATATTTGTGATCTAACCAGTTTATCAATAAATTTGCAAAAATAGAATACTTATTTTGACATTGACTGTCGCTGCGAAGATATTGCGGCTTGAATTTTAACGCATTTTAAGTAGGTACGAAAATTGGTTTTCTGAGCATCAATATTAATCTTTTTATTTTACTATTTTCAGGGGCACGAATACACGAAAAACACCTACATCGCAACCCAGGGTCCTCTTCATAACACCATCCATGATTTCTGGCTGATGGTCTATCAGAACATGTTAGACCACTGCGGTCTCTCAGACATAGCAGCGGACGGATCAGAACCATCCCTCATACAGAAAATAGTCATGCTAACAAACTTCATAGAGAATAACAGACAAAAATGCGAGAAATACTTCCCTCTGGAGTTAAACGAAGAAATAGTCATACAGAACCTGGATGAACCGAACGATGACACCGATGTTTTCGTGATCAAAAACTGTGGTATGATCAGGAAACCTGGTTACACCATCCGTAAACTGACAGTGATTTACAAAAAGTGTGCAAGTGATAGTGAATTGGCTGTATACCATTATTGGTTCCACAACTGGGCCGACCACAAGTGTCCTAAGGATGTGAACGCATTACTAAACTTAAGTTTGGACGTTTTAAAAGACAGTGTGTACGATTTTAGTGGTGCAACTGATTTCAATGATGATATGTGCAAGTGTGAGACTCCTAAGCAGGATTCTAAGTTTGTGTTTCCCCCGTTAGAACAGCCTACCCCATGTGAAGTTACGGTGAATATGTCTAGCCCGTTTGATTTTTCAAGTGAGATGGTGACTCCACCAACCATAGTGCATTGTTCGGCTGGGATTGGTCGGACGGGGTGTCTTCTAGCTATCCTGAATGGTATCAAGCAATTGACAATAGAACACAAGGTAGACGTGCTGGGGATAGTGTGTAATATGCGGTTGAACCGAGGCGGGATGGTTCAAAATTCTGAGCAGTATGAATTGATTCATAAGGTTTTGTGTTTGTATGAACAGGCTTGCTTACCTTTATAGCTGTGTTAGGGTTTTTTTTTAATTGGATGTGGTTGTTATTATTTTTATGGTGGTGTCAAAATGTTGAGGAATGCAAAATGTTCGGTTTTCTGTTTCAATTCAGAATTCGAAATAATTGTCAAATTTTGGAATAACAAACTCTTATGTCATACTAGGCAACGTTCTAATTGCTATCTATACTGATTTTAGGGCTTTTTTAACTTAGTTGGTCACTTAAAAATCAACTTAAAATACATAACGCTAAAGTCGATGTTAGAGTTGATGGCGATGGGTTGAAATTATCGTTGACTCTGTCGCTTTCGCAAAATCAATGTGCCATTTTATTTCCTGAAAAAAATAACAATGACTTATTCTCGTGGGCAAAAACGAGATTTTACCATAAAACTATGGGAGATATAGATTGGTTTTCCATACCACTGCTACTGAGTGATTGAATAAAATGAATAACATAAATATTATTCTATGGAACTCCAAGGAAAGACTCAAACGTGAAAATAAGCTGTGCAAATAATACAAGATGCGACTAAAAATATAATATTTACCCCAAGTTCAGGGATTATCTACTTTAAGTGTTAACATATAGGGTTCAATTTCAATTACCGACGTGTTTTACTACTGCTCAGGGTGCACCGAGTTTTCCCAAGGGTTGGGCTGTGGAGGTAGGATGGCCGCTCCATGTATAATATCGTATTCAGCTGCATCGACTTAGACTGGAAGCCGACCACAATATAGTTGGGAACAGGCTAGGCGTTTAGGCATGTTTGATGCGACTAGCGCTTTTACCGACGGTAAGGTCCTAGGTCCCTCGGGCCTGCGGACGGCGAGCGTTGGATGACTCGCTGTCCGATCACAACCAGGCCCGGGTCGATGGCGCGTTTTGTTCAACGCGCGCCTCAAAGAGATGTCAGCATAGGAGACGGGGCCGCTAGGGCCAGAGCCTGCCAGGGTTACGGAAATTGTTCGGAAGAGTCACCGCGGCCAAAGGGCTTTAGGAGGAACACGGATGGGTTTTAGTCAGTAAGAGTAGCACGCCCTTTCGCTCCACCCAGAACGGAAGAAGTCGAGTCCTGGGGTCCCTAGGTTTTCAATTAGCATTTTCTGGTTGATGGTAATAAGCAATCCAATATTACATGAGACCTACTCGTAGCGGAGTGTGCAAGACTAAATCCGCAGACTCCAGGTCGTTTGATAACCCAGTAACTGGGAAACACCAATATTCGAAGGCTTGTGTATGTTTTCATTATGCATTCATTTGGAAATGAAGTTTATTATACCTACATAATAATGTAAGCAAATGATAAACCGTATGATTCAATAAACATACGTTTTTATTTGAATTTGATCACACACTTGATGAATGGCCTTGAATTAAAGATTTGTGGTAGTAAGACCTGTTGATGGCTGTTGAATTTTTTTTTATAAAATAACATGTATATAAAAAACTGCTTCTTTGTCTACTTATATCATTATTTTTCAAAATATTTCTATATAGGTATAAACTTTTACGTGACGCACGATACCACATAGGTTTGGAAGAAAAAAGCGATCGAAATGTCTAAGAACCCCCACAGTTTTTGTATAACTCAGTCGCCTGGCTCGTTATTTTAGGGTTATTATTCAAGTAGCTAATTAAGTTGTACATTGAAAAACCGGCCAAGTGCGAAGGGGTCTCATATGAAGGGTTCCGTACCATAAACCAAAAAAAAAACGTTTCTTGTATGGGAGAGATATTTAATTTTTATTATTTGTTGTTATAGCGGTAATAGAAATATACACGGAAAATTTCATAACTATTACGGATCTTGAGATACAGATTATACCATACCGCTGACTGACAGGACGGACGGCGGACGTTTAGTAATAGGGTTCCGTTGGTTACCCTGGGTACGGGACACTATGAACTACTATGACAGCAAAATAATACTTAAAATAATCGTTTTAAAGTATTAAATAAATATTATAATACACCTTAAAACAGAACAGACGTGAAACAGGCTCTTTTAATCAACTTAAAAAAGGGTGGGATTCTCGACTGAATGTTTAAAAGTAAACCAAGTACCTCAGAAAACCGTAAAAATAATAACAATCATAGACTTACAAGCACAAGTGATGTTTAAGAGCTGAAGATTATATAAATTTATTGTTTTAACGCACCGTGTTTAGTAGAACATTGTTGCTGATAGACAGACAGACGAACGGACACGTGTCGGCCATTACTACAGCCGGTCTATTCTATCAACATCTCACCATGTAAACTTTGGAGGAGTGAGCATGAAGTGAACTGTGATTCCATTTTGTTTGTGTGGATTGAAAGCTCACTTCGTTCACGGTGAGATGTATCCACAATCGTAGCGCAGTAAAATTAAACACCTAACACTCCATTTGTGGTTCGCTACAGTCGGGTAATTACTACTCAGTTTATTTCAATGAAGCGATCTTTACTTTGGTTTTCATATACCAATAAAACAATCGTATTGTTGTTTTTTGTTACATAAAATAATAGTTATGAAGAATTAATTAAAGCGAAATTTAAAAAAATACTAATGAATTCATATACTTGTTTTTTTTGTTCATTGTAATGAGAATATTCTTTAACTATGAAGTCATGGCCGACAGTTGTTTGTTTCACCCTAGAGTTAAGTTTTTGTGTTAGTCAACTTGTGTGAAAGACGAAAAATAAGTAATAATATTATGTGAGCTGGCAATACTGGTTTTGTCGTGTTTTTTTTTGTACTGGCAATTGTGTACTAATTCTTGGGATTTTTCTGTGCTATTCTTAACTATTATTACTTTTTATGTTGCTATAAAAAAAAACTAATTATTCTAAACAGTCATAATTGGTTGAAAACAAATAGTAATATATGTAGGATCAACTTTACCTAATAATCTATTTCAAGAGAGTCTACGCGTCACGATATTCCATACAAACCTTCAGTTAGAAAAAAAATATTTAGTCTGATAACTTTTACCTGAGGAACAAATGTGGTGGTTTGACAGCTTGTAAAAAATATGTCAAACAGCCATTTATTTGGTTAACAATATCTGACATTGGAAAAAACAGCCCTTGGAAATTTTAAGCTGAGTTGAAAAATTGTATGAAATATCGTACCGCTTAGAGGCTTTGAAGTTAAGAAGTGTTTTTTTTTTCAAACAATTGCTCTGTAATTATGGCTGTACAGTTCTTATCAATATTTTCACAGTCGATCGCCATTAAAATCAAAGATTAGAGTTGCCAGTGACAGAAAAGTATTTTGCCAAAAAAACAAGCAATGTTGCCAGCATCAATAATAATAATTGTGTGTAGAAATAATTTTTAGTCTTTTTTCATGAATCGCACAATTTTTTTTCTTTAATAAGCGAATTTGTTGTGTATTTTATAGTTTAAAATTAATATTTTATTAGATTTTAAATAGTAATATAGGAGTAATAATTTATTCTCTGTAAGTAGATAGATTTTTTTATTTTTATTTATTTTTTTCTTTGTAAAAATAGGCTACGAGGATTTTAGAAGGCATTTAAAAATAAATAAATAAAATATTAATGTATATCATATACTATGTGTGTATGTGTATTTTTTTTAATTAATGCAGTGAAATATAGTAGTACAAAATTATTTTCTTTTTGATTTATTTTTTCGTTCACTTTTCTTTTTAGAGTTATAGGATGAATGTATTTAATTTTTTTAATAATTTGTTTTCCGTTGGGACAGGCGCGCAATAACTTTTAATTGATTACAGTCGTTTTCACTATTTCTAGACGACTCATAAAGAAATGCTGAGTCGAGTGCTGAGCCGAGTGTTGTAAATAAGAAAATGAATAAATAATTCAATAAAATCAAAGAATACCTTTGGATTTTCAAGTCTCGGCTCAGCGAAATTTAAAATCCAACAGTGCACTAATATTTAAGAGTTTTGTTAGGTGACATCTAATGTTAGTAGAACATAGGCATAGGTACCTACAACTAATTTATACGAGCTTATTTTTACAAGTTGTCTCTCGCCCTTCAATATGTAAAAATGTCCACCGCGGTCTTGTAGACTAGAACATGTCTTTACACAAAACAAATGCTCGCTTACGATAGTGTCGGCCCGACTTCAGGCAATCCTGATCTACCTTTTGACTTTTCCCAACTATATTGGGGTCGGGTACCAGTCATACCGGATTCAGCTGAATACCAGTGTTTTACATGGACCGGCTGTCTCTTTGACCTCCACACCTCGATTATATCATCATCTTCAGCCGAAAGACGTTCCCTGCTGGACATAGGCCTCCCCCAAAGGGGGGGGGGGGGGTTGCCATAATGGTCACGCTTGGCAGGCGGATTGTAGTTGTTGCAATGCACAAAAAATGCTGCTGCCCATTCTCTAGTGAGTCCCATAGTCGCCTCTTACGACACCCACGGGAAGTGATGGGATAGTGCTATTCTTTTAACGTCCGACACCATACAGAACCCGATAACAGGCAATATAGAGTTTTATTGAAAACATCTAATTAATCCGTCAGATCGATTACAAAAACATTGGACAAGTATTTTTCCTTTTTTCACGTAAACAAAAAATTAAGACGATACAGTGTCTTCTTAACTCGCGTTTACGTCACGCGATAGTTCACTTTTTACTAAAACGTGACGTCACCAGCCCCCACTCTTGAACTTTGATGTCCTTTATCTTTATCGATTTGAAATGGCAAAAAATACGTGTCCTTTCTGTCTAACGGACGAACTATAAAATTATTATTTTTATTTATGTATTTATTTAAACTTAATGTACAATAGTGGTACATGGGCGGACTTAATGCACTAAGGCATTCTCTACCAGTCAACCTTTGGGTTATAAAGGCTACACTGTGGTAGGTTTACAACAAATAAAAATAACATTAAAAATATAATTTTGTTTCGGAAAGAATACACAAATAATATTATATATTATACTAATAAAATACATAAATATGCTAAAATAATAAACTAATAAATATGATTATGATGATTTTTTCTATCCATTTGCTCTAAATGACTCGAAATACAATTTCATGTCTACCTAGTACCAACATGAACGCTTCTAATCTTCTAAGTGGAGGCGATTCACATCTTCTAAGTATTATTACTCAATACTCAATACTTTTATTGCATTCCACGTGTATTCTTAATACTTTAGTCATACACAAAAATTAAGCAGTGGCAATGTAGTATCTAACTTTAATCCCTCGACGTGTAAATGAGTCAGTAAATACTTACAATTCGTAATAAAATTAACAAGAGGAGACGTTATAGTTTTGAATGGGACTTCGGCCTTAATAAATACACTTCAGAAATCTTGAGAATAATCACTGAATAGATTCAAGTGATTACCTCGATCACCTAATATTAATTTAATTTAATTATTTATTATTAATTTAATTTAATTATTATTAATTTAATTATTTCATAATGTTAGGCATTTTTTTGGCACAAAATATTCTAATTTTAGCGAACAGTTGTGGTAACTTTTTTCTTCATAGTAAAACATGTTTTGGGCACAAAAACTGACTATATAGGCCGGATAATAAAAAACCGCCAATTGCGAGTCGGACTCGCGCACGAAGGGTGCCGTACCAACCATACCGTTATCAAGCAAAAACGAGCAAAAATAATCATTTTTGTTGTGTGGGAGCCCCCTTCAATATTTATTTTATTCTGTTTTTAGTATTTATTTTGTTGTAGCGGCAACAGAAATACATCATCTGCGAAAATTTTAACTGTCTTAACTATCACGGTTCATGAGTTACAGCTTGGTGACAGACGGACAGACAGGCGGACGGACAGCGGAGTCTTAATAATAGGGTCCCGTTTTATCCTTTGTAAAACGTGTAAAATTCAAAAAGCCTTACAAAATCCGGACAGGCTGGACACCATCTAATTTGACCGGAAACACAACCAAAAAGCCTAACTGTGTCCGGCTTTATCCGGACGCCTGGCAACGCTACATGAGACCATTTTTAGGCTAAATTTAATGGCAGTCAGTCGAGCCAGGGGCCAGGGGCAACACCTTCGTTTTCTCAAAACGTTTCGACGTATTTTCGAACTCTTCGACATAGTTTCGGTAACCACATTACAGTAACAGCTTGCTGGTATGAAAGGTTCCGTAACGCTTCCTTCGGGAACCCTAAAAAATAATAAACCACCTAGGTACCATGACCATACTTAAGAATAAGATATCATCTATTCCATGCGTATGGTCACCGAGCCGGATCGCACAAACTTAGTTATACAAGCACCAAAATATATTGTTTAACATGTTTTAAATATTTTCATAATGTGCGGGTTTTAAACCTACTCTAGTATAGAGACCAACTCTGTGTTCTAGCTTGGCTCACTTTAAAGTAGCTTATCCGTCTCCAGGGTCCCATCTATCTCTGTTGGTACCAAATTTAATCAAAATCGGTTCATCGATTTTGGCGTGAAAGTGTAACAATACTAACAAACAACCTCACTTCCGCCTTTATAATAATAAGTTAGGAGAAGTCAAAGAGAAGCGTTTAACTCTTGAAAATTTATTCATCCAATCACAGCGAAGTACCTATAACACGCGTTTGACAATTTGTCACAATAATTTTCGTTCGAGAAACTGTACTTTAGGTACTTCGCTGTGATTATGTTACGCACAGCATTCTTGCGAATCTACTGCCATCTTATTTGACCAAATCTATTGTGAATTCTAGCAGCTATGAAGAAACAACTGAACATCTAAACAGATCGCCAAACTCATGAACCGCGGGGAGTCATATAAATAAAAAACAGACAGACACCCGAGTGATCCTATAGGGGTTCCGTTTCTTACGGATGTTCGGTACCCTAAAAACAGTCAAGTGCGAATCGAACTCGCGCGCGCAAAGGGTTCTGAGGGAATCACAATTAAGTATTAACATGTTATTTTAAAAACCATCGACTTGTTGGTTTACCTGTCTTATAGGTAACCTTATGTATAGTCATTACTTAGGTTGTTTTTTTTAATTTAGAGGTCTATTTTCGTCTAAGATTTAAACTATTTAAGTATTTAGACAGACATAGAGCAGGCCCGAGTGACCTAAGGGTTCCGTTTTTTCATTCAGACGTGCGGAATCAAATAAAATCTAAGTTAGTCTCACATTTGCATGTGATAATTTACGGAAACTTGTAGAATGCTTATTTACCGGCTTTACAAACATTTTTTTGCTTAGCACCTCACAAGGTGATCAATGTGAAAATGAATTAAGCACACATTTGACGGGAATGTCAACAAGTGATTGTCAATTTTGTCGAGTTCCACTACTTATTGCGCAGCAAAATAAGGAGTTTGTAAAGATGACTAAGTCATAAGTAGCCGTAGATTAGATACCTAGGTACCTAGTCCAGTTGTAGAATTCATCCTGGAAAGACTACAGACATAGGTACATATTTTGGAAGCCAAGCAGCGTTGCAAATTTTTTTTGAAGAAATAGTGTAGGTATATTATATAACATATAAGTTTTTTTTAAATGAGTAAGTATAGAGGTATGCGGTACAGAGAGTAAGGACCCGCATACCTCCACTAGAAATGGGAGGATCCTCCTGCCAGACGGTTGTTGTGTCTGGTGGGCAACTGCCCGATAGTTGATATTCGGACTGTTGTATATGTTCAAATCGCACGGAGAACTTTGCTTGCGCGATGCAGGATTTGGTTGTTAGTTCGTCGTAGATGGCGCTGCGGTTCTTTTTGTTGCCGTATAAATTTCGTTTCTTAGTATTTCATGTGGCGGCATTTATGCCGCTATATAAGTACCTACGCTTATTTTTTTTTTACTTTGGCAAAGCAAACATTACGTTATTTTTTTAATTTAAATAATTGCACGACTACTGGACAATTTCAATGAAGCCGACTATCCAAATCGAGTGGCACAGACTGCAGGCGAATACCCTGCGAGAAGGTTAAAGAAGCATTAAATTCAGCGCCATACCTAGGTACCTACTACTGCAATCAATTCAGCCTTCTTCAAAATAGCTGATGGTATTCATCTGTATCCGGATAGGTTACAAAGCAGGTCAATGGTAAATTGCTAAGCAGATTGATGTTGCGATCGAAAATATCGTAAGCTTGAATGTTACATTGATTGATTGACTAAACGGGTGATCAAAAATATCGAAGACTTGTTCGACCATGCCACAGTTTGAAAACCTTCACCTTTCTATTAAGAACAATGGCCAGCTATCCAACAATTTTCCTCATCAAGTTATCCCTATTGACAGCTCGAATCAGTCCGCCAGCCTTCGACACCGATGCACGTCTCGACGATCATTTATGGAGCCTTTACATATTGGATCTATCTGTGGAGGTCACTAAATGTCACTCGTTTGGTTGAATGTTTTTATTAGGTACAAGAATAGATTGGAGTGTGCAAATAAATTCCTATCTGTTTGCTTTTTCGAGTAGGTAGCTTATTGATTTATTAATTAGTTGGTAGGTACTTATTTATCTGTTCTCTTCTTCAGTCGGTCCCTAATTACTGGACCCCTTTAAGCGGACAATCTGTCTCCGTCGATTCCGGTCCAAAGTTGCCATCACCACTTGCTGGATGTTATCATCGTGTTGGCGACCGGCGTCGTGCTCTCTTTCTCTTTCAGCTTTTCGAGGCTGCCATCTCCCCTACACATTATCTGGCCAAAAAAGTCAAAAATACGCTGTAAGCAAACTGTAGAATTATCCTAAAATATTGAGTTATTTTAAAAACAAAAAAAAATAGGTACGTAGGTAGAGTAGGGTAGGTGAGGTGACTGGAGCGAAGCCACCGGTACCTACAGCCTGATGGTAGGTATTATAAATGTGAAAGTTGGTTACTGTCTGTTTGTTACCTCTGCATGTCTTAAAGGCTGAACGGAATTGGATGAAACTTAGCACACGGGTAGACCTTGGTGTTTCCTTGGAATTATTTTCGAATTTCACGCGAGCGGAGTCGGTGACAAAAGCTATATCAGAATATCTGATTTAAACCTTCCCTGTAATCTGGCAAACAAAACAAAAAAGAATTAGCCAAATCGGTCAAGCCACTCCTTTCCGCTCCGTCCAGACCGGAAGGTAGTCATTTGATGATCCTTAAGAAAAAAGATAAGTCAAAAAATCAGAAACGCGAATATTTTTTTAAGATTTTGTTTAACCTTTCCGAAACCTGATTACATGTTCAGACTTTGGAATGTTTATTCAGAGTTCAATATCGAGATTTCAAACAAAACCCACAACCACTTTGCTCAAAAATTCAAAATGCTCACAATTCCATCTCTGGGTAACCAGCCTAAAAATACAACCATTTAATTGGGAAATTTTTGTAGCACTTAAATGAAAATTACCGTGCCTGTCCAGCCGGAATAGATCATGTGATTGATCTTGCTTCTAATTTTAGGCAAATATGATTAGATATTTAAGTACTTACTTAATTTAGATAATTCGCCGTTATAAATAAATAAACGCTGTGTTTAGGGATAGTTTAGGCTAGTAAATAATATCTGATGAGTCTTTTTATTATATTTTCTACTTAACCTAATTTATTGTATTTACTTATGTTTCTACTATACGTCAGTACCTACTAGGTATAAGTAGGCGCCAGATAATCGTGGAATAACGGTCATTGACCCACCTACAATTATTGACATTTTTAATTTGAAAAACGGAATTAATGACACAAAGCTGTCCCGAATCATCATCTCTCGTGATCCTTAACATTGTCTAATAATGAAAAACGATTCATATTTAATTGTTCAGGTACCTATGAACAGTTATTAGGGAAAGGTCAATATACTTTATTCCACATTTATCTGGCGCCTACTATAGTGTTATCCATTATAAGTTTTGCCTGAAAAACACAAACATATTAGACATAACCTATAAAAACGCGCATGTACTTTTTTAAAACGAGTGAGATATTTTACATTGAGTTGTGAAAGTAAGAATAAAACAATAAATTTATTTTTATTTTGTCACTGACCTAAATCTAAAATAAAATAATTAAACAAAATATATGTGTCAAAACTTTGATTGAATGGTCGAAATTGAAAAACTTGATTAACAGCAACTACATTTTATTTTTTAATTAGGTAAGTAAGTAAGTGACATATTAATAAAATTAAAAATAAGGTTCGATTTAATTAATAAGTATTTGCGTTTATTTATTTCTATCGGTTAAACTTAGATATAATTCTAATTATAATGCAACAAGAACACCAAATTTTTAGATAGATTTAATTAAAAATAAGTAAATTAATTATTGTAATTATTCGATGGACAATGCTAGAACTTGTACTATTACGAGATTATTATACTATATATACATTTCCTTTACGGGTAGGTAAATGCTGATATTGCCCGGGCAAAACACAAACGTGTTTTATCAACATTATTAAATTGCCTGGCCGATGCTGACATTTTTCGTATTTAGGAGTTGTAATAATTAAATGTGTGTGTAAAATGCTAATGATCGCGTTGAATGATAACGTTGTCCGGTTAATGCTGAAAATATTAGCTATTTGGCTAATAAACTATATCATTTGTGTCATTAGATAAGGAGTTAGCGTAATATACTAGCTTAATATGTACCTATTCAGTCGTTTTCAACTTTAACCGGATAATTCTAATAATACCACAATGGATTCACAATAGGTAATACCCTGACCTTATACTCGTATTGTCATCATAGTGATTAAAGTTGATTAAAATAATATAGGACAGTGTCAACATTGTCCAGTTTACGCCCCTCCAGTTGACCGGGTAGTGTTGATATTGTCTACCTTTTACAGTATTTTATGAGATGTTGCTAAAGTTTATACAATTCTAAGGTTGTCTGTTGTCTGTGGTAATAATTATATTATACATAAATACTACCTAATTTAAAGATCTAAGTATGTTACAAAATTAAATACAACAAAAAACATATTTTTTGCGAAGAAATCTTGGTGTGACCTTTATTTTTCAAAATGAGAAATGTTGGTCTAAACCCTGTTAAATTCCCACTTCAAAGTTCAGTTCGTTTTTTCTATGACTTTTATACAAAAGCGAGGGGCAAGTACCGTCCGCCGATGGGTGGTCAATGTCGGTCGGAATTTACAACAGTGTTTACCTACCCACTTTTTTTATTACCTCTGACTACAGACAACTGTATACTGCCTATCATTGGTGTGTTTTATATAAATTAACGTTAAAACTGGTGTTTAAATCCTGAAGTTGCAGTTGTGAACCGAAATCGGATATTTGGTGAAATGACTTGGTATAAATATTCCTCCCGAACAAATATCGATCAAGGTAGCCAATCTCGTAGGAGATATTATAGTGCACAAGTATGTGAGCAAATACAGGTCTCTATTCCGTTACCTAGTCTAATGATACAGCAATCCGACACGACCAGGGAGAAGATATTGCTCCGGACCCACGGCTTTCCGTGCTCTCCGCGGCAATAGATGTCTCTGTCACAGACAACTAGCTTAATAAGCTGTTTAATTGGTTACCTAGCCTTTTAATTAGCGTCATAAAGGACGTAGGCAAGCCATAAAATGATATTGAACCAAAGATGTCACTTAGGTCGCTTAAAAAACGGCGCAGTTAAATGAAAAGGCTAGGCAACCAATTAAACGGCTGGCTAAGCTATTTGGCTGCGACATCTCCACCATCAAATTCCAAACTTTGGGCTGCTACTGTGAAATGCCTCAAGGAAAAACCCAGTAACACTTTGCTCGACCTAGGAATCGAACCTAGGACCCCCTGCTCGGCATTCTACCACGACCACGAGACCGATCACTAGGTGATGAAATATTGAAGTCCAGACTCATTGATTTTGAATAGATAATTAATTCATCTCTTTAAGTACAAACATCTTATAGATTTGGTGGTGTAAACCAGTAACCATGAGTTGAACCTTTCAGAAAACGGTTTTTAACCAAGACGTCCGGTTTCCGTGCATAGCCGCGACATGATATAATATCTAATAATTAAAATAAATAATGTGTACCGGTGCGTGTCTCTACAAATATCTGACGTTTATAATATATTGTGATTTCTATTACTTTGTAAACCTGTATGTACTGAATAAATATATTAAAGATTGGAAATTAATTTAGCGTTGTTATTTCTTTGCCATATATTATCTTAATAGTTATTATATAGTTTGGGCCCATTATAGTGACCACATTTATAGAGGCATCAGTAGCATTCATTAGAGCTTCGATATGTGTGCTCTCCAGGGTCATATTTGGTGCCAGAGGGATCTTTAACCCATTTTAGCCAAGGTATATTTGCCTTTCATATGAGCTCGAGTTTGTACGTTAGAAGCTGAATATTAACCTTTTGCGTGTCTACCACAGATTTTTATCGTCCAATCCTGACCAAGCCCTTAAGTGTAACTGTCCGACTTAAGACATTTGGAGCATTTTTTCTTATGTCGAACTGTGTAACTTAAGACACGCAAAAGGTTAATTAGAGTAAAAAATAACGACCATGATAACGACTTTTGAGGGTGACAGGGTCCGCTTAATCATCAGACGAACCAATATCGGCAAAGTGAGAAGAAAGCGAGTATTCCAGTCAGCCCCTTGACCAAAAGAACTTACTTACTAGGAAGAACACCGGGTGGTTTATTCAATAACGTCTCTTTTTTTTTCAATTTCACGTTTTGTCCATATAGTCTGACTTCTTTTCGCTTGGTAGCGAAGCTAGCTGCCCAAACCAGAAAGTGATGGGAATAAAGGTATTTAAAAGACCATTCTCAAAAAAAAATATAAATATATATTTATTTCAATAAAACCATTTACAGGCACTTTTGAATTGTTAAGATCGATCGGTCAGAGCTAAAGCTATTTGCACGTTCCAAAGCGTAGATCCTCTATCTATCGAGAAGAACGTATAAGAAACTCCACGGACTTTTTAGAATGTTATGGTTAAGTACATCATTTTTGTTGAAATTATACATTTCCCCAAGTGACGCGATAAATAAAAAAAAAAAAAGTCAAAACGTTTATTTCAATTAGGCCAATAAACGGCACTTTTGAACGTCATCGTTTACAGTTCAGTAAAAATAATAATATTACATTAATAAAGTGACTCTACTGTCCATTCGGAAAGGTAGATTCATATGGAGAAGAACGGACAAGAAACTCCATAATAGGAACCTGAACACGTTAACGGTCACTGGCCATAACATACTAGTTTTTACATATAGCACCAGGCCCATAGTCTAAGATAGTGTACCGTACCTATAGGGTACCTACACGGTATTGGCGGGACCACGCAATGTCCACGCTATATGCATAGGGTACACTGGACTGTTCATGTTTTAAGATCTCTGTCCATTAATAACCAACGTAGGTACATAATTATTTCTTATAGCCCATTCAGACTATTATTTAGAACAAAGATAACCACTGAACAACTAACTACAACCTATATTTTACTAACATTATCTTTTTAAAACCTATGACAAAGCATTTCAAAGAAAATCCTTTTGCAGAAGCACGTGTTTTACTTTGCTACCGGATTTGTGAATAGATACCCCTTATTTGTTCTAACAGTTCCTATACATACAACAGTTCTATTGACAATAGTTCTAATGAAGTTAGCACTTGAGAATCAATAAGGAAACTATAGTTAGTTGATACTTTAAATTAGTATTCATAACTGTGACAATCCTATTTGAGAAAAAGTATATCTGTATATTTTAATGATTTTGATAACGGCAACACAGGGAGTGTGGAAGAATATGTGAGAGACATTTGACAGAACAATTTTAAGTGTTCCACCGTGGAGAAAACTTTGAATGTCAATTTTGGTACAAAAGGCCCGCTTTACAAACCAGAGTTACCTATCTTTTTAACTCAGAGGTTGTTGCTAAAAAGAGGTTTAATAACAAATTACCTAGGTAGGTACCTACTTAAATTAAATATTGCAGTTATCTCGGAATTAACAGATAACTCTTTTTTGTGCAAGCGAACATTAAATAGGTCTAGTATTATCTAATTATTAGTCAGAATAGGTATTTCATGAATTAACAAAATAAAATAGCTTATAGGTAGGTACTAAGACCATTTTCCGCACTTAAGACTCCCATTTAATCCATTGTGCGTAGGTGTCCTGGCTAAGTTGGCCAGCCTAGCTCCACCCAGAAGAACAGAAGTTTCCTGGGAGCTTCATAGGCTTCACGGAGTGACCTCACCGTTCCGAGGATGTGTTCACGTTGGGTAGCCACGGCCTCGCATTCCAGGATGACGGGGCGGGTTTCTTCGGCATCAAAGCAGCCCCTACAGAGTGGGCTGTCCCTGACACCTATGTTAAAAAGATGTTTTTAGGGGGCAATGACCAAACGAAGCCCGCTAAGCCAGAGCCTGCTAGGGTTGCGGAATTTGTTCGAAACAGTCACCGCGGTCCTGGAACGCAAAGGGCTTTAGAAGGAACACGGGTGGGTTTTAGTCAGTAAGAGTCTGAAAAGCCGATGCCCCTCCGCTCCACCCAGAGCGGAAGGAGTCATTTGATGATTTCCCATCCTTAAAAAAAGGGGGTAATGGCCCGTAATTATCCGTATTATTGTTCTGAGGTTATTTCTACTTAGGCCGAGTATTAGTCGTTTTGTTAGTCGCGTATGTAGACTCGGCGTTGTCATTTTTGACTGCCTGCAGTCTATAACCCGTGACTATTTGTTATGAAGGTCATTTGATATCTGGCGAATCCATGTACGGAACTGTAAGAAAGGGGAGGAGTGGGTACCTACTTATAACGAAACATTTACCTACTTACACCTTTCTACTATAATATTTTTCGGCAAGAAGGTACATATGTAAACATAACGGCTCCAATTATGCATATTGAAACATGGTTATCATAATCAAGTATGTATAAGCTGTCAAGTGCATTGACATTTTCTTATAGGTAGGTAGGTATAGTCACGTGTTTCTATGCCTGACTGGCTGACGTGCGGTCTATGAACATATTTGAACATCAAACATTACTTACATCTTGTTGAACCTAGTGTTTGTTTAGTTCTACGTTGAGCGTATTTTTAGCTAATAATATTTATTTGCCACATCCGGTTTGAGTGCAAAATAACGTCACGTCCGAATGTAACTATAATTTGTTATCTGTGGTCATTAGGGAGCGTTCAAGTATTACGTAACGCAATTTTTGAAGATTCTTGACCCTCCCTCCCCCCATGTAACGCGCCGTAACGTTTATCTGTACCCCCCTCCCCCTCCCGAAACGTTACGTATCATCCAAGTGACAATTTTTACCTAAAAGTCACAAGTATGTCTACTACTCTCATGTTACCAAATTTTTTAATTAATAAATGTCATTTCAAGAAAACTATTGATGTTTATTTTTGTTTGGCAAAATTATGACTACTGTTTAGTGACAGTGTAACTCGAAAATATGTTTAGTGAGCTAGCGTTAAATAAAAAAAAAACAATGTTACGTAACGCGTTGTTCGAATACCCCTCCCGCCCCTGACGTAACGTAACGGACGTAGCGTAATATAAAGACCCCCCTCCCCCCAAATTGCGTTACGTTATACTTGAACGCCCCCTTAGATCAACCCTGCTAGGGTTGCGGGATTGTTCGATAGAGTTTTACCGCGGCCCTGGAACGCCAAGGACAATTGAAGGAACAAGGGTGGGGTTTAGCCAGTAAGAGTCAAGAGTCTGACACGGCGTCCCACTCCGCCCAGAGTCTTTTGATGATATCCCACCCTTAAAAATGCCTGTACCTAGGTATGATCCGTCGTAATTCGATTTTTTTTTATTGATTTTTTTTTTTTGCTTAGACTATAACTATCGTGAATTCGTGCACGATTACTGTTTCAAATTCAGAGGGTTATTAATAAAAAATCTAAACAAATCAATTGTTTATTTTTTTTAGATTCTAATTTCAAATTCTGTAGAAATTTTTACACACTTCTAATTTAGTAAGAGGAAAAATAGAAACTGTTAGGTTTGTATGTAAATAGAACAAATTTATGCTCGTATTTTATAATAATGTAGGTGATGTAATGTACATAGGAAACTATTGTAACTAATAATAATAATCTAAGTTATGAAGGATAAGGTGCGCGTCTACGCAGTTCTGTCCTTCGTCCCGGCGCGCACGCGCATGCGTTAAACGTTCGGAAACACTCTTCGTAAATCGAGTATCCAACAGCAACAATAAAATAGAGCCATTTCTGAAATCCATTTATAGTCTCTTACTCGTGGGCTTTAAGGTCAACCCACTCTTGTTATCAAGGGCAAAAACGCATTGCAAATGAATGTTAGACAATCAAATCGTTGAAAATCGTTGTGGAAAAAAAACCCCGACACAAAAAAAGAAACTAAAAAGAAAACATAATTCTAGACTAATATTTTTTTAATATTTTTTTTTTTTGACGATGACCACTCACAGTTCAGTACACTAAGGCTGGTTACTGCTTAACCGGACTATCCTGGGGTGGCCTCAAATTAATTTAAGGCCCCCAGCTAGTACTTACAAACTAGCTGCTAATTAAACTAAATGACCGCTCGCCATCCCCTGTGGTATGGACATCGGCTTAGCGGCGTCATTTCGGGAGGACAGCAAAGGACAGGCTGGGTCATAATATTATTATTTGGGGAGTTTAAAGCTACTGGCTCAGCGACGCGGGCTGGCTCGGTAATCAAAGGTCGGGGAGGGTTTTTACAGGGGTGAGTTCGTTTATTTATTTGTTTCGCTTTTATTCCTATATCGCTGAACTGATTATGATGAAATTTATTATCTACTTACTTACAGAGATAGATGGAGACCGTTATGTACTAAGTAGTTTTGTGTTTTGAAAATCTATTTTAAGTCGAGCTAAAGCTAGGCATCATCTCGGTGGCATCAAATCTGTGATTGAACTAAAACCCCTCCTAATATTATGATAGTTATAAATGCGAAAGTGATTTTGTTTGTTACGCTATCAGTGCTATCACGCTTAAATCGCTGAACCGATTGTGATGAATTTTGGTGCAGAGATAAATGGGTCCCTGGAGACGGTTACGGTACTTTAACGCGAGAGTATCCGTGGGTAAAATAAATCATTATCAAATAATTAAAATAATATATTTTTTATGTTTTTGTATTTTTTAAGAAATATTTAAAATGCAAGTTTAAAAAAATGAATAAACGAGATATAATATATAAAAGGCCACTTATCTAAAACCTCAGGCTTCCCTGCTCCTCGCCCTCCTTACTGTATAAAGTAATAAAAGAGGGGTAAAAGAACTCATAAAATTCCTACTACACAAAAAGAGGTGTAATCCTTAACTAAATATAACACTGTGTTGCAAAAACTAACACAGTGTGTGAAATAGTTTCGGAAGTTTGCCCAAAACTGTTTCGTACATGAAATTGCTCAACGAGTCTCGAGTAAAAATCTTGTAATTTTATAATTAATTTTAGATACTTATCTGGGTATCGAACCGACGACTCTGTGTTCAACACTGCTACACCGAGATTAAGAAACATAGGTTCACCATGCTTGTGAAAGGGAGTCATATCTTAAAGACAGAGGTTTTTATCCAGGTTTCAGGTCTCAATCAAAAAAACGTTGAAGCCAGACCTCTGATAAAAGGCCAAACCTCAAAAACAGTTATAATGTAGTTTTCACGTGAAAGAGTAACAAACATTCATCCATACCTTCTCACAACACATTAAAATATTATTAGGAAACATCCCTAAATATAAAAAATAAATTGTCGTTCCCTACTTTCCCGAGTTATGCGAACTAAAATGTACCTAATGAACAGCTGATTTTTTAGAATTGTAGTTCTGCATTTAAAATCGTAGTGTATTTGTTTTTTTTATTTATTTGATTAAAACCTAGGAATTTCTCTTGTATCGAGGGTGCTTTTTACAAATATATTATTTATTTCGGGTAACAAAGACCCATAACATATAAATATACCTTACAGACTATCATACGTATAAATTTATAAAAACCATAAAAATATGAATACACTATTTTACACGAATTGACGGCGTCGACGACGCGACACCACGCAGCGTAACACGACGCCGCGTCGTGTTACGCTGCGTGGTGTCACGTAGCCTTCCGCGGAATCGCCGATATACGACACCCTTCGGCCAAAACTCTACCTTGAGGAAGGTCTCAATATGATGAGTCGGAACTCGCACCGAACGGTTTGAAATTCGTGTTATGGCGTGACTCCAACTTCTCGACCCTTAACGTCCAGCTTGTCTTCGCTCGAACATACTCCACGATCTGTTCAACCTTCGTGGTGTGATGTAGCCGGGACACATAGAGCTGCATCGTAGATGTTGCCGGGCGCAGCATATTGGGTCCTGCCAGCGCGGTCCCGCACTGGTTCCGACTAGGAGGACGGCCTGTTTCACAACCTAAGATTAAGTTCCCGTTAATTTACTTTGCAGATAGTTCCATAAAAACTATGATCCATTTTCGAATTCCTGCGGTGATCAGTGGGTATTCGGATGTCGTGAAACAGGCCCTTAACACTTTCAGTGCCCAGAACTCAGCATATGGGTCGAACAATAATTTGTTTCTTGTGCCCACGAGTCGTCGTTATATGTAGCGATGACTCGTGGGCACGAACAATTTATTTTTCGACCCATATGCTGAGTTCTGGGCACTGAAAGTGTTAAACTCACAGCCAATTCATTGATAAACGGTAATATTTTCCTGATGAAATTAAACGCTAGTATATATTTTCCATTAAATAATTTTATACAAACTTAAGATTACGTTTCGTTTAACGTTTTTTGCGAAATGTCGATTAGTTCATCAATAACTAGGTTCACATCTGTGTGTTTTTTAAGAGAGCTAGCCCGGATAATTTACAACCCAGTAACTGGAAAAAATGATACTTCTTAGCAAGACTGTTGTCAGATTTCCTATCTTCTGACAATCCGTAACGACTGCCTAAGATCTTCAAATGACAGCCGGAACCAACGGCTTAACATACTTTCCGTGGCACTAAAGAGTCTCGTAATACGTAAAGATGGTCACCCATCCACAGACCGACCAAGCGGCAAGCGTTGCTTAACCTTGAAGAACGATCCGTGCGTCTGCTATAATTTAGCCACGAGCTCCAGTAAATTAACGAGGTTAAATTTACATTATCTAATATCTTAGGAAATCCTAATTGTTACGGTTTACATAACACAACAGAACACGTGTATTAAGTATATAGTGTTAAAGGTGATTTATTTATTAATATATTACATATATTTTATTACAGCAAATTACCCATTTATATTAAACTAGCTATACACTGTACTTGGACCACGTAGTACTTCACATGTACCAAAACTCGAAACTCAAAGCATTTATTTCAATTAAACCATTTACAGGCACTTTTGATTTGTGGGTTAAGGTCGTTCAGTCAAAGAGATGAAGTTTAACCCTTCCTTTATTTCCAAAAATACTTTCTTAGCGGAAGTTTACCTTTTTAGGGTTCCGTAGTCAACAAGAAATATTTTATTTAGTAGGTATCGCCATGTCTGTCGTTCCGTCAGTTTTAATTTGCGATGGGTTACATATTGATTACGCCGACAAAATAAAATCTTGATGAATTAGTAGAAGAATGTTTTTATTTTGATATTTGCTCTTTACTGTATAGCAGATATGTGTATGTATGAGCGAACCGAGTGTACTCAAAAAATGTTGGCGTCTTGTCTCGGACGACACTACGATCGGATACGTTAGATTGTCATTTAATCATACATACAGATGTTTCTGAAGAAGTAAAGCCGGCCATCTCGGATATATCGATTAGTACTTTTTAGGGTTCCGTACCTAAAGGGTAAAAACGGGACCCTATTACTAAGACTCCACTGTCCGTCCGTCTGTCTGTCACCAGGCTGTATCTCAAGAACCGTGAGGATGCAAAAGCGAGCTCGAAAATGTTCTGGTGGATGTGCTTCAAACTTTCACAACCACAAAACCTCAATAATCATGGATGCCCGAGCTGGTGAATCGAGCTCGAAAATTTTTGGGCAAGATCCTTTTACCACGACCCCTCCCCCGTGGACCGCGCCTCGGAACGGGAGAGTGTCAGAGTTTTGAGATAATAATCATCAATATTTCATACATTCTCAGCTTTATTAAACAACACCTGTCGCGAAAATGTGACAATTATGTCAGACAAATTTGTCGCATTGTCACTTATATTAACAGGGCCCCGACCGACAGTCAGTCAACAAACAATTTTTAAGTAAATCTGCATGTACATATTAATAGATTAAGTTGAACTATCACTCCAATCCAGGGTTAGTCTCCACCAGCGAGTTGAGCATCGTTAGCATACAGTATGACATACAGGTACAGGTAGAGGAGAGGTGGATCGAGCTTCAGTGCGACAGAATGGGACATTAAATAATGTTTACTTTCTAGGGCGATTGTAATATAACAAATAATTGACATAACACCGCATGCAAGACCGACGCACCGGTGTAATCTATTAAGGAAAGTGACTGACATATCCAAGCACAGCCGAAACTACTGGGACTAGGAACATGAAATTTCGCACAAAGCTCCCATTTATGGTGTAAGTGAGCTCTAAGAAAGATTTTTTTGTCAATTCAACCTTTAAGTCGGTGAAAAGGGGAAAAATCGTTTGTACTAAATACAGACGAAGTCGCAGGCGAAGGCCTAATTTTTACAAGCTGCTATTGTTATTTAGTCAGCAACCCGCCTAACTTGAAGTGAACTAAAATTACCTATTTCTTCAACACCTAATAACAGACACTAAACATAAACAGAACAATCTCAGTAACCATAATATCTAAAACAATTAAGTTATAACTTAAATTGGCTACTTAAACATGGCTCCATGGTTCCACCATCGAGTCGTGCGCAAATCTATGTGTCATGACATTTCTGCGCGGCCAATGAGCGCGTCAGTTCACTTTTGGCGCGCAAACTTGACGTACATATGACATAAATTGTTACGATTTATTTTTCGGAAATAAATAAGGCATACAGTACTCATTTAAACATTGTTGTTTTTTACATTAGTATTTAATAAAAAATTGATACTAAATTGTGTCGGATTTTCGAAGTGGTTTTGTTTATTTTTGCCGCATTTTTGATTTGGTAAGTTTTTTTATTAATTTTTGGTTGGATGTGAGAAATTAGATTTTAAATTTATGTAGGTAGTAAGCAAAGCAAAGTTGAAGTCACAAAAATTAAAAAAAGGTTTATTTTTTGCAATATTTATTCGCTAAGTTTAAAAAAAAACTGTGAAACGTAAGTACCTAATTAAAATGACTGGAATCTAATTCTAAACAATACAGATGAATAAGGTAACTTTTTTTTTTTTCAAAATTCACGCCAAGACTTATATTATACTAACTTGAAGTGCGGCGTCGGCGTTTCAAATCTGAGTTTGATTCCCAGGCTTGACCATAATCATTTAAGTTATAGTCTAGTGCCAGTATTTTTGATTGAATATTTCTTCATGATCGTGACCCACCTATCTTATACAAAGTGATTTTTTAAATCACCATAGGCATAAGGTAAAAAAAAATCTGTTGTTTCTACAACTTGTCGAATCATGCGAACCAAAATGTATGAATGAACAGCTAATATTGTTTTCTTTTTTGAACCAGACCATAACCTATAAACTCACTCACTCGTACGCACGTATGTTTATGCATACGTCCATCAACCCTGAAAACATTTCTCTCCATTTTAGGCAGTCGTGAAAAAATAACTTTTGAGCCCATAATGATGCGCTAGCCTCTGCCCAGCGCCTATAACACCGCGGTCACGTACCTACGACCCGCGCCGGCGCAACATTGACACATACCCGAAGGCAATGCCTTGATTCACTTGACATACACGGTCAACCGCACTTCAGAGCACTTGACCTACGAATATGGCCCTTATATCGGTAAAAACATCATGCCTGTTGACCCCAAAGAGTTAGGTCCCTATGGTACTTATTTTTATATGGCCAATATGCTTAGACCCAAGATCTACTTTTAACTGACGAAACCTTTTGCGATCTATCAATTACATACTTCTTAAAATTTTAAATAAAACAGTATACTTAGTATTTTTCATTTATTAACCTTTTTTTTTTAATTACTGTCCCCCAACTGTCCCACTGCTGGGCAAAGGCCTCCCCCAAGTCCTTCCAGGAATTCTTTTCTCGCGCCACCTCGTACCAGCTCTCACAGTACGCATCCAAGTCGTCTCGCCACCTCCTTTTGGGCCAGCCTCGGTGGCGCTGGCTGTCTTCGGGCACCCATTGCGTGGAAACTTTTGCCCAACGGTCACAGTGCATGCGGCTCACGTGACCCGCCCAATCCCATTTGAGCCTGTCAGCCTTTTTACCCTCGTCGATTATACCCGTTTTGGAACGCAGCGTGGTGATTTGAATTCTGTCCTGTCTTTTTACGTCCAGAATGCTGCGTTTCATCCCTATTTGGCAAACTCCAAGGCGACCAGGCCTGAGCACAATAGGTTAATAATAATACCCATGTCGATGAGTTTGCGCTTCAGGGAGATCGGAAGATCAGTCTTCAAGCGTCTTCATGGACCAGTAACTTTTCCAGGCGTTTTCGATGCGGCAATCGTTTTTCTTTTCTTGTCTGTTTTTAAAAGAAACTAACTGGCCCAAGTAGATGTACCTACTCATCGACATGATGTATTGCTTGCCCATCTACCTCGACCCTACGCATCGTGCTGTAGGTCGTTAGCTGGGTTTTAGACCGATTCATCGCAAGTTCCACCTTGAAATTAGATGTGTTCAACACTTGGACCATGGTCTCGAGTTCTAGAGCTGTTATCAGCCTACTTTTGTCGATGTTAATGCTTTTGGTCTTCCATTAGGCTGCCAGTGTCTAAAATATCTGGTTGCGGAATTTATTCGAAAGAGTCGGAACGCAAAGGGCTTTAGGAGGAACACGGATGGGTTTTAGTCAGTAAGAATCTGACACGCCCTTCCACCTCACACAGAGCAGAAGAAGTCATTTGAATATTACCTATTCTTAAAAAAAATAAATCTTAAATAATTTGGGAGAGAGCGGAACGCCCTGCATAACACCCTTTTAAATTTTGAATGATGGTCCAGCAGTATTCAGTTTAAGTTAGCGGTGCTATTTTGGTAAATGTTTATTAACCCAACCTATTTATTTATCCTGCTTACTATTTATACATTATCATTTATCATTTATATTTTTCAAATTTTATTAACCTAATCCATTTATTTATCCTACTATTTCTATATGTTTTACCTATATGTCGATCGCGATGGACCAGTTGGCCATGCCTGCTATATATACGATAACTATTGACGAATCTATCCTTAATATTATATAGTTGAAGAGTTTGTTCGTTTGGTAGAACGCGCTTATCTCAGAAAGTAATGGTTCGAATTGAAAAATATTTTAGTGTTGGATTGAGCCTTAACACTTATTATTACTTATTACTTTTTTATTTTATAATCGTACTGTTTATTTATTATTAATTATTGCTTCTAAATGAAAACGTTAAATTGAGGTTCAACGTTTTAATTTAGAATCAATAAGAGGTGTTCAACTTCAAGGTAAAAGTCAAACCAAGCAAAACTCAAAAATTTATTTCTCTTTGTAGGTAATTTATTTCATTTTTAGGGTTTCGTACGGTACCCAATGGGTCACTTAACCTCGGAACTCCCTGAGAAATATTTGATCGACCTGGGCATTGAACCCATGACCCAATTTATCAATTCTTTGTACTTATGACTTCTATTGTAAGTATCCTTTGTTGGTGAGACACACAAATCGCATAAAAGAAAAAAAATTCAGATAGAAGAGCAGAAAGATGCTACTCTATCTTCCATATCTGTATCTAGAAAACACATTGTTTGGGACCTTTATCAACGCAAATAGCACCCAAAACAAAGATTGTTAAATTTTTTATCTGTTTGTCTGTGCGTTTGTGCACGCTAATCTCAGAAACGGCTTATCAGGTGTGGTCACTAATACATTGTGGTAAGCTTCACTTAACATTAAGTGTTTGTTTCATGTCAATCGGTTCATAAATAAAAAAGTTATGCCAATTTAAAGAATCACGTCGAACATTTGTTAAACTAGGTATCTCTATCTATCTATTCTTTTTCTGTTCAGTAGCATTGACTGAAATTTTACTAAACTTCATATTCTTAAAATAAAAATGTCTGCCCCAAGTAACTAGTCCACGCGGACGAAGTCGCGGGCAAAATCTAGTTAAAAATATATTTCTTCTGTGACTTCTAGCTTTGCTTACTTTTCTCTCCGTATCAAAAGTAAGCAAAGCTCGGATGAAGATAGATTATTCGGTATTTATGAATATGACGTTTTAACGTATTTTGATCCAGAAGATTACAGAATCTGTGTATCACGGACGAAAGTTCAGACACCGTAAGATTGTATTAAATCTTTATTAGAGTATAATTTCTCGATATATTATGAAAAAATCGTTTTTACAATAAATCCCTTCCAAATTCAACAGTGTCTTATTACAACTTATGGTGTCATAAACGCTGTAGACACAAACACACACACACACACACCATTACACACCTCGTCTCCACCTCCACTCTACATATATACAATAAAGTGACCACATAGTGTACAATATATTTAATTTTTTTTTTTATTGTTTTTTCTTTCTTTTTGTGATTCGTAATTTATAATTTAACTGGTTTTAGCTTAATGTGGAACAATGTCTAAGGTTGTACTTATTTTGAATTGGGCGTTGATAGCTGCGCCACAGTATTTAACTTTTGTAGCTCGTTTTGCATGTGTAATGTGTAAACTTAAGTTGTGCCAAATAAACTTTATTATTATTTATTTATTAAGAAAAAATAGTTTACAATTTCACGCGATATTTTACAATCTTACGGCGTTTGCAATTTTCCGGTGACATATAATAACAAGGTCGACACAAAATCGCGAGAACGCTAAAACAACATAATAAAAACCTTAGGTATCCCACTGTCCCAGAAAAAGGATGACATGTTTGTCATTTTATTTAAAAACTAGCGGACGTCACGCGGTTTCACCCGCGTAGTTCCCGTTCCCGTGGGAATACGGGGATAAAATATAGCCTTTCTTTCACCATTTTCATTTCATTTCACCAAATTCTGGATTTGATAAATTTTGAATTTGAATTTTTGAAATCGGCACAGTAGTTTTTGAGTTTATTCATTACAAACATACACACACAAAAATACATTTTTTTCCTCTTTATAGTGTTAGTGTAGATAGGTACTTACTTTATGTTAGTACGGAACCCTAAGTACGATTACGACTCGCACTTTGCCCAATTTCGTAGCACAGTACTCTATAAGTTATCGTAATGTTTAAGTACACTCGTTACAGCATCGGGTATCGAACTAGCGACCCTGAGCACTGAGCACTCAAACAATGGGCTCACTAATGATTACTTTTGAACAAACAACAATTAAAACGTGCTAAATAAAATATTTGACACTAAATAAATTGAGTCATTGATATGTGCAGAGTTGCCGAAATGGTAACCTTACACTTGTAATACTTTTAATGCACATCAAATAACCTAATATCTTTGTTACTACCTTTTGTTTAAGTTAAAACGGAAGAGTTCGTTTCGGCTAAATAAAAACAGGCGCAAGGGTCGAACTAAGGGTTAAGCAACGCTTTCCAAGGTCGGTCTGACTATCTTTAGCAGTCGTTACGGTAGGCCGAAGCCAGAAAATCTGACACCAGTCTTGCTAAGGTATCCTTAATTAAATGATAAATCTGAGAGATAAATGATAATGATGAGGCCGGTGTTTCCTAGCTGACGCCTCTTAGAAAAACACCGAAACGAACTCTGAGTTCAACGTCTCTTTTAACGCCCATACAATGTATGTAATAGTCAGATCATATGAAAATAGGGTTGCCATCACCAAAATTGGCGACGCTGGAAAAAATCTAAAAAATCCCGGACATTTGGGTAAAATTGAATATTTTCCCCAGACATCCCCGAAAAACAAAACGTCGTTTTAAATAAAATAAAAACATTTTGAAGAAAATGTTAAGCGTCGGCTATTTTGCAATTCTCAACAACTGACCAACCCTGAAATCGAAAAAAATCGAGTGCCAGAAACATTTATGTGCAAAAGTCATTTTATTCAAATTAGGCTGAGTGCCAGCACTTTTTGAACGTCAAAGTTCTACATAAAGACAGTCCCCCAAAACGCCCGCCCGTCACCACTTCCTAGTGTTTTAGCTGGGAAGAAGAAGTGGCGCAACAAACTCCCCAGCAACACATCTGTCTGTTGAGTTATAAGAACTATCACTTATACAAAGGTATGTAAGTACTTAGTCAGTATTCTTACAAAGAAAACAATACAACAAAGGTAACACGTAAAAACATAAAACTTAATAATTCGCTACTTGTAAGCTAGCACACTCCATTATGCCAGCATAAACAGACAGACTCAAGCATAAAAACAATATCAAATCAAACTAAATAAGCCTCCAGACATGAAGGGTGTGCCCTCTGTGGCGTCGAGTCAAAGATCTGTGACTCGACGCCACAAGTGATAAACCAGGGCTATCAAAATTAAACATTAAGCATATAATCGTTATAACAATAGTAAAAACCATGGCTAACAAGACGACCTTTCACCACAAGCAGCACCCGTTCACGAGCATAACGCAAAGATCAGCCATTACCCCCCTCGCCATACTTGAGGGAAAGAGGTAACCCGACCCCCGACGCTACCGCAAGCAGTAAAATCTAAGGGAGCATGACGAACTTGCGCACAACTCTACAAAATTTAATACCATGTAATGTACCATATTCGGACAAATAAATGAATTTGAATTTGAAAATGTACTGAAGAGGTGATTTTGTTTTTGCGAATTCGGGTTTGGTCCCATAGTAAAAGTTGTTCATAATGATGAGTACAGAATAAACGCAATACCTCATAGGGGGTCACCCTATGAGGTATTGCGTTTATTCTGTTAAACGATGTAGGTATTTATATAAATGCAATAATATTGCATTTGCTTTGGACTTCAAAGATAAACCAGTACCCTTCTCAACTTAAAATCAATAAAATCTAGTAAAGTGACATATTGTTAGGTTTATGTCAATCAAGCAAAGTAGACATTTAACTTTGAGCTGGTCTGGACTTCGACTGCGAAGGCCCAGAAAGTTACTTCTTAACGGCAAATATCGCAACCACTCACTATTGGATTAATGTCAATTTAGTTGTGGGGTGAACTAAAAAACGGAAAATAAAACCTTTTTACAAAAAAATACTACCGACTTCCATATAAAAAACTTCTGTAGTGACATACTAAATAAAAAGGTATTGAAAAAACAGTACAAAGCTTAATATTTCGCAAACCGATCCTTGAATGGAAAAATATGTAGTTTTAGCACACCAATGGGATAGACGATAAAAAATCATCGCCACTTGACGTAAAAAAAAGGCCCTAAAAAAATTTTTTTTCAAGATTTTATTTTACCACTTTGTTTAATATACCAACTTTCCAGTACCTACTCAGCGTTTCTTAGCCCTTTACACCCGAAGAAAAAAAGTAGCAAATATTTAAGAAAAAGTTAATTTAGGGGATTTTTAGGAGTATAAGGAAGCTAGGAAAAATGCAAAAAAAAAATCCTGAATTTTCAGTTTTCCTGAAAAGGTGCCCTTACGTTCGTGACACTTAGGTATAATCTACAAGTCTCACAATAGTGAGTGTTACTTTTAAATATTTTTTTCTTTAAAAAAACAACGAAATAAGTACTAACCATTATTTATTTATTTAAATAACCTCTTCGTTAATCAGTCTTTCTCAATTCACAATTAATTAAACCTTTTTCTAACTAATTCCCTAACAGAAATCAATAAAATTCTCAAAATAAACAAAGTCAACCTCTGACAAACTTAAAATCATAGAATAACAATTATTTAACGTTTGGGCACAAAAAACAGATTACAAATTATTTAAAATATAGTAAGAATAACAAAAATTAACATAGTTTGAAAAAACGTAACTAAATATAAATAGTTTGAGGTGATACAATTCAAAACAGTTTTGGTTTCGAGAAAGACACAGGTAAAAACCACACTTGGAACATAAGATCTTTTATCGGCTATGGCATCCCTCCATCATGCAAGACCTTGGTGCCTTTATGTCATCAAACACAGCCAGGTGAGCATATCCATCACTTCTGGTCAAATGAAGTATGATAGAAGGTCCCAGACACCTTTGAGTCTTTACGTATCAGCAAACATTGTATTAGCGCCTCTATAAATCTGGAAATCGAGCGTCAGACCTTCGTTAGTAAGTTAGAACAATTTTTTCAAACCTTACAGGTTGTGGTTTATTTTTACGACCTGACGAAAAGAACATCGGCCAGTGAAAGGTCATCTTTGGAATAGTAGGATGGAACTCTTTCCTGGGCCCCAAGTCTGCTATTTTTTATAAATTCGTCATTCCAACACGATCCCATTGTCATTTTGCTAAAAGTTCATAATCTGCTAAATTCATAATGGTCGATCATTGGTCGGTCAATGGTCTCGTAATAGAATCGTGGTAGAATGACATTGTCGTATTGCCATTATTATAAAACCCGATAGTAGAAATGATTTTTGAAAAACTACTACTATATTTGATATTAAATAATGCCAGATTTCTTTTAAATATATTTTTAAATTTTATTTATTGTTGTTCTATGCAATCTGAAGTAGTAAGAAGTTCGAAAATAGCAAAAACGTGATGAAACTCAATAATATTTTATCTTTTTGCTGTCAAAGTCAAATGTGACATTACTGCACTGATTACTGACGTTAAATCTATTTTTATTTGTAGCGGCCGGTGTTTTGCAGTTAGGTTAGCATCCACTGCGTTGGCTAGCTCGAGAATATTTGCTCGTAGTGAATACATTTCTCCATTCAATATTCCACAAACACGATAAATTATCAAACACTTTTTGACAACCGAGCTAATATAAGCAATGACTGTACAATGACCTTCTAATGGTAGGTCACTGATTAAAGGAACTGTCAAAATTTTAGAAGATTACCGCATAAGTCAGTCATTCATTTGTCATTATGCACGAGATTACCATTCTATGCCATTTCTTTCAATGGAGTGTCAGTGGTTGACCATTGGAAAGTCATAATGACGCTATTATATTAGTAGATTACGAAACTTGTCAAAATCAACAATTATGAAATCAATGATAGACCATTATGATACTATTGTAATAGCAGACTTGGGGCCCAGCTTGTTACCGATATCCTGAACCCGTTTCATTATCCTTTGTACCTTCCGAAGTGGATTGCTAGTCTCAGTTTTAGTTGGCTGATCGTGATCAAGTACATAAAGAGCATTACGTAAAGTTAAAAATCGGTCGCGAATTATTTTGTCGGCAATGTGTCCAATCATCACATTAGCTCGCCAGTACATCGGCATTCGTGGGTATGGAAGGTATCCCATGAGAATATGCACATCAAACACAAGCTATTTCCGCTTTCGTAGTTTTAAGTTCTTGACTAGTATTTCGCATGTGATTAAAGTTTGTACACCAAGCAGTATCCTCGTAGAAACCTTCATCAAAATAATCATGAAGATATTCGGATGGTGTACGAACTGGGTTTTTTGATCCAGTTACAGTATAGTCATGTGGCTTATCGGTAAAAAGAATATCCTTCCAGTTGTCTCCATGACCATTTTGCTCCAGATTTCGCCGAGTCGCCGTAGTACGAGAACGTCTTCTGCGTGATTGCACTCGCTGCGAAGTAGTACCACAAGAACTCCCTCTGCTTCCAATTTGACGCAAAGTAGTACTACGAAAAAGTCCCCTTTTTACCCCCCCATTTGGGGTCGTTACCTGAATTAGAGGTTCAGGTTCTATGTCATCGCCTGAACCTTCAGAATTCTCGTCCTCGCCTACAAGTTCAGCGAAAACTTTCTGAATCTACTTCGTCGTCGGAAGTCTTCAATGTCTCACTCGGTTCCATCTTTACGGAGTTCGAAGACACGGTCATCAGATGTAGGAAGGACTAAAGTAAAAAAAGAAACAACTACATAGCCAAAATACCTGCTTTTAATCAAGAAACAAAAAACTACGTTGAAATTAATTTATAGGGTTACGACCGAAGGGCCACGAGCGTGCTACTTGAAGTTTAGCTACAATTTCTTTCTAACTAACAAAACAAAATATCAAAAATGGTTCGTATTTCATTTGATTAATATTTATGTTGTAAAATAAAACAAAAACAATAAGTACTCAAATTATATTAATAAACATGAAAAAACAATACTTACACATGCCGCTAGTCGGATCAAAATACGCGGCCATATTTTACCTCCGATTGAGAAAAACTAACAACCGATTCCACGACTCGGGCGCCACGACGCGAAAGGACACATCTCTCACGATCGATCGTCGTCGGTTGCGTTCGCAAAAATGAATCCGCGCGGACTCTAGATTTTTTCAAACTTACTCGCACTATCGTATACCGTCGGGTGTAAAGGGATAGCTAAACCGTTGTGACGCTCGTCGCGAACACTATTACTTATAATGAATTAATGAATGAATGGTATATTTATTTGCATGAATACAGGTAGCTAGGGGCGTTCAAGTATTACGTAACGCAATTTGGGGGAGGGGGGGTCTTGTAAAACGTTACGATGCGTTACAGCGGCGGGAGGGGCGTTTTTGAAAAACGCGTTACGTAACATTGTTTTTTTTATTTAACGCTAGCTCACTAAACATATTTTCGAGTTACACAGTCAACAGTAGTCATTTTGCCAAACAAAAATAAACATCAATATTTTTCTTGAAATGACATTTATTAATTAAAAAATTTGGCAACATGAGAGTAGTAGACATAATTGTGACTTTTAGGTAAAAATTGTCACTTGGATGATACGTAACGTTTCGGGAGGGAGAGAGGGGTACAGATAAACGTTACGGCGGGTTACATGGGGGGGAGGGAGGGTCAAGAATCTTCAAAAATTGCGTTACGTAATACTTGAACGCTCCCAATTATAAGTTCTTGAAATCTAAGGGTTTCACAATATTCGGCATTTCCGCCGTGCAAATATTTAGATTTTACATCTCGGTTATACATATAGCATGCAGTAGGTACACATGTACCTATCTAGTAATTAGCAATTACATAAAAATTCTATACTAAAAATCTTAAATTTAGATTTCCATTTATTTCCAAAGCAAATAAATAATTTATTATCTGCACATAATGTGTGCTTACGTACATGAACTGTGATTAGATATTTTGTACAATGTCAAATATGGTAATTATCCTGTGTGCCATTTAAACTCAGAATAATAAAATAAAAAAATATCTTAACATTTACCTACTAATATTTAGTAGGTAGTATAGGCATGGTAAAAATATCTACAGTCACAGAATATATAATAGTACTACCTACAGTATTCTCATGCAAACGGGAGGACCGCGAGTCATACCTACGCGCGCCGTGAGGACGGTAACAAACACTCGATAATATTCAATATTTTTTAAATATGTGAGTACCTACCATTTATCTAAATCGCAATGTTATGAAAACTACTTGAACTTAACTGAAACATCTATTAAAGAAAACTAACTATTTACCGTTGACCCACATTCCTGAAATTTTCCACTTTTCCAATTTGTTGTTTTATAATTTATACAAAAAAAAAATGCAAATATACAAATTTATATTTTTGGTTGAAGAAACGACCTTGACGTTTGATGTATCCGTAGGTAATGTTGTAAACTCGAAAAAAATCAAGACATGATCGGAACCTTCGGTGCGCGAGTCACTAATTTTTTACCATGTCATGAAATAGCTGTTGATATCCACAAACGCTGATTTCATGAAATACAACCATTTCATGAAATGGCCAATTCTACGATATGAAATATAAAAAACAGGAGAAGTGGCAAGGAGTCGTGTCGGTGTCCGCGCGACATGGTCCAGTTGCCCATATCATAGGCAAATGGCCGTCTCCGTGAACTAGTGCGCTTTCAACCGCGATCGAGTACAATTTTGACTAGCGACGTGACGTCACCAGCCCCCGCCATTGAACTTTGATGCGCTTATCTGTTTTATTTTTTATCGATTTGAAAAGTGTCCAATATTTTTTGAAAATCTAACGAACTAAATATATATTTTTTTTCTATCTATTAAAATACCCTGTTAGGGGCCATCCATAAATTACGTCACATGTTAAAGGGAGGGGTCCGACGAAGTGTGACATTGTGTGACAAGGGGTGGGAGGGGTTCTAAATTTCATGACGTCACATTTCAAAATGTAATATATAAATGAAGTATTTAAACACGTAATTTGACGGGCGGGCGTTTTGGGGGACTGTCTTTATGTAGAACTTTGACGTTCAAAAAGTGCTGGCACTCAGCCTAATTTGAATAAATGACTTTTGAATTTTGAAAAATTTTGAACTATTAACGAAAAACTTAATATTTTCAGCTTTATCTGTATGTTCCTAAGGTTTAAGTTTTTTGTTTTGTTATTTTTAAAGTTTGATTAAATGTCGATTTTATTAAAAAATAAATTCACTTGGTATAAAAATAATGTCGGAAGTGCTGTTTTAATTTAATAATTTCTAGATATTTTACAAAATATGTGACGTAACACTAGGGAGGGGGGAGTCTCACAAATGTGACCAGCTGTGACAAGGACGGGGAGGGGGTCATAAACAGATAAAATTCGTGTGACGTAATTTATGGATGGCCCCTTAGCTGTGATATTACGTTGATGTCATGCTCTATCATTGAACTTGTCTCTGACGTGCGCTAGTTTACTAATATTGACATTTTTCTAATATTTACTTGCGAATGACGACGGACTGTAGACTTTATTGATTGTGTCAACTTTAAGTGTTGCGATTTCCGAATTTGAGAGTGATGTATCGTTGTTTTACGTGATTATTTTCACGTAGGCTTTAAATCACAGTTTTGCGATGTATCTAATAATATCCTGTACTTAGCTTTTCCCCGGTTTCGCTCCCGTGGGCAATACCACAGGTACAGGGTTCCGAAACGTCCGTATGACAAAGCGGAACCCTAAAAGGATCACCCGTGTAGACACAGGGGTGATCCTTTTAGGGTTCCGCTTAGGACGTCTATCTGTCTGTCACAGCCATTTGCAATGAACCTACTAGACTTAGGTACCCCTGGTTTCTGGAAAGAAAATATCGACCCATCACAAATTAGGTACCTTACCGTATTCAAAAGTTTCAAAGCCTCATTCAACCAATCACGGTATTTTTCGTACCAGAAACTAGGCCTAAATTTGGTTCATAATTAGCAATTGTGAAATAAACACGGACGGATAAAAAAATATCCATTTGCACTCAGCAGTACTGCAGCTTTCTATCGGCAAAATAATTTTCAGAGATAATTATTTACAAAGAAACAAACATCACGCCTGTACCTTTTGAGTTTCTTGATGTAAAAACCCAATACACCCCACTTTGCCTGGCCACGGAAACAACAGTTCAATAAAAATCTTAAGTACTAAAACAACGTCATTTTAAAACAAAGAAACAATTGCCAAACGTGTCAAGATTAACCGGTAATTCTGCAAACTAATAAATTATTTTATTAGATACTTATTTATGCTTATTAATTAAAGGTAAACACATAGTTTAATACATTTTATTACAATTTTAAATGTCACTGATTTCCACAAAGTAACGTTTGAGTATTGTTTATGGTATGTGTCAATCAATTACTTAGTCTAGACTAGACACGCACCAGTAAACCCTGTGAATCCTTAGAGGAGTGTGGTTCCTTAAAGGTTTATCAATCTTACCCTTAATGAAGTTACAATGAAAAAATCATTTATTGGCCAAAATACTGTATACGGATTGCTTTGAAATTCGAAACATTGAAAAAATTAGTTTAGCATCTGCAGGTACTTTTGCGATTTGTGCGGCGGCGGCAGAGAAGGCGGTGCAGAGGTTGGCAATCAGTATGACCTGCCAAATATTAATTCTTTTTTTTTTTAACGATGACCACTCGTAGTTCAGCACACTAAGGCTGGTTACTGCTTAACCGGACTATCATGTGGTGGCCTCAAATGAATTTAAGGCCCCCAGCCAGGGTTTACAAACTAGCTAAATTATACTAAATGACCGCTCGCTAGGGCATCCCCTGCGGGATACGGACCTCGGCTTAGCGACGTCATTTCGGGAGGACAGCAAGGGACAGGCTGGGTCATATCATTATTATTTGGGGGATTTAAAACTACTGGCTCAGCGACGCGGGCTGGCTCGGTAATCAAAGGTCGGGGAGGACTGATTAATTCTTTATTTAGATTCTTTTTATTTAAGAATTTTCTAAAATGACTTTTACCATCGGATATCGAAAATGATGATTCTGAAAATGAAACAACAGGATTTCTGTTACTTACTTACTGTATACAAGTGATTGTTGATAGAGTGCGATCCTTTAAATGGTTAATTTCTAAGCTAATTTGCAAGGGTCTTGGACCCGGTCACTTGGTAACCATATTGCGTTTTCGAGTAATCGCATAGCATGACTGCTAAACATGTGAACGGTTGGTATTTCGATCCGAACAAGCTTTTTGATTGCAGTGATTAGAATTTATTTATTTATTTATTAAAACTTTATGCACAAGTAAAATCACTGTACAAAGGCGGACTTAATGCCTTTTCTGGCTAATTAATAAAATGTTGATTTAAAAGGATTATTTTCTTACTCCGCTGTTTTTTTTTGTAAATTTCGCTGCGGGATCCAAGTCGAATCGTATGTTATCTCCGTTACTCGTCGAGCTTCATTGACTCGGCGCCTTTCTGGTGATCGCCATTGTTGATTCTGGCTTTCAGGAGACACAATAATTGTGGATAATTTGGCGGGTTTTTCCCTATAAATCATAAACATATACGTACGTATTATAGTTATATTGTTTACATATTCGTTCCGAAACGTTAAAATTCAATTTTAAATCTTATTTTTACTTATTGTACCACAGCATAGTCTTTATAACCTACAGGTTGACTGGTAGAGAATGCCTTGATGCCGAAGTCCGCCCATGTACTACGATTGTACATGAAGTTTAAATAAATAAATAAACATGATATCCTAGATTTTGACATTTATAACACTTACCGTTTATATACAGCATCCTTTAATAACAATTCACTAAAATGTTTGTCTGACTGCAGATCAATATTTGTTTTGACGAAGCGCTAGTACGAAGTTATACCGGCCACAAACTCACAATATTTCCAAGAATGTGGAATATTGTTCGTTTGTGTACATACTTGTGTTTACACCTAGACGTTTGCTTGGGTATTGTATGTGCAACCTTGCGAGAAGACCAAGGATTCATTATTTTCTTCTAGTACTAGGTACTTGTGGCTCTCAGAACTGAGTGATGAGGTACTTACGTATACATGTTTTTAGTGACAAGGATACCTCTGAAGTAGGTGCTTAGGTCAAGTAAAATAAGCATTTTGAAGTGTTAACAAACTGTGATTTAAATAAGAAGGTAATTGATTCGGCCGACCACGTCAGGTGCATGCACAGTGCCCACTGAGCATTTGTATCCAAAAAGCGGGAATTTCAGGCTGCGTTTCCACCAGAGATGTGCAAAGTTGCGTAGCGAGGGATGTGTTTGTTAAGAACCAATAGAATCATTTGCCTAGCCTCGCTCAGCGCAATCGTTTCTATTGGTTCTTAACAAACACATCCCTCGCTTCGCATCTTTGCACATCTCTGGTGGAAACGCAACCTGAAGATGGACGTCTCCGCCGAGGCCGGCCTAGGAAGAGGTGGCAAGACGACCTGGACACCTACTGCAATGGTTGGTTTGAAGGCGGTGAGGGAAAAGTAAACCGGGAAGGATTTAGGATAGGCCTATTCTCGGAAGTGGGACACATACGTTGAAAAAAAAAACAGTTGAGCCGGTTAGTCCCGGCTGTCATTCGTAGATATTTTACAATATCGGTAGTCAGGGGACACAAAATCGGACAAAACCTATTTTGCCAAGGGGTTTCATTCGTGTTACTCAGTAGGTACCTGCCGGTCGATTCTGTAAACATGTCGAAGTGAAAGCTTGGGCGAGGTGAGCCGTCAATCCATATAATCAAGATGTCACGTGATCACGAAGTGAGCCTTTATTAAATGGGTTGACAGCTCACCTCGTGATCACTTCACCCAAGCCCTTCGACATGTTTCCAGGATCGATCGGATGGGCTGTGGGCCTGTGGAGGTCTGATAAGTCAGCAGCTCTATGTAAAATACTCGGAATTGTATCGGTGAAATTCCTTCGTGCCGAAAATGCGAATCGTTTGACTTGCTCTTAATTTTTCCACATTCGTAGTGTGAGATAAAAGCATCAGCAAGTGCAACTGTGTTTTCAAACACATCCGTGTACAATGAAACCTCGTGCGTGCTTACTCCTGACCGAAATTCTATGAGACAGAAAATCATTGTCCTGTACTTTCCCCAATCGGCGTATTACGTCTAGTTCTTCCTTACGTCGTATTCCTACTTATTCCACTTCTCCATCTCATCATCTGCCTAGCTTTTTCCCAATCATATTGGGGTCGGCTCCCAGTCAACCGGATTCAGCTGAATACTAGTGTTTTACGTGGAGCGGCTGCCTACCAGACCTCCACAACTCATTAATTGGGTAGCACGGTACTTCTTGGCAAGACTGGTGTCAGATTTTTCTGGCTTCTGACAATCATCAATCAAACTTAACGTGCTTTCCGAGGCACGGAGGAATCTCGATCCACCACCATCCAACCATCGAGGACTTATTCCACTTATCTAATAGCTATATTTTGTTTCCAGCCACCATGGTACCTCGGCCGATCTCCCCGAACCCTGCGGAGCCGCTGCTGCCTCGCTTCTACTCGGGCAGGTCCATCCTTATCACTGGAGCCACTGGGTTCATGGGCAAGGTGCGTAGTCATCAACTTAGTGCCACGACACTGGCCCCTTTTTTGTGGATGGGAAATCATCAAATGACTCCTCCCGCTGTAATTGCAGCGGCAGGGAGTGTAAGATACTTACTGACCCACCCGTGTTCCTTGAAATGCACTTTGCGTTCCTGGGCCGCGGTAACACTTTCGAACAATTCCGCAACCCTGGACTACATATGCCCATACATTGGGCTTACGTGGTAGATTACGGCCCGGTCCCTCTCGCAGAAGGAAGGCCTGAGTCTCTGCAGTGAGGACATTATAGGCTGACTATACTAAGCTGGTCTAGTAGAAGGAATGCTGGTCGTCAGGCAACGAGATGGGTTGACAAAATTGTAGCCATTGACGGTAGAATCTGGATGAGGGTCGCACACGAGCGTGGAAAGGAGAGGCCAGTGTCAAGTAGCGTGAAAAACTGAACTTATTTTCATCCGTATTCAATTTTATTGTTAAAAACTAGCCCCAAGCATGTAGGTACTGCTTGTCTGGCATTTTACTGAACTTGTCTTATTTGGCGCAGCCGTGGAGCACACAATTTTATTGTTTTAAAATGCCGTGTCCTTTTTATTTATTCTGACAATGTGTGTATCTGTGTGTACCAAATAAACATCTGGTATTTATGCTTTCTTTTTCATCGCGAAAATAAATTTGCGCAATTAACTTCGCGCTCTTTCTCTTGTACAAGTATCCCTGTGTCCTGCTACCCAACGAATACTGCACATTCAGAGGATCATGTATGTTTAATGAACTTCTTCTTCATACAGGTGCTGGTCGAACGCATTCTAGCGACATGCCCCGAGGTGGGGCGGCTACATCTACTTATGAGGGACAAGAAAGGGCATTCTCCCCAGAAGAGGCTGGCACAGCTCAAGCAATCACAGGTATGTCAAGTGTTTTTCCGTTTAATGACTGAAAAATCATTAAACGGTAAGACGTTCCAATTCGTATCTAATAACGTTACGGCTCACCCGAGTCGATAATGTCAGTATTAATGGCTACGTACAAATTTTGGAAGAGTTTCTCATACCCTGATATCCTCGTTTTCTTGATATCCCAGTATCCTGAAATTTCGACGAACTTCTTCACCATTTAGGCAGCAGTTCAAGAACAGGACTCGGCTTTGCGCCGGTACTCTGCTTCATAGTGAAGAAGTTCGAATCCTCCATAATTTCTGCGTTGCTGTTCATACTGACATATCAAGTCGGGTGATAATGTCAGTATATATTATGTATTATTAAAGTTACAATCTCAGTCGCAATCTGTCAATAAATCCTCAATTTCTCTACATTTTTAACAAATTGCGACTAACATGCGAATGGGAACGTTGCTTAAAAATGAGTAGGTACAATTGGCCCTTGGCCCTCTGGTCTTAAATGATGCAGATTTCACGAATTGTGTCATAGCGATTTGACATTAAAATGTATGACAAATATTTCCTTCCCTTTGTATACTTAACAATAAAAATAATGTTTTAGGAGAGTTATGTCAATATTTATTGATTTTATTTTGCAGTTCTGACTAAAATACGTAGTTCGTAATCGTACATACGATTCGGCTATAAAATTGACTTTAACTGATTGACAATAACTCAGTGAAACTTCACAGAGACATCTCTAGTTGGATCATGATGATGACAGATTTTTTAATGATATTTCAGATTTTTAAATGCCAAATTCTATCAAGGTTTAGCTCCTGCCGTGCATAACATAATTCAGTTGCTTTCTTGTAAATGGTGAGAGAAAAATCCCACTATTTGTTAATTAGAAATAGGCCCTACTATGTAAACACGCAAAATTGCAATTGTATAGCTCAAAAATATTGAAGTGATGGGTCGAAAGTGGGCGGAAATGGTTCGAATAATATACGACGCCCTTTTGCATCCCTTGGCTGACACATTGCCTTGTGTCTAAATACAGACAGAAGAGCACAAAGGTGCTGCTCATTGCCAGTGATTCGCTCCATGTTAAATTCGGATGTTCTGCTGCATCCGGTTAGACTGGATGCCGACCCCAACAAAGTTGGCCTACTCAAGGCAGACAGATTAACTACATGACTTTTAATTCGCAGGTGTTCGACAGCGTCCGCGCCCGCAACCACCGGCAGCTGGACAAGCTGTTCGCAGTCAGCGGTGACGTCTCCAAGCCACACCTCGGCATGGATGCTGACTCGATCTCACAACTGAGAGAGGTAGGTACTTCTAGTCTTGCTACTTTTATAAATGCGAAAGTTTGGATGAATGGATGGATGTTATGATGAATGTTGGACCTACGGGTAAAATAACAATGTTCGAAACATCGAAAACTTAAACATCGATTGTATCGAAATATCGAAAATGGTTATACCTAGGCTCAAAATCTATACTTACTATCTATCTGATCTGTACCAAAATGACAAAGCTGAAGAGTTTGTTTGAACGCGCTAATCTCTGGAACTGCCAGTCGGATTTGGAAAATTATTTTTCTATATGGTAGCCACATTTATGAGAAAGGCTATACGGGAACGGGGAAAAAAGGGATATGCGCGTTCGAAGTCGCGGGCAAAATCTAGTGTCTAATAAGCTTTTCATTCGGGCCCGGTCGACGGAGTCCGTTTGCGGGACTGCTATATCTGGGTTTGAAAAACTAAACTAATCTAACATTTTTTTTTTGTTTATTGGGGAGAAATCCTCATGGCACCCCAGGGCGGGCGGAGGGGGTCTGTCAGACTCTTACTGACTAAAACCACCCCGGTGTTCTACATATCTCCAACCTACGCCGGGGATCGCGGGAACGTATGCGACTTCCGTAATCCCGGGCTGGAAATCTAATCTAACCTAGCCTGTTCAAGTCCCGAGCTCGTAAACTTTCATTATTTTAATTTTAAGTCGACATTGACATTTTACCCGTAGGTACTTTCAATTTTGCGACGTTCAAATATGTATGTTTCACGCAGAAACTATTAGAACGGTATTTGATATAACAAAACTAATAATGCGAAAGTAAATTAGTTTGTTTATGTATTTGTTACCTCTTCACGTACTAACAGCCGGGGTTGCTAGTACGTGAAGAAAAAAATCTTCTAAAAAAGCCCTTAGATCCGGGGCTGCGTACTAACGCGGCTGTACGGATTTTGATGAAACTTGGTACAGAGGTAGATTATAGTCTGGAATAACACAAGGGTTACTTTTTAACCCAGGAGTATGTTCCCTTGGGGTAATTTTCGTCATAACCGCGGGCGGCAGCTAATATGTAAAAAGCGACAAACTATTTTGTATTATCATAGATTATATTATGATGCAACTACCGCATACGATACAAAATTGCATTGACATACTCGTATATGTCACTTTACTTTTCATCGAATATCGAGTGAATGGTATCTTTATGTGACATGAAAGAGATAATGGTAACGGCTCCCTAGTTACTTAATATACGGTATGCAACAGATCATTGACTAATATTTAAAAATATGACCGGTATAGGCCCTTACCTACCTGTCGGAAAAGTCTCGAATTCTCAATACATTCGAGAGAATGTCTTTTCCTAATCCAAGCGACCATGGCCGCCTTCTAAACCTTTTAAATAGATGCTATCGAGAATGCCCTTAGCCCACAAAATGGCCCTTCAATTTTAAACTGCGAAACTGCAATTGAAACATAATTTGTGTGGCGAAACTATAAATATCGAAATTGTTTTATGTTTATTAATATTTCGATGGAGTTACGACATTAAGGTATGAGTTTTTAAAGGTGCTTTTAAGTAGCTTAGGTGCCTAAAACTTTCTCCAAAAGAATAATTACTTGAGTCTTGAGAGAAAAAAAATAAAAGCTTCAAAATAACGGATTTTGGGCCCCCATTTCGAACATTAAAACCCTCAGTTTCGGACTTTGGCCTCAATTGCCGCTATAAAAAAGGATGTATCTACACAAAACGAAGTAATCGATTTCGGATCTTAATTTATTTTGTCAATGCTGGTAATCGGTTATTAAATCGGAAATGAAGTAGGTAGTGTTTTTAATAAAAATGTTTTTCGCCAAGAGATTCCAGCCTCGTTTTGAAGGTTTTCCCCTATATAAAACATTTTGATGGTTACTAGGTAAGTATGAACTGAGATTGTGTTATTATCGTGCATATTTTTGTGAAAGTTATACTCTACACGCAACTTAAAAATAGACAAACAAGGCTACTTAAAACTAAAAAAAAGTTGTGTAATTCATAGAAATAATTAATAAGTCACTGACATGACATGCGATGCCAACAAAAGAAATAGGTACACTCAACCAAACGTCAATATGGTAGACGCCAAATAAAGGCGAACGGCAGGGTTGTATGGGAGTTTCGTACACCTAATAAAATATCGTGTTTTGGGATATTTTTTGTTTTAATTGGTAGTCAATACGATAGGCAAGCCCTTTTAAAATTCTTAGATTTTTAGAAGTTGGGACCTAAAAGTTATAACCAGTTTTATTTTTGAGGTTATGTCCCAATAAATATTATTACGTGTAGGCACATAACATTGTTTTGGTGAAAAAGGATATGTTCTAGATAGCTGGTGCTATCTTTGTAGTGTTTTGCTTATCATTAAGTTGGCAAATTGACATGAGAATTGTAACTATTCAGTAGGGTGCTTAAGGAGAGACCTACGTCCAGCAGCGGTCTGCAATAGTTTGATGATGATGATGAAGTGCTGATGGAGTTTTGAGTGTGGGTAAATAAAACAACTTTTTGTAGGAACTTACATATTTTATTTTATTGTTCTTATAATTACTTAATCGATTCTTAATTTTATTTCATCTAAGAAAGGGGCAGGTAGCTCAACTCAACGTAAGAATAGCCAGATAATTTGCTTAATTGCTCAGATGCAGTTACAAACCACAATCCAAAACAACAGCAAAGAACTGAACAGAGACTCGGAAAGATTTTCCTAACCTGTCAATAAAATAATTGCCAATACAAAAAAAAACATTGATGGCGAAAATAATTCCTAGAATTAAATAGTTAATTATTAAGATTGTATGCAATAATTATTAATTGTAAGGTATAATGTGTAATTGGTTAATTATATTTAGGTACTGTTATTTCTATTTTTAAATATATTTAAATCTTTTAATTGCTATAATTAATTAATCCGGACTTCTAAAAATACTAATGTTACATGAAAATGAATGGTTTAGTTGCCTTAATAAGTGGTACAAATTCTATCACAGAACTACAAAAAAGGTATGTTGTACGAATTCTGCCGTTCGCCTTTGGAATTGCGGTCATTGATCCAACCACATATTGACATTCTTAATTTAAAAAACGGAAATCTATACCTATTTATAAAAGGGAAACAAACTGACTGACATATCAACGCACAGCGAGAACATGAAATGCACGAGGCATTTTATGATTTAGGTGAGCACTAAGAAGGGATTTTTGAATTTGATTAAAAATCCCTTCAAGGTGATGCAAAGGCGGAAAATTAATTGCACTAAATCTGCGCAAACACGTCGAGGGTGAAATGCTAGTAAAGACATAAGCCATCCTGAATCGACATAGGTACATAGATATCGATTCAGGATAGCTTATGTCTTACACGATAGCGTGATCGTATACATTTTCCAGTAATGAAAAGCGATTCATTATTAATTTTTCGGCTATCTTCGAAGAGATATGAGAGAAAGGACAATGTACCTACTTCATTGCAAAATTTAACGACGAACTGTGAAACTGTTTGTCTGTGTGTACAAAAACAGTCCTTACTGCTACAAAATAAAGGCTATATCAAATTGAAACTACTATCATAGCTGTGTGGATGACTGTACAAAATTAGATTTAAAGTTTCTCAACGCATGTTGTAAGTTAGTAAGAGACTCCAAGCTGCCAATCATCGTAATTGCGTAGATTATGATGCATTACATAATACTTATTATATTATGTGGATTATTGTAACACGTATTGGGTTCAGACATGAGTAATTTTTTCATTATTTCAATTGTACAGTATCAAATTAGGCACCGAAAACAATTAGCGGATCTCCGCAGATTGCCAGATGCCAGAATTATATGAAAATAATTACATCAAACAAATATTTGGTAACCACATTACTAGCGGTCTTTGACCCCGCTGTAGGTACGTACTTGAAATTACAAGTTTGGCTTGGTTTGGTTTGAAATTAATCTAGATGCCCAAGACCTACCAGACAGCTCATAGTCAAATATCTACTTTGCTTTGGGATTGAGATAAACCTAACAATATCTCACTTTACTAGATGTTATTGATTTTAAGTTGAGGAGGTCAATAGCTTAGCTTTGAAGTTAAAAAAAAACGAAAGTTCTCCACTAGGAAGTTCTCCTGTATCGTGGATACGTTTACAAACATATTAACTCACACACAAACAACCCGGAACAACTATCTGTAGGCCATACAAATATTTGCTTCATGCAAGAATCGAACCCGCGACACGCAGCGCAACAGTCAATCGCTCAACCACTGCGCCAAACTCGTCGAAAAAAGTACAACGTCCTATGCAAATTCAATATATTTAACTAACTAAACCCAACGCAAAAATAATCATCACGATCGGGTCACTAACAATAAAGTTATGCCAAAATAGATAGGTACCCCAAAAACATGGCTGACTTGGCCGTTGGACACATCTGCGAACTGGCGTGATGTTTGTTAAATAACTGGTGTAAACAATAAACAGACATGCGATTTCAGCAATCCCGGAAGATTTGCTTTCATTTATTTAAGATTTCCGTTACCTATCTCCGAAGTTCTCCATCAGATCTTCACCAAATTTAAATGCGACCAGTCTGAAAAAATATTCTTCCAAACAAAAAAAGAATCATCCAAATGAGATGACAATAAAATTGGCAAAAATATCGCTGAATAAACATACAAAAACAAATTTATAAAAAAACAGTCGAATTGAGAACCTCCTCCTTTTTTGAAGTTGAAGGTTAAATTACCAGGGAGTGTGTCATTAAAACCACCAAGGTGATCACCATTAACGCAACGGAGCCCCGTGACTTCTTAAAAGACCACCTCGGAACCCCCTCTGTGCTACGCCTGTTAGGGCATATCCCTGGGAGGGAATCTAAAATGAGCTTGTAGCAATATTTGAAAAAGCCAGAAAGCAAACCAATTTCGTTTCAAGAGCATTATAGTCCACGTCTTCACTACGTTAAATAAAGCAGCGCCACCTATCCTCAACAGAACAAACAAACTTAAGAACAAAAATGCGAACAGAGCCATCTATTATCATTCTCCTAAAACTCATTCCGTTTGTTCCAGGTGTCCATAGTCTTCCATTCGGCAGCTACCTTGAAGTTTGATGAGCCTCTGCGGGTAGCTATTGACCAGAATGTGCGTTCTGTGCAGCGATTGCTGGAAATCTGTGATAAGCTGCCAAACATCGAGGTATGAATACGAACTCATTGATCTTTGGTTCTCAAACGATTTTTTTTGGAGTCGGCGCAGCATATCTTTTTCTTCCATACATCTTCATAAGCCGTTATCTCTGTAGTTAACACCTTTCCAAAAATCCATCCTTCGTTTGTTTGATCTTCTCCTACTCTTATCTCTTTTACATCGTGTTTATCAGTGTTACCATGTTAACCAAAAATTAACTTCTAGAATCCTAGGAATAATTTATATTGCCATCCATACCAGCCATGATTCCTTAACCTTGTCCAATAAAATTGTTTTAAGATTTTTGCAGTAAATCATGGCACTTAAAGCAGCTGCCATTTAAAGAAAAAGTTATTTTCGCTGCCGCTACCTCAAAATGCCTTGTAACTGTTTCATTTTCTCCAGGCATTCATCCACGTGTCAACAGCCTACAGCAACGCTGAGCTAACTTACGTGGAGGAACGTGTCTACCCTCCACCTGTTCCTCTGGAGCAGGCCTTTACTGTTGCAGACACGCTGCCGGAGGACCTGCTTTCTAAGATCAACACAGAGTAAGTACACTCATGAATCATGATGAATTGAGATGTCATTTCTTTGGCTGACAAAGAAGCTGCTGTACTTTGGGCTCTTTTATGGATGGGAAATCACAAATGACTCCTTCTGCTCTGGGCGAAGGGAGTGTCAGACTCTTACTGACTAAAACCCATCCGTGTTCCTCCTAATGCCCTTTGCGTTCCAGGGTGTGTTCCGCAGTGACTCTTTTGAACATATTCCACAACCCTGGCAGGGGTTCTTTGGACTTAGTGTAGGCTTAGCTCAGCATTGGTGGATTTTAGCTTAGCACTGGAGGGCGTTTGTTTTTTTTTAGTTGAAGCTTTATGCTTGATGTTGAAGTTGTTTTAGTAACGATCTTCTAATGCAGTTTGTATATACACGGTATACGTAACTGAAACAATGCAAAACCTGAAAAGGGATCACTGTACCCATTATTTTATTATGAACCACTTTGACTATGAGTCCAACCTTTTACTAAGCAGCTGTTTTTGCGTGATTTTGGTTTGTCCCATTTTAGGTTTTGCCCTATTTCTGTTGCACCTCTTATAATCAGTTAGTGAGGCCTATTATTTAGTAGCAGAGGCCTTTACACGCTTAGCAGTAGAATAGATGCAAGCGTTGTACCCAAGGACAGCTTTACTTGTGGACACACTCTACTCTAAGCAAACTGAACAGGATAAGAACTTAATTTGTAGGTATAGACGCCAGCACAACAAGCTACCCGAAACTGTCAAATTTTCCCAATCAACCTTGAACCTATTTTTTAACGATAAAGTTGATAATCTATTAAAGAAATTTGACAGATGGTTGTAACTTGTGCTGTACGCTGCCTTTAAGCAATTTTTTTAATGTTGGTCATTCTGTCTAACCGCAATTTGTATTTCGCATGCGCAGATTGTGTTGTGTTGTAATTTTAGAAGTTTCCTTAGAATAGAGGTTGTACACAGGTTAAGTCATTGAAGTGAAAACTTCTTTAGCGGCGTTGTGCACTTTTTGGGATGGGTAAAAAATGTTAAACTCGCGTCAGGACACGTGACCTGATCGAAAATTCGTAAGACGGAGGGAGAGTAGACCGCCGCAAAATGAATACATTTTATATCCGCAAAATATCAAAAATGCACAACGTCATGTTCAGTTTTCACTTCTGCCGGCACTCCCGGAGAGCAAACCGTTGTTTATTTTAGGTACAGTACTTGCCCATAAACTTAGCAGCTGGTGAAACGAGTCGGCTGATATGTCAGAACCGTTTGCTCAGTGTTACCTTATTAAAAAAGCGTTGACACTTTCAGATATATTTCTCCTAAGCCTAACACCTACACTTTCACAAAGGCACTAGCAGAGAATGTGGTGGAAGAACATGGAAACAAAGGATATCCGGTCGCCATCTTCAGACCAACTATTGGTAAGTTTAAATTTTTTATTACGTGCGTTTTTGTGACGTTTCGTGTTTTGTTTCATAACCGTTAAGATCTAATTCATAATTTCCACGTAGTTTAACAAACAAAGTAATTTTGTACCCGTTTAAAGAATATGTTACCCACAATACTGGGCCGGGTCGAAAGCAAATACGCTCAAAGGATGGTCTGACGCCATAAAGAAAGCTGTTGGAGGCAGCATGTGCCTAGCGGTCCGTACTGCAGAAGACCGTATGACTTGGAGACGCGTCGTATGTGATCGCGATCCTCAGCAGTGAGGGAACGATAAAGAAGAAACACTCAAGGCACTTTCCAGTAAAACTGGCGTAACATCTACTTGCGCGATGCAGAATTTTATAGACAGTGCTGTTATCTATAATAGTTGTATTAATTCGTAAGTTTCAATACAGATGGCGCTATCGCTGCATTCATAACTATTCTTTTCAACACAAAACTACGTCGGCGAACGAAAAAACTCCGTGAGCCATTATTCACAATAATTTGTAACAAAACATTATGTTTACTTGTATTACATTTTATTTATTTTTTCGAGTAATTTGCAATGACAAACGTCGTTTGTTGCACGGGGGCATTTGTCATTGCAAATTCTCGGCTCTTTTACGGCCTTCAGCTACTTTCCAAGACAAACTTTCCCCAATTGCATTAAAATGTATTTCTCTCTTCATCTCTTCCAGTAATATCCTCCCTCCGCCACCCCTACCCTGGCTGGATAGAGAACCTGAACGGCCCCAGCGGTGTGGTGGTGGGCGCCGGCAAGGGGCTGCTGCACGTGTTCTGCTGCAAGGAGACGGCGAGGGCAGACATGTTGCCTGTCGACATGGCTATCGATACTCTGTTGGCTGTTGCCTGGGAGACTGCTGTGGATCGGTGAGATTTTTTGTTATATTTTGCTCATGAAATGTAATTTTTTACGCGACCAAGATCCTAAGGCCGCCAGACCTTACTTATTTTCAAAGAAACAAAATTTGTGGGGTAGAGGAGTACGTCCCTACTGCGTGGTACTCCCTTACACTCTCCTAAAATTGTTTGTCCGAAAATCATTATCCATAACACCTTTGCTATAAACTTCAGTAACCATAATGTTCAAAATCCCGAAATTTTGTTTGACAGAATTATCTTTAGTTCTAAAAGTATTCTGTCATAATATCGAGTACTATAATAATTGAATCTCCTAATTTTACATGAGCTAAAGTCATATGTCCTAAGTATTGTGTTAAATAACGTGTATTATTCCGAATGTTCATTTATAATATTTTTTTTAGTCCTAAAACATTTGCTAATAAATAGGTTTTAGTGACAGAAACGAATCGCTGTAAATCCGACTCCACGCAGTCTTGTCTGCCCTACCCCTAGAGTGTAATTTAAAATTGCGTAGGCGCGAAGGGGCGAGGCGGGCCGCTAGTTGAGGAGCAGGTGGTTGTAACACTCGCCGCCGCGGCTGAGGCTGGCCGGCGAAGCCGGCCAGCAAGCCGAAGCTGCGGTGGTGAGCTTTACAATCAATCTGCGACGATAAACTCGCATGGGACCGCCGGAGCCCCGCAGCGCCGGAGCCGTGACAGAAACCATGCCTGCTGCATGTTGCATGCTTGCTTATATGCTGAATGCTTGCTTGCTTGCATGCTGCATGCTTGCTTGCATGCTGAATGCTTGCTTGCATGCTGCTAAGAATATTTTTATTATAAATAAACAGTAATTTGAAGTTAGGACTTATAACTTTTATTGAAAACAGTTTTATGTCTTTTGTATATTATTGATTGTAATTTTTATGACAAACGAATTTAGGACATATAATATTTAGGGATTTCAATGTTATGGCATGTGATATTAAGTTCGGGTAAGTTATCATTCGGACAAATGATGATTAGGACAAAAAAAGTTATGGCACTTTAAATTATGGATAAAAAAGTTAGGTGACACAATAGAGAACCCTACTGCGTACCTACCTACTCTATCCCACAAATTTTGTTTTATTAAGGTCCAGCCAAGGAGGGTAATGTGTCAACAGGGAATCTATGTAATTCTGAAATGTGTAACAAAAATGTCAAATGAATTGAAAGTCAATTCTATCTTTTTAATAGCTGGCGTGATTTCTGTTCTGCAGCCCTACTATGACGTGGTAATGCCTTCCAATTCCGATGATGTAAAAGGAATAGCGCTATTCGCTATGTATAGCTCCGTCTCTCTCTTAGAGCGGAATCATGACCGTTTTAAAACTTCATAGTAGGGCCCCTTGGTTCGACTTCCAAGTTGGAACCGTTTATAAGTCAGTTTATAAGTTTAAATTAGTAGCAGCTGGAAATCTTAATTCGTGATCGATTGATGGCAGTAAGATCGCAATAAATTTGTAGATTTTATTTGAGGACCTCTCAAAAACGGGCATCACCCAAAGATTACCAAACTTGTATGTCTGATAAACTGGGTTTCCCTAGCCATCCATTTTGAACCCAAAACCTTAGTAACAGACAGGTCATTGTATTCAAAGAATTTAATAAAGGTTGAAGGACAAAATAACGATTAAAACACCCGGAAAATGGGATGCGAAATGGCCGCCATATTTAAAGATGTCTACGAACTAATATTAATAAAGTTATGGCGCGACAATTGTCTGTGGAACAATGTAACTTCGTGGGTGACCTTATTATTTGTTTTCCGGATAAATTTTCCGGTTTTCCGTGACGTGTGTGGGTGTGTAGGTTATGGTTTCCCGCATGGAATATTTCGGTTACTCCAGGTACCTTTAGCATAGCATTACTACGCTAGTATTATATGTATAATCTGTGGCATTAGTATTCACACAGCCTTTAATATTCCCTCTGCTGGGACGCAAGCTTCCTCTTTGTGAGAGAGAGTGGACTATGCTCAACCACGAGGACACAGTGCGAGTTTGTAGATGTCGCAAAGTTTTTAAGTAGATACACATATCTATTACCTATACCTATAGTAGGCGCCAGATAAATGTGGAATAAAGTACATTGACCTTTCCCTAATAACTGTTCATAGGTACCTGAACAATTAAATATGAATCGTTTTTCATTATTAGACAATGTTAAGGATCACGAGAGATGATGATTCGGGACAGCTTTGTGTCATTAATTCCGTTTTTCAAATTAAAAATGTCAATAATTGTAGGTGGGTCAATGACCGTTATTCCACGATTATCTGGCGCCTACTATACCTAAAAAGTATATTACGTTACGGGAGACAAGTTAAACACGGTCACTCAGTATCATACTGCTTCATTTTCAGGACATCGAGAGAGGTCACAATACGAATGTTTAAGATACGAATGTAAAATTTTTCCAACTGTTATTCGAACATTAGGGATGTTATTATGATCAGTTGAAAAAAATAAAAGGGAATTTATAAAATAATGGAATGGACGGAGGGCACATGGACCTTAGGGCACCCGGACACGGATAGGTTAGGTTCGAATGGTTCAAATTTCTGCCCATTTAAATATTTTTTACGAATCAGTTCTACTTCTGAACTTGTTAATTTTTAACTTACCAATTCTACAATACACAACTGCCGCTTTAAATGTGCCAATGTTTAACAGATAACCCTAAGAAACCCATTTCATGATTGGCTAATAGTGAATAGAAAATTATTAGTGAGTTGAGTGTAGGACTAAAAATTCTAACTTGCCGAAACTTTGACATAGGCCAAACCTTCGGCGAATTTTGACCGATGCCGATGTTCAGCCGAAGGTGGCCGAAGATGGGCGAAGCTGTAAGGCCGGACACTATAATAAACAACAGGCATAAGTGGCCAAAAGTGCGCGTACCTATCCACCTCTACCTGCGTACCTACTGCTACAACCGTAACGTTTATGTTCCAGGTCGCAAGAAGTCCGTGTCTACAACTGCAGTACCTATGAGAACCCGACCACTTGGGGCGATTTCGAGGTGGCTCTCCGCAAGAACCTGAGAGGACATCCTCTTGACAACACATTCTGGTATCCCAGCGGTCTAGCTGTCGAGAATAAGTGAGTAGCGGCATCTATGTCGCCACATAGTAGGAGTTCGTATAACAGCCACACGGGTCGATCTTCAAGATCTGCAACTTTGTCGAGGTCGGTAGCTGGACTATCTTAAAATACCGAGTTTCCTCCATTCCTCGGAAAGCACATTAAGGTTTTCTGCTGACATTTGTAGACTTTTGCATTACGGTTACGGCTAGTCAGGAGCCAAGAAATCTGACGCCCACCTTGCCAAGGGTTATCCAGCTACTGGGAAAAAAAAATACTTCAATTCACACCTTGATCCATATTATGTTAGTATTTATTATACAAACTTACGCGGACGTCACGCGGTTTCACCCGCGTAGTTCCCGTTCCCGTGGGAGTACGGAGATAAAATATAGTCTATGTTACTCGCTGATAATGTAGCTATCCATTGCTGAAAGAATTTTTCAAATCGGTCCAGGAGTGTTTAAGTTTATTCGTTACATACAAAAATACAAATCTTTCCTCTTTATAATATTATACATATAGATGTTAGTACAAAAATTTTAATTATTTTTTTTAAATCCATATATCTGTTGCACTCATCTGACGCACCGGGTACATGCACCCAATGCGCCATGATGGTGCAACACGGCTTATCACTGATAACTCCCAGTACAAGAACAAAAAGAAAAAAGGAAAAGTCACTCCATATATGTAAAATACTGGCACTCAGCTGCTTCTGATTCGAAGGGTATGTGGGCCAGTGTTGTTACAGACACAAGACCCCTCAGCATCTCAGCTTTGACTGTGATGGCATCGCATTTGACTGTGATGGCTCACACTTTCTATAAAATAACCATCGTTTTATTTGCCAAGTAGGGAACCCTGCTGCAACACGTGTCCTCTATCAGGAGAATTCAGAACTAAAACAATCGTTTCATTTTCACAGAGTCACACAAAAAACTCTGGAAACAGTACTGCAAACTGCTCCACTTCACATCGCCGAATATATTACCAAAATTCTTGGAATTAAAACAAGGTACTTACCTAATCTTTGAAAATATTTTTATTTTGTCATTCTTGCGGAGCTCGTGGCTAAAGAATAAGAACCGCACGGGTCGATCTTCAAGATTAAGCAACGCTTGCCAAGGTTGTTCTGTGGATGGGTGACCTTAACATACCGAGTTTCCTCCGTGCCCAAAGAGTATACCTAGTAAGTAATAGTCCGTGCCTCAGAAAGCACGTTTGGTCCCGGCTGTCATTTGTATCTCTTTGGCAGTCGTAATGGATTGTCAGAAGCCATTAAATCTGACTCGTCTTGCCAAAAATTACCGAGTTACCCAGCTAATGGGTTGTGGAGGTGTGGTAGGCAGCCGCTCCACGTAAAATCCCGGTATTCAGTTGAATCCGGTTTGACTGCCATCCCCAATATAATAGTTGGGAAAAGAATAGGCAGATGATGATTATTGCGCTAAACGAAACGCACATGAAAATGCTACTATCAGTAAATTATTTCTACCAAAATAGTAGATTAATGGTCTAATAAAATAATTTTAGTCAATCTACATGAGTATAAGTTTTTCAGTATTCTAGCTTGGTGGCTAAAATATTGTTTGTTATAGGATGAGCCTCATAACTGTCAGCCAACGCCTCATAGCTATGAACGAGGTTTTAAGATTCTTCTCCGTGCGGGAATGGCACTTTTCGACAGACAACGTGAGAAAATTACAAGCCAGACTGTCACCTCAAGATGCTGCCATCTACAATTTGGATCCCCACACTATCAAGTAAGAAAAGATTAATCTAATGTTTATTATATTTTTCAAATTAGTTTTAATGAATGGTAATTTCAAAGGTAAATCTAAAGGATTTAAGTATTTTCTTTTTGAAATCTCGAACCTTCCGAAAAGCTTTTTGTCAAAGTCAAAATTTTATCAATATTGCATTTGTAATACCAATTTATTGTACTTTTTAATTTACAGTTGGGATGACCACTACGAAAACTTCGTAATAGGAACTAGAAAATATCTTTTACACGAAAAAGACCAAGATATCGACGTAGCAAAGAAGCACTTGCGCAAGTAAGTACCCCTTCATTTTTATTTGGAAGTATATGAATGTCTCGTTGGTCGTAAACACGAATGCCAATTTCGGTTTTATGGAACTTCATGCTGCAGCTTAACAATTCTTTATGGAATTTATTTTTAATACATCTTCTCCATAGAAAACTACCTTTGCGTTGCGAATTTACTACGGGAGTCAAGTGTTTTTTGGTTACTGGTCGGGCGCCACAAAACATTGAAAACAACGCACGGGGCCTTAGCAAGTACGCTTCGGCCCCTCGTACATTCCAAAGTTCTGGGACCCCACAACCTAGAGGAAAGTCTAAGATTTATAATAATGATATTTTTTTTTTCCAGGATGTATTACGTACATCAAGGCGTCATGTTCTTCGTGGTGACTCTCCTCTGCCGACTCGCACTCCAGAACCAGTACATCAGAACCTTTGTTTACCGTACCTTCAGGATGCTGCTCACCATTCTTAGCACAGCTTATATGCGCATACGACAGAGCAGCTGAGGATGGAGGATTAGAATGATGATAGAATAATAATAATTTATCTGGCGTCTACCATTTACACGTAAACCTTCCTCATGTATCAGTCCATGCAATGGTGAAAACCGTAAGAAGATCTGTTCGGTAGTTTTTGAGTTTATTACGTTAAGACAGACGCTGAACTAGCTTTGTTTTTCAATATGAAGGGATATGCAATGTAATGGTGTGATAATTATATTCTTTAGTGATTTATTTTGTTTACTTATGTAAATTAAATTCCGTGGCACCTTCTAAAGTTAACAACTGTATTGCAGGAACCAATGAAAAGTCGTAGCCATATCGTATGATACTCCATTTCAGCATATGGTCGATGTTAGGTAAGCTCAAGTTTAATGCGTGGCAATTTCATTAAGTGGTCAATTCAATATATGGATACAACAGATATAAATAAATTGGTGACTTGTTGTACTTTAAGTGCGACCAACAGAACTCAATAGTAACACTTTGAAAATAACTTTATATCGTTGTGCAAAGAGTAGTTTTCGTGGTTCAAGTTTTACTTATGACGAGCGGTAGTTCGTACAAATAAAATTCTGGTATACGAGGGCTTTATATTTTGTAAATAAGAAACACCAACTTAACTAGTGGTAATAAATTTAATGTAAAATAGATAGTTTGGTAGCATGCCTTTTGTGGAAAACCTAGATTATTTTTAGAATGGAATTTTTTAAGATGATGTTTTTGTATTTAATGTGGTTACTGATCATGTAAGACCAGTAAATAAATTACAGTTTAAAATGGTAATTGTGACATTAGTTTTTACTACTACTGAACTAGTACAGACGCCAACACATCAAGCTACAACAATCTGTCAAATTTCTTTAACAGATTTTCAACTTGATCGCTATCCCTTTAGGTTCAAGGTTGATTGGGAAAGTTTGACCGTTTCGGATAGTTATATGTGCGTCTGTACAATGGTGTTATCTACAGTAATATTGGTAGGTCTTTTAGTGAATTATAATATAGACAAATATTATAAACTTGTAAATCAAAGCAATAGTTAAGTTATTTCCCAAGAAAATATTGCTCAATAAATAATATTCTTAAGTATTTAAGTGAACCTTGTGTTAGAGTGTGGGTACAGCCAGATTTAGTTGTAATTAACTAATTTCTTTACAAAAAATATAATATTTGATAAAGGTGTACTATTTACATTTTAAGATTTATGAATGCATGTATATTTACGGGTTATGGTTATGTAAGTCCAATTTATGAAATATGGAATTGATCGGATCAGTATGAAATTGATAACTTTATATTTTAAGGTAGTGATAGCCAATCAGCAAATGTATTGTAAATCAAAGTATTAAAAATATTTTTTTATAACTATCATGTTGTTTTCGTTCAATTCATAACCCTGTATGCTGCAGTCTGGTGTTTCCTAAAAAATAGCTTGTAGCTTTTAAAAACTATCGGATGACAAGCGGCCAAATTACAGCAATGGACTTCGGCTGAAATGATGTTGAAGATTATTGATAGCTAACAAGTAGGCATCATCACCATGCCACCCATGCCCGTGGGTGTTGTAAGAGGCGACTCACCATAGTATGGGCAGCAGCATTCTCTGCATTGCAACAGCTACACTGCGATCGCCAACCCGCCTTTTTTTTTTTTTTTTTGTGAGTGGCTTCTCGCCGTTCAACCTATAAGGTTGTCGACTGCTTAACCGGGCTTGCCTATGGTGGCCTTAATATAATATTAAAGCCTCCAGCCAGGGCTCGCCAACCCGCCTGCTAAGCGTGGCGATTATGGCAAATCCTCCTACCTTTAGGGAAGGCCTATGTCCAGCAGTAGACGTCTTTCGGCTTATATGATAATGATAATGAACAAGTAGGCGGCCCATCTAACGTTAATTGCTTCCCTGGATGATGTAAAATGATTTTTGCAAGTTATGGTAGTTTTATTTTTATTACGCAGCAACATTCCTTCTTCCGTCATTGTCACATAACTGTCAACACACCCGTCAATGTCAAAATTGACAAAACCAAAACTTGCGTGATTCTGTGACGATGGAATTCCGATGTGAAAAACAATAAAAATGTTTAATAAAGTGCTGCAACGCGCCCTGAAATTCCGATTGAAGAAGACTTATCCCACGAATATATATGATTTATCTCGTGGGTCGGCTATAGCGGTGCGGAGACCGTATAGCGATGAAGTACGACGCGCGCAGGCTCAAAGCGTCGCTGCGCCGGGGCCGACGATTTTCGACAAGATAATCTCGAAAGAGATAAAAGCGGATATTATTTACGAAGATGACCTGTGCTTGGCGTTCAACGATGTATCTCCGCAGGCTCCCGTGCATTTCTTAGTGATACCAAAGCGAAGGATTCCAAGGCTGCAGGATGCGGAACAGAACGATATGGAAGTGAGTAGAACTTGTAGATAATAAGGCGGGATTATTTAAAAACGCTAGCTATGTTAGAAACCCTCTAGTTTCTTGTTGGTTTCCCATTTAATTATTTAAACTTTTGGTCAGAGGGTCATCATTGCTTTTCTAATGATATAGGTATGCAACAGTGTCTTTTATTGTTTTAAGTCAGTCTATATTTCTACAGTACTGAAAATAAACTTTCATAAATCATTAAAAGAAACTCACTTCTGCTACTACTTAAAGTTTCATCAAACAACCATTGTGTAGTATGCACGTGCAGTAGGCTACAGTAAGGGTAGGGCTGGCCTACCCTCACTGTAGCCTACTGCATGCGCATGTTGTGTAGGTAATTTCCATAAAAGTATATATTGCCTTTCATTCATCCTTTTTAAAGAGTAATATTAAAGACAGTGCTGGTCAATTTAGAGAAGCCACTGCATCATTTCATTTCTGAGCCTTCAAATAGTGAGATAAAAAGAAAATTGAACAAAATGATCAACCTCCTATGCAATTAACTTTGTATGTACCAAATAAAATCTTGAGGGATACTTTTTATTACTTACCTGCCACCTGTTCCAGCTTAGCAGGCATAAATTATAAGCGCCCATTCAGCATGATTTTGCGACATACTAATTAATCATCAGCTAATTTACACAAAACCCTTAATATTTTCAACGCCAGAGCATAAACGCATCCGTGTGCCCCTGACGCAAAGCCAAAAATTTACTGTACTTTTTGTCACATATTTGTGACTTTTACATACAGGGCATGCTTGCTTGTCATGTATATGTGACAATAGCGTTCAAAAGGTTAACAAATTTGACACCTAAACTTAACTCATGGATCACACACACACAACCATTGGGGAAAACCATATCCTTGTTATAATCCTTGATGTCGTTTTTGAGTTTTTATTTGTATAGACCGACAGAGGGACTTAGTTTTATAATATAAAGTGATAGTGATGAATCCATTTTTTAATCTAAATCTATAATAAAAAGTCTCAACTCACGCCATAGCGAATTTGCATGAATGTTGCTAAGGCAACTTTACCCTGTTGCCCAATTGTTTGAAAGATTTACCACCGCCCTGGAACGCAAAGGGCATTTGGAGGAACACCTAGAGCGGGAGAAGTCATTTGATGATTTACTATCCAAAAATAGTCACCTTGAAAAAAAAATGGTAAAAATTGCTTTCTCGCAAAATCTACTTCAGAAAGTCAATTTAGTCTTTCATAATTTCCTCATTCATGACAAAAACTACTACGGACATCGATTAGCTTACGTTTCTTTTGATCGCCCGTGACTAACGTACGAGGCATGCACTGATAACGCCATCGCTGATTAGCGAGGAATTTAGCGCGCGGCTGTGACTGTGATGTCGTACCGTCGTGTATCTAAACGTTAGGAAATTTTAATTGATCAGTCTATAATGTTCCCTCTATTCGGGCATCCTCTCTATGAGAGCGAGAGGGCTGTAATTCACCACGCGAACACAGTTCGGGTTGGTAGACATCCGCATATCTAAGAACTTTAGTTTGAAAAGGTAGAAGAATTTTGACGTGACGTCTAATAAATCGATGAACGCCGGCTGCACGCACAATAAAGGATGACTCATTGTAACGTTATGCTCATTGTAACGTTACGATCATTTCATCAATGTTTTGTTATGACGTTGTCACGTTAAACTATCGTCCGTAAACCGACTTTACAGACAATCAAAAAATAAAGAAAATAATTTCTCAATAGTCAGCTTCCAGTCTGACCTCCACAACCCAGGACTGGGTAACATGATACCCCTGGCAAGACTGGAATCAGATTTCTTGGCTTCTGCACCTCCAGAACCCAGTGACTAGGTAACACGAATTTTGACAGCAGTTTGAAAATGATCTCGAAAACGGAATTCAAATATATATGCCATGCCAGCTTTTTCCGGGCCTGCGGACGGCGAGCATTAGGTGGCTCGCTGTCCGATCACCACCAGGCCCGGGTCGATAGCGCGTTGTGTTCCACGCGCGCCTCAAAGAGATGTCAGCATAAAAGACGGGGCCCGCTAGGGCCAAAGCCTGCCAGGGTTGCGGAATTTGTTCGAAAGAGTCACCGCGGCCCTGGAACGCAAAGGGCTTTAGAAGGAACACGGATGGGTTTTAGTCAGTAAGAGTCTGACACGCCCTTCCGCTCTACCCAGAGCGGAAGAAGTCATTTGATTTCCCATCATTAAAAAAAAAAATGCCAGCTTTTTCAGTCATGTTTGTTTATAATTTCTAAATTCTAGATAAAAAAAACTAGTAATTTAATTTAAAACGTTCATACAATGCGTCGCGGCGTTATCGCTATCAGCGAATTCTTGAGACAACCTTTCGTTTCTGTTTACACACCTCTTTTGCGCAATAGATAAGGTGATTTGTAATTATTTGTTAAGGTTACTAGAAAATAATGGTGATTTAGCATAGATGATCCTTTAAGCTTTTTAACCTTTTGAACGCCATTGCCACATAATACGTGACAAGCATGCGCGTGCCCTGTACGCTAAACGTCACAAATTTGTGACAAAACATATGGCGAATTTGTGGCTTGGCCGTCGGGGTACGCCGATGCGTTTGCGTTTTGAACGCCAGAGCATACGTGACAAACGAAAGCTTGCCCAGGCCAAACGTCACAAATATTCATTTGTTCTCGCCTCAGTTCTCGTTATCTAAATACCATGTTATGAATACAAGCGATCCTTTATAGTTGCCGTGCGCGCAAATGAAGACTTCTTAATTTTTTAATGAAAAATCTCATCAACTTACCCGGAAATCGCATTTGATATCAACTTAAGCATTTACGCTTTAATTCCAAGCAATGAATTGCTCGAAAATGCGCGACATTAATAGATCACCTGTCTCCTTTTATAAAACCTAAGAAATTTTCCGTTTATTTGTAGGGTATAATCCCAAATACCCAGCTCTCTGGCCTGAGGCCCATGGGGACCTGCATACGCGTGTTGGTCTAAGTGTTAATGGGTTTTCCATCTTAAGTTTGTCAGTAGCATGGAACTTACTTCCGCCAAAACGTGGGTATACTACAGATACACTTCTGTCTGCCCTAACCTTTCGTTACTTGTATGTTATCTACATTCAATTCAATTTTAACCATTGTAAGAGTCTGGTGCCTGAAGTAGGTTTTAGGTCACCATTTGACTGCATACTTAGTATTGTTATGCAATAAAAAGTATTCCATCCATCTACCAAAGACCATCTAACCTATATTTCTGATCATTTACCACCGAATCTATCTCACAAATAAAACTTTGACCGTTCCAGCTCCTTGGCCACCTAATGCTGGTAGCCCGTTCGCTCGGCTCCGCTCGGGCGCCTTCGGGCTGGCGCCTAGTCGTCAACAACGGCCGGGACGGTGCCCAATCCGTGTACCATCTACATCTTCATGTACTTGGAGGCAGGCAGATGGGATGGCCTCCCGGGTAACGAGTGATGAAAGAAAATTTCAAGGTTAGGGGTATGCTTGTGACACCCTGCGCCAGTAAATATGTTTTGGTGTAGTGTGTTGCAGGTCTGTTCCTAGCTTATTGGAATTTATTTGTGACACCCCACGCCAGTGATATGTATTGGTGTAGTGTGTTGCAAGTCTGTTCCTAGCTTATGTGTTGAATTCTTTTTACAAAATGGTAGTTGTTATGCTGTTTATTAGACCTTTAAAATAAATACTTAATGCTTTTTCAGAGGATAAGACCTGCAATTTATAGCATAAAAATTAAATATATTCGCAGAATAACTATTGTGTCCAGATTGTGGGAAATTCGTCATTGGTATGCGACTGTCGTCATTGTAAGAAGAGTTCTACGTCATATACTTATGCAATTTATCAATGCGAATGAATTTTCTATGTGTATTTGGTATGAAAATTAACGATATCAAATAAAAAATAGTTTTTTTTTATAGACCCAGCAAGGGAGTGTGAGGTTTTGTGATGCTTACGTAAAAAAGGCAATGGTGACGAGAGCAAAAAATAAATTGTTCGCCCCTTTTATTACTTGGGACTTTGGGACTCAACCATAACTGCAAAAATATAGATACGTAGTAAACACCTCTGTCTTTTCCCTCGCTTGAGGAATACATGCATTATATTACGTTGGGAACTCGCATAGAAACTTTATAAGCATTGATAAATCGTTTGAAACGTGATAAGAGGAGTGACGACATTACTATCGTCACGAAGAACTATTGCAATAATACGATGTAATATTTTGACGTCATATTTAATATCGATAAAATCAATCTGCCGTGTCTTTTCCCAACTATATTGGGGTCGGCTTCAAGTCTAACAGGATGCACCTGAGTACCAGTATTGTACATGGAGCAACTGCCTATCAGACCTTCACAACCCAGTAACTGGGCAACAAGATACCTTTTGCTAAGATTGGTGTCAGATGTTCTGGTTTCTGGTAACCCGTAATGACTGTCAAAGATTTGCAAAAGGAACATATTTACGGGATGAGAAGTATCTTAATTCCTATTCCAGGATATAGTCTACCCATGTGCTAAGTTTCATCTAAATCCGTTCAGCCGTTAATGGGTGAAGAGGTAACAAACAGACACACAGATCTACCTTCGTTCGTAGTATTTGTCGTCACTTCTCAAATGATGTATCGATAAAATAATATTGCACTACTTCACAGTTTCTTTCTCGTCTTGTAAAATGTTTCAAAACGTACCGTTTTTAATTTTATACAGATTGGAAAGTGAAGTAAATTAATCGATCTTTTTTTGAGTATTTTTCATTGTGGGGTGCAATATTATTTTATAAATATTTCTTTCAAGGAATTGATTTTTCAAATTGTTAAAATGTTAATCTGATCGTGTTTTAAAATTCTATGATTTTTATGGGAAAGGGGAAATGTTTAAAATAAGCAATAATTTGTGAAACATCTCATTTACCTTGCAATATGTAAAATGTGGGAAGCATATTAAACCTCGGTTTCCGGAAAGAAATTAACGAAACGTCACAAATTATGAGCAAGTCCAGTGACGTGTTTGGCTGTTAGAAATTCATTCAACCAGTCATAACGTGCGTTTGACAATTAGTCATAGTAATTTTGTGATAATTTTCGTTCTAGAAACTGGGCTTAAAATAACCATTCTAATTCATTTGTATTACCTTTTTCTGTATCCATAAAAACTTAATAAAAAAGTAGTACTTTCTTTTTGTTTTGCCCAAAAAGATAAGTTACTTATTTTGTTTTGTTTATTAGTACATAATTCAATTTTAATTAATTAAATGCTCGTTTTGCATAACACTAGGTGGCAGCTAAATTATGTCTAAGTAATTGGGCACTGTTGGATTTTTATAGCTCGGTTCACTCACCAAGAGTTGAAAATCCAACTATTTAGCAGTCAGTAGACTAGTCGTCCAGTCAGCAGACTAGTCGTCCAGTCAGCAGACTAGTCGTCCAGTCAGCAGACTAGTCGCCCAGTCAGCAGACTAGTCGTCTAGTAAACAGACTATTCGTCTACTTTGCCCAGTCCTTAGTCGGCCTATTTCTAATATACCATTTAGTTGTCAGCAAGTGTTAGGAAAAACAGGCATTATTCGCCTATCTAAACTAAGAAAAACTTAGTTTGGTTTAAGGAAAAAATACTTTAAAAAAAATATTTTTGTAAATAATATTCAGATATTTCCTACATTTTACATATTTTGACACTCAAAAACACGATATTATAGAAAAGTGCCTTAAAACGGTCGTTAGTGCCAAAATAAGACTTCTCGAGTTTGGACCCAAAGACAACTAAAATAATAAATAACCCGCTGTTTGGAAGCAAAAATTAAATAAACTGGCTAAACGTCACACGATATTCGATATCCATTTGTGAAGTTTCGCTATGTAAATATTAATATTATTTTAGGGCCTGTCAGGGCCTTAAACTCTCAATGTTGGTTATACAGTTTCCAACTTGAATTGAAAGCCACCGATCCAATTCCATACCTCGAGAAGCATCGCTTAACCTAAGAGTGTCAACGCATACAAAATCGTGTCATATTGGAGCCATTGTTTATTTTTAATTAGTTCTTAGTGCAATATAGTTGCCAAATTAGATTTTTAAGTTATTATTATTATATTTCTCTCTGTGTTTACACTTTGGTCGACCATTGTAGTCTATTGTGACTCAATGAATCTGCCCGTTTTTTTCTTCAACTATATTGGGGTCGACTTCTAACCGGATGTAGTTGAGTACCAGTATTTTACATAGAGCGACTGCCTATCCGACCTCCATAACCTTGATACTTTACTGTTAACAGTGAGTAGCTTGCGTTTAGTTCGAATATGAACTTTAATGATTCATAGAACAACGCTTATAATATTCGTATAAGGCGTACACAGATACACTGACCCTGTTTTCGCTTTACTCTGCTAAAGTAAAGCGAAAATAAATATTTACACAAATATAAGAATACTATTTATTGGTTATTGGTCTACCATGGTCGGCCATAGTGTAAATGCAGTTTTTCAGTCTCAAATGAAGCGACGCCACAGTTTGATGCCTTCTGCTTTTTACGACAGGGGGCGGTTGTGTGCTCATAGTAGAATATCGCAATTTTGAGCTGGCAACACTGGGCTTAGTTTTTTTTTGTAGTTTAGTGTTTAGCATAAGACCACAAGATTATACAATCTTTCACAAAATAGTTTAGTAGTTTTTACCAATTAGACTGATTTTTTAGTTTACTAAGTAGTATTTTCAAATTCCGTCTACTTCATAGTATTAAAATTTTAATAAATTATTTCTCAAATTAGCAGTTTTCCGAGATTTGTTTCACAGAAAAAGTCACAAAATCGCTCCCCTGTCTGTCAAAAACATGCTCAGATCAATATTAAATTATAAAAAAATATTCGTTCAGCATTTACGTCTTAAAAGGTCCTTTTTATTTCTTTCTCATAAAGTTTCTAAAATATTTAATATAAATTCTTCTTTTCTTTAATCCTTTATTAAGTTTAATCAATTACCTCAATAATTTATAAATATTTCGTTGTTATGATCTGAGTTATTTGCGAATCTCGTCAAAATATACTAAAGTTCAATATTATTGGTTCACCAATCTAGTCAGAACAACAGTGTTTCACTGTTGAGCGTCTCAAACTGTGGTATTGCGACTGGGGTGGGGACATTTTGGGGTGTACCCCAGTGAAAATAGCCTGCAAATGTTCCTGCGTAATGTCTTAGTTTTTTGGCCTCAATAGGGTGACTTTTATTTTATTTGCAATATTTTAGGGGATGAAAATAGGTACTTTTACCACATATTCACGTATTTACACGTTTCATATTTTTGAGTTGATTACTCAAAAATATGAAACAAAATCAGCTGTTCAGTTTAAAACTCGTCAAATTGTGGGAAACAGCAAATTTTTCTTTCGCGATTACTATTTTTTTTTACCCCTGGTAGATGGCCAATAAATTGAAAGCCACCCCCAACTTTGGTTTTTTTGGAGAGACCAATATTATCATTCAATGCAAAAAACATCGATGGCTCATCTCAAAATATCCCCCCCAGTCGACTTAGACAGTCGCTTAGTTAATGCATATCTTAGTATAAATTGTTTTATTTTATTTTTATGACTCCCCCGACTTCTCTATTCAATGTTATTGTAGTCAGCTTTGCCTGACTGACTATAATTTTAGTGTACACTCAGGGAAATATATTGTTACGCGGATTCACTGACACACTACGTAATTTGGCCGTATGTGATTTGAAATACGGATGATTTGAATAAGAAGTCAATTTGTTAAACAATTTGTTTCCCTGACTGTACGCAAAAGTTTTAGTTATACTTGTCTCACGTATACATATGAAATTGTTAAATTATTTTACTAACCTCAATGTGAACTTTGAAAAAGCGAAAATAGTTCAACGGTAAAGAATTTGCTTTCGGATTCATTGTCCTAAGTTCAAATCCTATCAGTTGTTCTACTAAGTTGAAGTACAAATGTAAATAATAATCTTAAATGTGACATACCTACTAGAAAAACCAAATGTTAATTTTAGGAAACTGATGTTATAAAATGAATATTTAAGTCATATTATAAATGTATAAAATACTGTAAAAACTGAACAAGTATAACTAAAAGTTACAACCAAAAATCGTCCGAATCACAAGAAAATTCGCGAATTCCTTTCAATCATTGAAAAAGTCTGTTTGGACTACAAGCCACTATATTGATATAGCGCTAAACGAATTTACAAAATCGTTCTTTATCTTTCAAGTGTTGTTCAGCGCTAAATAATATAATTATTTCGTATTTTGTGGTGTAAACAGTTCGAAGATTCGTGTAACAAGTCGGGGGTTGAATTATTTCGTTGTATGATGGTTGTGGGTCCGGTTTGGCGCCAATTCCGCCATTTTTGTCTTTGACACAAAAAAGCGCGCGAATTAGCGCTGACCGTTCAGTGTTGTTTAGAATTTAGCGCCCTGTTTAAATTCTTTAACCAAAGTTTATTAAATGATTTTAAGTATTTCATTATTTTCGAGTATTTTTTTCTCTGTTGTCCTTGTATATTTTTTTGCTTTAAACAATCATATATGAAAATTAACACAAACAAACATAACTTAAACTCATACAATATGAAACGGTCAATATTTTGGCCTTTTCTCAACTACGTCAGATTTGGATCTAGTCTAACTAGATGTAACTGAATACATGTAGTTTATTTGGAGCGACTGACCTCTTTTACCCCTATGGACCATCATCTTTCCCTAGGTGACCTAGAACAACAATCATGACACCTCTGGGTAAGACTGGCAGCTGAAATTAAATAAGAAATAAAATCACATGTTCAACTAAAATCAATTTATTAAAACCTCACAACAATTTCTCAAAAGCAGAAGCAAGAAGGAGGTGCACATCCGCACGCTGGGGCGGCGTACATTGGGGGTGGAGCCAATGGGGCGGCGTAGGTCACAGTTGGGGCTGCGCATGGGGCAGGCAGGGCGTATGGGGCGGGCAGTGCCAAAGGAGCGGGCAAAGCGTAGGGCGCTGGAGCAGGCAGAGCCAGTGGGGCGGGCAAGGCCAAAGGAGCGCCGCATCCGCAACCGCAGCCAGGAGGCAAGGCAGCTTCTAACAAAGGCCCGGCAGCAGACAGCACTGAAGCCAACACAGTAGGTAACGCAGCATCAAGCAGAGGAGGCAGCGCCGTCGCGATTGAAGCAGAGATGGTGTTGGCTAGTGCGGGCGCCAGGACGGGGAGAGCGGGCGCCAGAGCGGCGAGTGCGGGGGGCACGGCGCACGGGTTGGCGGGCGCTAGGGCGCCGGGACTGGGCAGGATGAGGGGCGCCGGCGCAGCTGAAGGGCAGGCGTAGGCGTACTGGGAGTACGCTACCTGAAAATAATTGAAATATTGTTATGTAAATTGCTATAAATTGGTTCTATAAGGTTACTTTAAAGTTATTGGCAATATTTCAGGCAATGTACTCGGGAATACGTAAACACATACACATAGCTATAGGTACATATAATAATATTTGCATAACTCGACAAAATAAGGTACCGTAGATTTTTTTTTCTTGACTTCAGAGTTGCCCCCATAGTAAAAGTAGCCTAAACTTGAGCACTTTAACCCCTGAAACATTGCCAATAAATTAAAAGTCTGAGTCATCCTGTTTGTAGGTAGACCACCTAGGCATATTTATTTTGGCAATGAGGTCCGCAAGATACAATGACTGCCTGTATGTAGGTAGCTTACGGCAAGGAGGATTTAGACCACATGCCATGCCATTTCATTTCCATTTATCATTTTCAGCTGCAAAACACTCGAACATTAAAAGCACTATAGTCGATATTTTGAAAGAATATAAATTATTGTAAAATATCGACTAAGTGCCGACTTACCCCTATGGGTAAGGTAACTTGGCGCCTGTTCCAAAAACCAAAGGACTCAAATTATTAGATTCGGAATTTAATATTATTTATTTAGTTTTTTATGTATTTATTTAGGTATTTTTATTATTAAAAAGTTGTTTTGAAGTCGTAAAAAAAATATATTTTAATTCTTACCTCCACAACAGCGGCGAAGCAAACGAAAGCGACGAAGGACTTCATTGTATTGTCAATAGAACAGCTGAGTTCGATATGTCAGTGTTCCATTCCGGCGCCCTATATTCACCCCCTTATCGTGGGCGCCAGAAAGTTGCGCAGTTTGTTACCAATAGTAAGTTATAGTAACACTATAGCAATGTGTTGGATGGTACATATGTTTATTAATTTACTACACTGGTGTTCAAATAAACGTAATCAAAGTAACTCTTAGGGTGCGTTTACACCAGGGATGTGTTTGTGTATTAGTTCACACAAACGCACGCACGTATATCTCTGAAGGTAACGCTGCCTTAACTTAATATTTTTGGAAAACGACAAGTTTTCGAATATTATTTAAATGTCGATAAAAATTGAATAGCTTTCTTTTTTGTTATCTGAACATAATTCCTTCACCGCCGCGCTAAGTATGGTATTTGGTGCAGTAGGTACATCTACCTATAGGACTATAAAAACGATCAATGCCAGACAATATATTGTAAACCAGTCCACGGTTTACAATTTAGGGATTTCTGGAGTATACCTACAGAAGGTTTAAGGAGACTGTTCTTTCAAATGAAAACGTAGTTCGAGCGAAAAACGAATTACTAAATAGACTACTTAGGTATCAACTTTTTGCGACGAAGATTTAATTCCGTTTTTATTTTTATTTTTTTTTAGGTTTAGTAAAAATTGCTAACTACACTACTGTACTATGAAGTCTCAAAACGATCATAATTTTATTCTGCTCTAAGAGAGAGACGGAGCTATACATAGCGAATAGCACTATCCCTTTTATTTACATCATCGGAATTGGATGGCATTAGCACGTCATAGTCATAGGCCCCGCTCTGACTTAATCCGGCTTTCTGTTGCAAAACTAATCTTAAATATATAAATAAAAAGTCATAGGGAAGTAAATAATTTGAAAGAAACCTAGTACCTAAGAAAGGTCACATAGTTTCAGATAAGGTAAAACTATGAAATATGTTACAAATTATGTGTTCTTTCTAAGTATTACCGGTTTGTAAATACCTCGAACGTGACAAAGTGAAGAAGCACGAATATCGACCTGTGTGCAGTTTATCCTTAACTAGACACGTGTTTATTTTCTTTTTATGGTACGTATGCGGCTAGCATTCACCCCGTCTACTTGATTTCTCCTACATAACGAAATTCGCAATAACACTATCATGAGCAACAGCTTAAGATACCTATGAGTGCCTTGTTGGTGTACGTGTGGTGTTTAGTGGAAATTATACCACTCATATAATTTACTAGCTTTTGCCCGCGACTTCGTATGCGCATATCCCATTTTTTCCCGTTCTTGTAAGAATTTCTATAAAATGCTATAAGTAGGCTATACAGCCTATAGCATTCCTCATGAATGTGGCTATCATATATGGATTAGTATAGTTAGATAATGCCTCGTAACCATCAGAGGGGCAACATTTAGGATAGTTCCCAACACATAATATCCACTCCGCTACTGAATGTCGTAGTTTGAAATGTCGACGTATGTTAGTTCTAAAGAACAGGATCTCGATGTACGCCAGTTCGAAAGTTCACTGGAGCGAAGTATGCAAGGCCGACGTATCGTTAGTTAGAAAGCATACGAGTGCGATGTACGCCAGTTCGAAATTACCCTGGTTAGGTTAGGTTAGAACTGTGACCAACTACGCGCGAGCCGAGCGAGCGAAGCGAGCGGTGCCGCGGCAGCGGCCGGCGAGCGCTACCTCGAAATTGGTCGCGAAATTTTTCTAAGTATTTTTTTCATAGTGCCCCCAAGACGACACTCTGACCTCCTGACGAATCTAATTAGGATAATCTAACTAACGATCAAATTTGCTAATTATAATGTTGTAGGAGTACCAGTAACAGTACGAAGGCATTTCATACTTCGTAACAGGGTAATTTCGAACTGGCGTACATCGCACTCGTATGCTTTCTAACTAACGATACGTCGGCCTTGCATACTTCGCTCCAGTGAACTTTCGAACTGGCGTACATCGAGATCCTGTACTTTAGAACTAACATACGTCGACATTTCAAACTTCGACATTCAGTAGCGGAGTCCATAATATCCTATGTCCTCCCTCGTTAATGTCTACTCGATGGTACAGGCTCGGCTCTTAGTAGGTGAAAATGACTATAAGAACAAAAAAATACAACCGACTTCCAAATTGTTGTATTATTTTGTAAGAATGTTTTTTATTTTCCACATTTTAGAAGTGATAGGTACCCCACAGCTAAATTGACATTATTCCCATAATTAGTGATTGCGCTATTTTCCGTTAAGGGGTTATAAATGCTATATAGCTATAACTAACCCCAACACAAAAATAATAATAAAGATCGGTTAATAGACAATAGAGTTATGCCCGAATAGATAACCCCAAAAACATGTTAATTCAGATTGACTTGTTTGTATCTGCGTACCCCTTCACAGCGTACCGGCGTGATGGTGTGTTATGAACTGGTGTAAACAATAAACAGACATGCGATTTCAGCAAAACCGAGAGTTTTGCTATCATTTATTGAAGAGACCGAAGAATTTCATCAGATCTTCACCAAATTGAAACGGGACCAGTTTGGAAAAATACTCTTCCAAACAAAGAAAGAATAATCGAAATCAGTTGAGAATTGGCGAAAATATCACTGAATAAACAAGATGAGATGTTGAAAACCAGGCACAATTATCTGAATTGCGTTAGAAAATATATGAAAAACATTATATGTGCCTTTAAAATTTGATTTGCCCTCGATTTCCCTAGGATCCCATCATCAGATTATTACTTGGTGCCAAAGGGACCACCTCAGGAGTACCTATAGTCTTTCGAATAACAAAGAATCATTAAAATCAATTCACAATTGACGGAATGATCGCATTACAAACACAATAAAACATTTAAAAAAACACAGTCGAATTGAGAACCTCCTTCTTTTTTGAACTCGGTTAAAAATAAGCATTGAGCATGATTCACCCATAAGAAAGCGATGTTTGCCCTTAGTTCCTACTCTATCAAACTTTCACAATACAAAAACATTACAAATCGCAACGAAAACCTACGATAAACTTACCACGAAACACATTGCTATAATGTTACTATAACTTACTATTGGTAACAAACTGCGCAACTTTCTGGCGCCCGCGATAATGGGGTGAATATAGGGCGTCGGAATGGAACACTGACATATCGAACTCAGCTGTTCTACTGACAATACAATGAAGTCCTTCGTCGCTTTCGTCTGCTTCGCCGCTGTTGTGGAGGTAACAATTTAATTTATTTTCTTTTTAAAACGACTTAGACGCTTCCGAAGCCATTTTTAATAATTAGACATATCTACTCCTATACAGACATTGTATCTTGTGGACCCTGATGCCTAAATAAATATGCATGTGTCTTCCCACATAGAGGGTGGCTCGTGGCTCTGTCTTTAATTTGGTAACAATCCTTCAGGGGAGATAGCTACTAGGTACTAATAACACAACAACATTCACTATGGAACTAAGACTGAGATATGAAAATAAAAATCAACTGTTCCCTACATTCTTATTGAGTTACACCGATGAAAGAACAAAATGTATCTATTTATACGTGCCCACCTTTCCCTTAAAATAATTCCATTGAACTAATCTGCCTTATATAACCAAAGCGATTTACATGATGATATTTGTGTTGTTTACAGGTAGCGTACTCCCAGTACGCCTACGCTTGCCCTGCAGCTGCGCCGGCGCCTCTCGTGCTGCCCGCTCCTGGCGCCCTAGCGCCCGCCAACCCGTGCGCCGTGCCCCCCGCACTCGCCGCTCTGGCGCCCGCTCTCCCCGTCCTGGCGCCCGCACTAGCAAACACCATCTCTGCGGGAATCACGACGGCGCTGCCTCCTCTACTTGACGCTGCGTTACCTACTGTGTTGACTTCAGTGCTGTCTGCGGCTGGACCTTTGCTTGCAGCTGCCTTGCCTCCTGGCTGCGGTTACGGCGCTCCTTTGGCCATGCCCGCCCCGCTGGCTTTGCCCGCTCCAGCACCCTACGCTTTGCCCGCTCCTTTGGCGCTACCCGCCCCATACACCCTACCTGCGCCATGCGCAGCCCCAACTGTAGCCTACGCCGCCCCATTGGCTCCACCCCCAATGTATGCTGCCCCAGCGTACGGATGTGCGCCTACTTCTTGCCTCTGCTTTTGAGAAGCTGTTGTGAGGTTTTAATATAATGATTTTACTTGAATATGTGACTTTGATTTCTTGTTTATTTTCAATGTCGATCTTTACGTGTGCGAATATCTGACTTCCTAGTCAGATATTCTTTCTAAGGGGTTTAATGTAAGTTACTCGGCCTACCTCGCCTACCAAGAAAATCAGAGTCTTTGGGGGAGGGGAGGGGCTTGAGCCTCTTAGTCTAGGATTAGACAGGTGCCTTCACCTAGAATGGTCCCGAGGTCGATATTATTTCGCCATCATACTACTAATATCTAGAAACAACTTTGTAACATATTTCATAGTTGCATCTTATCTGAAAATACGTGACCTTTCTAACTAGTTTTTAAAAACATAATTATTTATAACAACTGGCAATTTTGTTATTTCTTAATGAAGCTACACATATTGATAAGGTGGTACCGCTACAGTCAATCTCACATCCATGTTAACAGTTTGACTTTGTTGGACCTTTTATTTCGTATTTTGGTAGTTCAAAAGTATCTACTACGTGTTTGCTCGTATCACAGACCGTGCAAGTTCTACTACCAATTAATATTGATGACCTGTTGTGCCCCACTACAGGGCAAAGGGCTCCTTTCCATATTTTTCTGTCCTTCGCTCCATCTGACCAACCTTGGAGTCTAATGGCCTGCGCAGACTGGCAGACGGGACGGCAGAGGACTTTAATTTATCAATTGAATTTAACAGTTATCCAATCGAAATAAGGTATTATACATTTAAATGCTCCGAGCATTGAAGTATCCTTTTGATCGCCAGAGCATTACGTGCCCCCGACGCCAAGCCACAAATTCGCCGTACTTTTTGTCACATATGTATGACGCTTGGCGTACAGGGCACGCGCTTTCTTGTCATGTATACGTGACAATGGCGTTCAAAAGGGTATATACCTTATCGACACCTACTTTTGCCCAATTCTGTTGTAACATGCGGCAGATGTGGCCGGCCCAGTTCCATTTTCGTTTGGCGGCTGTGTTGCCTATATCTGTGATTTTTGTTACACTGCTAGGCACGCACACAAATAAGATAACCATCAGCTAAGAAAGAATGTAAGCATATTCGTCGAAACACGTCGTGGGTGTCACCATGGGTTACAGGATATCCAAATAATAAACGGGATGTTTAAACTTCATATTTAATTTATTTAAAAAGTACAATACAATACATAATGTAACCAATATGTCATGAATCATGATAGCCCAGAATAATAAGTTTATCGTGTTTCCTCGTAACTGGAAGTCAGTTGGGCAGTCGCTCGCTGTAAAATACTAGTATTCTGCTGAATCAAGCCGATCCCAACAAAGTTGGGAAATGGCAGGCAATGCTAATGAAAGCTTCAAGCCTCCTGCCGCCCCCTCTGAGAGGGAGTAATCCACGCGGACATAGTACGGGGTGCTGGACTTTCCACTAGCGTCACTGCCATCAAAAATCGAGATGAATGAATACTTATCCGAAAGCTAATACTAAAATTGTACGAATTGCGAAAAAAAATCTGGGTAAACTCGGTCCATCGTCGACTTTGTCTCTGTCATCTATGACCTAGACTAGAGTCAAGAGCAAACCCATCTCAAATAAAAAATACCTAAATAAAATTGATGGCAAAATAGAGGAGTTACAAGCTTTTGAAGTTAGTCTTCTATCCTTGTCGTTTGTACTGGATGGCGCAAATTCACAATGGCGATGCTAGCGAGTGACGTCACACGCAATTAGTAGTCTCAAAACACACAACTCTAGTAACTTTTTGGGTTTTAAATATATTTTTTTTCTGCGCCCGATCTGGAACATTGAATTTACAACAAAATCACGTCTAATACCCTACTGTTCGAAAGTCACCGCGGCCCTGGAACGCAAAAGGCATTAGGAGGAACACGGATGGGTTTTAGTCAGTAAGAGTCTGACACTCCCTTCCGCTCTGCCCAGAGCCGGAGGAGTCATTTGATGATTCCCCATTAACAAAAAAAGGATGGTGGATTTAGTTTACCAGCTTATTTTTCTGGGCTATTTGAAAGGGTACATTTCCACTCGCAACCAGCTCGCGTGCAGGTTGTATTACATTGCGGGCTACCGAGGTATAAAATGAACAATCGCTCGATCGTACCCCGCAATGTAATTAAACTTGCATGCGAGTTACTTGCAGATCACATCGCGGCCTTAGACTGTAAAAGAAGTAACTAGATTTATGCTAAAACCGATTCAATAAGAATACATGCATCTAAGATATTTGAAGAGTATAGCTGTGCCAAATTGAAACTTATGTCTTTGTGATACATACGATATTCGCTATAAGTATAAGTTTATCATGATATTGTGAAAACTAGTATTTCTAGTTAGATATATGTTCCTAGAGAAACAATTAAAACATAACCAAGTATTATTTAGGTTATATAATTAAACTCACTACTGATACTCCGCAGACATTATGTTGACAAAGAAATGAAATTAAGTTCTCATAACAAGTATTTTCCGTAATTCTATGGTTAAATTGCACTAAATAACGATTCCTTGAATAGAAACCGTACATCCATCTCGGAAAACCCCTAGACTTGTTTAACCACCTCCGGATAAGTACCGGATAACTTATCTATCAGATAACAAAACATAACATCACGACTGTATTCCCTGAAGGGATAGGCAGTGTTCCTATCTGTCAACTAGTCTGATTCACAAGCTCCGGATAAATAACAGCTAAGATAAAATCACAAGAGGTTCGGGCTCTGGAAGAAGTGAAGTTCTTTTAGCGTTCCCAGAACATTTTTGAGGTATTGAAAATATTTTTTCTTATTACTATTAGTAGGCACGCGTTAGACCACAATCTCACCTGATGGTAAGCGATGATGTGGTCGACGATGGAGCACGCTTGCCTAGAAGTAACCTATTCACTCTTGACTTAAAGACTCCCCGGTAGTAGATATCATGGAGACACAGACTCCGGCAGGGAATTCCACTCCTTAGCTGTATGCACAATGAATGCGTTCCCAAAACGTTGAGTGCGTGTGGGTAGGATGTCTACCTTGTACCGGTGGCGCATCGCCGTACGTCTTGTGGTCCGATGATGGAACGGGTGTACAATGGAAGTATGTATTCCCAAAAATAGATGGGAATTATTTTCGCTGAAAGAATGTCACGTCTTTCTAGAGCCACTGGAATATATAAGCAGTGATAGAGCTAATACACCTAAACTTCACTTTTATTCCCACGAAAGTATAATACGGACATGCTTTTCAGAATCCCGGATCTCGGTATCGTTCGAAATTCCTGAGATTGGTAAAAATGCCCGCATACAAAATATAGTTAGAACTCGTTGTGAACTCTTATTATATTTTTTTATAGGTATTCCATTTGTTTTGAATAAAATAAAGATACTAAATCAAAATAACCACTGCTATAATTTCATTAAGTTTGTTATAGTTGTTTTTATTAAATTATTCAATCCCGGGATTACTTATTTATTAAGAAAGGAATATCCATATTATTCTTTCACGGGAAGAAGTTTAGGTATATAACCGCCCGATTATCCGATCACAGTATATAACACAAAGATTAATGAATTTAGTATTTTTATTTCTCCAGAGTCCATGAAACTGGCTTTTAACATACTGATTGATACTTCCAGTCAAATAAATTACGTCTAATGTTTTAGTCTTAATTTCTTCTTAAAGAATGGATTAATAGGTGAAGGCGTTGACGGCTTCAAATTTGTCTTGCTCGGTTTCTTCGCGCTATCAAAAGGTATGCTGGGACTCTGTCGAACACTCTTATAGTAGTCCACCGGTTGCTGCATCGAGTTGTTTTTCAACACGAATTTCACCTTTTTTGGCGTATCAAAGTTACTATCTTCGGTTCGTTTCTCTGTTTTCTTTTGCGGCTTTTGAAATTCAGTTTTTTTCTGAAATTGTTTTACTTTGTTTACAAGTAATGTTGGGTTTTTCGCTGGTTTTGAGTTTTTTGTCGACGAAGAACTTTCTGGTTTCTTATTCTTGCCGTTTTGTAGTACTTTATCGTTATTTTTAATTAGTTTCTTGTTATTCTTGTCTTTATCACTGTTTTCCGTCTTACTATCTAGTATTTTAACACTAATTTTACTTTTATCATTCTTACCAACACTTTCTTTGATAACTTTATCTTTTTGGCCTACTTTCTTCTGACCATTTTGACTGAAGTTCTCTTTCTTTTGACCATGTTGAATTGTGTTATCTTTCTTTTGAACATTTTGACTTAAGTTCTCTTTCTTTTGACCGTGTTGACTCACTTTTTCCTTCTTTTGACCATTTTCTATCCTTTTAGCATTATCTAACTTATTAACTACACTGTTGCTTTCCTTGGCAACTTTTTGTTTCTTCTGAACGTTAAGTTGCTTGGGTGTGGCGTCGCCGTTGACTGTGGGGGCAACTTTGCGTTTCTTGTTGATGTCTACGTCAGTTGTGCTGTTCTTGCGTTTTTTGTTTTCTTTAATTGGTGAGTTTTGTTTAAGTTTCTTTACTTCGGGCTCTGCTGTTTCCACTTGCCAGCCTCCATTCTGTAAATAAACGAAATAACTATCGATGTAGAGTAAATGCAATAAATGAATAAAAACTTTGCCCGTAACTTTATAGGCAAATTTCTTTGTATTTGTTTGTTTTTCATTAAATGTACGTAATTATAACGATCTGCATAGTAGGGCCTAAACTTAGCCAAGAGGGACCCCAATCTGACTACAGATCCGGGAGATCTTTGACGGTTCATATCAACTCTCTGAATCCTATTACTCAAGTTAGAACGAAGAAGATCCAGAGAGGCGTCCCGGATTCCGTATTAGTGCAGTTTTTTGATTAATGTCTCATGGAGAACGCAATCGAATGCCTTAGATAATACGAAAAAAGTGCCCAAAGTATCGGAGAAATGCAGTTTCACCTTAGATATTAAGAAACAGCTCATTTTAATATTTGATACTTACTATAAATTGTTTTTTCTTTCTTTACATTGTTCTCATATATAGAAGCACCAAGTTTAATGTAACCAGGATGTTTGTAAACATGAAATGATTTAAAAGAGTGTCCGTGGAGTTTCTTGCACGTTCTTCTCCATAGAGATCTACACTTTGGACCATGAAAATAGCTTCATGTTTAAGTACCTGATAATGGTTAATTTGAAATAAATGCTTTGACTTTAACTTTCGAGTCTTAGTATTGGATATAAAATATATCTAAATTGGTTATAAATAATACTCACAGTAACATTAGTGCTAAGTTTCTGCTTGACCGTTTCCACTTCCTCCACAATGCTGGTTCCGGAGCGACTCTTAGCGAGCAGCCGCTTTCTGTGCTTGCGACTTAGACCTGTAGCGTCATCAATATTTTTCATTATTATCAAATTGGTGTGATGAATTATTTAATTATCGATAATGAAGAAAATCAATCAAGATGAAAAAGATCCTCAATCATTGATAGGTTAGGTTAGGTTAGGTATTTAAGGTGAACGCCAGGGCTGCCCGCGAAATTCAAATTTTCAAAAAAACATAAGAAAATTTGAATTTTGCAGGCAACCCACCTTAATGAAATTAGCCAAGGAATATTTTCCGTTGCCATAGCGACTAACGGCCGGTTTCAATAACGTATCTACCTTTAACCTTTTGAACGCCACTGTCACGTATAGGTGACAAGCAAGCGCGTGCCCTGTACGCCAAACGTCACAAATACGTGACAAAAAGTACGGTAAATTTGTGGCTTGGCGTCGGGGGCACGCCGATGCGTTTATGCTCTGGCGTTCAAAAGGTTAACTAACTGTCAAATCAGCTTGCCTTTGTAACATGACGTTTCAGCTACTGTTGGTAGCTTATTTGACAGTTGGTTACATTATTGAGACCGGCCGGAAGTCGAGCGAAGTCGACCTTCTAATACAAGTAGGTGCTAGTCCACCACCTCCCAGCCGTACCGGCAGTAGCAGCAGTAGCGGCGACCTCAGCCACACGTACCTCTGAGAGCGAGCTCATCGCTGGCCGCCACGAGCGTCTTCTCCAGCACATGCAGGGACTGCGCACACTTCTTCTGCTTAGTCTTGGGAGCCGCGCTGGCCTCGGAGTGGGTCTGGACGCGCAGGGGGTACTCCGAGCGAGCTAGTTGCTCGAAACTGGAATAAATATGTATACTTTTAGAAAGACAAGATTCTGAAAATTGGGGTATCCGATGGATGGGTGACCATCTTAACATACCGAGACTCCTCCGTGCCTCGGTGCACAAGTTAAGCCGTTGGTCCCGGCTGGCATTTGAACATCTTTAGCAGTCATTACGGATTGTCAGAAGCCAGAAAATCTGACTCGTCTTGCCAAGAAGTACCGTGTTACCCAGTCAATGAGTTGTCGAATTCTGGTAGGCAGCCGCTACACGTAAACTGGGATTCAACTAAATCAGGTTTTACTGGAAGCCGACCCCAATATAGTTGGGAAAAGACTAGGCAGATGATATTGGTCTTGTGTGAGTCCAAAATTCTTTCTTTCTTACCGTTCCAGACAGATCTTGACTCTCTTGTGTCTCCCAGAGGATGCTGTGGCGAGCATACCCCTCAGCATATCAGCTATTAGCGTGGCAGGGACCGGCAGACACGGCAGTTCTACGTTCACGCGACCGGCTCGAGGATCTAGTGGCTTTCCAGAGCTGGAAACAGAACAACAGGATTACTTTTAAAAATATTTTTAAAACAACAATTTTCTTGCCAGAGGCTTGGCTATTAAAAAAGTAGCCTCCAGGGACACATCTATCTCTGAGCCAAAATTCATCAATTTCGGTTCATCAGCGACAGACGTGAAAAGGTTTAAAAATTCAATTTCGCATTTATAATATTAGTTAGGACTAGTATCATCCAGCGGCTTCGCCCGCTTTAATATCGAAAATTATGGTAAGGGAACATACTTGGGATAAAAAGTATCCTGTGTTAGGACAGAGGATACTCTTTGACACACAATTGGACACACGGGTAGTCTAGCCGTGCTCCAAGTGTCGTCCCTAATATGGTGATATATATTTAATTATATTATATAAGTTTAGCTATTTAAAGCGTCCTCTCTCCTACATACATATATTTGTTATTTGCTGTGCCCGACAGGGTACATAATGATCAAAATTTATTTTTTAATTTACCACCTATGTTCACATTGTGGAATACAAATAAAGTTTGAGTATTTGAGCAAATCCGTTCAGCAGACAGACAGATCACTTTCGGGTAGCGAAGCGAAATACTGTAGGTCTGAATAGGCCTAAACTAATGATAACTCAAAAATTGCTGTTTTTTTAGGATTCCGTACCCAAAGGGTAAAACTGGACCCTATTACTAAGACTCCGTTAGCCGTCCGTTTGTCTATCTGTCCGTCACCAGGCTGTATCTCATGAACAGTGATGGTTACAGTTGAAATTTTCACAGATGATGTATTCCTGTTGCCGCTATAACAGACAGAATAAAATTAATATTTAAGGGGGCTCCCATGCAACAGACATGATTTTTTTGCCGTATTAATAGATAATGATCGACGGATCCCTTCGTGCGCGAGTTCGAGTCCTCGCACTTAGCCGGTTTTTTAATTACGGACCGCGGAGTTTGACCGCAATCTTACCTGATGTTAAGCAATGTGTTAGACGACGATGGAGCCCGCTAGCCTAGAAGTAACCTATTCACTCCTAACTTAAAGACTCCCATGTTGTAGCTATCAGGAAACACAGACTCCGGCAGGGAATTCCACTCCTTAGCTGTGCGCACAATGACCTATAAAAACTATATAACTACTTCAATAATCAATATTTACCTTCCATCCTCATCATCAGTGTTGTTCTCACTATCTTGTTGATCAGCTACGTCCTCTGCATCATCTTCAGAATCAGACACTAGTTCTAACGCCTCCGGACCACCTTCGGGACAGCCCATCTGAAATATTAACATACAATTAAATCAATCTGGCTAGATTTTTACCAGCTATATTGGGGTCGGATAAAAATGCTGGTCAGTACCACCACAACACATGTAACTGGGTCAAAACCCCTCGGCAAGACTGGTGTTAGAATTTCTAGATTCTGACTACCCGTAATGACTTTCAAAAATGTTCAAATGATAGCGGGGACGCATGAAGGAAACTCAGTATGTAATGAATGTCCACCCATCCCCGGATCGACCTCGGTAAGCTAAGCTAAGTAACACAATATTGGCTGCTACTAGTAACTACTGTCAAAAATCAACAAGTGTTATCCGCTGCTTGCCTTTTCCCAACTGTATTGGGCTCAGCAAACCGGATTCAGCTGAATACCAGTATTTTACGAGGAGCGACTGCCTCTCTGACCTCCCCAACCCAGTAACGGGGTAACATGGTACCCCTTAACAAGACTGATGCCAGGTTTTCTGGCTTCTCTAGATCTACAAATGACAACTATGACCGTCGGCTATACAAAGTGTAACAGAATAAACGCAATACCTCTTAAGGGGTCATGGTTCTCATCATTATGAACAACTTTTACTATATGGGACCAACCCCGAAATCGCAAAAAAAAATGTCTACCCACCTTCTGCCAAGCGGCTGTGGCATGCTGGTAGCGCAGCCCCTGGTCGCTCTGCCTCACGAGCGCGGTGAGGAGCCTCCGCGCCGCGGCGCACAGCATGGGCGCTTCGCCCCCGCACATGTACGTGCACACTGGACGCAGGAGCTCCACTAGACTGGCGTCCGGGATCTCGCCGTTTGATACCTGAGTTGTAAAGAGGATGCTGAATTGTGGAAACTACCCCATCAACCTTCGTCTTGTTAGCGATATCGATAACATAGGTTACACAGGATGTTCAGAAGTACGAAATATTCTTTACATACCTTAGCAATTTCTTCTAGATAACAGTCAACAATGTGTAACAACATTGACATAGAGTTACGAGCGTAATGGGGAGTCTTGAGTGCTAATATGCCTAAAATAAATAAAATTAGTTAGTTTGTTATATTAATTCCAATAGTTCCAAACCTTATTAGGACAAAATATAAGACTACATGCGAGTGGAATCTGCCCCACTAAAATGAATCCGTGGGGCAAAGCCAGCTTCAAAAATATGGGGCTAGTGGAGAAAAGTTTATTAGTACATTTCTTATTTATTACTGATACAAAGATTCCAGATATTTTATACCAGAAAATTGCACAGTAACGCGGTCCTGCCATTAAAAATAATACATCTCACCATCGCTCCCGGACAAGGTCTTGGCATACATCTGACAACTTTTGAGGCTCCAGTTACTGCGCAGCAAGCATCGGAGACTGGCGCGCAGGTAGCGACGGACCAGCTGTGGACATTACTGCGTGTTATTTGAAGGAAAAGAAAACTATATTCCAGAGTAACTGTAAAGGCAGTGCGGCAGTTCTGCCACCGTTCACAGCTGAACCAATTGACTGCCACAGCCAAAACAGGTGCTTGATATACAATTTTACAAATTCAAAGTGCACTGTAGGGTATAAAATAGTGGTCAAAGGTCTCGCACATACCATCAGAAACTTGTCAGTCCGATGCTGGTCGAGCCCGTACCACTCGGTAGCTAGTATGCGGAGCCCTGCCTTGTACATCAGCAGCGCGTGACGCAGGTGATCCTCAGGGAATAGATCTAGGACCCCCGCTATTTTCTCGCATAGCTCCTCCTGTAAAATAAGGAAATTGATAAATTATAAAAGTTTATGAAGCTGTTACATTACTGTGGTTACTAAACCATAAATAAGATAAAGGGGATAACTGATCTTATTTTATCAATGTAGGATAATTTAGGAATAGTTACGTAAGGTGAAAATGTTTTTCTCAATTTAGTGTTATGGTCCGTTTTCCTTGAGCCAATTGTTACTTCTCCTAAATTACTCTAGGCTGATAACATTTTCGTTTTTCAAAAAATTATCTACATGACAGATGCTAAATAAAATTAATTGATACAAATATTTTCGATTCCTTTGCTTGAATGATTGATTACCTGTACGAGAGGCTTGTCTGACATCCACACAGCATAGAATAATCCTTTCCACACCCTTGTAAAGTCATCTTCTTTGAATTCTGAAATTATCAACATTTTATAACTTCTCATTCAGAAATCCTGTCTGCACCTGCCTAGAAAAGTTATTTAGTTAACCTTTTGCGTGTCTACCACAGATTTTTATCGTCCAATCCTGACCAAGCCCTTAAGTTACACAGTTCGACATAAGAAAAAATGCTCCAAATGTCTTAAGTCGGACAGTTACACTTAAGGGCTTGGTCAGGATTGGACGATAAAAATCTGTGGTAGACACGCAAAAGGTTAAGTGTAACTGTCCGACTTAAGACATTTGGAGCATTTTTTCTTATGTCGAACTGTGTAACTTAAGACACGCAAAAGGTTAAGTAGTGAATTGACCGTGGTCCAGCAGGAAATCAAAATATGATGCATTTAACCATCATCTGCCTAGCTGTTTCCCAACTATATTGGGGTCGGCTTCCAGTCAAACCGGATTCAGCTGAATACCAGTATTTTACCTAGAGCGGCTGCCTACTAGACCTCCACAACCCATTAACTCGGTAGCACGGTAGTTCTTGGCAAGACTGGAATCTGATTTACGGCTTCTGACAATTTGTAATGATTGCTGAAGATCTACAAATGACAGCCAGGACCAACAGCTTAATGTGCTTTCCGAGGCAGGGAGGAGTTCGGGGAACCTCGGCCAGCGTTGCTTAACCTTCAAGATAGATCCATGCGGCTGTTATTATTAAGCCACAAGCTCCTCACATGCATTCATTTTATAAACAAACTAATTCACACACATACCGTCTCTGGATCATGATATGGATGTGTGTGAACAAGAACAACAACGGGAACAAGGCTCAGGCCTGGTATGTTTGGGTCAACCTATAATAGTAATGGAGAAACTGTGTGTCAGATAATAAGTTTTTGGTTTGCCCCTCTAACATGAGATATCAACTTATCTTATGTGCCTGCTGTTTGTGCTATCCAAATGTGAAATCATGGATCAGTGAAATCGAAATGTTCATAATTCAAATAAAACCACAACAAGAAGGCATATTGTTTGAGATAATTTCACAATATGTTGGGATACAAACAACATAAGTCAGTCAAAACGAACTCAGTCATTCAGCCAGGACCCTATTTAAGTCCTCAAGGCAAATCCTTCAGCCTAGCCTAACAGCAACAAGTAACTGTCGGAATAATCAATAAAATTAACAAACTGTTTTTCTTAACATGTGTGTGAGCATGGCATTTTTTACCTTTCAGTGATTTGCAAGGTTATTTGGTAAAATTATGTCGAATCTAGACATAATTTTACCAAATAACCTTGCAAATAAATATTAAGCACGCATATTTCAGTCATTGAAACGCCTTTTTCAACGAAAACAGCTTGCAAAATATATACAACGCACATTTAGGTTTATTTTGAGGTTAACTGCTGAATAACACTTAGATGCAGTTTTTTTGATAAAAATGTCATAAATATATAAAAAATAGTTACTGGAATAAAGGTACTAACCATATCCTTTCTGAAAGCAGTTTAACAGCCACTTTTTCAGCGAGTTTAGCACTTTATCGCGGGTTTTCTTTTCGTTGCCCGACAGCAGCCGTGCAAACTTTATCTCTTGTGCAACAATTAAAACATGTTCTTTCTTAGGCTTTATCTTCTCCTTCTTCTTTGTTTTCTCCTTCTTTTCTTTAATTTTCTCTGGGACCTTCATTTTTACAGTATTTATTTAAAAAAAACAATCGACCACCGTGTGATTGCCATGCGACAGTGGCGTTTAATTATTGACATTGACAGTGACACATTTTTTTTACAAATTGACTACTTCATGTCAAACTGCTTTAGTCGATTTCACAACATAGTTAGAACACTGGACGTCAAGAATTTCGAAATTCAGACACACAAATACCCGTTTCTAGCCTGTTTATACATATAGACGTGTTGGCATAGAAAGCATAAAGACAAACACACAACAGTCTACTTCTGGCAGTCTGCCCACTATTGAAACATGTTAGACATAGGTATCCATAATTTAATTAATAACGATTTAACGCCTTTACCGATAGGACTTGCTTGGACGAGACGATGTTAGAAGAGGCGGCGCATCAATAAGCCGCCAGACATAAAGTTATTACTAGAGTTACTAGAGAGTTATTATTAAAGTTATTACTAGCATGCCACTTTTACCGACGAAGTAGCATTACGACGTTACGCGATGTGTTCGGGTCAATCACCGAACAAGTGAACATGTCAGCGTGATTGCGACACCGCGCTATACGCTTTTAATATTTTATGTTTTACCTAAGTACAAACAGTCGACTGTCGGTACGTTTTCGGATAGCATCTCGGACGCGGCTCAACCTCATTAGTTTTAATAGTTTTCCTTTATTACTGAAATATAGCATCTTTATAATCTTTAATCTTAGTTTATCTCAATCTCACTCCCAACCCCGAACACGATGTTTTCAATCTCGCTCACTGAGACTTCTTTTGAGACTATTCCGTCCCACTGCAGGGCAAAGGCTTCCCATTCTTCCCAGCTTTGGGCTAGTGTGGTCCAATCCTGCCGATAGGCGTCAAGCCCATGACGCCGCCTCGTGTACTATTTTGTGTAGTTACGTAATAAAGTTCTAAACTGTATCTTAAAAAACCACCAATATTTATTTTTATACTATACCTAATAATTTTTAAACTTATATAATAATGCTGAAAAGTTTGTTTGTTTGAACGCGCTAGTCTCTGGAACTACCAATCGGATTAGGTTTTTTTTTTAATAATATGATTTTGTATTTTTGAAAACGGGAATTGCAACTTCGTCGAGTCACATTTTCATGAATGCTCCGCTCCTATTGGTCTCGTAGCGTGATGTTATATAGCCCATAGCCTTCCTCTTAGAATTTTTCAATTCAACCAGCAGTTCCTGAGATTAACGCCTTCAACCAAACAGACAAATAAAATCTTCAGCTTTATAATATTTCGCTGCGTGGCCTCTCAGTGTGACGTGGTCTTTAGGCGTACAGCAGCATTATGCACTTTACGCAGACGTATTAAAAAAAAAATTCAAAAAAAAAAAAAAAAATTCAAAAGTCATTTATTCAAATTAGGCTGAGTGCCAGCACTTTTTGAACGTCAAAGTTCTACATAAAGACAGTCCCCCAAAACGCCCGCCCGTCACCACTTCCTAGTGTTTTAGCTGGGAAGAAGAAGTGGCGCAACAAACTCCCCAGCAACACATCTGTCTGTTGAGTTATAAGAACTATCACTTATACAAAGGTATGTAAGTAGTCAGTATTCTTACAAAGAAAACAATACAACAAAGGTAACACGTAAAAACATAAAACTTAATAATTCGCTACTTGTAAGCTAGCACACTCCATTATGCCAGCATAAACAGAAAAACTCAAGCATAAAAACAATATCAAATCAAACTAAATAAGCCTCCAGACATGAAGGGTGTGCCCGCTTACACGTGCAGAGGGTAGAATTTAATAAAAAGATCTGTGACTCCACGCCACAAGTGATAAACCAGGGCCATCAAAATTAAACATTAAGCATATAATCGTTATAACAATAGTAAAATCCATTGCTAACAAGACGACCTTTCACCACAAGCAGCACCCGTTCACGAGCATAACGCAAAGATCAGCCATTACCCCCCTCGCCATATTTGAGGGAAAGAGGTAACCCGACCCCCGACGCTACCGCAAGCAGTAAAATCTAAGGGAGCATGACGAACTTGCTGCCGGTTGCTCAGGATAGAATAAAATCATACAACTGTCGAAGTCACTAGTTAATCACATGTTGCAATACACTCATTATAAAACATTGTTATGAGAGTATTAAGTCAATACAAAAAAATAATAATAATAATAACAAATAATTGACCTCTACGGACATATAAATTAACAAATATATGAACTCATATGTCATAAGCTAACTATGAAAGAACATTAAAAACGAAGTATGTCTTGCGTTCAACACTGCGACCAACTATTATCATCGTCTAAATAATCATTGATTGAATAGTATGCCTTCGAACAAAGGTTAGATTTAACTTTAGCTTTAAACGAGTTAAAAGGCAGCTCAAGATAAGAAAGAGGTAGCTTATTGTAAAAACGGATACCGAGCCCCACAAGTGAGCCTTGGACCCTTCGAAGACGATGGGATGGTGCATGTAATTTGTGCTTGTTTCTAGTGTTAAAGTTATGGATATCACTGGTTTTAGTGTATAAATGTATATTTTGCCTAATATATAATATGTTTGCAAAAATAAATTGAGATGCTACCGTGAGAATTCCAATATCTTTGAAAAGTTCTCTTAAGGAAACTCTTGACCCCAGCTGATATATTGCTCGAACAGCGCGTTTTTGTAACACAAATATATTTTGTATGTCTGCAGCTCTTCCCCATAATAGGATACCGTAAGACATAACGCTATGGAAATAACTAAAATAGACTAACCGAGCTGTGTAAACGTCAGTGTATTGTCTTACTTTCCTGACGGCGTAGGCAGCCGAGCTGAGCCTTCCTGACAGGCGTGATATATGCGGGCCCCATTGTAGTTTGGAATCAACAGTTATTCCCAAGAATACTGCTGAGTCCACAGTTTCAAGCATCTCTTTGTTTAAGACGATATTCGGTCCTAGATTATTAACATTAGGTAAGGCAAACTTGATACATTTTGTTTTCTTAGCATTGAGAACTAGGTTATTTGTCGTAAACCAATCCGTAACCATGGAGAGAGCACTGTTTACGTCATCAAAATCTTGTCTATTTCTATCTACTTTAAAGACAAGAGAGGTATCATCTGCAAAGAGAACTACATCACAGATACCCTTTAAGAAAAATGGTAAATCATTTATTTATATTGGATTATTAAGGTTTAAAATGAAAATCCCAAAACAAAAGTATAACATTTTATTACATTTCATACAAGAATAATTCCGTAGGCACTTTGTATAGCAAGCTGTAACGAGCCAATAACGAAATAACAATAGAAACAACTTTATTTACAATCATATCATAATTACTATATTAATTACGAAAAAAACATATTTACTATAATTTAAATTAATCTCCATAAATTCATGATCATTGAAAGAATATGCATGATATTATTTTGCGAACACCAGTAACTGAATTTCTTACCACAGTGTAAATATTATTAGTTCAGACGCCAGCACATCAAGCTACCCGAAACTGTCAAATTTTCCCAATCAACCTTGAACCTAAACTTTCAGCGATAAAGTTGAAAATCTATTAAATAAATTTGACAGATTGTTGTACATTGATGTACTGGCGTCTGTACCTAATAAAAACTTAAATTCTTAACTAACAAATTTAATAAACATAAACATTTTAAAATAAAATTAAATAACATTGGAATGTTCGCTTAGTGGCAGAAGCATACATAAGGCGCTAAACTAAGTAATTGTTCTTTTAATAAATACTTTTTTTTTATAATTCTGTTAGGCTCCATTTTAGTGGCGAATACTGGCAACAGTTCAGCAGTCTGACACACTACTTTTAGTTGTACCCATTTTTTACGACTGTTAAATTACCACAAAACAGTCAATTTGCAAAAAAAGACATTTCCATGACTGTACAGACGCCAGCACATCAGGCTACCCTAAACTGTCAAATTTTCCCATATCCACCTTGAACCTATTGCTCTTGCGATATACTTGAAAATCTGAAAGAAATTTGACAGATTGTTGTACCTTGATGTGGCGGCGCCTGAACATCAAAAATGGCCCGTGTATAGTGGGTTCATTTAAAATGCTCTCAAAAGATGACGCTAGTATGTATGTTATTAATATAACGATTTTATAATTATCTCAGTAAGTTTAGCCTAAAACTAACTTAATAGCAAATAAGTAGAATTCTTCCAAATAAGTAGAGTCCTTTAAACAATGACAAGCATACACTGGGTTTCCTTGTTTGCTGTAAATTAACTGTTTTATAACATCTATCTTATATAAATTCTATATTAAATAAGTTCAAAGCTCATAATCGCATACAAAATATGCAAAATTGAATTGAATAATAACACAGAGACAACCCGGCGGCAAAAAAAATAGTTATACAAAAACAAAGGTTGCATAGTTTTGACAGTACAAACCAAGCGTGTCATTGAGTGGCTCGGCATAAAAGTGACGGCCCGTGACACTGAGGGTTTTCAGGAAAATTTTCGCCAACAGTTCGCGGTACTTACGAAAACGTAACTTTGACGTACACTTGACGTTGACGTAAATTTTTTAAATGCATATTCATAAAAAAAGAAAGATGATTATTAAAAAAAAAAAATGTTAAGTCCAAAGTGCAAAGCTCGACGGCTCACTGCATCGCATCTGCCGTCACTACATGACACTGGCAGAGCAGACATCATGGGCTCAGTTGCCAAAGAGGAAAAAAAAACAAAAAAAAAGAGCTTTGACAGGTGCTTAGACCTGACGCTTCCGTGCTGCCACCTGTTATATTATAAAAAAATGACATATCTAATTGCTGCCGTGCTCTGAGAAAAATAGTAATAATATTGACGCTTGCACTACGTGCTATGTCACCAAAAGGCCACCATTTCTAGTTATTATATTAACTGCTTTGTCTTTAAGACAGCTAAAAGCTTCTGTACAATACAGATTATTTTGTTGATAACTGATTTTTCATGACTGTACGTTTAATCCCACAGGACAAATCATTAAATGCATTTGACGATATTTTTTTTTTTTTTTTTAATTATTGGTAGTATCGCGTTTAATCGAATTTCGCGTTTGACTTGAAGTAATCTAAAAATGTATAATAGCTGTTAGTTTTATATCAAAATAAGATACAGTCAGTACTAATGTTTACTGATGAGTACTAATGTTTTGAATGTGTGGAAGATGTGCTCCAGAAGAATATATTTATAGGTTATGGGCCCAGATTTTATTTCTGTCTCTGTCATCTTCAATCAAAAAACGATTGACAGAAATAAAAAGATGATTTGAATTCGAATGCAAAACAATGCATTTAATGATTTGTAATGCAAATGGGCGTTTATATAAATTTCATTAATCATGAAGGCTATTTTAGTTGCAAATTATCTAAACACAGTTTATGACTACTAATCAATATTTTTTTTGTTAATTTCCTTAATTACTAGCTAAAGCAAAGTACACTTTCAAAAGACCTTACGTACTATTCTCTAAAGCATTTAAATAAACCAATCAACGCAGCTTGTAATAAATTAAAAAGCTATCCAACTACAGTACCAGGTTGTTAACATGACACATCGTAATTTAGAAAGAGACGGTCACACGGCTACGAGTGACAGAGACAACGCTCTACATAAACTGAACTTTTTTAAAACTCGATTTGACATTCGTAAATTTCAAACTAACGAAATTCTGACAACCAATCATACCGCGTGGTATCGTGTTAAGCCCTGTTCACACCTACATGGCATTCGCTAGCGATAAATTACGCTAGGCTTCGTGCGGTATCGCGCGATCTTTAGGATGAAGTTCTGCGGTTATAGCGAAACGCGATGAATACAATGACTCCTTTTCAGGTATTGGGTTAGCTGTTACACGTTGTATAGTTACGCAAGTAAGTGTCGCTATCTACAACTGTAGCAATGTCTTCTTAGGTTTGAACTGTAGGAATACCGCATCCCTGGCGTTTGCTATCGCTCTGGGTTGCGAATATCGCGTAGGTCTGAACAGTTTAGCCGGCGAAAAATTGACACCGACAGGGGTCGCAGAACGCGAAGCCGAGAAACTATCTAGATTGGCGTTTCAAGACTTTCGAAGGCTTTCACGCCGTGAGTGTAGCGCCGGCTTTAGTCCGCGTTTCCACTTACAAGCAACTCGCAAGCAAGTTCAATTTCATTCATAGCGAGGTACGATCGAGCGATTCAACTCATTGTACATCGGTGGCCCGTTATGTTATGTAACTTGCATGCGAGCTGATTACAGGTCCAAAGTGGCCCAGTATCTGTGCTGTGGAAGTCAGATGGTCAGTCGCTCCATGTTAAACACTGATCCTCAGCTGCATCCGGTTCCACTGGAACCCGACCAACATAGTTAGTACAATGCTAGACAGTAGACAGATGATTCAAACCTCCATACACACTAGCACCGCCAGGCGTCAAAATGTAGCACTAGTCGTCGTCTCCGAACATTGAGAGCGGATCTTCAAACACTGGTTCAGTAGGTTTGGGAGTTTCTTTAACTGTTGGTCTGGATGGCTGGGGTTTTTGATCTATGGAAAATATAATGAAAACATTAACGTTATCTGTCAAGCATATGTACTGTTTGACTTGTGACTATAGCCAATTTCTCAGATGACAGTCGGGATACACGGAAAATTTTAATTGTTTAACGCGACTTAACAGCAAAATCAATACTAATATTGAAATCGAATAATCGTGATTATAATTTACATTATTTTACTTTAAATCCCTACTAAACAAACGTGTGTACCAGTATAGCTACAACTTATCACTACACATTATAAAACAAGGTCCTCCGCCGTGTCTGTCTGTCTATTCGCGATACTCAACTTAAAAACTTTTTCAAGCGATTTTCACCAATGGATGGGGTTATTCATGAGGTAGGTATAGGCGTCCCGAAATTCCTACGGGAACGGGAAAAATGGGATATGCGCGTACGAAGTCGCGGGCAAAAGATAGTTGGTAATAAATCCGGTTCTTGAGATACAGCCTGCTGACAGATGAACAGCGGAGGGCTAGTAGCAGGGTTCCGTTTATTACCCTTGTTATCCTTATAATTGTGAGGAAAAAAAACACTTACCAACAATCTTCTTAGTCTTAAACCCAAACAGATCATCGTCATCGCCTTCGTCACCAAAGAGAGACCCCTTCACCACTTCTCTCTTTATTTCCTTCTTAACTTCCACTTTCTCAACTTTTCTCTCTTCTTTCTTACTAGTCGTTCCAAATAAGTCTTCTTCACTATCAGAATCAAAGATGGTTGATTTTTTTACAACTGTTTTAGGTTTGAATATCTCTTCATCATTTTCGTCACCGAAAAGCGATGTTTTTGCCTCTTTTTTAGAACTTTTCTCAGGATAGACTTTACCTAAAGTTGAAACACCGATGTTTGAGTCTAGATTTTCCGTTATATTTTCGTTTATACTTTTGACAGGACTAGTATTGAATATATCTTCGTCATTTAAGATGTAAACTACTTTAGATTTTACGTCTCTTGAGTAAGTTGGTTTGTTTGAAACTTCAGATTCAACTTTAGGCTGTTTTTCGACAACAATAGGGTCTGTTATGGCCTGTGCAGTCGTATCATATACTTTGGCTGGAACTTCAGATGCATCGGGATGTATATTTTGTATAATTTCCTTAGCCTTTGCGACCTCTTTGCTAACTTCAGGTTTTTTCCTAGGTGGATCATCAATAGAACTAGAATTGTCAGTGGAATCTTCTCCAAAATCGATTCCAGATTTCCTGACAGCCTCTCTTCTAGCCCTTCTAGTTGAGGGTCGTCTTTTGACCTGAATCTTAGCCCTTTCCTTAGACAATTTATTATCTAGCACATCTGACTCAGGTTTCCCATCAAAACTTACAGATTTCAACAACTTAGAATCCGTATTGTGTTTTGGAATTTCAGGTTCTGGCTTTCGAATTTCAGAGTGGATTTTCGGTTCTGACTTTTGGCTTTCAGCCGCACTTTGGGCCTGACCATCTGGTTGGTCATTAGGCTTGACCTTTTTGGGTGATGCTCCTGGGAGCAAAGCATTCACGTTTATATTTAGGCCTACTTTTAGTTTTCCTACTTTCTTTTCTGATTTTTCAGGTTTTGTCTCTGGAGGCTTAGGTATGAATTCCGATTTCGGAGGAATTTTGAATAAGTCTTCATCGGATTTTGAATCTTGTTGACGTAATTTATTTTCAGACAATTTAGGTATTTCTGTTTTCTCTAAGGACGAGAATAGCTCATCGTCAGATGATTTACTAACCGATTCTAGGTTTTTATTGTCAAGGACTGGCTTTTCTTTTTGAATAGGTTTTTCTAATGTAGGTACTGATGCAAAGAGATTTTCATCATCGGATGATAAATTACTGGCAAGTTTATCCTTTGTAGTTACAATTTTATTCTTAAGCACAGGTTTTTCTTGTGCCAACGAAGGTTTTTCTAATTCAGGTTTCGAAGCAAATAGGTTTTCATCATCAGACAGAAAATCTAAACTGGGTTTTTCTTTTAAAATTGGTTTGGAATTTTCAGGCACGGGTTTTTCTTGTATCAAAGGAGGTTTTTGTAATGTAGGTCCTGACGCGAATAAGTTTTCATCATCAGATAGAAAGTCAAGGCTAGGTTTATCTTTTAAAGTTGGCTTTGTATTCTCGGGCACAGGCTTTTCATGTTCAAATTCAGGTGTTTCTAAAGAAGGTTTCGATGCAAACAGGTTTTCATCATCAGAAATTAAATCAAGGGTAGGATTATCTTTAGAAGTAAGATTTGTATTCTCAGTTTTATCTCCTTTAGGAGTTAGGTTTGTATTCTCAGGTTTTTCTTCTTTAGTTGATTCTAAAGAAGTAGGTTTTTGTAATGTAGGTACTGAAGTAAATGAGTTTTCATCATCAGACAATGAATTAGCAGTAGGCTTATCCTTCGTAGTTGTGTTTTTATTTGCAGGCCCAGGTTTATCCGGTTTAGGCGTTAAGAAAGTAGGTGTTTCTAATTTAGGTTTCGAAGCAAATAGGTTGTCATCATCAGATAGAAAATCTAAGCTAGGTTTTTCTTTTAAAACCGGTTTAGGTTCTTTTGTAGGTATTTTAAATAGTTTTTCATCCTCTGTTAGCACCGCTATGGATTTTTGTCCTTCATCAACATTTTCTTCAGTTGGTACTTTAAATATATTTTCCTCTTGATCAAAAGTAGGTCCTTTTTTTACTTCAACACCTGGTTTTGCTTCATCTTTAAGTAAATAACTACTTATTTTTTCGACTTGGTCGGTATTTCCCATGTCATGTATTTTATTATTAGTATTTACGAAATTTATAGTATCAGGTATGGGAGGGTACTCATGTTGTGGTATTTTCGACTTAGGTAGAGAACTAAACATATCATCATCAAGTTCATCACTAATTTTACTAAAACTATCATCTGGCGGCTCATCAGTGAACAGACCGAAAATTCTATCTTGTGTAGGAGTAAATTCTGCTGGATGCTCTACGAAAATCGGATCATTCTTCTTGAAGAACAGACTCTCATCATCCGAGTCGTCATCAAATAACGCATTGACGTTTTTACTTTTCTTAGGCTCTTTAGGTTTCTCAAAAACAGGTGGTTCCGTTACTATGTTACTGAAAATATCTGCTTCTATAGTCTTTGGAATTATTTCTTCCTTTTTATTGTCAGTTTCAGTCTTTTTAGTAATCGTTTCTGCAATATCTGGTATTGTATTAAATATAGTTTCAGTTTTTTTTGTATTCTGTTGAGATGTTACAAATAGCTCATCAATATCTTCTTCTAATGTGACTTTATCAAAAATATTGTGTTTTTCTGTGATTGTGTTAGTATTACTAACTATAGTTTTATTTTTATCCTCTTTCGGAGGTAAATCATCAAAATCTTGATCGCTAAAATCGTTGTTTGTGTCTGAAGAACTTTGTTCTGTATTTTGTATATGGTCAAAAAATCTAGCTGCGTTTGAATCTACCTTTTCTTTCTTACTATCTACATTTTCGCTTTCAGGCAAAACTGAATCTTCTTTTACGAAACTCTTCGCTTTTTCAGAAGCATTAACAATTTTATCAACGACAGGTTTACTTATTTTCTTATTAACACCAATGTCTTTATTTTCAACTATTATTTCTCCACTCTCATCAGGTTCAACTGGGCTTGAAGGTGTAGCATAAACGATTTCTTCCGGAATTTTCATTACAGTTTGGTTTAACGGTTTTGTAGGAGTTTTGTAATCAGTTTGGCTTGACACTTTTGTTTCTTTAATAGGTGCTGCCATAACGTTTTTGATGTTTGAAGATTTAACTGGATCAGCAAACAGATCACTTTCATCTTCATCGTCATCATCATCAAAAAGTGATGGACTTTTAAAAGTATTTTTTGTAGAAATTGCAATATTTTTCGTTTTATCTTCTTTAGCAAAATCTCGAGGCTTTTCTATTCTAACTGGATTATTTTGTACTTTACTAACATCATTCGTTTTTAAATCACTAAATAGATCATCTTCATCATCATCAAAAATACTTTTAGCGACTTCTTTTCTAACATTAGAAGATGCATTTATTTTAGTTCTTTCATCTACCTTAGGTTTGTTTACTTCTACAGGTTTGGAAGTTTCCTTAGGCTTATCAACAGGTATATTTTCCGCAAATAATTCATCATCACTATCAAATAGGCTTTTCTTTTTCTCATTACTACTACTCGCTACAACAATTTTCGTCGGTTTTGGCGCAGCAATTTCAGAGAAAAGATCGTCATCGTCTTCGAATATAGATTTTGATTTAGCAGTATCTTTTGTAGGCATTTTAACGACGTTGGTAGAAAAGATATCGTCAATATCATCGAATAGATTATCACTGAATAGATCTACTTTTGGTTTTTCTATCTTTTTCTCTTTAATTTCAACTTTCTTTTTAATTTCCATTTTCAAATCTTTTCTAAAATCTTTTTCTTTCGTAACTTTTTGACTTTCAGACCTCGCGAATAAGTCATCGAATATATCTTTTTCTGTTCTGATCTGCTGGTTTGATTGTGATTCCGAACGGGAGTCACTTCCGCTTTCGTCACCGGAAGTGGAAGATTTTCGTTGATTACGTTTCAATATGGCGGCGCCGATGCTTTCGGTACCTTTGTTGCCGAATAAGGAAATACCACCGATTGGTTTCTGTGGACAAAGTAATATAACATCAAGCATGTATTCCACAATGGGTAGGCAAAGATGAATTTAAGGTGTAACAGAAATACTCAATATTCGTAATTATGAACTACTTTTACTATGGGAACAACCCAGAAGTCGCGAAAAAAATTAAACTACCCCTTGATTTGTGTGGCGCATAACAAATGCCAAGATTTACTGAACAGTAGATTTTTGATGTCTTTCCTCTCGCTTTCCTGCAATCTGTGTGAGTGATTTCGTGAAATGGGACGGAAGTGTGTAACAGGAAGCCAAAGCAAATTTGACCAATGGGCGCCGAGTTGGCTGTCAATTGGTACTTTAAATGTTAATGTTGCTTTTTACCAAAGTGAGACGTCAGGATGTTACACATCCCATGCGACTAATGTAAGACTCGCTCGTTTTTTTTCGGTACAGGGAGTACCGAAAACTAAACACCTACATGCACATTTCAAAACATTTGTTTAAGTCCCATGTAACACAGTGCAAGCAGTACCCAAATAGAGATGTTCCTTGTATATATTTTTTATTGTTTTTAGTACCGTCAAAACAATTGAACACGTATTTTTTGCTTCATCAATACAAGAAGAATTGACGAAGATAAAACGCATCAATGTTCAGGAGTTACTTGCTACGTCACTTCTAGGTAACAAGTGGTGCAGATTCTACGTAGACGTCACGCGAAATTTCAACGCACTATAACGTCTTCATTTTTAGTTTACGTTAGAAAAAAAATACGTGTCCTATTGAAGTGATAACTTCTAATGGGAGGGTAAACCGCTTCGTAACGTAACGCGTTACGGCGCCAGTTTGTCTGGCTTCCCTGTCTCTCACGCATACGGCAGCGGTAGGCAGGCTCTTACTCTCTCACTCTAACCCACAGCTTCCCATATTAAATAGTTCAACTTAGTTTATTAGCTTTTTGGCATCTATTTGTCTGACAGACCTTGAAAAATTCAAAAGTGCCTGTAAAAGGTATATTTGAAATAAAAGGCAAACGAAGTTTCACCCACTAAAGAAATTGTGCACATTTTCAAAAATACTTAGTAACACATACCTTCACAGCCCGTTCCGCCTCTTCATCATGATCCCCCCTTTCCTCAGACATCTTCCTGCTACCTTCATACTCATATACATGTCTCCTATGATCTTCGTCATGTATATGCTTCCTATGACGGTCAGTTGTGTGTCGGCTGGCAGTGTGTTTGACAAACATGTTGGGTTCCGGGCCCGAGTCGAATATGGAGGTCGAGTTGGCGGTGGAGTTTGATGCTGGCTGTGAAGAAAATAAATTCTTCCGTTACTGACTGAGTGACTGACAGACAAGGCACAGCCGAAACTACTGGTCGTAGACAGCTGAAATATGGCATGTAGGTACCTTGGGGAGTGTAGGGGAGCACTAAGAGAGGATTTCCCGAAATTCTAACGGAAACGGGATATGTGCGTACAAAGTCGCGGGTAAAAGCTAGTCAATATATATACAATTCTTCCTTTTTGAGTGACTGACAGACAACGCATAGCCGAAACTACTGGTCGTAGACAGCTGAAATTTGGCATGTAGGTTCCTTGTGGAGTGTAGGGGAGCACTTAGAGAGGATTTCCCGAAATTCTAACGGGAACGAGGAAAAACGGGATATGTGCGTACGAAGTCGCGGGTAAAAGCTAGTCAATATATATACAATTCTTCCGTTTCTGAGTGACTGACAGACAACGCATAGCCGAAACTACTGGTCGTAGACAGCTGAAATTTGGCATGTAGGTTCCTTGTGGAGTGTAGGGGAGCACTTAGAGAGGATTTCCCGAAATGCATACGGGAACAGGGAAAAAAATAATAATATATGAGCGTACGAAGTTGTGTAATCAAGTAGGTACATTTTTTCTATCCAACGTGATACCTCTTGGCAAGAGTCTGCTTTCAGCTTCTGACTATCCGACTGTCAAAGAACTACAAATGACAGCCGGGACCAACGGCTTAACGTGCTTATCGAGGCACGGAAGATTCTCGGCTCGTTAAGATGGTAAGCCATCCACAGACCAACCTCGGCAACCGTTGCTTAACCATGAAGATCAACCCTGCGCTTGTTTTTATTATTTAGCCGCAAACTCCTCGCCTCAAAATCAAAAGTCATTTATTCAAATTAGGCTGAGTGCCAGCACTTTTTGAACGTCAAAGTTCTACATAAAGACAGTCCCCCAAAACGCCCGCTTTCACCACTTCCTAGTGATATAGCTGGGAAGAAGAAGTGGCGCAACAAACTCCCCAGCAACACTTCTGTCTGTTAAGTTTTGAAAACTTGAATTTATACAGTAGTATGCAAAGTATTTTACAATACATGACACAGAAAAATAAAATATTGAAACTGTAAACCAAATTAAATGAAATTAATTGACACTTGGTAGCTAGCACACTCCATTAAGCCATCAGAAATAGACAAACTCAATCATTAACAAGTAAACCAAACTAATTATGCCTCCGGGCATAAATGGTGTGCCCGCTTCCACGTGCAAATGCCCGCTTTAAGACTCTGCCAGGGTTGCGGAACTTGTTCGAAAAAGTCACCGCGGCCCTGGAACGCAAAGGGCTTTAGAAGGAACACGGATGGGTTTTAGTCAGTAAGAGTCTGACACGTCCTTCCGCTCCACCCAGAGCGGAAGAAGTCATTTGATGATTTCCCATCCTTAAAAAAATAAAATAAAAACGGGGATACTATGTCTAGGAATATCATACCTTGTTAGCGAAATCGCTAAAGATATCTGAGTGGTCGCTGTGTTCCTGGTCCGGGAACAGCTGGTCAGCGCCCTCGTAGCGCTGAGTGCTGGCGTGCGGCGGGGCGCGGTGCAGCGCAGCGAATATGTCCGAGTCACTGTCCGACTGCTCCGATAGTGGAGGCGGCTCGTCGGGGAATATTGTGGCTGCGAATTAAAAGATAACTACATTGCAACCTAGGTCAATTACAACATGTTACAGAATAAGTTAGTGAGTCGACATTGAATAATATTGTTGTTAATGTAAAAATACTATGTTGTCAGTTTTTAAAGTGTAATTGTATCTACGTGAATAGGAGTATTATTAATGTTTATTTTCTAGAATTAATATATATATAATATAATATAATATATCCTGGGACAACTCACACACGGTCATCCGATCCCAAACTAGGCAGGGCCTGTGCTATGGCAACCAGACAACTGATAAACATACTTATATATTTCTAAATACATACATATTATACACAAATTACACCCAGACACAGAACAAATGATCATGCTCATCACACAAAGATTTGTCCTGGGTGGGAATCGAACCCACGACCTCCGGTTAAGCAGTCAGGGTCACGAACCACTCGACCAACAGGCCGGTCAAAAATTATTTCAAACACAATGTGAAATTGTTAATGAATAAATTGAATTTAATTGAATAAAGCTAAAATCAATAAGAATAACTGGCTTCAATTGAGACAACCCCGAAATCGTAAAGAAAAATCGACAGCCCCAAATATTTAAGTGTGCATAACTCGACAAAATATACTGAACAGCTCATTTCTTCCCGTTTTCTGGGTCGTTCCAAAAGGTGTTCATAATTATTAGTACTATGACCACTCCCTAGATTTTGCGTTAATTCTGTTACAAGAAAGAAAGAAAGAATATTATTTATTTAGCACTTACATGAAACACGCACGATACATAGAAATAAAAAATAAATGTAGAACCAAGTGGTTCTTAGCATACCTCACGGCTGCACTAAAAAGGTCCATTTCAGCGATATGTCAGACAGACTGATGCTGTCTGACGCTGGTTTTCTAATAAACACGTTACACGTTGTGTGGTTAATAACCTGGATCAACTAATAGAATACTTTTTATCCCGGGAGAATGTTCCGTTGGTATAATTTCCGAGTATAACGCGGGTGAAGTTTCTGGCAGAATCTAGTGAAATAAAATGTAGTCTCTCATCTTATCTTGAAGTTAAGTATGTACCATCGCGGACATTTTCGGTTAACCATTTTTCGACAATTTTACTATGGTATAAGGTACAAAAGTGGTTCACCGTAAATGTCCACGATGGTACATACTTGTAAGATAAAGTTAATGACTTACTCGAGATGGGATCCTGCGGTCTGTAAATCTTGCGAACTGTTGGTTTAGGAGGCTCCTCGTCTTCAGGCTCTCTTTCTACCATCTGAGTAACAACATAAATAATAATTAAGATGTTAAGATTAAATTAAAATGGCCAGCGTCCTTGTGTATTAACAGTAGCTTCGCCTTACTAAATAAAAAAAAATGTATGGTGTCAAATAAAAGTCCTTAAATAAATATTTAAACCATCTTATCTGTATACCTACATTAATGGCAAATAAATGATTTCTATCGCTCTGTGTTATAATCAGAGATCGGAATAGGTATACTATATTTACCTAATGCTCGGGGAAGTAAGTAACATACATAGAGTTGATAATACCTCCTGTAAAATCCCGAAATCATAAACATGACGATTGTATCCCGGCATTTAAGAAATTGCAAATTACTTATTGCACTTTGAATACATTTGAACAAAATTATTATATTGAAGAATCTTATTATGTTTTTAGAGTTCCGTACCTATTATAACTGTTAAATTAAATAGCTTTGTTTCCGCAAAACTCTTTCTTATTTTGATTCTTCAAATCAATAATTTGTAACTATACTCAAAGTCCAGTTCATGTTTTTATCATCCCAGGTTTTAATTGCCATGATTCCATTTAAAAAAAAATATTCTACCTATTCCGATCTCTGGTTATAATTCTTTAGCTTTTCTTTTCAAGGATGGAAGTACAGGCGTAATGGAAGGAAGCGTCACTCTTACTGACTGAAACCCATCCTGTCCTCCAAATGTCTTTTGCGTTCCAGGGCCGCGGTGACTCTTTCGAACAAATTCCGCAACCCTGGCAGGATAATTCTTTACCTTTGAAGTTTTCGGTTTTTTTTGGCAACTTAGAACTTTATATTGGATTGTGGCTTTTTAGCAATACGGAAAGATTAATGCAATAAACGTTATGGTATGAACTCTTTGACTTCACTTGAAATTGAACCAAGGGCCTATTACAATAAGCTCAATATTTTAGTTGATGGTCACTACTCTTATGCGCACTCTTGACATCGGGCCCATACATAGTAACATTTTAACTTTTTTAAACTGTTTTTTTTTCTAATGTTTTGTGTTTGTCATGATTACATTTGTAGTGTACGTTTTGTTTGTCGGGAATAAAATATTTTTCTTATCTTTCTTTTTTCTTTCTCAATAGGCATTTTGAAGTTTGTGTGATGTATGAATTTCGAATTAATTACTTTATAAACATACCTTGACAGGTTCTCTAGCTCCTAGCCTCCTGGCTATCTCGCTCGCCACGTCTGATGGTGTCGGCTTGGGAACTGACCCTTGCTCAGAAGGTAGCTCTGAACTGGTTTCTGATACCTGTAAAACAAATTATATTTGAATTTAAAATCTTAGGTGTTTATCAAGTTATGGGAAACAAACTCTATGTTATACAGGGTGTTTCAGAAGTGAGTGGTAATACTTAAGGTTAATGGTCTGTATCGGATATAAAGTTAAGAAACAATAGCAAAAATAAACTTGACTTTTATCAAAAACCCGACCGCAAAAAAACACTAAAAAGTAAAAAAAAACACTAAAAAGTAAAAAAACACTAAAAAGTAAAAAAAAAACACTAAAAAGTAAAAATAAACACTAAAAAGTAAAAAAAATAAACACTAAAAAGTAAAAAAATAAAATACTTTTCAGCAGTCTGATGCGTGTTCGTAGCAACCCAATATTTAGCCCTACCACATATTGGGTTGCTAAAGGTAAAACCTTCTTTCCTAAAAAAAGCTAGGATACCCAAAACGACTAGAAGTTGAGTCGCGTGCTATTGGGGAAGCCTATGTCCAAGTTTGCAAAAATACACTGAATGCTAGCAGGCCTGGAGCGGTTGATGTGACAAGGCTTGTTGGAGACATATCGCACCCCTAGTGCTACACTGTAAAAATTGCAATAATGAGTAAAATATGTAATAACTGTCCTAAAGCACCCCTTTACTTGGTGCGATAATGTTACTTTCGTAGTACACATAGTTTGACGTTGTAGTATAAGATATTAATTTTGTCTAAATCTTGAAAATCATTATTTTTTGAGATGTCAAAGTTTTAAATGCTTCTCCTGAAAAATTCCTTTTTGCAAAAGTGACAGTGTCGCACCGGGGGTGCGATATGTCCAAGCAGGACTCTAATGTTGACCTACAAAAACTTGCTACACACAGATAAATAAACTTTAATTACAAAATGAGCATTATTTTTAGTCGTCGCCCTTTTGTAGTCGCTTCATGTCAAATACTGGTGTTCAGCTAAATCCGTAGTTAGGCAGTTACTGTTTTAAAGCGATGATACGGTCGCCGATGGAGCACGCTTGCCTAGAAGTAACCTTTGGACTCTTGACTTAAAAAGTTTTCTCAAAACGTTTTGAACTTACAGTGGTCTGCGTATGTATAGGCAGGGGCAGTTTGTCTGTGTGTGTGTCTTCGGGCTCCGACTGCGAGTACTGCTCGCTGTCGTGTTCCACCTTAGAGGCTGAGCTGTCCGAGTCGCTGTCTTCGAGGAGCAGGCCTTGGGAATAGAGTTAACATAAATTGATAAGGAGCTGCTCTGTAGCAATTAAATATTTTTCTTTCTCCCTTTCTCTTAAGGGGAGAATTAACGTTCCGACAGGCAAAACGGTGTCAATTTTTTTAATTTAATTCATTTTTGGATCATCAAATCATCCTATACACGCTGAAATTGTAATGGTTGTTTTCCCGCGGCAGAACGATTAGCCATCAGTAGTACTATCGAAACACAAAGTTAAACTTAAAACAAAAAAATGTTTTCGTTTTCAAATAATTTAAAAAAATATTCATAAACTCGAAAGCGTGAGAAGCAATAGTAACTCACTAGACGTGACGTAGGTACTACTGGCAGAGCGGCGGCGCGTCCACATAGCGAAAAGCGATTCATAAATGTTCAGAGCAAAATAAGCTCTCGCGCGTAGTAATTCGGCATAAACTTGCCTGCAACGCGAAACTACCGCGATGTATAACTATTGGTTCGAAGTCGCTTTCGAGTTTTGTTTATCACAATTGTTATTCTGATTTTAAATTTATTATTTTTCATAAATCGATTGTATTACCAAGACAAACTCATTTCGCTGCGGGAAAAAAACCATTAAAATTTCACACTGTATACATATATCCTTACTTTTGAGAGCGCGGCAGAGAAAGGTTCGCAAAAGCAAGTCGAGGTCAGTGAAAAATCAATTTGAATATTGCTATGTCTATTTGCGCCCACTCCGACCTCGTGCTTGATGCGACAGCACTATTAACCATATTATCTACTATTTTAACCTTATGAACGCCATTGTCACGTATACATGACGAGCAAGCGCGTGCCCTGCACGCTAAACATCACAAATATATGACAAAAAGTATGGTAAATTTGTGGTTTGGCGTCGAAGAGTAACTATGGAGTTTCTTGTCCGTTCTTCTCCATAAGAATCTACCTTTCCGAATGGACAGTGGAGTCAGTTTATTAATGTAACATTATTATTTAACTGAACTGTAAACGATGACGTTCAAAAGTGCCGTTTAATGGCCTAATTGAAATAAACGTTTTGACTTTGACTTTGAAGGCACATCGATGCGTTTATGCTCTGGCATTCAAAAATTTAATAGAGAACAATTTAAGAGAAAAAATGTCATTGTTGCCTTTAAAAACATGTGCTAAACGCAATATACTTTCATGTTGTTTTAGGTATAAACACAATATACATTAACCTACCAGTACCAGTAACTGTCCTAATCCGGAAAACAGTATAATAAATTGCAAATATCCTCGAATCACAACTCATATTTACAGCAGCCCTCTTAACATTAAATTCTAGTTTTTATCCGCGGCTCCGCCCGAGTGAATGTCGAAAATTATCCCAAGGGAACATACTCCCGGGATAAAAACCTATGTCCTTTCCCGGGACTCAAACTATCTCCATACCAAATTTCATCTAAATCGGTTCAGCGGTTTAAGCGTGAAGAGGTAACAGACACTTTCGCCTCTATATTATTAGTATGGATTGCTGGGCAAGGAGCCTTCCTGAGCCTTCCACTCTTCCTGGTATGCTGCCTTCTCCGACCAAAATTGATAGGCTCGCGTTTGATCTGAATCTCACCTGATGGAGAGCAATGATCCGGGACCCACTTTCGCTGTTATAATATTGGTATGGATTCATTCTACAGTGCCTGAACGGTTTAAAGGTATTATTTGTCTAAAGGTTGGCACAAACGCGAATGGGCTTTCAGAATAAAAAATGTAGTTAATATAAATATCGTGTAAAATGAATAGACTCACCAGCATGCCACTTGTTCTTCCAGGGTTGGGATCCGATGATGTAAGGGAGCGGCCGGGAAGCGTACATATCCTTGGGTTTCAGCACCATTCTGTAGTGTATAAAAATAAACATTTTAGAAAAGGATAAAGAAAAACAATTAATATTAAATAAAACTATACAACTGATTTCCAAATACAAACACTACAAAATCTAAAATAACTTTAATTTCGGAAGTCGGTGTTTTTAGTTTCTTCGTTTTTGACACTGACTTCCGAAATTAAAGTTATTTGGAAGTCGATAAGTCTTTTTTTGTAAAAGTTTTTTTATTTCACTTTTTAGTGACACCCCAACTAACAACACCACTGGAAAGTCACAGGAAAGCAAAACACGCAATTTCGTTTACTTGGATGATATATTTTCTACTTCCTCCAGCTATTTTGATTTAAAAACCAAAGTACTGAACCGATTCCGATTAAATTTCTATAAGACCAATCGGAACGTATATTCTTTCACATGAAAAAAGAATTCATCAAATCGGTTCATAAATGATGAAGTTATGAGGTAACAAACATAAAAAAAATACAACCGAATTGAGAATATCCTCCTTTTTTTTTGAAGTCGGTTTAAAAGAGTTTTCATGGAGTTTCATGCACGTTTTTCTCCATAGAGTATTCAGCATGACGGACTTCTTCGGACGAGCTCCTTCACGAGCTCTAACGTTATAAAAATAAGGTCTAAACTCTCCCAGGAAGGCATCATACGTACCAGGTATTGCCTCGGACAAGCTCCTTCATAAAGATCTCTATTCTAATAAGAATAAGATCTGAAATCATCTGGCAGGCATTTCAGCATCAGACTCGGGTACATCCCGAGACGAGCATATGGAGGTATGCGGTACAGAGAGAAAAGTCCCGCATACCTCCACTGGAAAATGGGAGGATTCTCCGACCAGACGGTTGTTGTGTCTGGTGGGCAACTGCCCAATAGTTGATATTCGGACTGTTGTATATATTCAAATCGCACGGAGAACTTTGCTTGCGCGATGCAGGATCTCGATGTTAGTTCGTCGTAGATGGCGCTGCGGTTCTTTTTGTTGCCGTACTAATTTATTTTCTTAGTATTTCATGTGGCGGCATTGATGCCGCTACAAGCACCTTAACAAAAATCTCTATTTAAATAAGACTAAGGTCTAAACTCACCTGGCAGGCATTTCATCGTCCGTGTCAGATTCAGTGTCGCTATCCTGTAGTATGGTGATGATTTCATGAGCATTCTCTAGCACCGAAATACTGCGTTTTAAAGATGTCAGCTCGTCTGGCACTTCCGGCTTAGGCGGTTCCTTAAAAGGCATAGATTTTTAAAGTTTGAGATCAATCAACTGTAGTTTTAATTTTTTTTTCCTCTTAATTATAAACTTTAGCGTTATATAGTCTACGTTTATTTGTTACTAGCTGCGCCCTGCGGTGCTACGCGCGCAGCTAGTATTAAATCCAGGGTGTCAGCTTCCTGCATACCAAATTTTATCAAAATTGGTCCAGCCGTTTGCGCGTGAAGAAATAACAAACATACACACACACTCACAAACTTTCGCCTTTATACTATTAGTGTGATGTGATTGACCTTTTCAATATTACTTGGAAGAACTTAATATCACTTTGATTGACCAAGGAATTAAACAAAAAAAGTCAGTAAACAGTTTACTGATTATAATTATGATAATAATAGCGACGGCTTCTGAACCGATTTCGAACCTACAAAGATTCGAAATAGGGTCACAACTAATTAATTCACTCGACTTTCTTGACCGAACAAAAACAGTTGACTTTGACTGACACACAAATATTCGTACAAGGATCCCGTAGTCTTTTAGGGAATGGAACCAAGTCAACGTTAGTGATTTCACTTTTGCTGGGCAGGCCAACGCGATAGTTGACTGTTGCACAGAAAATTATACAAAAACGCTTCACAATATAAAGTACCTGGATGACCGAGCTTTGCTCGTTTATTTTTTTAAAAACGTTGTCTAATAATGAAACCTAGCTAGATCGATTCATCGCCCTCGAAACCCCCTGCATATTAAATTTCATGAAAATTATTGGAGCTTTTTCCGAGATTCAGATTATATGTATATATTTATAAATATACAAGATTATCAAGACCTAGAACTTGTTACGAGCTTGGGGTTCGTGACTATAAAAACAGCCGATTAAACTACAAAAATTACACTTAAATTAATGAACACTAAATACAAGTTTAAACTCACTAATTCTAAAACACTATTTCACTACTGATTACTTTAACCGCAGTTGATGATCGCTTCGAACTCGAGATCGCTTTCGAAGTATTCGCTCATATCGCAGATCCGATACTGACTCGGTCGCGGGCTATGCGGTCCTTATATAGGTCGTCAGTTTATTCCAGAACTTTTTTCTTTTGTATTGATCCCGTCGTAACTTGAATTTTGAGTTTAAGAAATGTCAAATGACTTTACTTTTTTGTTTTATCATTTTTAGGGTTCCGTACCCAAAGGTCCGTCCGTCTGTCTGTCCATCTGTCACCCGACTGTTTTTCATGAACCGTGATAGTAAGACAGTTGAAATTTTCAAAAAAAAAATATTTTTTGAAAATTTAAATTTAAATGCATCCGATAACGATCCCAATATCTATATATAGCAGATATCGTTGTTTTTCCGGTATATCGGAATCGGCGATATTAATATGCCCGATACACCGACACATTTCGAATATCGCCCTATAAATAAAATGTATGACGTAAACGCGCCACAACTTATTTACGCTCGGGAAATTCCCGCGTTTTATAATTTCATCCCGATAGTTGCTTGTTGTTTTCGACGCATACTAAAATAAATTATTTATTTGTGTAAGTTGCTTGCGTTTCTTTGAATAATTGAGTATTTACCAAAACAAAGTGTGAGAAAAAAACAATTTGAATTGTTTTGTAGTTTGTTCCGGCTAATCTCTGAAACGGCTGGACCGATTTTGCCGGGCCTTTCTCTGGGAGACAGTTAATGATATAAGGAGTAACGGAGGCTACTTTTTTAATATTTTTACGCCTTTTGAAACCGGCACTAACTGCATCGGCTTTTGCCCGCGACTTTATCCGCGTGGAATAGTTACTTTGGGCAGCCATTTTTAATTTTAAAATGCTAATTTTTCAAAACCGCTTGAACATATTTATCTGCAATAATGATGGACTCCCATAACTTGCACCCCGTATTTCAACCCCTTATCTCACGACAAAAGAGCCAATGTCCTTCTCCAAGGTCTAATCTATCTCTGTACCAAATTCCATCAAAATCGGTTCAGCGGTTTAGGCGTGAAAGCGTAATAGACAGACAGACAGTGGCATTATAATATAGTATGGAAGTATAAATTGGTATCGTGTGCGCTGATTGATGTCGATGCATCCCTATTTCTTACCTTGACTGCTGGCACGTCCGTTGCTAAGTCATCGTCATCATAAACGCGGCTTTCTATGAACTGGCTGCTGCTTAACGCCATGAATCTACAAAAAAAGAAACATTAATGCATTTTTTAACAGTAAGACTTAATCTAATCAGCAAAGGAGTGGAGCTCTCTGCCTGCGACTGTGTTTCCGAACGCATACAACACTAATCTCTTCAAAATTAGAGTGAACAGGTTTCTTCTGGGTAAGCTCGCTCCATCGTCGACTTTGTCTCTGTCATCTGTGACCTAGACTAGAGTCAAGAGCAAACCCATATTAAATAAAAAAATAAAATAAAAAATCTAAATTACGTGTCGATCTATTGTATTTGTGAACTATTTCATTCTATTTTACTGCACCTAGTAGTAAATTTTCGCATGCTTCCTATCTATAGGTGAGATGTGTAAAGCACTACCTACTTTCTTGTAACACCCATTGTAGGTACCATATCTCCGGGGAAATAAATGATTTACGATTTATTAATGTAGCTATAGTAGGCGCCAGATAATCGTGGAATATCGGTCATTGACCCACCTACATTTATTGACATTGTTAATTTGAAAAACGGAATTAATGACACAAAACTGTCCCGAATCATCATCTCTCGTGATCCTTAACATGGTCTAATAATGAAAAACGATTCATATTTAATTGTTCAGGTACCTATGAGCAGTTATTAGGGAAAGGTCAATATACTTTATTCCACATTTATCTGGCGCCTACTATAGTCTATACCATCCCGGGAAAAACTCCGTCCTTTTTGAATATCGGTCTTGGTTCTGTACTACTTCTTGCCAATTCCTAAGGAAGTTATCCAAGGCATAGACAATTCTGTCGAGCCTTTTCCCAACTATATTGAGGTCGGTTTCCAGTCAAACCGGATTCAGCTTGATACCAGTATTTTACATTAAGCGACTGCCTATCAGACCTCCACAACACATTAACTGGGTAAAACCTCTTGGCCAAGACTGGTGTTAGATTTTGGAGTTTCCGAGTACCGTACAGCCGGGACCAACGGCTTAACGTGCTTTCCGAGGCACGGGGGAGACTCGGCATGTAATGAATGGTCACCCATCTAAGGACTGACTTTAGCAAGCGTCGCTCCTATTACTATTTAGCCGCGGGTTTATTTGCAACAAGTCGTAGGAGAAGGTATAATACTTTACATAACAGTATAAAAATAATGCTAATTGTTTAGTGAAACTCGACTAATTAGTAAGTCAAATTAGTGTTAATTTTGGCGGAAAATCAACCAGTGTGAAGAATATTGTGAATTGTGGTAGGCCACTCTCTTTAGAACATACTAGCACTGCACCCGCGACGTCGTCTGCGCAGATTTAGTGCAAACAATCTTCCCCTTTTCACCCCTCCAAAGATTGAACTTCCAAACATCCCTTCTTAATGCTCCCCTACATCATAAAACGAAGCCTTGTACAATACTTCAAGTTCCTAGTCTCAGTGGCGGTTCTGCGTTGGTACGTCTGTCTGTCAGTTTCCCTTTTATACGTATCGCATATTCCGTTTTTTCCCGTTACCGTATAGCCTATAGGCTTTCCTCATGAATGTGGCTATCATACACAAAAAGAATTTTCCAAATCCGACTGGTAGTTCCAGAGATTGGCGCGTTCAAACAAACTCTCCAGCTTTATTATATTAGTATAGATAGATGTAATGTTAGAAATAAGAATGTAGTGGATTAAGAGTGTGAGGAATGTTAATTGATTTGTTTAATTAGCCACTCTCTAGTCTAAAATTACTAAAGCATAGGTCACACGAAGAAAATACTCGCATTGAAGTGTGAACCGCTAAGAGAAATCTCGCAGTTTTTTTTACTTATATTGTTTTAATGCTAAATATCCGCAGTGGTCGATTTTCGTGGATAAAGGACTTTTGCCGTGGTCTAACCTTTAATGGGTGACCATCTATTACACACCGAGGCTCCTCAGTGCATCGGAAAACACGTTAAGCCGTTGGTCTCGGCTGTACTTTGCAGAGCTTTGACATTTGTTATGGGTAGTCAGTAGCCAGAAAATCTGACATCAGTCTTGCCCAGGGCCCATTTACTGGGTTGTGGAGGACAGATAGGCAGTCACTCCATGTAAAATACTGGTGTTCAGCTGCATCCGGGTAGACTGGAAGCCGACCCCAACATGTATAGTTGGGAGAACGCAGGAAGATTCATTGATTGATTGATAACGCGACCAACGACCATGTTTGAGTCACAGAGGTAAATATTTCCACCAAAAACTGAAACGGTCCCGTTGATTCGGAGAAAATTTACCGTGACAGACAGACAGATAGCTAGCCAGACAGACAGTTACAAGATTGATCCTTTAAGTGACTTGATACAAAAGCGGACAGGGCGCGTCGTCACGGCGCTATGAAGAAAATGGCGCCATACATTTTCAGCGCCCGGAGTTCTAAGAGTTCCGCTTCTCATACGGTCGTTCGGAACCCTAAAAACATAATAAAAAAGGACTTACTGGTTATTAACATTCTGTAAACTGATGCTGGCGTCGTTCAGGGCAGTGGCCATCTGTTCCAATTGACTGTTGGCTTCCTGGCATTTTGATACTAGCCGCTGGAAATAAGAGAATATTATTTAGAAAATACACTACTAATTAGACGTTAGCCGTCAGTCACAGCACTCACAGCCTTGACTGTGGTTAAACTGAGAGCAGAACCTATCGTGAAATGGGCGCCTATATGTATATATTAATACGTGAAGCAAAAACTTTCTACCTTTTTAATAAAATGACGTGGACGGAGGCGTATACAATTTGGCACAGTTAAAGTTTATATGAAGAAGGAGTGCAGAAAGCTTCAACTAATAAAAAAACATGGGCGAATTTCGACCACTAGGCGACCACTACTTCTTGAAAATGAATGAACCGATTTTAATTGTACTTAATACGACTACTCAAAATACCAAGCTTCATCATCTGCCTAGCCTTTTCCCAACTATATTGAGGTCGGCTTCCAGTCAGACCAGATTCCGCTGAATACCAGTATTTACGTGGAGCGGCTGCCTACCAGACCTCAACAACCCATTAACTGGGTAACACGGTAGTTCTTGGCAAGACTGGAGTCAGATTTACTGGCTTCTGACATTCCAACGTGCTTTCCAAGGCACAGAGGAAACCAAGATACCAAGCTTCTGCGTTCGATTTCCGGGTCGGGCGAAGTGTTATTGGGTTTTTCGTGCTCGTTTGTTTTACCATTTTAAACCAGCCAAATCGTAAGCTAATCGCTATGTGGTCATGGCTTATATAACGTAGGTAATTGACTCCAATAATAATTTATAGTAGGTATTTTCTACAATAAACCACAACAATAAATGTGTAGAAATAATCCCAAGCTATATGGGTAACAATAGAATGTTCCCTATTTATATCATTGCAATAAATAATAATAAGGTAAATTTGCGGAAACAATAGCAGAGGGACAATGTGTAATAATAAAAGTATGGTAGGTATGTGTATTCCATACTAAGAGTCATTTGATTGAAATGCGATCCTTTCTATAACTTACAGTACGAGCTATTTATTTTTTTACTAGCTGTGCCCGCGTTTTCGCCCGCGTGGAATAGTTACTTTGGGCAGCATTTTGGACATAACTGCACAGATCATTATTATGAAGTTTAGTAAAGTTTCAGTCAATGCTACTGAACAGAAAAAGAATAGATAGATATAGAAAGTTTAACAAACGTTCGACGTAATTCTTTAAATTGGCATAATTTTTTTATTTATGAACCGATTGACATTAAACAAACACGAAATGTTAAGTGAAGCTTACCACAATATATAGTGACTACCACATCTAAACCGGATGAGCCGTTTCTGAGATTAGCGGGCATAAACGCACAGACAAACAGATAAACAGACAAAAATTCTAAAAATCACTGTTTTGGGTGCTATTTGCGTTGATAAAGGTCCCAATAATATTTTTCTCATATATCTTCCATGTACAGACAGCGATCCGTTACATTTTTATTATTTGTATAGATAGAATATAGAATAGATTGTTGACTATCTTTTGCCCGCGACTTCGTCCGCGTGAAATAGTTACTTTGGGCAGCCATTTTTATTTTTAAGACACAAATTTTTCAACAACGCCTGAACATGTTTATTTATTTATTATCAAGTGACTTAATCGCCTCCCATACAAACTTTCATCGCCTATTTCAACCCTTTCAAGCCTTTCTCTCGCGACAAAGCATATGTCCTTCTACAAGGTTCAATCTATCTCCATACCAAATTTCATATAAATCGGTTCAGTGATTATTGATTCTCCATACAAACTTCCACCCCTCTTTTCACCCCCTTAAAAGATGATTTTTTCGCCCGCAATTTTTTATTAATATTTTATTTCAACTTCGTATGCGCATATCCCGTCTTTTCCCGTTCCCGTATAACCTCTCTCATGAATGTGACTACCATATTATACAACAAGAATTTTCCAATTCCGACTGGTAGTTCCAGAGATTAGCGCGTTCAAACAAACAATCTCTTCAGCTTGATTATTATAGTACAGATATAGACTAGCACTTCACCCGCAACTTCGTACGCGCATATCCCGTTTTTTCCTATTCCCGTATAGATATATCTCATATATGTGGCTATCATATACAAAAATAATTTTTCAAATCCGGCTGGATGTTCCAGAGATTAGCGCGTTCAAACAAAGCAGCAAACTCTTCAGCCTTATTAGTATTGATAGATATTGTATGGGTTTGTTGGTGTAGCGTCAATAGAAACACACTACTCTATGAAAATTTCCACTGCCTACCTAATACGGTTCATGAGATACGGCCCGCTGACAGACAGACGGACGGACGGCTTAGGGTTCTGGTAGTTACCTTATGAGAACAGAACCCTAAAAATATCATGACATTTAAAATGACGAACATTGAATAATGTAGCTTTTTCTCAATGAAAATTTATGCCAATAGTAACACATTTGAACGTGTTAATCTCTGGAACTCCCAGTCGGATTTGGAAAAATTTTTAGGCTATACGGAAATACGAAATTCCTACGGGAATTAAAAAAAAATACGAGATATGTGCGTACGAAGTCACTGGCAAAAGCTAGTTAAGTATAATTTCATAACCATAGTATTCTGAGTCAAAATATATTTGTGACAAAGTATTTATAGGGTCATACCTGATGTGTATTCTGTAATATGCTCAGTAGCTGCTCATCTCCCGCAAGGGTCCAACTTGGAGCCAGTTTCCGTAAGGCATCTGTACCGGGATCATCCATGTTGAGGAGTTTGGGATGCTGTAAAGAAATTGGTGAAGAAAAAACATGTTACAAACAGTGCTTTTGTACTCAATAGAGCTTTAAATATTAATATCATCAGTATATTTGGATGTCTCAATAATAATCATAATTGTTTATTTGTCAGAACATGGTCGGCATGTATATTATATGGTCATGGTGGTGGTTGGTGGAATCATCATCTATATTGGGGTCGGCTTCCAGTCAAAACGGATTTAGCTGAACACCAGTATTTTATGCGGAGCGGCTGCCTACCAGACCTCCATAACCCAGTAACTGGGTGACACATTAGTTCTTGGTAAGACTGCAAAGGCAAGACTGCAAAGGCAAGACTGCAAAGGCAAGACTGCAAAGGCAAGACTGCAAGGTTTTCATTAAAGGATCAAGTGTTTTCTGCGTAAGGGTTGGGTATATAATTCATAAAGGTTTTGTGTAAATTAGCTGAAATATGATGATGATTGTTGAAAATGTCAGAAAATTTTGGACTGGGAGCATAATATGTATACATTGAAAAAGCCAGGGTGGGCTGCTATTAAATTAAAGAATTAATAAATGGTGACAACTACACATAAAATACATAGTTACACCACCTACAAACCAATATTAGTGTCAAAAATACCAGTTTTCTTATTATAAACCTGCCTGTTACCATATCACTTTTATAGGAATCAATTCAAGGCTGTGATCAATATCATATTTCCTAACATCAGATATTTTTATAGCTATTAATATAACTAGTTTCTGCCTACATGTTTTCAACATAATAATATGTTACATTACGTATGTTAATACATGCTCTTCAGAATTAATAAATCATTTTTTTTTTCTCTTTTTTTTTAGGAACTTAGCCCCATCATAACCTAACCTAGGTTTAATCAACATTACAAACTAATTACATGCAAGATTTAGCATACTACAAAAAGTGGAGTCATCGACAAATTGCCATATCATAAATAATTTTAGCGGAGTCACTTTCTGGACTTGCGAGAATTTCAAGGAAAGTACTCATATCGTATTTATTGATTTTGCATAATAAATCATATTGAATGGCACTTAGCAGTATAATAGCCTACCGTATATGAAATATTTTTTTTTAATAAACACTTCTATGTCATAGGAGTCACCGACAGCCCACTTTGCAGAGCCTGCATGGAGGAGGACGAGACAGCAGCACACCTGCTACTAAGCTGCCCGGTAGTCGCTGATTACAGGGCTAAGTACTTCAGTAACCCAGGTACCCTTTGTGAGATAGTTAGTAACACCAAGGCGTTGCTGGCCTTCCTTGGGGAGCTGGGGTGGATCGAATGACACATTTGTCCCACCTGCACGCAAAATACGCGCTTAGTCGTGGAGTTGCGGAAACCAGCCCGAGTTACATACATACATACATATGAAATATTTTTTGTAATTGGATCAATAATTGTAGGTAATTTGTTTTTATATGTGTTTGTACCCAGACTGCTTTTTGTCAAATTTGTTTTTTTTTTCAGTACTTACTTCCTATGTTTAACTTTTACAAACATAAAAAGTGACAAAGTAGCTTACCTCTTTTTAATATTTTCTTAGTGCTCAATAGATAAAGCAGTAGAAGATAAGCATACAAACAAATGATATTTAACAAAGCAATGACATTTATCTTGATAAATTAGTTTTAATTTAGTGTTGACTCAATAAACTTCTTCCTTTCTACATTTTATGAAGTTAGCGATGTCCTATATCAAGTTCTAGGTCAACTATATTCTTACTAGCATATAATTCTATAAGTAATTTAATAAAAAATTGCCCTGGTGTTCCAACATCATCAGATAATCTCAAATAAAGACAAGAATGTTAAAAACTTTACCTAATTATGAGTAATTACTAATGTAGAAATGAGAAACAATTTCATAAGGCCCACTCCAAAGTGTGTGCAGCAGTATAATAAAATATAAATCAATGTATTTGTATGAAATTAGTCTGAGGTCACCGCATTTATCAGCTCGAAACTTATTTACTGCCGAAATCATAATTGAAAAACGTAGGCGGGATCACAGTGCGCTCAATTGAGATAAAATTTCAAGCGTCCGCGAATCAAATAACACAAATATCAACATAATTTATTTAATGAATGATCCAAACCACTTTGAGTATAAGTATAAACTTTTTACGTTAAATAGCTCACCGTATCGACGTAGTATCCGACACTCACATCACTGTTATACACTTTTTGGGTTTATTTTGTAATTAAAACTTTCTATATTTAAAATAAATAAGGTTTTTCTTATTTATTTCTAACAGAAATAAGAGTGACGAGTGTGATCAACAAAAAATATTATGACAATAGCAATTGACAGTGACAGACGTGGTGTTGCCAGATCGAGAATGGGAATACCTACGAATAATTGTTGATTGTTCGTTCCACCATAAATGTAATAAGATTAACTAACAATCCCTACATCAAGAGATTATGAGGAATAATGGTGATTGACAGTTTTTGTTAAGAAAATATTTCAAACCACCGTACATACCAATCATAACAATAGGTAATTTAAGATTCGAAACACAGTTTGTTATGACGTAGAGTGGAAATATTGATGTAAATAATGTGAAGGTCACATGCTTCGTAATAAACCTTATTACAACATGCAGGATTGCAGGCTGGTAGAAATTACTTCAACCTGTTTTTTAAAAGTTAAATAATTGGATTTAAAAAAGTAGAGTGTAATGTGATGTTACATCCCGTTGTTAAATTATAAATTATTATTTATTTTGTAATTTATTTATAAATTATAATTCATTTCTTTAACCGTAGAAAGTATTTAAAACAATCAACTTTTTCTCTCCTAATTTCCAGTTGTTAAAATCCATTTCACCGATCAAAATCAATAAAATAACAATCAAACACCAATTACGTGTCTGAATTGGTTGCATTAAAACGTTTATTTATTAACGCTTGCAACATTGTAATTTACAGTTATACTTTTTCTACTTTCACGCAAACTCGAGTAAGTATTAATGCATTCAGCCAATTATCTTTTATGACTTCCTGAATTAAATGCTTAATATTAATTGTAACTCTTAATGACTTTGTGATGTGCAAATATCATTTAAAATTAGTAAAGAAACAGCTTGATTTATGGTCTACTAGGTATTTTGGAATGTTTACTTATATTTTTAATTGTCTCTAGACGCAATCGTTAAAACTTATTATGTTAGTCATAAAACACCTTTTTGGCCAATAAACTCGAATTTCGAACTCTTGGAAAATGTCGAGAATGGCTAACTGAACAACATAGTGCGAGTTTTTTAACGTTCTCGATCGCGTTAGCGTAAACGTCAATTTGTATTGAAACTGTATAAGCGCTGTCTGGTGCCAATAACGGAAAATCTTTTTTTTCCATACAATTTGACGTAAGCGAACGTTTACGTTTAGCTCCAAACTAAAAATGCACTCAACAAGTACTCTAGTCATGTCAATTAAATATATAATAAATTACCAAATATAATTAAAGAAGAAGAAAAAAATAATATATTCATAAATAAATTAAAACAATTCTTATTATCCAAATGCTATTATAACATCAATGAATATTTTAACGATAAATTTTAGAATTTAATAATTATGCAACTATGGTATAAATATATAAATACTCGTATTCAACTAGTTAAATAAAAGCCCTCTTCCTCTCTCCTACTTTTGCTGTGCCCGACAGGGTCCACATTGATCATAATTTTGTAAAACCTACCATCTAAGCTAACATGTGGAAGCAATAAATATATTGAGTATTGAGTACGTTAACGCGATCGAGTACGCATAAAAAACTCGCACTCAGCCCTCAGGCCAAGAAACACGGCTTGCTGCAGTTGCTGCTATGCCACTGCTCTCAAAACATAGGTACCTGTTACTCATAGGAAAACATCGTGAGGAAACCAGCACGTCCCACCTAGAGCCAAAAGTTCGAAGTCGGATTGTGACTTTCACATAGGTACGCACTGGAATCGCCTCATGGATTGCGTTAGAGAGCCAGTTATACTATTGTCATTACAGTCGCCACGGAAGAGATGCCCGAGCCGGAGGTGAGGCCGTTCTGAAGTCGAGAGATGGCAATGAGAAATACCTACGTGTATCAAAGGACGGTTGCGAACACACTTAGTAACACATTAGGTATATTTGGAAACAAATTAATGCGGGAAATGGCTCGCGGTTTTTATTTTTCGTAGGGGCTGACCGGTGTTGCGGAATTTGTTCGAAAGAGTCACTGCGGCCGGGTGGCCCTGGAACGCAAAGGGCTTTAGGAGAAACACGGATGGGTTTTAGTCAGTAAGAGTGACACGCCGTTCCACGGCCTTCAGTTTGATTCCCATGTCAGTCAAAGTGATATTGCGATGTTCCAACAGGAATATTTTTCGATTTTTCAACTGCGGCCCGGAATTAAAACTTGAGCTCGCTTGCGATTAATAGCAATAGGTTCGATCCTTGTAACTAAAAAAAAAAAAATCTCGCCTAGTGGCGCGCCTACAGGTGGCGTAAAACCCCGAAAACCCTCATTGTGCTGTTATTTAATTCTTGCCAGTCGTCACAGTAAATTCTATGCGTCTTCCGACCCAAAAAGTAGATAATCTGATAGCTATCAATGAGTAAGGAAGTTACAACTCTCCCACGGCGGCGAGGCTCACGGCCGCCGAAAGTTTCGCTCTACAATGCAAAGGTGAGCGATTTGCAAGCGTTTTGGGTTTGGCGCGAGTGAAGAGGGCGGAGCGATTATTTATTTATTCATTTATTGCAAGATAAAGAAAAACAACTTATTTATTTGGCACACATAGGTAAACACAACTTGGTATAAAAATTAAGAGGGTTAATTTAAACAAAATAATAACATATTGTGCGTCTCAGGGCTGCGTAACTATAACTTGTTAATCGTAACATAATGACAAGATGACAACGCTTAACTTTATGAATTTAATTATATACCTAACCCTGTTCATCATCATCATCTACTGCCCGACTGCTATCATCCAGGTGCTATAATACCCGCGATGTCAACAATGTCATCTGCCCATCTCGCCGCTGAACGACCGTATGATCCCTGTTAGGGCATAGCAATTAACTTATGATTAATATAATATAATAATAATATATAATATAATAACTTGGGACAACTCACCCACGGTCATCCGATCCCAAACTAGGCAGAGCCTGTATTATGGCAACCAGACAACTGCTAAACATACTTATATATTTCTAAATACATACATATTATACAAATTACACCCAGACACAGAAAAAATGATCATGCTCATCACACAAAGATTTGTTCTGGGTGAGAATCGAACCCACGACCTCCGGTTTAGCAGTCAGGGTCACTAACCACTCGAGCAACAGGCCAGCCTGATTTCCATGATTGGAAATAAAGTAATGTTAATATAATTAGGAATTTGTATCAAGTCCTCACTCATGATATCACGTGACACGTCTACGTTCCAAAGGGTAAAGCATTTGTGTATATTATACCTTATATACCTACATTATGCCCTTTCTAGATTTAAGAGCGTTTTCTGCGAAAGATGTTACATACAAACTGACAAGGTCTTATTCTCCGAAACGAATAAACCTATTTAAATGAAAATTAATATACCTACATTTCTTATTTAATGGCGGCTGGGAACACTACGAGTATATGCGCAGTCGCAAGTTCATGTGACTGCAGGGGTGAGGGGTGTGTTGCGGAGTTTGTTCGAAAGAGTCACCGCGGCCCTGTAACGCAAAGGGCTTTAGAAGGAACACGGATAGGTTTTATTCAGTAAGAGTCTGACACGCCCTTCCGCTCCACCCAGAGCGGAAGAAGTCATTTGATGATTTCACATCCTTAAGAAAAAAAAAAAGTAAATTAAACTAGTGCAAAGATGTCATTGAGTGGCTCTAATATACCCACCGACCATCTAGCCATATGATTCCTTACAATACAACACTTATTTTCATCGAAGTTTTAAAGTAAGCCACTTTAAAAATGATTTAAAAGAGTGTCCGTGGAGTTTCTTGCACGTTCTTCTCCATAGAGATCTACGCTTGCGAACGTGCAAATAGCTTCATGTTTTTGACGGACTGACTTTGACAATTCAAAAGTACCTGATAATGGTTTATTTGAAATAAATGCTTTGACTTTGACTTTGACTTTGACTTTGCGCACACGCTTCTTGCTCCGCCACCTCTCTCGCGACCGCTCTCACATTGTATCATACACTCCCTCCGCCGGAGAAAGTAGTTTATTTATCGATACTTGTACAAGTACTTGTCGGATTAGCTCGAGATTATGTGCAGTTGTGGACACGGAGAAATGGCGGCTAGAAATGTCTGGTCGGACTAAAAGAAAAAAAAGTTAAGGTCTTTGTTGTCTGTGGTAGGAGCGGGCGGTGGTGTCCCGAATTCGGAGTACGGCTTTGAGTTTACGTTACATATTGATGACCTATACATACGTAGCGGCCAGCCCCGGCCTCCACGGGTACTGGCGGATCCAGGGGGGAGACTCAAGCTCAAGCTCCCTCTAAAAGTCCGAGATTTTTTGGTTACTCTACAACCTAACGAAATCATTGAGGAATTTACAAAAAGTAACCCAAGGAGACTTCTTATGCGTTAAGCAAAAGAAGGGCTCAAGACCCCCAGTCACCAACCGCCTGGATCCGCCCCTGAAGGGTAGCAGAGCATAAAATATAAGCTTCCAATCGGCATGATTTTTTTTTCGACAATTTCAACAATAATCGTTATAATTATTTCAGCTAATTTCATTCATTCATTAATACCTACCGAACGGATTTTCATATGGTTTTCACATTGGTGAACCGCCATTCGGTAGTTTTTGAGTTATCCCGCGTCAAGACAGACGCAGGCTTAGTTCTGTAATACGTAGTGAGTAGTCATTATTACTATTATTGTATAATGTCACGGTATAATGTTATTATTAACGTTTGTTACACACGCAGCTTCGCTCCCGATGATGGCGTTTCCGCAGGAAGCAAACATCCATCCCACTTACATTTACAATCTGTGAAAAAATCGTAATAAAAATCTATTTCCAGAGATTCCTTTTACAATCATATCTATTAGGTATACAAAGAACTTTAAGTACCTCTTTATTACATTAGTTAACTATATTTCACTTATTTCATTTGTTTGCAAGTTTGACGTAACTTCAAAAGCGCGCGTAAAGTTTCCGACCGGCAAATACTTGCTAATGCTAACAAAGTAGGAGTTATTAGTTTTTAGCAAGTACAAGTAGTTTTGTGTTGTCATATTTGGCCAAGCACTTTATAATTCAAGTATTAGTAGGCACCGCATCTCACTCAAACATAGAAATTATACAGAGGTTTCAAAATAAAGCTCTGCGTATGATAACCAACGCGCCCTGGTTTGTACCCAACGAATTACTACACCATGACCTACGAATGCCCACCGTGAAGCAGGAAATCGTACGCCACACCAAGTCCTATAAAGAACGAATCCAACAACACCCAAATACTCTGGCTCGGTCACTAATGGAGAATCACAACATAGCGCGACGATTAAAGCGCAAAATACCCCAAGACCTAATCCAATCACAATAAATATAACTACTGTTTAAACAATGAGGATGTGACACAGGTCACATACTGAGTGAGTCAGCGATAGCACCAACCAACATACTTCTGAATGTCCCACGAAGGAGACAGATTGTAGTACATAAAGAACAAAAAAAAAAAAAAAGTATTAGTAGATTGATGTACGGCGATCTTGAAAAAACCTGTAAGTACTATGCGAATTAGAAGTGAATCTGCCTTCCTTTTCTCAATTATGTTTGGGTCGGCTTCCAGTCAAACTGGATTCAGCTAAATACCAGTATTTTACATGAAGCGACTGCCTATCTTACCATTACATCCAGTACCTAACTGGGTACTACGGTGCCCCTTGGCAAGACTGGTGTTAGATTTTCTGGATTCTGACTATCCGTAACGAATGACATAGATCTACAAATGACAGTCGGGACCAACGGCTTAACGGAGGCACGGAGGAGAGTGGAGGAGGTATGAAATGGTTGGTCACCCATCCAAGGGCAGACCTCGGCAAGCGCTGCTTAACCTTGAACCGAGCGACTGTTATCATTTATCCACGAGCTCCTCATGGGTACTAGAAATAACTCTGAGTAGGTATTTACATATCCTATAATATAATATACCTACTTTGTATAAAATTATGATATGAATGACGCATATGGAAGCCGGTATACAAATGAATACCTACAAACTAAGTACTTATTTGTTGTTTTGCTTCAATATGGCGGGACTTGTGAGTGACGTCACACGCTATTAGTGCTGTCTAGATTTTAAAACGCTGACAACATTGCCGTTTTTTTTTTAAATAACTGCGTCTTGTCTGCTCTCTAGGTTTTGAGAAATGTACCTACCTAATAAAAATTTAGGGCCCTATTGGCTCTCAGATTAGTCGTAACGTAAGAAAACTACAATGACATTGCCTAAAGATACCTCACTATCCAGCCATAGATTTAATCTACTTTTTGCGAATGGACAACTAGCGTCACTTACATTTTAATTTTAAACTGTAAATTTGACGTTCAAAAGTGCCTTTTAATGGTCTAGTTGAAATAAATGAATTGACTTTGACTTTGACTTTGAATTAAATATTAGTACATCTTGGTATGTCAATATATTCAGCGTTCTTTTTATAAAATATCTACCCATAGATATGATTCGTTTATATACGGAATAGCAATAGATTTTTCAAATCTACAGAAAATTTTATTGGCATGTGGAGCCATTGTCTAGCAATCAATTTATGGGTTCCTAATCATTAAATTAATTGCAAGAGACTATTTAAATTCGAATCAAGAATATGTTATTCAGTTTTTCATTAAAGAAGCCATTTTGATGGTGCAAGTGCTTACCTCAGGGTCGCGGAATTTGTTCGAAAGAGTCACCGCGGCCCTGGAATGCAAAGGGCTTTAGAAGGAACACGGATGGGTTTTAGCCAGTAAGAGTCTGACACGCCCTTCCGGAAGAAGTCATTTGATGATATCCCATCCTTAAAAAAGTGTTACCTTACCACTGACGTGATGGTGTGTGATTGTAAAATAACTGAAGTACCTATATAGATATACATGACTGTGTAAGTACGTTTTACATTAACATCAAGCTTTTAATAACTTTCTGATTTGCCTACAACACAAGTGTCAGTTTCCATTTATAATGACTCGGCAAATAAACATGGCGAATTATAAACTTAATTATGAATCCATCAAAAATTCTAAAGCTTTGATGTCGAATGAAAGTGAAATTATTTTGAAACTAACTCTGCCCCGCGGCTTTCGCTTGTGACTTCGTTTTCGCTTAGCGTTATTTTTTGCCCTTTGCTCGACTCCTAAGGGTCGTAGCGTGATCTAAAATAATCTATAACCACTCTCACGAATTGTGGTATCAAATGCTAAAAGAAAATTTATCAATCCGACTGAAGATCCTGAGATCATCACTTTTTTTAAATCTCTGTAATAAAGAATAAAAAAAGAGATCATCACTTTTTTTAAATCTTTATTAAGTACTTAAGGTATTTTTGTACACTTATGTGACGATGTCAATCCCATCGTACTGCTACAAATAATTTAACAGAAAAAAAATAATTGTACACTTCTTAACCAATCACCACGTTTCGCGTTCAATTTAAAAAAAATGAGCTCTTGAGCCTCTATAATATTACCTAATATACTAGCTTGTGCCAGCCTCTTTGCCCCCTCAAAACTCAAAAGACAAGGGACAACACTCCCGGGATAGACTAGTTCGATCCAGCCCGTCACTAGCTGTCCTCCCCCCAGCGACGCCCTAAGCCGAGGCCCGTACCCCACAGGGGGTGCCCTTAGCGTGTAGTCGCTTAATTTGTAAGTTTTTTATAAGCCCTGGCTGGAGGCTTTAATATTATATTAAAGCCACCGCAGGCAAGCCCGGTTAAGCAGTCGACAACCTTATAGGTCGAACTGCGAGACGCCACTCACAAAAAAAAATCCCGGGATAGAAAAGTTTCCAATGACCTAAACATCGTGTGCTAAATTCCAAATCCGTCAGCTGTTACGACGTGAAAAGGTAACTGACAGACGAGAGTTACTTTCAAAATTATATTATTATAGTTTGAACAGATTATCTATAGTTAAAGCATCAAGCGATGGTATGGGTACCTGCCTAACTAATTACGTTATTTGTACGTTTATTTGTCGAGCCATGAAGTTTTTGAGGCCATTGCTAGGCTAGAAGAAAATAAAAAAGTGCTTATTGATTGGATTTTGTAGAGGAGAAATTAAGAGAGAATTTTCTGAAAGTTCTAGCCTACCTATATTTTTTTAATTCGATAAAAATTCGTTGTTAGGGTTCGGAACGTCCGGTTGAAAAACGTGTCTGCCTGTTTGTCTAAAAGGAATTATTATGAGGGTCTCGAATATATTTTTTTCCATGATTTTAAATAATCTAAAATTTAAAAAAAAAACCGTCCAAGTGCGAGTCAGACTCTCACACGAAGGGTTCCGTATCGTAAACCGAAAAAAACACGTTTATTTTATGGAAGTCCCCTTTAATTTTTAATTTAATTTTATTTTATTTTTACCACCTATTTGTTGTTATAGCGGCAACAGAAATACACACTCTGTGAAATTTTCAACGGTCTCCCTTTTACGGGTCTTGAGATAGAGCCCGCTGACAGACGGACGGAAAGCGGAGTCTTAGTAATGAGGTTCCGTTCCTTCGGGTACGGAACTCTAAAAAGTGCAAAAAATAATCATGTTAACAAAAAATGGAAAAAGCAATAATTATGGTTCGTTCGGAACCACATTGCGCGCGAGTTCAAGTCGCACTTGGTCGGTGTTTTTGCGCCCTGTTTGCATGAAATTCTGCCCGAATCTGGAATGACACCGACCAACTCAACAAACCTAACTTTAATTTCGTCTTTTTTTTTTTAAAAGTAGGCATATTCTTGCTGCCGAGGACAAGGGACACGATGTTGCCATGCGTAAAAGCTCCAAGTGAGAATAGGTTGCTCGTGGGTGGACTCCCAGACGCTTAACTACAAACAGTAAACAAGTTTCAAGTGGGTGGACCATGTATATTTATTATTTATGTCGGGTTCTAACAAAAGCTTACTAATTATTCTATCTGTTAAACGAGTGGATTGTTTGGCTACTGTACCGAACGCAAAGGTTTAGTCAAAGAATATATTATAATAGACACAGTACGCTAAACCAATGTATTCGTATTTTATTATGTGATACTTCCTGCGGCTGAACACTGTTTCCCAAAATATAAGCTCAAGCTTGGCTTGGGAATCAGTAGTAGTACCTTTCGCGCAATACATTAATACGATGCATATGTAAGATTACCCTAAGATGAATGTATTAACTGGCGACAATAAAGACATTTTTATTTTTTATATTAATTTATTATCTGTGGCTATAGCAACCCATCATATGTGGGTATCGAAAGAGTGTTTTAATTAGATATTATTAAAAGATGAAATTATGTCTGAGTGCTGGGCATCTCAGCTGGTCATGAGTTTGATCCCCAGGTCGGGAAAATCCTTGGTGGGATCTCAGTAGGAAAATTACACATGACCCAACTTGTTTTCAATACGCTATTTTTAAAACAACGTTCACAATTATCGCGATGGGCGAGTGCGATTGCCGAGGGGGAGTCCTGGGTTCGATTCCAAGGTCTGGCAAAAAGTGATACTGGGTTTTTCTAATAGAAATTTCTCTGTGATAGTTGGGAAGTTGGTGGTGTGACACCCGGCCGTTGGTACTGCGCCAGATCTCTCTCCGGTCTGGTTGCCATCCCATCGGAATATGAGAGTGATGGAACAGGGAGTTCACCCGTCTTGTACACACACTTGTGCACTTTAATATGTCGTCGATGACTAGTCTCCATTGAGATTGGCCACCATGGCCGAAATCGGTCAGGATAAAATTGAGAAAGAAACGTTACATGAAGTACTAGATCTTTTTTAAATATGCTTCGAGTCTCATAAATAAATAGGGCCATAGAATAATAGTACCATAGTGCTGTGCTCCATAGAAAAGTGACAGTATGAGAATCAAACCATACCATTCTTTGTCTGAATAATTATTACCGTTGATATGAGAGTGGTCAATCCCAGTCTGTACTTTCGTTACAACTTTACAAGTTGTATTATTGCTTAGTATCGGTGTACAATGCTGTGGGAATATGTAACATTGTATTTAGCATTGTATTAAATAATTACAGCAGCACAGGTCTATCTGCAAGGTTAAGCGACGCTTACCGAGGTTAGTCCGTGGATGGGTCACCATCGTAACCTACCGAGACAAAATCTATATACTATTAAGAAAGCTGAAGAGTCGCGCGTTCAATCAAACAAACAATTGATTGAACGCGCTAATCTCTGGAAGTATGAGTCGGATTTGGATTTATTTTTTGTATTATGATAGTCACATTCATGAGGAATGCCATAGGCTATACAGGAACGGGAAATTCCTACTGGAACGGGTATAAACGGGAAATGCGCGTACGAAGTCGCGGGCAAAAGTTAGTAAATAATAAAAGGAAACATTTTGAAAAAAACCGGCCAAGTGCGAGTAGGACTCGCGCGCGAAGGATTCCGTACCATTATCTATAAAAATGGTAAAAAAATCACATTTGTTGTCTGGGAGCCTTAATTTTTTTAATTTTTTTTAGTAAGTACTTATTTGTTGTTCTAGCGGCAACAGAAATACATCATCTGTGAATATTTCAACTGTCTAACTATCACGGTTCATGAGATACAGCCTGGTGACAGACGGACAGCGAAGTCTCAGTAATAGGGTCCCGTTTTAACCTTTGGGTACAAAACTTGTTGCGCCGACCCCAACTCCCCAAGTAACATAGGATAAGGGCAAGAAAATGATATATAAGAAAAACAACTAAAAAAGTAGATTCCTACTAAAAAAATGGCGTCCTCAAGGAGAGAGTTTCGAAAAATCGTCGTGATGGCAACAAGTACCAAGATACTTGGAAAAAAATCACAAATCCATTACTTTTTGCGGTTAATTTCCGTAATCGTCAACTTTTTTGACAAGTAAGCGCCTTGTTTTTGTACTGGAGAAAGTTTTGGAATGATTGGTCAATTTTGTAATTACAATCTTGCGGTCGCCGGTCCTCGGGAAGATTCGGCTTTGTTCGTGGATCCGAAGTGAATCTACTATTGTACTTTTAGCTGACTTTAAAAATATATGGTAAACAATCACGAAGGTTTTAATATGTTAGTTAAATGTTAATTATAGTATAACCTACATTTAAATATCGTATACTGTTTTCTTGGTATCGCGGTCGCAAGCGCGACTGCCGTGCGTGGTGTCCTGGGATTGGGTCGGGCAAAAAAGTGTCATTGGGTTTCTCCAAATTGGTGGTGTGACACCCCATGCCTCGGAAGGCACGTTAAGCCGTTGGTCCTGCGCCCGATCTCTCTCCGGTCGTGTCGGGTTGCCGTCCCATCGGAGTATGAGAGTAAAGGAAGAGATTGCAACTGTGTTTGCGCAAACACTTGTGCACTATAAAATGTCCCGCGCCGATGGCTAGTTGAGATTGACCGCCATGGCCGAAATCAGTCAGGAGGACTATATACATCGTATTATACACATTGGTTATACTCCGCTCCGAGCCAGCCCGCACCGCTGAGCCTGTACTTTAAAATTCGTCCCTAAAAAATAATCCTAGTTCGATCCAGCCCGACCCTAGCTATCCTCCCCTAGCGACGCCCGAAGCCGAGGCCCTTACCCCACAGGGAGTGCCCTTGGCGTGTAGTCGCTTGGTTTGTAAGTTTTAAATAGTTTTAATAAGCCCTGCCTGGAAGCTTTAATATTTATATTAAGGCCATCACGGGCAAGCCCAGTTAAGCAGTCTACAACCTCATAAGTAAAACTGCGCGACGCCGCTAAAAAAAACTACAAGAGCAGCTTGTGGCTAAATAACAGTCGTACGGCTCGATCTTCAAGGTGCCAGGGTCGGTCTGTGGATGGGACCATCTTAACATGCCGAGTTTCCTCCGTGCCTCCGTGCGCGCGTTAAGCCGTTTGTAGATCTTTGGCAGGCGTTACGGATTGTCAGAAGCTAGATTTTTTATAGGTATATTTACATATACCTGCGTTCTTTCTAGGGTTTCGTACCCAAAGGTCAATGGGACCGTATTACCACAGATGATATAATATTACTAAGCCTCCGCTGTTCCTCCGTTCGTCCATCTGTCTGCCAGCGGGCTGTATCTCAAGAACCGTAATAGGTAGACAGTTTTAAATTTCAGTGTGTAATTTCTATTGCCGCTATGATAACAAATAAGATAAAAATTAAATGAAATTTAAAATTCAATTGGGCTCCCATACAAGATGCGTGTTTCTTTTGGTTAATGGTACGGAACCCTTCGCGTGAGAGTCCGACTCGCACTTGGGCGGTTTTTATTTTTAACTTTCGGGCTATTTGGTCCCAACCATTTTGTTTCTTTTAATAGTAGGTCTGCGTCATTTCTGGCGCAAATAAACGATTTTCTTTCTTTTTCTTTTCGTACCATACTTACATTCAAAACGTACGATGGAGAAACGTAAAAGATTTTTACTCGAAAAAAAGCCTTGTAATGTTAAAATGTTAAATTGAGATGCCTAGATCACACATGTGAACTAGATTTCGAGATAAATTAGCTCAGATGACAAGCGAAAACACAAACTGTAATTTGAAAAAAAACCGACCAACTGCGAGTCGGACTCGCGCATGAAAGGTTCCGTACCATCGTATTTTTATTATTTGTTGTTATAGCGGCAACAGAAATACACACTTTGTGAAAATTTCAACTGTCTACCTATTACGGTTCATGAGATACGGCCCTCTGACAGACAGACGGACGAGCAGCGGAGGCTTGGGAATATTACATTATCTATGGTAATACGGTCCCGTTGGCCTTTGGGTACGGAACCCTAAATAAAACGTAGGTATACCTGCGCATTTTGGGGTTATCTGTCAATCTTATTTTTTTACACAAAATGGCTAGTTATAGCCGCATTTTTGCCGTATTTTAACGTCATCTACTGTATATATGTAGCTAGAACCAAGACGAATAAAAAGGATTTCTTTATTGGTCTCTGAAACAGCTAGAAGTCAGGCAGAAAGATCTTGTTATAGTTCCTGGTTTGTCATAAGATAAAGAACAATCTTGAAATTACTCATCACGTCATATGAAAAAAATACTTAATATGGTAATATTCTAGCCTAAAAGGATTACTGTACATACCTACAGTTAATGAATACATAAGTAGGTACCTCGGTAACCTATCATTATACCTAAATATATATTCATGATATTATGTACGAACATTAATAATTTTCATCCACCTACAAGTTACAGAAAATAAATTTAATATCATTCTCCGTTGGGGGTAGACAAAAAATCTTGTCACCTGCTGCAACGATCCAAAAATTATCATACAAAGCAGTTTGACAATTCAACCGTAAAAAGCGTTACAATTTTTTTCTCGAATAAAATATTCAAAGAAACTTAACCGATTAAGTTTATACATTTTCTAACACATTCAAAATCAAAATGGTTCAAAAGAATGCGGATAGAACAAAGTTACCTGATCTAAAATCATTTCAAGGAAGAGTTATACTCTAATAACAAAAAATAATAAAAAAAATAACTTTTGTTTTCTTTGTAACAGACTGACCGTTGGAGCCGTGAACCGTGGAGCCGAACTTAGCCGGAATTATACGAAGTTGCCCGAGCGCGCGTTGAAAGTTGAATGTTAGGGTTGCCAAGTAAAAACATTTAGTAGATTTTTGATAAAAAACTCATGGATTGTAAAATTGTTACAAGATATTTATATTTATTATAATATCTTCTTTTTTTCTTTTGGGTTTCCATGCGCTAAATGGTAAAAAAAAATCCTAATGATTGAACTTATACGTTTGTCTATCTCACATTCAAAGTTGCTTTTTCAGGATCTAAAAACTATTGTTTTCATCACTATTGAGAATATAACTTTTAGATTCCGTAATACTAGGACTACATCATCGCCCAAATATTCATGTCACGTTGTCGCGATAGTGTACCGACAGTGCCGCGATAAGCAATCTTGTTCGCACAAATACATCGCGATTGGACGAAATACTCGGCCACATTTGTCGCGATATCGCGAATATTTACTGAATCCTGATAATGTAGCCCCAGCATAACTGCAACTTCGCATGTTTTTTAATGTGAAACATTTAATGACCGACTGTTGGCGTGGCGAAGCGTCGCACAGGGCAAGTGACTGAGCGCGAGGACACTCCCCATTCGGCTCGCATAAAAAAATCGAAGTATTTTTTATTAGGCCAGACATATTTCCTTTCATAAACTATCCTTTTATGCTTAGTATTACTTTTTAGTTTCACATCTGCCACGCGTCTCACGATGACTCACTTTTTCTTAGGTTTTTTATATGATGTGTTTGTTGATAACGTATTATTTTTGTGTAAATTTCCGTAAATATTGTATAAGCTTCGTCATAACACTAGCATATTTTTACCTATGCGCCACAATAGTGTTATGAGTTATAAGTAAACTTCCAATGACAAAATTAAATAACGTAAAATCAATATTTCGTAAAAAAGGCATGGTGAATGTGTGAATAATGTGAGTATGGCCTTTATTATATTTTTGTTGAGAAACACATATTTTTATCGTAAATGGATCTGGAAGAACAGTTACGAAAAATAAAAATGAATGCAAAACTCTTCCAGATTTTAAAAGAAGATGAAAGAACACCTAACCAACTATGATGGTACCTTTCGGTACCATCATAGTTGCATATTAAAAGTATATATTATTATCATTCTTATAGTATTATTTAAGTAGTATGTATTAGTATGATATTAATTTTAGTCATATTTATTATAGTATGTTATATTTAAAGTTTTTTTGTCTTTTTATGTTAACATAACTTTTACACACGATGTCTACATATCTTTTATTCGATTTCGCAGGTATGCTGGAAGAGATTTCTTTAGAAATAAGCATCACCTTTGTACCTATTTTTCTGTTCCCTTCTTCTTATTTATTTGTTAAATGTGTGTACATAAACTGTTAAATAAATAAAAATAAATAAAAAATAAAAATCACTTAATTTTTATTAAAATGAGAGCAAAAGTAAAAGTTGGATCCGTTAACACATCGGAACTGGTGCAACGAATATTTTAACAAGAAAAGTCAAGGCCAAAGATAAACAAAACATTGCACTAATAACTTACACCAATTTCAAAAGATAACGCTTAAATTATTCAAAAACGTATCATTTCGCAAACGTGCATTTTCGAAACCCGCACTGGCAACCCAGCGTATCTTTTTTTTTCCGTAGCCAGTTCCCTTGTGTCGTTCGTTGGGAGGCTACGCGTCGCTCCCCGTCCGCGATACGTGATACTTTTACGTGGTTCGTACAAAACCGGTTCGAAAGTGCCTGAGGTGTGGCGTGGGCGAACAGTGCCGCGTTCAACCATAAAATACTCTTGTTACAGTTCCAAAACTAAACTTTTTGTGTTTGAAAATTAACTTTTAAAGTGTTTTGTGAGTAATCGGATCCCTGCGCTATCAATCGAGGTAGGTACCTAATCAAAATATAGATAATAAACTCTTTTGTTATCATTTTAGTAACTTAGTAACGTTTTTATTTTAGCCGAAATCGTACAGGTGTCAAAAAGCCGGGCGACTGTACTTGTTTCTTTTTTTTTAATAAGAGGGCAATTAAAAAAAATGACAAGTTGGCAACGATTTTGTGATCTTTTCGCATAATCTTTTCTTTCGGATTGATTGACTGGAGCAAATATTGGTTGTTAAGTCATTAGAATGGTATGTCTTTGTTCCGTGTACGCCTCTAAATAATAATTTCGGACGTCTACTAAATCGTATTTTCAATATTTCGCCATGTTTTTGCAACCGACGTAGGTACTTTTAAAACTGCAAACTTGTAATTTTAAACAGTTCTTGTCCACATTCAAACCCACGTTTAAACTTAGATGGTAAGCAGGAAGATTCTAGTTGTTCTCAGAACCGTATAACCACATGCTTGTCTAATTTAAGACGAATAAAAATACCGTTTGGGTGTGTCATCCTATCTGACCATTTTCTTGTAAACTGCGTATTTCGCACACAGTAGTATCTGTAGATTTATATTGAAACGTGCGATGCTAACAAAATCGGTGAAAGTCAAATAGAACTTCGCTTGTTTTAGTCTCAATACTGCTCAAGAATCAGAACTTTCTCTATAAAGTACTTAGGATAAAGTTGAACTTAGTCGAGTTGGCGCGTTATCTTAATTTGGCGTACTTTTGCCGTACCTTAACGTCTTTCTAAGGTTGGTAGAAAGTTTATCTTTGGTACATTTATGTTGGTAGTAACTACGTATTTTAAGGGTATGCATACTCTATAGTTAGATATGATTTATAAAGAAAAGGAATGAAAGAAAAATAGTTAATTTGGTGGTTGGTTATTTGGTTGTTAACATACGCCTGTTTAGTAATTCTGATAGTGGTCGCAAATGCTACTTACTGCTTAGCTTAATGTAGGTACTGGGTTCGATTGCCGGGTCGGGTAAAGTGTTTTTCGTTCTTGAATTTCGCAGTGTACCTAGCAGCACGATGGTTTTGTGGCCGGTTGATAGCACGCTGGGTCATTTTATCATTATATGGGGGCGAAATGTGGGTGTTCTATAGGTGTAACTGAACCGTCATGTTTGAAAGGCAAACATGACGTTTCAGCTACTGTTGGTAGCTAAATTGACAGTTGGTTAAAGGTATATACGTTATTGAATCCGGCTGTAAGAATAGAATAGAATACTCTTCATTATGTACACCATATAAGTTACCGAAAAGATAGATAAAGAAAAACATTACATAGGGTGACAATGATTCGGCCTTATTTGTGACGCCAGTGATTCCTAGGCCTTCCTCGGTGACGACGCCCGTCCTCTGGCTCCCACTGCGTTACGACTCTTTTTTTACCATTGATAGGCTCCCGGTTGACCTCACCTGATGGCAAGCGATGATGTGGTCGACGATGGAGCACGCTTGCCTAGAAGTAACCTATTCACTCTTGACTTAAAGACTCCTAGTTGTAGCTATCAGGAGACACAGACTCCGGCAGGGAATTCCACTCCTCAGCTGCTCGCACGATGAAAGTAGGTATTCTCAAAACGTTTTGTGCTTAAGGGTGGGAGGTCCATGTACCTACCGATAGCTCATCCGTCCTGATTAGTATAATGTTTTATCCAACTTAGGTAGGTATGTCTAGGTAGTATATTATGTATTTTATGCTTTTTCACGTCAGTTTAAGTAGATAAAGTTAACGAAGCAAATAACCTATACGACTGGTAGCTGCAACTTTGATATTGCAACAGAACCGCTAGCTAGACAACGTAATAAATATGTAATCATAATACATACGTATCTATGTATAGGTAGGAACCTACTTTAGTTTGCAAGAAAATTGCTGCCAGTCTGGCAACATGGCAAGGTGTGGTGGTTATGCTCACCGTTTGTAAGTTAACCTAAGGGTCTAAGCAGACTTCTACGTTAAAATATCAAAACTATATTTTTACGCCTTTCGAAAAAAAAGCGTAGCTCAAAAGGCTAGAGTTTAAAACCTAGGTTTTTCCATAGAGTATCGATACTTTTTGACGCTTCCTAAATCCGTAATTTGGCTTCTGCGTAGGTTCGATTTCCGAATCGGGCAGTGATGTTAAGATTTTCTATCAAGAATTTCACTATAGCGGCCGGAGTCCCGGTTTATAATAATTACGCCCAAAATCGAACTGTTCTTTGGGTACACCTCTAACTACCCCTTCCTACTAACCAGGGATTTTACAGACCATTTTAAATTATTATCTATGGACCGGAGGAGCTCGTGGCTAAATAAAAACAGGCACGGGTCTTCAGTATTAAGCAACGCTTGCCAAGGTCGGTCCGAGGATAGGTGTCTATCTTAATATACCGATGTACATACCTACCGTACCTACCATTCAATTCCATCATCACAATGCACAAAATTACTAAAATTGTCGTTCTTAAAATAACAACGCTATCGGTTCACAAATTGGTATAACCTTACAAATTGCTTGCCCACACAATATTCATTAAGGTCTGCTCACACTGACGCGACGCGACACCACGGGGTGCACGTATTTTGGAATAAATAACATTAAACATTTTGCTACAACCTGGGGGGGGAATTGAATAGGTTACTTCAAGACAAGCGTGCTCCATCGTCGACCACATCATCGCTTACCATCAGGTGAGATGGTGGTCAAACGCGTACCTATGTATAGTGAAAAAAACAACCGTCTGGGTAAAAAGGTATTCTTTTGCAAGACTGATGATCGGAAAGCACGTTGAGCCGTTGGTCCCGGCTGACAGTTATAGATCTTTGACAGTCGTTACGGGAAGTTAGAAGTCAGAAAATCCGACAGTCCATGTAAAATACTGGTACCTACTGAGCTGCTTCTAGTTTGACTGGAAGCGTACCACAATATAAAGTGGCTAGGCAGCCTGGAGTTTCTTGTCAGTAGAGTCACTTTATTAATGTAATATTATTATTATATATTATTTTACTGAACTGTAAATGATGACGTTCAAAAGTGCCGTTTAATTGCCTAATTGATAAATTAGAGTGAACAGGCTTCTTCTAGGTAAGCTCGCTCTATCGTCGACTTTGTCTCTGTCATCTATGACCTAGACTAGAGTCAAGAGCAAACCCAGATTTAAAAAAAAAATAAAAAAAAGTTTTGGCTGATCGCTATCTTAAAAAAAAGTCGCGTCTCAGTGTGTGCTGGCCCTTACTCGGAAACAACGATAAAGGTAGAAAACCTTTTTTCTCAATATTTTCTCAACTAGCTACTTTCCTACCTTGTTGTATATTCAGGAAAATGAGAAGTTTCGGAGGTAAAGTTATTTTTATCATGCTTATTTTATGTTATATACCTGTTACAGAATTTCGTAAAAATGAGAACTCGAACTTTTTTTTTCTTTGAGTCCCGCTGGCCGTAGGCATGGGCCGACACCCGTTTTGAGGGTTCCGTATTATAGAATGGTTGTCGCATTGTCGCGTCGGACTGAATAACCGTTTCATAGATAAATGTGACAAATGTCAAACGCGCGTTAGCTACTTTGATTGGTGGTTATTCATTACCCAATAGATTCCACGAATGACCGTAATCCATTAGAAAAAAGTAAACATCCATCGCAAACTCGCTAAAAATGAAAAGTTCTTGTTTAATAAATTGTAAACTAAGCCAGTCTAACATTAAAACTACAAGTGAAACTTGCTCCGTAAGTAAAACAATAAATCTTTATATAAAACTTTACCTAATGTGTAACATAACGGCTTATGTAAACTCGGTCAACCTTTATAAAGTAGTAAGTAACACTAGAATAAGTATAATCGACCTTACTGCTAACGAAATAAAGGCACTGTCAAAGTACACCACCACTAGGGTAAAACTCTATGAGGTAACTCTACGGTTAAACCATTACTCTATGGTTTAAAAACGCATGAGTAACCGCGTTTGAAGATGGAACAATTTGATGGACTTGCGTTAAAATTGCTTTCTTTTTTTGAAGTGGTCACCTTTTAATGTTTTAATGTTGGTAACATTGCGTTAGGTTTTACTTACCAGTGGGGCAATTCTCATGTTTTTAAGGAAGTCTCGCAACGTATTCGCAAGTTGTCTAAAACACCTCAGCTGAAGTGAACATGAAGTGAGTTGTCAATCCATACAAACAAGATGGAATGACAGTTCGCTTCATGCTCACTCCACCTAAGTTTACACGGTGAGAGGTTGACAGAATAGACCGACTGACATTCCAGCTTGATTGCAAGGATTGACAGCACACTCCGCCTTAGTTTTTATTTCTACAGAATAGGACTACAGGTTTCCTTAAATTTTGTCAAGTTTTTTCATCGCACGTCGCTGAGATGATATTGCAACTAGAATTTGAACGCTTTATAATTGTCACCGGAAAATGGCAAGCTCCTTAAGATTATACAATAACTTGAGAGGTTGTAAACTCTCGATAAATTGTCAAAACATGATAGTCTATAATATCTCGAAGTCATTCCGAGAAATTGTGGACTGACATAAAATGGCGACCAATCAGAGCACAAGTCTACAATGTATCCGTTTGTGTGTGATAGTAAACCTGGAAACAAGGCTCTCGTTCTCAAGGTCTGTTCAGATGTGAGCTCACACCAACAAAGACCAATGCGACCTAAGTAGTATCCAATTAATCGATCACACCAAAACAGATAAATTGTAGACCAGAGTGCTGATTGGTCGCCAGTTTATGTCAGTCCACAATTTCTCGAACCGACACGGAGATATTATAGACTATCAAGTTTTGATGCGTAAAAAAGTATTCCAAATGTTCACTTGAGTTTATAATCTCTGAAGTTATTTTATAATCTTACGGCGTTTGCTATTTTCCGGTGACATAAGAACGAGAATTGACCTTCTGATTCCGATCGTATACCTACGTCTGTTACTATCGTATTATCCCAGACAGGGCTCATTTGGTTCAGAATGATTGGGGTTAGCGTTATTTTGGGAAAGCTAAATATATTCGAGACAGCCTTCTTTCAAAGTCAGCGATTTAGGGGATCGTACCGTTATTATTAGCGGGGCAGTTGATCTGCAGGATAGTTCAAGGTCCTGTCAGGGCTTCGGAACTGTTCGAAAGAGTTACCGCAGCCCTGGAACGTAAAGGGCATTTGAAGGAACAGGGGTGGGTTTTACACAGTATCGGTGCGAGTAACTGGAGCAAGTGAAGGCGCAGGTTATTTGCGCGAGCAGTATAAATGCAGAAGTTAATCGCTTGTGCGTGTACGCGTTGCTATAGTAGGCGCCAGATAAATGTGGAATAAAGTACATTGACCTTTCCCTAATAACTGTTCATAGGTACCTGAACAATTAAATATGAATCGTTTTTCATTATTAGACAATGTTAAGGATCACGAGAGATGATGATTCGGGACAGCTTTGTGTCATTAATTCCGTTTTTCAAATTAAAAATATCAATAATTGTAGGTGGGTCAGTGACCGTTATTCCACGATTATCTGGCGCCTACTATAGTACCTAGAGCAAGCAAGGGTGCTTGCGTCTCTCTTCACAAAAACAAAATTGAAACAAAACACCAAACAACATTCGTGACTAATCCAAATCCGCCATTTTATAAATGCGAAAATGTGTAAGTACATACGTATCAAGTACCGTTTTACGGATAGACTACGATCTGGAATATGGTACACTAGCTTTAGCACGCGACTAGGTACGCGCTTTACTTGCTTTTTCCCGTTCTCGTAGGAATTTCCCGTTCCCGTATAGCCTATAAGCCTTCCTCATGAATGTGGCTATCATATATAAAAAGAATTTTCCAAATCCGACTGGTAGTTCCAGAGATTAGTGCGTTCAAACAAACTGTTCAGCTTTATTAAATTAGTATAGAACTATAAATAGATTTATCCCCGTAGGAAGTTTGCGTGGGATAATTTTCAACCACCACACGGGCGAAACCGCTGGAAAAAGCTATCAAAAGTCCACTTAGCAACTTCAACATTTCACACAATTATAAAAAAACAGGTAGAACTGTTGTTACTGGTCCACATCCGAATAAAAAATGGCGTCTGCATTAGATTTGAAAACACCGTTGTTCTAGTATCCGTTATTTTGGAAGCGAGTCCATTAAAATACTTAGCACTGACTAATTTTATCAAAAAACTCAATCGATCTAGCGAAACTTATTTTATAAAGGAAGTTGAAAGACCTCATCAGAATGATTGCAATCACTGAGAAAACAGCCATTTTATTTCGCCATATATTATGCCCGAGACTTCGTTCGCGCATATCCCGTTATCCCCGTTCCCGTATAGCCTATACCCTTCCTCATGAATGTGGCTATCATATACAAAAAGAATTTTCCAAATCCGATAGTTCCAGAGATTAGCGCGTTCCAACAAACAAACTAGATATAGATAAATAACAGCCGCACAATATACCAAGACTCCTCCGTGCTTCGGAAAGCATATAGCATAGATCCTTAGCAGCCGCTACGGATTGTCTGGAGCCAGAAAATAGGACACCAGTCTTGCCATGAAGTACCGTGTTACCCAGTCAGATAGGCATTCGCTCCACGTAAAATTCAACTGAATCCGGTTTGACTGGAACTCGACTCCAATATAGTTGGGAAAAGGCTAGGCAGATGATGATATAAAACCCCCATGTAAAAGGGAGCGAGCCTATTGCCATAAACTAAGCACGAATTTAGACCGGACCACGACTGAAAAATTCCTGATGGAAAAACCTAAATTATACACTTTTTCCGAACCAGGAATCGAATCCTAGACATGAACGCTTGCGACCACTAGACCAACACCCGTTGCTTTTATTTCCATGGTAACGCTTCTATTTTAATTTACCGGAAATCCACATTTAATTCGAAAACACTCACGCCGAAACTGTACATCCGGTTTATCTATGGCCGCAAAAAGGAAACCAAAGACAATTTGTACAAAAGTAGACTCGCCGCAGCTTCCTTGAAATCCTTAGAGAGAAAAAATGAAGTAGAATTTGAATGAAACGATCTAGCAGTCTCAAATTGTCATACTATTAGCAAATGCGATTGTCGAAATGCCGGGATAGGGATTGATCATGTACCATTTCGAGAGCGTTTGTCAATCACATACATCACAACGTTTTGACAGTCGCCTTAGCCATGCTAACGCTGACGTTGTCTAGAGCCTCTAACCCTTAGAGTCTAAGGTTACTTCTAGATCATCGCTTACGGTAAGATAGAGGTCAAACACAAGCTTATCCATAATTTTTTAAACTGGATTTTAACTTATAAGAAGTTTATTTCTTTTCTATATTCGATTGAGAATCTAAAAAAGAAAATAAACTGACAATGCAACGTAGAAATATCTATTTATAGTCAGAAAGATAACTAAACAATCGTCTACAATCATCCATTGGACGATTAAGCCAATAAACTACTTAAGCGGTCCAAACAACAAATAGTTGGCGGGAAAGAGACGGGACAACCGAAGCGAAAAGCCCGATGTCCATTGAAGAATTTAAAAAAAAAAGTTTGTTGTTCGTGGACCACGAATTCGAGAAAAATAACCTATATGTTAATTTATAAATGAAGTTGATTATGTTTCTATAATATTCGTGAAACTGACAAGTCTAAGATTCTTCTTAACAAATTAACTATATTTTTTTAGATTTTCGCAAAAACAAGTAGCATATAACTGGCTCCAGGTTCCCATCTATTAGAAATATCACTTAATAACCATCTAAAATGCATCTCAAAGCCAATAAACTATTTAAACGGTCCGTAAGCATCGAATACTTGGCGGGAAAGAGACAGCTGTACTCTGAGCGAAAGGCCCGATGTCCTAGGAAGATTTAAAAATAATATACAGGAAACCAGTTTTGGATGTTGTCTGACAAGATGGTAGGACAGTGGTTCTCAATTTCGGACAAGTTTGTATGTTTTTTTTTTTTGTTAAAATGAACCATAAGAATACAATGTTTCAGTTTTGGTTGTATTAATTTTTTAATATTAGATTCGCTAAAATACTAAAAAAAAAAAAATACTTTTAAATCAATCTTTTTTTAGAATAATGGCTTCTGCCAGCGGCTTCGCTCGCATTACTATAGATTCTGACATAAAAAGTAGCCGTCACCAGGGTTCCAACGCTGAACGATTTGATGAATTTTGGTACAGAGGTAGATCTCTGTACCAAAATTCATCAAAGTTGGTTCAGCGATGCGTGAAAGCGTAACAAACATAGTTTCGCATTAATTATATTATTAGTAAGGATTAAATTCGATTTGCACTAATAAGAGCTTTCTGTCGATTAATCCTTTCACATACCATATTATGTTACCTCTTGTAGACCACTAACAGTCCACAGCCCATATTTGAGAACCAGTGTCCTAGAAGATTATGGCCTGTAATAAGCGCGTGGCTTTCGCCCGTGATTTAAATTTCGAACTCAACCGTCAAGCTCTGTGTCTATTATTACTTGTTTTTTTTTTCATGTCAATGTTAGGTTTGAGACCTTGGGTCTTGAGTGCATGTTCTGGAAATTGATATGTGTGGAGGATTTAGTTTCTGTGAGGCCTAGCTTCGTCTAAGAAGTGCTTTGTGGTCATGGAAAAAAATATAGACTAACTTATTTTGTCACTATTTGAAATATATTTAGTTTTGTATTAACTAGGTATTTATATTATAAAAAGCTGAGCAGAGCTTTTTAATATTTGTAAAAAGTAATCTCTAAAAGTAGGTAGATACTGATACAATTACGTTAATTCTTTCACTTATAATATAATACTACAATATCGCTGAGTGTCGGCCACTATTTACTTAGGTTCACCCATAGCACATACAAATATTAAATTATACGTTAATATTCGAATAAAAATGCCAAGTCAATTACAGGTAAATAACATTGACAACAAATACGCCAGATTACCGCTTATTAGCTTAGTAAGTGTACAAGTGATTAAAAATAAAAAAAAAAACAAAATGTTACGAAATGTCGTCTTTGCCTCCTGTTGGCTATTGGCCTATTGGCTTGGCATTTATATTAGAATATTAAAGTATGATTTTTTGTATGTACTAGAGTAAATAAGAGTGGATTTGCATTATTAATCAGATATTTCGACTATCTTGGAAACATACACAGTTTCTTTGTGATTGGTCATAGTGAACGAAGTGGTGTACATAATCTTTTACAAACCACTTAAGCATATTTCTAGGTCCCAGATTGACATTCACAAAACATCTATCTGTTGTCATCATAATTTATGTACCAACAAAAAACTTCTAAAAGAATATTTAATATAATATAGGTAGGTACTTACTCCTTACTACATTTTTCATGAACAGGTTGACATTTGCCCTTCGCGAGTCTGAAAAGGTTTTTCTTAAGGATATCAATAAATTATAAATGTACCAAGCAATATATGAACTACGAATATTCTGCCCACACGGTACGGCGACAAAAAAATCTAATTTCTTCACCGGATTAAGTCTTCTGTACACAGAAACTGTAGGTGCAGTGAACGTGAAGTGAGCTGACACATCAAACAAACAAGATTGAATGACAGTTCACTTCATGCTCATTTCACCTTACTTGTGTTATCTTTTATTATTTTGCTGATATTCTATTTTTAAATCTGAACATCAAACTAGCATTAAGTAGAACTATTTCGGATGTTCCTTTTTTAATATAGTTGAATTTAAAGTACTTAAAGTGAATGAGCGTTAGTTTTATGTGGCGGGGATTTTTAATCTGTGGCATTCGTGATTATTCTCCCGCCATGAAAGATTCAACATGCTTTGGTTAATAATTTTATTAAATTGAGTATTATGAAAAATATAACGAGGCGTTGGAAAGTATACTGCGCTTTATTTAATCTCATAGATCTTGAAGTATTTACTTTACAAGGTGAGATGTTGATAGAATAGACTGGTTACTTCTAGGCAAGCGTGCTCCATCGTCGACCACATCATCGCTTACCATCAGGTGAGATTGTGGTCAAACGCGAGGTCCATACGAAAAATAGGCCGAAACTAGTGAAGAATGTGGATAACGCAAGATAATGATGATTAATAGGTTACACAAGTAGGATTACAAGCAGTCCAGACAGTGCAATAATTTGTCAGTTATCTTGTAGTTCAAGTCAAGTGTCACCAAAGTCATCATTCATCGAGCATGAAGCACATCGATCCGACGAACAACGACGAATGTAATTGTCGCCGGAAAATTGCAAACGCCGTAAGATTGTAAACTATCGCGCGAAATTGTAAACAATTTTTTCTTAATAAGACGCGGATATATTGGAAACCATTGAATTTGGATGGGATTTATTGGATACAAAACGATTTTTTCATAATATATCGAGAAATTATAATCTAATCAAGATTTATTACAATCTTACGGAGTCTGCAATTTTCCGGTGACATAGTCAAGGACATTTATAACATTATTGTATCAGATAACAATTATTTGCCCGATGTAGTATGTATTTACTACATACAACAAAACACTCTCACTTCACTAGATCCCTGACATATCCCATTGCTTTATCAATAATAACATGTCATAGAGAAATCGCTTTTACGTCAAAACGTCTCTCCAATATCTAGCGAGAAAACTGAGAAAAATATAGTACTTCTACCCTTTTCAAACTTTTCCCCGGACTATTCGTTAATAATAAATTGTAAAATTTTATCTAGCCGAATGTCTTGCCTTCTCATAAGAATTTTGGACACCGAAAGGCCGATGTCCACTAGCCACCTTGACCTTTGACTAATCCAAAGAGCATAGACTGTCCAAATAAGATTTTGGTAGCGGAGACATTTACTGGCAGTCCGCCCACACATCCACTCAATTTTACGCGCGAAATACGCCCGCCAAATGCACTAAAGATAACCTAAAACTAAAAACAAAAGATTAAAAAATGAGAAACTTACTTAAATTCTAAGTTTAAGAACTTTTATAAGTAATTTACCCAAAATTCGTCGTCGAGCCAGAGACAAATCATGAGCCTTCTAAATGACATAACGCAGGCATTTACACTTATAACAACAAAAAGACTTTGCTGAGACCACATTAGTAAAGAAAAAAAGTATATTTTTCTTCCCTGTCCTTATCTATGGCTACCGGGCGTTCGTAAAAAAAGGAACGTTTGAAAAAGGAATGAAAAAAAATGGCGGCTTGCACGGGAAGCGGGCTTTTAATTGGGTCCGTAGGTTTGGTTTAGAGAATTTTAACATTATGAAATGTCTATTAGCTTATGCTCAAGTGTTTTAATTAATTTGTACCTATAGCTCGGTTCTTTTATTTTGTTAGAATGGTAAACTTTGACTTGAATTGTTTGTATTTTCTTTGTATTTTATCTGCATTTTTGCCTGAGACTCTCCGGATAAATTAAATTCTTTTATCGTAGTTTGATTTATAATTCCCTCAAACACTTCAAGATAACCTGAAAAAAAACAATGTCCAATTGACGTTGTCTTTCAAAAGACGTTTCAATACAATTTCCGGTGTATGCTGATACCTTTCTAAAATCTCGTGGAAAAAAATCGGCATGTCCTGGTATAGAATATATCGAGAAGTGGCTCCCTTCAATAAAGGAGGTGTGAGTCTCAGGAGTGAGGCATTCTAGAGCTAGACTGATTATGCTGTATGTAATGCCATGAACTCATGACCGCATTCCCAAGCCGTCACTGTCAACTTGTAAGGTACACCTTACAAGTTGACAGTGACGGCTTGGGAAAGTAGACATAATACATATGTCTACAGAACCACTAATAAGACCATAATTTTATGTGTCAAAACACGTGTTTTGAAATCGCTTTATGCTAATCCACTTTTGTAAAGCTTTTTTTTTAATCTGTGTTCTTGGACGGATTTGGGTCCAGGTGATGTTTTCCCGAGCCTCCTAGAATCCGACTTTGCGGTAGGTGTCTAGACCATTTCAGCCTATTTTAAATAGGAATCATCTAATGACTTTTCCCGCTCTGGGCGGAGCGGGATGGAGTATCAAACTCAGAATAAAACCCACCCATGTTCCTCCAAATGCCCTTTGTGGTCGCCGTCGATAACTCTTTCGAACAATTCCGAAAATACCACTTTTGGCCTTTTCCTATATCCATGATCCCCTGTTTTTGAGCTTCGTTTGTAAAGCTAATTCCCAAAATAATTCCGTTGAACATGCAAGTCTCATTATGCGCTGTTGCCACTCTGCCAATTGACAAATATCACGGCAACGTGACCGGAATACAGGCGTGAAACGTTGACCGGTTATGCCTCTACGCATTTTGATTAAACCTAATCGATTAAGCTGAGTCTTTGAGCAGCTAGCTAATGTATTAGTCGATCGATTCTGGGAGCCAAATAATCGAGTTCGATTCGTGTTTTGGATTTGCAAATTTTGAGCGGTGGATTTGAAAATAGATGGATGGTTGCATGAGGAATTATCGCTATCCTGGCGAGATAATTTCTATCCACATAGAGAAGTATTTTGAGACCTGGTTTCAGTACCCAATATATGATACCCGGTATTGAGATATTCAGGTATGACTGCGTGACAGTCGATAGGAGAAAATAGTAGAAGAAAACGGTTAACGTTGACCCCCAAGTGGCATGAGACAAGGGCTAGGAAGATGATAACGGTTGAGTCATTTTGCGTAGTAAATTTAAATGGAAATCTTTCGAAAATAAGTAAATAACAGTCCAAAGTAATAAATAGAAACTCTAGCCAACAAAATGAATGAAACGACCTTGTTGAAACTAAAAATTCAACAATTTAGGTAACGCGAACTCAGTGAACCAGAGGTCAATATTATTAAGTCATACGATGTTATATCATGTGCACACCAAATGTTAACTGACAAGTGTCCTTGACTTGCCCTGAACATTAATTGCCATGGAAATATACCAACCAGCCTGCCTTTTCTCAACAATGCAGGGGTCGGCTTCCAGTGTACCAGGATGCAGCTGAATACCAGTATTTTACATGGAGCGACAGCCTATACCTCCATAACCTGTTTTGTATGGTGTCGGACGTAAAAAAATAGCACCATCTCATCACTTCCCGTGGGTGTCTTAAGAGGCGACTAAGGGACTCATCAGAGACTGTGCAGCAGCATTCTCTGTGAATTGCAACAGCTACACTGCAATCGCGAACCCGCCTGCCAAGCGTGGTGATTATGGTTCCTCGCTCCCCTTGGGGGAGGCCTTTGTCCAGCAATGGACGTCTTTCGGCTGATATGATGATGAGGATGATGGGTACCACGATACCCCTTAGAGGCTGGTGTCAGATGTTCTGGCTTCTGACTACCATTGACGACTGTCAAAGATCTACAAATGACCGAGACTAATTTAACGTGTTTTTCCGAAGTACGGAGAAGGCTTGGTAACGATATGTGATGTATATCACCCATCTACGGACCGGTTCCTACAACCGTTATTACCTAATATTGAAGATCGACCCGTACGGCTGTTATAATTCAGCCACGAGCTCCAACTGCCATGCAAATGATTATGGAAACACCCCGGAGTAAGATATTCACATATATCACGTGGGATCCCACACAAAACACGATTACTAACCCCGTTGACGTTTTTACAACTTCATATTATGTTTATCTTGGCAACACTGAAATAAAACAAAACTTATCGAATAAATCATTCTGGCAACTGGAACTCTCCTCCCCCGAGATTCGTGCGGGACCCTAAAAAAGTTTATACATTAAAAGGCCTACTCAAGAGCAACAGGTTAAATTATTGTTTTTTTTTGTGTGAAAAAAAAATATAACTGGCTGAAAAAAATGACGTTTGTATGTTGGTAGCAGGCGGTTCTTTTTTTAAGATTTGAATAAAATGTATTTGTTGGCGGTTAATGTTGCTAGTCTAATGGCTTTTTTACTTTTATACAATGTGAGCAATGACCTTTGGATCTTTCATGGAGGATTTATTTGTGTTTATGGGAGTACATTTGTTTCTACGACTGTTACTGTGGCCTAGCGCCACTGCTCAGTGGCTCACAATGCTCAAGGTAAAGTACTATTGGATTCATCCATCAGGAATTTATCAGTAGTACTTAGCAAAGTTTATGTTCCTAATTCCTAGTTAGGGTTATTATTGGTAGGCTCGCGTTAGACCACAATCTCACCTGATGGAAAGCGATGATGTGGTCGACGATGAAGCACGCTCGCCTAGAAGTAACCTGTTCAATCTTGACTTAAAGATTTAAGCTATCAGGAAACAGACTCCGGCAGGGAATTCCACTCCTTAGCTGCACGCACAATGAAATTATAACCTAAAACATTTTGTGCGTACGGGTGGGATAGTTCTATTAAAACTTAATCTATTCACTGACACATTTAAAAAGCCTACCTCAACATAAACCAAAGACACTCCCACAATAAATTAAAAACGCAAACTAAATACCAACATAACAATTTCCATTCCCGCCACTAAACAGTGTTGCTAACACAATTAAACTTCCCACGTTTGCGGGTAAAATAAAAACCGACGCGACATGGAAAGTGATTGTCTATGGAAGCTAGACGGCTGTCGTTCCGCACTATTGTCTTGTGTGTAACAAGCTTATGTAATTACACCTCTTTTTTCACGTAAGGCTGATGATTATCTCTATGGTCTTCGGTTTTTGAGGTTAGAGTATTTGGGCTTTGCATAATGTATAGGGCTGACCCATCTTAAGTGGTTAGGATAGAATAATTAATTTACCCTTTTACTTGCTTAAGAATAGGTGGTCTTATGTTTTGTCTCTAATGTATTATGTATGTGTATGTCTTCTTATGGAGGTCTTAAGCCTTTCTGAGGTTCCCTAATATACTCACAATTAGGGATGTAAAGGAGGCCATGTAACGGAGACTAAAAAAAATAAATAAAATAAAGACGACGTAGAAAAAAAAAAGTAAGATTTAGAATAAATATTTTTGACGCAGTATTTTTCGGAGTCGGAGAGTAGAAGAAGAAAAAGTACTATGTGAGCCCCTTTTTTTGTTTTTGAATGGGATCATCAAGTTACTTTCACGAATTTTAACAGAGCGGGATGGAGTGTCAGATTCCCCACCCGTTTTCCTCTACATGCGTTTTGCGTTCCAGGGCCGCTGGCAGGACCCCAAGTAACTTGGAGTAAGCGCAGTAAGAGTAACAGATACTAACGCCTCTGCCTACATGAAAACCAGTCGCAATGTAACATCATTCGCAAAAGCGTTACATAGTTATTACAGCTACAATTTCAGTCTAGCATCAAAATTCAGTAATTATACACTAATAGCCTCAACGTACGCTCAAAGACTAATTAATATTATGTTAATTTCGAACAAGTAGGTACTGAACATAGCAGAGAACAGAATTCTGTTTCGAACTTCTAAAGTATTTGTATTAGCCTCTGGAAAGCGGGTAGAGCGAAAAGTTAAATACTTAATCTAAGATTTTGCTGTGCTTGCGGCTTCGCCCGCTTGTAATTACAAAATAACACACTCATTTGGTAAAAACCATATTCTATTCCAGGGTATGGTCTACCCGCGTGAATTAAGTAAGCGACAACGGAAGTATTAAAAAATAACTTTATTCCGACAGAGTTACAGCGAAACAGTAATTAATTAAATCTAACAAAATATTGATCTTATATACTAACTTAATTGCTAACGTAGTACATGCACAGCGTGATCAGATTGACGCATGTTCTAGATAATTATAAATGCTGATCGCGCAGTGGGGAAATTGGGAAATAATAATCTAGTAACTACTTATTGGCTGACAAAGCTAATATTGGTAGGTTGGGGTAAGTTTTATCTAAATCTAATCAGCCGTTAAGTCGTGAAGGGGTAACAAACAGACAGACAGTCAAGAGTAACTTTCACATTTATAAGTGTAGATAACATTCGGCTTAGGGCTTCGTCTTCGTGAAAAGGGAACGTACTACAAGATAAAAAAAAACCTAATCCAAATCTATCCATGTACCAAGTTTCATCTCAATCTTTCAGCCACTGGGCCGCGCACTGCGCAGCACTGATAAACAGACATGAGGATGTTCAATATGAATTCGTTACAAGCAGAATATATTGAAGTTCATAATACCAACTTTATAAATAACCCTTTATAAGACCTCAACATCGCATAGCCAACCTAACAAAAAAAAAACGTTTTTTTTTTCTATAAAATGTCGAGTAATACCGCTATTCAATAGCTATTAAACAAGCTGGAGCTTCGCTTTACACCCGACTTGTCCTGCAAAGCGGAAGGTACGAATATAAACTGAGTAAGAACAAAGTTCCCAAGTAATTAGGAACGGGACAGACTCCGTCCATTTGAGGGAAACGTAGGGTTGCCAGTTTAATAAAATATACTAAAAACTTTTGAGATTGGGCCTTTGATATAGCCATTTTTATGTTGGTTATTACTAGCTTTTGCCCGAGGCTTCGCTCGCATTAATTTATATAGATTTACCAAAAATAAAATTGCCCATAACTGTCTCCAGGGTGTCATGTATATTTACCAAAAATAATCAAAATCGATTCAGCGATTTGGCGTGAAAGCGTAGTAAAAAGGTCACTTTCGCAGTTATAAAATAAATTAGAATATTAGTTAAGATGTATTGCGAATAGCGTTTGACCACTGTACCGTTTGATAGTAAGCGATGGTTTTTTGTCTTTTTTTTTTCGGCATGCTTGTTTAAGAGGGAAGAGGAAACTATGGACTCTCATACCCATGCTTTCTAAAAACACTTTAAAAGACATTTTATTACTATTTTGCAACACTTTATGATGTGAAAAGCGGTGCAATTAAAACGCAATACCCGTATTCCATACCTAGTTAAAAATGAGGAATATAGCGACTCGTTTTAATAGTTTAATAAAAACAAAAACGTATCGACAGTAGTGGCTCTAAATGCGTATCTTTTTAAATTGCTACATGTTATGAATCTCTACCGTGTTACCCAGTAACTTGGTTACGGAGATCAGATAGGCAATCACTCCCCGTAAAATACTGGTATTCAGCTGGATCCGGTTGGACTGGAAGCCGTCCCTAATATAGTTGGGAAAAGACTAGGCAGGTGATGACATGTTATGAAACAATTACTCGATCGTCTGACTGACAGACAACACACAGCCTTAACCACTGAAGATAGAAACGGCTGTCAATCACTAATTTCTTATGTAACCTTTTTTTTTTACAAAATAACCGACCACCAAGGTAAACCGTAGATACACTAATCTCAATATTTTTTCTAACCCATTTCGCATTTCTCAAGTGGCAACCCTAAAGTACACGTGCAGCTATGATAAATGACGGTTAGAAACTAGAAAATACATTTCCCGCGTTTTATTTTATACTATACAGGGCGAGTTTTCAAATCCAATTCTATGAGGAATTCCGAAAAATACTCTTAGGTGTCTCGGGTCCTATTTTAATGAAAACTAAAACGACATCATGCTATGATATAATAATATAAGTTGATGTTGAATACGTAGGTAAAATAAGACAGTCAAAAAAGTATTTTGTTGAAAATAAGCTTTTTTTAACCGACTTAAAAAAAAGAGGATATTCTCAATTCGGTTGTATTTTTTTTGTTGGTCCCCCACACCTAACAAAACCACTGGAAAGTCACAGAAAAGAAAAACACATATTTTTTATATGATAACACCGGCTTCCGAAATTAAAGTTATTTTATACTTTGCTTTGTTTTTTTTTTTTTAATTTGGATGTCGGTTGTATTTTTTTTGTAAAAATAAAATATTTTACACTTCCGTTTTTCGCTATTCCTCATGTTTTAGGATTTGACCATCCTCGCCCACTTGAAAAATACATTCTGTATAATCTGTGGTTCACTAGTGAGGCCAACGGGTGAATGATTTGCATAAATCGACTAATTATGAAAACGATTATGATTGTTTGACAAACGCTGTGTGTTTTGTTAATCAGCGGTTTAGGATAAATTTGACGAGTAATTATGGGTAATAGGCTATTTGCGGGTTTTTGCTCTCGGATTAAATCATATTAGCGCGTGCATTAGGCTACAGTAAGGGTAGGCCAGCCCATACATAATGCCCAAAAAAAAATTTTTCGTTCACTTTCAAAAGGGACGAAAATTCGCATCGTCAGTATCGTGATTTCAACCCTGAATAATGAGGTGAGTTTTATTTTTTTTGGCCATTATTATATGGGCTGGCCTACCCTTACTGTAGCCTACTGCACGCCCAGCCTCGTTTCTGTACGATTTTTGTCAATTTTATCATTGTTGGGCGATGAGGTCGTAAACGCGATTGCTGAGCCAGAAGGTCTGTTATATCTCACCGTGAAAATAAAGGTGACGCGAGCTTGCAGAGAGCTGTCATTCAACAGTGACAATGCATGGATTGACAGCTCACTTCAAGTTCATTTCACCTAAGTTTTTACGGTGAAATTTTTGCAGAATACCACTGTTGACTATTTTGGGTTTGAGCCCAGGTCGGGCTGTTTAATCAGGTTTTATTTAGTTAGCAATTTCTCTACTATCAACCTGAAGTCGATTCAGAGTAGATCGCACGTCGAAAGTGACAAAGCCAGTATATACTGACCTCTTATTCAATTGTAACTTAGCACAATGATATGCCAGCTTATGTTCGGTGTGACGTGCAATCGGCTGTGTACAATTGCGGTTGAATTCCAACTGCCTCAGGAATTTCTCGGTAGCAGTAGCCCAAAATCATACATCATCAGACGCACTGCAAGTTACCATCCCCACCTTGTTGCTATTCCACCAATTCGCACTAAACGTTTCCAAACGTCTTTTATAATGCGCACAGCAAAGGAGTGGAACTCTCTGCCTGCGTCTGTGTTTCCGAACGCATACAACCCTAATCTCTTCAAAATTAGAGTCTTCTTCTGGGTAAGCTCGCTCCATCGTCGACTTTGTCTCTCATCTATGACCCTAGAGTCAAAAGCAAACCCATATTAAATAAAAAAAAATAAAAAAATCAGGACATATAAACCGAAATATTTATTGTTATTCTTTTGTTTGTTTCAGGTAATTACAAAATATTTTCGAAGATGGAAACTGTGAGATGTTAAGCGGCAATATATTTTACCCAATTGCCCCAGAAATAGGGTAATGTTTTTGTCAATTTTCTCACTCAAAACCAACAACAAAATCCTTTATTTCAAATTCACTCATTTACTGGCACTTTTGGAATAGGGAATATGCATAAAAAAAAACATTATTTTCCAAACAGTTAATCTAGAAATATACAAAAATATAATACAAACAGTGATAATAGAATCGAAATTGACCGAAAAACAAACGAGATATAACTATTTTAAACAAATATATATCTGTCCCTCTCGCGAAGACGCTGTTTTCTATTGCAGCTGTATAGGCGTCATAGTATTTGTCGTCAGATTTGGTATCGGACTTCTCTTTCTAATTGTCAACTTTGAAGCTTCAACTTCAACATAGATGAAGGTACTTATTTAAAAAAATCTTTCATAATTATTTACTAGACATAATAAGGATCTTAATTGCAAATAAAAAAAATGCATACATATACCCCATTGTCAAGGTCTATCAGTCAAATAGATGTAGCTAGATCTGCCCCGCTAGCGACAAGAGCATCAAGTTGTTCTGCAGCAAAACACAAAACACACTCAACGACCCTATCTCCAGCGCAGCAGTGACTCCATACCTTACAGATAGATCTATCCTTACACTTTGACAGCTCCTCAGACTCAGGCTCGCGTAGACCACAATCACACCTGATGGTAAGCGATGACGTGGTCGAGGATGGAGCACGCTCACCTAGAAATAACCTATTCACCGATATATGTGTCCAAACCTGCATGGAGTATTGCAGCCACCTTTGGGATGGCTCAGCTAAATACCAACTTGCCGCGCTTGACTCGGTGGAATGCAGAGCTAAAAGGCTCATTGGCGACGTAAGACTGGTGGATACCAAGCTTCACAGCTTGGCTCATCGCCGCAAGGTTGCCTGCTTGTCGGTCTTTTACAGATTGTACTTCGGGGAGAGTGTCCAGGAACTCCACGATCTCATCCCACCGACCCCCTTCTGCCATCGAACATCTAGACCCACTGCAAGTTACCATCCCTACCTTGTTGCTATTCCACCAATTCGCACTAAACGTTTCCAAACGTCTTTTATAATGTGGACAACAAAGAAGTGGAACTCTCTGCCTGAACGCATACAACCTTAATCTTCAAAATTAGAGTGAACAGGCTTCTTCTGGGTAAGCTCGCTCCATCGTCGACTTTGTCTCTGTCATCTATGACCTAGACTAGAGTCAAGAGCAAACCCATATTAAATTAAAAAAAATCACTCTTGACTCAAAGACCCCAGGTTGTAGCCAACATGACGGATGGTTAGAATTGTGACCTTTTACCTTGCCTAAGGCTGGCTACGCACGACAAATGGACGACACAATGGGCAACCCTTTTCTGTCATCATATGTAATCTAAAACGAAAAGCTTTGTTTTAAACCTTTGTTATTTTAAAGGAGTAAAAAGTCATGCCATATCGTAGTTAAAAATTTAAAGTTTCACAAAGATAACAAACAGATTTTTTGCTTTCGTCTGGAATTTTTCGGCAGCAGCTGCGTATCTGGATTTGTGCTCGGTTGAAGACAAGTGTCGCCCTCTATGACATGGGAACTGGTGAAACGTTGAGTCTCGCCACCTCTTTGTGGGTTGGCCTTGGCGGCGGCGTCAATCGATCTTGTGGAACCTAAAAAATTCATAAAAAAAACAATAAAATGTTCAATGGGGTAACTGCATAACACTCAATGGTTTTTTATTTCAACAGTTCAACAACGGTAATTTTCAAACATATGCAACATATTAAGATGAAGTAATCGATTACTTTCAATTAAAATCCTTCGACCGGACGTTATTTTTCATAAGAAAACATTATCATATTTTCTATACTAAATCCTACGCCTGAACGATCTCCTTTCTGACATTCCCGTCTACCACACAAAGTTGATTAGCAAAGAGCATCTGATTTCATTAACAGTCGACAGCTAATTGCGAAACAAAGGAGAGCTCTCGTAATAGAAAGAAACGTTGTAATAGAAAAGAAAAAACCGTAATTAAGATAATTGAGGTAGTGTCAGGAATTTTGGGGTGTTTGCACAGACGGCAATTTTTTTGTTGTCTGATAGTGTTGCTGGCAACTTTTTTAATTCGTGTTCTAGAAATTCATTTATTTCAGGAAAATCCTTACGAAGATTTTCGCACAGATAACTCATACTCGCCCGACTGCCTTCAAAGCAAGAGTAAATAGGCATTTCTGGGTACGCTCGCTCCATCATAGACCTCATCCATCGCTTTTTATCAGGCGTGATCGAAGTCAAGAGCAAGCCCATACCTCGTTAAAATAGAGAAATGACAATGTCTATTTCAATTGAGTTTTAATTGAAATTCTTCCAGCAGAACTGTGAAAGGAGAAATGTGGAAACAATGCTGTATTAAAATAGTCTTCCCAGCATCCTCTTTCTTCCATACCTCTCTCTTAGTCGTCTTCTCAGTAGTCACCCCGTCTCCAGTGTTTCTATTCAATGTTTCCGTGGTCATCCGAAACTCTTACAACCATCCAAACTCAAAACTTCAATCATCCTCATCATCTAGCTTCTTCTTCCAATTAACTTGGAGTCGGACTTCCCTGTCTTTTTTTCCGTCCAACATTTTCCTAAGACATAAACAGTCGGTGTCTCAAGCAACTTTTTAGTTGCTCAGTGTATACAAATCCTTATATGGATTTATTTCCACTCGTTTATTTGGTAATTTGAATTCAGGTAAGATCAAAAGTTTCCTTCTTTTCACTTGGACTTACTTTACCTTACCTTACCTTGGAGTTTATTTTTCTTAACTGAAAACATTCATTAGAAGTTTATTAGTTCAAGTATCTACCTTTTCTTTAAAGGCAATAGACTGTTAAAAAGGTTTTTTTATTTAAATAAAAATTGAAACCTTATTGATGTCAATTTCTTTTTACCTTGTAAAGCTGCTTTTAAAGGCTTTTCTCGGGAAAGGGTAGGTCGTCTTATTTTCATTTAGTTGAAAAAAAATAATGCTGTTTACATTTTTCCTGACGGAGGACGTTTTTCTTAGTAGCCAACCTGGGGTTCTTAAATGGCTAGTTTACACAGTGCGAGCTAGGTTGTGAGTCAGCCTGCCGAGTAGCTGCAGTGCAGTAACTTGCATCGTATGGACGTACCTTACGAGTTACTGCCACGTGCGAGTTGGATAGTAGCTTAACTCGCACATGGCAGCAACTCAGATATCACGCGCATCGTTCTGACGCATTCGGCAGTAGCTCGCCAGTGTCAGCCAGGCAGTTGCGAGCGGAACCTGTATTTTTTCTATGCTGCGCCTCGCAAGAGACTGAGCAGCTACTATCATCGTGTAGACAGCTAAGGCGAGCCGAGCTGCTGGCATACGAGTAACTGTCTCCCGTCTAGCCAGCAGTTCGCACTGTGTGAACTAGCCATTAGTCATGTGTGAATGGGTTACTTCTAAGCAAGCGTGCTCCATCGTCAAGCACATCATCACTTTCCACGAGATGTGATTGTGGTGTAACACGAGCGTAACAATAAGAAAAGGTAATTCCCTAAGTATTAGGGAATGACTGGATTTCCACGGTTTCAAGGTACGGGTGAAAGGTGTTCCTCTTCCTAGTAATGAGCACAATATCGCCTTTACAGTTTTAATAACGCCTCTTAAATGTCGTGATTATTACATAACATAACACAAGTATTCCCCGAAGGGTGAGGCGTTGGTGTAACTATTGTCAGGGGCGGATCCAGGATTGTCGTTTGGGGGCTCGCGCTGAGAGTGGGTTTTAGCAAAGTAAACAATAAAGAGGCACATAGCATTTCATTTTTCAAACCGCATAACTACCCCTACTATGAAGTCTTAAAACGGTCATGATTCCGCTCTAAGAGGGAGACGTTGCTATACATAACGAATAGCACTATCCCGTTTACCTCTTTGGAATTGCATGGCATTAGCACGTCATAGTAGGACTGCAGGTCTTGGATTACATTTCGTAAATTAAAAAAAACTACCCACTACACTATCGAGGCAGACTTTATCCATGTAATAATAAACCCTACACGTTTATGAGTAAGTTCTTAATTAGTAATTAAGAAATAAATTGGTGTTCATAAAGTCACAGGTTTATATTAAAACCTAATATTAGCAGAGCAGACGCAATTAAACTGTAATTGCGATCTCAATTAAATAAGTCTATTTGATTTGTTTATTCAGTTGATTCAGTGGTAGTCTTTAATTAATATTTTATTAACAGTTACTGTATATTTAATAAACAGACAAGAAGAAAGTACAGGGGGCCCTACTATGAAGTCTTAAAACGATCATGATTCCGCTCTAAGAGGGAGACGGAGCTGTACATAGCGAATAGCACTATCCCGTTTACATAATCGGAATTGGATGGCATTAGCACGTCATAGTAGGTCGGCAGAAACATTCGTACAAAGGTGGTGATTTTTTGAGTCTCGGTATGTAATAGGTCCATCTCACATCCGACCTCGACAAGCGCTGCTTAACCTTGAAGATCAAACCGCTTGGCTGTTATTCTTAAGCTACGAGCAACTCCTCACATTCCCAAACCATGGCACATAATTGCTCATATGTCATATCATTTAGCATAGACGGTCACCCATCCAAGGACCGATCTCGGCAAGTGTTGCTTAACCTCGTAGCATATGCGACTGTTATTACTTAGCCACGAGTTCCTCTTTAGTAACATTCCCAAAGTATGACACATAATTGCCTCCCCCATTCATATGTCATATACAGTCCCAGTACACAGTACCCGGAATTTTCCCAACACATGCCAAGTGACGAAACGAATAAATTGCTATACAAACATTAATTAAGAGCAACTGAATAGCGACACCACTCGACGCCGCCATCTTGTTTTTACAAAATCGACTAAAAAACAAAACAAGCCTCAACGTGGTCGCGTTTGTTAGTCGATTTAAAAATTAAAAAATGGAATCTGAATAGAGTTGCCAGGGTTAAAAATAATGAGGAGAGGTGTGGATTGTATTCAGTGTTGCCTGTGCTGTGTTGATAAGACGGGCTTAGTCCTCTATGCGGTTGTGTTTTGAAAGAGAGAGAAAGAATCTTTCATTGCAGTCGACTACTTTCATAGATGAAAGAGCATTCACGATACTGAGCCATTGAATAACCAAGTTAAAGAATGGCAGCGAAAATGAAGTTTGAACCCCTGAGACTACAAGAAAGTGTATGCAAAATATTGTTTGATCACAAGTCCAAAATGATGGATTACGAAAGTGGTTGCTTTCTCATATCAATTCACCTGTCGGAAAACCTCCGTTCACATTTTACGGCTCCCATGGGAACCGGAACTGACCTATTTTCCGCATTAGCTATTCTCCGCAACCAGCCATAACTCTTGTAAGTTAATTAATTTCAATACTAAAAACACAATACACACCCCTCCATTTGTTAAAACCTTAAAACACACAACACGCAATAAATCGTTGAATATTTATTACTGGCAACACCGCTAGCGGCCATTTTGGACGCATCTGTCAATGACACGCGGGAAACTTAGGGTTCCTTTTTTAAAAATTCCTTCCTGTTCGTTGGCGCATAACGTCGTCAGCTGGGCGGATGTGCTGGGCTGAGAATTTGAAGAATAATATAAGAATTTTAATCTTTCGGTGATATTGTACGACTACAACGGTCTGATATTGGATTTTCAGTCAGTTCATGAAAGTTTAAAATTGAAACTGTTTTCCCTTATTTTGACAGTTAACAACTGTCAAAATAAGGGAAAACAGTTGTCATAAAACATTGATGAGCTGTCAAAATAAGAGTTTTGAGAGAAAGAGAGCATTTTTTAGTTTTCTATAGAAAAATTAAAATAACTGTGTCTGTCTAAACTCTTATTATAAAGTGCTGAACTAACTTTTTGGACTTATAACGTGCTGCCTTACTGCTTAAAATAAAGGCAAAACAGACCACCCCTCCTAACCCCCGCCATGACGAGTCATTAATTTTGGCAACTTCATCAGCCCAAAAACATTAATTAATACTTTCCCAATCAAAGTAACAGATATTAGGTCCCTCCCCCCTCCCTAACTAATAACATCGAGCCAATCTCCAATTAATGCAATTTATTACATTGGTCCAAGTCCGATCTTATTTCAGAAGCACTTAGCAACCTTCTTAATATCCGTTAATATGGTTTATCCCAAATGAAATGTTTGTGTTAGAGTATGAATTAGTAATAGAGTGCGTTTGCGAGCCGGACGGCTGAAAAACACGGTAATAGTCGCCCACTCCACGCGACCGTGCAGCCTACCAACTGCCAACAGACCTGCTGCAGCCCTACTACGATGTGCTAATGCCATCCAATTCCGATGATGTAAACGTGATAGTGCTATTTGCTATGTATAGCTCCGTTTCCCTCTTAGAGCGGAATCATGATCGTTTTAAGACTTCATAGTAGGGTCCCAGCGCTCGAAAGTTTTGCGTTACAAAATTCACTCAGCATCCTAACTACTAAATGCGAAAGTGAGTTTGCTTGTTACCTCTTTATGTATTAACAGTTAAACGGATGAAACTGGGCACGCGGGTAGACCATGTCCAGGAAAAGATTATATGATTTTTATCCCAGGAGTATGTTCCCTAGGAATAATCATCGACTTTCACGCGGGCGGCAGCCAGTATCTTAAAGTCCTGCCTGAGTTACTGACGACATTTGTTAAATTTCGTTCATAGGACAAGGGGTCTGGAATGAGTGATACTGTCACTTCATCTGAAATTCCTGTATTCAGCTGCATCTGGTTATACTGGAAAAGGCTAGGCAAGGCACTAATGGATTGGTTGCCTAAGTCCTTACAAAAACATCTAACCCAAACGACAAAGGACTCCCAAAGTTCGGCTTTAAGCGCTCTATATCTTCTCCATACCCCTTCCCCCAGATATTATCGATTATCAATTACTTCATAGGGGGACGCTCCACCCTCCCCCCTACCTACTTAATTAACACGAATTCGTAAAATCATGTTAATTTATTAATTAGCATTTTAATGAGAATGTTTCTGATGTTGTCAAACGATGCTGTGGTGGGATAATAAAATATATATCGCTTTTTCGTTACGAGTTTCTGTCTGAATTTGTATAAAACATTTGTATGTCTGTTTTCACTGAAGGGTTCTGCAGAGGTGGTTAGTACACCTCTTTCAAGAAAAAAAGAATGTGCCACCCTTTTTAAACCGACTTCAAAAAAAGGAGGAGGTTCTCAATTCGGTTGTATTTTTTTTAAATGTTTGTTACCTCATTACTCCGTCATTTGTGAACCGATTTGAAAAAATCTTTAGTAGTTTGGTTTTTAAATCAAAATAGCTTGAGGAAATAGAAAATACGTATATCATCCAAGTAAGTAAACGAAATTGCGTGTGTTACTTTCCTGTGACTTTCCAGTGGTGTTGTTAGGTGTGGGGTACGACTAAAAAGTGAAAAATAAAAAAAACGTTTTTTTACAAAAAAATTCAACCGACTTCCAAATAAAAAAAAAACACTACAAAGTATGAAATAACTTTAATTTCCGAAGTCGGTATTAAAATACGAAGAAACAACCAAAAACATTCCAGACTTCCGAAGTTAAGTTATTTCATACTTTGTAGTGTTTTTTTTTATTTGGAAGTCGGTTGTATTTTTTTTTGTAAAAAAGTTTTGATGTAAAAAAAGTAAAAAGTACGGAACCTTAAAAAACAGGAATTGCTCTTCTGATGTAAAATGTCAGATATGCATTATGTCATTTTCTTGGTCTTCCTCTACTTTCGTAGTCCACATTACTCCGAACTCACGACATACTCCTGATACTTCGCATCGTATCTATTCAAGCAACCCTGAAAAGCTTAATATTAATTTCATATCTGACATTGCATAATTAAAAGCGAATCTATCCCGTCTAAATATAAATTACTAAGAGATCCTTCAAGTTCCGTAGGAAGTATTAAACTTCCATAAATTAAGGAAAAGCTACGGTTTCCCACCAAACGAGAAATTAAAAGACAAAAGAGTTTTTCTTTTTGAGGTTATCTTTTATTTATAATTAATTATTTTGAGGGGAAAGGTTGAAGAGAATAACGATACTTTAAACGTCAAGTCGCAATTATATAGTACTTACTAGGCTTTTTTCCACGATTTGGCTCCCTTGGCGTATACCGCAGAAACCGCGCATTTTTAGGGTTTCGTACCCAAGCCTCCGCTGTCCGTTCGTCTATCAGTCAGCAGGCTGTATCTCATGAACCTTAATTGGTAGGCTGTTGAAATTTTCGCAGTGTGTTTTTTATTGCCGGTATTACACCAAATAATAAAAATGAAACAAAAACTTAAGGGGTCCAAGAATCTTGATTTTTCAGTTTATAGTGGTTTATATTTGACTGGCCTGTTGGTCGAGTGGTTAGTGACCCTGACTGCTAAACCGGAGGTCGTGGGTTCGATACCCACCCAGGATAAATCTTTGTGTGATGAGCATGATTATTTGTTCTGTGTCTGGGTGTAATTTGTCTATACTTAATATGTAAGTATATAAGTATGTTTATCAGTTGTCTGGTTGCCATAGCACAGGCTCTGCCTAGTTTGGGATCGGATGACCGTGTGTGAGTTGTCCCAAGATATTATATTATGTTATATTATTATTATATTATAGTACAAAACTTTGTGTTGCACTTGACCTCTTTTTTTCGGCGTAATTTAGTAAAAAAAAAGTAGATAATTTTTCGTAATCGGAACATTACGAGTACTTCCCGAGATAATCTTTTACAAACAAACAAACGATTTTTCTTCTTTATTTCTCTACTTTGGATTAATAATTTCGAGGGGAAAGGTTGAACGATAATACTATACTTTCCTGTTAGAAATGTCAAATGGAAATTATAATCATTTTGATATTTTATTGTAATATGAATTACTGTTTACGTGATTAGAAGATATTTTGATTGTGTCGTTTATTTCAAACCTTAAACTTTGAATTGCATTTTCTTAACTGCGAAGGCAGAATGAAGATATTTTTTTTTTAAATATTGGTAATCTTTTTTTTTTGGTCATTATGTATGGCCTAGCCTACCCTTACTGTAGCCTACTGCACGCGCTTGACTGTTATGTAATATAAATAAAACAGCTTATGATTTTTGAAAGAATTTTTGATACTTAAACCAAATCGTTGCACAAATATGAGTTCCTCCAAAAGTGCTACCGTCAGTGATCGCAGGTAAGAAATGGGTTACTTAGATGCTATTAGACGATAAGCTGGCAACACTATGACTGTTAAACATGCAACCCTAACATTACGGAACTGAACCGAACTTCTAATCGACTATGGGACACCACTACTATTTGCTACTGTCTGGAATAAGAAAGAAAAACAAAAGGGAATTCGGAATTTGAAAATCGTAATCGAACGTTCTCGGAAACCGTTTGATTATTTAATTGGGGTATTTTACTGGATAGAAAAATATTAATTCGGTTTACTCCCTCACTTAGATTAAAAAAAATATTAGTCACACATTTTTGCTTTTTCAAATCATTAAAATTCAGGAGTTAGGTGTCGTCACTTGTTCGTAAAGTGTACCAACGCATGACATCGCATTGTACCGTCTTCAATTTTAGTCAACGAGACAAAAGAAAAAAATCTTGTCCTATATTTTTTGGTAATCTTACTGACGTAACAAATTCCTAGATATTTTTTGGAAAATGGTTAATCACACTAATATCATAAAGGCGAAAGTTTGTGAGTGTGTGTGTATGTTTGTTACTTCTTCACGCGCTAACGGATGGACCTGGATTTAGATGAAATTTGGTATAGAGACTGTTTGAGTCCCGGGAAAGGACATAAAATAGTTTTTATCCCGGGATTATATTACCTTGGGATAATTTTCGACATTAACGCGGGCGGCAGCTAGTGCTAATATAAACTGAAGTGCAGTTAAATTCTCTCACCCTTTTTATACCTGCTTAAACACAAATCCTAAAACCATACTTCCAATTTCAAAATAAAACAGCTACTTACATACAAAAATCATTGAGCACTCAACTAGGCCGGTTCGTCACTCATGGCTGACCTACGCTTGTCTGTAACAATAGTACAACAGTGTGAATCATGCCTTTTAATTCAATGGTCGTTGTGGCCCGGATATGTACTGTAATAGATTACTGCATTATAGTGTTGTCAATAGGTATAACACATGGCTTTAAATAGGCCGTTGAAGTATTACTGTTAATTTTAATTCGTTATGCTTGGCCACTGGGCTTTTTTTTTTGTATGGGAAATCATCAAATTACTCCTCCGGCTCTCACGGGAGGAATGGAGTGTCGAGACTCTCACTGACTAAAACCCACCCGGGTTCCTCCAAATGCCCTTTGCGTTCCAGGGCCGCAGTAACTCTCGAACAATTCCTCAACCCTGGCAGGCACTGTCCCTAGCGGGCCCCGTCCATTATGCTGGCATCTCTTTGAGGCGCGCGTGGAACACACCTCGACATCGACCCGGGCCCACTGGGCTTACCCCAGTTGTACTGTTGTACACGTCTCATGGTGCTGGCCTGGTTCTGTTCTGCTTTCTGTCTGATATTATCATGACAGTAGAACCGTTTCTCCGCAACTTGCGAGTTTTATTGACTCGGCATTTCTGGTGGTCCCCACACTAGCCGCCGTTGATTCTGAATCTCAGAAGTTGGTGGGAATATAATGTGATAAGCTATAAAATGGCTGTGACAAGGGAAATTGACGTACTTTGTCAATCTGATTAACTTTGAACTTCTATGACTGTTCATGAATTCATAGGAGGAGCTCGTGGCTAAAGAATAACAGCCGCACGGGTAGGTTGGTCTGTGGATGGGTGACCATGTTAACGTTCTGAGTTTCCTCCATGCCTCGGAAAGCACGTTAAGCCGTTGATCCCGGCTGTAATTTAGATCTTTGGCAGTCGTTCCAGATTTTCAGAAGCCAGTAAATCTGACTCCAGTCTTGCCAAGCACTGCCGTGTTATCCAGTTAATGGGTAGTGGAGGTCTGGTAGGCAGCCGGTCTACGTAAAATACTGGTATTCATCTGAATCCGGTTTGACTGGAAGCCAATGCCTGGAACAGTTAAGATTCAATTTTAACTGTTCTACTACTGGGGGTCTTGTAAGTCAAGAGTGAATAGGTTACTTCTAGGCAAGCGTGCTCCATCGTCGAACCACATTATCGCTTACCATCAGGTGAGATTGTGATCAAATGGAGCCTATTAATAAAAATAAAAAAAACTTTCCACCGTTGAATTTAGAACAACAATTGAAAAAAATACGTTAATTTCTCTATAGATACTGTTTTTTTTTTCTCATTTTCGTTGGATAAAATATTCTTTTATTAATCCAATTATTTCCTAAGCGTTGCTATGGGACCGGACGGCTAAGCGCTCGACAGCGACTTTCCCAACTTAAGTTGATATTTCATGCTTGACAAATTCGCATAAATTGCTTACTAACTAGATTTCAATTAATTATTGCTATTGGCAAATGAATTTTGACATTTCATGGCCATTTTCTTTTGAATAATTCAAAAGTTTTGTGTTTTATTCTTAAATTTAGAATCCATCAAACTCTCAATGCGCTAAGGCAGACGACATTCTGCCAGTGGTAGCGTGGCGAAAGCGATTGTCAAAACGTCAAAAATGTATGCGATTGACAAACGCTGTCAAAATATAATATCACGTGATCAATCCCTTATATTTTGGCATTTCGCTAATATAATGGCACTGTCTAGAAAACCTGGTCAGACTATGTCCTACTTGATGTAGTGTCCCAAATGTCCGTGCACCTGCACCTAGGGTTCCCAGCTTTTTGTACGAGAAATAAAGTATATCATGGTTGAAGAACTAAAATGGACAGTATTTTAGAAAAGTAAATAGTATTTTTTTTTTGTCGTTTTAAAAACATATTTTTTGGAGCTTCTTGCACAATTAAACAATTAATATTAAAAGGAACAGCTTATTTTTAATGGAATCAATGCAAGCTCTATTTCTGTCATCCCCCCACTTTGCAATCATTACGGAAAACACTCTTTGTGTGAAGGCTGAAGTGGCAGGAATACCAGCGGTCATAAAAACAGTATATTGAAGACTTTTTTTTTATAGAACAGTAAAACGTATTAACGAGCGAAAAAATAGTACATTGTTCACCGAGAGGAGAAAGTGACCGATTACCGTCGAGGGTGTCGTTTGAAGCCCGAGCCGTAGGCGAGGGCTTTAAAACACCCAAGATCGGGAATCGCAGTTTCTCTCGAGTGATACATAGTGCTTTATACTACACCTACAAGGAAAATAAAAAACGAAATCTTTACTAATTGAAATTTATATTGAAATTGTTGCAGTTAAAACTGAATCCTCAAACAACACACAAATTGGAAATGGCGCCAATGGCGTCTGCAATTTTCACATGTTCTTTTTTCAAATTGTTTCTCCTGCCGCCGCAGGGTCGCACTGCCAGCCCGACACCATCCAACACACAGCTAGTGGCCAGTGTCATTTTGCGAACTTGGAGATAAAAACTCACTGTAAAAACTTTTTGGCTTTTGATATTTAGGTTACCGGCGCATAGTCTTACCCAAAATTAAAAAAGAAAAACCACGTAAGAAATGGATTTTCATACACTTTTCTCTCCCGCTCAGATGCGTTTTCTCCCCGCATATTTGTTCGATATGCAATGACGTACTTTCTACCGTAAATTTGATAAAGTATCAAGGTACTTTCCAAGCAGGTGTAGTATAAAGTATAATTCTGTATTTGACAGTATGGTTGGACCCTACTAGCACCCTAGGTGATCTGAAAAACGTCTCAGTCGCCGCAATATACTTGGCCAAAAGTGGGCCCAAACAATATAAGACCACTACTTGAAAAATTGTCGACAACTTTCTATTCCCTGACTTCCCTCAATATTTTTAAATAGATGCATACATGAATGTATAAAAGGATTGCGTTACATTTCTATTATCTTCAAACTTTCATTCAACACTCAAACAAAAGACAAAAAGACTTTTCCCGCCACTAAAATGGCCATAGAACGCCAGCCACAATTTTTAATTGCTAAGCCAACAAATAAAACAATTGCCGTATCGCACCTCATTTTTATTTGTAAAAATAGATTTCACAATAAAAAAAAATATAGGACTTACGCCACGAGCCTTTGCCTCGTCGGCCATATTGTTTGCGCGGGAACTAACGGTGTTCTCCGTTAGCGTAGGTTAAAGACCTCGCCCGCCAATTTGTATTTGAATCTTTCATAACCTTTAAAACAATCTGTAAAGAGTTCAATTTTGATTGTTGTATCAACTTTTAATTTTGTTAACCTTTTGTTTGCGAAATTTGCTTTTGTAAGTTTGTAGGTTATGTTCGTTTGTTAAAAAAATGTGCTCTGAATATGTTTTGTGAAAATGTGAAGTTTTTTTATGAGATTTGAATTAGGTTTGTTTTTTTTTTGTCGACTATGTTGCTGAAATGTTTAAAGTTGTCAGTTACATAGTAGGTACATAGATCTTGCTTGACAAAAAAGTAAACTTAAACTGACTTGAATCGTTGATATTGTGTATTGAAATCAGTTCGAAGCGACGAAATCTTTAGCTTTTAACATAATTGAATTGGTTTTTGATCTTTGAGTGAATCGTCAATCGTGAGCCTTAATTGAATCATGTATTTTTTTACGATTTTCGTACGTGTCGCCGTAATTTGCGATCCAAAGCCAATTTCACGGGTAAAAAAATATTTAATACCGTCTTTGACTCGAGTTAAATGGTTCACATGATTTTTTCTCTTTATAGAACGCGAGCTGTCTCGATTTATATGTTTAGATTTTCAGCATTTCTTCAATAGACGACTTCTTTAAAAAAAAATACAAGCTATCCAAAAATTTCAGTCTCATAAAAAAACTTAAGTACCTATCTGTATACTTTCACTCGTCCTGACACTTGCCACAACTGACAATAACACTGCCTTATAAAACCATTGCCACAACATAGCTTCTAAAAAAGTTAAAAAATTAACATTCGAATTTTAGCGAAAAAAAAAACTCCTTGTTAAAGACTTAAAAACAATAGTAACCAACTTGCCAGAAATTAGCACAGCACGGAATCGAACGAATCCATAGAAAAAAAAAAAAAAAAACAATGCAATGCTTTCATCAGCCACCTTTTATTTCTGTAGTTGCCTCGCACACCGACTATTTAAAAAGTTTACCTAACTGCGCACGCCAATTGGAAATTCAAAAGATAATTAAAATAACTGTATTGCGACCTTCTAAAGTTTTTGTTTCTAGCAATGACTTCTCATTTAGGTGAGCGGCGAACGATTCGTTAATCGTTTGTAAAGACGACCTTGCGGTGTTGCCATACTGTAAAATGTAACGGGGGTTGCTAGTTTGAATTTTCAAAAGGTTATGTCATTGGTAGATTTTTGAAATATTTTTTGACACTTTCGTGCTTTTGAGACAGTTATTTCAATGCCACATCGCCGCACTGGTATATGGTGCGCATACGCACAAAACGTTTTGAGAATACTTTCATTGTCCGTATAGCTTAGGAGTGGAATTCCCTGCCAGAGCCTGTGTTTCCTGATAGCTACAACCTGGGTGTCTGAGTCAAAAGTGAATAGTTTACTTCTAGGCAAGCGTGCGCCATCGTCGACCAAATTATGGCTTTCCATCAGGTGGTTAAACGCGAGCCCATCAAATATAAAAAGTGATTTTAGAAAAACTGGCTGTGACAGCAGCTTCTCTCGTCTCTCCTTTGTTACCGTCTCTATCTATGACTAGTCGAACCATTAATGCCCACCACTGTACATGACTTAACAGAAAATACAAAATATTTCCACTTTAATTTGCATAAAATAATCCATTACCACCTTCCAATAAAATTAAAAACTTTAAAACTGTAACAAAGATTTGAGGAAAAAATACATTGGAAAGAGCTCCATTAAAAAGCTATTAAGGATATAATCCGATAACCGAACGAATAAGCCGATGAAAGCCGAAGCTGAACCAAGGCTTTACTCATGCGTTATTTTTCTGTGAAAGCTATTTGGTTTTAAATGAACGGAATCGTTGGTCCAGCAGATGTAAGTGCAGTTGTTGATAACGGAGCCCATGATGCGATCACTGTATCGGACAAAGTGGTATTAAGAGAACTCGGCGTCGACGTGCAAGGATTTGGAGCTTTGGCCATAATTGCCGATTAGCTTCTACCCGTTTCTCAATCGACTCAAGCGCATCAAGTTGATATCTGACAGATCCGTACTACTATGACGTGCTAATGTTATCCGATTCCGATGATGTAAAAGGGATAGTGCTATTCGCTATGTATAGCTCCGTCTCTCACTTAGAGCGGAATCATGATCGTTTTAAGACTTCATAGTAGTATGGGAAATCATCAAATGACTTGTTCCGCTCTGGGTGGAGCGGAAGGGCGTGTCAGACTCTTACCAACTAAAACCCATCCGTGTTCCTTCTAAAGCCCATTGCGTTCCAGGGCCGCGGTGACTCTTTCGTCCGTAAGGTGCTTAACCTTTACATTCCGTTACTTTACAATGAATAAATATCTTTAAGAATCACTTATTTTTGCATTTATCCATTTTAATATATTGTTCTAAGATTTTTTTTACTATTTTAGTACGATTAATGCGGCTATCCCAACTGAATAGTTACGAACGTCAACATTCTTCCATTAGATCCCCTCTGAAATTGAACCCATGACCCACTGCATTACCAAATCTTAACTCACCCCAGATTCTCACTGCACACAGATTATAAAAGATGTGGTATTAAATAACCCCATTTGTGACGTCACGATACTATCTCGACCTAAATCTGACAAGTCCATTATTCACAATAAAATACTCGTACAACACGAGTGAGATTAAGATTTAACTGGTACAGTAAACTACACTAAGAAACTACGAAAATCGATCCTACTGCTGAGGAGCTCGTGGCCTAAATAAGAACGAGATCGGTTTGTGGATGGGTTAAACCGAGACTCCTCCGTACCACGGAAAGCACGTTATGCCGTTGGTCCCGGCTGCCATTTGTAGATTTTTGGCAGTCGTTACAAACAGTGAGAAGACAGAAAATCTGACACCAGTCTTGCCAAGAAGTACAGTGTTGCCCAGTTACTGGGTTTTGGAGGTCTGATAGGCAGTCGCTCCACGTAAAATGCTGGTATTCAGTTGAATCCGGTTTGACTGGAAGGCGACCCCAATATAGTTGGGAAAATGCTAGGCAGATGATGATTGCTACGCAAAAAGGGCGTTAAAAGTTGTCAGACCTTACTGCTACGCAATAAAGGCGGTGTCGAAAATGTTAGCGTCGCTGAGCCAGTACTTTTAAACTCCCCAAATAATAACGATATGACCCAGCCTGTCCCTTGCTGTCCTCCCAAAATGACGCCGCTAAGCCGAGGTCCGTATCCCACAGGGGATGTCCTAGCGAGCGGTCGTTTAGTTTAATTTAACATAGTTTGTAAGCCCTGGCTAGGGGCCTTAAATTCATTTGAGGCCACCACAGGATAGTCCGGTTAAGCAGTAACTAGCCTTAGTGTACTGAACTGTGAGTGGTCATCGTCCAAAAAAAAAACACCCGACAGAAATGATAACTTAAACTAATCTAAGTTGAACTATTTAATATGGGAAGCGTCTGTCCGAAATACAACTAGCGCTGTGGGTTAGAGTGAGAGAGGAAGAGCCTACCAACCGCTGCCGTATGCGTGAGAGAAAGGGAAGCCAGACAGACTGGACCGCGTTACGTTACGAAGCGGTTTACCCTCCCATAAGAAGTTATCACTTCAAAAATGTTAGTCGTACGTGTGGTTGATTGTACAGTTAGATTGGTTTTTAATGGTTTATCCTTTGTTAGACCACGTTTGGAATGCGGGACGATGTTTTTTATTATTACACTGATTTTGAAAGTAGATTTTAATATCGAGACAGTTATCGTGGTGTTGGTGTAGTTAAATTTATGGTCTCACTAATAAAGCCCGTAAACATGAAGGCCGTATATGTTCTCCAGAAAGTTCACGTGCGCACGCACAACCGGCATGCTTGTATGATCTTTTACATTATATATGTCACCGTAAAATTGCAGACTCCGTTTTAATAAGTCTTTATTACTTAGATTGTAATTTCTCGATATATTATGATGAAATCGTTTTGTATACGATAAATCCTATCCAAATTCAATAGTTTCCATTAAAGTGTCTTATTAAGAAAACATAGTTACAGCGTTTGCAGTTATCCGGGGACAAAAACAAATAAAAAAAATTGAAGTGATATCGAAATAATACAGCTTTTTAAAGTAAAAACTATACTTGATAACTCTTTTTATTGTTTTTTTTCTGCCTGACTCACAGTCGGTCTATTTGTTCCGACTCATCTCCGAAATGAACATGGTGGAATAGAGGATTAACATGTCACAACGGGACTCACATATCCCTTTACAATTATAACCATTTCGGTAAAAGTATGTTGATATTATTGATTCATCGTTTGTACTTATACCAAGCTTATCGGTAGGTATATAAATATCACAGTATAGATATCTATACTGTGTACTATCTAAAGAACACTAAGGACAGGATACACCTATTATTTATTCTTACATTCTTAACTACGTTAATCTTTATCAGACAATTATTTTATTGATACTTGCACTTTTATGATAGAACTCTTTGACTAGTATGAAAAATCTAAACGAATGATCACTCATTTCATAGATGATATTAAAACATTACGATTTGTGAAAAATTTATAAAAATGGTTGAAAAACAGACAAGTTTTACGCTATCTTTGGCACACAAAATGCCATTTGTACTGGATGGCTTTAATTAAATATGGCGGATTTGTGAGTGACGTCACACGCAATTAGTGCTGTCTCTGTTTAATGCAATTTTAAAACGCTGGCAACACCGCCCTTTTTTGAGATTTTTAAGCAATACTTTTTAACTGCGTCTTGTCTGCTCTCTAGGTTTTGAGAAATCTAATTAAACAAATGCAGTCAAATAACCTATTATTGGTAGGCTCGCGTAGACCACTATCTCACCTGATGGTAAGCGATGATGTGGTGGACGATGGAGCACGCTTGCCTAGAAGTAACCTATTCACTCTTGACTTAAAGACCCCAAGTTGTAGCTATCAGGAAACACAGACTCCGGCAGGCCACTCCTTAGCTATACGCACAATGACCTATAAAAACTATATAACTACTTTAATCATCAATTTTTACCTTCCATCCTCATCATCAGTGTTCTTCTCACTGTCAGGTATTCTTTTGAGAGTAACTATGGAGTTTCTTCTCCGTTCTTCTCCATAAGAATCTACTTTTTGCGAATGGACAACACTAGAGTCACTAATATTTTAATTTTAATCTGTTAATTTGACGTTCAAAAGTGCCTTTTAATGGTCTAGTTGAAATAAATGAATAGGCTTCTTCTGGGTAAGCTCGCTTCATCGTCGACTTTGTCTCTGTCATCTATGACCTAGACTAGAGTCAAGAGCAAACCCATATTAAATAATAAAAAAAACTTTTACTTTGACTTTATGCCATTTCTTGGAAATCAATCGAGCAACAAACTTAATTTTTTCGCCTGACTGACCGACCTCTTGAAATGTCAAAGTTTTTAAGCATAATTGAAATAGATGTTCAAAGTTAATCAACTACTAGCTTTTGCCCGCGACTTCGTACGCCCATATCCCGTTTTTTCCCGTACCCGTAGGAATTTCGGGAAACTCTCTCTTAGTACTCCCCCCCTTTTTTTTTAAGGATGGGAAATTATCAAATGACTTCTTCCGCTCTGCGTGGAGCGGAAGGGTGTGTCAGACTCTTACTGACTAAAACCCATCCGTGTTCCTTCTTAAGCCCTTTGCGTTCCAGGGTCGCGGTGACTCTTTCGATCAAATTCCGTAACCCTGGCAGCTCTTAGTACTCCCCTACGGGGTGTAGGGAAGCTACATGCTAGATTTCAGCTTTCTACGACCAGAAGTTTCGGCTGTGTTGTCTGTCAGTCACTTAGTCAGTCAGTAACGGAAGAAATTTATATATTAGGATTGTCAAAATATGCAATGTGGATGGATGGACAAGGAGTGGGAGGCCAAAGAAAAGATGAATGGATTGAGTTAGAAGTGATATGAAAGAAAAGGGAGTTAGTGATAGCGTGACGGCTGACAGGACAGAATGGAAGAAAAAAACGTGTTGCGCCGACCCCAAGTAACATGGGATAAGGGCAGGAAGATGATGTCAATATATCTTTTCCATTCATTTTATAGGTTCATAAAGCAAATCATAATCATACTATAATGTGCCCATTGCTGGGACTCGGGCCTCCTCTCTGTGAGAGAGGGGAGTGGACACAGTGCGCGTCGCCATATTTATTTATTTATTAACACTTAACGCACAGTACAGAGGCGGAATTAGGCATTCTGGTCAGCCTTATTTTTATATTTTTGGCATATTAACGGGCATTTATTGTTATTAAGTGGATAGTGATATAACATGACGTTTTCAGTTCTGTAGGTCAGAGATAACGTGTGAATAGATAGCCCTGATAAGCTGATAACAGTATTGATAATGCGATAAGTAGTATTGTTAGTGAAAGTAATGTATTTAATATGTGGTATCAGCTGCTTCGTTCTATGGAGTTTCTTGTCCGTTCTTCTCCATAAGAATCTACCTTTCCGAATGGACAGTAGATTCACTTTATTATATTTTTTCAAAATTGCCGTTTAATGGTCTAATTGAAATAAACGCTTTGACTTTGACTTTGCAAATCGAAGCCATTTAAAAATGGAATTGAAATAGTGCTAAAAGATTTATTCTGAACCAAAATATTTATTGTTACTTTTTTATTTGTTTCAGGTAATTACAAAATAATAATGAAGATGGACACAATATAAACTGTAGGAAGTAAGGCGGTAATATTTCTGTCGTGAATCTGGTCAATAATTCCTGACTACAAACTTCATTAAGCGGTCGTTACACTATGGCAGCTCTTCAAGCTCAATTTCGTGTTTGACCACTATCTCACCTGATGGTAGTAAGCAATGATGTGGTTGACTCCTAGACGTAACCTCATCATCATTTTAACCGGAAAACGTCCACTGCTGGACATAGGGGCCCCCAAGTTTCGCCACATCGACCGGTCCTGTCCTTCTCGCATCCAGCGGACATTGGTCTACGTTGTTGAAGACCTTACAATGCTGCGTCTTGATAAATTATATTTATTTTGCAAGTAGGTTAAACATAACACTTTTACAAGTCAATATTTTTTGGTCATTTTAAGTTAGATGAGGCCGGTGTTTCCTAGCTGACTACCCTGAGAAGAAACACCGAAATAAACTCAGAGGTCAAAGTCTCTTTTAAAATCCATACAATCGTACTGGTCAAATCATATGAGAACCATGTAGGTTAATGTCTGAGGTAGCCCTTTGAGGAAAGTGCCACACAGATTTGAGAGGACCTGTCCCGACAGTGCAAGCATTTGTCAGTTATGGTGAAGCTCAAACTTAGAACTTTAAGGAGCTCAACGATTCGACGAACAATACCAAAGTAAGGACATTTGGGTAGGCCGCATAAATAACTCAAACTGCCAGACTAACTCAAATGAAACCGTAATATGGCGGGCGATCTACATAGTCCTCGCATTCACAATACGTTATATGAGAACCATGCAGACCAGTGTCTGAAATGATCTTTTGAGGAAAGAACCACACAGATTAGAGTGGTCCTGTCCAGTCAGTGCAAGCTTTCGTCATCTTGCAGTACGCTGTCGCAACTCTAGAACCTTTCGACTTCGACCCCTTCGACTGACCGAAATATAGAAACACACACAGCACATTCGCAAGAAGTTGGTAGAATCATCACAGCGTTAATTCGTTGGATTCGTTTTTTCTTAATAACTTTGTTTATGTGTATGTATGTATTTATAATTTTTTTTTTTCTTCTCTCTATTCTTAGTTTTTCTTTAAGTTGCACCTGTCATGTTGTCTCTGCACCACCCTAAGGTCGACTGGTAGAAAATACCTAAGGCATTACGTCCGCCTTTGTACAGTGATTTTACTTGTGCATAAAGTTTTAATAAACGGTGTGGTGTTGTATTACTGACGCACAATTATCCAAAACAAACCATAAACTCTAATTGGTTCTTAAGAAACTCGACGTGTCTTAGTAGCTCAACAACCGCTATAGTACACTATGCGTCACCATCGAGTAATCATCGTTAATCGACATGCTGACACAGATACTGCGGCAGAATGATCGCTCGCGAAGAATCGGGATACGAATCAACTTAGACAGCGTTTCCCAATTGGTGGGTCGCGACCCGGTACCGGGCCATCAAAATAAAATACCGGGTCGCAGAACCCCGCCTTGTTTTAAAAATATGACTAAATAGGCGATAACGAAATATTAGTTAAACACTTTTAATAGTAATACAAACATACTTCTAATAACAATAAATGTGTACTATTTTACTTGATGTAACCAGCGGGGGAGGCTTTTGTGTGGCATCTCTCAGTTCAACCTATGAGATTGTCGACTGCTTAACCGGGCTTGCCTGTGGTGGCTTTAATATAAATATTAAAGTCTCCAGCCAGGGCTTATAAAAAACTTACAAACTAAGCGACTATACGCTAAGGGCACCCCCTGTGGGGTACGGGCCTCGGCTCAGGTCGTCGCTGGGGGGAGCTAGGGACAGGCTGGATCGAACTAAGGGCAGGGTTTACAAGTATTGAGTGGGTCATGAAGGGGCAGTGTCTTTATTACCGGGCTATGGCAGAACAAAGTTTGGGAAATACTGAACTAGGATATTGGGTATACAGTCGACAAAAGAGTATGTTTATTGTGCAACGACCAAAGAGTATAAGGCGAAATAACTGTAGAACTAATGTTTTAGAATAGAATAGAATAGAATATTTATTTGCGTAAAACATGGTATACAAGGGTGTTATATACAAATTGAGGCACAAGCATGTTTAGCTAGGATAAAACATAGCATGCAAAATTTAAAAAAAAAAACAAGTTAAGCAACAACAACCTTTTGTTTTTTTTTAAAAAAAAAACATCAACATTTCTCATCTATAAATTCTTTTAAACTATAAAAACTACACTCGATTAACCACTTATGAAATTTTACTATAAATAATTTTGTGTTTAAAGCTTTGAAATGCCTTGGTATTTTATTATAAATGCTCACACACATTGCCAAGCAGTTACTATTGTATTTAGACAGTCTAGGCAAATCATTTAACACTAGTTTATATGGATCTCGTCGATTCCGAGGATTTACATCATTTGCAGTCTTAAATAGTTGCTTATTTTTCATAACAAAAACACATATTTCGTAAATGTAAAGCGACGGTAACGGTAACAAACCAAGTTTTTTAAATATTGGTCGACATGATCGTCGGGCTTAAGTCCACAAATTGCTCTCATGCACTTTTTTTGAGCGATGAATGCTCTTTGGAAGTCAGTGCTGTTACCCCACATTATTAGTCCATAACGTAACAACGATTCGACGTATGCGTGGTATGACATTACAGCAGTTTTTATATTAGTTATATTTTTTACTTTTTTTAATGCATAAACAAATTTATTAATTTTAGTGCTAACATTGTCTATGTGCTCTTTCCAGTTTATGTCTTTATCTATTATTACACCTAAAAATCTGGTACGCGTTACTTCATTGATTTTATTAATATTGAGTTTAATGTCATTTTTGGAATTATTTGATCGATTAAATTGGATGTAAACGGATTTATCTAAATTTATCATCAAATGGTTAATGTCAAGCCAATGCAATAATTTGTCAATTGTATTATTAATGTCAAGTTCATGTTCTGAAATGGTATTTAGTTTTTTATTAGATGTCACTATAATAGAAATATCGTCAGCAAATAATACGCATTTATGGTTAGTTATTTTTATGATGTCATTTATATAAATGAGGAATAATATTGGGCCTAGCACACTTCCCTGTGGAACGCCATATTTATTATGTTTATATTCCGATGAATAGGATATTATTACATTATTTTCATTTTTTTTATTGATAATAACACATTGTTTTCTATTGCTTAAATAGGACGACAGCCACTGAAGTGCCGGTCCTCTAATACCAACAGATTCCAATTTTTGTAGCAATATGTCATGAGACACCAGATCGAAGGCTTTCGATAGATCAAAAAAGAGGCCTGTAGTTATATAATTATTATTTATATTTGAAAGTATGGCTTGCATGAGGGAAAAAATAGCTAACGATGTGGACTTGTTCTTTTGGAATCCAAACTGTTGGTCACTTATAATATGAAATTTATTGCAAAAGTCAGTTAACCTTTTTAGCATACATTTTTCAAAAATTTTAGACAATATGGGTATAAGAGTTATAGGTCGGTAATTGTTGATGTGAGGAGGAATTCTTCTAAGGTCTGGGTCAGGTGCATCCTGGAGGTCTTTAAGTCTAGAGTAAATAGGTTACTTTTAGACACGCGAACTCTCGTCGACCACATCATCGCTTACCATCAGGTGTTATTGTGGTCTACCGATACTAAAAAAACCGGCCAAGTGCGAGTCGGACTCTCGCACGAAGGGTTCCGTAACATTATCTATAATGACGACTTAAATATTTATTTTATTCAGTTTTTTAGTATTTTTTGTTATAGCGGCAACAGAAATACATCATCTGTGTAAATTTCAACTGTCTAACTATCACGGTTCATGAGATACGGCGTGGTGACGGACGGACAGCTGAGTCTTAGTAATAGGGTCCCGTTTTATCCTTTGGGTACGGAATTCTACATACTAGAGAAATACAGGGGATACTTTCTGTATAATGATGTTATGTAGAATTATTTCGATACCTCTTAGTCAATTTGACCGGCCTGTTGGTCGAGTGGTTAGTGACCCGGGTGGGTTCGATTCCCACCCAGGACAAACCTTTGTGTGATGAGCATGATCATTTTTGTTCTGTGTCTGGGTGTAATTTGTCTATAATATGTATGTATTTAGAAATATATAAGTATGTTTATCAGTTGTCTGGTTGCCAAAGTACTGGCTCTGCCTAGTTTGGGATCGGATCACCGTGTGTGCGTGAGTTGTCACAAGATATTATTATACTTCCACGTAAAGCATTTCACCTTTGTCCAGCGATAAGATTGGTTTCTCAATTATGACTAATACTAGCCTCACTTTCCCATACAACAACAGATTCTAAGAACTTCGGTAATTCCAATGAAAGTACTGAGTTACTGACCGATTTCATGTAGATGTTAATTTTGAGAACAATGTGTTCTCATATCCGTTTTTGTAACGAGTATTTTGGAGTTATACTTTTGATTTTAAATGTGGAATTGTCTTCGACTGTAAGTCGGTATATCAAACTTAGTTAATGACAATTGGTTTATAATTCTTTGTGAAAATTGGGCCTTACTTTTAAGGGACTTATTTGGCGCAGCTTTTTGGCACACAATATTATTTTTAACCGACTTCAAAAAAAATTAGGAGATTCTCAATTCGGTTGGATTCTTTTTGTGTGTTTGTTACCTCATAACTCCGTCATTTATGAACCGATTTAATAAATTATTTTTTTATGTGAAAAGATATACTTTCCGATTGGTCCCATAGAAATTTCATCAAAATCGGTGCAGTAGTTTGGTTTGTAAATCAAAATAGCTGGAAAAAATATATCATCCAAGTAAACGAAATTGCGTATTTTGCTTTCCTGTGACTTTCCAGTGGTGTTATTAGTAACACTAACAAGTGAAAATAAAATACTTTTTTTTACAAAAAAATACAACCGACTTCCAAAAAGTAAAAAGTAAAAAACACCGACTTCCGACATGAAAGTTACTTTAAACTTAGTAGTGTGTTTTTATGGAAGACGGCTGTATTTTTTGTAAAAAAAGCTCTTGTCGTTCTTCGTCATGATTACTATGAACTCTCTTAATCGGTATGATTATTATATATCATATTTATTAGTTTATTATTTTAGCATATATATGTATTTTATTAGAATTATATATATTATCAGTATATTCTTTCCGAAATGTTAAAATTCAATTTCAATCTTATTTTTATTTATTGTACACCTACCACAGTTTAGTCTTTATAACCCAAAGGTTGACTGGTAGAGAATGCCTTGATGCATTAAGTCCGCCCATGTACCACTATTGTACATAAAGTTTAAATAAATAAATAAAGATTCCTTATTTTTGTATATCTGTGTGTGCCAGCCAGCATGATGAAGTGACACGTTCCAAATAAACTTGTTTTCTTTATCACAAAACACTGAACTAAAATTCAAGAAACGGTGTATTCTCGGCAGACGCGGGATATAATTCTTCGAATCGTTTGCAACTGCGAAAAACGACAAATACTCAAATAAACACAAACCGGTAGACCGAAGCACAGTCCGTCAGTAGGACATAGCTTTGCAATCGGAGCTGCCCTTCGCGAGTGAAAGGCGGTCTGCGTACGCGCATCGGGGCTTGCGTCGGAGTTTTGTTTGGGGGGTAAGCAGTCTTGACTGTTTGGTCGCTTATCATTGTGACTGCACTTTTGGTGAAGTGGTTGCAAGTGTAAATGCTAAGGATTTCCCGCGATTTATTACAAACTTACGGTGTGCAATAACCCGGTGACATATATGTTTGTAGAAGAGTGAATATGAAGTCCTGGCTGTGAAATCTCAAAAGGATTTGGTCGGTAGACTGTTGTGTCTAGATTTGTGTGACTGACTGAGGCTAACACACAACTGACGTAAAGGCTCTGTGCTAAACATATATGACTCTTGTGGTCATTCATTGACTTTGTGGCTATTTCTACCTAGATTTTATTCCCAGGTAATAGAACAAAGTGTTTTTGCATCAGGTTTTCGACGTGACAACGTCTAATAAATCGATGAACGCCGGCAGCACGCAGGAAAAAGGATGACTCATTGTAACGTTACGATCATGGTCAAGTTACGCTCATTGTAACGTTACGATCATTACATCAATGATTTCTTATGACGTTGTCACGTTAAACTATCGTCCGTAAACTTTACAGACAACAAATTAATTTTTTTCGGTAATAGCCAGGAGCCTGGTTTTGTTCCTGATTAACGACAATATCATCATCATATCAGCCGAAAGACGTCCACTGCTGGACATAGGCCTCCCCTAAGTGTCGCTACAACAACCGGTCCTGTACGTCTCGCATCCATCTGCTACCCGCGACCCTCACCAGGTCATCAATCCACCTGGCCATGACAATAGGCTCACCCCAATTACATGAGATATAAACACCGCCAGTTAGTCGAAAAGTAATTAAATTATGCATGGACTATCTCTGCCTTACTCTTCTCTTATGTAAAACGAAAACTTTAATCCAACAAAGAGAAACACAACCACTTCACTCAAAACATCCTGTTCATCTAACTCCCGCGTAATTAGGGACAGGCGCCATCTTGGATCGAGAATGTTGCCACAAAAAATATAACCTCACATTATGGGCCGCTGACCTCCATGTGTATAGGCTAATTCCTTCGTGTATGGAGGCTACTTTGAATGCTATTTAACTAACTGCATTCAGTAGTAACACAGCAAAATTAAATTCAACTCAAATTGACCGTTAATTCAAATAGTAATTTGTCATTATTTACATGTCAAATGCTGGCCTAGTCATTTCCTTGAATGCACTGTAGAACTAAGAATAAAAAGTTTGTTTGTCCAAATCCAGACATTTTTAAAATTCTCCTAGTTTATTTTCCTACTCAATTTCACGTGACTGATTATAAAATAAACATAATTGAATTATAATAATTATAGGTTTATTTAAATTAATAAACGAAATATAATCAGCAGGAAGTAGGATTGAAAACGGAATATCACTACAAATACCACAAATATTGATTTAGTGACGAGTTTGGTTTTGTAGGTAAAACAAAATTAATAATAATAATCATTTTATTATCAGGCTACTGTGGCCTATAGACACAATACACATAATAATCTTAAACAATAATAAACTAATACATATTAATTAACCTTATTAAACTATTACACACGAAATGACGGCGTCGTGTTTAGCTGACTGGTGTCGCGCAGCTGGCCGCGGAAAAGTCGATACACGACACCCTTCGGCCAAAACTCTTCTTTGAGGAACATCTCGAGCTGATGAGTTAGAGCCCGCACCACAAACGACTTGACTAACGCCTAAACTAGTAAACAATCTCGCACAGTTTAGAATACGTAGAGAAAAACATATACTTGGAAAATCAATTTAATTTCAAAAATCAAGACGTCATTCATAGGAGAATAAACATGACTGGCAATTAAATACTTTTTCTTTACCTAATATATGGCTGAAGGACAAGAAAAAAACAGAAAACATAAGGAAAAAAACCAAGGTTATATAAAGATGCTCTTCAACATATGAAACGACTAAAGTGGAAGTGGGCTGGACACGTAGCAAGAATGACAGATGGAAGATGGACAAACACACAAATGGGCCAGGGGGGCTACTCTCTAAGCCCGAAGTCCGTAGTTACGGGCGTATTCTACTCCGTATCATCTACGACCACAATTAATTCCGAACCCAAACTAAGAATTAATGACAACACGATTTGACATAACTGTTTTAATAGTGCTGTCGTATCGTGAAATTTAAAAAAAAAACTGGAAATGACTGGACAAAGAAAGTAAGGCAAAGACAACCCGGAAACTGTTGGAGAAGGCCTGTACATGCCAGGGGCCTTAAATGTGCAGAATAAGTATGAATATGCAAATTGACTTGTTTTTTTTATTGTACATAAATGTTACGGAAATAAAAGCTAGTTATTATTAGGTTTTTTCACCGGAAAATACAAACAATATTACGCCTGTAAACTATAACATTTCCTAGCGTGCACAGCATAGAAATTCCAGTATACCCGACCTAATCGTTTCCATACTTCGTAATCTTAACAAACATGTATGTCACCGGGTTATTGCAAACACCGTAAGTTCATAATAAACCGCGTGAAATTGTTAACTCTTTCTTCTTGATAAGACATGGATATATTGTGAACTATAGGATTTGGATGGGTTTTGTTGTATTGGAAATGATCTGTTTAAAATAAACATTCACTGATAAAAAGTTACACTTTCTCTGAGTGTGATATCATAGTGTTAGCGATCCCTAAATTTAATTAATAAATGAATGACAATGAAAATGTCAAATTTGACAGATAGTCGAAGGTGACGTATAACAACGGCGGCCATTGTGAATCAGTACGTTAAGCTTGTCAGTTGAGATATAGAACTTGAATTTGTTAATCGTAAATAGGATTATACTTACGAGTTAATTAAAGTATTTTAGGAAATTGAAGACTGATTATAATTTCACCTGACACCGTCAACAATAGGCTGCTAGTAACATTACAAATATAATAAGATATAATATAGAGAGATAATAGAATACTCTTTGTTATGTACATCATATAAGTTACAGAAATGATGGACAAAGAAAACATACACCTAGGGTGGGTTCTGTATGGTGTCGGACGTAAAAGAATAGCACCATCACTTCCCGTGGGTGTCGTAAGAGGCGACTAAGGGCCTCACCAGAGAATGGGCAGCAGCATTCTCTGTGCATTGCAACAGCTTCACTGCGATCGTCTACCCCTTTGCCAAGCGTGGACATTATGGCCTTTGGGGGAGGCCTATGTCCAGCATAGGACGTATTTCGGCTGATATGATGATGGTGGTGAGGGTGACACAATAGGCCCCCCCTCATGGTAGTTCGTTTGTTACGACTTCACGCCTTAATCGCTGAATAGATGTTGTTGAATTTTGGTACAAAGATAGATCGAACGCTGGACAAGTTTATAGGCTTTTTTGCGAAAATGAATTTAAACGCGAGCTTAGCCGGGATAAAATTCTAGTAATAATAAATTGAGGTGAAAAATCGTACCTAATTCTTAGCAAATAGAGTGCATGTATATGTTGCAGGGCTGCCAGCAAATAAATCACGGCTGTACCGTTAAGTAATATGCAATTATACGAAATTTGATCGCATTATACATAGCCATTCTATAAATCGATTTTCATATTCATATCATAATTTCATAAAACTAACATACTGACCTGTACTTTAATGCTGTTCCTTTTTTTTATTACACTTTTAATTGACATTTGGTAAATAGTCTGTAAAAAAAAATCTCGCTACACTTCATCTCGGAAGTCTGACACTCGCGACAATCTCCATCTCGCGACATTAGTATTCTTTTGTATCGAACTATACTGAATGATCATGGATACAATACACCGTCCGATTATACATATTTTGTATCCAAATATACGATCTGGCAGCCCTGATATGTTGCGAAGTGACCTATAGTAGGCGCCAGATAAATGTGGAATAAAGTACATTGACCTTTCCCTAATAACTGTTCATAGGTACCTGAACAATTAAATATGAATCGTTTTTCATTATTAGACAATGTTAAGGATCACGAGAGATGATGATTCGGGACAGCTTTGTGTCATTAATTCCGTTTTTCAAATTAAAAATGTCAATAATTGTAGGTGGGTCAATGACCGTTATTCCACGATTATCTGGCGCCTACTATAGTATAAGTTTATAATGTGTTATGTAGTGATTATGTACTACATTGTTTTGCTTCGCCTGCACTTATGGAACTGGGTCAGATTGTGGATTTGTGCACTAGTTGTTAGTGGCGGGTTTGCTTGCGTTCCCTTGTTTTTTATTTCTGTTTGGCAGGTGTATTTTATCGTAGGCATTTTTGATGAGCTAGATTTCTATTTCTGTCAATAGGCTAGTTGTTATCTCTTCGAAATTACAGTGTCTGTCTTGATTGTCTTTCGGAAACGTCGATATAATTGATAAAACATTCACACAATTTAGTACCTACCAGTATTTTACACGGAGCGACTGTCCATAACTGACATCAGTCTTGCCGAGGAGTATCGTGTTACACAGTTACAGGATTATGGCTGATTTCCTCAACCCAGTAACTGGGTAACAATATGCGTGTGGTGATAGTTTTTCTGGCTTCTGACTAAACGTAGACAGTCAAAGGTCTTCAAATCACATTCGGGGACCAACGGCTTAATGTACCTTCCGAGGCATGGAGGAGTCTCAGTATGTAATAGACGGTCATCCATCCAAGTACCGACCTCGGTTAGCGTCGCATAATCTTGAAGATTGACACATTCGGCTGTTATTATGTAGCCACACAATTTGGCGATCACCTGTTTCATAAACTCTCACCCTCCCTCTCCGTACTAATACCCTTTCCGTCGACGTCATCATATCTTAGTGACGTCAGAAAGCATTTCCGCGACACATGTCAAGTCGTTCTCAGGGAAGACAACATACTTATTGTAAACACGTGTCTTTTGTCTTGTTGGAGAAATTATCGACATGTGTTTGTTGCTTGTACATTTTATATATTTATATTTTTTATTTAATATGGGTTTGCTCTTGACTCTAGTCTAGGTCATAGATGACAGAGACAAAGTTGACGATGGAGCGAGCTTACCCAGAAGAAGCCTGTTCACTCTAATTTTGAAGAGATTAGGGTTGTATGCGTTCGGAAACACAGACGCAGGCAGAGAGTACCACTACTTATTTGTTTCAAAACAGTTTAATACTGATCGTTTTGGTCTGCTCCAAAATGTTTTCAAAAAACCATGATCATTTCAGCCATAAGACGTCCACTGCTAGACATAGCCCTCTCCCAAAAATTGCTACATCGACTGGTCCTGTTTTTCTCGCATGCAGCAGATCCCAGCGGCCTTCACCAGGCCATTGGTCCACCTTGTGGAAGGCATATATTCGGGGAGCTCTAAAATCGGTTTCATAGGTAATCAAATAAATCTGCAGAAATACTAGCGCCGAGTCTTCGCCAGCAAGGTCTGTCCCAAGGGAATCGTGTATTTTTCCGGAATACGAAATTGTCTATATTATTTTCCGGTCCATAAACTATTTATATATGACACGCCATGTATGCCTTAGGCAGATTAAATAAATCCTACTCCTACTATACATCACACTAATATTATCAAGTCGCAAGTTTGTAAGAATGTATGTATGGATGTATGTTTGTTACTCTTTCACGCAAAAACTACTGAACGGATTTTGATGAAGTTTGGTACTGAGGTAGATTATAGTCTGGAATAACACGAGGTGAGCTGTCAATCCATACAATCAAGATGTCACGTAAACATGGAGTGAGCTGTCACTCCATCTTGATTATATGGATTGACAGCTCACATCGTGATCACTTCACCCAAGCCTTCACTCCGACATGTTTACAGAATCAACCGGCTGCTCACTCCATGTTCACTTCACCTAAGTTTATACGGCGAGATGATGTTTACAGAATCGCACTGCTGTACCTAAAGAAAATAATTTCCTATGTCTCTTTCTTAACATAAAAGCGACCTTGCGAGGGTACCGTTATATGAAGTTAATGCATAGTAAATGACTTGGCGACAGTGCGTACAAAAATATATACTCGTCCATAGAAATTGTTTGGTTGAAGCACCGTTACGAGGGGACACTATTATGTCTGCCATGGGAAAAGTATCAGGGCCACATACATACAATGAGTACAGTTATTTCAGAACACACGAATCTGATCTGCATACTATCGGGATAAAATCGAATACATTCACAAGTATCCTTTATAGAAACGAAAATAGAATAGAAGTGTGAAAATGAATGCTACAAATTGATCGAAGAACAAAACGATAAGATAAAAATAATAAGATACAATGTATGTATGGTTATGTCAAAGGGCAATGGAGCGCAGTATTGTAGGTTTAAAAATAATTGATAGAGTACGGAACACCACGCTGCGCTCCAAAACCGGTATCATTGACGTGGGCAAAAATGCTGCCAGGCTGAAATGGGACTGGGCGGGTCACACCAGCCGCATGCATAGTGACTGCTGGGCAAAAGTCTCCACGCAATGGGTGCCAGAGGATGGACGGCGTCGCGAGGCCGGCCCAGAAAGCGGTGGCGAGATGATTTGGATGCACACCGCGAAGGCTGGTTCGTGGTGGCGCAAGAAAAGAATGTCTGGAAGGATATGGGGGAGGCCTTTGCCCAGCAGTGGGACACAACAGACTTAGGAACAAAATAAGATAAAATATTTTACTACTTCTGTGTGCCTCAAAAGACCAACCAACTTAAATGGGAATGAGCAGGACATGTATGTTGTGTCGGGGACAAGCTGTGGGCCCATAAAACACAGGATTGGTGCACAGCAAAAATAGGGCCCAGGCAGACCGCGAAGGAGATGGCGGAACGACCTGGATGTCATCCTTAAAAAATTTAAGGAATAGGCGCACTATTATAACCGTTGGAAGGAATGGAGGAAGGCATCTGCCCAGCAGTGGAATAGCCCCTTCTGCGAAGAAGGAGGCGGGCCGCGCTAGGGAAAGGCAAAGCCTGCGCCCCAACCGCCGCTACAGGAGAAGAAGCCCCGGGCGTCGGGAGTTCCCCAGGCCCGGGTCGTGTTTCACGCGCGCCTCAAAGAGATGTCAGCATAGGAGACGGGGCCCGCTAGGGCCAGAGCCTGCCAGGGTTGCGGAATTTGTCCGAAAGAGTCCCCGCGGCTCTGGAACGCAAAGGGCTTTAGAAAGAACACGTATGGGTGGGATATGGATCAGTAAAAGTCTGACACGCCCTTCCGCTCCACCCAGAGCAGAAGTCATTTGATGATTTCCGTTACTTAAAAAAAAAACGGGCTGTTTCCCAACTATATTGGGGTCGGCTTCCAGTAAAACCGAATTCAGCTGAATACCAGTATTTTACGTGGAGCGGCTGCCTATTAGACCTCCACAACCCATTAACTGGGTAACACGGTAGTTCTTAGCAAGACTGGAGTCAGACTGGCTGACTTCTGACAAACCGTGACGACTGCCAAAGATCTACAAGTGACAGCTGGGACCAACGGCTTAACGTGCTCTCCGAGGCACGGAGGAAACTCAATATGTTAAGATGGTCACCCATCCACAGACCAAACTTGGTAAGCTTAGCTTACCCTTAAAGACCCGCGCTGCTGTTATTATTTAGCGGAACAGTACGGTATAGTAATAATAATAAAACATACGCCACAATTTTGAACCTTCACGCTAGAAAAGCCAGTATTTAATAAACAAACATACTTCTCATAAAATTCCAGGATAAACTAACAAGAAAATAGCACAACCCGGACGATAACTCAGTCTTAGTGTTGCCACACTCATAAACTTTATCTTAAGACCCAGTTGTAACTTGATTAGTTACTTTACTTACTTTTCTATGTACCTAACGAGTTTTATAATACCGTATTGTTTCACCCAACCTATTTCCATGCTCATTTCAATTTATAATTAAGATGTTTAATTACAAATGTTACGCTTTTACTCTTTTAGGGTTCCGTGAGTAATCCTTGAGAGGGATCATTAACATGTGATGATAGTCCTACTCTTGGGCTAAAAGCAAATAAAAAAAAAGATTATTCTATACAGTTTACATAAAAGTATAAAAAAATATAATAGTAACAGTGAAAATGGAATCAAAATTGATCGAAAAACAAACGAGATATAACTATTATAAAAACAAAAATATCTGTCCCTCCCGCGAAGACGCCGTTTTCTATGGCAGCTGTATAAGTGTCATAGTATTTGACGTCAGAGTTTGTATCGGACTTCTCTTTCTTATTGTCAACTTTGAAGGTTCATAACTTCGTCGCTGATGCAGATATTAAAAAAAAATCTAACTTAATTGTTTACAAGAGCTAATAAGTATTCAAAGCCGCGAAAGCTCAAAATGTTTGAGATCGACGTAACATTTTTGTAGCACATGCAAAATCTATCATTTTTGGAGTTGTTGACCATCTTTTTCATTGACCAAATGTTACTTTTTTTTACCAAAAAAAAAATACAACCGACCTCCGAACAAAAACCACTACAAAGTACAAAATAACGGTGTCAAAAATCGAAGAAACCACAACTTCTATAATTAAAGTTATTTTGTACTTTGAAAGTCGGTTGCATTTTTTTGTAAAAAGTAATCATTGTCAATTTTCGTCAAAACTGTCGGAAAAGATACAAAATAAATAGCAGGAAAAGTCGCAGTATTGGTGTCTCTGATTGCTTTTAAAATATTAGAGAAAACGACCACGCTGTCCGTTGCAAAAATGGCGACGACAGCGTCATTAGGTCGCAGAATCTTGCTCATAAGATACGGAACTCTTGCTGAATAGTTAGCACTCGCGCTTGCCCATTTATCATTTAGCTCTTCGGCATGAGAAATAGAATTGATAGATAGGTCATTTGTAGAAAACAGTGCTTCCGTTTGGACGTCAGGAAGACCTAGGAAGATACACTTACGTAAGTAAACATTTGAAGTGTTAACGTTTTGGGAATAATTTAATTGTGCGTACAGGCTACGGAGTGGAAATCCCAGCTGGAGTCTGTGTTTCCTGATAGCTACAACCTGGGGGTCTTTAAGTCAAGAGTGAATAGGTTACTTCTAGGCAAGCGTGCTCCATCGTCGACCTCATCATCGGTGAGATTGCGGTCAAACAAAAACAATATTTAAAAAAATTGCTCTCAACTTTTGAAGTAAAACTAAATAAGTTACAACAACCCTAATCTCTTCAAAATTAGAGTGAACAGGCTTCTTCTGGGTAAGCTCGCTCCATCTTCGACTTTGTCTCTGTCATCTATGACCTAGACTAGAGTCAAACCCATCTCAAATAAAAAAAAAACATTTTAAAGGCAATATATTCTTGTAAATGATAAGGAAGAAGAGTTGGAAGTTGCACCGACCACAGATAACATGAGACAAGGGTAGGAAGATGATGATTTAGGAGAAAATGAATCTCTTATAATTTGCTGTGCAGTTTCAAAATGGCACTGATTTAAAGAGGCAGTTGTAAATTGGAGAATTGGCAAGTTAAAAATGACAAAATGTATGTTAATAAACAAGTTCAGCAGTAAACTAAAAATGATTCGTAAAAAATATTTAAATGCCTAGTAATATGTCTGTATGGGCAGTTATGTATAAGATAACAAATCGGAATTTGTCGTTTAGAAATCTAAATTCAAACAACAATCGATTATCATACAATAATTATTGTCATACCATTCGAACCTAACCTACCCGTGTCGGGGTGCCCTAAGCTCCCTGTCTACTTCCCATTCCATCATTTTTTCAACTGATCATAATAACATCTCTTATGTTTAAAAAACCGGCCAAGTGCGAGCCGGACTCGCGCACGAAGGGTTCCGTACCATTATCTATAACAAACGGCAAAAAAAAATATGTCTGTTGTATGAGAGCCCCCTTAAATATTTATTTTATTCTGGTTTTTAGTATTTGTTAGCGGCAACAGAAATACATCATCTGTGTAATTTTCAACTGTCTAACTATCACGGTTCATGCTATACAGCCTGGTGACAAACGGACGGACAGCGGAGTCTTAGTAATAAGGTCCCGTTTTACACTTTGGTTACGGAACCCTAAAAACAGTTGTAGAAATTATTACTCTTGCGAAATTTTCAATAAAGATATTGTCCCACTGCTGGGCGAAAGTCTCCCCCATAGCCTTCCACGCTACCCGGTGTGTTGCTCTCTCCGACCAATCCGTCATGAACGCCTCTTAGGCGTCACGCCATCGTTTCCTAGGCCTTCGCCGGCGACGACGCCCGTCCTCTGGCTCCCACTGCGTAACGACTCGGGCCCATCTAGATGCATTCTACATTACACAGTACACACATATATTTAATTAATTCTGTGTGTGTTTTTCGCAAATGTCGTCAACACGAATATCCTCATCTAAAATAGTATTTATGTACGTTTAATACCATATTTCTATTCTATTTGAATATAGAATAGAAATATGGTATTAAACGTATGTAGTATTTTTCTTTCATTGACACGATAAAAAAGCATTCATTCCAACACGGAATATTATAGTTCTATTAATAAATTGCGCTGTTTATTAATAAGCAGAAAAAGCGGAAAAACACTACCCTGCAACCACCCATTGGCGGCCATTTTGTACTGATGACGTCATTGTTGTCACTCAGTTGCTAAGCAGCCATTGATCGGGTCATTCACCCACTGCTTGTATAATAAAAACTTAATAACTATAACTGGTATATCTAGCTTCAAGTAGATAGTTATTGGAGCTATTACCGAAGTAACAGGTTTCTTCAAAAGTTATTTTTCGTTTCTGCAATGTATCTGGCAGGTTGGACAAGTTTTTTTAGACTGTTGCATAAAATTTAGTCGTTATTTTTAAATTGGCAGTAAACTTTCCTTTGATTCCGGTTCTGTATTAAAAAAAAAACTATCAGAAAGTATGTAGATATTTTTTAAAGCTAGTTCAACCAATTTGTCTGCTGGAATCTTGATAAGTAGTGGATGGTCTCCCATCACAAATTGACCTCGGCAAGCGTTGCTTTACCTTGAAAACCCGTGCGGCTGTTATCATTTAGCCACGAGCTCTTCTCGTTTTTTCTTAAACTGTAAATAATGGAGATAAGTACCACATACCACCAAACATATTCCTGCCGCCAAGCAGCGTCCTGTGTTCCGGTGTGAAGGGTATGTTTGCCTGTGTAGTTACAGACACGTGACACATGTCAGCCCACAGGGGATGCCCTAGCGAGCGGTCATTTATGATAATTAGCTAGTTTGTAAGCCCTAAATTCATTTGAGGCCACCACAGGATAGTCCGGTTAAGCAGTAACCAACCTTAGTGTGCTGAACTGCGAGTGGTAATCGTCAAAAAAAAAAAAATACCTGATATAAATGATATATTATTATATTATAATTATTTCGTTTAATTCATTTTCTTAACATATAAATTTTCATTTATAAAAACAGTTGTAACAAAAAAAAACATTTAAAAATATAAAAAATATTAATAATCTTTGACGTTTTGACAGTCACCTTTGTCACGCTACCGCGGACAGAATGTCTCTTGTTTTGAGCATCAGGCGGATTGATTATGATGTAGGTGAAGAGACCAATAAAATTACTAATTAATTAAATTCTTCATTTCTCATTCAAGTTAGGTCATTACAATTAGTCTAGAAACGTTTAATTATCTTGCTAAAGCATGTCGAAGTAACTATGAAAATGTCACAGAATTAATTATTGATTTCGTAATTAATTAAATGTGTCTTCATTTCGTATTATAATAATATGAAATAATATCTACTTACGAAAATTGACTTTATTTCCATTTATTCTGATTAATGTTGAAATGACTCGGTCGCTATATTATTTCTGACGTTTAGCGGTCAAACTGAAGGCTCATCATTACATATTTTTATTAATGTACAGTCAAAATTTACATGAAATTTGGTATGGATATAGTTTAAGTCCCGGGAAATGACAGAGGATAGTTTTTATCCCGGGAGTATGTTCCCTTGGGATAAGTTTCGACGTTCACGCAGGCGGAGGCGCGGGCGGCAGCTAGTAATCCATAACTTTTTATTGATGTACTCGATGATGGAGCACGCTCGCCTTTTTTTGTGTATGGAAAATTAACGAGTCTCAGACTCTTAATGTCTGAAACACACCCGTGATCCTTCAAATGCCCTTTGCATTCCAGGGCCACGTTAACTTTTTCGAACCATTCCGAAATAGAAGCACACTTGCCTAGAATCTACCTATATCAGGACACAAACCCACATACACAATCTCATTTCCCCACTGGTCAATTTCCTGCAAAGTTTTTCTATCTATCGCCTGTGACACGTCCGTGGTACAAGTAAGAGTCTGTCGCAATTTGCGGGCGGCCGAGCGTGGCCACAGTGTAACTACGTAGCTATTGAAATCAGCGGGTGAATTGGAAATATACGGCGGCGTAGTTTGAACGGCCACTTTACCATAAATTGACGTTCTGTCAGCGATATGCAACGTGTTTTTTTTAGAATTTAATATTTTTCCATGTAATTAGGTAAGTAAAGTATATATCAAAGACACACCATTTGTCCAAAAATAAATAAACAGCCGCTCAAATCAATCCAGGATTTTTTCGACGATACGTTTTTTTTTTTTAAGGATGGGAAATCGGCATATTACTTCTTCCGCTCTGTGTGGAACGGAAGGGCGTGTCAGACTCTTACTGACTAAAACCCATCCGTGTTCTTTCTAAAGCCCTTTGCGTTCCAGGGCCGCGGTGACTCTTTCGAACAAATTCCGCAACCCTGCGCCTCTTATCTGTCTCCGTGTTTCGATATTTAAGCGTAATGTGTTCTTGTGGGACTTTTCGGAATTGGCTTAGTTTAGGAGTGAAAATTTAGAGTTTTTAGCTGAATACAATCAGAATTGTGTTTTTAGATGCCTTTTGTGTTCTTTTACCAATTTTTTCAAGGTTTTCGAAAACTGGATAAACACAGTGATTTGTGATAGTTAGAGGAAGTGCAGATCTAACTTCTGTCATAGACGGAAAATGTGTTCCGTTGTACATACATATATGAGCTAACTTTTTTTTTCAATTATTGAGCGTGATAGTAAATTTAGTTCCGAATGCGTCGTGCTATGCTGGGTTCAATTCCCGCACGGAATAAATATTTGTATGGTCTACAGATAGTTATTCCGGGTCTGACTGTTTATGTGACTTTGTATGTTTGTAAACACGCACTATACAGGAGAATTCTTATTGTGGGGCAATTAAACGGTGTGCTATACTTTATAAGTAACAAGTGGTCCTGCCATCGTGTCACATAAGCTTTAGTAAAAAAACTTCCAGCGAGCCCTGCCCGACTAAAACCCCGTATGTTTCCACCAAAACCGACACGTTTTATTACAAGTTGTTTTTGAACAAACATTTTCAATTCTCACCGTTACGCGTACTCTGGCACGTCGCATATACGAGTACCAGTGTTTTTGCATAAAAACCCGTCAATCAGTTTTCCAATTCAATGATTTTTTTCATGAATGACAATGATTTTATGAGTCATTTTGAAAGTTTTGTCTGGTGATCAAATATTGATGGGAATGTCAGGAGAAAAGTGATGCCAATCATTCTTTGATGTTGTTTGAAAAAGTTTAATTATTGGATACGTTCATCTTGTCAAAAAGTCACTTATTCAAATTTGGCTGAGAGCCAGCACTCTTTGAACGGTAGTTTCATATAAAGACAGTCCTCTAAAACGCTCGCCAATCACCAGTTCCTAGTGTATTAGCTGGGAAGAAGAGGTGGCGCAAAAACTCCTCAGTCACACATCTGTTTGTTCATAAATACTACGTATAGTCGAGTGCCTGGGGCGATAAATACGTGAAAATCTCGGATTTAGGTTACAAAATTTGGTCTCCTTTCACAGGAAATGTGTCACCTACTCAAAAGTCAAAACGTTTATTTCAATTAGGCCATTAAACGGCACTTTTGAACGTCATCATTTACAGTTCAGTAATATAATAATATTACATTAATAAAGTGACTCAATGTCCATTCGGAAAGGTAGATTCTTATGGAGAAGAACGGACAAGAAACTCCATTACTTTACTGCCCGTCCTGCTTCTGCACACCTCTTTGCACCTTCCAGCATTTGAAACCTGATGATAGAGCTGTAGGTACATAGTGTACATGTTGCTAAATACTGCCCACAATTTAATTTTAGAAGATAAAAAGTTAAATGCTTTAACTACCAATCCAACTGAAATCAACAAACCAAAAACAAAGTGAACTCTCTATAAATACCATTCAATTGCTTTCCATCGTATTTACGTGTGTCTGCGCTCGCGCATCGCCGGTTATTTCCGACGCAGTTCACCGCGGTTTGGGACAAAGAGGGGCTATTTCTGGGGCCGACGGATGCCACACACCCATGCCTGGTTTAATTATGTAGACTGAATTAATACTTGGTATGGCTGGAATAAATCATATGACGGTGGAGAAAAAAATCGAGCCAAATATTTCAAAGTAGAGGAAAGTGTGAGCTGCTGAGACAGTAGCTCGGCTCGCCTGAACTGTCTTCACGATAATAGTAGTTACCCAGTCTCTTGCAAGTCGAAGCACACAAAAAATATAGGCTCCACTCACAAATGCCTGGCTGACACTGGCGAGCTACTGCCGAACGTGTCCGAACGATGCGAGTGATGTCCGAGCTACTGTCGGTGGACAGGCGAGTGAAAACAAAAAATGTTGAGTAAGGATGCGAGCTACTATTCAACTCGCACGTGGCAGTAAATCGAGAGATACGTTCATACGATGCGAGTTACTGCACTGCAGTTACTCGGCAGGCTGACTCGAACGCTAGCACTGTGTAAACTAGCCATTACTACTGGCTGTTCACCTTTCAGTCCACAATCGCAGCAGTTTACCTTCTAACTGAAATTGTCTCATCATTCTCCAGCCCTTGTGCTCTACTATGACGTGCTAATGCCATCCAATTTCGACGATTTAAAAGGAATAGCGCTAAACGCCATGTTTAGCTTCGTCTCTCTCTTGGAGCGGAATCTCAATCGTTTTAAGACTTCATAGTAGTACTTCTCCATCAGTCATCATTTCCAGTCTAGCCAAAACTTTTGTCTTTAACACAAGGAAACAAATAAGCTAAAATAATTCCGTATTATTTCAGTCTTATGTTGATGAACAATTGAGTGTAAAAATAATAATGTAAATATTTTGTTCTGAATTTGTCGGTATTAATTATAAAGGACATGTTTTTACCTATTCCTGTCTCCAGCGTCCCATTTATTTCTGCACCAAAGTTCATCAAAATCCGTTCAGCGATTTAGGCGTAACACCGTAACAAACCAACACACTTTCGCATTAACAATATTAGTTAAAAAAAATCGTTTTTTGACGTCAACACTTAATGTTATTTATTACAATAAAAACGTAAAACAATATGCGTAGCAGAGCTGTGTCTAATACAATTTGTCATACATTTATTTAATTTGCCATACACGCGTAATACAAGGCAAAAACATTCTTAAACTGTCAACAACAGCTGTCGTTTATTGTATTTTTTTTGTATGAAAACAAAAAGGCTTACTTATACAGATTCTGAAACGCGGGCAGGTCAAGGTGACAGTCAATAGTTGCACCGCACATGTTGTGACACCGTGCGACATGTCGACATTTTTTTATTTTTAGGATACCTAAGACTCTGCTGTCCGTCCGTCCGTCTATCACCAGGCTGTATCTCATGAACCGTGATAGTTAGACAGTTGAAATTTTCACAGATAATGTATTTCTGTTGCCGCTATAACAACAAATAGGTAATATAAAAATGAACTAAAATAAAAGAAACGTGTTTTTTTCGGCGTATGGTCCTGAACCCTTCGTGTACAAGTCCAACTTGTACTTGGCCAGTTTTTATTATTGATAGGCTCGTGGCTTAATACTAACAGCCGCACGGGTTGATCTCCAAGGTTAATCTACGCTTGCAGAGGGTGGTCTGTGGATGGGTGACCATCTTAACGTACCGAGACTCCTCCGTGCCCCGAGGCAACAAACACGTTAAGCCGTTGGTCTCGGCTGTCATTTGTACATCTTTGGCAGTCGTTACGGATTGTCAGAAGCCAGAAAATCTGACACCAGTCTTGCCAAGAAGAACCGTGTTACCCAGTTAATGGGTTGTGGAGGTCTTGTAGGCAGCCGCTCCGCGTAAAATACTGGTACTCAGCTATATCTGGTTAGACTGGAAGCCGACTCCAATATAGTTGGGAAAAGGCTGGGCAGTCTGATTAGACCATCCAAACGCAAGCCATAGGCGCCATTACACGGTAGGTTTTGCTGTCAGTTTAACCACAGTCATGGCTACGATTGACGGATAACCTATCGTCTTATACAGTATAATAATAATAATATCTTGGGACAACACACACACGGTCATCCGATCCCAAACTAGGCAGAGCCTGTGCTATGGCAACCAGACAACTGATACACATACTTAAATATTTCTAAATACATACATATTATAGACAAATTACACCCAGACACAGAACAAATGATCATGCTCATCACACAAAGATTTGTCCTGGGTGGGAATCGAACCCACGACCTCCGGTTTAGCAGTCAGGGTCACTAACCACTCGACCAACAGGCCAGTCATTACAGTGACTGATGGTTGCATGAAATTGATCGAAAATCTGGATACCTATTTGATTAGTCACGACTTGTTAAGTGAATGGATCTTTGTGTTTTTATATGTTTACTAAAGACGTTGTCCTGTCCGAACGTTTGCTTTGTGCATGACGAAAAATTATAGAAATCGATTGCCGCGCCACCTACCGGATCCAATTGTGAATCTAAACCATTCTCGAATACCCTTGAACACACACACAATCAACATCAATATCGGTCCAGTCGTTTAGGAGGAGTTCAGTGACATACACACGAACACAAGAAATATATAATATATTAAGATGGAATGGGTACTTGCCCTTTTTCGAATCCCGTATATCAGCCAATTATATTCATATCAGCCAATTGGCGTCCATTGCTGAACGTAAGCCTCCCCCAAAGATCGCCAATAATATATCGTCGCCGTATTTAAGATTATTTTAAGTTTACAGTAATGTCGATTGAATTCCATCACTCAACATCAATCATTCGTCAATCATGACTTTTAGAATGGATTGACGTTTGCATGAGCGTGTAACGGACGCCATACCAACTCGATCCTTAACTTTTGTCCTCTAAATACCCTTCACCAAAAAAAAAGATACCGTTACGTATTTATTTCGGGAACCGGATGCCGGAGTACCGTCAGCAGCTAACGGGTGATTGGTTAATTTAATTAACCTTGTTTTGCTGACGGTTACTGGTTAGTCAGTGTAGTTATTGACCGGGTGTTGTCGTAAATTGTCATTCTTGGTAGTAAGTTACGTTGTTAGTTCTCGATTGATTTTTATGGGGACGTTACATTCATTCATTCATTCATTCATTCATTCATTATTTGTTCACACATGAAACCGTTTCATGCAGTATATTAAAGTTTATATAAAGAAGCCAACATTGTTTTAGAGTGAGAGGGAGACGGGGATATTCAGGAGGAATAGCTCTATCCCTTTCTATTAACGGAATCCCAGATACTAGAGGACCAATTCTACTATTTTTTAAGCAACGTTCGCATTCCCTAAATCCTAATTTTTAGGGTTCCGTACCTAAAAAGTAAAAAAGGGACCCAATTACTAAGACTCCGCTGTTCGTCCGTCTGTCTGTCTGTCCGTCTGTCACCAGGCTGTATATCATGAACCATGATAGTTAGACAGTTAAAATTTTCACAGATGATGTATTTCTGTTGCCGCTATAACAACAAATACTAAAAAAACAATAAAATAAATATTTAAGGTAGCTCCCATACAACAAACGTGATTTTTTTGCCGTTTTTATGGTACGGAACCCTTCTTGCGCGAGTCCGACTCGCATTTGGCCGGTTTTTTATTATTATAAACTCCCGTTTGGCCACAACCTCACCTGTTGGTAATGACGATGAGCTCGACGATGGAGCACGCTTGCCTTGAAGTAACCTGTTCACTCTTGACTCTTCTTGTCTCTCACTGGCTCTTCTTTACTATCTGCTCTACAAACGCTCATGACGTCACGGTCTCTTTGGTCTAGTGGTATCAAGCGGTACTGCTGAGCATGAGGTGCTGGGATGGATATCCGGGTGGGGTAAAATTACCCCACCTGCCACCACTGCCCTTTGGCTTCCAGGGCCGTGGTAACTCTTTCGAACAATTCCGCAACCTTGGCTGGAAGATACACCCCTGCCCTGATGGCGCATGGCAACAGGCTAGATGTTGAGCTAAAAAAAATAAACGGCTTCTCATTTTGATTAAACCCTCTCATTACTACTAAGTAGATACGCTATTACCCTAAACTAACATTAAAACATTAAACAAATCAAAATCCAGCCTTTGAAATAAACCCTCAAACGCCCCAAAATACTGTTAAAATCGAATCACAAAATACCTTCGCTTTACCCAAAAAAAAAATTGTGTACCGTCAGCAAAACAAACAGTTGAAGTTCAATCAACGCTCCGCTCTCCAATTTGTTTTGCTATCGCTACACCACATGTTCGTGAGAACGGAGACTGGGACGTACAAATAAACATATTCGTTTCAGAGTCAATGCTCGGATGTGAATGGTTTTAGAGGTACAGATAACATGGCATTACGCTTTTACATGTATTATCTAAAGAAAGAAAGAAAGAAAAGAAAGAAAAATAGTTTATTTGGCACACACTGGTACACACAATGTTTAAGGGTTGGGCAGAGGTGTCTTCACCTACAGTATAGTATATATTCCTGGGCGAACCTTTTGCCATCAACCAGGCACTAAAACATACTCTGGATATTCCAGAGAAATTTAATATCGAAAAAAAAAAAAAATTTTTTTTTCTTATCCAGGAATCCGGCCTAATCTAGTTTAAAATTATCCAAAAAGATTGACGTGTAAAAGTATTATGTTTAACCAATAAATTTACAAATAACTATCATTTATCATTAAATCGAACTCGGCTTAAGAAAAATTCTCTTACTGCAAGAAACTTATACTGTGTTTCATTTGCTTCGGTTCCACGGGAACAAATCTGCGGGAAAGATCTGGGCTCAAAATAGTTATAAAATTGTGTAAATATAACTTAGACCCCTAAACAACTTTGTTTTCTAATTTGTCCTCCAAAAGTAACCATACTCAATATTTATTTATTTACCTTACCCGTCTGTATTTGCGTCACAGTATATCATGGAACAAAGATGCGACTGAATCAGCCCCGAAATGACGCCGAGGTCCGTATCCCACAGGGGATGCCCTAGCGAGCGGTCATTTAGTATAATTTAGCTAGTTTGTAAGCCCTGGGTGGGGGCCTTAAATTAATTTGAGGCCACCACAGGATAGTCCGGTTAAGCAGTAACCAGCCTTAGTGTGCTGAACTGCGAGTGGTCCCCGTCAAAAAAAAAAAAAAAAGAATCAGCCACTAGATTCGAACCAAATTCTCTGTGACAGATGGACGCCACGAGCGGTCCTATAAGGGTTTCCTTTCAAACGGTCGTTCGGAACTCTAAACCATATTTACCTGCTACAAGACTCTCTAGAAACCAGCTTTTAACTTGAATTACTTAAATCTAAGTTCTAAAGATTAGCAATTCCGTGTGAAAGTTTTAAGATGGCCGCCAAGTCTGTTATACTTGCTAATTGAATTCTGTTGCTATCCCGTAATTGTGTTGATTAAAAGGGAAAGTTCCGAACGAATACATTCATTAAAGAAGTACTTATCAACTTGTCAATCTGCCTGGTAACTTATTTTATTGTAAATTATTTTTTTGCAGCGGTTTAACTTGTGGGAGTGTTGATAGTTGCCTTTACGCTTGATCCTTCCAATGATTTGGTATAGATAGTTGCGAGGCATTTCCTCTTATCCTCTATTCGTAGGGGCGTAGCTCATGTGAGGAGGATATCCTTGGCTCCAGGTCTCTGGCAGACAAGGTAGCTCTTTGGAAGCGTCTGGCGAAAAGTAAAAGAGAATTTGAAATAGGAATATAAAAATATGTTTTGTTTTTATTTGGGACTCCGGTGCCGTTCGTTGCAGGCAGATGCCAAAATATATCATGAAGTTTAAATCTTAAACATAGTTTTATTTTATAATAATATCATAAGTAGCACTAGCGTGCGTCCGCTGGTGTTACCATATATAGGTAGATAGTCATTGAGGTTGACCAAAAATAATTATAATAACCAAGATAAAACCGGTTTTTATCTTCTACAAGTGCGAGTCTGACTCGCGCACCGAGGGCTCCGTACAAACTCGTATGTAGATAGTTCGTTTCGATTCGATCAATTTTTTTCGAGTAACCATTACCCTCAACAACAAACCTCAAGAACCGTAATGGGTTGACTGTTGAAATTTTTACTGAGTGTGTATTTTCTATTGCCGCTATAACAACAAATAATAAAACATTTAAGGGGTTTCCCTGTATGTGAACCCCCTTAAATTTTTATATTTAAGAAACGTGTTGTTTTTTTGTTTATGATACGTAACCCGTCGTGTGAGAGTCCGACTCGCACTTGGCCGATTTTGGATAAAAAGTATCATGATTTTATGACCCTCAGCGATAGCATAGGTAGCTTTCTAAGAAAAAGATTTTTGTAATGCGATCAGGACTTTCAGAGCTTTTAAAAAAACAAACAAATAACTGTAAGCCTACCTCTTTATAATATTAGTTTTGATAGTTTAGATGAGGCTAAACTACGAGTATCAAAATAAAATATAATGAATTTATTTACAAAATTTTTAATGAACCCCTTATTTTACTTACTTACCCTTTTACTTCCAAGAAAAAACGCCGTAATTTTAATAAGAAGATAAAACAGCGAACCCATATCTGACCTTTTAATAAAAAATAATATAACCACAAAAATGTTTCCCGCCAATTTGATGCGCCATCTTTCATAGACAAAGAGGCAGGTAGGGATTGACCCCGACTTTATGCTAGGGCTGTGTGTACTGACCTTTACGTACAAATTACGGTTTACGGTTTTATGCCTGACTTATGAGATTTTTGTAAGGTTGGTACTTACCATGTTAGAGTTTTTATTTATTTGTTTGGACTGAAAACAAACTTAATGGAAAAGTATTTGTTGTATAGGGAGCCATTCCGCTTTTAAACGGACAGAAAAATTGTTCCTATTTAAATGTAGCGAATGGACTTTAGAAAATTTTACTAGGTTTTTTTTTACCAAATGCTAAATATTTTATGTTTAATTTTAACCTATTTGATGAATCAATTGTCTGTGATGTGTTTGAATGTAAGTAATTAATTTTATAAATAAATTTATGGTAACACACTAACAACCATGTTCTTCGGTAACGCAGTCGTTTTTCAGTCATTGCGTATTCCCGGAAAATAGATTGAATATGGCAAAAAAACACCAAAAAAGTACGCTGATTCATAATAAAAATGGTATACTTAACATAGAAAGAAAGAAAATTGTGTTTATTGGCATTAATATAACAAACAGAAACACCTTAAAATAAAACAAAATAAATAATGAAAACCAACAATGCCAAAGGGCCTCAGCTCAGCATAATGCCAGATGGCACCACAAGGTATACCACCTGACGCTGATTTTCAGCTGCAGCCCACGAGTGCCATACCTACGCTCGAAAACATAGACACACACCAATTATAAAAAAACTAAAATATTTTGTATAAAAAGTAACTAAAATAAAATGTTGCGACTCTTAATTTTAAATCAATTTATGTGCTCAAAAATAAAAATAAATAACAGATATTATTGTATTCCGTCAGCGGGGCGGGTCGGTAAGCTTAAATAAAATTTAAATTATAAAAGTTCAAATAAGGTTTTTTTTTCCTCATAGATCCACAATCCCATCTGTCTGTCTGTTCGCGATAAACTCAAAAACTACTGAACGGATTTTCATGCGGTTTGCTCCAATGGATGGGGATATTCATGAGAAAGGTTTAGGTGTATAATTCATACCGAAATTCCTACGGGAGCGGGAAAAATGGGATATGCTTGTATGTCGCTAGTACATAATAATTTTATTTAGTCCGGCAGATAGAATTTCAAAAATTATTGGCCAAGTAGTTCTTGCCTTTTTAAATCAATAATTTTTTTTGTGTGGGGGGCTGGTGACGCCGCTTTTTGGTACGCGTATTTTGAACGCACTGCATCGTTCTAATGTTTTGTTTACGTGACAAAAGAACATACATACATACATGACGGATACTTTTTGGTATAATATAATTGACGGAAAAAATTCAAGCAAATTCGTAATTACTTGCGATTTTGTTATTTTGCGGTTATATGTGTAACATTATTGTTATCCTGTTTCCTGTTTACCTTATAGGTTCGTATTAATTAATGTTGCCATGAAGTAATAAACATTGTTTATGATCCTACTATCCTCATCATCTGCCTAGCCTTTGCCCAGCTATATTGAGGTCGGCTTTCAGTCAAACCGGATTCAGCTGAATACCAGAGGCCCTACTATGAAGCCTTAAAACGATCATGATTCCGCTCTAAGAGGGAGACGGAGCTCTACATAGCGAATAGCACTATCCCGTTTACATCATCGGAATTGGATGGCATTAGCACGTCAAAGTAGGGCTGCAGTATTGTACACGGAGTGATCTGGCTTTTCAATGATCTTCAAGAGACAGCCCCACCAACGGCATAACGTGGATTTCTGAGTTAGTGAATAAAGTAATTAAAAAGTTTTATCTTGATTCCAGTACTTAGGTACCTACGCTTTCGGAATAACAAATTAAATAGTCCTTTCGAATTTGTTCTAAATGCCATTTTCGCGAAGTTTTGAAACCTTTGGATCGTTTGTCTTCTAGGTGGTGTGAAATTGAAAATGTATATTTGGATGTCTATAGGTCAATAGCACCTCAAAGGTTGAAAGGATTTGGATGAGAAAAATGGGTAGAACCATGCCCTAAATTAGTACCACAGGATATTTTCATCCCGATAGGGTAATTTTCGACTTTTACGCGGGCAAAAGCCAGTTTAGAATATTAACTTGCTGCTCGAGGCAACAAACATCAAATAACAAAGTCATGGACCAAACAAGTCCGGTTCCCTTCGTAATAGAAAAAGCTTTATGGACATAAAAATAAAAACGAAACAACCACATACACAACCAAAGATTGACTCCGACAGCGTCCTTATTTCGTACCAACAAGACCGATTTTCGTAGATCAAATTTAAGACCAAGGTGCGACTGACCGTATGCCCAAAGCGTTTAATTCCTTCGAAAACCACCCTTCGTCCGTTGGACGCCTTAAATTACGTAACACAAAAATTTATCCTACACCTTGTCTATGAAAAAAAAAGAAAGCCCTACATCTTTGCCTTTTTGTTACAGAGTAAAGGAGACGCCGAAAGATTCAACACAAGTGCGAACGAGAAAAGAGTTTAGAATCAAACCGGTTACAAGTGTCCGTTTCGAACGCATCCTAGTATGCTAGTTCGAATTTGGAGTGTGCTATAAGTGTTCTGTGATTGGTTGAATTGAGAAAGTGATTCAAGATGGCTGTCCTTCCCGCGCTTTTTGGACTGCTTTTGGCTTCTGTTGTGTCAGGTAAGATTTTTTTTTAATGTAAGCTGCGGATGACTGACCTATGACTTATTTCGTGTCACTATTTCATCTGATCCGAGCTCAAGGTGTATTTTACTAAGGTTATGCTAAAGAGACGATCTATGAAACTTTTCTGGTGCGTTATGACGTAGCCGAATAGCTTTTAAGAGACAGTGAACTCTGAATTTGTTTCGGTGTATTTTTCTCAGAGCAGTCGGATAGGTTTACCGACCTCTTCTAGTTTTCTTCACGAGTAAAGATGGTTGTGTACACCAATTAAAAAAGAGAAATAATAAATAATAATATCTTGGGACAACTCACACACGGTCATCCGATCCCAAACTAGGCAGAGCCTGTGCTATGGCAACCAGACAACTGATAAACACACTTATATATTTCTAAATACATACATATTATAAACAAAGTACCTTACCAAATTTTGTGATTTCATAGCCATAATTGAATGGCTGACCTAACTAAGTTTATTTCCGTGATCTTTACTTTGTTTGACCTTATTGCAGCCCATGATGCGTTTGTCTTAGTTGACCAATTTCAAGCGACCAAAATTAATTTCTAGAAAACACGAAGTCGAATTTCACGTAAAACAGCATTAAGTTTTACGAGCCCATTGCTTGGAATTAGCTGGAGACCCCGGAGTTTTGCCCAGCCAATTTTGCAGCTTATGACTTGCTTTATAGTTTGCCTGCGACTTCGCTCGAAAAACAGAGCATTTCGACGTTAAATTAAAAAAATCACGAACCTTATACGTGGATTAGAGATGGACTAAAGACGGGTTTTAACCCAAAAAATTGATTTAAACCCGGTTTTCTCATTTCCATTTATTTTAATACAATCTGTCCTCTAGACAGAAATGCGTGTTGGGTTTTAATTCTGGAGGTCCTCTGACCAGTACAGGCGTGATATTTTATGAAAATGAGGTCCTAATTCCTACTAATATAAATCTGAAATTATGTTAGTGTCACCAGGCTGTATCTCATGAACCGTGATAGCTAGACAGTTCAAATTTTCACAGATGATGTATTTCTGTTGCCGCTATAACAACAAATAATAAAAGTGATGTAAAATTAAAAATAAAAGGGCCCCCATACAAGAAACATGTTTTTTTTCGGCTTATGGTATGAAACCCTTCGTGCGCAAGGTCCAACATGCACTTGGCCAGCGAGGTTCGGCACCTTAAAAAGTCAAAGTTTCCATACAAAATATATATGGTTTCCCTATTTTTCTTCAGTTGTACATTTGATAAAGTTGTCTATATTAGGTTCAAACAAAGAATATCGAAAGCAAAACTAAACAACTACTCACAGGTAAAAATAATAATACCCTACGTAGGTGTCAATTACTTACCTACTCAAAATAGAATGTTGATCGTTTGTGAAAATAAAACAAGACAAAAATAAACTGTATTCAACTTCTCGCTGAACACCTTCGGGGTTTTTAGGAATACATACTCTAAGGATAATCAACGGAACCCTATTATATTACTAAGCCTCTGCTGTCCGTCCGTCCGTCCGTCCGTCTGTCGGTTTGTCAGCGGGCTGTATCTCGAGAACCGTTATAGGTAGACGGTTGAAATTTTCACTGAGTGTGTATTTCTATTGCCGCCATAACAACAAATAATAAAAATTAAATTTAAAAATTATGGGGCCTCCCGTACAAGACTTAGCCGTTTTTTTTTAGGATTGGTGTTTTTTTCGTTATTATTGATACGCTCTGTTAGATTACAATCTCTCCTGAGGTTCTAGATAAATGACATTCTGTCAACGTCAGCGTGGCGAAGGCAATTGTCAAAACGTCAGAAATGTATGGGATTAACAAACGCTGTCGAAATGTCACGTGACCAATCCCTTTGAACTGATTAAAATCCAATCGTGTTTCTGCAAATGCGATTTGCGTTCCAGGGCCACGGAATTTAGTCGAAAGAGTCACTGCGGCCCTAGAACACAAAGGACATTTGGAGGAACATGGATGGGTTTTAGTCGGTAAGAATCTGACACACCCTTCCGCTCCACCCAGAGCTGAAGGCGGCATTTCATGAAAAAAAATGGGCATCGGTAACTCTTTCGAACAATTAACTACAACCGTGCAAGTGAGCCTAATAGACAGTATAAAGGTAGGAAAAAGTGGCTAATTGTGCTAAAATAACCTTATACGTCGTGCGTAAACGTAGGTACCTACTTAGTGATTAATTGCCATTCCCACACATGATGAAACAACCAAAATGGGTAGCTTTTGCGGTTGGTTACAAATGTAATACCGAACTGGTATTTTTACCACAATAAAAAAAAACGCCTGACGTCATTAATATTCGTAAAAAGGCAACAAAAACATTATGTAAGTGGAATGGTAATATTTATTATATCCCTGTTTTTGTATTCCAGTGGCGAAGTCATAAACTGACTCGAGACTATTGTAATTTCTTCGCAATTGTGTGCGGTGTATATTTTCTTGAAAACTCACGAACGTGCGGAATATTTTCCGAGGATAATTTAGCGATTTTTTTTTGGGTTATTTGCTTTTCGTTTTTGGACGCTAAACACGTAAATGTAGGGTTTGGAGATAGTGACTTGTAGGGATGGGTTTAAACCCATTAGTCGGGTTTTACTTGAAACCCGGTTTACTGTTCATCTGTTTTCTTTCGCAAGGGTTTACCTATAAGTAGCTGTGATGTTTTTGTGAAAAGGTATTAATTAGCAAACATATTTTTAAAGCGGCCTTTAGTAAAACTTAATAGTTGTAAAGGACGAGCGTTTATGTACCATTGACCTTCATAACGAGGACATCAAGATTATATATTTGTGTAAAATACAAGTGAAAGCCTGCGACTTCGTACGCGCATATCCCGTTTTTCCCGTTCCTGTATAACTTATTATAGGTTATAAGGGAACAAGAAAAACGGGATACATATTTGAATATGATAGCCACATTCATGAGGAAGGCTATGAATCTAAGTATTGAAGCAGGGGCTTTCTCAGTCTAATTTGGATTTCAAAATTGTACTCATTAGAATTTTAAATGAAATCAGCTACCCAAAGCTCGAACCACTTGTAAAACCATCAATTAATTTACCTAACACGAGTTTATTATTCTAAGTCCGGTTACTGTTATCTTTAAAACTATAATTTCTGTCATCGACGCGAGCAGGCACAAACAATCTCTTCCGCCGTGTACCATCGACAAGTTTTTTATGCGTTTTTCTGAAATAGGGTTGTCGAAACTCAAATTGTCTACGGGTCTGTTTTTGGTTCGTTGTCGAAGCTTTACAAAAATTATTGGTTAGTCTCTAAAACGTTTTTTTAAGTAACGTATGCGGGTCAGTCTTTCCGCCACCAAACGAATGCGTTTCATAATTCACTTCCCGAATAATAATATTTGACTAGATTAGATATTGAACACGTATTTTTTCTTTTGTCACGTAAACAAAAAGTTAAGACGATACAGTGCGTTGAAAACTCGTGTAAAGTGACTTGCTCCCACTCCTTTTCTTTGATGCGTTTTATCTTCTTATTTTTTTATTGATTTGATAAAATAAAAAAATCGCATCCAACATTTTTCGATAATCTAACTCACGGACTAAATAGAATCATATTTTTTAACCCAGGCAACATCCCTATTTGAAGTCCCAATCATTCATATACAAATCACTACTGCTCATACCTTCAACCACAAGTCGTAATATTCATACAAAGGTAACTCCAGGTCTTTGTCCTACAATAAAACCGTCAAGCAATACTGACGCATACATTCTGCATTCTTGCCGCATCAGATACTATCAGTCAAGTATGTCAGTCGGTCCCGGTGGCTGCGCGATGCATATGTGATAATTAAGATAGCCTTATTGGTATCTGTGTAATTAATAAATTAAACCTATGCGCATTTTTTTATGTTCATTTCTGGACATATAACCTTGTTCTTTTGGATGGGATATCTTCAACTGACTTCTCCCGCTCAAGACGTAACGGGAGGGAGTGTCACTGTCAGACTATTACTGACTGAAACCCGTGTTCCTTCAAATGCCCTTTGCGTTCCAGGGCCGCTCTTTCGAACAGTTCCGATAGCCTAGATTAATATGTATTAGTTTATTTTTTTGTATGTTTTTTTGTGAGTGGCGTCTCTCATTTCAACCTATGAGGTTGTCGACTGCTTAACCGGGCTTGCCTGTGGTGGCCTTAATATAATATTAAAATCTCCAGCCAGGGCTTATAAGTTGTATGCTTAATTTGTGTATTTATCTATGGGCCTTAGTTGCCTGATAATAAAGAATTATTATTATAATTGTAATAACCTTCCTTAGAGTTTGCTTCGGTGTGTCTACTCAGAATAAAGGCTTGTTGCTAAATTGTAATAGCTGCATTGTTAGATCCTGAATTTTAAGCGCCGCTTGCCGAGGTCTCCCCTGGATGGATGATCATAACCAACTATTACATACAGAGACTCCTCCTTGTCTCGGAAAGCTGGTTAAGCACGCTAATCCAAGTCATCTTGCCCACATTTTCATATTACCCAAATCTTCGATGAGTAATTTATTAACAAACATCCTTTCACATTTATAAAAACAGCAGGATGACAAAAAACTCAATGCCCAATTAAAGACTCGAATCTGGAAAGTAACTCGCGAAAAGTGGACGTTTAAAGCATCCCTGCCTACCTCGTTCGGGCAGCAGGCGTGATGTTACATTACAAGCAATTTCAAGTGATGAATATCACATGGAACAAGATATTGGCCAACGGATTGAAAGCTTTGCGGTTGAATAGTCCGTTTGACGTGTAACACGTTTGACATGCTGGATTATATCCGTCCTAGTATTCTGAAAGGGAAGCGTCCATAGTATATTGGTTCTGGATTGGAATAGTTGAGGGATCATCGTTCCTACTCTTATCCCAATTTGTTAGTGGTTGGCGCAGCATGTCGTCTTCTTCCATACTTCTCATTTGCCTGACTGTTTCACTAGAGACCAAAGATTTGGTGCACAAAAACCAACGCAAATACTGAGAAGCACACAGCTTTCTGAAATCGGTAAACTACGTGAATTGCCAGACAAGTACCTTGTCAAAAGATTCGTTTGCCATTAGTCTTTTGCTACAACTTGAGGGAACTTTAAGTCTAGAAAAACAGGTTACTTCTAGGCAAGCGTGCTCCATCGTCGACCACATCGTCTCTTTCCATCAGGTGCGATTGTGGTCATATTCGAGTCTAACAAGAATAATTTAAAAAAAAACACATTTTAGTAATACTGCGAATTATTACAGGCGTTCTATCCTTTTGTGGCTTTTCGGACCCAATATATACTTTAAAAATTACAAAAGTATTTAGTTTGATATTTTAACCAACAAAAAAATAAATAAAAACCGTATATTTTCCCACAAAAAATTGCGTTACGGTGTTTTTCCATAACTTCGTGAGAGTGACAGCCCTATGTTTTTTTTTCGGTAAACTGCCACAGACAACTCTGTCGGTCGGTGTGTTTACAAAGTCAAATTTAAACTTGTTAGGTAAACAGTTACGGTGTGAGATACAGGGAGTTTGTTATTTTTTTGATAGTTTGTTGGGGATTGTGATATTTTAATTATTTTTCATATTAACCTCGCCACTTGGTTGCTAGGCACTAACTTACTAATAAGTTAATCATCATCATTTGAATAGAAATGTTTTAAATATTAATTTGGCTATCGGCGGTTTTTTTGGAATTATAAAGCAGATTATTTTAAGGTCACGATTTACTAGATACTTCAAACTAAATGTTATTTTTTTTATTTAATATGGGTTTGCTCTTGACTCTAGTCTAGGTCATAGATGACAGAGACAAAGTCGACGATGGAGCGAGCTTACCCAGAAGAAGCCTGTTCATTCTTATTTTGAAGAGATTAATTGCAATACTTAATGTACACATACAGATAGTAAATATTAACAAACAGAAACAATTATAAACCTTGTCAGGCACAGCAACGTCTTAACTTAGTAGGAGATAAGAAAAGCACTTTCATAATTATCTCAGTTACTAAATAAGAATTATTTTCCATCTTTTTGCTTTTTTGCCACAAGTACTTACGAGTATTAAATATTTTGTATAATTGGGCCTAGCCTTTTCCCAATTATATTGGGGTCGGCTTCCAGTCAAACCGGATTCAGCTGAATACCAGTATTTTACGTGGAGCGGCTGCCTACCAGACCTCCACAACCCATTAACTGGGTAACACGGTACTCCTTGGTAAGACTGGTGTCAGATTTTCTTGCTTCTGACAATCCGTAACGACTGCCAAAGATCTACAAATAACAGCCGGGACCAACGGCTTAACGTGCTTTCCGAAGCACCCCCAGTATTAAGTGTGTTGTATCGCCACTTATTTATTTATTCTCTTAATGTTGTAGTATATGTATGTAATGTTAATTACTTTGCATACATTCTAGTTCTTCTCAATACATAAACAGAAGTTTTGCTAGAGAGTTTGTTGCGCCACTTCTCTTGCCGCTAAAACACTAGGAAGTGGTGACGGGGGTTTTTGGGGGTTTTAAAATTTGACGTTCAGAGGTTTTGATACTTTAACACGTTGTTACCATGGCGATAGGCAAAAACTACAGAAAGCCACTTGCTGCTATCTAAACTCCTTAGCTTCCTCATACATCTGGTCATAGACGCAACCCGGTATGTCCAGTCGAATTCAATTGCCTTATTAAATAAAATTGTCCCTCAAAACAATTCGTATGCCTCCCCCCTCGAAAATATATATAATTTTTTTATTTAATATGGGTTAGCTCTTGACTCCAGTCTTGTTCATAGATGACAGAGACAAAATCGACGATGGAGCGAGCTTACCCAGAAGAAGCCTGTTCACTTTAATTTTGAAGAGATTAGGGTTGTATGCGTTCGGAAACACAGACGCAGGCAGAGAGTTCCACTCCTTTGCCATATGATGTCTGTCTGTCATGTTATTTAAGTCACAAGACTGTCGGATACCCAATGTAAGTGCGTTACCCCTGTTCAGAACATGAGAGCCCACTTTAGCGTGCCCCAAGGTTCCATATACCTGTGCTTTGGGGGTCACCGATCCTGCAATTGATGTAACCAGCAACTGGTCTCAAACAATCCAAAGAGTTAACCATCGAATCGAATAGAAGAAGCCACAAGACTCACCTATATGCGACCGGAGACATTGCTATGTTTCGGCTCTTATGACCAAAGCACAGCTCCATTGTGTCACAAAGAATAACAAACATGGCGCTCGCATTTACCACTAACAACTCATCATAGTGTTGTACACACTTCACACGTCAGATGTAACACGAAATTACTGCTGTGTTTAATAAAACCTTTACCGGAATACCAAATCCTTAGGCCAAAAGCTTTCTTCCAACACCTGCAATACGACTCCAGCAGCTACACTCTCGGCGCATACTCCAGCCTCTAGCGCACGCTTCACGATGTATACACATAAATACTCAATACAATGTAAGGCTGGGCCAGCTTATAATTCCTATCAATGATAATTTAAAAAAAAAAACACGTAACTATAAGAGTTATGAATATAGTAGATGGATGGACAGGGAGAGGGAGGCCAAAGAAAAGCTGGATGGGTTGTGTTAGAAGTGATATGAAAGAAAAGGGAGCTAGTGATAGCGTGACGGGTGACAGGACGGAATGGAAAAAAAAAACGTGTTGCACCGACCCCAACTAACATGGGATAAGGGCAGGAAGATGATGATAATTTATAAAAAAAAACTTGCTGTTCATAATAGTATTCTAACTATCTATCCGCCTTTATCAATGCAGAAATATCATTTCGACTTACTCCACTATCCAAAATCAAACCGCGAGCGCTATAATAAACAGCCTGTACATACAAAGGTGTTACTTCCCAGACATGCTGACCGAGGCAGTGGGGCAGGTCACATCGTAAACATACCTCACACCTGAGACTAAACAGAGATGTATCTGCTTCCTTTTTAGAAGACAAGAGTCAAGTTCAAAGCCGTGGGCCCTGCTATGTAGTCTTAAAACGATCGTGATTCCGCTCTCAGAGGGAGACGGAGCTATAGTAGGCGCCAGATAATCGTGGAATATCGGTCATTGACCCACCTACATTTATTGACATTGTTAATTTGAAAAACGGAATTAATGACACAAAACTGTCCCGAATCATCATCTCTCGTGATCCTTAACATGGTCTTATAATGAAAAACGATTCATATTTAATTGTTCAGGTACCTATGAGCAGTTATTAGGGAAAGGTCAATATATTTATTCCACATTTATCTGGCGCCTACTATATACATAGCGAATAGCACTATCCCGTTGACATCATCGGAATTGGATGGTATTAGAACGTCATAGTAGGGCAGCAGTACGGCCTATTGGATATTTTGCAGGTCGCGACAATATGACCATCGTGCGACTACGGTGCAACATAAGGCCAATTGTGCGACAATGTGACCAAGAAGAAGAATCACGGATATCACAAGCCACAAAAATCCCATGTCTGACAGGGAATAGTAGTAGTACCTCAAAAATATTATAAAATAACGAAACGTGAATATACCTCACACTTGAGAATAACAGCGATATAGTTGCTACATGTTTAGGGTTCGGTACCTCAAAAGGTAAAAAAAGAACCCTTATAATAAGATCACTCTCTTGTTCGTCTGTCACCATCGATTTTCTCAGGAACGGGTGGACCTAGCAAGTTGAAATTTATACCAGATACGGTCTATAGTTATCGGTCAGTCCCTATTAGGTGTATAAAAATCAAGGTCCTGAGTCAACACGATGAAAAGATATGGGTAAATTTAGATTTTCGCGATAACTTGTAAGCACCAAAATTGACCTTAATTTTCAACATTTTTGATTTTTTGGAATTTTCAGAACAGTAAATCAGGTTAGACTGATTGCGATGAAGGTTTCGAAAGAAATGGGCTTTGTAGAGCGTCGTCTCTTATTTTTTGAGTTATTATCTTTTATGCCATATTTTTGATGTGAAACATTTAATACGGCGGGTCAGACCGACTGTTGGCGTGGCTACGCGTCACCTCAAATCTGTTTTCTTTTTTCTTTTTGATATTTCCATAATAATTTCCTTTCTTTACTTTCTTTTGTGCATATTATCTGAAAAAACTAATTACGATGTTGCACATCTGCCACGCTTCCCGTGTCGACTCACTTGTTGATTTGAAACAACTATAGCCGCGGGTAAAACCGATTGTTGACGTGGCGACACGTCGTCATGCTATGGATATACATATATACGATGGTATATACATATACAGTCTATATTTCTTTTTATCATTATGCCATATTTAGTTCCTGTCGTAATCTGTTCTTTTATGCATATTACTTGTACAAAATAATTACGATGTTTCACATCTGCCAGTCGTCCTGTGACGGCTCACAATTTTTTCATGTAATTAATTATTAATTATTTTTTATGATACTCGTTGTTGTACTGAACACCAAGATTTGCAATGACATAAATATAAAGGAATTCTTAAAAAAAAAAACATTCAACTGGCGGCCTTATCGCATTCCGCGATTTGTAATGAACAGAGATAACCTGGACTCGAAATGAGGTTACAGTCACTGTCAGACGACATGCCATAGATATTTTAATAATATGTTCTTTATGTGGTGTGGTGTGGTGTGTGTGGTGTGGTTTCCTCCGTACCTCGGAAAGCACGTTAAGCCGTTGGTCCCGGCTGTCATTTGTAGATCTTTGTTGGGAAAAGGCTAGGCAGATGATGAGGATGTGGTGTGACCTTGAACGCGGAGCAAAGCAGACTTTCGTGTTTCAGACTGCCCGTAACCGTCAAATATCTAAGAATGAAAGCCAGAACCTGTGGCTGATTGTATAGCCGGACAACTAGACTCATCATCATCGTAATCCATAGCTCGACTTCGCCCACTGCTGAGCATAGGCCTCTCTTTTCCTGTGCCAATACCCACGTTCCTTGTTCTTGGACATGCGACGCCGTCCGGGGAGACGGCGTGGTTACGTGGGGATTGGGGACACCCACTAGAAACTTTGCCCGTGCTTCTACTTTTGCCTTGATGGGTGGACCGCGAGAACTGCTACGCATGACATTCACGACCCATCCAGCGTGGCCCACTTCTGGGCTCCCTCTTCTTTGCCCGCCTCCGGGCTCCCTCCTCCTTCAGCGACATCCGGGTGCACTGGGACTTCACCAAAACTCCAGGGACCGTGCAGCGTGGACGATAGAGTCCCCGATCTATCGTCCGCTGGCCCCTCTTATGGCGGCATCAAGTCGGCATTTTGCCGCTTGCGTCATCCAGCCCTCCTGCGACGAATCGGGTGAGCGAGAGAGTCTTCCTCCCTGATCCGCCGCTTCCGTCTGCGAGATTACGTCCTCGCAATCCACACGATCCTGGGCCAGCCTCATCCAGGTTCATCACCCACGATGGCAACAATTTCGTCTGACATCTCGCCGCTTCTTCCAGTTCGCGGACGCCCCAACTAGACTACCTAAACCTTTTATTCCCACACCATATTCATCAAGAAAGAGATCTTATTACTTCTGGCACGTATAATTAAGCAATTAACTTAGACCTGTCAGTTATCACGTGCTGAGTCACCGCTATGTCACGTAGAGCATGACTGGAGGCTGTGGTGTGACTCATCTCAGTGTGGACCTGTTGCGGGCTATCGATCTGTGATGCGGTCGTTGTGTAGGTCAATAATATAATAAGTGACTGTGTTGAAGAGGCAAAGGCCGATTCGATATTTCCGATGTTGTTTTATGATTTGTAGATGGATTATGCCACATTCCTTAAAAATGGTAGGATCTCGTGGTTAAACAATAACAACGTTTGCTGAAGCCGGTTCGTGGATAGGTGACCAATAATCTTCCTCTAATAAATCCATGAAATAATTCGAAAACACTTGAAGCCGTTGGTCCCGGCTGTTTGAAGATCTTAGGCAGGCTTTAAGGGTTGTCTGAAACCAGAAAATCTGACACCGGTCTTCCCAAGCGGTGTCGTGTTACCCAGTTACTGGGTAGTGGAGATCAGATAGGCAGTCGCTCCACTTAAAACACTGAGATTGATTGTGTCCTGTTCTGTGACACATCTCCAATATGTGCCAATTCCGACGAACGATCTGTGAGGTGAAACGGTCGTTGTATGGGTCAGTCATAATATGTAATTGACTGTACTGCCCGGGCAAAGGTGGGGTACATTAGCGGATTCCATATATTTCATCTCAATTAATTCACGTCATTATGAGAAGTATGGATAAAGAAATCGAAGTCGGTGTTAAATTACGAAGTAAGTAAGTAAGTAAGTCTTTATTTCTGAGTATATGGTACATTTAGATCTTACATTTAACATCGTTTCACACATACTACCATTGCTGGTGTAGAAATATATAATAATGCCAGGAATACACATGCAAATTAAAAACGATTTCACTAATTTTAATTACAAATAGATTATTGTTATTATTATTATTGATGTATTCATTTATATATTATAGTTATATCCAATAAAATAAAATCATAATAATATCGAAATAAGAAAAATAAAAAAGAAACAAAACAAAAAGCATGACTACAATAAAAAAAAATTTAAAAAAAAAATACGTCAGAATTGAAATGTCAAATAAAAATTACAATGTCAAATAAAAAAAATACAAATGTCATTAATAAAAATTACAATGTCAAATAAAAAATTACAAATGTCAAAAATAAAAATTACATTGTCAAAGAATTCATATTTTGTCAAAGTACTAAAGTGATCAATAAAATTATTTCAAAATGTATAATTTAAAAATTCATTGACGGAATAAAAACACATGTCCAAGAGCCAAGTAAACATTGTATGCTTAAATTTATTAATTGGTAACATTCTCAGGCCAGGTGGTAATTTATTATAAATTTTAACAGTCATACAACTGGCATTTCTACTGTATAAATGCAATCTCTGAGCGGGTACTAGTAATTTACCGGCATTTTTTTTGTTAAGTCTTTCGGAGACTTGCTCATTTAATACAAAAAGATGAGGATATTTTTTTACAAATAGACAAACTTCAAAAATATACAGACATGGGAGTGGGAGAATTTTTAATTCTTTAAACAATGGCCTGCAATGGTCAAGATATTCTGCTCCGCTAATGGCTCTGATACATTTTTTTTGCACCTTGAATGCTCCTTCCACATCCACTGAATTACCCCATATCACTAGGCCGTAACGCAATACTGATGAAACATACCCATGATAAGCATTTAGGACGGTTTTTTTACTGGACACTAGTCTTAACTTGCGAAGAGCATATACAAACTTATCGAGCTTACTGCATACTCTTTCTACATGTTCCTTCCAGTTCAATTTGTTGTCAATTACAATTCCTAAAAATAAAGCTGATGGTTCTGGTTGCAGAATTGCATTGTTATGTCTGATTGGTGTTGGTATTACTGACAAGTTACAAGTTTGAAATTGAATTATTTTGGTTTTTTCAATATTTACATGAAGATTATTGTCTTCTAGCCATCTTATCACTTTAATTAATTCATTATTTGTATCATTTTCTATGTCAGTTTTGTTGGAGCATTTTATCGTTAAAGTAGTATCGTCAGCAAATTGAATACAATCATATTTTAAACATTTTTTGAGGTCATTAATATATAATATAAATAATGGCGGACCCAGTATACTTCCTTGCGGGACCCCAGCGCTATTGATTTTTAGTTCTGAGCAATATGTCTTCCTAGTATTATTCTCTATCCTAGAAATAACAGTTTTCTGTTGGCGATTAGACAAATAGCTTTTAAGCCAATCCTGCGCTTTGCCTCTGATTCCATATTTCTCTAGCTTGCAGAGTAATCGTTCGTGGCAAACAAAATCGAATGCTTTGCTCATATCTAAGAATACCGATAAAGTTGTCATTTTTTTATTAAGAGCTTCGGTAATTAGTCTCACTAAAGAAAAACAGGCTAGAGTCGTTGAACTGTTTTTCCTAAAGCCAAACTGGCTTTCCACGATTAAATTGTATTTAGTTACAAAGTTATTGATTTTATCATGCATAGCTTTTTCAAAAATTTTTGCAAAGATTGGGATCAGTGTAATGGGTCTGTAATTGCCCATATCAGTACAGTTCCCCTTTTTGAAAAGTGGTTTAATTATAGACTCTTTTAATCTAGATGGGAAAACACCTTCTTCGAAAGAGAGGTTTATTAGGTGGGTAAGTGGGGATGCTATAATTTTCGAGCTTAATTTAATTATTTTAGTGGTTACTTCGTCATATCCAGTAGAATTTGTATTATTTAATGAATTAATTATTTTAATAATGTCAATTTCATTCACTGGAGTCAGAAATAAAGTATTTATATTATTGTCAATGTTAATGTTGTTAATGTCATGATTTTTACTGTTGTTTTTTTGTGTCAGCTCAATGAAATGATTATTAAATTGGTTACATATGTCATTAGGATTGTTAATTTTTTTGTCAAGGATTATTAATTCATTTATAGAGTTGTTATTATTAGTTACAGTTCTTTGAAAATACACGTGAAGGATGGGAAATCATCGAATGACTTCTTCCGCTGGGTGGAGCGGAAGGGCGTGTCAGACTCTTACTGACTAAAACCCATCCGTGTTCCTTCTAAAGCCCTTTGCGTTCCAGGGCCGCGATGACTCTTTCGAACAAATTCCGCAACCCTGGCAGCTCTTAGTACTCCCCTACGTGTCACACCTGCACCGGAAGACCAACATGCCTCATAACACCGGAAATATCCTAGAACCGCACAATTACTATTAAACCTAGAAGATTTTATGTCTCATCTCATAGGAAGCTGGTCTAGTGAGTCAACAGTTGAATCACAAAGAACTGCTAATTACGTGCTATATTGACTGTTCTCGATAAAACTCGTTAAATGAAATTTTATTGCTTTGTGATGTAGTTTAAAGCTGTGGTTCCCAACCTTTAGGGCGCGTTCCCACTATGTCGTGACGACAGATTATCGTGTCGTTCGAAAACTGTTTATCCTGACTGTAGTTTAAAGATCTTAGGTAATCAGAAGACAGGAAATTGTGAATGGGTATCGTTTTACCCAGTGTCTCGCTTGTGGAGGTCGGACAGGCAGTCGCTCCATATAATATAGGCTACTGAAAGAAAAGAAAGAAAGAAAAATGTTTATTTGGGACTAGCACAAGACAAACAAATCAGTAAAATAAAATTAATAACTAAACAGAATAATAAAATAATTATCTGTGCGAGGCTAAAATGGCCTGGAGCTTATGCTGCGATATCTAAAAAGTAAATAACCCAGCTCTGGTATTGTGATAGGGCCAGTAAGTGGGAAATATACAAATAAAATAATAAGTATAAATATGGGTAAATATGCTGCTGTGATATGGGCACTGCTCGACAAGCCTGCCCCATCGTCGACCACATCATCGCTTACCATCAGGTGAGATAGCGGTCAAACTTTAGCCCACAAATTAAAACTCTTTGCGGAAGTTAACCACGTCCAAAAATAAAACTTTATTTATTTTTCATTATAAAATCCAGTTTAGCTGCATCGAACCTCGGATCGAAACAAAGGTGCAATTGGATGAGTCAGCTGCAGATTGTGGCAACGGTCGCGAGTCACGGAATTGACTCACTTCGGACAATTACGTGGTCTCGGAATTAGGTAGTGTTGTGTAGTTCGCGAACGAACTGGGTAGGCCCACAGGCGAACTACGCGAACTAGATCCCAGATCCGTCACTCCTTAGTTCGCTTGTTCATTAGATAATTATTTCAAAACTGTAACCATGATTTTGTTACTGTACACTGATTTATAAGTGTCTATGGAGTTTCTTGCACGTTCTTCTCCATAGGATCTACTCTTAGTAACGTGCAACTGCCGCGCTGGAGAGAGGGTCGGTGAGTGTGTTTTCCTGACGAACATACTTGCTGCTCTTGTCGCTAGCGCGGAAGAACTAGCTTCATCTATTTGACTGACTAGTGTTTGTACATCGCCTTCGCCACGCTACCGCTGTCAGAATGTCAAGTGTTCCGTGTGAGCCTCTAGTTCGTTAAGGAACCGTGAACTAAACTGAGCGCTCTTGGTCGCGAACTACTATTCCCAACACTAGCGTCAGGTAGTTAAGTTGCAGTTTCATTACGTTACGACATTGATCGAAAATTGTTTTGCACCGCTGCGAAAATAGATTGTCTTGAAAAATGGTCGTGTTAAATGAACGCGTTCATTTGTCTCACGGTTTATTAAGATTTTTCAGTAGCTTTGCAACGTGAAAGAAGTAGAAAATTATACAACTGGAACGTTATACCGGTATAAAAGCAGAACCATGTTCTAATCCAGGCCATTGTCTAACCCATACGTTCCCAAACATTTTTTTAACCCAGACAACATCCCTATTGGGATAACTCAAAAAAAAAATTCCTGACCTGAATCGAACTTTTCCTCTGCTTTGGATGGCTTCAAAAAACTTTTTTACCAAAAAAAATACAAATTCCAAATAAAAAAAAACACTACAAAGAATAAAATAACTTTAATTTCGGAAGTGGGTGTTTTGGTTGTTTCTCCGTATTGAAGTCTTCGTGTAAAGTTATTTTAATTGGTTTTAGTATGGTACTTTTTAGCGGTCCCCCCCACACCAGCCTAACAACACCACTGGAAAGTCACAGGAAAGCAAAACACGCAATTTCGTTTACTTTTATGATATATTTATCCAACAATTTTGATTTTGAAACCAAATTACTGAATCGATTTTGATGACATTTCTATGGGACCAATCGGAACGTATATCCTTTTACATAAAAAAAGAATTTTTCAAATCGGTTCATAAATGACGGAGTTATGAGGTAACAAACAAACAAGAAAAAAATACAACCGAATTGAGCACCTCCTCCTTTTTTGAAGTCGGTTAAAAAAGTAGACGCTCACTACATACTAGAAACTGATTTTTAGAACTACATTTCTCGGTTTATGGTACTATCCTTTGTGTTCGAGTCCGACTCGCACTTGGTCGGTTTTTTCGGGACTGATGCCCAAGGGTTTGTTACCCTTAATGTACCCAACTTTTATGATTTATTGTTATTCTTTTGATCAACTGATGACGTTGATCTCGGGCTTTCAGGAACCGACCCTTTCGCATTAATAATAAAAGTCCCTTTTCTCTCTCCTATAAAACACAGAACCTTAAAAAAAAACGACTGAAATTCCTGGAAACCAATATCCTTCATACATCATCGCCTTTCATTCGATCCCTGTAAGTGACGTCATTTCCCATCTGCGACGGATGTGACGTATGAACGTGATACGTTCAGAAAACATAAAAAATATCAAGGTTGAAATATGGGAGGTAATATTTATTACTGCTCTTGGTTGCACCCTTTTCTTTTGAGGGTTGGAGGTGTCAAAATATAACTTATTATGTGAATAAATATGTTTTGCCGTGTTGTCTCGACTTTTTTTTAAGGATGGGTTATCATCAAATGACATCTTGCGCTCTGGGTAGAGCGGAAGAGCGTGTCAGACTCTTACTGGACTATAACCCATCCGTGTTCCTCCTAAAGCCCTTTGCGTTCCAGGGCCGCGGTGACTCTTTCGAACAATTTCCGCAATTGTGGCAGGCTCTGTCCCTAACGGACCCGTCTTCTATGTTGACATCTCTTTGAGGCGCGCGTGGAACACAACGCACCATCGACCCGGGCCTAGTGGTGATCGGCCAGTGAGCCACCCAATGCTCGCCATCCGCAGGCCCGGTGTTGTCTCGACTTACGATTTGTAAATCGTGAGTTCACCTATAGTAGGCGCCAGATAAATGTGGAATAAAGTATATTGACCTTTCCCTAATAACTGCTCATAGGTACCTGAACAATTAAATATGAATCGTTTTTCATTATTAGACCATGTTAAGGATCACGAGAGATGATGATTCGGGACAGTTTTGTGTCATTAATTCCGTTTTTCAAATTAACAACGTCAATAAATGTAGGTGGGTCAATGACCGATATTCCACGATTATCTGGCGCCTACTATAGGCGGTTTGCTTTGTATACTAAGAAAATTAATTAATTTCATCAACATTGCTTTCAATTAATGGTCAAGGAATAGTATCATGAGAAATTTAAAGTGAACAGGCTTCTTCTGGGTAAGCTCACTCCATCGCTGAATTTGTCATCTATGACCTAGACTAGAGTCAAGAGCAAACCCATATTAAATTTAAAAAAAAATGAAAAAAATTGGCATGTCCTAGAGCCAAAAATTCTAAGACGTGTGACATTAATAAAATTTTGCACGTATTATTACGACTTCAGAAAACACGTCAAACTGAATTTTTTAGCAAGTCTGACCACCGTCAAGTTAATGTATGGGACCACAATATGGCGGGCTTCCTCTCATCATCTGCCTATCCTTTTCCCAATTATATTGGGGTCGGCTTCCAGTCAAACCGGATTCAGCTGAATACCAGTATTTTACGTGGAGCGACTGCCTACCAGACCTCCATAACCCATTAACTGGGTAACACGGTACTCCTTGGCAAGACGGGTGTCAGATTGTCTGGCTTCTGACTATCCGTAACGACTGCCAAAGATCTACAAATGACAGTCGGGACCAACGGCTTAACGTGCTTTCCGAGGCACGGAGGAGTCTCGGTATGTTAAGATGGTCACCCATCCACAGACCAACCTCGGCAAGCGTTGCTTAACCTTAAAGATCGACCCGTGCGGCTGTTATTATTTAGCCACGAGCTCCTCTATTACTTGCTTCCTCTATCAAATGAAAAAATAATCGTACGTAAATCCAGCCAGTTATCATCCGATTTCTTTTTTTTGAAAATAGAACCTCGTCTCATGCATAACCTCCGCCATTTTGGAAGGCGGTTAAAAAAAAAAGTCTTCAGGGAATAGATCAATAATGTACGTATCTTAAAAAAAACTCCCCAGAGACAAGACAAAAGCCGAGTGACCCAAAAATGTATTTTCTTTTCAAAGATCATGTTTCTCAGTAAGCCAAGGCGACTGAAAACAAGTTGTATTTGTTTTACGTTTTTTTATCCTAAAATTAGCGTGGAAGCTTCGAGAAGTTTTTGCGAAACGGAATGGAAATTGTAGACTTATTGCCTGTGAAAGGCAGAAATGCTACATTTTCCGTACACTTTAATGTATTCGAGTTTGTTTTCGTTGTACGGCACGGTACGTTATTTTTCTTTGGCACTTAAAACTGGGTACTGACCGCCATTACGGGCCGTGGTGTAACATTCACAGCAAGCATCTTATGTTATGTCGTGTCCTAAAATTGTGTAAAACAAAACACATACGCATTATGTTTGTGCTCGTTTCCACGTACTGACTGCACGAATGCTCGCTTGGAAATGTTACATTACGCCCCGTAACACGGGTCCGTACCCACCTTGAGACATTAAATGTCTGAATGTCCTGTATGCTGTATAATATCTATCCAAATTTTACCTATTTTTGAGTTCCGTGCAGTGCAGGCCCATGTATGTTCCATAGGAATCAATCTTCCTTCAGCCCGGGACAGAACCCAGGAACCCAGGCGAAAACTACGTCAACAAATTGTACAACATGCATTTAGCACTTATTGATTTCTGAAAACTATATCTCAGTTAAAGTGCAAACACCAGTGTATTTTTTTCTTTAAATCTTTTTCAAATCAACCATGAAAAACCCATTCCTGTCTTAGCAACTTTTAATTCTCATCCGTCAAGAAAACAATGGACACGCGACGCTACGTGCAGTCGCTCCGTCATTACAGATGGCGCCACTTGTTCATGCACACCCCACTAAATAAAACGAGACTTAAAACTAATAGATGGAAGAAAAACAGAGCGAAGTTGACTGGAACAATTGGGGTTCCGGTACATCAAACATAATCCCTAATCTTCAAAATTAGAGTGAACAGGCTTCTTCTGGGTAGGCTAGCTCCATCGTCGACTTCGAGTGTGTCATCTATGATCTAGACTAGAGTCAAGAGCAAACCCATCTCAAATTAAAAAAAAACATTTCCTACCTTTGCACCACTTTATTTGCTACTAGCCCCCCAAGTAGGTATGCCAAGGGTAGTAATGAAGTTGCGGAATTTGTTCGAAAGAGTCACCACGGCCCTGGGACGGAAAGGGCTTTAGAAGGAACACGGATAGGGTTTAGTCAGTAAGAGTCATTTCTGAGATCATTTTATGATTTCCCATACAAAAAAAGGGGTAGTAATAGAATAAAAAGTATTCTAATCATATACTAAAATTAGGTCATGATATACCTGTGTCTTTGTGCAAAGTTTCATCCAAAACCATACCAGGTGTCGAAACGTGATTGAAACATTGACATTCACATCCGCAGTGGAATTCCCGGAATATTCCCGCTAGAGCACCGGTTTTAAGAGCACCAAAACTATTCCCATTAAAGCACCAATTAATATTTTTGCTTGGTGCTCTATCGGGAATACACAAGTCAAATAAAAAAATAAAAATTATGACAGTGATGGTAAGATAAAATGAAGACCCTGGATTACCTGCCGGAGTCTGTTCCCTGATAGATAGCAACCACTTGGGTTTTTAAGTCAAGAGTGAATAGGTTGCTTCTAGGTAAGCGTGCTCCATCGTCGACCACATCATCGCTCTCCATCAGATGAGATTGTGGTCAAACGCGATTCTATCAATCACAATTAAATGCATAACCCTCCTTCTGGCGCAGTTGGGTAAAAGGAAAACAATAGTAGATAGATTTTGTGGCTCTGTCCCAGCTGTGGACTGATTTAGGCTGGTTACCTGCTGGTTATAATAACAGCCGCACGGGTCGATCTTCAATGTTAAGCAACGCTTTCCGAAGTCGGTCTGTGGATGGGTGACCATCTTAACACACCGAGACTCCTCCGTGCCTCGGAAAGCACGTTATGCCTCTGGTCCCGACTGTCATTGGTAGATTATTGGCAGTCTACAAACAGTCAAGCTATCTAGTTACTCCAGTCGCTCGACGAGAAATTCAGCTGAATCCGGTTTTCCTGGAAGCCGACCCTAATATAGTTGAGAAAGTGCAAGGCAGATGATGAAAATAATTTCAGCCGAAAGGCGGTCACGGCTGGGACTGAAGCACACAATCCAACAAGTACCATAGTTATTAAGTCGACGTAAACGTGTTCCTCAAAGGATCTAATCTTATTTCCTTACGCTGTATGTTAGTCAACACGACTGAATGCTCTCTCAAAGTTATGAGGACATATTGGACCGCTTAGCTATGTAAATTGGACTTTACACATGATGCAGGTGATGCAGAATATCCACACCATATGACCTGCGAAATTTGGAAGGGTAGTATGAAGCCCAAAAGTCTGAAATCTATTCTTACACCGAGATTCCTTCGCACCTCGGAAAGCACGTTAACCTGTTGGTTCTGGCAGTCATTTGTACCGTTTGAGACTCGTTACGGTAGCCAGGAGTCAGAAAATCTGACACTAATCTTCCCAAGGGGTATTGTGGCTACCAATAACTGCGTTGTGAAGATCAGATTGACTGTTACTCCATGTAAAATATTGGTATTCATCAGCACTCGGTTCCAATGGAAGTCAATCCCAACATCAAGACATAGCATCGCTTTACAAAGAGTTTAAACGGGATTTTCACGTTGTTTCAAAATTGGTTTTTATGAATTTAATTTGTTATTTATCACCATCATCATCATCGTCCTCATATCAGCCGAAAGACGTCCACTACTGGACATAGGCCTCCCCAAGTGTCGCCACAACAACCGGTCCTGTGCGTCTCGCATCCATCGACTACCCGCGACCCTCACCAGTTCATCACCATCACTTATTACTATCACTTATTTTTATTATTTATTGTTATTTGTGTATTATTTGGATATTAATCTGGCAATAAAACAATTTCATTTCATTTCATCACAACCTAACTTCGCCCAATGCTGGGCATATGCCTATATTTCCCCACGCTTCTGTGCCACCCTCATCAATATCCTTCGTCTGCTCATCTCGCTGCCGAACGACTTAGAAACCTTATTGTATCGATTGACCCCTGTTTCTATGTACCCCGTTTCACCCAGTACATCGAGATGTGAGGTGACGATAACGCAATTTTCAGTGAACCTACTGAACAAACCTGTCCAGTGTTTGTTAAACTAATGTAATCGCAGATAGGAAACTCAATCTGGTTATAGTGACAATCACAACAACATTGCATAATTGTGCCACAGACTAAATAGTAGTGCTGTGTGGGACTCGACGATTAGTCAATTGTTTTGTTGTGGTATTTTTATGGGGAAAGCCTAAAAACTCAAAAAAAAAAAAACTCTTAAGTGTTTATTTTTGTTGTTAAAACTGCTTTCTTTTATTTTATTTTGTTTGTTATTTACACTAACTTATATATATCGTTTACTGCACATTAACATTTGTAATTATATTTATCTTTATTTACATTTCACACCTACAAAACTGATTTACATCCGTACACTTCAACGAAGGTTCAGTTGAAAACCAGCGTCAGGCAACGCCTAGTTGTCTGGCATTTTGCTGAACTGGACCTATTTGGCGCAGCCGCGGGGCATACAATGTTTTTGTTTTAAAATTAAGCTGTCTTTCATTTATATCTACAATGTGTGTCTGTGTGTGTCAAATAAACGTCCGGAGTAACAGGCCGATTGAAAGGGCTCATGATCAATGACCTGAACCAAAGAGTAATATTATAATAAAGTGACATGAACGCTCTGTAGCGGCTCCGCGTAAAATGACGTCTGATTTACGGATTCGGATCGGAGGTATTGCGTAAGCCATATCCGAGTTCCGTCCGAGTTTTCTCGGACAGTATTTTGACGGATTCTAATCGGACGTAGTGCGGAACCGCTCTTAGCGTACTGTAACCCCACCAACTTGAAATTGAGGATAATAAAGTCACAGAAACTTGAAAGTTTGTGTCGATTTCAGCCCAACTATTTCTAAGCCTCGATATGCCACATTATCACCATGTACTGTGTACATGCAGTATATAAAATCGCCCACAGTTCAACTCACAGTTCTTATCGTGTGACTTGAGCGTGACAAACGGCTAAATTGGCACAATTTGCGGCAGCGATAAACCTTTGCTGGTTGAATTTTCATCAGCGCCATTGTTGGGAGTTAGTGATGCGATTTAATATCGATAGTTTTATTGGTGGTTTTGTTTTTTTTAATGGAGTGAATCATAGAGAACGGTTGATGGGGGAGAATGGGAGAAAACGTTTTGCGCTGATTAAATGTAAAATGTATCAGTATCCTAAACCGTCTGATTTCATTTATTGACTGGCAGCGGATCCTTATCGTCATCATATCAGCCGAAACACGTCCACTGCTGGACAAAGGCCTCTCATTGGCAGGCGGGTTGGCGATCGCAGTGTAGCTGTTGCAATGCACAGAGAATGCTGCTGCCCATTCTCTGGTGAGTCCCTTAGTCGCCTCTTACGACACCCACGGGAAGTGATGGGATTGGGCTATTCTTTTACGTCTGACACCATACAGCGGATGATTGGCAAATATTTTTACCGTTGTGTTGAGTTGAATGTTTTGCGAAGTTAAATGTGGTTGGAGATCGTGTTATGAAATAGCTTTTAGGACTCGTGACTTAAATTTCAAAGCGTAACCCTTATCAAGAATTGAAAGTAAGCGTGTGTTATATGGGGAAAGCGATAGTTACTGGCTCTTTTTCTTCTCATTGTGAGAAGGTTTGGAGGAGCTCGTGGCTAAACAATAACAGCCGCACGGGTCGATCAAGGTTAAGCAACACTTGCCAAGGTTGGTCTCTGGATGGGTGACCATCTTATCATACCTAGTCCGTGCCTCGGAAAGCACGACAAGCCTTTGGTCCCGGCTGTCATTTGTAGATCTTTGGCAGTCGTTACGGAATGTCAGAAGCCAGTAAATCTGACACCAGTCTTGCCAAGAACTACCGTGTTGTGGGTAACACGGTAGTTCTTGGCAAGACTGGAGTCGGATTACTGATTGGAACTGGGATTCATGGGTCGTGAACGTCTAGTAGGCAGCCGCTCCACGTAAAATACTAGTATTCAGTAGAATCCGGTTTGACTGGAAGCTGACCCCAATATAGTTGGGAAAAGGCTAGGCAGATAATTATTTGAGAAAGCTTGCACATAGACAATAGAAACACTTCGTAGAAAAATAATATAAGTACTTCATGCACGGAGAGACTAGAAAAGACTAGTAGAAAAAAAAAGAATATAAGGCCTCATCAAACATTACAAATCAATAAACAAGAAGTCTACCATAATCTTCCGCGTTTTAAATAACACCATTTGTGGGACATAAAATTGATTCTCCTCGTCTAACAATAGTGGTACAAAGTTTCGCATAATTCGAATAATTCGGTGATTGGCCGTGCTCTTGAGTTTACGTAAGGTTTAGGAAAATAACTGGTATTTTATTTTTATGAAGCCACTAGCTTTAGCCCGATCCTACGCTCGTGTTATTATAGGTTTTCGCAAAAGCCTATAATTTTCTCCAGGACCCCATCTATCTCTGTAACAAAATTCATCGAAATCGGTTCAGCGATTCAGGCGTGAAAGCGTAACAAACAAGCAAACAAACTCGCTTTTTCATTTATAATGTTAATTAAGAAGGATTACATGCGAGGAAAAGTGGTGTACTTTTTTTTTTTAATGATGGGAAATCATCAAATGACTTCTTCCGCTCTGGGCGGAGCGGAAGGGCGTGTCGGACTTTTACTGACTAAAACCCATCCGTGTTCCTTCTAAAGCCCTTTGCGTTCCAGGGCCGCGGTGACTCTTTCGAACAAATTCCGCAACCCTGGCAGAAGTGGTGTACTCTTGCCTCTCTTTCGACTTTTCGAAGAATACAGGGTCTTTAGTTACTTTGACTTTTTATCAGCGAATAGCTTTTACCCGCGACTTCGTGCGCGCTTATCCCGTTTTTTCCTGTTCCCGTATAGCCTTTATAACCTTCCTCATGAATGTAGCTATCATATACAAAAATAATTTTCCAAATCCGATTGACTGTTCCAGAGATTAGCGCTTACAAACAAACAAACTCTTCAGCTTTATTATATTACTAGTAGACCGCCCCAGCTTCGCCCGGATATTAATGATTTTTCATAATTTTCTTTCATAAGAACCTTCTCCTGATAATAATAAACACAACAAAAAAAGAATTAGCGAAATTGGTCCAGCCGTTCTCAAGTTTTGCGCTTAGCAACACTTTTAGCGATTCATTTTTATTATATAGATAGATTAGTATAGATTTGTATAGATAACTATTGTCCAAAGATCCAAATGTTGCATCGCTACCATTATGCCTCGTGATCATTCATCATTTTGGATCGCCAATCGATTTCGTTTTTTAGGGTTCCGTACCCAAACAGGACCCTATTACTAAGACTCCACTGTTCGTCTGTCTGTCACCAGGCTGTATCTTACGAACCGTGATAGCTAGACAGTTGAAATTTTCTCAGATGAAGTATTTCCGTTGCCGCTATAATAACAAATAATAAAAATGAAATAAAAATAAAACTATATATAATACAAGAAACATGTTTTTTTTTCGGCTTATGGTACGGAACCCTTCGTGTGCAAGTCCATCTTGCACTATGGCCAGTTTTTTAAAGCCGACGTTTCTATAATTCACGACACGCGTTTTCGTTAACACATTCTATAATGTAAAAGAATGTCATTTTTTTTAGGCCCTAAGTAATGATTGTTTTAAGAAGTAAATAAAACTGGTTGCAAAGAACTTACTGAATGAAAGTTACACAGCGGTATTTCTGGATTTATTTAATGTTTCACCATACTTTCTATTTCTTCGTACCAGCAAGATGGAATGACTACTTAAAGAAAGCAGCTGAGGTTTACATTCCCTTTTACTTATTTTTATATAAATATAACACGGTCTTAGGTCAATACTGTATTTTCCAAAAAAAACCTATTGTATGTAATAATATTTTTTTTACAATAGTTTATATTTTGAATACTAATCTACTTAGAATAATATTTTTTTTAAAGTGGATATACTTATATACACTTAAAATAAAAATAATAACTAACTAAAACATGGCGTCAAAAAATTCGTTCGCATCGCTATCGACTGGAAGTGAGCCCAAAAGACTGGCGGCATTGCCACGTTGTATGGCAATGCTTATCCTCTGTCCGAGGAAAAAGCCAGCCCTTGGGTCACGCGAAGTGAAAAATAATGGACACGTTTTTTTTTTCGAAACTTAAAAAAAAAAAATCGCGTTATGTCACGCTTTGGTACACTTTGATGCGCTTCATCCTTGTTAATTTTTATTTATTTAAAAAGGCTAAAAAATCGTGTAATATTTTTTAAAACCTAACTGACGGACCAAATTGAATTATTGATTATTATTTTTCTATCCAACAAATATCTTTATTAAATAACTTAAATATATGTTTGAAACAAGTCCTTTGGTTCATGGCACGACGTAGATCATAGACATTTTACGTAAACGAGAATTTTATCGATAAAAAGCACAGCGCCCATCCCTAAACCGTTACTCGCACAACGTTAACTTGATTCTCACAATTCCTAACTATCAAACTAGTTCATACTTTCTCGGTAAGTTCTATAATTAATAATATAACGGTTTATTAAGTGAGACGGAAGTTTTACACTGTTTTATATTATTACATTCTCTTCATCGTCGGGAGCTTGGCTCAGAGCCAGGGTCGCAACAAGTGGCGGAAACGATAGTCAAGTTGGGGATTTTATTTGGACTCTTTTCATTTAGAAGAGTGAATTGCTTCGGGGACAATACATATAATATATAGACTAGTTAGTTCAGCTACTTGTAAAGTGAACAGCCGGTCGATTCTGTTAACATGTCGAAGTGAAGACTTGGGTGAAGAGATCACGAGGTGAGCTGTCTATCCATATAAACAAGATGTCACGTGATCACGAAGTGATCTGTCATTCCATCTTGATTATACACTTCGACATGTTTAAAGAATCGACCGGCAGGTTACTTCTGGGCAAGCGTGCTCCATCGTCGACTACATTATCGCTTTCCATCAGGTGAGATTGTGGTCAAACGTGACCTGATTAATAAAAAGTTTACTAAACGAAATACTAGTTTTTTTCTACGGTAAACCGTAGTTTCCGACATAAAAAGTATCAGAATCAAATGTAATTTATTCAAACTAGCACTTCGCCCGCGACTTCGAACGCGCATATCCCGTTTTTTCCAGTTCCCGTATTTTTTACCATTCCCGTATAGCCTATGACACTCACAAATAATGCGGCTTCCTATTGGTAAAGGAATTTACTAAATCCCCTACAACCTCACAAACTCACAAACTTTACGTCTTCATAATATTAGTATAGATGAGGCTGAGCACCAGCACTTTTTGCAGCCGCAAATGACAGCCGGGGCACTCGGTACCCCTTGGCAAGACTGGTGCCAGATTTCCAGTTTTCTGACTCCCTTAAAAACTGTCAAATATCTACAAATGACAGCTGGAGCCAAAGGCTGCACAGCACGGAAAACTCTTGGATAGTAATGAATGGTCATTCATCTACGGACCGACAGTGGCAACCGTTGCTTAACCTCGACTCGAAGACTAACCCATTTTTTTTTTGAGCATCGGAAATCATCAAAAGATCTTTTGTTCCGCTCTGGGTGGAGCGGGAGGGCGTGTCAGACTCCTACTGACTAAAACCCATCCGTGTTCCTTCTAAAGCTCTTTGCGTTCCAGGGCCGCGGTGACTCTTTCGAACAAATTCCGCAACCCTGGCAGGCTCTGGCGTCTTCTCCTGTAGCGGCGGTTGGGGCGAAGAACTTGCCTTTCCCTCGCGCGGCCCGCCTCCTCCTTCGCTAGCATTACTGCTTCGCAGAAGGAGGTGACCACTTACCAAGCCTCATCGCTCCGGTCCATGGATTCAACCAGGGCCAGTCGCGAGAGGTCGCCGCCGCTGATCGCCTCGACAAGGACACGGCGGTGCTCAGCTCAAGCAGGGCAGACCTCCACTGTATGCTCCACCGTGTCCTCCGGGCGATAAGACTAACCCATGCGGCTGTTATTATTTAGCCACGACCACTTTAAAAAAAAAAAAAACTCAAGTGAAACTGTAATACTTTCAATTGTGGGTAGTGTCACAGTCTATGGGCGTACTGAGTGGAGTCGACGACCATTTGCTACCACACGTGGTGCCCAAGTTACCGTGAAAACACGTCACGCGCTCTGCGTTGGGGGACCGGCAGAGGAGTATTGTTTTGTCGTGAGTTTACAGTTCCGGGGAGTCACTGTCCAATTGTACAGTAGGGCAATGTTGAAGGAGCTCGTGGGTAAATTATAGCAGTCGCACGGGTCGTTTTTCAAGGGTAAGTGACGCTTGCCAGGTCGGTCGGCAGGATCTTCATCAGCATCGAAAAGCTGTGGGTCCCAGCTGTGATTTGTAGATCCAAGCAAAATAGGCTGCATCCGATTGCACTGGAAACCGACCTCCTGGAAAAGCCGGTCAAGTGCGTGTCGGGCCACGCGCAGTGTAGGATTCCGTAGTAATTGCGTTCGGGGTTTAATTGTTAAAAAGGTCTAAAAACGGGCCCTCATAAGACGATGGTAACTGAAGAGGAATGTGTACGAAATTTTCCAAGTACATTTTATAAGTTGGTCGATTAAATTATTACTCGTTAACTTGTAAAGCCTGCTTAGCTGTGATAGTTTTCCTTTTAAATTCGTTATATGTGCTACTACCATGATTTTTTTCACGTCTCCAAAAACAACCGTTTTGTTGGCAGAAGGAGGGGACACTTTTGAAACATTTGCACGTTAAAGCTTAAAGCCTCGTATCCACTAGGCAACATTTGACGCGCGACATGATGCACAACATGTTGCTCGTCATGTTGAACGACAACGAAAAACTTTTATTTAGTAACATTGTCAATGTTGCGCGCCTGCTGGCAACGTCGCGCGTTGTTGTGCAATGTTGCTGAACATGTTGGGCGTCATGTGTTGCGCGTCAAATGTTGCCTAATGGATTCGAGGCTTAATATTTTGCAAACGGATCCTTGGAAGGAAAAATGGTTTTAGCACACCCTCAACATTTTCGAGGGCGTCTTTGGATGGGACTTTTTTTTTTAAATATCATCACAGACGGACATAGCGAAACTATAAGGGTTCCTTGTCGACTACGGAACCCTAAAAAGGATAGGCAGATTGATAAGACGAAAAGTTATTTAGTTACTTACTGCTTAAAATTTGTGTTTTTGTTCAACTTGTATTAATAATTGTATTTTGTTTGGTTTCAGGTACTAAATCATTGCATCATTATTACAAACTCAAAAACATCTGGGGCAGTCAGTTAAATATTGGTAAGACTAAACAATACATTATTAACCCTTACTATCGTACTTTCCTAATGAGGAAGACATAATAACACTTATCTAAAATATTATTCAAAAAGTTGGTCCCGCCAACAGTTTTTCGTGATTTCCAAAGCTCATCCAGGATCGACTTCAGCCAGCTTGCTTAACTTCAAAGTACCCATACGGCTGTTAACATTTAGCCACGAGTTTCTAAAAAAGAATGCCTCCCTAAGGCTGCGTTTCCACTAGAGATATACGAGGATGCGTAGCGAGAGATGCTTGCGCTGAGCGAGGCTAGATTTTTGAAGCGATTCTATTTGTTCTTAAGGTGAAAGCGCCAGGGTAGCCCGCGAAATTCAAATTTTCATAAGTTTTTTACATTTTGCAGGTCAGTATCAGGTTGTATGTTGATAAAAATACGATTGGCGACCGTAACAAATATGGCTTTACTGAGCTATAATAATTAAAATCATCAAAACAGGTTGCATCATTCATGTAACTCGATTTAATGACTTTTTATGAAATAACCATTCATTCGAGTTATATGAACTTAGAGGGTTGTATTGATGATTTTAATGATTATAATTCTGTAAATAAATACGTATTACAGTCACGAATCGTATTTTGTTCAACATACAGCCTGACACTGACTTACAAATTGCAAAAAACAAAAGAAAATTTGAATTTCACGGGCTACCCTGGCGCTTTCACCTTAAGAACAAATATAACCTTAACAAACACATCTACACATCCTCGCTAAAAATCTGTCCGCAAAATGACTTTACCAAATCACGTACGAGTATGTATGCTGTCTCCTCCGCAAGTATGGCAGAGACAAGGCATCCCATTTCCTGCAGTGCTCGTGTTATGAAGAATAAATTCGGCGGCGGCGGAACGCGTGACGGCTCGTTGTTGGTAGCTTTCTGGAGCGAGACGACATGCCGCAGACAGATGGCCAGGGCTGGCAAGCTCAGGTTTCTACCAAAACTAAACCAAATCCTACTAATATTATAAACGCGAAAGTTTGTAAGGATGGATGGATGTTTGTTACTCTTTCACGTCAGAACGGCTGAACGGATCTCGATGAAATTACACAGAGGTAGATTATAGTCTGGAAGAACACATAGGATACTTTTCATCCCGGGAATATGTTCCTTTGGGATAATTTTCGACATAAAGGCGGGCGGAGCCGCGGGCGGTAGCTTGTACCTAATAAAATGACTACCAGCCGAATGTGAGACTGTTTCCGAATCGAATTAAAGTAAGATTGAAATTGGAAATGTTTTCAATTCGATAGAGACGGTTTTCTTACAAGCGGTGGGTATGCTAATTACTTCTTAACGACATTTCTTGATTTAGGTTCGGACGCGATGCGCAAATGCTCTTTATTTAATAGAAAAAAAAAAAAACGAGCGAGTCTTACAGTAGTCGCATAAGATGTGTAACATCTGACGTCTCACCTTGGTAAAAAGCAACACAAACATTAAAAGTACCAACCGACAGCCAACTCGACTCGAACAAATCGAATAGGACGCGCTCATTGGTCAAATCAAATAGCGCGCGCTTCCTCGGCTTCCTGTTACACACTTCCGTCCCATTTCACGAAAACACTCCCACAGATTGCAGGAAAAAGAGAGCAAAGCTTTTACACATGAAAAATACCTGGTAAAGAAAGATGCTTGCCCAAACCGAAAGGGTCTCCATCACAGCATTTGCGGGACGTCAGATATATATATTTTTAAGAGGATGGGATATCATCAAATGACTTCTACCGCTCTGGGTGGAGCGGAAGAGCGTATCAGACTCTTACTGACTAAAACCCATCCGTGCTCTTTCTAAAGCCTTTTGCGTTCCAGGGCCGCGGTGACTCTTTAGAACAAATTTGGCAAACCACGTCAGATACAATTCAGGCATACCGCCTATGGACCATCTGCAATGACAGCAAAATGTATGCTATCACAAAGACAAAATTGATATGTTTCGTGTGCTGGCAAGTACAAAGGCCTTTGTATTTGCCAACACACAAATTGAGAGAAATTGCTTTGCAGCAGAAATACATAATTATGGTGGTTTCACCGTACCTTTGTAACCTAAACAAATGAGTAATATACTTGAGAAACTACTGAATAAAGACACTCGCAACAAAACAGTCTCATTGCAAAAAAATATACTGCATAAACCTAAACAACTTCTCCATATTCTGTTCTAAATCCCTGTCTCCTCCCTGCCCCGTACGACACAGCACAGTAAAAACTAAGTCATATTTACAACGGTGGCAACCCTGACACACTGTGGAGCGATTCAGTGACTACATGAAAGGAACGTCGCGTATCATGTCGCTAACTTAATATGAGACTCGCAGAGGTTATGTTGACACTTGTGATTAGCATTGGACTTGGGAACTAGGATTATCATTGTGTCTTCATATCAGAAATAGAGGATCCCGGTGCGATATGTCACGGAAAGGCCTCCCGTGACATATCGCACATTTTTTTATTGGTTTGCTCTTGACTCTAGTCTAGGTCATAGATGACAGAGACAAAGTCGAAGATGGAGCGAGCTTACCCAGAAGAAGCCTGTTCACTCTAATTTTGGAGAGATTAGGGTTGTATGCGTTCGGAAACACAGACGCAGAGGCAGAGAGTTTCACTCCTTTGCTGTGCGCATTATAAAAGACGTTTGGAAACGTTTAGTGCGAATTCGTGGAATAGCAACAAGGTAGGGATGGTAACTGGTAGAAGGGGTCGGTGGGATGAGGTCGTGGAGTTCCTGGACACTTGGAATTCTGCATTTTAACGGGGTAAAAGACTGACTCAGCTATAATCTAAGCAACAATTATTTTGACACATTTTCGATAGGCTCTGTCAATTCCATACATTTTTGATGTTTTGACAATCGCTTTCGCCACGTTAGCGCTGACGGAATGTCACTTACCGAGAGCCTCTTGTCATATAGTATCGTTAGCGGTACTAGAAAGCTCCTACTGTATAGTGAGTGCTTTTATAGATAAAAGTCTAAAACTCAGAGCCCTTGTCCACGGTCAGGTTTGTTCTCGGGTGACGGAATCCGGCGTTTAGACGGAGACGTTTGTGCACTGCGCCCGGATCCGATCCGATCTCGAACGAAATATTACTCAAATGAGGTATAACTAAGATATCGTGTGCACGTGCATTTAATATGGAATTTACGTTAGAACGCCGACAACTTCTTACCATATTAGATATTGTACGTACGAAGACGCAGGAGACAAAAGAAGTTTTGGGTTCACCCTCTTCTGCAAGAGAGATACCTCGAAGGAGCATTTATATTTTTGTATTACATGTACTCCTGATTGAGGCTCCGGTTTAGCGGTTCATCCGATCAAGCAAAATCCCCGGAGTCCGTCAAAAGAACGGATGACGGATCTCGGACGTCGGACGTCGAGTGGACAAAGGTTCATTTAAATGTAAAGGCCGCTCCTAAGGTCCGGTTTTTTCTCTGAGGACGGATCCGGCGAGACGGACGCCGTGGACTAACGGCGTCAGTGTGTGGCCAATTGGACCGCTCTGTCATTGGCTGCGTTCAGTGTGCTGAAGTTTTTTAACGACCTCGATCGCTTTAGCGTAAACGTCAATTTTTATTGAAACTAAAAAAAGCGCCGTCTGGAGACACGGAAAACCTTTCTTTTTCCATACAATTTGACATAATTAAACGTTTACGTTGGTCCCGGCTGTCATTTGTAGATCTTTGGCAGTCGTTACGGATAGTCAGAAGCCAGATATAATCTGACACCAATCTTGCCAAGGAGTACCGTGTTACCGAGTTAATGGGTTGTGGAGGTCTGGTAGGCAGCCGCTCCACGTAAAATACTGGTATTCAACTGAATCCGGTTTGACTGGAAGCCGACCCCAATATAATTGGGAAAAGGCTAGGCAGATGATGAAACGTTTACGCTAACGCGATTGAGAACGTTGAAAAACTCGCAATAACGCCTCTGGTCCTGGAAGGTACGGGTGGTTGGGCATAAAGTGCAAGGACACTAGGTGGGGTAAATCCTGCGAAGGGCCTCCACACTGGCACTGTATTAAGGATGGGTCTAAGACACGATACCCCATTCCGCCAGCATGTTTGAACAACCTAAGTAAAACAGAAATACCAGTCCTAAAACCGGTTCCACAGTAATCGGTAAATAATATCACTTGTAAAAGTATTCCAATAACGGTTTCGAACGTTTGGCAAGCGTCCAGGGAAATGTATCCTGTGCACTCGAAATTGATACTAAATGTTTGTATTTAATACTAGCTACTGCCCGGGGCTTTGCCCGTGTGAAAAGTATTTCAAGGGAGTTTTTTTTGCACAGATGTCATACCCTTTTTTCCTAAAATAAAAGTAGCCTTAGTTACTCCTTATAACATCAGCCATCTGTCAGTGGAAGTCTGGTAAAAATCGGTTCAGCCGTTTCGGAGATCAGCCGCAAAAAAAAATGTTTTTCTATTGTTATATGTATCGTACATACTTTCATATACATTTAGTAATAAGCTGTTATTTTGATATAACAAACAGACTTCAATATTATTTGTTCGTATAGAAAGGTATCGAAATATCGTAGTATCGGAGCACCGGAGCGATCACTGTTTAATTAAATATGGAACTGAATTATAGAGTAAATAGTTTGTTGTATTGAGTGAAATGGAATTTACTGAAAGTTTTGGCACATATGGGCCGTTTGGTCTTTGTCACTTATACTTGTAATAGACATGGGAAATTAAATTATATTGATTACCTACACAATGGAGTTAATATAGAGGTATGCGAAACAGAGAGTAAAGTCCCGCACACCTCCACTGAAAAGGGGAGGACAATCCGAACCAGACGGTTGTTGTGTCTGGTGGGCAACTGCCCGATAGTTGATATTCGGACTGTTGTATATGTTCAAATCGCATGGAGAACTTTGCTTGCGCGATGCAGGACTTCAATAATAGTTCGGAATAGAAAAAACGGATAACTATTAAAAAAAATAAAGGGGGCTTCCATACAAGGAACGTGTATTTTCGGTTAATGATACGGAACCCTTCATGTAAGAGTCCGACCTGCACTTCGCCAGATTTTTTTCCAATTTTAATTTAACGACCTTTACAAATCAACAAAAAACATCAAACATCCTTCTCCATTGACATTGAAATTAAACATTGTTTGAAACAGTAACGAATCGTCAATGGCTGACCGATTACCTGTATGTTCCGTTCCTGGTTCAAATCTAAACAATGGCTTAACTGTTGTTAAAGTTCACAGTTTTATCTATTACTAGCTTTTTCCCGCGACTTCGTACGCGAATATCTGGTTTTTTTTTCCGTTCCAGTAAGAATTTTCCATTCCCGTATAGCCTATAGCCTTCCTCATGAATGTGGCTATCATTAAAAAAAAAATTTTTCAAATTCTACGGGTAGTTACAGAGATTAGCGCGTTCAAACAAACAAACTCGCAGCTCTATTATTAATAATACAATCATCAACAAATATATTTCGAAAAAGATTATTACAGGATTTTATGTTGATAAAAAACTCTATGGCCCAGAAGTCATTAATAGGTACCAACTCTTAACATCTTACACACGTGATAACTTTTAAACGAAATATCCGATTGAGATGAAACAAAAAGTATTTTACTTCTACATAAATACGATACATATTTAACGTAGTTTTTTTTTCTTTCGACGATTTAATAATTATTTTGAACACAAAATGGGTTATTGTGATTAAACCATGATAGCTAGATATATGTTCTCGCGGACTTTTTTGTAGGTCTTAATGGGATCTACTAACCCGTAGTACATCATTTTGTTCTATTGTCAATAGTTTTTGCAGCGCACGCAAAAAAAGGTTTCTGATTTTACACCTTGTGTTACGAAATAGCAATTTTATTACGGATCCCTAATTTTGAAAAATATATAGCCTATAGCCTTCCTCGATAAATGAACTACCCAACACTGAAAGAATCATTCAAATCGGACCAGTAGTTCCAGAGATTAGCGCGTTCAAACAAACAAACAAACTCTGCAGCTTTATAATATTAGTATAGATAATAATATAGCTAATAATAATATAATATATCTTGGGACAACTCACACACGGTCATCCGATCCCAAACTAGGCAGAGCCTGTACTATGGCAACCAGACAACTGATAAACATACTTATATATTTCTAAATACATACATATTATAGACAAATTACACCCAGACACAGAACAAATGATCATGCTCATCACACAAAGATTTGTTCTGGGTGAGAATCGAACCCACGACCTCCGGTTTAGCAGTCAGGGTCACTAACCACTCGACCGACAGGCCAGTCAAATTCTAATTTGATACAGTTATTTAGGACGTTGCTTATTATGGAGTTTGTTGCGCCACTTCTTCCTAGCTAAAACACTAGGAAGTGGTGACGGGTGCGCGTTTTGAGGCACCGTCTTTATGTTGAATGACAAATGACTTTCGATTCTGCTTGGTTATTTGGTGCCCTATTATGACGTGCTAATGCCATCCAATTCCGACGGTGCAAAAGGGTTAGTGCTATACGCTATGCATAGCTCCGTCTCTCTCTTGGAGCGGAATCTCGATTGTTATAAGACTTCATAGTAGGGCCCTTGATCTTAAAATTACATTAGAAACCTTTATTTTATTACCTAGTCCTTCTACTAAGTTTTAAAGATGCGATACCAATTGTCCATCAGTCACTGTTCCTGTTAATCTATGAAGAGTGAACGTTGCTGAAGATAGATTAGAAGATAGAATTTACTGTTTTTAGGATTTCATTCCCAAAGGGTAAAACGGGATCCTATTACTAAGACTCTGCTGTCCGTCCGTCTGTCACCAGGGTTTATCTCATGAACCGTGATAGTTAAACAGTTGAAATTTTCACAGATGATGTCTTTCTGTTGCCGCTATAACAACAAATAATAAAGATAAAAAATGAAAGGGGGCCCTCAACCCTCATACAAGAAACATGTTTTTTAGGCTTATGGTACGGAACCCTTCGTGTGCAAGTCCATCTTGCACTTGGCACAGAACTTATTGTTATTACGAAAATAATTATTTGCCAAAACATCTCTTAGTGAAAAGACAGGAGTTCAGTCAAATAATTTTACGTTAGTGGATGATAAAGTACGCCTAAGCGAAATAGAGAACAATACTTCCTTTATTAGGGTTCTTTTTTTTAAGGATGGGAAATCATCAAATGACTTCTTCCGCTCTGGGTGAAGCGGAAGGGCGTGTCAGACTCTTACTGACTAAAACCCATCCGTGTTCCTTCTAAAGCCCCTTGCGTTCCAGGGCCGCGGTGACTCTTTCGAACAAATTCCGCAACCCTGGTCCTTTATTAGGGTACGGTTGTCAACTGTAGCTAGGTCAACTATGGAGTTTCTTGTCCGTTCTTCTCCATAAGAATCTACCTTTCCGAATGGACAGTAGAGTCACTTTATTAATGTAATATTATTATTTTACTGAACTGTAAATGCTGACGTTCAAAAGTGCCGTTTAATAGCCTAATTGTAATAAACGTTTTGACTTTGACTTTGAGCTCTCTCTAAAACATCGAAATTAAGATAATGCTGGCATAATTTAAAGACCATTTCCATCTTAATTCTCTAAGTTATTTCCCACCTCCAAGTCTGCTTACCCCTCGCCACAGCGTAGCATACAAAGCAGAGGTAACATTACAGAGGGATTGCATTTGTTACTACGTTTGTAACCGTAGCACACACGGCTGGATAGAGCGACCAATATGGCGGATGAAATTCAAGATGGCGCTGTGTCTGCCAGAGTTGCGGAATTTGTTCGAAAGAGTCACCGCGGCCCTGGAACGCAAAGGGCTTTAGAAGGAATACGGAAGGTTTTAGCCAGTAAGAGTCTGACACGCCCTTCCGCTCCACCCAGAGCGGAGAAGTAATTTGAAGATTTCCAACCCTTAAAAAAATTCGTAAGGTTATGGAAAGATCGAAGAAACCATGGATGAACTCTCTTAGATGGTGACTTCCGAAATGTATAAGAGAATAAGACATGTTATGCTAGTCGACTACTTATAGATTGGGATAAGGGCAGGAAGAAAACTATCAGGATGATAGGGAGTTTTTACGGGTTCCGAATGTCCGTATGACGTGAGTATGTCAGTCCATCCGACTGTCACAGCCATTCACAAGGCGGATGTTTCCTACTCCTTCACGTAAAATCTACTGAACGGATTTTAATGAACCTTTAAAGTCATCAGTCATAATTCAATGCGGGCGACAGCAAGACAAATTAGTCGTGCTCATTACTACTGGGCCACCTTTGCTTTACCTAACTTGCTTACTCAAATCTAAAAAAAAAGTGTATTTCGTAATCCATACATAATTTGCTTAACGTGTTTTTCGAGGAAGAGTCTCGGCATGTAATGTATGTCACCCATTCAAGGATTGACCTCGGCAAGCAATTTTTACCATGCGGATTTTCGAATCTCTTCAAAAATAATAATATCTTGGGACAACTCACACACGGTCATCCGATCCCAAACTGGGCAGAGCCTGTGGTATGGCAACCAGACAACTGATAAACATACTTATATATTTCTAAATACATACATAATAGACAAAATACACCCAGACACAGAACAAATGATCATGCTCATCACACAAAGATTTGTCCTGGGTGGGAATCGAACCACGACCTCCGGTTTAGTAGTCAGGGTCACTAACCACTCGACCAACCGTCCAGTCAAAGTCAAAGTCAATTCATGTATGCTATGCTCAGAAACAAAAAACGGCCATCTATCAGTTAACCGAACTCGACGACCGTGTGTATTTCGTAATCCACGTACAAATAATTTGCTTTATATACGGCGTTACATCTTATGTACTGTATTATAGAGATTTATCACCGTTCACACTCTTAAGTACTAACGTGTGAATTACTAGCTTTGTGGTTTATCTTTGAATAAGTTCGCTGCTGTGTTGGTCTAGCGCGAATTGTGAGTTTGAGGAAAATAATCCCCGACCTACCTAAGACCTAGCCGGTTTGATCCACAAGTCGGGGATTATGTTTGGGTTTATTAGGGTTCCGAACATCCGTAAGAAAAGGTTCTCTAATAGTCGACAAGGTACTCGGGTGACTGTCTGTCCGTCGGTTACAGCCAATTTTCTACGAAACTACTGGACCGATTCTGTTAAAATTTAGTGCACATACATATAAACTTCTGTGACCCTACTCCTGTAGTAGTATGGTAAAAAAAACCAGTAATCAGATCTGTACGTACATTCCCTCGAAATATTTGTAATATTAGCTTAGATGCAGTAAAATCTAGTAATATTGGAAGCCCACCACAACCTTGTAAACAACTTGACAGTAACAAAGGGTTCGGGTAACAAAATGGGAGGTATTTAATAAAAATACCCGGCTGTGGCTACGGGGTGACTCACCGGGAATTACAACCCACGCCCCTGTGACGTACAGACATACCTTAACGTGTGTAGAAATATGAATAACCAAGGTTTTGCGTTTATTTAGTTATTGTTTTTAGCGTTCCGAACGTCTGAACGAGAAAACAGAACCTTCGCGCGTCTGACCGTCGCAGGCAATTTTCTCCGAACCTACTGGACCGATTCAGATAAAAGGTATACATGCCAACGAACGTGAATAAATATTTTTTTAGTATATGGTTGCTTTAGTTTACAGTACAATATACAAGAAGTCAACTGTTAAGTAACGTGTAAAAAAAATAACTCGTTCGGATTTCTTTGCTCGCGAGTCAGGGTGGCTACTCTCGGACTGGCTCGCTGTCCGATTACCACCAGGCCCGGGTCGATGGCGCGTTGTGTTTCACGCGCGCCTCAAAGAGATGTCCCCGCTAGGGCCAGAGCCTGCCAGGGTTGCGGAATTTGTTCGAAAGAGTCACCGCGGCCCTGGAACGCAAAGGGCTTTAGAAGGAACACGGATGGGTTTTAGTCAGTAAGAGACATGACATCAGTCCCTTCCGCTCCACCCAGAGCGGAAGAAGTCATTTGATGATTTCCCATCCTTAAAAAAATAAAATAAAAAAGGGGGTCTACTCTCTACGCCCGAAGTCCGTAGCTTCGGGCTTAGTTGCGGGAGTATTCTAGTCCGTATCACCTAACCACTAAGAATGAATGACAACACGATTTGACAATTACTGTCAAATCGTGTTGTCATTCATTCTTAGTTCGGGTTCGGAACTAATCGAAAGTCCGTAGGTGATGATACGGAGTAGAATACGGCCGCAACTAGGCCCGAAACTACGGATTTCGGTTTTAGAGAGTACTCGTATTTGGTCTGTTTTTTGAGGAAGATAGTCTACGTTTTGTGGCCGCGACAGTCTTTTGTATAACAGTCAAAAGCCAATTAATCTGACTCAGTTACTGGGTTGTGGAGACCAGAAAGGATGTCGCTAAATTATTAGTAGGCTTGCGTTTAACTAGCATCTCACCTGATGGTACCCAATGATGTGGTCTACTGCAGAACAAGCGAGCTTTGAAGATGCCTGATCACTTTGTCGTTCTTATTATTGACTAGCTTTTGCCCGCGAAATCGTACGCTCATATCCCGTATTGTACCGTATAGCCTACAGCCTTCATGAATGTGGCTATCATATACAAAAATAATTTTCCAAATCCGACTGGCAGTTCCAGAGATTAGCGCGTTCAAACAAACAAACTCTTCTTCTTATATTAGTATAAGTAGGCTCACGTTTTACCACCCCATCTGCTGGGAGGCGATGGTATGGTCGACGATGGAGCACGGTTGCTTAGAAAGTTACTTCTTCTATTTAGATTTCAAAAAGCTATAGTACTAAAACCTCGTCTCTTCTATACAAATTGTTTAGTAAAATAAGCTTGGACTGAGTGCATTGACTGACAGTACGTTCACCTTGGCTGGCAGACTGGCATTATATACTTCACTTATATACTAACGTATACAGAGTCTGGGAGATCCAATAAAAGACAAGGGACGAGTTTGAGGTAAATGGTTTCACTTTCTTTTGATTGTAGTTAGTACGGTTTCTCGTGATTAATTAACGTCTAGTGGGAATTGTGGCTTTTAGAGTAATGTCAGGTTAACTGTAAAACCAGAAGCTTATCATACGGGCAGAATATAATTTTCCTTTTTTCTTAAGGATGGGAAATCATCAAATGACTTCTTCCGCTCTGCGAGGAGCGCAAGGGCGTGAAAGACTTACTGACTAAAACCCAACCGTGTTCCTTCTAAAGCCCTTTGCGTTCCAGAACCGCGGTGACTCTTTCGAACAAATTCCGCAACCCTGGCACACAACGCGCCATCTACCCGGGCCTGGTGGTGATCGGACGGCGAGCCACCCAACGCTCGCCGTCCGCAGGCCCGCGCCTACGGTGTCCGGGGATCGCCCTGCGACTCCCGACGCCCGGGGACTCTTGTAGCGGCGTTTGGGGCGAAAGCCTTGCCTTGCTTCGCAGAAGGAGGTGACCGCTTCCCAAGCCTCCTCGCTCCGGACCATGGATTTAACGTTTTGAACGCACCGGCGTGCTCCCGACGCTAAACCACAAATTCGCCGTTTTTTTTTGTTGGCTCTAGCCAAAGGTGGCGTGTTGGGCACTTATTCATTTGTCGGCTATAGCCGACCGTGGCGGTCAAAAGGTTAACGAGGGCCGGACGCGTGAGGTCGCCGCCGCCGCAGAACATATCCTGGAATAAGACATGGGGTAGGAATTTGGAGCGTGAAGCCGCTGGCAAAAGTAGTTAATAAATAAGTCTCTATCACTCATGAAGGCTCTGGGGATCTTGGACTATATCCTTTTTAAGCAAAATCTAATTCACCTGCTACTTTTACAAAAATAAAGGGACCTTGACGGTAATCATAAGTAAAATTACGTAGAAAAGGAATACTTTTCGCAACTTTTTGTAACGTAAATTGATTACCCCTTAATTTCCCTGAGGGCAGCTGAATTTGTGAAACTCAACATAAACTGAAAGTATCAAGTTTGTTTTGTTAAACTTATGTTCCTTAGTTTTTAAGAAAGGTAAGAAATCCGTAAAAATATTTTCAGATTTTTTATCGGGCGGCTGCTAAGACAATCCTAATGTAATGTTGGCACTTCACTTTGCGTATATTGGCGTTAGATCGACAATACAATGTAAATAATTTCGAACAAAATAAGGTACGTTTTGCATTACACAAGTGACACGAATATTTTGACAAAAACGCCAACTGAAATGCCAGCATAAGAGCCAATAAATGAATTAGCGACCTATTTCCCAACCATGTTGGAGTCGGCTTCCAGTCTTAACTGGATGCAGCTGACTTCCAGTATTTCACATGGGACGGCTGTATGTATGCCTCAAATGAATTTAAGGCCCCCAGCCAGGGCTTACAAACTAAGTTAAACTAAATGACCGCTCGCTAGGGGCATCCCCTGTGGGATACGGACCTCGGCTTAGCGGGGTCATTTCGGGAGGACAGCAAGGGACAGGCTGGGTCATATCGTTATTATTTGGGGAATTTAAACTACGGGCTCAGCGACGCGGGCTGGCTCGGTAATCAAAGGTCGGGGAGGAGAGCTCTCCAACTCAGTAACTGGGTAATACGGGACCATTTGACAAGACTGGTGTCATATTTTTTTACTTCTGTCTATCCGTGCCGACTGTTAAAGATATAAAAATTACAGCGAGGACCAACGGCTTAACCTGCTTTCCGAGGTACGGAGGGATATGACAGGTGTAGGTCACCCATCAACGGACCGATCTCTCGATCTCTGATATCAAACCTTGCGCTTTTTATTATTGAACCACAAGCTCCTGTCTTCTCCATGTAAAATCCAATAGCAAGCCATTAATATTTTTTTATATGGGATATCATCAAATATCTTCTCCCGCTCTAGGCAGAGCCGTGTTCCTTCAAATGCCCTTTGCGTTCCAGGTCCGCGATAATTCTTTCAAAAAATTCCGCAACATTTAGGGATCGCTTCAGTGATCTCATATCAATCTCTCTTGCGAACACTGGACCAACGAATTAGTCACTCAAAACACTAATAGCTCAATATTAGACGTAAAAGTGAGAACTGTCACCTTGACCAGCCCTGCTTAATGATTATTAGGACAAACATAAGCTACTTAGAAAATCAATAACTGGATTGAGTCGACCAGGGTGCGGCCCGAAACGGTCGCACGTCACTGGTAATACTGACCTTGAGTTGTCCTAGTGTTTATTGTTGGTAGGCTTGCCTTTGACGACAATCTCACCTGATGGTAAGCGATGATGTGGTCGACGATGGAGCACGCTTGCCTAGAAGTAACCTATTCACTCTTGACTTACAAGACCCCCAAGTTGTAGCTATCAGGAGACACAGACTCCGGCAGGGAATTCCACTCCTCAGCTGCTCGCACGATGGAAGTAGGTATTCTCAAAACGTTTTGTGCTTAAGGGTGGGAGGTCCATGTACCTACCGATAGCTCATCCGTCCTGATTAGTCTCCTAGCTCCAGCTGAAATGACGGTAACCAGCCTAAATCAGTCCACTGCTGGGACAGAGCCACAAAATCTATCTACTATTGTTTTTTTTTTTCCCAACTGCGCCAGAAGGAGGGTTATGCATTTAATTGTGATTGATAGGCACGCGTTTGACCACAATCTCATCTGATGGAGAGCGATAATGTGGTCGACGCACGCTTGTCTAGAAGTGACCTATTCACTCTTGGCCTTAAGACCAGGTTGTAGCTGTCAGGGAACACAGAAGAATTAATAGTGTAGTTAGAAGTTTTAATAGAATATGGCTTCTTGTATACCTACTGGTTTTGTTCTGGTTTGGTTGATTCCTCCGTGCCTCGGAAAGCACGTTAAGCCACTGGTCCTGACTGTGTCATTTGTAGATCTTTGACAGTCGTTACTGGTAGTCAGGAGACGAAAATTCTGCTAGCCAGCTTAGCCATGGGGTATCCGTGATATTCAGTTACTGGGTTGTGAAGGGCAGATATGCAGCCGCTTCATATAAAATACTGGTATTCAGCTACATGCCATTGGACTACAAGCCAACCTCGACATAGTCGGAAAATGCTAGGCAGTACATTCATTTTTTTTCCTCGATTTCGGGGTGAAATACTTTAAAGGCGCCTGGGTTAATGGTAAAAGACCATTTAGTATAATTTAGCTAGTTTGTAAGGCCTGGCTGGGGGCCTTAAATTCATTTGAGGCCACCACAGGATAGTCCTGTTAAGCAGTAACCAGCCTTAGTGTGCTGAACTGCGAGAGGTCTTCGTCAAAAAAAAAAAAGGAGTTTTACCTCACTAAAATCACCGTGGTGACCACCATCACCCCTTAAAATATCACCCTGGAACCCCCTGTACAACGCCTGTTAGGGCACACCCTGGGGAGCCTGCTTTTACTACACATGCACTTCAGTAAACCAATTCTCGCGGAGGCTATTTCAATACACCCCCAAAAGTACTCAATCAAGTCCATATCAATTCATAACTGATATATTTTCACCTTATTTATTCCCATCTATATTTAAACCTTAACTTCAAGTGTTTAATTCAACATTGGAAGCCTGCCAAAAGCTTGCATTTGCTTTGAGAGAAAGATGAAGAGCGTTCTGAACTTATTTTATGCTTTTGAGGAGCTCTTGAGCAAATGGCTCATGGTTGTTGATTGATTTGTGAAGTAAACAGTTCTGCCAGGCAGGAGCCATTACCAGGTGATGTGCAGGACAGCTGGCCGATTCCGTAAACATGTCGAAGTGAATGCTTGGGTGAAGTGATCACGAGGTGAGCGGTCCTAGAACGAAGAGGGCTTTAGGAGGAACACGGATGAGTTTTAGTCAGTAAGAGTCTGACACGCCCTTTCGCTCCACACAGAGCGGAAGAAGTCATTTGATGAATTCCCATCCTTAAAAAAATGCTTGCTATTGTGTTACCATTAGTTATACTGGTACGATAGGAAGCTGCTTTATGTAAAATACTGGTATTGAGCTGCATCCGGGACAACGTGATCCTGCAGACTGATAGCCGAACCCAACATAGTTGTTCAAAAGGCATTTTTTGTTTGTAGGGTTCCGTACCCAAAGGGTAAAACGGGACCCTATTACTAAGACTCCGCTGTCCGTCCGTCTGTCACCAGGCTGTATCTCATGAACTAGTAAGTGATAACTAGACAGTTAACATTTTCTCAGATGATGTATTTCTGTTGCCGCTATAACAACAATAATTAAAATGAATAAAATTTAAAAAAGGGGGCCAACAAGAAACATGTTTTTTTATGGCTTATGGTACGGAACCCTTCGTGTGCAAGTCCAACTAGCACTTGGCCAGTTTTTTTAAAAGGCTAGGCTGCAGATATTATCCTACCACATGGGTGTATGGTATACGTCTCCTTTCCATGTATTTATTTCGTAATACAAGTAAGAGGGTTCAAGGCCAAGTAACCTTTATTATCAATGACCTGTCGTGTCTCGTAGAATTCCGGAAAGTACATTTAAATGGTCCTGACTTCCGTACCCTCATTGTGTTGTAAATTTGTAAGCTAAATCATTTTCACAATATTATCCATTTCCCCGTGTGCCTCGCGTTTCAAATGCAAAAATGATGACCTACTTAATATTATTTCACACTAATCTACATATATACTAATAATAACGCTGAAGAGTTTGTTGGTTTTTTTGGACGCGCTAATCTCTGGAACTACTAGTCGGATTTCGAAAATTATTTTTGGATATGATAGCCACATTCACGTTGCTGCACGTACGCGTGCTATACGGGAAAGGGAAATTCTTTCGGGAGTGGGAAAAAACGCTTTCCCAGAAGAAGCCTGTTCACTCTAATTTTGAAGAGATTAGGGTTGTATGCGTTCGGAAACACAGACGCATGCAGAGAGTTCCACTCCTTTGCTGTGCGCATTATAAAAGACGTTTGGAAACGTTTAGTGCGAATTGGCCGAATAGCAACAAGGTAGGGATGGTAACTTGCAGTGCGTCTAGATGTCCGATGGTAGATTTGCGGGACTTTACTCTTTGTACCGCATCCCTCCATAAATTAACGCGCACACAAAAGGAATACGTACATATTATTGCAACCAATCAAACACAGTCAACTCGGAGTTTTTTTATCTGTGCAATACTTGATTATTTCGGATATTACGCTTGGCACTGCGCCAGACAGCCGCGTCAGATGCCTATCATATCATATCGAAATTTTTAATTAAAAGCCCTCATTGTAGCTTCGGCTGCAGCTGGGTTTGCACGCGATATTTTAAATATTTTAAAGTATGTTTTGCCAGCGGCTTCAACTCAGTGAAGGTTCGAAAAATTGCCATTGATGATACTATTTTGTGGCTTCAAGATCTCTTTCTCAGCGTTAAAGGATGGGAAATAATCAAATGATTTCGTCCGTTCTGGGTGGAATGGAAGGGCGTGTCCAGAGTCTTACTGACTAAAACCCATCCGTGTTCCTTCTATAGCCCTTTGCGTTCCAGGGCTAGCAAACTTAATTATATATCTGCTGGTATTGCTTTGTTGTACCTACTAGTATATAAGTGTGACGTGTGTGCTGTACATTAGTGTAATGTTGGGTGCATTGTGCTCACATAATATAATCAATTGATCAATGTACCTATGTATAAAATATTGTAAAACTTATTTTTGAAAAGAGTAACTATGGAGTTTCTTGTCCGTTCTTCTCCATAAGAATCTACTTTTTGCGAATGGACAACTAGAGTCATTAATATTTTAATTTTAAACTGTAATTTGACGTTCAAAAGTGCCTTTTAATGGTCCAGTTGAAATAAATGAATTGACTTTGACAAATTCCGCAACCCTGGTAGAGCGTTATTTATTCTGCATAACACAATTGCAGTTTTTCTTACTCTGTTGCAGAAAGTAACTTCCAGTGGGTACAATGTAATCACAGAAATGTAATTTCCTCTTTTCTTGTTTGATTGTATGTTTCCTTAATTTGACAGTGGAAATAAAATACTTTGTTTCAATTTTTCTATCAAGACTCGCTAGTTTTTAGGGTTCCGTAACCAAAGGGTAACCAACGGAACCCTATTTAATACGAAGCTTCCGCTGCCCGTCCGTCCGTCCGTCTGTCTGTCTGTCTTTCAGCGGGCTGTATCTCATGAATCGTAATAGGTAGACAGTTGAAATTTTCAGTGTGAAATTAAAAATTAAAGAGGGGATCCCATTCAAGAAACTTTTTTTTTTTTTTTCAGTTTATGGGACGAAACCCTTCGTGTGAGAGTCTGACCCGCACTTATCCGGTTTCTTTCCTTTGCTCGTTGATGTAGAGCCAGAAAGCTAGCTTCGGGTTTGCTCGCGCCAGTAAATCATCCCAGGGAAACGATCCTGTTGCAATCCAGCTCGAGGTCTACCAGTGTTTCAAATACTTGCCGTCGTTGAGGCTGGTCTCTCAGACTTTGACATCCTAATGCTAAGTTATATTATTTTAACTTCGCTTGACGCTAATTTTCCTGTTCTCGTAGGACTTTCGGGAAATCTTCTCTTAGTGCTACACTCCCTAAGGAACCCTTATGAGGTATCATATGACTTCTTCCGCTCTGGGTGAGCGGAAGGGCGTGTCAGACTCTTACTGACTAAAACCCATCGGTTTCTTCCTAAACCCCTTTGCGTTCCAGGCCTGCGGGGACTCTTTCGAACAAATTCCGCAACCTCCCTAAGAAACCTACATGCCAAACAGCTTTCTACGACCAGTAGTTTCCAGACCAGTAACGGAAGAATTTAAATATATTGTTACTAATATTATCACACTTACGCTTTTGACGTATTTTAAGTGCCCACGTAAGCCTATGTGAAACATAAAATTAGGACTTTGAATTATAAGAGAATTATGTTGTCAATTTTTTCATTTGGATCAACATCGACTTTGTCTCTGTCATCTATGACCTAGACTAGAGTCAAGAGCGAACTCATCCTACTACTATTATAAAGGCGAAAGTTTGTAAGTATGGATGTATGTATGGATGTTTGTTACTCTTTCACGTAAAAACTACTGAACGGATTTTGATGAAATTTGGCACAGAGGTAGATTATAGTCTGGAATAACATATAGGGTACTTTTTATCCCGGGAATATGTTCCCTTGGGATAATTTTCGACAATCACGCGGGCGGAGCCGCGGGCGGCAACTAGTATTAAATAAAAAAATACAACTTAACACGTAGGTACCCAGTTTCAAGGCACTACAGATCTACTACCATAACTCGTATTTCGCTTGTACTATCACAGCGGGGGGTAGTTGTGAAAGCTTCTACGTCATCGACTGGAGTGACGTCAGAGTGCTCTTAGCGTCGGTCGGCCAACGTTGATGTTGCTGCCGTGATGTCAGCAGTCGGGGTATTTGATTTTTGTTTGACTGTACCAGCTATGTACTTGTGGGGGTGTTGTTTTAATATGGAAGAGTGTTCGAAGTACAAGCCTTGAGAGTATTTTTGTTGATTTGTAGATCTTTGGCAGTCGTTACGGATTGTCAGAAGCCAGTAAATCTGACTCCAGTCTAGCCAAGAACTACCGTGTTACCCAGTTAATGGGTTGTGGAGGTCTGGTAGGCAGCCGCTCCACGTAAAATACTGGTATTCAGCTGAATTCGGTTTGACTGGAAGCCGACCCCAATATAATTGGGAAAAGGCTAGGCAGATGATGAGTCTCTTCATCTCACCTGATGGTAAGCGATAATGTGGTCGAGGATGCAGTACGCTTGCCTAGAAGTAACCTAGTCACTCTTGACTTAAAGTCTCCCAGGTTGTAGCTATCTGGAAACACAGACTCCGGCAGGGAATTCCACTCCTTAGCTGTTCGCACAATTAATGTTTTCCCAAAACGTTTCGTGCGTGTGGGTGGGATGTCCACCTTGTACCTGTGGCGCATCGCCGTACGTCTTGTACGCGAGTAAGCGATAACTAGTAACAGTAAAATAACAGCGTTTAAATTGCAAAATATAAATACCATAGCCTGTAATTCTCTATGGCTCTATGTCGCATATTTACAATGTTTATCCATCTGTTATAGCTGGTGGTTCTACGATTAAATATATAAATAAATCCTACTAATATTATAAACGCGAAAGTTTGCAAGTATGGATGGATGTTTGTTACTCTTTCACGTCAGAACGGCTGAACGGATCTCGATGAAATTTGGCACAGAGGTAGATTATAGTCTGGAATAACACATTGGACTTTTCATCCCGGGAATATGTTCCCTTGGGATAATTTTCGACATAAACGCGGGCGGAGCCGCGGGCGGTAGCTTGTAAAATATAATTGGTAAATTTCTTTAGTGCAATCTGCGACGCCTCTTCCCAAATATGTTGGAGTCGGCTTGACTACCCGGATGCAGCTGAGTACCAGTATTTTACATGACGCGACTGCCTATCTGACCTCCACAATCCAGTAACTGGGTAACACGATACCCTTTTGCAAGACTGGAGTCAGATTGTCTGACTTCGTCAAAGATCTAGAAATGACAGCCGCGACCAAGGGCTTAACGTGCTTTCCGAGACACGGCGGAGTCTCGGTGTCTAAAGGATGGTCACCCATCCACAAACCGACCTCTGCCAGCGTTGCTTATTCTTAGAAAAAGGCGTTATTATTTAGCCACGAATTAAAATACGCGCGGTTTAGTGAAACAAATAAAGGCGAATATTGTGTAACAAAATAACAACAATGATCCAAAAACTCCAATCATTTTTAATACCTCTGAATCCATAATCCACCTATTAAAGTTTGAAAGCATATCGTTCAAAATAATGGAACGGCTTTTGGTAAGCCATCATGACTGTCCTATTAAAAATAAAACTAATGTTTTTTACGATGTCATTTCATCGGTTTTATACTTATTGTGGTTATTTTATGTTAGGTAATGTAATAGGTTCTGTAACATACCGAGACCAGTCCCTGCCAGTATCTAAAAAAAAAAAACAAGGTTAAGCAACGCTTGCCGCGGTCGGTCTTTGGATGGGTAACCATCTTTAAAAACCGAGCTATGCTCCTCGGAAAGCACGTGAAACCGTTAGTACCAGTTGTCAAGATAGGAAGTCGTTTATCGGTTACCCATCCACAGACCGACCTCGGCATGTGTTGCTTAACCTCGAAGCGATCCGTGCGGCTGACATTATTGTACTGTTATTAATACTTTTACGTCCAACAAGGGTGTTTACTTTCTAATATGAATATGGAGCGTGTCTTTCTTCGAAGGTAAATAAAAGTAAGAGCTTTTCCAGCTATTCGAAGTTAATACTCTAATGGAAAAGCGACATTTGATAGCTTTTATACTGCTTGCGTCACTTTTCATGGGGTATATGTATCTGATGTTAGTTTATAACCATGTAGCAGGTGTCTGCTACTTATGTAGTATATGTATGTATAATGAACATTCGAAAGGTTCATTAGAAAACCAGCATCAGACGACATCAGTCTGTCTGACATATCGCTGAAATGGACCTTTTTAGTGCAGCCGTGAGACACACACTTGGTTCTTAGCATAACTCCCACCCAGGACAAATCTTTGTGTGATGAGCATGATCATTTGTTCTGTGTCTGGGTGTAATTTGTCTATAATATGTATGTGTTTAGAAATATATAAGTATGTTTATCAGTTGTCTGGTTGCCATAGCACAGGCTCTGCCTAGTTTGGGATCGGATGACCGTGTGTGAGTTGTCCCAAGATATTATTATTATTTTTTATTATTATTAACTACCTTTTTCATGTTATTTTTACCGTGCGTGTTTCATGTATCTGTGCTAAATAAATTTTATTCTTTCTGTCTTTCTTTCGATATGTAACATCACGCTAAAATACTATCAACGGTCTGCCAGGGTTACAAAAATGTCGCGGAATTTGTTCGAAAGAGTCACCGCGGCCCTGGAACGCAAAGGGCTTTAGAAGAACACGGATGGGTTTTAGTCAGTAAGAGTCTGACTCGCCCTCCCGCTTCACCCAGAGCGGCAGAATTAATTTGATGATTTCCCATCCTTTAAAAAAAAGGGTTGCAGAAATCTCCAAACGAGTTACCGCTTCCCTGGAACGCAAGACATTTGCAGAATCAGGTCGATTTTAGTCAGTGTGAATCTGACACTCCCCCCCGCTCCGCCATTTGATGATTTGTCATCCTTAAAAAAGAGGTCCACTAGAGGATCTGGACTAATTGGTATTTTATTTCTGATGGCTATTGTCGATATGGCAAACTAAAGGGATTGATCACGTCTCATGTGTGATCATTTCGACAGCGTAACAACAACCCTTAATCTCCTCAAAATTAGAGTGAACAGGCTTCTTCTGGGTAAGCTCGCTCCATCGTCGACTTTGTCTATGTCATCTATGACCTAGACTAGAGTCAAGAGCAAACCCATATTACATACAAAATATATAAAAAGGAGTCTTTTGATGATTTCTCATCCTTAAAAAAGAGGTCCACCAGAGGATCTGGACTAATTGGTATTTTATTTCTGATGGCTATTGTCGATATGGCAAACTAAAGGGATTGATCACGTGTCATTTCGACAGCGTTTGGCAATCCCATACATTTTTACGCCACGCTACTGCTGACAGAATGTCACTTGTTTAGAGTCTCTGGACCGACATTACGCTGTTTTTGTTTAATTGTAATAGGAGGCGAGCTTGTTACCATTATTACAAGCTTTTATTAAACTTGCACTGTTCGTATGTACGTCAAAATTTGCAAACAATGTTTCGACCGCGTGTTTGTATCCGATTGAGCTTAAATTTTGCACAAACCTGAAGTTCTGGTAACAATAGAATGTGCAATACTTAATATTGTAATAACTTCAATATGGCCGCCGCCCCAAAAAGGCGTATTACAATTTATTTCTCAATCCCCTTAATATGGGTATCAAATAAAAGGGCTCGAAAAGTAAAAAACAAAGAAAAGCTTATTAAAAAAAAAAACATTAATACCTAAGAATTTTCAAAACTTCAAAAAATCAGCTGCCCAGGGATCAAACTCAGGTCCACTCGGAAATCACTTGTGTCCAAGACCACAGTCTTTCATGTATCAATTTTAAATTCCGATCCTCATTTCAATATATATATAATATTATAAAGAGGAAAAAAGTTACACACACACACACAAAAATACAAATTTTTTACAACAAGTTTGTAATTAATAAACTCAAAAACTCCTGTGCCGATTTCAAAAATTCTTTCACCATTGCAAAGCTACGTTATCAGCGAGTAACATAGGCTATATTTTATCCCCGTATTCCAACGGGAACGGGAACTACGCGGGTGAAACCGCATGACGTCCGCTAGTATCAATAAAAAATTAACGAATAAATTGCCAAAACTACGTAGCAGTAGGTGTGGCAAATTGTTCGCAAAACATGTACCGCTGATTTGACCGGAAAAATCTGGAGTGACGACCTCGTACCGGTGGGCGTAGTGTGGGTAGACCATGCCAAGGTAGACCAATGACCTGGTGAAGGTCACTAAAACCCGCTTGATATTGGAACCACAAGGGATATGTCGAAGCTTCTAGTCCAGCGGTGGACGTCTTTCGATTGAAATATGGTGATATTGTTTGTTGGCTTGCGTCGCTTCTAAGAAAGTAGTGTGGGCGTTTCGAGCGCCTAGTCTTGATAAAAACTTATTCCAAAGCTAAGAATCACCTTATTTTTTATCGCGCTCAAAACTTACAGTCCCAAATAAATGACAGGTTATGTACAAAGGCGAGCTTTGCACAGAATTGCGTTCTGTCAAAATCTCTCTATCGCTAGGTTTACTACAGTAATCCTTGAGAATGATAGAGGTTTGCAAATTAAAAGTATGTTATCACAGTACATAATATGCAGACTCAATCAATGCCTTTGCCATTTTCTACCAGTCTAGCCCAGCAGTTTTGGAAGTCATCATCATCTGCCTAGCCTTTTCCCAACTATACTGGGGTCGGCTTGAAATCAAACCGGATTCAGCTGAATACCAGTATTTTAAGAGAAGCGATTGCGTCTCTGACCTCCACAACCCAATAATTGGGTAACACGGTACTTCTTGTTAAGACCAGTAGACGGTTGATTCTTGAAATCATCGTAATACTGATGTTGCTATCAAAATCGCGTCTCTTGTGGCCCGACGCCTGAAACAATGCATTGCGGTGAGGTGGTGACAAACGTCAAAGTTATGCTACACTAATAGAATATTAATAGTGATTATAATAATTATAATGTATGCGAATTAGTAAGTTGATAGCTTGCGGGGGTGAGTGACACCTTGGCTTATTTGCTTTGTACCTAATTAAATTATCCAATTATACGAGTATAATGACGGAAGCACAATTTTTTAGAATTTTATGATTTATGTTGTCAATAGTGGTTGTGATTTTTGTTTGGATAAATTTTGATTTTAAATATTTTACAGACTTTTTTATGAAGATCTTCAATGACTTCTGATTTACTTACTGAAAATACTCAGTAATAACGAAAGAACATGCCACGAATCATACATCCTTTACGGGTGTTTGTGATGTTTGTGTGTTTTTAGAAGATTTTGTATAGTGCGAAATTAATAAGTTACATCAAAAACGTGTTACTTACATTATTAACTAATAAATACCTGCCGGGAAGCTGATATCGACACTTTCAATACTAGCGTGGCTAATTTGAAGAACATTTTAAGTAGTAGCTTCTTCGAGCGTAAATAGTTCAAGCAAGCTTTTATCTGTTTTCTTATTTTCTGTTTTGTGTTATATGTATAGTTTTAAATTTTTTGTCAATTTTCTGTTTTAAGTGATACACGTGGAAACTTGTTATCGGCCATATTTTGTTTAAACTTTTAGTTACTGTATTTGTTTAGCTGTAAGTTTTTCTAAAATAAATAAAATAAAATATTTTGACCAAGTTAACTACTGATTGAAAAGCGCATTTTAACTAAAAAAACCACAATTTTCGATTATTGGTTGAGTTAAGTATGTACGGGCAAAAACTCGTCCTAATTAAGGAGATCCACAAACAACGGGTATATGTACCTGCATTAAGTAAAGGCGATAAGAAATAAACTAATTCATCAATTTATAAGCGAAACTATAATCAGCCTCAAAAAACAGGTCCGGAATTCACAACTCTCGGTAAAATTGCCACTTATCGCCAAATCGCTCTCCGCTCCACCTCTGTCCCCGCGGTCTTCAAGGCCCAACACTGACCACCACTTTGCATAAGAATAGCTGGTGGTTTCTAAAAACGTGCGCCATTGTTATAAGTACATATCTTAAGTCAGTTGTCAATGCGAATGTGTGGACAGACTTCATTAGGTATCCATCGGACCTTTAGTTATTTTATTTGTAGCCGATTCGATCATACGTTCGATCGTTTCTAAAACGTGCACCATTCTTATAAGAACACTCGCTTCTGCCAGCGTGATTGGCAAGGGGAACATAGTTCCGGGTTAAAAAGAAGCTTACTATTCCAGACTGTATTTTATCTCTATGCCAAATTTCATCAAGATCCGTTAAGCCGTTCTCACGTAGCAGTAGTAGTTACAACATTAATATATCCATCCAAACTTTCGCAAGTATATGTGTCATTCTAAGGTCCTCAATGATTCTAAGTGGAGCTACTCGACTACTGACAAAAGCTTGCACTGACTGGACAGGTCCACTCAAATCTGTGTGATTCTTTCCTCAAAAGATCATTTCAGACGCTGGTCTGCATGGTTCTCATATAACGTATTGTGAATGCGAGGACTATGTAGATCGCCCGCCATATTAGGGTTTCATTTGAGTTAGTCTGGCAGTTTGAGTTATTTATGCGGCCTACCCAAATGTCCTTACTTTGGTATTGTTCGTCAAATCGTTGAGCTCCTTAAAGTCCTTAGATTGAGATACACGATAACTGAGAAATGCTTGCACTGTCTGGACAGGTCCACTCAAATGTGTGTGGCACTTACCTCAAAAGGCCACTTCAGACATTAACCTACATGTATCACATACACCTTTGAGTTTGTTTCGGTGTTTCTTCTTAGAGTAGTCAGCTAGGAAACACCGGCCTCATCTAGCTTAAAATTACCAAAAAAGATTGACGTGTAAAAGTGTTATGTTTAACCTACTTGCAAAATAAATATCATTTATCATTGCGAATGACCATACGTGTCATTGGTACCTCTAGGTATCATATTCAATATCTGCTTAGTAAATACTATTTTGTGTTAAGCTGTTGTTTTATATTTTTGAGCATGGTTTGAGCGTGTTTGCGTTACTCCTAAGCTGTTTTTGTGAGATTGTTTTAATTATTCACAATATTTATAAGTGAAAACTTGTAAAAGGCCATTTTTTTTACATATTTTTACTTTCTAATGTAATATGTGCCCAGCCTGCCAGGGTTGAGGAATTTGTTCCAAAGAGTCACCGCGGCCCTGGAACGCAACGGTCTTTAGAAGGAACACGGATGGGTTTTAGTCAGTAAGAGTTTGACACGTCCTTCCGCTCCACCCAGAGCCGGGAGAAATCATTTGATGATTTCCCATCCTTAAGAAAAACAGCTAATGGAGGTAGTTAAGTTCGCATACCTGTTGTTATTTTGCATAACGCAAATACGCAATTTTTTTCCAGATACTTAAGATACTTTTGTTAAATCAGACCCTGGTATATGGTAGTTTTATTATAAGTATAAGTACGCGGTTTTAAATTGAGTTCCCTTTGGCATAAAACTTATAATTTTATGTTTTTTGTTTCAGGTACTAAATCATTACATCCAAACTACATAATTATAACGTTGGTAAGACTAATTTTCAGATACTACTCATTTTCAGATTATCTTGTTACGTTGAATTGGATTCAAATCCAAACAAGCCGCAGCTTCAAAGGGCTACCAAGAAAACTTTTATTTATTTATTTATTTACAAACTATGGATGACTTACAGCTAAAACAAACAGAATAAAAAAAAGTAGCATTTGAGACTGACAGCCAATTAAAAGTCATCACTTCTATAAAATAGATTGGAAAGAAAGAGTGTGAAAAACACAACACAGCTACCAAAAAAGGAAAAACAGTGAAACATTCAACCTTAAACTAAATTCACATGTCATATTCACTACAAGGATAGAAACCCGAACAACCAAAATCTTATTTAAAAAAGCTACGGCTCAGACACTTTCTGGCTGAGGACACACCCGTTAAGAAAGGATCAAAATCATGCCGTTTACACATGTCATTAAAGTTGTTTACTTGAAAATATTTATATATTATAATATATCTATATATTATTATAATAATTAATAATATTTATTTGTATTTATTAACAAATAAATCAAATAAATAATAGCGTCAAAAATTCGTACTCAACGCTGTCAGCTGGTAATGTGCCCAAGAGACTGGCGGCATTGCCACGTTGAATGGCAATACTTAGCCTCTGGCCAAAGTAAAAGCCAGCTCTTGGGTCACGGGAAGTGTCAACCAGACGTTTCGAAATAACTTTAAAAAAAATATTATATAAGGAGTGGAACTCTCTGCCTGCGTCTGTGTTTCCGAACGCATACAACCCTAATCTCTTCAAAATTAGAGTAAACAGGCTTCTTTTGGGTAAGCTCGCTCCATCGTCGACTTTGTCTCTGTCATCTATGACCTAGACTAGAGTCAAGAGCAAACCCATTTTAAAATAAAAAGTTATAACGAATATGCCAGAAAACCAAAGTCTTTGAATTTCTACTACGCATAACAGAATCTGTAATGCAACTTAAATGCGGGTTTCTTGGAAATGGAAAGGTGACCTAATACAAATTATAGGATTCATAATTGTGAAGGTGCGAGTTAATTAACCCCTTGTAGAAATAAACTTAATTACTTACCACCGTAAAAGGCTCTAACGATAAGTTTCCAATTGCATCGTAAATGTTAACACTTGATACTTCCAAAATTAATAGCTTCTTCTAAATTATTACTTTTGAAGTTAATTCGTACTGTTTTTTTTGGCCTAGTGGTCCTAACTGTCCATGCGCAATTGCTGAGCGTGTGGTTCTAGTTTGAATCCCGGTTTTTCCATCAGGAACTTATCAGTAGCAGGGAAAACTCCTCGTAGAACAGATTGTCAATGGGATTGAAAGGTTATAGAGTGGCGACCACGTACCGGAAGAGTAGCGTTGGAAGGCTTTTCACAAGATGAACCGAAGACCTGGTGAAGGCCTCGGGACTCCACTGGATGAGAGAAACACAGGACCGGTCGATGTGGCGACATTTGAGGGAGGCCTATGTCCAGCAGTGGACGTCTTTTGACTGAAATGATAATGATGAGTTCGGCGTCATGATTCGTGACCGGTTGATGGCAATAGATTTACACCTCATTATCTGGCGAAAGGATAAACGTTTGTGGCCTGCGCAATATTGAAATAAGGTAAATATTTCAATGCTCGATGATTCAGAGAAAACTGCGCTGCGATGCTTCGAGGCTTATCATCGAGCATTGAAATATATGCATTTGATCAAGTTAAAAATCCTCTGCCGTACCGTCCGCCAGTCTGCGTTAGGCCATTAGTTTATGATATGAACTTCAACTGACTCGTTGCTCTAATAATCGCAAGCACCATATCCGAGTATGGGCCCCTGGGTTCGAATCCTAAGTCAGACATTGTAATTTGGGACTGATTCTGGGAAAATCCTGAAGAAAAATCTTCTGGAAATTCCCAGAAGCAGTTTCAGAATCGGGATTTGCAAGTTAAATTCGAGATTTTATTTTGATAGTACTCTAGAATAACATAAAGGAAAAACCAGGTATAATTCTATTGAATTGTCGACGTGAGGAACATGACAAGAATATATTAGAATGCAAATCTTTTTGTAACTTGACAACCTACTTAAAAGATTATTCTTATTGACAAAATTTATTTCCGAGGCGCTCGTCGCTAAAGTATAGCTGCCACACATATCGATCTTCGTGGTTAAGTGGCTGGGTGACCATACGTGTCCAGACCCCTTCGTGCCTCAAAAAAGACTGAGCCGTTGGCTCCAGCTGTCATTTATACATATTTGACAGTCGTTAGGGGTAGTCAGAAGCCAGAAAATCTGACGTCAGTGTTACTAAGGAGAATCGTTGGGCAGGTTCTGGGTTGTGGAGGTCAGGTAGGCAAATACTGGTACTCAGCTGCATCTGGTTGGACTTGAAGCCGACCCTGACATAGTTGGGAAAAGTCTAGGCAGATAATTTGTTTGTTGCGGAATTCGTTCGAAAGAGTCACCGCGGCCCTGGAACGCAAAGGGCATTAGGAGGAACACGGATGGGTTTTAGTCAGTAAGAGTCTGAGACTCCCTTCCACTCCGCCCAGAGCGGAAGGAGTCATTTGACGATTACACATCCCTAAAAAGGCAGATTTATTTATTTGCTTTTCTTTCCTTTTTCAGCAGAGATCCAAATTCAAGTCATTTTTTTCCACGTAACCCTACATTTCCCGTGTAACAAAATGAATCCCATAAGCTTAACTTAGCAGAACTTAGGAGCCTGGTGGCCTACTTACCCCTCAACTTTAAGTTAGGCTAGTTATGCACAGGAGTCACCCAGTCAAGTTGGGTGCTGTTATGAATATTCTAGCAGAATTAAGCTGTAACTTGATTCAGTCAGGGTACTACATTTTCATATATTTTCGTAAAATAGTCTCAGAGCTTTTGTGTTTGAGGAAGTACGACTACCGTACTATATTTCTGCCGTCAAGCTGCGTCGCTGTTTCCCGGTGCGAAGGGTAAGTGTGCCGGTGCTACTACACATATAAACTGTTTTTTTTTGGGCATAAAATGTAGCCTATTTTCGAGATTCCTTCGTGCCTCGTTAAGTTCCGGCTGTCATACTTATGATGTAGACCAGCGTTTCCCATTCGGTGGGTCGCGTGCGCGACCCGGTACAGGGCCATCAAAATAAATTTCGGGTCACAGCATTCCCGCCTTGTTTTCAAAATATTACTAAATAGACGATAGCGAAATATTAGTAAAACATATTTGTGATAACTGTGTAGTTTTTTACTTGATGTAACCAGCGGGGGAGTGTGAGTGGGTGGTGAAAGTACTGAGTGGGTCACAAAGGGGCAGTGTGTAAATTACCGGGCCATGACAGAACAATGTTTGGGAAACACTGATTGAGACAGTTAAATCGTTTCTCCGGGAGGCGTCGAGCTTTATTGACTCGGCGTTTTTCTGGTGGTCGCCACTGTTGATTCTGGCTTTCAGGAGTTGCAGTGGTTGGGAATGTGTGGCGGGCTTGTCATACTTATAATGTTTAGCAGTCGTTTTGGGTGGTCAGAAGTCTTAAATCGGACTATTCGGAATCGGAGTATTACCTGTAAGGTTGTGGAAGTCAGAGAATCGCTTTATGTAAAATACTGGTATTCAGCTGAATCCGGATTGATTTGAATTCGACCCCAATATATTTGGGAAAAGGCTAGGCGAGTATAGCTCGTAGTGAAGAAGCTCATACGAAGAAGTACTACCACCATATTATATTTCTGTCACCAAGCAGTGTCGCTGTGTTCCTGTGTGAAGGGTATGTGTGCCGATGTTACATGACACATATCAGCTTTGTCTCTGTGATGGCAGATCTCCATAGACAACAATAATAACATACCATTATTTGTACCATAGACTTTCCATGGCCAACAGCGTAATAATATAAATTCTGACTAAAAAGGCCAAAAATATGAAAAATAACACAATTTCATCACACATTTAACTAAAAAAGCTCTTTGTTCTGGTAACTGCATCGTTTATTCTTTATTTCAACATTCCCCACATAAAACTCGCTTCCTTTTACACCCGCTGGATGAAATGTACCCAAATATACGAAGAAATAAAAAAAAAGAACAAAAAAAATATTCTTACAATAAAAGGAAGGGTCTCTCTGACCACCTGTCGCACCATGTGGGTTAAAGGTTACACGACAAAGGAGATTCAACCGAATTCAAAGTCGGTAAGGTAGGATTTTCAGTGTAGGTCAATTTGAATTTTAATACTTTACCTGCCTAATCTTTTTGTGAAAAAACGAATTTTAATATTGTACCCGGCTTCTTTGGGTAGATGGTTGACTGGAAGATTCTGGGTTTTTATATTGTTCAATATTGGTAGAATAAACTTATGGGACGCCTCGCCTTGAGGCTTCGTTAAATGGATTAGTCTTTTCATTTTGGCTTGTAGATGGTAAAATAATATTTAAAATCGGTAGGTAGATAATGTAAATGACTTTTTTATTTAAATATTCATACTGAATACTTTGAGACGAAAAGAGCCATCTGTGGTCCCTATTGTTCTGACTAGTGAATACCCTTTCTGGATAAATGGATAGTTCTTCAAAGGGGGCGTTCAAGTATTACGTAACGCAATTTTTAAAGATTCTTGACCCTCCTTCCCCCCATGTAACGCGCCGTAACGTTTTTCTATACGCCCCTCCCCCTCCCTAAACGTTACGTAACACCCAAGTGACCATTTTTACCTAAAAGTCACAATTATGTCTCCACTACTCTCATGTTACCTACTTTTTTAAATTAATAAATGTCATTTCAAGAAAAATATTTATGTATGGCAAAATTACTACTGTTTAGTGACTGTGTAACTCGAAAATATGTTAGTGTGCTAGCGTTAAATAAAAAACAGTGTTGCGTAACGCGTTGTTCGAATACCCCTCTTGCCCCTGTAACGCATCGTAACGTTTTACAATAATACAAACTTTCAAACAAAAAAAAACTACAACCACTTTTTGAGTGGATAAGTGTGTTGATTTTTTTTCCCTAAATAAATGTATATTTTTGAATCAAATCGTTACAATTTTGTTCACTACATTCGATAACGATTTAAAAATAACTTTTTTGTTTTCGTATTCTCCCACTATTTCGGACATGACTCACAGGACGATCGTGCCAAATCTCAATAAACTATGCGGGAGGTATTATTATATCGCAAAAGTTGACTGCGTTACCATACAGTTATCTAGTTTTAATCTTAAAGCTGCTTGAACTAATAAAACAATCTTGTACCACCCGCGACTTCACTTCAACTCATTCACATCACACACTTTAAGATCGGGACAAAAGTTAGTGTGTCAATCCAGGTTATCCTACTACTATTATAAAGGCGAAAGTTTGTAAGTATGGATGTATGTATGGATGTTTGTTACTCTTTCACGTAAAAACTACTGAATGGATTTTGATGAAATTTGGCACAGAGGTAGATTATAGTCTGGAATAACACATAGGATACTTTTTATCCCGGGAATATGTTCCCTTAGGATAGTTTTCGACAATCACGCGGGCGGAGCCGCGGGCGGCAACTAGTAAACTATAAATAGGTTTACCAAATTTCGTCTAAATCCGTTCAGTAATTTGTGCGTCAAAGAGTAACAGACATCCATCCTTAAAACCACGTTTATAAATTAGAGTAAGTAGGGTAGGACAGGACAGTAGGATAGGAAGGATCATAGCTTTCGTCATCATGAGCATGCCTTTTCCATGGCTACCTACCTAAATTTAACACAGATCGACAGCCCATCTGACCTCCACGACCCAGCACTGGCACACACACGCGACAGAAATCACGATATTCCTTGATAAGACTGAATATCAGAATTTCGGGCATCTGACTACCCGTATCGACTGTCAAAAGGTCTTAAAATGATAACGAGGTCTAACCATTTCAAGGTCAAATAATCATTAAAAAAAAGGAGGGTACAGATCATCTATCCTAGAGAATATTGTACAAAATTCTCGATATATATGGACGGTCACCCATCTACATACCGATCTTGGTAAGCTTAGCTTAACCTGGTGTTATTATTCCACGAGCCCCCTTTACCCTCTAGTGTTTATTTTCTAAAGTGTAGAGCAAGACCAACCTGTTTCACTTTCTTTGGAAACGAAAATTCCATTTACCTAAATAATCCCAACCCGAAAATCAAAATAAATTCGGGCACCCTTGTTACAAATAGAAAAACGCACAGACCTTTATTATTTCCAAAAATTACCTGCAAAAGGGTACAAAACGGTCAAGCGTGAGTTGGCACCGCCGGACCGTAAAACTGGGCGGGAAATGAGATGGACAGATAACGGACTTTTTTACCGTAAAATAAGTAAAAACATTGGTCAACCCTAAAGTGGAGTCATTTGTTTTGTTTTGAGTGGGGTACAATTTTACTCATTTATTGTTACTTGGTGTGGGGCACTGAGGTGCCCCACGGTTTGTACTGACGATATGATGTATAATGCTAGTAAGTAGTTATGTTTTATGGTTTACAAGATTACTTGATTAATAATAATTTACTGTCTTGTTGTAAATTTAATGTAATTGGGCACATTTCGAAGGTCTCATATCATATACATAGATGGATAAAACAAGGAGGTCGTGGCAAAATATTAACAGCCGAGTCATTCTTCAAAATTAAGCTAGGCCGAGGTCGGTCTTTGTATTGATCACCATCATAACATACTTATAGAGATTCCTCCATGCCTCGGAATATTTATTTATTTATTAAAACTTTATGCACTAGTAAAAACACTGTACAAAGACGGACTTAATGCCTTAGGCATTTTCTACCAGTCGACCATAGGGTGGTGCAGAGACAACATGGCAGGTGCAACTTAAAGAAAAGAAATAGAGAGAAGAAACAGGAACTTAAAGAAAAAAAATATCTAAATACACACACATAACCAAAGTTATTAAGAAAAGACGAATCCAACGAATTAACGCTGTGATGATTCTACCAACTTCTTGCGAATGTGCTCACGTGCCTTCACCTTAAAGGACAACCAACTTGCTTGCTTGAATATTCGTTAAGCTGTTGGTCCCGGCTGTCACTGTAGATCTTTGACAGCTGGTACGGGTAATCAGAAGCCGAGAAATCTGACTCTCTGACTGTAGTAGCAGTCCAGAACCTGGATTTGTGCAATTTGTGCGGTTGATGGCAATAGGCTCCCATTACGATATAACTGGCGAAATGTTACCATAGAGAACACGAGCATTGTGTTATGAATAGCCTCAACTTTTACCATACTCCCTTCATCCAAAGCGTGATGTTTCAGTCCCTTCCCACCGTAGGCCAGGCGAACCGTGTCGGCCGGAAGTACCGTCCGTTATAATCACTACGTACTTCCGGTTACAGCAGACGTGGTCACATAATGGTTTTATAATAACTACAGTTTTTTTGTTCCAACTGTTAGAGAAATTGTTGAAATAATCGCGATTGGCTGTCGGAGTGTACACCATCTAGTAATGGTAAAGCTCTAAGGCCAGAGCCTGCCAGGGTTGCGGAATGTTCGAAAGAGTTACCGCGGCGAACGCAAAGGGCTTTAGAAGGAACACGGATGGGTTTTAGTCAGTAAGAGTCTGACACGCCCTTCCGCTCCACCCAGAGCGGAAGAAGTCATTTGATGATTTCTCATCCTTAAAAAAAAAAAAAAGTTTATTCAATGGAAATTTTAACATAATCACCAGCTAGCTTATGCTGGTTGTATTACCACTGACTTTTGTAGTACCATCATACTATCTCCAAGCAGCATTGCTGACCAGGGTTGCGGAATTTGTTCGAAAGAGTCACCGCGGCGCTGGAACACAAAGGGCTTTAGAAGTAACACGGATGGGTTTTAGTCAGTAAGAGTCCGACACGCCCTTCCGCTCCACCCAGAGCGGAAGAAGTCATTTGATGATATCCCATCCTAATTACTGCTGCTACTACTTGAGCAATGAGTCCATATGATTTATTAAGCCTCCTGGCTGCAAATATACAAGTTACCACACGAAACAACCTGACAATACAACAATATGTGGGAATCTATTATGTAAGACGTCTCTAACACTGATGAATACGAGGTTGGCTCATTTGCACTGTGTTTCTAGTGGTCGATAGTGCATTTTTCAATTATAATTTATTAGCGGATGTCACGCGGTTCCACCCGCGTAGTTCCCGTTCCCGTGAGAGTATGGGGATAAAATATAGCTTATGTTACTCGGTGATAATGTAGCTATCCATTGCTGAAATAATTTTTCAAATCGGTCCAGTAATTTTTAAGTTTATTCGTTACATACAAAAATACAAATCTTTCCCCTTTATAACATTAATATAGAAGTATAGATAGGCTCGCCTTGGCCACAGCCTCACCTGATGGGAAGTAATGATGTGGTCGACGATGGAGAACGTTTGTCTAGAAGAAACCTAGTCACTATTGACGTAAAGACCCTCAGCTTGTCATCAGAAAATACGTACTCCGGCAGAGAATTCTACTCCTCTCCCAGGGTTGCGGGATTTGTTCGAAAGAGTCACTGCGGCCCTGGAACGCAAAGGGCATTAGGAGGAACACGAATAGGTGTTAGTCAGTAAGAGTCTGACACTCCCTTCCGCTCCTCCGGAACTCTACAGGCATTATTAACACTGTCACTGTTTTGTACATGCAGGCGAAACCAAGGGCTAAGCTAGCTTATAAAACACAATTGAAGAATCTTCCAAGCGACATTGCATGGCCAGAACCAAATGAACAAACAAAGCTGAAGAGTTTGTTTGTTTGTTTGAACGCGCTAATCTCTGGAACTACCAGGAAGGCTATAGGCTATACAGGAATGGGAAATTCCTACAGTAACGAGAAAAAAAACGGGTTAGCGCGTACGAAGTCGAGGGCAAAAGCTACTTTTATGTATAAAGTCCCCTTACTGGATGCCAGTCACGTGTATTTAATGAACAGTACACGAAAGCAATTTTTACCATGACCGATCTTGCGTAGGGTGTGATAAAACCTGGGGTTTTAAATTATTTTACATCATTTATCTTAGATACAGGTCGCTGGTTTAAATGATTCATTGTGTGGAAACCTGAGACTCCTGACAAGTGACATTCTGTCAGCGGTAGGGCGGCAAAGGCGATTATCAAAACTTTAAAAATGTATGGGATTGAAAAACGCTGTCAAAATGTCACGGGATCAATCCCTTATATTTTGGCATTTCGACAAACGCCATCGCTCTTAGAATCATGCGCGTGCAGTAGGCTACAGTAAGGGTAGGCCAGCCCATACATAATTCCCAAAAATGGACGAAAATTCGCATCGCCAGTATCGTGATTTCAACCCTGAATAATGTGGTGAGTTTTTATGGACTGGCCTACCCTTTTTTCTTTCACGCCTAAACCGCTGAACCTATTTTGACGAATATTGGTACAGAGATAGATAATAGGGTAGATAGGGTTAGGGTAGGTAGGTTAGGTAGGTATAGGGATAGGGTAGGGGAGGGGGTAAAACATTTATAGGCTACTTTTTTTTTTGCGAGCATATAAAATGAACGCGAGCGAAGGCACATTCAAAACTACGATTCTATAAATGCTCTCCGCATCGTTGTCGCAAATCGCGGTACGTCTGCCTGCCTTTATTTTTAAATATATGTTTATTTGGCCCCTTAACCCAGACACAGAGCTGTTATTATAAATTCCTGACGGGAAAACTCAATAACACATTGCCATTCATTCATTCATTGCGCCACCAGGAATTCCCCATGAAACAAACATTGTGACATCATCCGAATCCGGAATTAGGTCTTGTCATATTATTTGTGGCTTCACACACGTACATGTAGAATTATGTATAGGCACATATAGGTAATACAAGACACAATCAGTTTCCTTAATGAACCGACAAACAGACAAACATTCGTTACTTGGACAAATACGGCCTTAATGCCATTATTGCTTAGGCACTGCTTGATCAGCGGGAAGAGCAAGCACACTGTTGCTAAGCAAAAATAGGTAAGAAAGAACAGAAGTTATACACAATGTAGGAACAAAAAAAGGGGGAGGGAAATATCTAGGGGACTCTCAAACACTTCATTCAATTTATTAGTGGTCACTGCACAATGTCTTCTGCTTTAATTCTATCTCTATTTGCTGTTATCTCAATAATTTACCTTTTAGCCATTATCATCTTTCACACGGTACTTCCTTCGTTTCTTTGGTCTTCGATTATCATCAAAACTGTCATCTCGACCTTTCCCTCATTTGGGGACTTACCATTCACTCTTCTAGTAGGCCTAAAGAAGACGAAGTGTCATGGTATGCAATTTTGTGCCATGCATTACCGTTGACCGGGACAAAATCCAAACTCCGGGTTCCTGCAGAAAAATCTAAAACATTAACGAAAACTTTGCACGACTTAGGGATCGATTTCAGGTCGACACGCGACGGTAATTGAGAGTTTGCGACTAAGCTACCAAGATGGTCGTTGCAGAGCGACGAGATTACGGTCGTATCATCAAAATAATAACCCGAAAACTTTCGCAGATTTCCTATAACAGTTAACAGTCATCCCAAAGGACACAATTACTTTTTTGTACCCAAATAATTTGCCCAATACAGCTGGTAATTACGAATCCTCCCTCCGGAATCAGAATAACGCAAAATAAGCTTTAAAACGAAATATCGTTGATTTTAACACGAATTTCCCGCGGTCCGAGCTCTATGGTTGCACAAAGCCAGTCCCAAAGGCATAATGGGTTTAATCCTTTGCCCCGCTAATGAGTCTCGGCCGCCATCTTGCGTCGTTGACAGCTGTCACGGTTCCCGCGTTTTGTCGCGTCATTTCACTCTTTTATGGGGGAATATTTTTTGAATTGGGCGCGTTCTGAATTTTTATCGGGAATAATTAATTTTGGTAGTGAGGGTATGGTGGTCACACCTGTCAAATATGTTCGGAATAATTGTGGGAACGATCTCCATTGTTTATGACATATACGTGATACGTTAAGAGATAATGTATGTACACAAAAATAAAAGTCAAAGGAAACTAAACATTAGAATATGAAGAGTAAAGTCAAACATTCCAAGTGTTTTACGAACCCCAGGCTCAGTATTCGTGCTCCGGAATTGTTCGAAAGAGTTACCGCGGCCCTGGAACGCAAAGTGCATTTACGGGTGGGTTTTAGGCAGTAAGAGTCTTAACACTCCCTGCACCGCCCACAGCGGGAGAAGTCATTTGATGATTTCCCATTCACACAAAAAGCTCAGAATTCGTGCTTTCTACCACTAAATCAAATGGACAGCCTTCCATCATCTGCATAGTGGAATAAACACATTAAAACAAGTATCATAATGTGTACTTATACCGCTATATCCCTTTCACTTGAACTCGCGTCTAACTATCAATCAAGCTAAACACAGCCATTTATAAAACATGTAGAAAGTCTCTGTTTGCGATGCCGTTTTTTACCGATTTTCTCATGCTTGTCATTATTTGATGGCATGCAAGCTGACAGCCCACCTGATAGGTGGTAACCGCGGCCTCTGCTAGAGCTCTACTAGAGATTTCGCAGATGCTTTTCCATCACCGACAAAGCTGTCCTGTACCTGTAACTACACACACATAGCCTTCACATCGGAACACAGCGACCTTGCTTGGCGGTGGAAATATGTATGGTGGTAAGACTGACGAGCTGCTTCACTAAGAGTACGAAAACTATTTCTTTTGCGGTTTTTTTTTCTTTTATTGCATTTTTAAGACCAAAGTAACCAAGCCAACCAATGGATGGTGTGGCAGATAATATTATTTAGCTTGAAACAAGGTGATTATTTAGATGTCGGCAAATAGAAAACATACTGTGCCTGTCATAAATAAATTTAGAAAAAGGGCAGGAAAATGATGCTTTGAAGGTATCTCAGCATCATTTCTTGCTAACTTTCAGTCTAACACTTCTGACAATATTCTCCATTAATCGATGAGTCGAGTAAAAAAGACCTTGTTTTAAAAATGAAAGTAGAAAGTTTTGTGTCTTAAAGATGGTGTTAAAATTACCACACTGCGCAACCTGTAACAGACCTTATTTAACACATTTTATTTTAATTAAACTACACCTACATAGACTGATTACCGCAATAAAACTTGTCGTTAACCTGTTAACTGGACAGTTAACTTTAAACTGTTACTAATGACGGACATTTTTTAACGCTCCCCTCTTATTAAGGGGTGTATTTAATGTAGTTCGTTTAAAAAAGAAATGTCGGGGGAAAAGGAACGAATTAATGGCGTTAAGGGGGGAAAGAAGCTTAATGATTTTGCTGGTTCGATTTTGTGCGTCGCCAAGGGACCTACCTGCCAAGGGGAAGGGGGTTGTGGACGTCAGAGAGGCAGTCGCTCGATGCAAAATACTGGTATGCAGCTGCATCCAGTTTAACTGGAAGCAGACCCCGATATAGTTGAGAAAAGGCTAGGAAAATATTGTTTTTTTTGCGTTTTCAATTCGGAGACGAAGCTGTGTTACAGGCAAAAATGACATTTGCCTGTAACTACACCGGCACACATACCCTTCAAATAGAATACAGCAACGCTGCTTGCGACTGAAATATGTATGGTGGTTGCACGTCCCCGGACGACATCCTACATTCATGCTACCTACTACTAGGTATTTAAAAAAAACTTACGGACAGTTATTTAGTCGCAATGGAATTTATTGCCTATAAGCATGTATCATTTGCCTAGCCTTTTCCCAACTTTGTTGAGCTCGGCTGCCTGTCAAACTGGATTCAGCTGAATACCGGTATTTTACGTGGAGCGACTGGATATCTGTCCTCCACAACCCAGTAACTGGGTAACATAGTACTTCTTGCCTATATCACTACGTTTGTTAATAATGAAGATAGATCAACGCTAAATAGACAGAAGTCGTTAACCCAAAAATATAGTCTAATCTACACATGTCAAGCCTCCCTCAATTAATCTAACCTAAATATTTCTAGTCTAGACAAAAGATTACTTAGCTGTACTAGGATGTATTCACAACTGCTCAAAATTTCGGTTGCGTGGCCGCCATCTTTGCGTGCAGCACGCGATGTAAAATAATCATTATGTTGGTATGACTGCGGTCGTGAAATGGAACGAGTAACGGTGTCTATGGGCTGTTTAGAACTTTAGAGTCCTCGTATAAGAGTTTGTTGTTGGTTTTAAAAGTTTTCTTGTTTTTGGCGAGACATATTTTTGGCCTCGGTGTTTTGGTAGACACGATGTTTGTGTCTGCCGAATAAGATTAAGATTTAGATGTGATGTCGATTTCTCAGTAGCCCCCTTGATGTCAATAGGCTCTCCCCATGTGTATTAAACATAACTGAAGAAATGTGGATTTCCTATCAGTACACCTCCGGCCTTCCCTTCTAGGAATACAGACATGATGTTATGTTATTTATTCAAACTATGCACTATAGTAGGCGCCAGATAATCGTGGAATATCGGTCATTGACCCACCTACATTTATTGACATTGTTAATTTGAAAAACGGAATTAATGACACAAAACTGTCCCGAATCATCATCTCTCGTGATCCTTAACATGGTCTAATAATGAAAAACGATTCATATTTAATTGTCAGGTACCTATGAGCAGTTATTAGGGAAAGGTCAATATACTTTATTCCACATTTATCTGGCGCCTACTATAGTACAAAATCGGCTACAAGTCGACCTTAGGGTGGTGTAGATACAGAACATGGTAGGTGCAACTTAATGGAAAGACAAAGAGAAAAAAAATACATACTTTCATACGTACAAATAAATAAATGTTACTGTGAATTGTGATTCTTCCTCTCCTTGATTTTATTTTTGTGATGATATTTAAAAACTTGTCAAATTACTAGAGCAATTTTTCAAACCCACAATAGATATTTACCGCAATATCCTGTGACGACGTCGCCAGCCGGTCGATTCTGTAAACATGTCGAAGTGAAGGCTTGGGTGAAGTGATGACAGCTCACCTTGTGGGTGAGCTGTCATCATTCCATCTTGTTTATATGGATTGACAGCTCACCTTGTGACAGAATCGACCGGCAGTTCTGTCTTATCGAGTGCTCGAGCACCCACCATCGCGTGCTTTCCTCTATTAGCTGATTGGCAGAGACGTTACTCACGTCTCCTCTTCAATGGGGGACGTTGATTGGCGTCTGCAATGTCATTGTTATAAATCGTTGTAAAAATAACCGGTCAAGTCAGACTCGTTCTATAAGGGTTCCGTGTTTCTGAACTTATTTAACTTTCTAACTGTTTTTGTTTATAGTTTTTGTTTTGTAGTTATAGTAGTGGTCATAGTGGTACCTTTTGTTCTTCGGAGTTCTAAAACCATGAAAAATCTTCTTCGCATTTATGCACACTAAACAGGAGATTCTGTAGTTGTTGCATACCCCTGTAGGATAAAACGTGATTATATGTATGAACTAGCTTTTGCCCGCGTCTTCGTGTACGCGCATATCTCATTCTTTTCGTTCCCTTAGGAATGTCAGGAAATCCTACGGGGACCTAGGAACTTATATGCCAAATTTCAGCTTTCTACGAGCAGTAGTTTCGACTGTGCGTTGTCTGTCAGTCAGTCAGTAACGGAAAAATTTAATATCGTATGATGTGACTCGTGGCCAAAATTTAACATCCGCATAGGTCGGTCTGTGGATGGGTGGCCATCCGTACAGAGTTTCTTCCGTGCTTCGGTTGGTACCGGCTGTCATTTGAACACCTTTGACAGTCTGGCCAATGGGTATCGTGTTTCCCAGTTACTGGGTTGAGGAGATCATCATGGAGGTTAAATATTTTACGTAAATAGAGGCCATATTATTAGAATCACACAAAAACGACGCTCTACAGCGCAGATTTTTTTTCTCAAACCCGACGTCCCATATTGACTGCCGTGTGCACCAAACTTGGAGTAGATATAAAACTGTATTGACACATTGCGTGTATGTATCACTTGATTAGTGTATTGAGTACGTTTGCGATCGTGAGAAGAGCCCGCCCCGTGACCTGGCTAGTGTGGGGACGTGGTATCAATTGACGATATCGATAGTATATACGTACGATGTAATACGACTGGCCTGTTGGTCGTGTGGTTAGTGACCCTGACTGCTTAACCGGAGGTCGTGGGTTCGATTCCCACCCAGGACAAATCTTTGTGTGATGAGCATGATCATTTGTTCTGTGTCTGGGTGTAATTTGTCTATAATATGTATGTATTTAGAAATATATAAGTATGTTTATCAGTTATCTGGTTGCCATAGCACAGGCTCCGCCTAGTCTGGGGTCGGATGACCGTGTGTGAGTTGTCCCAGGATACATTATTATTGATTGCCGAAGTCGCATACGTTCCCGCGATCCCCGGCGTAGGTGGGAGATGGAACACCGGGGTGGTTTTAGTCAGTAAGAGTCTGACAGACCCCTCCACCCGCCCCAGGGTGGAGGATTTCCATGAGGATTTCCCCCCGAGATAAAAAAAAAAGCATACATTATTATTATTATAGTTGTTGAACAAAAGCATTTGATTAACGTGTCTCGCAGTAATCTAACGCTGTGTCTGTCTGTTTGTTACATCTTCACGTCTTATTGGTCAAACGGATTGTGGTGAAACTTGGCACACGGCAGACCATTTCCTGGAATATATGCTCCCTCGCTTGCTTAAGATCACCAAACGACTTTTTTTCGAACAATTCCGCAACCCTGGATGCTCCCGCCCTTGGGATAAATCACATACACGAGGGCAAAGTCGCTGGCAATAGCTAGTTCAAACATAACTGTAGAAGTGATACAATACTTATCTACACCCTGTCCCTTCAGGGAAGACAAGAGTGTTGTTATGTGTTCATATTAATCGCCTTCACGAATAATTAAAAAGTGACTAACTCAAAATAAAACGATAGTGACTCACATCACTAGTGACCGGTTTTAAGCCGATAGGCACAGTTCACTGCTTTCACTACAGCTCTATAAATACTACATCACTATTAACTATACCATAGCTTGTGGAAAGGAAAAACAAGATATACGACTATGATGACTAATGTATGGGAATAGTAAGTAACAGTAGTAGTACAGAACTTCTATTAAATGTCACCTAGAGAAACTTTGAAAGAACAAAGAAAAAGAGTATTGGCGCCAAGCATGACGCTTACCGCATAAAAACAGAATTAATGGTTATGCAAGATGGGAAGATATGCGTTACATCCGCGCAAAACGGTCATCGCTCAGCATAATGCTGGGACTCGTGTGCGAGGCAGAGCCACAGTAAAGGCTTGGGTGAAGTCCTTGGTATTGCAGATCGGCGCTGAACCAGGTGCGCCACCGGCTCGTTATCTATTATATACAATAGGACATCATGTTCCTGCCCTGGTCCCATGATACTTGTGGTCGGGGCAACACTAACTCCTAACACACAACACTCTCAACTCTTCCATTCTCCCCTAACAACCGTTACGCTATCATAGGCTCCATTTTTAGGGTTCCGTACGCAAAGGGTAAAAACGGGCCCTATTAATAAGTCTCCACTGTCCGTCTGCCTGTGTGTCAGTCACCAGGCTGTATCTCATGAACCGTGATAGCTAGACAGTTAAAAATTTTATTGATGATGTATTTCTGTTAAGTCTCATACAAGAAACATGTTTATTTCGGCTTATGGTACAGAAACCTTCGTATACAAGTCCAACTTGCACTGGGCCAGTTTTTCTCTAATCACGACATAAAATCAAAACAAAGCCGTCTAAAACATAGGTAGGAAAAGCCGAGGTAAATTGATCGATCAAAATAAAATAAAACTCAAATGGTTCGAAATATAAACTGACATTGGGTAGAGGAAAATGGCCATAGTCCACAAATTAATCCAATTTATTTATGTCATTCAGAGTAATAACTTTAAACACGCACTTCTAAATGGAATCGCCCACATTTATGTACTATTAAAATAATAATATGTACTAGCTTTTTTGTGCGGTTTTGCTTTCTCGACCTCTCACAAAAACTGAGCATTTTTTTCCGGGAAAATTTATTCATCAGGAGTTCCAGAGAGGAGGAGCTCGTTCGTGGCTAAATAATAACAGCTGCACGGGTAATCTTCTTCGAGGTAAAGCAACACTTGCCGAGGTCAGTCCGTGGATCGGTGACCATCCATTGCCCATCCTAGGAAAGCAGGTTAAGCCGTTGGTCCTCTCATTTGAAGATGTTTGACAGTCGTTACGGATAGTTAGAAGCCAGAAAATCTTACACCAGTCTTGCCAGGGGGTAACATGATACCCAGTTACTGAGTAGTGGAGGGCAGATAGGCAGTCGCTTTATGTAAAATATTTTCGCAGATTGACTTCTAGAGATTACCTACTACAAATATATTAACAATTTACCTCATAATTCTATTAGTTACCAGTAAAAAGTTCGCGTGTCTGTGTTTATTAAAAGCCAGTTTATGAGGTAAGGTGTGACAGGCCGAGCCTTGAAAACACCCCTTTGTAGGCCTTTTAGACCCCGGTATGGGGGAGAAGATTATTATTTTACTTGTAACGAAGTTGATTGGCTGTAAAAGTATACTGAGATTGATTTAGATATCTTTTTTAATGACTTACTTAATCACGTAAAATCACGCCTTATTTCCTCGAGGGGATAGATAGAGGTGTAAAACGAATTACCAACCGCTCATACACTCAGTTTAAGCAACACAACGACGTTTTTGAGGTTAACTGGTCGTTTTGGACGCGTGTTGGGCAAAAGGAGTTATTTTTGATGTGTAATATCTTTCCTCTCGCTTTCCTGCAATCTGTGGGAGTAATTTCGTAAAATGGGACGGAAGTGTGTAACAGGAAGCCGAGGAAGCGCGCGCTATTTGATTTGACCAATGAGCGCGCCTTATTCGATAAGACCAATGAGCGCGACAGTGGTCGAGTTGGCTGTCAGTTGGTACTTTTAATATTAATGTTGCTTTTTAGCAAGGTAAGACGTCCGATGTAACACATCCTATGCGACTATTGTAAGACTCGCTCGTTTCTTTTTATCTTTATAACAGGTGTTGTTCATCATATTTGGACGTTAAAATGGCATAAGTTGTTTCGGGTAGTCAAACCGTAAAGTCTAACAACCAGTATTGAAATAAATAATGTTACCCAGTTGCTGGTTTCTGGTGGTCAGATGCCGATAAGTAGTCACTCCCCTGTAAAATACTAGTACTCAGTTGCATCTGATTAGACTGGAAGCCGACCCGGCAGCCGATTGATTGAAAAAGAGAAAAGTTTTATTTTGTGTAGCGTCATCTCTGTCACTCCGAGCTGACTGATAGTCTCTTTAGAAATGTAAAAGCCCACATAACAAATTCATTAACTTTTCCCCAAAACCGCAAACTATTTAATGCAAATAACTCAATAATCCTCATATACCGTCACTGATATAATTACTCTTTTACAAATCTGGTTGGGGCAAAATGAACGCATTACTGTGAACTCAATTAGCCCCACCGCGACACGGGGTAAATACGTACACACACCAACACAAATAACATATATTAAAGTATAGGAAGATAGCAGAAGGTTCACTCCGTTGAGAACAATTTTTTGGGATGAAATGTAGCATATGGCTCGTCGAGATAGTGTTTCTAGCGGTAAAAGAGTTTAATTACCGAGTAAAAGTTAAATCCGAGATTCCTCCGTGTCTCGGAAGGCAAGGCAAGCTGTTGGTCCCGGCTGGCCATTTGTAGATCTTTGCCTATCCCATAAAACTACGTAAATTAATTTCGGACCGTTTATTCGATGAATGGCCACATTCATTTCAACCCGTAACGTCTACAAGGATTTATTTATACATATTTGCGGATTGCTTGCTTATATGAAAAAGCCGATCTGAACTAAAGTGGGAAAAACCTTGGGTTATTGAGAAGCATCTCGTCCGGGGAAGTTCTACTGCCAAGCAGCGTCACTATGTGCCGGTGTGTGAGGTGGGTGTGCCAGTGTAGTTACAGGCACATGACACAAGGCAACTGTTTCTAAAAAACGCCAACTGCGAATCTCTGGTAATACAAATATACCCAAGGGACCCAAGACTGATGGTTCGTTTTTCCAGAACTAATCGAGCTCATTGACTCGTCGTTTTTCTGGTGGTGGCCACTGTTGAGTCTGGGTCTCAGGAGTTGCAGTGATTAGGAATTGTGTGGCGGTCTTGTCCCAAAAAAGATACATGACACATCTGGCGCCCAACAAATGCTGTGATAGTAACGCGATCGGTACGCTCAGCGTAATTCTGAACCTACAATTAATCATCTTCCTGCCCATATCCCGTGTTACTTGGGGTCGGCGCAACACGTCTTCGTCCTCCATTCTGTGCCCGTCACGATATCACTGACTATCTTCTCATATCAACCCCCACAAACAATCCATCCATCTTTTCTTTGGCCTATTACCCCGCCCTCTCCATGCATCCACATTTATATTAATAACTCTTTTAGTAACTGCAATTATTTCGTTTATTTTGTCTTTGTTGCTGTAATGCAATGGGGGCTATCGTTTTTGTGCTCACCAATTGGCGTCACTGGCGACTAAGGTCCATAAGCATAGCATTAAAGTTGTTATTATGAGCTTGTGAACAAAGTTAGAAGGAAGACAATTTATGATGACGTAAACGTGCGATTTAATACAACATAGATAGTGTCGCAGTGTTACGTGGACTCATCATAATGGAAAAAAGATTGACCTAAATTTATATATATATTTCCGAAAAAAAAAATCAATGCAGTGGTCGGTAGAACCGTAACTTAATCTGCTATAGTCAGGCTGTTTTAGTAAAATATTCACAAAAATCACAACAAATGAGTAAATAAACTCTTGACAAACACCAACCAACAGGAAATTTGACATTTCGAAGACCTCACACTACACTAGCGCCACTAGCGGCGAATTCAAACACGATAGCCCTCATTCTTTTCAATTTCAATTTCATGACCCTTCTGTACTAACCTTTTGCTTGACATCGGGTATGTGTTAATGTGGTATCATGGGGAGATTTACTCTGTATCTTTGTGGCGTAATCCCTGGGGTGTGGGCAGAGGTGCAGCCGGTAATTAAATATGTGTGTTATCCTTGTCAATACTGCTGAGGAGAAAATGGAACGAGAAAAAGTAGAGTATATTTGCGGCCATTATTTATTATCTTATTAAAACTTTATGAACTACTAAAAAAATACTGTGCAAAGACGGGCTTATTAGAAATATAAAAAAACTGGCGAAGTGTTCCGTACCATAAGCCGAAAAAAAACATATTTCTTGTATGGGAGCCCCCATTTACGGCAACAAAAATACATCATCTGTGAAAATTTCAACTGACTAGCTATCACGGTTCATGAGATACAGCCTGGTGACAGGCAGACGGACGGTGGAGTCTTAGTAATAGTCCGTGGGTACGCTAAAAAGTGGCACAGATGGAGAAAATATGCTTCAAATCCTTGCAAAATGGCCACCACTCAGCATAGTGCTGGAACAGCCTGTCGCTGTCGACAGCTGGTGTTGACTAAGTTGTTTATGAAAATGTGTTTTGTTTGTTCTTGTAGTTGCATGCGAGAAAACTAAGAATGCGGTATTTTGATGCTCAGATGTTCCATGTATTCCAGAATTTCTCTGTAGCTGGAATTTTATTAACCGACTTCAAAAAGGAGGAGGTTAAATTTTGGGGTTTAAAATAAAAATCTTTTATACAACCGACTTCCAAATAAAACTAAAAAACTTCCTAATACAAGTTCAAAATAACTTTAATTTTAGAAGTCGGTGTTTCTTATGTGGTTTCTTCGTTTCGCCACAGTTCTTTATCCACATTCCACACACATACTGAAAACTTTAACCTTTTTACCGCGACTTAACTGGCGAAATATGGGTCTTTACCCCTCGGGAAATATAGGCTTAAAAACACGCATATTTTACCCACAAATTCCCTAGTTTTATGACATCAATTGCCACATACACCAGGTTAATACTATTCGTCCCAATTCTTTTAATATCATGTGTAAAAACAATTATTAATATACGTGAAAAAAAAATAGAATTTATTTGCCAACCGCACGCAAGAAATGTCACGTTAGCAAAAAAAGTGACAGTTTTTTATGATTAAATTAATTAAAATGTCACTTCTACTAATGGGTGATTTTAGTTTCTGGGTAATTAACCTACTTTGCGGAAGGCGTGTTTGGTTTTCAGTTACACGACAATTTTCGCTACACCCTGTAGTATTATTTCGAATTGACACACCCTTTCGCTTGTTGACCGATTTTTGAAAATGGTGGTTTTTAGGTCAAAACGGTGGGTCTGAATAATTTATTTAGAGTCGCTATGGTAAATCGTGAAATGAGTGGATTGCCCTGACGAAGTTTATTTCCTGATAACTACAACCTGGGTGTCTTTAACCTTTTGAACGCCATTGTCACGTATACATGACAAGCAAGCGCGTGCCCTGTACGCCTAACATTACAAATATGTGACAAAAAGTACGGCGAATTTGTGGCTCTGTGGCGCGCGTAGGTTACTTCTAGGCAAGCGAGCTCCATCGTCGACCACATCATCGCTTGCCATCAGGTGAGGTAGTAGTCAAACGCGAGGCTACTAAAAATGAAATGAATTAAAAATCCAAATACTAGAAGTTGAGACAACCTTAACATGTGGAGGTTCTCGGATGTCATGTTTTTCTTCTTTAACTTATATGGTGTAGGTACATAATAAAGAGCATTCTATTTGCATTATATTCTACGGAGGTGTATTGGGCACTTCTGTTTTACTTACCCTTCAGAGAATAAACCCGTGATATTATGTTCCAGTTTGGTCACAAAGTAACTCAACGAGTAACAATCAATTTGCTAGAGTACTTCTCTGGGAACTATAAAAGGGTTGCTTTCTTTATCTTTAATGCATTTGGTGTACCATTTGATACTTTGTTTGGCGCGGCCTAAGTGCCAGCTCGGCCGTGCCTATGACCTAAATGTGGCTGGCAAAACATGATACTTAAACTCTGACTAACTTTAGGCGACACTTAAATTAATATAACTTGGATGCTAACTTAACATACAAACTAAAACAATGTAAACAAAACGTGTGTATGTATGTGGGAGCGTTTTTTTTTTTCAGTCTTTCCCTATTTTGTGCCTAGTAAGGAACTGAGCATGATTTAGTAGGGAGCATCAGATATAACTGTGATATTTCTCGTCCCTGCGAATATGTGTTTGGCTGCTACAATTTGGCTGCCAGTTTCAGCCTCATTACAGGACGAGTAACTACGGAACCCTACACTGCGTGGGCCGACGCAATCGGCCGGTTTTTTCGCATAATATTGACCTGCTTATAATAGCAGTCCATGGTAACACTCAATTCCCCTAGTAGCCCCATGTCAGGTATACCTGCCCATCAACACAATAATAGGCGACTGTGGACACAAGCCACTCCTAGCGACCCCAATGTGTCCAAGTTAAACACGACACATATTTTACAACATTACAGAAACATTGCTGGCTTTTACGCTGGTTGAGTGACTCATAATTCACGTAAATTAAGCTTTTAAGTTACGTACTAAAAGTCGAGGGAAATCTGGGTGGAAAATTTTAGATAGAGACATATATAAATACCTTTCTTTTAGGTATTTAGGTCTCCATTTATATTTTTTAACTTAGTGTTGGTAAAAAATGCGATCATTATTATACTTTCGTTAACTTTTAAAATAGGGAATATGCATGCATTTGTTTTATTTGCAAAATAAAATTTATATTATCTCTAGTAAATAATTATGAAAGAATTTTTTAAATACCTTCATCAGTGTTTTTTTTTGTTTTTTTAAGGATGGGAAATCATCAAATGATTTCTTCCGCTCTGGGTGGAGCGGAAGGGCGTGTCAGACTCTTACTGACTAAAACCCATCCGTGTTCCTTCTAAGGCCTCTAAAGCCCTTTGCGTTCCAGGGCCGCGGTGACTCTATCGAACAAATTCCGCAACCGTGGCAGTCTCTGGCCCTAGCGGACCCCGTCTTCTATGCTGACATCTCTTTGAGGCGCGCGTGAAACACAACGCGCCATCGACCCGGGCCTGGTGGTGATCGGACAGCGAGCCACCCAACGCTCGCCGTCAGCAGGCCCGCGCCTACGGTGGCCGGGGATCGCCCTGCGACTCCCGACCACGGCGTCTTCTCCTGTAGCGGCGGTTGGGGCGAAAGCCTTGCCTTTCCCTCGTGTAGCCACCTACCACCTGTGTGCCACCTCCTCCTACCTTCATCAGTGTTGAAGTTATTAAAAGCTTCAAAGTTGACAATTAGAAAGAGAAGTCCGATACCAAATCTGACGACAAATACTATGTCGCCTATACAGCTGCCATAGAAAACAGCGTCTTCGCGAGAGGGACAGATATATATTTGTTTAAAATAGTTATATCTCGTTTGTTTTTCGGTCAATTTCGATTCTATTTTCACTGTTAGTATTATATTTTTGTATATTTCTAGATAAACTGTCTGGATAATAAATATTTATTTCATGCATATTCCCTATTGCGGGGATTTCGCCATTTTCGATTGCGATGGGGTTGTTCATAATTGTTCCCATATTTCGCCAGTTTGTTGCAACACTGAGGACTGGTGTCTCCTGCCGGAGACTGTTTCTCTTGATGCCTACAACTTGGAGGTCTTTAAGTCAAGAGTGAATAGGTTACTTCTAGGCAATCGTGCTCCATCGTCGACCATATCATCGCTTTCCATATAAACTAGAAAGTGAGTATTTTTGATGAGTTTTGGCTATTTGTATTGCGAAAATCTATAAAAAAAAGCGAGCGAAACCGCGGGCAGAAACTAGTAAAACAAATATCACAAACTAACTTACAAACATTTAAAATTTATAAGAGTTTGTATTTAAACAGTTATTTATCATCATAAAAACTAAAATATAGCATCAAAACATTTAGTCTTCAACGCTGTCAGCTGGTCATGTGCCCAAGAGACTGGCGGCATTGCCACGTAGAATGGCAATACTTAGCCTCTGGCCAAAGTAAATGCCAGCTCTTGGGTCACGGGAAGTGTCTACCAGCTGTGAGCACAAGGGCCCCCACTACCCGAGGGTACATACTTACAAAAACATTTACCTCTTAATAATTGTAATAGTTAGTACTACAAGTCCATAAAATAACTTTCTCCAGCACATTCTGTCAGTGCCCGCGCCGGCCCCTTTCAACAAGATTATAGATAACTTTACTAAGATTTATTACTTGTAAGAGTCTGTACGACTTAAATGTAACTGTTAGATTATGAAGTAGAAAGCTCAGTTAGAAATAAGTTCTACTTTCTAAACCTAGTAAACGCTTTTTTTAATGTTAGGAAATCATCAAATGACTTCTCTGTGTGGAGCGGCAAGGCTCTTACTGACTAAAACCCATCCGAGTTCATTCCAGCCCTTTGCGTTCTAGAGCCGCGGTGCAACTCTGGCAGTAAGTAAACGCTAAAACTACTGTCTAAAGGCGGAATACCCCTATACATACCGAATTACCGAGCCTCAAAAAACACATTAAATTATAGTGCTCTGTGGTGCTATTCTGTAAAAATGTCACCGTGAGAATTTTGCAGAATTCAGCTGTCAGTCCATCTTATCAAGCAAGTTCGCTTCACTCCACCAAAATTTTGACGTAGTGATGTTTTACAAAATAAACCGGCTGTGGGTTTCGGCTGTCACTTGTATATCTTTGTCAGCCGTTACAGTCAGAGGGCCGAAGATCTGACACCCAGTCAGCCAGTCTTGCAACGGGATATCGAGGTACCCAGCTGTAGAGATCAGAAAGGTGGCGCTCAATGTTAAATACCTGGTATTCTCCTGCATCCGGTTAGACTGGTAGCCAGTAGAGTGACTTTATTAATGTAATATTATTATTTTACTGAACTGTAAATGATGACGTTCAAAAGTGCCGTTTAATGGCCTAATTGAAATAAGCTTTGACTTTGACTTTGGCAAAAGGCAGGTAGAAAGATGAATAGATGAGAGGGAAAACAAGAGAAGAATTCATATCAGTATGAATGAAGGGAATGTGGCTCGTTTCAGCTTTGTCTCTGAAATAGCAATGCATCTACGATGCCTCTAGTATTGCATATGTCCACAGGGGCGGTGACCATCTAAATTACCTAAAAACACCGTATTAATGAGAAAACCCGCGGCCAACCGCTAGTTTTAATAAAACTCAGAAAACATTTAATTCTGTAAAGTACAATCATCAACAAAACTGTCAAGCGCAAAACAAAAGTACACTCACAACCAGACACCTTTCCAAACCTTTTATTTCGAAATTTCGAACAAACAAAGTACTATCGCGAGCAAAAGTGCTCGAGTGTTCGACGAACAAAACGCTCTTGTGAAACTCCGGCACTCGTTAAATTTTCTAACGAGTATGTTGTACACGGGAACGCTTTTATACGCGATTGTACATACGAGCGAGTTCCCCGAAGTTTTCTGTTATATCTCGTTTATTTGATCCTTGGGTTTTAATACTTTTTATTTTAGTTTTTGGAGAAGAATGAGGGAATAGTGGAATACTCTATCGGATTAAGAGACTTCGAGGACACATACTCGCTCTTTTATTTTCCCACAGCTGGGACTCAGGCCTGCCATCTCTCTCTGTGAGAGGGAGAGGGCTGTAATCCATCACAGCGGACAAAATGCGAGGTGATGGATGTCATACGTCTTCGAAATATTGGATTGCGAGTTTCCTTCACCCTTTTGAGAGCAGTAGTGATGATATATTATGTCAATAACAAAATGTTTTTCTGTCTGTATTAGAAACCGCGACCTACAACTTGTATATTAGGACCGTTATCAATAGACCACTACTGTTCCTCAGTCTAGCTATGTCTTTTGATCATAAAGGAACTCAAATCGTTGGACTAAATCATCGCTTACCATCGGGTGAAATTGTGATCAAACGCGTCCCTAATTTCAATTAGAGATAAACGTTGTTATACCAAAAATACTTCATTTACCGAATAAGACAATACGTCAGTTTAAAAAAATCATCCCCAAAAAATTTATTCTTAACAAAAACCCAACCACATTTCCCGTGAAAAAATATTCTTTTTTTTGCTAATGAAGTCCTACGAAACGAACCCGCATTACGGAAAATATTCTTTTAAAAGCCGTTGCAGTAAAAAAATAATAAAAAGCTTAATTAAATGTATGAATATTAAATTCACTTGTATGTCCTGAAACTACTCTGAGAGTACATAGTCTGGCATTGTGGCTGTGAGTGTACTGTCGTGTCACAGAAAAGTACAAAAGGTCTAGTCCACGCTATTCACCGACATTGAACAAAAAAAAATACCAAAAATTTCAGCACCTTTGGTAGGTGAGGTACACGATTATTATCGTAAAGATATTATGTTCAGAACGTTACTTTAGAGTTTAGATTTTTGACAGAATAAAGTTTAAGATAAATATATCTCACAAGGTTCTGTATGGTGTCGGACGAAAAAGAATAGCATCACTTCCCGTGGGTGCCGTCAGAGGCGACTAATGGCTGGTTTCAATAACTTATCTACCTGTAACTTAACGTAACATAACGTAGCTACTGTCAGTAGCTAATTTGACAGTTGGTCAAAGGTACATACGCTATTGAGACCAGCCTTAACGGTCTCACCAGAGAATAGGCAGCAGCATTCTCTGTGTCTTACATTAGACATCTACAGGCTAATTAATAAATAGCTCACGAATAGTAATATCAAACAAATGGCGGTCGCGAGTGCACCTGCACTAGCTTTCGTACGATTTCGCAGATTTTCGCATTTTGTTCGGAGCTAAACTTCTGTTTCTTTTTCCGTGGTCTGGGTATTGTAGTTTTCTGTGTAGGTACTATATAATATAGGACTGTGCATTGTGTATTGAAGTTCATTGTTTTATGGTGGCTCATTAGTTTTTCTCGGTGTGGTTTTACAAGCATAAGTTTTTTCGTATAATTATTTACCTATTTTATTTGAAAGTTAAAATTAGTCTTCATTACTCGAATTTTCGATTAGAGAAAATACATTTAAATCTATGGCAGTCGTTACGGAAAGCCTGAAGCCCGAAAAATCTGTCAACAGTTTTGTTAAGGGGTATACCTAGAGTTCACCCAGTTACTTGGTTGTGGAGGTCGTATAGGCGGATCTCATTTAACTGGAAGCCGACCCCAATATAGTTGGGACATAGTTAAGCAGATTTTAACTTTGTAATAAAAAATAAAGTACTGCTTACTGATTATGAATTCGCGAAATCCGGGAATAACGCATTTAGTCAAGAAATTCATAGTAGCAGGATGATTTAAGAAGTTGTCAGTTGTCTCCGAAGAAGCCATGAGAGATATGAGGGTAAGGACACAGAAAGTGCACCTATGTTCAGATTCATGCTGTGTGCATGCACTACAAAATCTCCAGAATACTTGGCTCAGCAGAGAATGGGCAGCAGCATTTTTGTGCATCGCATCCGCTACACTGCGATCGCCAACCCAAGCCAGTTCCAAGCGTGGCGATTTTAGCAAACCAGCCCCCCCTTAGGAGAGGCTTAAGTCCAGCAGTGGACGTCTCTCGGCTGATATTATTATTGGCCCCCGTGACTGAAATTCGGTTAGAATGATTTATCTATCAAAATAGAGAGACTTTCTGATGTTAATCTACATTCATTTTGACAGATATCTTCATTGTTTAGGAGCCAGTGTTGTCTAACTGTATCTTATCCGTTTCATCGAAAAACTTGTATAAGTAAGTAGGTTTTCAATGCGATTGTACTTTGAGCAAAAGTATTAATGAAATTGTTTTGTTTTGTTTCAGGTAAACGATTGATTTCTCGCCAGTAAAAACAGTTGGTACAAGCATGGTATGCTGTTATTTTAAAGTAAGGTATTTACAAAAACACATAACCCGCGAGAACTTTCTACAATTTAAAACTTAGACGCTTTTTAATGCTTAAGAAATTATTAACCTTTTGAACGCCACTGTCACGTATAGGTGACAAGCAAGCGCGTGCCCTGTACGCCAAACGTCACAAATACGTGACAAAAAGTACGGTAAATTTGTGGCTTGGCGTCGGGGGCACGCCGATGCGTTTATGCTCTCGCCTTGCCTCGCAGGGAGTGTCAGACTCTTACTGACTAAAACCCACCCGTGTTCCTTCAAATGCCCTTTGCGTTCCAGGGCCGCGGTACCTCTATCGAACAATTCCGCAACCCTGGCTAAATTGGAACCCGCTTGTACCACTTCATCGTCATTTGGTCGCGATATACACAAACTCAATATTTAAAATATCATTCCGTCGCCGAAAACTAAAAGCATTTATAACAACTAAACCATTAACAAGCACTTTGGAACTGTCTAGGAGTTGGTCAGTTAGAATTTAACGATTAACAATGGAAAGATGTTTTTAATTAGTTTTGCTTTAAATAATTTACTAGACTGATAAGCAGAGATCGGAATAGGTAGACTATATTTACCTAACGTTCGTGGAAGTAAGTAACATAGAGTTGATAATACCTCCTCTAAAATCCCGGAATCATAAACATGACGATTGTTTCCCGGGATTTAAGAAATTGCAAATTACTTATTACGCTTTGAATACATTTCACAGAATTATTATATTGAACAATCTCATTTTGTTTTTAGAGTTCCGTAGCTACTAAAACTGTTAAATTAAATAGCTTTGTTTCAGCACAACTCTTTCTTCTTTTGATACTTCAAATCAACCAGAAACACGTTTCCAAACGTCTTTTATAATGCGCACAGCAAAGGTGTGGAACTCTCTGGCTGCGTCTGTGTTTCCGAACGCATACAACCCTAATCTCTTCAAAATTAGAGTGCACAGGATTCTTCTGGGTAAGCTCGCGCCATCGTCGACTTTGTCTCTGTCATCTATGACATAGACTAGAGTCAAGAGCAAACCCATATTAAATAAAAAAAAAACACTGAATTCCGAAATAAATGTGATTTTATACTTGTGTATTTTTTTTGAAGTTTTTGAGTTTAGGACAATAACCATGGATTTTAGACCAAGGTAACTGAAGCCTTAAACTTAAGTTTCATTCCACACCAAAAACACAAAGACACGCGTGTGAAAAACCGCCAAAAACACACGCGTAGGCGATACTAGCCCAAATAGTATAAGAGCTTAAGAGATGACGCTTAAATTAAGCCTATTAACATTGTCGCCTCATTCTGTAATTGATATCCAAGATTGGCCTCAATTGGGGACGAGACTCCTCGACTATTCACACGGACTTTTTATATTGTGCCCAATTGATCCGGTAGGTCATTGACAAACATGTGATTAGCTAGATCTTGGCTTACCCTGATGCTAGGATACGGTTACATTGGTATTTTTTCCGGCAATTAGATATAATACTATACATTAAATATTTTACTAGCAGTCCCGACAGACGTGGTCCTGCCCGAACGTTGGCGAAAATAAAAACTCGTACTCTCACACGAAGGGTTCCGTATCATACACCGAAAAAAAAAAACATGTTTCTTGTATGGAAGCCCCCTTAAATATTTATTTTATTCGGTTTTTTAGTATTTGTTGTTATAGCGACAACAGAAATACATCATCTGTGAACATTTCATCTGTATAACTATCACGGTTCATGAGATACAGCCTGGTGATAGACGGACAGCGGATTCTTAGTAATAGGGTCCCGTTTTACCCTTTAGGTACGGAACCCTAAAAACCGAGAATAAGATTGCAGCGCCACCTACTGGATCCAACTGTGAATCTAAACCATCTAGGAACCCACTCAAATACACACAAAAAAGAAATATCAAAATCGGTCCAGCCTTTTAAGAGAACTTCAGTGACATACACACGTACGGAAAAAAAAATCTCATACATCAAAATTGTACCGCATCTCTTTGAAAATACCTATTGCTTAATCTATAGGTACAATGGCGAATTTATTTAAGTCACCTTTACATTTATTTTTTGTTAAAACAGTCCACAGAATCAACTTCATCAAAATCTGTAACTGCAATTAAAAAAGGACCATTAATTTTCGATGTTACAATGACACATACTGATGAAGTGATAACTTCATTCACTTGAACTACTTTCTACCTGACATTGCAAACAACGACATTAATTTATCATCATTTTTTTTAAATTTAATATTGGTTTGATCTTGACTCTAGTCTAGGTCATAGATGACAGAGACAAAGTCGACGATGGAGCGAGTTTACCCAGAAGAAGCCTGTTCACTCTAATTTTGAAGAGATTAGGGTTGTATGCGTTCGGAAACACAGACGCAGGCAGAAAGTTCCACTCCTTTGCTGTGCGCATTATAAAAGACGTTTGGAAACGTTTAGTGCGAATTTGTGGAATAGCAACAAGATAGGGATGGTAACTTGCAGTGCGTCTAGATGTCCGATGATAGAAGGGGGCCGGTGGGATCATTGTATTGAACTCATTGGCTCAGTGGTAAGAAGGACAGTTACAGATCATGGGTTCGATAAAAAGTATTTTTTCAATCAACAACAGGGTAAAGAAACAACTCCGGGCTGCCACTCGGAAATTCGTAATGTATAAAACCATTAATTCGTTTTGAAAATACTTTCATTGAGCGTACAACTAAGGAGTTTAATTCCCAGCCGGAGTCTGTGTTTCTCGATAGCTACAACCTGAGGATCTTGATAATTAAGAGTGATTACTTATAGACAAGCGTGCTCCATCGTCGACCACATCATCGCTTACCATCAGGTGAGATTGTGGTCAAACACGACCCTATCAAAAATCTAAATACTAATGTAATAAAATAACTGAAGAGTTGGTTTGTTTGTTTGAACGCGTTAATCTCTTGAACTACCACTCGGATTCGGATAATTATTTTTGTATATGATAGCCACATTCATGACGAAGCCTATATAAACTATACGGAAACGAGCAATTTCTACGGGAACGGAAAAAAAACAAGAAATGCACGTACAAAGTCGCGGGCAAAAGCTAGTCAATAATAAAAAACTTCCGACTTGCGAAACGAATTAAGGACTACTAGACCAACCCAACTTCTTATAAAATAACCAAACCGAAATTGATAAAACTCGCAATAAACTATACCTCGCTCGTTCCTGTCAAAAAAACCGGTTTGTTTATCGTCAGCTACTCATTGTCAATGGTTACGCTCTACTTGTCTCTGGCTCGCATCCGGTGGCCGTAATGTTGGTATTTATGACGGTAGAGACAAGACCCGTTTTGTAAAGGGTGTTGGCAGGATAACGATATATTGTCTTTGCTTAAAGACTAATGTAAGTAGTTCCGGTTTAAGAATAGGGCATAACTATTTACTGATCATCAAATCATGACCAAGGTAGGTAAGCAATGCTTGCTGAGGTAGGTCCGTGACATGCCTTGGTGGTTTCCTTCGTGCCTCTGAGAGCAAGTGAAGCCGTTTGTCCCGGCTGTCATTTTTATATCTTTGGCAGTCGTTACGGATAGTCAGGAGCCAGAGAATCTGCCACGTTTTTCCAGGGGATACCGTGTCACCCAGTTTCAGGGTTGTGGAGGTGAGATAGGCAGTCAATCAATGTAAAATAAATTATAAATTAAATATAAATCTATACTAATATTATAAAGAGGTAAAGTTTGTATGTAGGGGGTAATATCTCTGGATATACTGAACCGATTTTGAAAATTATTTTTGTATATGATAGCCACGTTCATGGGAATGCTATAGGCTATACGGGAACGGGAAATTCTTACGGGAACAGGAAAAAAACGGGATATGCGTGTACGAAGTCGCGGGCAAAAGCTATTTTAATATTAAATTTAACATAATGGGGAACAGGCTATGCATTGATATGAAATTACTCTTCAGATATAACATTTTCAATGAAAATTCGTTGTCGCATTGTCGCGTTGCAGACAAGTCTGGGAAACCCACAATTTTGCATTAAAATATAACTTTCCAGTTAAATTGAACCCACTCAGAATATGCATTATCCATTTTACATTTGCACGTGGCTCATGCCTGGCTGTATATTATATTTCTGTGCCCCCCCTTTGGCTGTATATTTCCAACCCCTTTTCACCCCCAGTGGTGAATACAAAATAACTCATTCATCCCCATTGATGGTAATACGGCGTTCACCCCCAGAATATGTATGGGTAATTTTCTTTTGTGGTGAAAACATAGGGTTGAAAATTTTGAGCGTCCACGTATTCAGCTACATCCGGTTAGTCTAGAAGGAAATCTACCCCAATATAGGAAATTGCAATTGGGATAAGGCAGGCAGATTGCTTAAGTGGCAGTAAAATAAATAGAGTTCTTTGTGAAGCAGCACGTTAGGGGAAGTACTACCACCATACATAATTTTGACGCCAAGCAGCGTCGCTGTATTGCGGTTTGAAGGGAAGTAACAGCCACATGACAAATTTCAGTTTTGTCTCTGTGATTGTACATAAAGTATCACAGGTCACTTTATAGAAATAGTGATTACATTTTGTAAAAACAAACGGCGTCAACTAGTTTTGTAAATACACACTGAAGTCGAGAGATATCTATGAATGTCATAAAATCATGCTTTCTCCGTCATTATATCATTATCATTGGCAGATTTGTTCCACCCAGTACTAAGTATAGGCCTCATCCCGAGTCCCCGAGGCCTGGACAATATGACACTTAACAGCTTTAACGATTTTCAAAAAGAATGGGATTGACAATTGCTAGCAGAAAGCTACGTGGTCCATCCAATAATATATTCTTTACTTCTTGACTCTTTGAACGAGTTCAAAGAGGAGAATATTTATTTATTTATTATTACGCTTCTCAATAATGAGTACACTATAACTTTATAACTTGAACATTACAAACTTATGTCTAAGGGCCTCATCACTTATAGAAGAAGAAGCAGATAATAACATAATTTATAAATACATTAAAACATAGTTTTAAAAAAATATATACTAATAAAAGTTAAATTGTTTACAATGAATTAAATTAGAGATATTCTGACAATAATCATCGCTTTGTTTAAGGTCTCTTTCCATAAGAAGTCCTTTTGTCCCAAAAAACAATAGTTCACTATCAAACCGCGCGGTGCCGTCCGAACCGCCCGGTTCTGTATGTTTTCACAGAACTGCAATACCACATGCATAGTGCATTAGTCACTTAAAGGATTCCGATATGAAGCAGCCAGTTCAAAGACACACAGAATGACGTGATCAAGGCATAATTTAGCTATTAACAAAATCAAAATCAAAAGTCATTTATTCAAATTAGGCTGAGTGCCAGCACTTTTTAAACGTCAAAGTTCTACATAAAGACAGTCCCCCAAAACGCCCGCCCGTCACCACTTCCTAGTGTTTTAGCTGGGAACCTTTTATGTCTAGCAGGATACCGCATAGACAATTTCTATGAAGCCATGGTTTTTCATGGGAACGAAAAAACGCCTTCGGTTTTCACGGAAAGGGCAGGATTTCATTCAGTCTGTTTCAAAGTCAATATGTATAGAGTATTTTAGCACGCTCTTTTGCTTTTTAAACTTTTGAACGCCAGAGCATAAACGCATCGGCGTGCCCCCGACGCCGCCACAATATCGCTGTACTTTTTGTCACATATTTGTGACGTTTGGCGTACAGGGCACGTGATTGCTTATCATGTATACGTGACAATGGCGTTTAAAAGGGAATAATACGAGATAATAAAGTACGCTTTCGCATAATACGATACAACCCTTTAAAAAGGTGGAGAATCTTCAAATTACTTCTTGAATGAAGGGTGTGTCAGGCTCTTACTGACTAAAACCCATCCGTGTTCCTCCTAAAGCCCTTTGCGCTCCAGGGCCGCGGTGACTCTTTCGAATATATTCCGCAACCCTGGCAGGCTCTGGACCTAACGGACCCAGTCTTCTATGCTGACATCTCTTTGAGGCATTATGGTACAATCTTAACTTAATATTATAAATGCAAAAGTGAGTTTGCTACCCTTTTACTCCTAAATGGCTCAACCGATTGTTATGAATTCGAAAATCTATAGTAACGCGAGCAAAACTGCGGTAAAAAGCTTGTCTATATTAACAAAAATGAATCGCTAAATGTGTTGCTAAGCGCAAAACTCGAGAACGGCTGAACTAATTGCGCTAATTCTTTTTTGTTGTGTTTGTTATTGTCAGGAGAAGGTCAGGAAAAAACATTACATCCGGGGCGGTCCAATAGGTGGTTTTAAATAACACTTTTATACGTGAATTTTCTTCGATTTAAACTAGATGAGTCCGGAGTAAGCCTTCGCAAGATATGTAGAGTACAATACTCAATATTAGAGTACAATACTCAATATTAGAGTACAATACTCAATATTAGAGTACGATTGGCAACCTAAGTTCAACTGTTAACTGTCACCTTAACCTGCACTGCATATCACCTGCCTTACCAAAGTCTGATGATCGAAAAACGTCAATGACAATCAAAGTTATTCACAAATCTAGTTAATCTCCCCGGCTTAACAGAAATAATTAATCTCGTCAAATAGTCGCTCTGACAAGGGTTTAAACATCGGTTCAAACTGGTATTTGGTTAATTAAAACGTACTTTGATTTGGGTTAAGATACTTAGTTTAAGAGCTTAAGTTTGGCATAGTTATAAGTTATTGATTTGTTCACTGATTATCTCGTTATTGGGGGCTCGTGGTTAAATAATTAATTGACGCAGGGGTCGATCTTCAAGGTCGAAGTCTGTCTGTGGATAGATGACCAAACATCCATTATACGGAGACTCCTCAGAAAAGCACGCTAATCCGTTGATTCCGGCTGACATTTTCAGATCTTAGACAGACGTAACGGAAATTCAGAAACCTAGTTTTACAGCAGTCTTGCTAAGGGGTGAGCAAAAATCGTTACTGGGTTTTTCCATTAGGAACTTCTCTGTGTCAGCCCTGTGTTTCTACCAGGGTTGCGGAATTTGTTCGAAAGAGTCACCGCGGCCCTGGAACGCAAAGGGCTTTAGAAGGAACACGGATGGGTTTTAGTCAGTAAGAGTCTGACACGTCCTTCCGCTCCACCCAGAGCGGAAGAAGTCATTTGATGATTTCCCATCCTTAAAAAAAAAAAGCCCGGAGTTTAGAAGTTGGTGGTGTGACCAAAGAGCTTCATCTTTTTTACCGACCGACCTTGACAATTCCAAAGTGCCTGTAAGTGGTCTAATTGAAATAAATGCTTTGAGTTTTTGTTGGTACCCCCATGTCTCGGAAGCGCGGTAAGTTGGTCCTGCGCCAGATCTCTCGCCGGGCGTGTCGGATTGCTGTCCCATCGGATTGTGTGAGTGATGGAAGAGGGTGAGCATCTGTGTTGTACACACTTGTGCACTATTCTAGTCTTGCGCGAATGCGATTGCTAGTGTCCGTTGAGACAGGCCGCCATTTCCGAAATCAGTCTTCAGTCATTTTCTTTGTAAGAATACTGACTACTCACATACCTTTTTATAAGTGATAGTTCTTATAACTCAACAGACAGATGTGTTGCTGGGGAGTGAAGACGGGTCTGCCTTTCCGAATGGACAGTAGAGTCACTTTATTAATGTTACATTATTATTTTACTGAACTGTAAACGATGACGTTCAAAAGTGCCGTTTAATGGCCTAATTGAAATAAACGTTTTGACTTTGACTTTGACTTTGACTTTGGGTGTCAGAAGTGGTGACGGGCGGGCGTTTTGGGGGACTGTCTTTATGTAGAACTTTGACGTTCAAAAAGTGCTGGTACTCAGCCTAATTTAAATAAATGACTTTTGACTTTTGAGTCAGGAGGGCTGTTATAGCCATCCACGTTACATTATATGGGACTAAAACTTAACTGGAGAAATATTGTGTACACTTACATTTCTCCAGTCAAAAGTCCTGGGGATTTTAAGTCAATAATGAATAGGTTACTTCTAGGCAAGCGTGCTCCATCGTCGACCACATCATCGCTTACCATCAGGTGAGAATGAGGTCAAACGCGAGCTTAGGACTAACAAAAAAGCCAAGTTCCTCTGCAGCTCTGCTTACGCTTCAAGGAATACCAAATGGGACATGAAGTTATCTAAACATTTCTGATTACAATGGTAACCCAGTGTAAATCCACGTTAACGTGACACGTCGACAGTGCCAGCGTAATATTCAGAAAGTCAGAAACTTCGGTACAACTGGCGTAAACTTAGCGTCAGGATATTAAAGTTAGAGAACTATTGCGAGACGTGCTTGCGACTGTACTGTTCTGTGTTCTGTATGTTGTTGATTGTATTGAGTACTGGTTGTAGCCGCGGCTTCGCTCGCGTTACCTATCTCAGAGAAATTGGGATAAAAAACCAGACAAGGGCGAGTCGGACTTGCACACGACATTAATTGAAAACGTACATTTAATTTTGAATTTAATTTAATTTTCATTATTTGTTGTTGTCACCGGAAAATAGCAGACTCCGTAAGATTGTAATAAATGTTTATTAGATTATAATTTACCGATATATACTGAAAAAAAAAACGTTTTGTATATGTCACCGGAAAATGGCAAACTCCGTAAGATTATACAATAACTTGAGAGATTGTAAACTCTCGATAAATTGTGTACTGAACATTTGGAAAATGGCAACCAATCAGCTAGAAATAACTAATTGTGTTATTTGTAAAAATAGCTAAGTTTTGTATGTTGTAGTAGTAATTTTCAAATACAAAGAAATCTATAAGTAAACAATGACATAACCTCAACTTTGAAAATAAAAAAAAAACCGGACAAGTGGAAGTCGGACTTGCACACGAAGGGTTCCGTACCATAAACCGAAAAAAACATGTATGGCCACTTCATTTTTAATTTAATTTAATTTTTATTATTTGTTGTTACAGCGGCAACTGAAATACATCTGTGAAAATTTCAACCGTCTAGCAATCAAGGTTCATGAGATAAACCCTGGTGACGGACAGATAAACGGACAGTGGAGTCTTAGTAATAGGGTCCCGTTTTTACCGGGACCCTTAAAACATTTAACATATTCTGGCCACGCTAACGATCATTATTAATTGGCCGGAACCCATATTCATAAAAAAAACTAAATTTAAATATATTGTAAACATTGATGGCAACACGATGGCAGGACTGAAAAGTTTCTTTTTAACACGCTTTTATTAGCTTCACCTGTATGTATGTATGTATGTATGTATGTAACCGACCCTTTTGAGCTCGATTTTGCCCTACTTTGAACGATCAAATTTAGTTCAAACTTTGCACACCTGTCAAGGATCGATGACAATGCAAGAATTCAATTAAATTATCCGATTATCCCAATTAGATTCGCCAGGATTAATTAATTAAAATTAAAAAATATTCTAACAAAGCAAAACATTATCTACAAATACACACTTTTTTATTGTTCACAAAAACACACATATTCTATTTAAATAACCTTTGACAAAAAAAAAATTGTTTAAAAAAACTAAAAAAACAAGCTTTTATAGAAAAATCCAACTAAAAAACAGAAAATAAAATTTAGATTAAGAATAATGTAAAACAGAAATGAATGTACATTATTGTAAAAAAGCGTGGGGTGCATAGTGTCAATAGTTATAAACATTTTATTGACAGATAATGAGTAGAAGAATCATCACTTTGATAATATCTTCACTTTAAATGCACCCCACGTTTTTTAACAATAATGTACATTCATTTCTTTTATACATTATTCTTAATCTAAATTTTATTTTCTGCTTTTTAGTTGGATTTTTCTATAAAAGCTTGTTTTTTTAGTTTTTTTAAACTATTTTTTTTTTAACCACACTGTGGCTCTCGCGTCGATTCGTGCTGCCACGTTTTGAGCACGTTCCCTTTAACCAAAATTGAATTTCGCTTTCAGAAACCAAACACATTACTAAGTTATACAATAACACAATAAGAGTAAAGTAACCCGCGGTTAACTTACGTAAACTGTAGTAATATTACGAGAACTGCATGTTAACTTAACCGTTCGCGACTGGTTCAGGAAATTAACTATAGTTCAGACGCTACTCTAGGAGTCGGGGCAACTTCACGGTTCAAGTTAACAGTTAAAACTATTGTAGATTGTAGGTACATGTTGATTGAACTAGCTGGATTGAATGGGGAACGTGCACAGCGAAGACTCTGTCATCTTTGTAAATTCGGAACTTTTTTCGTATAAATACTTGACATTGACGCTTCTCTGCTCCATCACCCAGATTCAAGAGAGCCTTATGTCCCAGTAATAACCCTCCCCGACCTTTGATTACCGAGCCAGCCCGCGTCGCTGAGCCAGTAGTTTTAAATCCCCTAAATAATAACGTTATGATCCAGCCTGTCCCTTGCTGTCCTCCCGAAATGACTTCGCTAAGCCGAGGTCCGTATCCCGCAGGGGATGCCCTAGCGAGCGGTCATTTAGTTTAATTTAGCTAGTTTGTAAGCCTTGGGGGCCTTAAATTCATTTGAAGCCACCACAGGATAGTCCGGTTAAGCAGTAACCAGCCTTAGTGTGCTGAACTTCGAGTGGTCATCGTCAAAAAACCCTTGCCCGAGCCAGCCCGCGCCTCTGAGCTTGTAGTCTTAAACTCACCCCTAAATAATAATCCTAGTTCGATTCAGCCCGTCCCCAGCGTCGCCCTAAGCCGAGGCCCGTATATCCTACAGGGGGTGCCCTTAGCGTGAGTTTGTAAGTTTTAAATGAGTCCTGGCTGGAGGATTTAATACTTATATTAAGGCTGCAACAGGCAAGTCTGGTTAAGCAGTCGACAACATCATAAGTTCAACAGCGAGAGGCCATTAAAAAAAAACAATGGGTTGCACTCCGGGAGTGCCGGCAGAAGTGAAAACTTGAACATTAACGTTATGCATTTTTGATATTTTGGAATGGTTAGGGAATATTTTCGCACGAATTGCATGCATTGAGGCATACATTTTCGCCGGACGGTAGAAAGAGAGGGGGATATTACTTCCTCTCCTACGCCGCGCCGGCGGTCTACTCCCCTCCGTCTTACGAATTTTCGATCAGGTCACGTGTCCTGACGAGAGTTTAACATTTTTTACTCATCCCAAAAAGTGCACAACGCCGCTAAAGAAGTTTTCACTTCAAAAAACTTCTTGGCTGCCACCTATAGTCCTTGCACTTTAGTAATGAATTATTAGAAATTATGTGTAGTGAGCTACATGGTGATGCATGGCATTCTCCCTTCCTTTTCCCAACTGTATTGGGGTCGGCATCCAGTCTTACCGGTTGCGATCTGACTTTCACTACCCAGTAACTGGGTAACTCTGTAGCCAATGGCAAGACTGGTGTCAGATTTTCCGGCTTCTCACTGCCCGTTACGACTGTCTTAGATTTATAAATGACAGCCGGGAACAACGGCTTCACAAGCACGGACGAGTCTCAGTCAGTATTGGATGGTCAGTTGGTCCCATCCACGCCTTGACCTCGGCAAGCGTTGCTTAACCTCGGATTATCAGCGTTATGATTTAACCACGAGCTCCTCTGTCATGTCTCTCGAATAACAATAACACAATAATATAAAACAAAGAAATCCTTTCACATTGAAAACCCAAAGCCTTTCCATAATGCTCCTCAATAAATAAGGTTCAAATTCCTCTGCGTCGTTGTGAAGACAATAAAACGCTTAAACAGCAGTTCTGTCACGATCCGGCGCGGGCGCAGTTGCAACATAACCTCTCGTCCGCAAAGTAGGTTGGACATTGTTATCAGCGTATGAGTCATGCGTGAGAAAGCCTGTATTCTGAACTTAGTACAACTTGTACATTAAACTTCTAAGTAATACAAGGCTGATAAATGCTTGCACTGTCTGGACAGATCCACATAAATCTATGCGGTGGTACTTTCCTCAAAATACCACCTCCGAGATTAACCTATATGATTCTCATATGAGTTGACCAGTGCAATTGTATGTGCTTTAAAAGAGAGTTTGACCTCGGAGTTTGTTTCGGTGTTTCTTCGCAGGGTAGTCAGCTAGGAAACACCGGCCTCATCTAGTTTTTAATTACCAAAAAAGATTGACTTGTAAAAGTGCATTTTTCAAGATTCTTACAAAATAAATATGGGTGCAAATTACATATATCTGCCAAAACCATATCATATGATCACTTCATGATTTGGCCGAGATTAGATTTAAGAGAACTTAGGGCACCCCGGTTAGGTTCAAATGGGATGACGGGAGCTAAAAAGAAGTAACCCAATAACTCTGTATTTAAAGTCTCTCAGTTTGTAGCTATCAGAACATCAAAATCCCCTTATCGCATCGGCCACCCGATACACTCCCTCACAGATCAGTAGGACTCGCCGCCCGAGGCATACCCTCGTCGAGCCCGACGACCCCATCACCCAGATTCAAGAGAGCCGTAGGGAAACCAGCACTCTTCGAAAACATACACGACACAGACCGCGTTCCGTTTTCCGGCCCCGCCGCCGGGGCCCGTCGCGACGTCCCAGTAATAACCCTCCCCGACCTTTGATTACCGAGCCAGCCCGCGTCGCTGAGGCAGTAGTTTTAAATTCCCCAAATAATGTTACGACCCAGCCTGTCCCTTGCTGTTCCTCCCAAATGACGCCGCTAGCCGAGGTCCTTATCCCGCAGGGGATGCCCTAGCGAGCGGTCATTTAGTTTAGTTTTATTTAGTTTGTAAGCCCTGGCTGGGGGCCTTAGAGTCATTTAAGGCCACCACAGGATAGTCCGGTTAAGCAGTAACCAGCCTTAGTGTGCTGAACTGCGAGTGGTCATCGTCAAAAAAAAAAAAAAAAATAGCTATCAGGAAACACACTCCGGCTGGAAATTCCACTCCTTAGCTCTTCGCATACTGAAAGCATTCCCACATTCCCAAAACATTTTGTGTGTTTTGGTGTACATGTGCCGGTGACGCATCACCATACGACGAAAACTATAGAAAGAATTTACAGTTGTCGAAAGCAACCATACATTTTTATTAACTTATCCATAGGAACTGTAAACACATATGCTCATGTACAAAGACACCATAAATAAGTATGTTTGTCGTTTCGATACATTTTTCTGCGAATCGGAATCATGCCCGCGATCTCGAATGCATAAATATTGTGTGACGCGACTGTGTCCATTGTCGCTGACGGCTGTTGACCTACTCGTGAACATATTAAGAATTCTTAATAAATTCATACACAGCTGTGAAGAATTCTTAGTGATATAAAACATAGTTGTGACAGCCTCGTTGGGCAAGCCTGAAAATTGGGCTCCCAACTCAATTCTCGGTTTTATTGACTTACTAGTTGCCGCCCGCGGGCTGCCCGCCTGATTGTCGAAAATTATCCCAAGGGAACATACTCCCGGGATAAAAACTATCCTATGTCCTTTCCCGGGACTCAAACAATCTTAAAATTGATATGCGCTTCAGAAGAGATGTTGCTGGGGAGTTTGTTGCGCCACTTCTTCTTCCCAGCTATAACACTAGGAAGTGGTGACTGGCGGGCGTTTTGGGGGACTATCTTTATGTAGAACTTTGACGTTTAAAAAGTGCTGGCACTCAGCCTAATTTAAATAAATGACTTTTCATTTAGAAATATCGCCTGGTCACTCAAAACACTTTAGCATTTCGACTATCGCCGGTGGAATGTCAATTTCTAGACCCTCTAAGTCACAACAGAAATTAGAATCAACACACGATCCCGTGCCGTATAACACTGGACACGCACACCTAACGGAATGTCCGCGGCTTCCAGTGTCTGCTATGTGGTCCGAGTAACTGCTCGCACGGGTACGTGAGGTAGACGCGTAAGTAACACAAGCTTTCTGATACCATACTGTCATAATTGAAGGAGAAAGGTCCTATCGAGCCCAGGTTCTTGATTGGTCTGCTGTAACTCTTCAATCTTCCTAACTATAATGGGGTCGGCTTCCTGTTTAACCGGATGCAGCGACTGTCATCTGAAAGCATAGCAAAGCATCGCATTTTTTTAGTATTGATACCATTCTATCTTAAAAATACTGCGGTCTTGTGGTTGGTCAAGCGCTGAGACCAATACTGAAAACTCAACAAAATGTACAGTAGATTTTGTTTTCGCGATCTCAAGGTTGGTCCCAGAGGAAAAGTTGTTCATAATGATGAGTACAATGACCCCTTAAGAGGTATTGCGAATTCTGACAAGTGACTGACAGACAACGCACAGCCGAAACAACTGGTCGTAGAAAGCTGAAATTTGGCATGTAGGTTCCTTGGGGAGTGTAGGGGAGCAGTAAGAGAGGATTTGCCGAAATTCATACCAGAACGGGAAACAACGGAATATGCGCGTACGAAGTCGTGGGCAAAAGTTAGTTGATTTTAAAATACGTACCAATATTTTACATGCAGACAGGCAAGCAAAAAATGCTATAGGATATTTTTCATTTTCTGCATTAAAGTATGTATTATGTGAGGGGTTCGAACCCCGGGCAGTAATCCCGAAAAGCAATACTTTTCTTCATATAACAGTGAAAAAAGCACACTCAAGTTTATTAACCGGAAATGAAGAATGCACAGACCATAAACAAATGCACAGAGCTTATGGAGCGAAGATCAATAGCTTCCGGTTCCTGTAGTTAAGGAGTGAGGAAGATATTAGACGAAGGGTAGGGGGTTCGATTCTTTTGTTATGGTAAAGAAGTAATAGTTATAAGGGTGCTGTGTCCAAGATAAATAGCTATGTTAATGGTATATTAGGTTTGCAGTTGTGAAGATAGTGATCGTAAGTACGATTGCTGAGTGTGTGGGGTGCTGAGTTGTATCAAAACCAAGTCGGGAAAAGTGTTATTGAGTTTTTTCATCAGAAATTTCTTAGTACTAAGCAGCCAGAAGGCATATTCTCGTACTTATAAAACTTTTAAAATTAAGTCGCAAAATCAGTGAAAATGCTCACCCATCTACAGACTGACCTCGGACAAGGTTGACTAGGTTACACTTTGCCCCTACAGGAGAAGACGCCCCGGGCGTCGGGACTCGCAGGGCGATCCCCGGCCACCGTAGGCGTGGGCTTGCGGAAGGCGAGCGTTGGGTGGCTCGCTGTCCGATCACCACCAGGCCTGGGTCGATGACGCGTTGTGTTTCACGCGCGCCTCAAAGAAATGTCAGCATAGAAGACGGGGCTCACTAGGGCCAGAGCCTGCCAGGGTTGCGGAATTTGTTCGAAAGAGTCACTGCGGCCCTGGAACGCAAAGGGCTTTAGAAGGAACAGGGATGGGTTTTAGTCAGTAAGAGTCTCACACGCACTTCCGCTCCACCCAGAGCGGAAGAAGTCATTTGATGACATCCCATCCTTAAAAAAAAAAACCCCCACTCCCTCCGCAGAACGTTCTAAGATGTTAATATCTAGCAACGTTGAAGAACATAACAATATCTTCAAGTAAACACGTCCTACAGAGAATTCCTTTCTAATACGGTGGCAGTAACAAATTACAGAAGCACAGGGATATTGGCGCCTCGACTGATGCAAATTACAACTCATTGACTTGTGAAACTAAGTCACACCGGAGCGTAACGAGTGCGATTTATTTACTTTAACCTTTTGAACGCAAGAGCATAAACGCATCGGTGCGCCCCCGACGCCAAACCACGGTAGCGTGTTGGGCACTTTTTCATTTGTTGGCTATAGCCGACCGTGGCGGTAAAAATGTTTACATATCCAAATGCCAATTTCAAGGCCCAAATCGTCCTGACCGATTTCGGCCATGGCAGCTTATCTCAACGGAGACTAGCTGTCGGCGCGGAAGATATTAGAGGTATAGTGCAGGCGTGTGTGCGCAAACACAGATGCATTCCCTCTTCTATCATTAGAGTGTAAGGGAGTCTGAGGGGATGTCATTTCGACACGACCGGAGAGAGACCTGACTTAAGACCAACAGCTTAACGCGCTTTCAGAGGCACGTGGGTCTGTCACACCACCAACTTCCGAACTCCGGGCTGTCACACAGAAATTCCTAAACACCCCAGGTTGTAGCTATCAGGAAGCATATACTCCAGCAGGGAATTCCAATCCTTACCTTATCAGTAAGAAGTGTTAATTCGTTCCGAAACGCTTTCGATCTCGGTGTGACAGACGGCCATCTTCGAATAATGTACCGCCTCATTTTTCCGCAGCGAGCGTCGACTCCCACTCGTCTATATTGTTCGTATCTTAGTATTTAAATAAGACGAACTCTCCACGATAATTGTATATTTTAGCGCTAAAACGTCTTCTGGGCCCGTATCGTAATCAGGAGGGCTACTCTCTAAGCCCGAAGTCCGTAGTTTCGGGCTTAGTTGTGGGCGTATTCTACTCCGTATCACCTACGGACTTACGATTAGAAATTCATTCTTAGTGTAAGGTGATACGGGCTAGAATACGCCCGCAACTAAGCCCGAACTTCGGACTTCGGGCTTAGAGAGTAGCCCCCCAGTAACAGGACTGTTGTACAAGCAACAATTTTTCGAGGTTAGTCCGTGGATGGGTGGCTATCCTATTAAATATTGAGACGCACCCTCTTGATCAAATCCTTCGCGGATGTCACTGAAGGCTAGCTATTGATGAATTGAATAGTTATTATTGGAACTGAAGGAGCTCGTGCACAGGTCGATCTTCAAGGTTAAGCAACCCTTGCCGAGGTCAGTCCCGGCAGTCATTTGTACATCTTTGACAGTCGTTACGGGTATTCGGAAGCCAGAAGTCCACCATTTACACTGGAAGCCGACCAAAATTTAGTTGGGAATAGGCCGGTAGATCTATAGGTACGTTTACTATGGACTCAAAACGGTTCTACCGTTCAACCCAAAAGTTAAAAGGAAATACAAAATTCCCTTTACCCATTCTTTTAATTCTATTTAACGGTGTTCCCCTAAACCCTAACACGAGGTCACCATCATAACAAGATTACGAAACCCTTTAAAATTAAAATCTCTTATGAAAGAGAACCGTCACGCTTGCGGATCTCTAATCCCGTATTTATTGTTAAAAATTGTAAGCCGGGATTATCTTTTACTATTAGGTTCCGTATGTCAGTCTTGTTTCGTGTGGGAGCTTTAGGAGAATATTAGTGAGACTCGTAATACTTTGTTCCTATAAGAAATTATCCTATACAAATAAATTAATTTTTGTAGACCAAATTTTGTCCAAATTTTATTAAAGATAAGAATGCTTGGAAACATGCTGGTCCTGCTCCATAGGACAATCGAGGGTGTAGTAGGAAAAGTCAAACTTGTTTTATTTACTGGCGTACTTTCAGGTTTTTAATATGTAATTTAACTCACACACTGATCCATTGTTTTTAATTATATTGTAAATATGTGAGTACCATGTCCCTTGCTAGTAAACTTAATTTTATCTCTGCTGGTATTGCTTTGTTGTACCTATTAGTATATAAGTGTGTGCTGTATATTAGTGTAATGTTGAGTGCATTGTGCTCACATAATATAATCAATTGATCAATGTACCTATGTATACAAAATATTGTAAAACTTATATTTGAAAAGAGTAACTATGGAGTTTCTTGTCCGTTCTTCTCCATAAGAATCTACTTTTTGCTAATGGAGAACTAGAGTCACTTATATTTTAATTAAACTGTAAACTTGACGTTCAAAAGTGCCTTTTAATGGTCTAGTTGAAAATGAATTGACTTTGTAAAACCATTATTTGAAAAGAGTAACCATGGCGTTTCTTGTCCGTTCTTCTCCATAAGAATCTACCTTTCCTAATAGACAGTAGTCACTTTATTAATTTGTATACTATTATTTTACTTAACTGTAAATTATGACGTTCAAAAGTGCCGTTTAATGCTCAAATTGAAATAAACGCTTTGACTTTGACTTTGAGAAACAACACCTGTTTTCAAAAGAGGCTAGGTAGAGGCTAACACCTATATTTCGCCAAATTTATTTAAATTATTTTTCTCCTAAGCGTATCGATCACAAATATACTAAATTGTTTGTTTAGCCCAATAGTCTGCGCTACTTTCAGCGTAAAGTAAGTAATCGCATCGCTGAACTGCGTAACGATGGCTGGGATATGTTGCTGGGTGACCTCGAACCCAACCACATGGCATTCTGGAAGCTTCAGAGGAAGTCACGATCCGCTGAGGTTACTACTATGCCTCCCCTCACACGCCCTGATAACACCGTCGCCTTCGATGACGACGAGAAAGCTGAATGTCTGGCCAACACCCTAGAGGCACACATGGTAGTACCGTTTGCTGATGCAGTTTTAAGGTCCTGGATAGGCTCACGTTTGATCACAACCTCACCTGATGGTAAGCGATGATGTGGTCGACGATGGAGCACGCTTGCCTAGAAGTAACCTATTCACTCTTGACTTAAAGACCCCCAGGTTGTAGCTATCAGGAAACACACTCCGGCAGCGAATTCTACTCCTTAGCACTGACCGGGCATATATCCAGATTCAGGGCTGCTGCTAGAAAAATAATAATAATAGTTAAGAATAATGTTTTTTGATCCAATTACTTCAATTACACACAATAACTAAACAATCTAGAATTATAGGTACGTAGTTAATCTGTGTCCCAAAATCATGTGCACAAAATTGTTGTGTATTTTAAACTATGGGTTTTAGTTGAAACCTCAGAACTCCAAACTAGGCAAGGAATGCCTGTATCTTGGGATTCTATTGATTTATTTATTTAAACTTTATGTACAAAAGTGGTACATGGGCGGACTTAATGCATCAAGGCATTCTCTACCAGTCAACCTTTGGGTTATAAAGACTATACTGTAGTAGGTGTACAATAAATAAAAATAAGATTCAAAATTGAATTTTAACAATTCGGAAAGAATATACAGATAATATATATATAATACTAATAAAATACATATATATGCTAAAATAATAAACTAATAAATATGATATATAATAATCATACCGATTAAGAGAATTCATAGTAATCATGACGAAGAACAACTAAAAATGACAAGCTTTTAAGTAGTGTTTTCGGATTTTACGCTTAAAGGAAAATTTTGACTCCGCCTTCTTGATGTCAAGGGGTAGCATATTCCAGAGTTTAATTGTAGAAATAGCGTAGGAATTAGACAAAAACCCGGTGCGGTGAGAAGGGATATGAAGAAGTAAGTTTTTAGATGCTCGAAGGTTGAGACTGTGAGAACTGCCCAACACTTTAAAATATTGTTTTAAATAATCAGGAGCACAAGGATCGTTCATGATAGTGAAGAGCATGCAGAGGGATCTGAGGGATCTCCTCTGACGGATAGGCAACCATTTAAGCTGAGAACGGAAGGAAGAAATGTGATCATATTTACGAAGATTTGATTCCTCCTACTTTTTTTTTTTTTTTTTTTAAACCACACTAGGAATTTCTCCTGTATCGTGGGTGCGTTGACAAACATATAATCTCACATACACAAACAGCCAGACCCGGAACAACTATCTGTAGGCCAAACAAATAATTGTTCCATGCGGGGATCGAACCCGCGACACGCGGCGCAGCAGTCAATCGCTCAACCACTGCACCAACCGTGTCGTCAAAATTGTAATGCTTTACTTCAAAAAGAGTTAACCTAGTAACAAACAAGCCATTGACAATTTTTATACAACCGCTTTCCCAAAGCCAGTCAGAACTTACCAAACCCACACATTTAAAGGTAAAAATATTTATGAGCCGTAAACCAATAGGTACTTCAAAATAAAAATACTTGAAAAACTACCACAATAATTTCAAAGCTACCGATCTCGCCGAGCAAATGCAACGCATACAAATATCCCATTAAAATAAATAATTTCCAACCCAGTAACTACTAAGTACTGCTAATTTCACACATCTATACTTCTATTGCTGCTCGTGCTCACCCCTAGCAGTGAGCCGTGAATATAGAGGGGCTGGTCTCTTTACATATTAGCAACTTGGCAATGAAGGGATGGTATGTAAAATATTTTGTGCATTTTTCCCCTACCCAAAGGCCAACGGGACTCTATTACTAAGCCCCCACTGTCCGTCTGTCTGTCAGCGGGCTGTATCTCAAGAACCGTAATAGGTAGACAGTTGACATTTTCACAGAGTGTATTTTTATTGCCGCTTTATACAAAAAAAAAAAAATATTAAAGGGGAGCCCCCTTTAATTATTTTTTTTTTATTTATTTATTCATACAAGAAACGTGTTTTTTGCGGTTTATGGTACGGAACTCTGTGTGAGAGTCAGACTCGCACTAGGCCGGTTTTTTTATAAATTCAAACCCATACTGAAAGCTTTTATTTCAAATAAACCAGTTAAAGGCACTTTTGAATTATCGAGGTTGATCAGTCAAAAACGTATCTACCTTTGACCAACAGTCAAATTAGCTACCGACAGTAGCTGAAACGTCATGTCTTCCTGTCAAACATGACTATTCAGCTACTGTTGGTAGCTTATTTAGAAATACTACTTCCTTGAATAAGTATTAATGAATTTTGTCTTTTTTGGTTTCAGGTACAAAATCTATACATCATTCCTTGCTAACTGAAGTATTGGTAAGACTTAACTATAAGAGAATTCAGCTTCATTTTTATTAGCTCTTAGCGGGGATTTTATAATTAAGATGTTTAGTTGAATCAGGAAGAAGGAGCTCGTGGCTAAATAATAACAGCCGCACGGGTCGATCTTCAAGGTTAAGCAACGCTTGCCGAGGTTGGTTCGTGGATAGGTGACCATCTTAATATACCGAGACTGCTCCGCGCCTCGGAAAGTACGTTAAGCCGTTGGTCCCGACTGTCATTTGTAGACCTTTACGCAGTCGTTACGGATAGTCAGAAGCCAGTAAATCTGACTCGAGTCTAGCCAAGAACTACCGTGTTACCCAGGTTGTCAGCCGCTCCACGTAAAATACTGGTATTCAGCTGAATCCGGTTTGACTGGAAGCCGACCCCAATTTAATTGGGAAAAGGCTAGGCAGATGATGAGTTTAAGCAGCTGCTCTCTAAACCCGTAGTCCTTAGTTTCGGTCTTAGTTGCGGGCGTATTCTACTCCGTATCACCATCACCTACGGACTTACAATTAGTTCCGAACCCGAACTAAGGATGAATGACAACACGATTTGACAGTAACTGTCAAATCGCGAAAACTAAAAATCTGCTGCTCCATATATTTTTGTGCGCATAACTCGACAAAATGCCGGTCGATTCTGTAAACATGTCGAAGTAAAGGCTTGGGTGAAGTGATCACGAGATGGAGTTGTCAATCCATATAATCAAGATGGAGTGACAGCTCGCTTCGTGATCACGTGATATCTTGATTATGTGGATTGACAGCTCACCTCGTGATCACTTCACCCAAGCCTTCACTTCGACAGTATTGAACATGGAGAGAGGACATTACATTCCAAAAAAAAAACATTTAAATCTTTGTAAAACTATTTCAAGATCTGCTAAGAACAAAGTTAAAACCATTACCATACAGAAAGTAGTTAAAACTTGCTCTGAACAGATAGTTATATTACTTGTACTGTTCAAACTTTTAAGTGGCAAGTTTAACAAGTTACTTTAAAACTAACTTTAAGGATTATCTTTTACTAACGGTCCCTTTACACGAAGGCTTGAATTCTAGGGCCTTTTGAAGGAGACTTCCTCTCCTCCAATCGATTCTTTGCCACTGTTGATTCTGGCTTTCAAGACTTGCAGTCCTTGGGATAGTGATCAGAATATCCCCGGGGCCCGTCGTGACGTCCCAGTAATAACCCTCCCCGACATTTGATTACCGAGCCAGCCCGCGTGGCTGAGCCAGTAGTTTTAAATCCCCTAAATAATAACGTTATGACCCAGCCTGTCTCTTGTTGTCCTCCCGAAATGACGCCGCTAAGCCGAGGTCCGTATCCCGCAGGGGATGCCCTAGCGAGCGATCATTTAGTAAAATTTAGCTAGTTTGTAAGCCCTGGCTGGGGGCCTTAAATTCATTTGAGGCCACCGCAGGACAGTCCGGTTAAGCAGTAACCAGCCTTAGTGTGCTGAACTGCGAGTGGTCATCGTCAAAAAAAAAAACTTATTTTATGTTTGATTGTCCTGTTCTTATTATGAGGTGTACAATAAAGTATATAATAAATAAATATCATTAAATCGGCCCAGTCTTTTCCCGTCTATATTAGGGTTGTCTTCTTGTACGATTAGATGCAGCCGAGTACCAGTATTTTTAACCGGCTTCAAAAAAAGGAAGAGGTTCTCAATTCGCTTGTATGTTTTTTGTTTTGTATGTTTGTTACCTCATAACTCCGTCATTTATGAACCTATTTGAATTTTTTTTTCATAGTTTTTTTGATTGGTCTCATAGAAAAAATAGCTGGAAAAAATATGTCATACAAGTTAACGAAATTGCGCATTTTGCTTTACAGGATGGCTAAATACTTTTCAGTGGTGTTATTAGGCATAAAGTGAATGAAAAACTTTTTTACAAAAAAAAAAACAATCGAGTTTCACATAAAAAAACACTTCAAAGTATAAAATAACTATAATTTCGGAATTCGGTGTTAAAATACGAGGAAACAACCAAAAACACTTAACAATTTTTTTAATCGGTTCATAAATGACGATGTAACAATTACAAAAAAAAAAACTAAAAGCGAATTGAGAACCTCCTCCATTTTTTGAACTCGCTTAAGAGTACTACTGTGGTAGTTGTACAACAAATAAACCATACCATGAAAAATTACTGTGATCCCAAATCTCCACAATGTACTACAGTTACCAATGGGGCTATTTAATCTCTATACAAAAGATAATACCATGACAAATATCTTTATTGACATTGGGATTAACAAAAAAACTGTAACGAGATAAAAAATCTGCAAAGTGTGAGTCTGACTCGCTTAACGAGGGTTCTGTACATTGATATTTACGAATAAGGGTATCGATTGGTATTACGGGGCGTAATGTAACATGTTACAAAGGGAGCATTCGTGCAGTCAGTACGTGGAAACGAGCACGACCATGATGAGACACTCGCTGCGAATGTTACATTACGGCCCGTAACACCGGTCAGTACCCAGCTTTAGATTCTGTTTTGAAATTGCACGCCTATTTAACGTTCATTTTTATGCGTAAAAGTGTTATTTTTAACCTGTCATCTATGACCTAGACTAGAGTCAAGAGCAAGCCCATATTAAATAAATTAAAATTACAAAATAACACTTAATTTGAAATTAAAAAAAAAAACCCTGAAAGATTTATTCTTTCAGTAATATTAACATAACAAGATACGTAAGTATCTTCCTTCACTCTTTATTGCACAATTCCAAAGAATCAGCCTGTATTAATATTAAAAAATAATCCATTAATATTTCTTATGGGTAGCATTAGAAGTGCCTTCAATTAGCATCCGATCCTGTGACCGACGGCGACGTCGCACGACATGGGTCCTTTTTACCAATTTATTATGGATCCCCAAAAGATCTTTAAAAACCACATCTGTCGTATATAAGTGGTTATTGTGACAATTTTCAACGAGATACTGCCGGGGGCTACAATAAACGACTAGGGGTGTGGTAGCGAATCAAAAGTATCGATATTTTACTCGATATCGTTTCGATTAATATGCTTTTAATTTTTGCGCCAGCATTGCGATTCCATAAACATCTCACCGTGTATATTTAGGTGAAGTAAGTATTTGACCAGTATGGATTGTATGGACTTTAAAAGAGACTTTGACCTATGAGTTTGTTTCGGTGTTTCTACTCAGGGTAGTTAGCAAAACACCGGCCTCATCTAGACTAAAAAAAGATTGATGTGTAAAAGTGTTATGTTTAACCTACTTGAAATAAATATCATTTATGAAGTGAACATGAAGTGAGAAATACAAACAAGATGGAGTGACAGTTCAATTTATGCTCTCTCCACCTAAATATACACGGTGAGATGTTGACAGAATAGACTGGCTGATCTCTATCCCGCCATTTTGGATTGCCGTCCCATAGATAAGAGTGAGGAACGACTGACACCGCCAAGATCGAAGATATCAGGCGCAGGACAAACGGCTTTGCGTGCTCTTCGAGGCTCGAAGAACTTCCTTACTCCGGTCTACTACTTTGAATTTCTTTAAAGAAAAGCACACCTTCAATGGAGTAAAACTTAATTATTATTGCTAATTATTATTTGCATAGGTTGCGTCAATTTTACACTTTACTGGAATAATTTGAGACACCATTTTTTTTATTTATTTACTAGTTGCCGCCCGCGGCTCCGCCCGCGTGATTGTCGAAAACTATCCTAAGGGAACATATTCCCGGGATAAAAAGTATCCTATGTGTTATTCCAGACTATAATCTACCTCTGTGCCAAATTTCATCAAAATCCATTCAGTAGTTTTTACGTGAAAGAGTAACAAACATCCATACATACATCCATACTTACAAACTTTCGCCTTTATAATAGTAGTAGGATTTAGCTTTTAATTTTTTGGTTTGAATTCTACTTTAGTATCGATATCGATACATTTTCCCATCCCTATCACAACACAATAGGGACAATTGTTAGGGACGTGGCTTTGATATTTGAGATTATTAAGAGGGCGGTTTACTGCCTGTAAGATGAGTATTTTTATTAATTGCCTGGTTATTGATAGCGAAATACGATGCTTTACGTAACATCTGAAGCTACGTAATTTGCATTATACCACGCCCGAATTCCCATAAGGCCAGGCAGACTACAAGGTTGCGGAATTTGTTGTAAAGAGTCACCGCGGCCCTGGAATGCAAAGGGCATTTGAAGGAACACGAGTAGGTTTTAGTCAGTAAGAGCCATCAACTAAACACGAGTACTTACTCCGGTCTGCCACTGAGAAACTCTTAGTCGAAAGTGAAACCCAATAACGCTTTTTAAACCGGTTTTGGAAGATGAACACTCGCAGTTTAGCACACTATGGCAAGTTACTACTTAACCGGACTATCCTGTGGTAGCCTCAAACGAATTTAAGGCCTCCAGCCAGGGCTTTTTTTTAAGGATGGGAAATCATCAAATGACTTCTTCCGCTCTGGGTGGGCGTGTCAGACTCTTACTGACTAAAACCCATCCGTGTTCCTTCTAAAGCTCTTTGCGTTCCAAGGCCGCGGTGACCCTTTTGAACAAATTCCGCAACCCTGGCAGGCTCTGGCCCTAGCGGGCCCCGTCTTCTATGCTGACATCTCTTTGAGGCGCGCGTGAAACACAACGCGCCATCGACCCGGGCCTGGTGGTGATCGGACAGTGAGCCACCCAACGCTCGCCGTCCGCAGGCCCGCGTCTACGGTGGCCGGGGATCGCCCTGCGACTCTCGACGCCCGGGGCGTCTTCTCCTGTCCCAGCCAGGGCTTACAAACTAAGTTAAACTAAATGACCGCTCGCTAGGAGCATCCCCTGTGGGGTAAGGACCTCAGCATCTTTGTCTTACCTACCTATGTTATAACGTACCAATACCATCATGGATCCGTCGTGAAAAAGGATAGTGCTATTCGTCCTGTATAGTTCCGTCTCTCTCTCATACCAGAAGACGAAGCGTTGGAAGGCCTCCCTCAAGGTGGTCCGATGACCTGGTGAAGGCTGCAGGAATCCGCTGTTTGTTCAACAATTCTGTCTGTTGAACAATTCTTTTAAATTATCATCATCTTCCTGCCTTTGTCCCATGTTATCTGTGGTCGGTGGAAGACGTTTCCTTCTTCCAATCTCCTCTGTCAACCGTCACTCTATCATTCAGTTCACATCAGCTTTGAATAATCTAACTTCTCTATTCCAGTAGCAAATCCCACAGTTTAAAAAATAAAATAACCAGCTGTGCCTGCAACTTCGTTCGCGTGTACATCGAAAAATAAAAAGCTGTCACATAGATAAAATATACGAACAGGAACTCAAATAAAACACCCCGTATACAGTTCACAGCTTAAAACTAGGGTGACCACATCACACAACAAAGAGAGACAAAGACTCCCCAATAAAAGGATTCGCCCCAAGTCTATTTGAGTACCTAGTGTGGGGTGACCACGCTTTGTACCAGTAATTGGACACGGACGCGCTAATCCGTGCACAAATACGCATTATTTGTGTGTTCGGTACTCCGGGGATTATGATTCGAGTGGCCACACGTGTGGTGTTTGATCGGATAGTCCGTGGTCGCGAGATTTATTGGTTTTTTTTGTGGTTCCGTTTTTGTGCGGGCTTTTTATTGGAGTCGTTTTTTGTGGAGTAAGTGTATTGTTTGAGATGTGCTGTCTTCTTCTAATAGAGATTTATGGGGTAAATGATGGCAATTAGTATTTAAGATGTTTAATAGAACGAACTTAATGTTATGATTAGTTTAGCGTCTGTGTTTCCGAACGCATACAACCCTAATCTCTTCAAAATTAGAGGTCATAGATGACAGAGACTTTGTCTCTGTCATCTATGACCTAGACTAGTGTCAAGAGCAAACCCATATTAAATAAAAAATAAATAAAAAAAAGTTAAATATTATTCTCTTGGAAAAAACGTTGTGCCTCTTTTTTTTCAATTAAATATCATTCAGCAGAAATCTAGTGTGTCTTTTGCCACAATTAAAACCATGGCTTTTATTGTACTAAAGTGAATAATGTTAAGTAATGGATTGAGGTAAGTTAAGTTATCAAAATCACTTTGATTAGATGTATAAAATTCAGTTTCTACACCTGGCTATAACACACTTTGTTAGTGATCAAAGAAAGAAAAAGAAAAAATATTACGCAAGACAGACAATTAAATAAAATTAAGTAATTAGATACTAACAAAAGACCTGCACGAGGCCAAAAGGCTCCTATCGCAGCATGTGCTACGATATTAAAAAAATAACGCAGTGCTATTATCTCGTGGTCTACAATATCTTTCACATAATTCAACCATCTTTTCGTTGACCTGTCTATTTCCTTATAGCCATTCATTCATAAACGTTTCTAGTCACAAGCTCCTCATTATTCAGCATCACATGTCCATCTTTGACATTACAAAATCAATAACTTACCACTAAATTATTTCCCGAAACGAATTCCGCAAATGTCACTCAATGTCGTTTACAAATCATGATGAATGTTGCGCAATTATAACTCGACTATTACAATCAATATTCCATAGATAGACAGTCGTAACCATGGGGTGAGATCACCGATGGTGACCGAATGAGGGTGCATATGTAATTGTGTATTATCTCTTAGTTTGTGGTCCCTTGAGATTATTGGTATCTGACCTCGACATACCATTAACTGGACAACTCTATGCCCTTTGGCAAGACTGCTGTCAGATGTCAGGTCTATACTCACACTGCCTTCTCACACCTATTTTATATATATTTTTACCATAAATGTGTATGTACAATCAACTGCACAAGATTGTATTTGCACTACAAAAATCGGCCTTACTGCTCGACATAACACTGTCAGTAAAAATTGTTACCATTATTGTGCAGTTGACTATACTTACAGATAATATAGTAAGTAGGTAAGGGGTGGTAAGAAACTGTTTAGATAGTAACGGAATTTATAATAGGCACGCGTTTGACCACTATCTCACCTGATGGTAAGCGATGATGTGGTCGAAGATGGAGCACGCTTGCTTACCTGTTCACTCCTAACTTAAAGACTCCCAGGTTGTAGCTTTCAGGAAACACTAGACTCTGGCCGGGAATTCCACTCCTTAGCTGTACGCACAATAAAAGTGTTCCCAAAACGTCCGCAGAGATACAGGGTCTAAAATAAAAAAAATAGTAGCCCACCGATGTCGGGAACGGTCCCGACACCGGTGGATTACTATTTCTTATATTTTGAAATGTTTTTTAAAAAAATATTTAAAAATACAATTTTGTAAGTATGTATATTGAAATGAATAAAGACAATATACCATAGATTGACAGCTACAGGGTGATATCCTCAATGGATATAACCGCACAAGGGTGCATATGTAATTGTGCATTATCTGTGGCTACTGTCTCTTGAGGATGGCGAATTAGTGACATGGCATTATCAAACTGTAGGAGGTCACAAGGAAAAGATGGATGGATAATGCAAAAGATAATTTGGTTAGAAAGGGGCTACTGATTGAGATGACTGCTTGCCTATACCAACTATATTGAGATCGCTTACTGTCTTCAGTCTAACCGGATGTAGCTGAGTACCAGCGTTTTACATGGAGCCTTTTTGCTTCCACAATCCACCTGGTAACACGATACTATTTGGTAAAACTGCTTGCAAGACAACGGCAACAAAATCAAAAAAAAAAAATGTGAGACGTCATGGGCCTGGCAAATGTGAAACATAGAAATTATTTTATACAAGTACCTAATATGCATAAAAGAACAGATTATGACAGGAACGAAATGTGGTTTAACTAAAAAAATAAATGTAGACTTGTAAATATACATACTATCGTATAGCTGGCAACGCGTCGCCACGCCAACACTCGGTTATATCCGCGGCTATAGATGTTTCACATCAAAACAAATTAAAGACGGGCCTCGGCAACTGACTCGTTGGTCTAGTGGCACATCTGCAGAGGATGAGGTCCAAGAACGATCCCCTTGTCGCATAATTATGGGCTATTATTCGGGCTACCAGGAGACATGTGTCCCAGCAATGGGAACATTATATGCTTACCACTAGCTTTTGCCCGCGACTTCGTACGCGCATACCCCGTTTTTTCCCGTTCCTGTTGGAATTTCGGGAAATCCTCTTCCCTGCGCTTGCCAAGGAACCTGCCAACTTACATAAACTGCAACTTAGGGGTAATTTAGTCAAGAGTGAATAGGTTACTTCTAGGCAAGCGTGCTCCACATCATCGCTTACTATCAGGTAAGAGTTTGGTCAAGTGCGAACCAATCCTTAAAAGAAACCTGGCGAAATGCGTATCTCTCGTTTTGCAATATCTTAATTTATCCCTCCGGTGAATGCAAGCGTGATAGACATCTTTAAATCTTTTTGAAGTCTGCAAAAGAACACATACAAATCTTGTTACACCACCCATGGTTACTAACTAGCTGTGGGTAAGCCTAAGGGTGTAAGGGTTGTTCGCACTAAAGGGTGCATATATTTGCTTGCCTTCCCTTTATATCTCGAGTAGTAATTAATGAATGCTCTCTTGTCTTGACACGTTTGTTGCTGTAATGTAATTAATTCTAGGTTGGTTGAATTGTGATTTGATTCTTGGTAAGTGGTCCTATTATCCCTATGTGTATAGTAGTTGTATTAGAAAGGTTTTATAGCGTAAACTTAAATATAAATCATATTGAAAGTAAGTTTCCAGCTAGAAACGCACAAGCGGACAGACAGACAGGACGTGAAATGAATTAATACTTATTTGATAATATAGATTATATTAAAACATTACGATTTACGAAAAATGGTCGAAAACTAGAGAAGTTATACACTTCTGGCATTTGTACTAGATGGCTTTAATTTAATATGGCGGGACTTATGAGTGACGTCATACGCAATTAGTGCTATGTTTATTCCAGATTTTTAAACGCTGACAGCACCGCAACACCACATTTTTGAGATTTTTAAGCAATGTTTTTTTAACGCGTCTTGTTTGGTTTCGAGAAATGAAATCAAAAACCCTATTTTGCATATTATGCGGTGCAACTGTTAACTGTCACCTTGACCTGCCCTGCACATCACCTGCCCTGCTGATGAATATAGTATCCCATTTCATTGATAACAAAAAAAGGACCAAAACCACAAAAAAACCGGTTTTCAATACCGGTTTTTTTTTAATATGAGTCCGCCACAAAGGGTGGCCACAATAGCTAGGGTGTGTTACAATGACAACCACACTTGCAAATTGGGGTGAATATATTATTGCACATTTTATCTCGGACAGATCTCGTTCTAGTAATAATGGATCGTCATTATTGTGGGTCCCTTGCGAGGGGATGATATTGATAATAAAGTTATTGGTAGCAGAAAAATGACAGTGGTTTTGAGCAAATTGTTCAAGTTGCATACTTTCGAGGGTTCTGTAATCGAAGGGTGCCATAAGGACTATTACTGAGCCTCGACTGTCCGCCCGTCTGTATGTCAGCTGGCTGTATCTCATGAACTTGTAATAGACAGAAAGTTGATATTTCCAGTGAGTGTATTTCTATTGCCGCTACGCAACAAATAATAATTATAAAATAAAAGTACAATAAACGTGATTTTTTCGGGAATTTCAGTGATTGGAGCTAAATTCATTATTAAATTATATTGATAAAGTTCAGTTACCATATTATATTTGTGCAACACAAAAAAAAACGTTATCACATACCCCAAACCAGAATCGAATCCCGTACCTTCAATCAAAGAGCCATCACCCCATTCCACTCGCTCAAAGGGGACCCGTAATCAAAAACCCGCAATGTAACACAAAGGGTGTTCCAAAAGTGATTTTATTAAGTGCGCCCTATACAGGGTGGGGTCGATTAGCAATTAGTCCGTTTGAGGGTAGAGGGGTGTTTTTTAATATTATTTATTGCTTTTTTTGTGGTTCTTTGTCTTCAGTATTTTATTATTGGATGAATTGTAATATTACTTAAGGGCTTAATGTTTTTTGAGCGGAATTTTCCTTAAAAACGTCTTTGCTAATATTTCTTAAGTGTTTTATTTATTTATTGGTATATTTACAGACCAGCCGTTTTGCCCGCGTGAAATTCTGTAATTTTTCCAACGTACTCCTAGAATATAAAGTATCCTGTTTCCTTTTCTAAGGTCCAATCTATCTCCATACCAAACTTCATCAAAATTGGCTTTATTAAAACATAACTATAGTTACTTTTGCTGACTAGCTTTTGACCGCGACTTCGTACGCGCATATCCCGTTTTTTCCCGGTCCCGTATAGCCTGTAGCCTTCCTCATGAATGTGGCTATCATATACAAAAATAATTTTCCAAATCCGACTGGTAGTTCGAGAGATAAGCGCGTTCAAACAAACAACTAAACTCCTCAGCTTTGTTATATAAGTATAGATGGATTAAAGCACATAACGACTGTAATAAAAGTTTGGATATTTAGTTAACCTAAGGATTTCATATTTAAAATACTAATCTTACTATATACACTTAAATAAAAATAAAAACTCCAAACTAAAATATGGCGTCAAAAAATTCGTCCGCATCGCTATCGACTGAAAGTGAGCCCAAAAGACTGGCGGCATTGCCACGTTGTATGGCAATGCTTATCCTCTGTCCGAGGTAAAAGCCAGTCCTTGGGTCACGCGAAGTGTCAACTAAGCGTTTAGCAAGTTAATATGTTGGCCCGCAACACAAGTGAAAATAACTCTTTTTAAGGCTTTTTGCCAATCGTTGTACACGTGTACTCTGTGGGTTCGATATACGCAAAGGGCATACAGCGCCCTCCGGGTTCAGTATAATAATGGCTTCAAGATGTTGCTGGGGCTTCCACGTTACTTTAATGCGTCAGGAATGTTTGCCGAAGCACATACTGATGGTTTCAACACCATACTGCGTGGTAGCGTCAACGGCATTCTGGGGGTCATTAGTGATAAGCCGTGTTGCACCATCATGGCGCATTGGGTGCATGTACCCGGTGCGTCAGGTGAGTGCAACAGATACTCGTATATTAATAAAAAAAAAAAAATACTTTTAATATTTTTGTACTAACATCGCTTATAAGTGCTTAAAACTGCGCTAGTTTCATATTACGCGTACGCCTATGCATGGCTCAAATACGGCGTAATTTTGTGGGGTAATAGTACAGACACACCCACATTATTTACTCTGCAAAAGAAATTAATTCAAATTTTGGTAAATATCGAACAAACCGATAGCTGCAAACCACATTTCCAGGAACTGAAAGTTCTAACCCTACCCTGCCTCTATATTTTTGAGATATGTAAATTTGTACGCAGAAATCCTGATTTATATAATAAAAGAGAAGACATACAAACTAGATTCACACTAAGACATCAAAATAGACTGACCATACCTAAATCTCGGCTGAAAATGCACTCCTTAAGTACCTATGTAATGTCTATAAAAATATATAATAAACTACCGGAAGAAATTAGTAACATAAATAAATATAGTATTTTCATAAATAGATTAAAGGTATTTCTTTTGGACAAGAGTTACTATACTGTAAATGAGTACCTAAATGACATTATATAATTGATTTAATATTGGAATTGTCTAATAATTTACTTTTATTGTTGACTTTTGTTTTGATTTTATCTTTAATTTTTATTATGTGTTAAATTTTGTTAATAATTTTAACTGAATTTTTTAATTTCTATGTTTGTATTTTTGTGTTTGTTTATAATGTTCCAATTTTATGTTTCAAATTTTTGTAAATTTTGTTTTAATTTATAAGTTATATTGCTGTGCCCTAACAGGGTCTACAATGTTCTTTAGCTTAAAGCCTATATCGACACCTGGAATACTGTAGAATGCAATAAATAAATATGAATATGAATATGAAGTTTATATTATAATACTAACATAATATGGATCAAGTTCTGAATGGAAGTATTTTAATTTTATTTTTATACATCGCATGAGCACGCGGACCCCAAAGTGTAGATACTAGTCATTATTTATACCAGTGAAGATTCTTAAATGCCTGACTAATCCAATAAGATGCTCGAGGGGGTTTTCCGAGAGAAGCGTTAACTTTCCTGCCAGTTTTCTAATGAAACTGGAACAAGTCAGATTACTTTCTTCCGTACTCATCGTTTTAATGTTGGTACTTCCTGTCCATCCTACGCTTAGGGCTGTTCATCATCATCTATCTTTTTCCTAACTGTTAGGGTCTGCTACCGAAAAATTCCTATTACATTTTGTATCCTGTATTGTGAAGCTTTAGACAAAGTTACATGATGTCGATTTTAAAGAATACCGGTTATTAAATTTGATGAAGCCGATGTTTTCTAGCTGAATACCCTGAGAAGAAACACCGAAACAGAGCCAGAGTGTCAGGGTCAGCTTCTAGTCTAACTGGATGCAGCTGAATACCAGTATTTTAAATGGAGCGATTATCTGACCTCCACAAACCGGTCTGGGTAACACAGTACCCTTGGTAAGGCTGGCTGTCCAACTTTCGGGCTTCTGCTGTTAATAAATAGCTCTGACCGATTTCTGACATGGCGGCCAATCTCAACAGAGACTAGCCATCGGCGCTTGAAATATAAAAATGCACAAGTATGTGCGCAAACGCAGGTGCACTCCCTTTTCTATCACTCTCATAAGTCCGATGGTACAGCAATCCGACACGGGCGGACAGAGATCTGACGCAGGACCAACTGCTTAACCTACATACTTTCCGAGGCACGAGGTTCACTAAAGACGGTATTTGCCATTGTTCAATATTAAAAATAACCTCCCACTAGCTCTAAAAACAACAAAGGCACCTCCCACGTGAAATTACTATATTAAAACCAGCTGCGATAAGCAAAATTCAGCAGACACACGCACAAAAGCGAAATAACGAAATAAAATTTTACGAAAATTTCGTTTGCACGATTCAGGCATCTCAAACAAATTGTTCTATATTCAAATGTTTCGCGATACTTGTAACAGCGCCATCTATTGAGCGTTGTAAGTGGCAATTCCGTTTGTTACTGTAATTTGATGAAGTCTGTGAGAATGTAGTGTAGGGCTGGCAAATAGATATGTAAATTAAATATTCCGTTCATTTTGTTATTATATTGTTGTTTAGGTTAATTTGTATTACAGTACAGTACAAATTTACCTTTCGTTTATAAAATAAAAGTGATTTAATGAGTAATTTCTACGTTAGGCTTTTATTAACTAAAAATAATGGTCGGTAACTTTACAATAACTCTTAGATAACATAAGAAGGGTCAGAATAATTTATCGAATATTAGACAATGATTACATTATTACACTCATATTATAAAGGCGAAAGTTTGTGTGTGTGTGTGTATGTATGTATCTTCTTCACGCACAAACGGCTGGACCAATTTTGATAAAATCTGGTATGCAGGAACCTGACACCCTGGATTAACACATAGGCTACTTTTTATTCCGGGAGTGTATTCCCTTCGGATAATTTTCGACATTCACGCGGAGTACCTGATAAACCGCGGGTAACACCGCGGGGCGCAGCTAGTAAATTATAGATGCGATGCCCGCACTCTGTAATCGCAACAAAAAAAAGTAGGGAACTATCGCGACCCTATACACTGCATACGTAGCTATCTTATTATAGTAAGCACCAGATAAACTTTCAATAAAGTACAGTGACCTTTTCCTAATACACCTACGTAGATACCTTAACAATAAATGATGAACCGTTTTCCATTACTAGAGAACGTAAAGGATCACGATAGAAGTTGATTCAGAACAGCTTTATGTTTTTATTACTGGTTTTGATATTAAGAAAGTTAATAAAAGTAATGTGGGTCAATGACCGTTATTGCACATTTATCTAGTATCTACCATAGCGATTAGTCGGAAAAAAACAGTTCTAAAAATTAATTTCTGTATTTTAGAGCCGTTTTATTAATGACTAGAGGACGTCACGCGGTTTCACCCGCGTAGTGTCCGTTCCCGTGGAAGTACGGGGATAAAATATAGCCTATGTTACTCGCTGATAATATAGCTATCCATAGCTGAAAGAATTTTTCAAATCATTCCAGCAGTTTTTGAGTTTAATCATTACAAACATACAAACACGATTTTTTTAATATTAGTGTAGATTTTAGACATATTTTTCGTCCTATCCAAGGCAAACTTACCCAATTTATTTGTAGTCGACGCAATAAGTCTTCCTCTTCCATAGTTCTCCATCATAATCGAACCAATAGGAGCCATAACCATCGATACTATAACCCAAGCAAAAGAAACGATACAGTCCCCATAGGGCAATCCACATCAAACATTTATTTTCCAAAAGGCTCATTCCAAAACGCTTTTACGAGGCGCAAAGTATCATGTTCTCAATGCCGGTAATATTTATTATTTCTTCAATTTAAGTAAGTAATTCTGCCACATACTGCTTCTATTTAAGAGCTACTAAAACGGTTGAACGTGCTTTCCGAAGCACGGCGGAGTCTCGGTATGTAATGGATGGTCACCCATCCATGAACCAACCTCGGCAAGCGTTGCTTAACCTCGAAAATCGACCCATTCGAATCTACTGTTTATTTTCAAATGCTCTCAAACAGCTTATTTGAAAAGCTTTTACGAGGCGCAAAGTATCATGTTCTCAACACAAGCACTCTTTATTATTTCTTCAATATAAGTAAGCAATTCTGCCACATACTGCTACCGTTTAAGAGCTAATTCACACGTAAGTGCAATTCAATAAACAGCTAGGGCTGTGTCTCTCTTTAATATTTTTTTTATTATTGATAGGCGCGCGTTTAACCTCAATCTCCCCTGATGGAAAGGGATGACGTGGTCGACGATGGAGCACGCTTGCCTAGAATTAACCTTTTCCCTCTTGACTTAAATACCCCAGGTTTTAGCTATCAGGAATCACAGACTGCGGCAGGGAACTTCACTCCTTAACTGTAGGCATACACAATAATAGTATTCCATTCAATAATAGTATATAAGTGGGCCTGTACAAATTTAAATTCAATCGGTGATAGTGGTTGTCGGAGGTAAAAAAATACTGGCGTTAACCAGTACAACTGTTTACTCTCACCAGCCTATGATTGCTGTAGAGCCCCAGTAAATAATCTATCAAATTTATAAAAAAAACCCACCACTATTCGGACAGTGCTTTAGGCACTTAATTAATTATATTATATCAACAAACAACAAAACTAAATTATCATCCAAAACCTCCCTTTTCCCGAAAGTTAAAGTTTAAACTTAACATTAAATTAATAACAGCTGGAAATTAGAAAACTCACTCAAAATGAATTAAAACTTACTTCGGGGTACGTGACAGCCCTGACTCCGTCAATGGTTGGCACCACAGAGTGCGGTACACTAGAAAAGCCATCACTCTTTACAAATAAATTAAATTTAAGTGTTTGTTTGTAATATCAAAATAACAGGTTTTTTTTTAAAGTAATTTTTTTTTTGGTTGTTTTTTGGTTTATCTTATCTCCGAAACGGCTGGACCGATTTTGATGGGACTTTCACTGGCAGCTGATGTTATAAGGAGTAACTTATTCATTTCTTTCTTCTTCTTTATGATTATTTCATTTTTTATTATTGTTGATAGACTCGTTTGGTCACAATCTCACCTGATGGAAAACAATAATGTGGTCGACGATAGAGCACGCTTGCCTAGAATTAACCTATTCACTTAAGACTTAACGACTCCCAGGTTTTAGCTATCAGGAAGCAAATACTTCGGCACGGAATTCCACTCCTTAGCTGTACGCACAATAAAAATATTTCCAAAACATTCAGTTTATACGCATAGTTTTGACGATGCCGTTTCTATCAAAATGGCCGCCGCGAGTCTCCTTGCTCTATGGTCACGACGTAATAAAAACAAATTGTACGATTTGTCAATGATATATGAATATTATTGCCAGCCCTAGGGATTAAGGTTGGTAGATTCGATTGCCCGAAGTCTGGGGCAATTATTTAGATTTTTATGACGTTAGGGGTTAGTGAAATTGCTAAGTGGTTTCGCAATAAAAATAATGTTATTGATTATTTGTTTTAGTGTAATGGTGTTTTACGGCATGGCCTGAAATGACTGGTAAAAAAAACAACGGAGTGCCGGCAGAAGTAAAAACTTGGAACATTAACGTTGTGCATTTTAGATATTTTGGAATGGTTAGGGAATAATTTCGCACGAATTGCTTAAATTAACAGTAAAAAGTACTATCATTTATTTGGTAAAATACAATATTCATTTATTGTGCTATCGTACACAAACATGAAAATTTATATTACATTAAAAATTTTAAACTTCATAACTTTCCGTCCGTCTCACGAATTTTCGATCAGGTCACGTGTCCTGACGCGAGTTTAACATTTTTTACCCATCCCAAAAAGTACACAACGCCGCTAAAGAAGTTTTCACTTCAATAAAAGTACAGGGTCCTAATAAATATTATCTAACCGGTGACACTTCACATTTGGGAAAGATGGGATAGGGTAATTTTCTTGCCAGTCAAATTAATTTACACACGCCTGCACAAGCTACCCGAAACTGTCAAATTTTCCCAATCAACCTTAAAACTAATGCTTTAGCGATAAAGTTGAAAATCTATTAGGGAAATTTGTCAGATTGTTGTAGCTTGATAAGTCTGTACTAGCCCCTGCGCCGCCTGCGTCACTAATACAGATTTTCGCAAAAAAAGTGGCCCATCGCCGTCTCTAAGGTAACAAAATTCATCAAAATCGATTCAATGATTTAGGCGCGAAAGCGTATCAACAAAAACATTAATTATATTAGTTGGGATTAGGAATAGTTCATATTTCATTTGTACATGATTATTTGTAACTGGAATCTAACACCATATACTATCCAAGATAATGGTTGGTTAAACGAGGTTCATCTTGGATAGTTTAAAGTAGTCCGACTGTCGATACTTCGATTCTTATCTACTAATATTATAAACGCGAAAGTTTGTATGCATGGATGTATGTTTGTTACTCTTTCACGCAAAAACTACCGAACGGATCTTGATTAAACACATAGGCACATAGGTAGATTATAGTCTGGAATAACATATAGGATACTTTTTATCCCGGGAGTACATTCACGCGGGCGGAGCCGCTAGCGGTAGCTAGTACTCTGTATATCTCTCCAACTATTTCACTATAGGCTCGATTTGGACGGTACAGGCAAAGGCTCTCCAACTAAGCTTTTAAACCGAGCGGAGTGCGGAATAGCTCTTACGGGGAATGGACTCTCTGCTTATCCTAAAACATCACGCTTGCATGCTTGAAGGTAGGCAGAGGTCACGTTTTTGCCATTTCTTGTCAAATCTTTAATAACAATCTTTAATTAACCCACATGATTCTCATATGATTTGACCAGTTTGGATTGCATGGACGATAAAAGAGACATTGACCTCCAAGTTTTCAGTGTTTTTTGGAACACCGTCTCATCTAGAAATTGACCAAAACAATATTGACGTGGATAAAGTTTTTTTTAAGCCTCTTATAAAATAAATATGATTTATAATAAAATCTGGCCTTTATTCCGCGCAGGGTTAGAGAAAGGTATATTGTATACATGCTTTTGCCCGCGACTTTTTCACGTTCTCGTAGGAATTTCGGGACGAATTAATACACCTCAACCTTCCTCTTAAATAACCCCATCCATTGGTGAAAACCGTATGAAAATCGGTGTAGTAATTTTTGAGTTTATCGCGAGCATACAAACAGACAGACGCTTCGGAGGACTTTGTTTTATAATATTTAGTATAGTATGTAGTGATAGTGATATCACCGGGAAAACAGACGCTGTAAGATTGTAAAATATCGCGTGAAATTGTAACTCGTTCATTTTTCTCAATAAGGCACGGATATATATTGGAAACCATTTGGATGGGATTTATTGTATACAAAACAATTTTTTCAAAACATATCGAGAAATTATAATCTAATGATTTATTAAAATCTTACGGAGTCTGCAATTTTCCGGCAATATAATTATACATATCTATAATACACTCACATTTCGCCAATAACTCGAGGAGATTTCAGACTGCTATAGTAGGCGCCAGATAAATGTGGAATAAAGTATATTGACCTTTCCCTAATAACTGCTCATAGGTACCTGAACAATTAAATATGAATCGTTTTTCATTATTAGACCATGTTAAGGATCACGAGAGATGATGATTCGGGACAGTTTTGTGTCATTAATTCCGTTTTTCAAATTAACAATGTCAATAAATGTAGGTGGGTCAATGACCGATATTCCACGATTATCTGGCGCCTACTATAGTTAAAAATTTCAAGTGAAGAAGCCCAAAACTTTTATTTTTTTCTTTCTCATCTTTTTATTTTTTTATTATTTATTTTTATTAATAGTAATAATTGTTGCATTTTTACCCATATTTATACTTATTATTTTATTTGTTGATTACTTTTATATATGCTCCGTGAGTGTATCCGTGGCACCACTGACAGGCCCTATCACTGCGTTATTTATTTTTTAGATATCGCAGCATAAGCTCCAGGCCATTTCGGCCTCGCACAAATAATTATTTTATTATACTGTTTAGTTATTAATTTTAATGTACTGGTTTGTTTGTCTTGTGCGAGTCCCAAATAAACATTTTTTTCTTTCTTTAAAACCACTTAGCACAACCCGCGAACCGAACCAAGTACCTTAAGCTCAGTATTAGTCCTTACCACTGCACCAATGGAGCAGATATTAATAAAATTAATACATTATTACATGATGTCACATAACGAACAGAGCCGCATGACTCGATAGTATGCGCCAACATCGAGTTTATGACAGACTTCTAGCAAATATTGGGGGAACGACAAGAGGCGTGGAGTCGCCTTGCTGTATAAAGTTTTTGTGCCTTTTGACGCATTCGCATCTCAGTCGCAATCTGTCAAAAACACCTCTAATTTGCCTACGTTCTTAACCGACTTCAAAAAAAGAAGAGGTTCTCAATTCGGTTGTATTTTTTTAGTGTTTTGCCTCATAATAACTCAGTCATTTATGAAAGCATATACCTACGTTCCGTTTGGTCCCATTGAAATTTCATCAAAATCGGTCCAGTAGTATGGTTTTTAAATCAAAATTACTGGAGAAAATATATCATCCAAGTAAGTAAACGGAGTGTTTTTTTTATTTGGAAGTCGGCTGTATTTTTTTCTGAACAGCTGATTTTTTTTCGCGGTTTAATGAACCCTTAAGAGGTATTCCGTTTATTCTATTACACATTCAAAATCAAAAATCGAAATCAAAAGTCATTTATGTCTTTATGTAGAACGTCAAAGTTCTACATAAAGACAGTCCCCCAAAACGCCCGCCCGTCACCACTTCCTAGTGTTTTAGCTGGGAATTTGTATTTCTACCTACTTTTTGCCCGACCTGAGAATCGAACTAAACCCCTCGCTCAGTAGTCGCGATTAGCGCTCTTAGCGGCGTTGACTCATAGTCTGGTAGACTGGCGCGCGAAAGATAATCGGCGCTGTTATCAGCACTGCGTATGTACTCAATAGAGTAGTTATAACCACTAAGAAACATCGCATAACGCTGCAGCCTATTTGCAGAAACTTCTGGTATTCCACGATATGGCCCAAAAATTGATAAAAGTGGCTTGTGGTCTGTGCGAAGTACAAACGGAACCGCCCTCCCGTATAAGTATTGGTGGAAACGTCGCACACCAAAGATAATTGCAGTAGCCTCTTTTTGAAGTTGTGAATATCGCTTCTCTGCGGAATTGAGTGTACGAGATGCAAACGATACTGGACGTTCCACTCCATCAGTACCTATCTGCGATAAAACAGCACCTAGACCACTGGGCGATGCGTCTACCGTTAAAATAATTTTGGCATTCTGATCAAAATGTGCTAGAACCTGATTTGAAGTTAAACATTGCTTAATTGCCTTGAATGCTTGGTCATGTTTGACCTCCCATTTCCATGTATTTCCTTTTTGCAACAATGAATAAAGCGGGGTCAATATTGATGACGCGTTAGGGACAAAGTTCCTATAATAATTTACTAACCCTAGAAATGACTGCAACTTATTCACGTTTGTCGGTATAGGCGCCTCAACAATTGCTTGGACCTTTTGTTTCGATTTACTTAAGCCATTCTTATCTATGGTATAGCCTAAATATTCTATTTGGTTCTCAAAAAATACACACTTATCTTTACGAAGTGTTAGACCTGCGTCCTGCAGTCTTTGCAACACCGCGCTCAATCTCTCTAAATGTTGCTGTTTAGTATGTCCCGTTATACAAATGTCGTCCAGCATACACATGACACCGTCCAACCCTGATAATAAACACTCCATTGCCCGTTGGAAAATAGCTGGGGCACTAGCGAGACCAAAAACTAAACGCGTATATACAAACAACCCACGGTGAGTATTAATACAAGTTAAATTCTGAGATGCCTCGTCTAAGACAAATTGTGAATAAGCTTGCGTCAAATCTAATTTGCTAAACTGCTGTCCCCCGTGTAATTTTGTAAAAAGTTCTTGTGCCGTTGGTAAGGGATACTGTTCTACAACTAGCTGCTTATTTACGCTTACTGAATAATCTACGCACAACCTAATTGAGCCATCTCGCTTCAATACAGGAACAATAGGCGACGCGTAATCAGAGTACTGAACCGGTTTTAGTACACCTATACGTACCAAACGCTCGAGCTCGTCGTTTATCTTATCTTTAAGTGCAAATGCTATAGGACGAGCTTTGAAAAAAACCGGTTTCGCGTCATCTTTTAATTGTAGTTTTACCCGATACTTCGTAAAAACACCTAGCTCGTCTGAGAAAACTGATGGAAATTGTAGTTTTAATTGTTCGGCAATATTCTTTGACTGACAGTAATTTATTTGTAGCATTTGTAATTTAAACAAACAAATAAAATCTCTGCCTAAAATTGGGGGTCCGCCATCACGTATCACACGTACATTAACTACGTGTGTTTTGTCTAAATATGTAATAGGTAATTGCACTATTCCTAGACAGTTGATAATATGACCTGTATACGTAAACAGTCGATCCGACGTTGATAATAACGGAAACAATTCAAAATATCTTTTGTACACTTTTTCGGAAATCGCTGTGACTGCCGATCCGGTATCGACTTCGAACTTTTGCTTTATATTTTGTATCGAAACTATTATAGTCATAGGTTCGCCGCTGCGTGAACATATTTTTCTTGACCTACCGTCATCATCACTCTCGCTCGACCCGCCAGTTCCTACGAAATTTATTTTCTTGCACATTCTACTTAGATGGCCTTTTTTGTTACACTTTTTGCATGTATAGTTAGCAAACCGACACTGAGACGTTTTATGATTTTTGTAGCCGCACACGGAACACTTTTCTTTGTTAGCACTGGCACTGGGTTCGTTTGTGGCGATCTTGAACAGCGCTTCGCTCGACGGTGGCGCCTGCGTCGACGCCGATGATGATGCTGCTGCTCCCTTCCGTGCACTGCGCACGCTCTCCGCTAAATCCACCGCTTTTGCCAATGTCAACTCCTGAAGGTCACGCACGAAAAGCTTGTCCTTCTCCGGTCCCGGCAGCATACCCATAACGAAGCGATCACGCAGCGCCTCTTCTACATTCAGGAATCCGCAATGTGTAGTGAGGCCACGTAGCCTCGCAGCCCACTGTGAGAATGTCTCTTCTGGACCCTGAGTGGCAGCATAGAAATTATACCGCTCACCAAATCCGCATTTCCTTGGTGTGAAATGACTGTCGAGAAGTGTCAGAATGTCTTCGTATGGTGTCTGCGTGAGCTCCTTCGGTAACGCCAAATCGGCCGCCAGTTTGTACGTGCTGTCAGTGAATGCACTCAGCAATATTGCCCGTCTTTTCACTCCCTTGGGATCCTGTACGCTGTCAACATCGTTCGCAATAAACCATTGTAAAATGCGTTGTTTATAGTTTTGCCATGTATGGACATTATGGTCAAAACTCGATAAAATTCCAAAATGTGACATTTTTTAACGTCTTTTTTCTTTTCCGTAATCGCGGGTAAGTACTCGTCGCCACTGATATATATGCGAACGTAAGACAAGTGAAACGACGTATAGCTGGTAGCACACTAAGTTTATTTGACAAGCGACACAACTTATATAGGAGTGGATGCAACCACCCTCATATTACTAACAAATATACAACAGCGACTTACCAGACATTTAACGTTAACAGTCAATTTGCTAAACAATCCGTTTTTCCACACTGTACACAACCATTAAACATCACAACAATCAGTATACATCGTCAAATAATGAATTAGATTGTCAAAAACTTCCCTTTATCGTTCGTTAGGGAAACATTAAGGACTTGACAGTTTTTCACAGTTGTTTCAAATGGTCCCTTGGGAGACAGGGTTGGAAGTCAACCCAGCATGGAGGTATAGGGGTTAATAGGGAACAGGATTTATTATTTATATTTAAGATTTTGAGATATAAATTGATCACATTGCCCACGATAAGCCCACGAGCTCCTATAACCCCCTTACGTCCTCCGCTTCGCAGAACCGTCCTCGTTGCTAATCATAGAAAAGTATAAAGTAATAATTCTCTTGTAGTGACCTACTCTAATATAAACTATTAAGTATAAATTATGCAATTGTTTCAAATTAAAATATAATATGAATAAAATATAAATATGTCTATTAATAATTTATAAACATATTTACAAAGTAATCTAACAACTACTTAGTATTATATAAATTATTTTTTATTACCTCTTCACGTCTTGTCGGCTCAACGAATTTGGATGAAAATTGGCATACGGGTAGATCATTTCCTGAAATAGAACATTTCGACGGATAAGTGCCAATACCTCCTAACTGACATTTTTCGAGAGATTCATTTCTTCAGATTTTAATTTACTGGCGCATTTCCCATGTATTACGTGAAATCTCCGAAGTGTATTTTTAGTTGCAACTGCATTAAATGGTTATTAACTAATTCAATATACTAATTAATTTTCAACTTCTCAAGAAATTATTTTTTTCTTTCAGTTTGTGTAAATAATTGATTTCAGCAGTTAGATCGATTTATGACTTTTTATCTCGGAAGTTTGTTTCTTTGGAATGATCTTCGACTTTCGGGCGAAACCTCTGGCAGTTGCTAGTATAACCTAAATAATACTAAAAAGATTAGCAAAATTTCCTGCCTCACAAAGTAATGACAGAGGAAGATTTGGATGGGCGGTTGCTTTCTAAAGTCATCTTGTTTACAACGAGTGAACAAGGTTTCTTCTGGGTAAGCTCGCTCCATCGTCGACTTTGTCTCTGTCATCTATGACCTAGACTAGAGACAAGAGCAAACCCATATTAAATAAATAAAAAAAACTTTTATTACTATGTCAGTTTTAATGCCTAGAATTCGGCCGTGAAATAACCACGTTAAACGAATTTACGCATCGTTTTGTTCTCAGATTTAGAAAGAAAAGAAAGAAGGAAAAAGAGTTTATTTACATACCAAGAAAAAATAACAAAATTACAAAAGTTGCCAACTGCATAAAGTTAGGAAGATATGCGTCACATTCGCGTAAAACAGCAATTTTGGGACTCGTGTGCGAGACAGAGCCACAACGCTGGTTTTCAGCGACAACCGGCGTCGATCGGGACAGCATATAAAGTAATTAAGCGAAATTGCAGGACCACAAAAACACTAAAAAGTTCATATTTCGACTCCATTGCACCTCTATCCTTATTTTCGCCATCCCAATTGCTTGTAACGAAGTCATATTAATGCCCCTCAATCAAATTGTCGACGCGAAGCCTCGCACATCACACGTGATTGTCAAATAGAAACTACACGATATTAACTCTAAAGAGTTAGTTGCTAGTATAAGGTTAAATAACAAAAAATATATATTATTTATTATCATATTCTTTTACCTTGGTCAAAGAATAAGCATTGCCAATTGCCATACAACGTGGCAATGCCGCCAGTCTTTTGGGTACACTTCCAGTCGACAGCGATGCGGATGAATTTTTTTACGCCATATTTTAGGGTTAATTTAGTTAGTTTTTATTTATAGTGTACCTATATAGTTAGTTAAGTATTTGTTAAATAACTAATATTCCATACGTAATGGACCCGGGTTAAACCTTAGCCGGGAGTTAAAAATAACTCTGGTTTGTGCAACTGTGTCTAAGGTTCCCGAGGCTCTAGACAAGTGACATTCTGTCAGCGGTAGCGTGGCGACGGCAATTGCCAATGCGTCAAAATTGTCCCATATGTTTTTGACGCATTGACAAACGCTGTCGATCTGTCACGTGATCAATCCCTTATATTTTTGCACTAGCTTTTGCCCGCGACTTCGTACGCGCATATCCCGGTTTTTCCCGTTCCCGTATAGCCAATATATGCTATATAGGTTTCCTCATGAATGTGGCTACCATATACAAAAATAATTTTCCAAATCCGACGGCTAGTTCAAGAGATTTATTTATTTTATTTGACTCTTAACATTTACGGGAAATCACTCCAGACTTAAGTGCCTCATCACTTAAAGAAGAGCACTTCAGGCACTATACTGTACGCATAAACTGCTATGGAAACAATAAGAGAAAAAAAAATAAAAATTACAATGAAAAATTACAACTTACAATAATACACATGTTGGATAGGATAAACAGTGACAGTAACAGTGTTTACGACAGTTATTTTACGAAATACAATTCAAGATTATTTTCATGGTAGGTACAGATGTAAGAAATATATCAATGTCGTCATCGTGTTTTTTGTATACAGCATACATTCTGGAAAGTGAGCAATGCTGCCTTAAATTGGTTTTACTTTTTGGCATGCAAAACAGCATCCTATTATTACTTCCTGGTAGATTGCACATGGAAGGATACCTTTTACTAAAACCCATCCGTGTTCCTTCTAAAGCCCTTTGCGTTCCAGGGCCGCGGTGACTCTTTCGAACAAAATCCGCAACCCTGGCAGGCTCTGGCCCTAGCGGGCTCCGTCACCTATGCTGACATCTCTTTGGAACACAACGCGCCATCGCCCCGGGCCTGGTTGTGACCGGACAGCGAGCCACCCAACTCTCGTCGTCCGCAGGCCCGCAGCAACTCAGGACAGTTCAAAGAGCCTGTTACCAATTTTTTAAGGAAGATTAAATCAAACATATTATTATCTCAACGTTTCTCTAACGAGCCAATCCCAAAATACTTCAATCTGTTCTGGTACGATTTGAGCCTTTTGCCCATGTTACAGTGATAAGTGTGCCATAGGAACCTTTTTGCAATCTTTCGATACGCTTGATGTGCACATTATATATAGGGGACCATTTTTTTTTTTTTTTTAAGGATGGGAAATCGTCAAATGACTTCTTCCGCTCTGGGTGGAGCGGAAGGGCATGCCAGACTCTTACTGACTAAAACCCATCCGTGTTCCTTCTAAAGCCCTTTGCGTTCCAGGGCCGCGGTGACTCTTTCGAACAGATTCCGCAACCCTGGCAGGCTTTGGCCCTAGCGGGCCCCGTCTTTTATGCTGACATCTCTTTGAGGCGCGCGTGAAACACAACGCGCCATCGACCCGGGCCTGGTGGTGATCGGACAGCGAGCCACCCAATGCTCGCCGTCCGCAGGCCCGCGCCTACGGTGGCCGGGGATCGCCCTGCGACTCCCGACGCCCGGGGCGTCTTCTCCTGTTGCGGCGGTTGGGGCGAAGGCCTTGCCTTTCCCTCGCGCGGCCCTCCTCCTCCTTTGCTAGCATTACTGCTTCGCAGAAGGAGGTGACCGCTTCCCAAGCCTCCTCGCTCCGGACCATGGATTCAACCAGGGCCGGACGCGAGAGGTCGCCGCCGCCGATATATAGGGGACCAGACAATATTCTCGGTGACTTCTGAAAATTTACTTTGAAATAATCTGGTATTTAGAGTTTTTAGGTCGCTCGGTATCTTATTAACCTTTTGAACGCCAGATCATAAACGCATCGGCGTGCCCCCCACGCCAAGCTACAAATTCTCCATACTTTTTGTCACATATTCGTGACGTTTGGCGTACAGGGCACGCGCTTGCTTGTCATGTATACGTGACAATGGCGTTCAAAAGGTTAAATATTCTTTTCTTTCTTTATTTTTTTTTTCTTTTAATAAAAACGTTGCCCCACATTAGGAATTTCTCCTGTATCGTAGGTGCGTTTACAAACATACAAAGTCACATACACAAACAGCCAGACCCGGAACAACAATCTGTAGGCCATACAAATAATTGTTCCGTGCGGGAATCGAACCCGCGACACGCAGCGCAACAGTCAATCGCTCAACCACTGCGCCAACCGTGCTGTCACTTCGTACTTAGATAGAGAAAGCTGAGTCTATTATATAGTATTTGCTTGTGTTACTCAACAAACCAACCCAAATAAACGTTAACCAAAAAAAAACAATGTTTCTTACTAAACTACAAGAAATAACAAACTACACAGTTCCCACCAATTTCGATCCGAAAATCCCTTAATCGGATTGAGGACCTCAAATCTGGGAAAAACAAAAGATTTTCCAAATACCCGCGGATTAACTTCCAAGTTACTTTGTAGCTTCATGTGGGTTCATACTAAAACAACATAACATCACGACTGGATCCAACGAAAGGGTGGGCAGAGGTTAGTTTAGGGTGAATATTTCAAATGGGCGTGGATGGCCAATTACGAATCTGAGGACAAGCGAATATTTTTCAAAGGAGTACTGGACCCGCTTTTTTTTTAATTAATATGGGTTTGCTCTTGACTCTAGTCTAGGTCATAGATGACAGAGACAGAGTCGACGATGGAGCGAGCTTACCTAGAAGAAGCCTGTTCACTCTAAAGTTGAAGAGATTAGGGTTGTATGCGTTCGGAAACACAGACGCAGGCAGAGAGTTCCACTCCTTTGCTGTGCGCATTATAAAAGACGTTTGGAAACGTTTAGTGCGAATTGGTGGAATAGCAACAAGGTAGGGATGGTAACTTGCAGTGCGTCTAGATGTCCGATGGTAGAAGGGGGCCGGTGGTCTGAGGTCGTGGAGTTCCTGGACACCCTCCCCTAAGTACAATCTGTAGAAGACCGACAAGCAGGCAACCTTGCGGCGATGAGCCAAGCTGTGAAGCTTGGCACCACCAAGTTTACGTCGCCATTGAGCCTTTTAGCTCTGCGTTCTACCGAGTCAAGCGCGGCAAGTTGGTGTTTAGCTTTTGGTGAAAACTAAATCGGCATCATTGGATTATTGGAAAATGGAAATCTGGTCAGCTATCAATCTAACCAGCAATTGCAGCTGAATACTAGCATATTACCTGGAGCGAGTGCCTATGTGACCCTGTAGCTGGGTAATACGAAAACCCCATTTTTTAAAGAACGGGGCATCATCAAATGACTTCATCCGCGCTGGGTGGAGGGGAAGGGCGTGTCAGACTCTTACTGACTAAAACCCATCCGTGTTCCTTCTAAAGCCGATTCTTCGAAGTTCTTTCGAACAAATTCCTATACCTTGGCAGGTTCTGGCTCTAGCGGACCCCGTCTCTTATGCTGATATCTCTTCGAGGCGCGCGTGGAACACAACGCACCATCAACACGGGCCTGGTGGTGATCGGACAGCGAACCACCCAGCGCTCGCCGTCCGTAGGCCCGCGCTTACGGTGGCCGGGGATCGCCCTGCGACTCCTCACGCCAGGGACGTCCTCTTTTGTAGCGGCGGTTGGGGCGAAGACCTTGTCTCTCCCTCGCGCGGCCCACCTCCTCCTTCCCTAGCATTACTGCTTCAATACGCAACCCCTAGACACGATTGGTGTCAGATTTCCACCCCTCTGACTACCCGTAACGACTGTCATGACAAAGATGTTCATATGACAGCTGTGACCAACGATGAGGCGTGGAGGATACTCGGATATCCATGGGCCGACTTCGGCTAAACCTTGAAGTTCGTCCCGTGCGGCTGTCATTATTTAGCCGAAGCTCCTACTAGTATATTAGTTACGAAACGATGAAACCTAGGCCCAAACAGTCCAAAGAGATCCATCAACTCGAAAAGTCGAAGAAGATTCAATGACAAGTAAAAATATCAATCATAACTTGGCCCGAATCACAATCCCACTAAACCCCATAGACATTTATTTCAACTAAAATTCAATAGTTTCAAAGTAAGTAAAAATTTCGAAAGAGTATTCGGTATAAAACCACTTTTATTACTACCCAGCTCCGGGCAGAACAAACTATTTGTTGAAAACAGCGGTTCTCAAACTTTTACATTGCACTCACTACTTTTGAATTAAATTTTAAAGTTTCGTGAAGCACTTTTTAAGAATGTTCTTGTTTAAAAGATCGGAGCTTCGGTTCATTGTTTTGTCATTTTAAGGTTGAGTGGAATGATTGTAAGGATAAAAAATTTTGGATTTGTGCTGTAACAATAAATCACCATCCCTGTTTAAATCTTCAACTTCTAAAAAAAAAAAAGTTTATTTAGTAACTACGTAAAACACGAACAGTACAAAGTACAACGTAGTAAATTATTTTGCGATCACCAATTTGCTTTAACATGGTGGTTATTTTCACCAATAGAATATTGTATGTTAGTCAAATTAACTGTGCATTTAAATTTTTTGTATAATTAAATAACAGCTGGTCACACTATTAGTCGTGTGAAATGGCTGCAGGGCAAAATAACGTAGAAAAACTACTTTATATGTTGCTGAAAATCAGTGCTGTGGCTCAGTCTCGCACATGAGTCCCAACATAGTGCTGTGCTTAGCTGTCACTAACTTTGTTTTTATTTTTTCTTAAAATGGGCGCAAATAAACCCTTTTTCTTTTTTTTTTCCTTTTTTTTTTTGTCAAGAATCATCAAGTCAATTCTGTTTAGTCATTATACCACATTCAGATACTAAAGAAGCTCAACAGTGAACCTTTCTAACGTCGATATGACCTTAAACGTCCTCTATTTAACACCCATATTATTTTGATAAGGTAATTCCCTATTAGACATATCTTATGATCCCCATTACCCGTTAATGGGGCATAATTTAGTCCCCTTTCCCCCTTATTGGGGAAGCAAGGGCTTAATGATTATTTATATTTTAAATTAAACGTATCTTGTTGCTTCTTGCTCATTTTAGTTTGAATTGTGAGTTGAATTGCAAATTGTTTCTTGGAATTCTCTTGTGAGTAGTACTTGTAGTTATGTCAAGAAATTACCATTATGAATGTGAATAAATGGCAAATTGCATAATTATCTCGAAAGCGGTGTAGTTTAGACAAGACGAAAGCGAAATACTTTTTCGGTTGAATCACTTCTTTCAGAGAATTCCATTTATAAACAAACACACAATCATCATCCACAGCCCGACTTCGCCCACTGTTGAGCATAGGCCTCTCTTTTCTTGTGCCTCATCCAGGGGGGCTACTCTCCTAGTTTTTTTCTCATAATAGGCCCAAACGTCAAATTAACACCTTGCAGAATTGGGAATAAGCTAGTAGAAATACTTTTTATTGTACACCACGGGCGTCTCTGAGTGTGAAACGAATAACGACAATGCAGTCAATCATAATTTGAAAACGGTAAAACTTTGAGAGCCTCTGTCCCACCTACAATATCCTATCCGCCGCGGGCCACATCGTGACTATGTTCTGAAAACTTCCTCGCTCGTGTGTCGGCCATGCTGGGCCGTGTTGGGCCATCGCCCGAGGTGTTTAGTTTTTAATATACAGGATAATAATGTGTGACATTGTAGTGAAATGGGATCAGATAGAACTCGACAGTTTAAAAAAAAGTTTTTTTACAAAAAAATACAACCGACTTTTGATTATTTCTTCGTATTGTAACACCGACTTCAGAAATAAAAGTTATTTTATACTTTGTTGTTTTTTTTATTTTGGAAGTAGGTTGGTAGATTTTTTGTAAAAAAAAATTAATTACTTTTTAGTAGTACTCCGCAGACAGACTTCCCTAAGAACACCACTGGAAAACTTCGTTTACTGGGTGACATATTTTTTCCCGCTATTTTGATTTAAAAACCAAACTACTGAACCGATTTTGATAAAACTCTATAGGACCAATAGGAACGTATATCCTTTCTCATGGAAAAAGAATTTATCAAATTGGTTCATACATGACGGAGTTATGAGGTAACAAACAAGAAAAAAAAAACAACCGAATTGAGAATCTCCTCCTTCTTTTGAAATCAGTTAAAAATAATGATAACAAGGGGTATCGTGTTACCCAGTAACTGGGTTGTGAAGGTCAGGTAGGCAGTCCCTCCGTGTAATGTACTCAGCTGCAACAAACTGGAAGCCGACCCCAAGGCAAAAGTTCAGTCAGACTCAACTCCTCTGTCTATAACTTCAAGCAATATTACTACTTAATATTCCTTCCATCTTGTCAAGTGGGAACCTCTCCACCTGTATACAACGCTAGAAACTCGGCATCCGCACGAACTATCCACGTAGTTCGTAGTTCGTTAAGCGATATCGCAATAGTTCGCGTATTCTCAGCATTTAGTTTCAAACATGTATGCCACCTCTAGGGCGCTGTAGTCTTGCATGTGAACTTGCTTTGAAGAAACTTGGAGATCTTTTGAAGTCTAAGGACCTGTTGTAAGTGATATAGCCCCTTGTTCCGAGTTCAATGTGCTCGTCCGGGAATTTTATTATTTCTTGACAACACTTTCATGAATTTTCTTATAGAGATAGAAGCCTGTGGGATTTAAACCAGTCACTTCTATCCACATACTAATATAATAAAGCTGAAGACTTCGTATGTTTGTTTGAACGCGCTAATCTCTGGAACTACCAGTCGGATTTCGAAAATTATTTTTGTATATGATAGCCACATTAATGAAATCGTGAGTAAAGCTATATTTAGGCTACAGGAACAAAGAAAATATGTGCGTACGAAGTCGTGGGCAAAAGCTAGTTAATAAATAAAAAATAAAAAAATATAAATATACATAATGCATATGAACTTACCTACGATACTTATAATAAAAAGAAAACATTTTTTTTTTTAAAACCGATTTAGACTACGATTTAGCTGTTGTTATAAGGAACGTACCCCTTAAGCTACGTTAGTAAAAGGATTGGGGTTCCAAGCAAAGCAATAGTAGGTAGTAAACAAAATATTACATATTACAAAATATTGTAAAACTTATATTTGAAAAGAGTAACTATGGAGTTTCTTGTCCGTTCTTCTCCATAAGAATCTACTTTTTGCGAATGGACAACTAGAGTCAATTATATTTTAATTTTAAACTGTAAATTTGACGTTCAAAAGTGCCTTTTAATGGTCTAGTTGAAATAAATGAATTGACTTTGACTTTGAACAAATGAAAGTTGAAAACCGCTGTCGCTGTCTCGTCGACCATATCCTCTATGCCCCGAGCTATGTGGATGCTCCTAGCATTCTGTAGACTGTTCTGTTAGCTAGGATTTATACTGAACTTCCCTTCTGACGTGGTCGTTTGTGGATTAAAATTATATAAACATGTCGTTTGTGGCAACGGAATAATATTTTTGAAGCATTTCATTGTCGTGCTCTTTTATTTTTTTCCAACCATACTATACTTTTAATAGTCGTAAAATAATGTCACATTTAAGGTATCACAAATTCGTGTTTAATGAACTACGCGACGTATTACTTTTTAATTATGTACATAAATAACTTTTATTTTATGAGACCGTTTTCTAAAAAAGGTATTTCATCAGGTATGCCTAATTAAAGGTTTGTGTCAAAAAAAGTTATGACATTTAAAACTTTAAATTCTAAGTTTTTTTTTTTAATTCATCAGTAGTAAATACTTGGGAATTACCTTTTTAAATACCTCTCAGACCTAATTTCTCAATAGATTACTATTTTGGTCTATCCCAACTGTTCAAATTCAAATTCATTTATTGTTGAATAGTAGAAAACTCAAAATATCTTATTTGTAAACGAAGTCAATATTCCAATTGGATGTTATTTAATGTGTTATTAGAAAAAAACACCAAACATCACTCTTACTTCATCGTCAGTTCACAAACAACTTTGATAACCACTGCCTCACAATATCCTGCTTGCCCCGGGCTGTGTGCTTGTACACTAGCACAGCTACATCCCGGATTCTCTGAAATGTATCATTACTCACGTATGTGTGGGGCTGAGCTCCAGGTATTTAATACTGCCTTTTATATTAGATCTTGTTGTACAATAAGGGAAATGAATAGGGATGTCCTGGGTTAAAAAAAACATGTTTATATTTAGTTCGTCAGTTAGATTTTATCGAAAAATATTGGACACGTATATTTTTTTATCAAATACTAGCGGACGTCACACGGTTTCACCCGCGTAGTTCCCGTTCCCGTGGGAGTACGGGGATAAAATATAGCCTATGTTACTCGCTGATAATGTAGCTATCCATTGCTGAAACAATTTTTCAAATCGGTCCAGTAGTTTTTAAGTTTATTCGTTACATACAAAAATATAAATCTTTCCTCTTTATAATATAAGTATAGAAATAAGAAAATACGATGATAACACGCATCAAAGATAAAGGGGGGGCTTGTAACGTCACTTTCCAGTAAAAAGTGTACTGGTAAGTGACGTCACACCAGGAGAAGACGCCCCGGGCGTCGGGAGTCGCAGGGCGATCCCCGGCCACGGTAGGCGCGGGCCTGCGGACGGCGAGCATTGGGTGGCTCGCTGTCCGATCACCACCAGGCCCGGGTCGATGTCGCGTTGTGTTTCACGCGCGCCTCAAAGAGATGTCAGCATAGAAGACGGGCCCGCTAGGGTCAGAGCCTGCCAGGGTTGCGGAATTTGTTCGAAAGAGTCACCGCGGCCCTGGAACGCATAGGGCTTTAGAAGGAACACGGATGGGTTTTAGTCAGTAAGAGTCTGACACGCCCTTCCGCTCCACCCAGAGCGGAAGAAGTCATTTGATGATTTCCCATCCATAAAAAAAAGAAAGGAAAAAAGAATAAAAGAAAGAAAGAAAGAAAGAGTTTTCAACTCACTGTATCGTCTTCATTTTTTGTTCACGTGACATTAGAAAAAAATACGTGTCCAAATTGTTTTGGAAATCTACATATATAACGGACTTATTAGATTATTTGGTTAAATACTCTATTGTACAGCAGAACGACTTTATATCTTTTTTAGGGTTCGAACCTCCGTATGAAAAAACGGAACCTTTATAGAATCACTCGTTTGTATCTCTGTTTGTACGTCTGTCACTGCCAATTTGCTCGGAATAAATTAAAAGTTACTTATAGATAACAGGAAAACTTATAAGATTAAGGAGTCTATGGTTAAAAATTAACATGTTAAAACATGAGTCTTTCGGAACCCACTTGGCCACTTTTAATAACTCGTTTGACCACAATCTCACCTGATGGTAAGCGATGATGTGGTCGACGATGGAGCACGCTTGCCTAGAAGTAACATATTCACTATTGTTACAAACTCCAAGGTTGTAACTATTTAGAAACTCAGACTCAGGCAGAGAATTCCACTTCTTATTCTTCCTAAATACAATTTGCAGTTGTAATTTTGTATCAGTGTTACAAACACATTCCCAACCACTGCAACTCCTGAAAGCCAGAATCAACAGTGGCGACCACCAGAAAAACTCGACGCGTCCCGAGAAACGATTTAAAAACTGTCTTGGATCCCGCAACGAAATTAATCAAAAAAGCAAAGCGGAGAAGGAGGAAAAAATATAATTTCCACTTCTTATCAGTCATTTCTCGCATTGCATGTTTCCCATCCAAAACAGAATATTTACAACAGCATGCAAGGTGTAAAATAATTTCGTTTCAAAATCTATAACCAACTAGCTGTCCCGCGTGGTTGTCGAAAATTATCCCAAGGGAACATATTCCCGGGATAAAAACCATCCTATGTCCTTTCCCGGGACTCAAACAATCTCCATATCAAATTTCATCTAAATCGATCCAGCCATTGCGCGTGAAGAAGTAACAAACATACACACACACTCACAAACCTTCGCCTTTATAATATTAGTGTGATTGACAAACCGACTTTTGACTACAATCTGCCTACATCAAATCACAAGTCTACAACATCGAAGTCTGACCAACTAAGTTCTACTTACTCCTCACAAAGTTTATCCATCCCGGTCTAGAATCTCCATATACAATATCTACTAAGTTCTATATGTCCTAAGTTTTAAAGCTACGCGCCTGCTGCAAGTCTACATTACTGTTATTGGATTTCATCCGTCAGTTATAACCAGAGATCGGAATATGTAGACTAGAATATGTAGAAGCAAAATTGTTGCTATTCCACCAATTCGCACTAAACGTTTCCAAACGTCTTTTATAATGCGCACAGCAAAGGAGTGGAACTCTCTGCCTGCGTCTGTGTTTCCGAACGCATACAACCCTAATCTCTTCAAAATTAGAGTAAACAGGCTTCTTCTAGGTAAGCTCGCTCCATCGTCGACTTTGTCTCTGTCATCTATGACCTAGACTAGAGTCAAGAGCAAACCCATATTAAACAAAAAAAAAAGTTATGCCCGGTTCAAAAAGCTACTTAAAACTCACACAATACATACAAATAAGTGAATAAATAGGGAATTAAGGAGAAAAAAAGACTGCATTAATAAAAACACATCATAAAGATTAACTATATAGGTACCTCTAAATTAAATATATATATCAGTAATTACTTAAATTAAATAAAATCCTATACTCAAAATGTTTTATGAACCATGTATGAACACAAATTTGTAAATGGGACAATAAACTAAAGTTAAAATAGTATGTCATCATGCCACATCTAGTAAAATCAAATTCATACATCCATGTTGTGTTCGGTTAACGTACGATCAAGTTTATGTTGTCAATTTACCCACATTTAATTTTTCTATTCTGTTTTGCTCTGTTATTCTATATACGTACATCTGTGCCCTCTATGTTAATCTTAGTTTTAGAAATTGTTTCTCAGTAAGTGAATTATGTATGCAATTCTTTATGAGAAATAAAGTTGTTCTTAAACCTTAATCTTCAAAGTCAAAAGTCAAAGTCAAAGCATTTATTTCAAATAAACCATTATCAGGTACTTTTGAATTGTCAAAGTCAGTCCGTCAAAAACATGAAGCTATTTGCACGTTCGAAAGCGTAGATCTCTATGGAGAAGAACGTGCAAGAAACTCCACGGACACTCTTTTAAATCATTTTATGTTTACAAAAATCCTGGTTACATTAACCTTGTTGCTTCTATATATGAGAACAATGTAAAGAAAGAAAAAAACAATGCAAGTATCAGATATTAAAATGAGGCAGTGGCAATTAAGGGATGACTAGTCTCTACTGACGGCGCCCGTTCACAAACATGACGCGTGCATCAGCACCATTCAGCTCAACCATTTTGAAGGGAACTGATTGATCCGATACGTTCGTGGAAGTAAGTAACATAGAGTTAATAATAACTCCTCTAAAATCCCGGAATCATAAATGGAATCATGACAAATAAAACCCGGGATTATAAAACATTCTACCTATTCCGATCTCTGGTTATTACTTCAGCTTGTGTGTTTGGAGACTAACTTTGTCCCGCGGATTATCTCGACAAATGCATCTTATTTCTTACTTATACATGCGAAAGTTTGGATGGAAGGATGTTTGTTACTCAAACACGAACGGCCGAATCGATCTGGGTGAAATTTAGCACATAGACACGTCTTCTTACTTACTTTTTCGGATTGTCGGGTCGTACCTGTCTGTTGACAGATTTTGAGTGATCCTTAAACATGCAAAGTAAATGGTTTCATTGAAATAAATGCTTTGAGTTTTGAGTTCAGTTAATTGGAGCTTTTGTTGGGAATTTCCCGAAAGAGCTTATATAATTCTCCCAGATAATTCCTAGGATTACTGATTCCAATAGAATCTTCTATCAAATATCTATCTCAAACGAAGAGCAACGCATCTAAAACTACACGGTCTGCTATTTGCATCGTACCGGTTTATTCCAGCGCAATCCGCTTCTAGGCGGTTTTATCCGATTTCGGGCGGTTCTCACCGGATTTTCATACACTGTTTCATGTGAAACTTCATATTTGATAAGTTCGTAATAGCAACTTAAGTTAATACAATCCAATATAATATAATACACATACACACGTATACATTGATTACAATATTTCTGACCTGAAAATTACAACTTGTCTTTTTTTGACTGTCGTAAAAACTAAGAAGCGAATTTTGTACGGCAACAAAAAGAACCGCAACGGCATCTATCCTGTCAGCGACGAACTACCAACGAAATCCTGCATCGCGCAAGCAAAGTTCTCCATGCGATTTGAACATATACAACAGTCCGAAATCAACTATCGGGCAGTTATCAAGGTTCTCATTCTAACGATGTATTTTCTTCTGTTTTCAGGTCAAATGGTGGAAATCACACCTCGCGAGGCAGTTAGACGGACCGGAGACCAGCTCATCGTATTGTGCAAGGTGCCCTACCCCATAGACTCGTGCAGGTTAGTTGGTGTTTATGTAATTACTAGCTGCCGCCCGCGGCTCCGCCCGCGTAAATATCGAAAATTATTCTAAGGGTACATAACACCGGGATAAAAAGTATCCTAAATGTTATTCTAGACTATAATCTATCTCTGTGCCAAATTTCATCAAGATCTTACCGTCTGCGCGTGAAGAGGTTTACTGTCTGCGTCTGAGTTGCGTTTGAAGCGCTTAAGCGCGTCATCTGCGCGTCGTCGGCGCGTTAAAAAATGCCGTGTGCAAAGGCCCTTAGAGCTCTTTCTCACCGCTTTTTTTCAGGCACCGTCGACGCGCGTTTCGCTAACATCAAAAACAAAAACGTTTATAAACGTTTGCAGCGCGTTAGGGCGAGGCTACAACACTGCGTTGCGGCGTCGCATCGCAAAAATCTAATTGTAATTGTATTACTGTGCGACGTCGTTTTTGCGATGCGACGCCGCAACGCAGCATTGTGGCCTCGCCCTTACAGTTGCATGCGACGCGCCTCGACGGCTCCTGAAAAATAAAGTGGTGTGTAAGAGCTCTTAGACTCGACGGTGGTTAATTATTCTAATGTTTGTATTATTGATAGGCTCACGTTTGACCTCAATCTCACCTGATGGTAAGCGATGATATGATCGACGATAGAGCACACTTTGTCTAGCCGGTCGATTCTGTAAACATGTCTAAATGAAGGTTTGGGTGAAGTGATCACGAGGTGAGCTGTCAATCCATATAATCAATATGGAATAACAGCTCACTTCGTGATAACGTGACATCTTGATTATATGGACAGACAGCTCACCTCGTGATCACTTCACCCAAGCCTTCACTTTGACATGATAACAGAATCGACCGGTAGAAGTAGCCTATTCATTCTTGACTTACGGCCGGTTTCAATAACATATCTCACTTTAACCAACTGTCAAATTAGCTACCAACAGTAGCTGAAACGTCATGTTACAAAGGCAAACATGACGTTTCAACGACTGTTGGTAACTAATTTGACAGTTAGTTAAAGGTAGAAACGTTATTGAGACCGACCGTTGAAGGTTACGGGGAGTTAACGAAATATGTGAAAGTTGTGGCTCGAGAGAGGATGTAAAGATTTTCTCCCTAACATAAATAACGAGAACCATCCAATAATGCATATTTCTGTACGTTCCAGGATGACCGTAGCCAAGACTATCTACAGACTGTTCCCTGATAATGTCCAGGGAGATGTTGTCTACGCAGGCCAAGGACTCAGGGTAAGCTATTATTAACAAAATTAACCTACTATCTTCTACCAGCGACTTTGAAGTGGGAAATAGGGAATATGCATGCATTTTTTTATTTGCAAAATTAAATACTTATTATTAAACAATTATGAAAGAATTTTTAAAATACCTTCATCAGCTTGCATGAAGTTATTAAGCTTCAAAGTTGACAATTAGAAAGAGAAGTCCGATACCAACTGTGACTTCAAATACTATGACGCCTATACAGCTGCCATAAAAAACAGCGTTTTCACGAGAGGGACAGATATATTTTTTTTAAATAGTTTTATTTCGGTTGTTTTTCGGTTTATTTCGATACTATTTACACTGTTATTTTTGTAAATTTCTATAATAAACTGTTTAGATACCTAATAAATATTTTTTTCATGCATATTCCCTATTACGAGTATCTCAATGGAACATGAACATCCTCAAACCGACCTCGGCAAGCATTGCTTAACCTTAAATTTACTTAGTCACGAGCTCCTCCAACTTATAAGACCAATGAAGCAGTTAATTGGTTCAATATGGAAACAAGATCCTTTCCAAACTCTTCAATTTGCTTATCAACTTTTCAATAATGGCCCTGAAACGTAACCCGCATGGCAATTAATAAAATTATCGAATTCATGCTCATTTGCACAACAACTTGACATAAGTAGTACAAATGGTATGACAAACCAAGGAAAGGCTTATCAAACGTTGTGTTTCAAGATATGCAGCTGCTCCACATAATATGGTGGTACTCATCTGCATCCGGGGAACAGTGCCTGTCAGGGTTGCGGTTTTTTCCAAAGAGTCACTGCGGCCCTGGAACGCTAAGGGCATTAGAAGGAACACGGATGGGTTTCAGTCAGTAAGAGTCTGACACGCCCTTCCGCTCCGCCCTGAGGAGAAAAAAAAACAGGAAAAGGCTGAGATCGATTTCTTGATGTCATGGAAACATATATTTGCACGCCATGAGAAATGGCAGACATGTCGTGAGCCACTCTTAAGGGCGAAACCACAACACTGCGTTGCGGCGTCGCATCGCAAAAACGACGTCGCACAGCAATACAATTACAATTCAATTACAAATAGATTTTTGCGATGCGACGCCGCAACGCGGTGTTGTGGCCTCGCCCTAAGATCTTGCATGCATGTATTATTTTAATTCTGTTTTGAATACACATGTTTGAATACAAATAAAATGTCTTTCTTTCTTTCTATAATTATGATAGTAAATTTATTTATTCAGAGTTCAAAGTCCCTTGCACACAACAGCCCATATCGTGTGGACCCATTATAAAAGTTGGGTAGGCAAGCCAGACGTTATTGATAAGCCTAATGATCCTCTTGTCCCCAGCTTGGCGAATGCGGTGCATTGATAAAGAATATCAAGGAGGAATGGAACGGGAATATCAGCTGCATGCTGCCACCTCCATCAGGGAGTAGCATCGAGCTGGTCGGAAACATGAAACTTCTTGTCGCACGTGAGTATTTCTTTGTTACCGAAATTAAAGAGGAATAAAGTTTTCAAAGGAGTAAAACCTTGAGGCATAGTTACACGGCCGCCATTTTGATTTTAATTTTAAATCTAGGCGCGCTATGAAACTTTAATATGTCACCGGAAAATTGCAGACTCCGTAAGATTGTAATAAATCTTGGTTAGATTATAATTTCTCGATATTTTATGAAAAAATAGTTTTGTATACAATAAATCCAATCCAAATTCAATAGTTTCCAATATATCCGTGTCTTATTTAGAAAAAATAGTTTACAGTTTTACGCGATTTTTTACAATCTTACGGCGTTTGCCATTTTCCGGTGACATATATATTATGGGACACTTAAACAAACAAGAAATGTCAGCAATATACATAATGCCCTAAAGTGTCACGTTGTCGAGATATTCGGAGGTGAAGTCGTCGTGGGAGACAATGAAAATAATAAAAAATTGAAAAAAAAAAACAAATTTGCAGCGGGAGGCTATGCCAGCTTCCATACAAAAATGTTCGAAACCCTTTCCGGTCCGTGCCCGGGACGTAGAGAATGCCTAAGGCATTAAGTCTGCCGTTGTACCTTTGTGCAGGAAGTTAAAATAAATAAATGAAAAACCCTTTTTTTCTTGCAAAATGTCACTTTAGGCTCTTGACGTGCTTTCTGTCCTGTCTCTTTGGCATCCTCATGGATCTCTTCCGTCCTAGGATGGGAGGGGTCTGTCAAACCCTTACTGACTAAAGCCACACTGTGTTCAGTTGCTCCCTTTCTAGGTCCTGTCCAACCCATATTATACCCTTTTTTTAATGCGAAATGACTTACTGACACCATTATGAAGGAACACTTCAAATGCGCTTTGCGCTCCAGGGGGGCTATTCTCTAAGCTCGAAGTCCGTAGTTCTGGGCTTAGTTGCGGGCGTATTCTAATCCGTATAACCTAAGCACTAAGAATGAATGACAACACGATTCGACAGTAACTGTCAAATCGTGTTGTCATTCATTCTTAGTTCGGGTTCGGAACTAATCGTAAGTCCGTAGGTGATACGGAGTAGAATACGCCCGAAACTACGGACTTTGGGCTTAGAGAGTAGTCCCCCAGGGCCGCTCTAACTCCTTCGAAATTCCACAACCCATATTAACCACTACATTGATATCCTCAGGTGCTCCGGGAGATCCAATCCTGAACTCCTCAGACCAGCCGTCGTTCAAGGATGGAGACCAGTTCATGGCTCAGTGCGTCGTGCCCAACGGTAGACCAGCTGCGAAGATCACCTGGTTCTTGGGTAAGTAGAGGCTTTTTTTTTTTTTTTAAGGATGGGTAGTCATCAAATGACTTCTTCCGCTCTGGGAGCGGAAGGGCGTGTCAGACTCTTACTGACTGAAACCCATCCGTGTTCCTTCTAAAGCCCTATGCGTTCCAGGGCCGCGGTGACTCTTTCAGTAGAGGTTTAGCAGTTCAAATTATTTAGCTGTCTCGGATCCTGCAATTAATTTAATCAGTAAGGTGTAGGAAAGAGGAGACTTGATTCCGATTATTTCTCCATATCTAAGCAGGACAGTAAATACCTTGATATGAGGCGCAGAAGGCTGTACATTCACAGGCTTCCGACCGCCCGCCATTTGCCTCGCACTACGAAAAATAATTGAAGATTATTAGATTCTGCCGATATACTTTTTCTCATGATGGTGTCTTGTTTAGTCGTGCAGTGCGATTGCAGTCGGTGTGCAGTTCACACGACTGCACGCCGACTGCAATTGGACCGCAGGGTTGGTTTGCAGTTCTATTGCAGTCGTGTCGACTGCATTCGAACTGCAAATTTGCAGTTGGATTGCAGTTGAAATGCAGTCCGTCTGTCTAGAGCCTTAATCATGATGTCATTGGCGATTAACAGTAGCGGGCTGATCTCCAGCAGCGTGAACGTGAGCTAATTGTGCCATGCTTGTAGCACCTTGCATCAAAGACTGGACCCTTCTGCTGTTTCAGTTCAAGCCTAATCTACACTAGCAAATCGTTTTTCGATTTAATTCAGCTCGTTGCCACCATTTCATGTCACCATTCTAAGACCCACCTCTCTTTTTCAGGAACCGAAGAACTCCTCGCGGGCAAGCACCAACCGATCATCACGTCAGACCCGGGGTCAGACCTTCAGACCATCAGTCAGAACGTCAGCCGCACGCTGACGGACGAGGATGACTCCAAGTTCCTGGTCTGTAGGGCCGAGCATGAGGCGCTGGAACAGCCTAAGGAAGTCAAGAGGCAGTTGATCGTGCAGTGTAAGTGTTAATTCAGTTATCTAAATGTCACCGGAGAATTGCAGACTCCGGAAGATCGTTATAAATGTTTATTATTTTATAATTTGTCGATATATGTATTATGGAAAAATGGTTTTGTATATGTCACCGGAAAATTGCAAATTGTTTTTTATTTTCCTATTGATAGGCACGCGTTTGACCACTATCTCACCTGATGATAAGCGATGATGTGCTCGACGATGGAGCTCGCTTGCCTAGAAGTAACCTATTTACTCTTGACTTTTAAAGACTCCCAGGTTGTAAAATATCGCGTGGAATTATAAACTATTTTTTCTTAATAAGACACGGATACAGTGACTGCTAAAATCACAACCTTTCCTTAGGTTTTGACATTGTCGGGTAAAAATACTCCAAGCCTCTTCACCAAAATCGACTGCTGATTGTGGATCCTGGTTTCAATTCCCAGGTCGGGAAAAAAGTTGTATTTCCATCAAGAACTTCTCTGTGACAGACCGGAGTTTGAAATTTACTGTTGTGACACCCCCCTGCGCCAGGAGTCTCCCCGGTCGTGTCGGATTGCCGTCCCATCATACTCTGACAGGGAACAGAGAGTATATATACCTGTGTTTACGCACACCCTTGTGTACTATAATATCTCCCTTGCCGATGTCTCTCCGTTGAAATTGGCCGTCGTTATCGAAACCGTTCAGTAGGACACACACAGAGTCCCACTCATTTCCATACATTAAACATGTGTTAATCTGTCTTTCCTCGCGCAGACCCACCCAAACGCCATGAATCTGGCCCCATCACCATCTTCGGCCTGAAGTTAGGAGCCGAGGGACGTCTCAACGTGACTGTGAGAGCTAACCCCAAGCCTACTTCGGAATGGGCCGTAGCCGACCAAATACTGATCGCCCCCAGGAGGACTGAGAACGGAGAATTTACGGCTCTTGAGCCCTTGCTGCTGGTAAGTGGTTTTTGGGAATGTTTTTTACGCTTAAAACTATAGATGTAAGGCCGGTTTAAAACCAATTTAACTAGTCCGTTTAATACCAAAATATCCGTTTAAAACCGGAATAAGCCTTTTTCGATTTCAAACGGTTGGTGTTGACGACTTTCTTTTTCTTAATTATAACTGCATTTTCTTGATTTTTACCGAGGTAGGGATATAAAAGGTGTGATATACTGATATTGATATACTTAGCGGGTTGAGTTCTTGTTGGTCTGTCCGACTAAGCGTAGGTAGGAAAAACTCTATTGTTTAAAACTCTGTGTTAGTAAGAAAACATTTTTTTCATTGTTTTCAAACGATAAAATCAATTTGATTCGGTTTAAAACCAAACTCACACTCTCGCACTATCGTTGACGGCGTCACTCGTGAATCGACGCAATTTTGCCAGCTCACCTACCCTACACACACATGCACATACACAGTTTTTAAATTTTTAAGGCGAGTTTTAAACCGTTTAAAACGATTTATTTGGGGTTTAATACGGCAACATTTAGAAAATGTCAATTGTTTTACATCTATAGTTAAAATGCAGAATTTTAATTAGAAATGTACCGCAGAATTTCTTAGATAACCGCCTGTTTGGCGAATGGGGTATTTTCATAGATGGAAAAATAATAATTCTAAGTCCGTCAGTGAGTTTAGAAAAATATTTAACACGTATTTTATTGTCTTTTCAAATCAATAAAAATTTATAAAGATAAAGCACATTAAAGTCTAGGAGTAGGGACTAGTGACGTCACTTCTGGTAAAAAGTGTACCAACGCTTATATTTTTGTTTATGAGACAAATTTAATTGTTTCCAAAAAAAACTTCCGTTAGTCAGATTACCATTTAGAGGTATGCGGAACAGAGCATAAGTCCCCCGAACCTCTATTGAAATGGGAGGATCCTCCGACCAAACGGTTGTTGTGTCTGGTGGGCAACTGCCCGATAGTTGATATTCGACTGTTGTATATGTTCAAATCGCACGGAGAACTCTGATACCGTGATACTGGATTCCGTTAGTAGTTCGTCACTGGAGTTATAGATGGCGCTGCGGTATTTTTTGTCGGGTACTAAGTGTTTTTCTTGTGACGGCATTACAACCAAAACATATTTGGAACCGTCTAGAAGACAGACGGTAATAAGACGGAAATAGTTTGTGGTAATATGACTGATGGATTAAATAGTTTTTTTTGTGGAAAATAATAATTGTTCTAAACTGGATCGTCAATGGTAGCAAAACGAATGATCATCATTACCTTCCAACTGTACCAGAGTCTCTGTAATGTGTGAGATAGAGTTGTGTTGGTATGTACTTTTAAGGTAGGTACATACCTGCTAGCTTGGGCCGACGACATTTTTTTTTTTTTCGATGTGTTGAATGTATTCAAAATTCGAGAGTGTAGTTTTGCACCCTCCCAAATCCTGATAACTATGCTAAAAGAACCAGCCAAGTGCGAGTCAGACTCACAAGAAGGGTCCCGTACCATACAGCCAAGTGCGAGTCAGACTCACAAGAAGGGTCCCGTACCATAAACCGGTAAAACACGTTTCTTTTATGTCCCCTGTGTATGTAATTTTTAATTTAAGTTTTTTTTTATTATTCGTTCTTGAGAAATAGCCTGCTGCTGACAGACAGACGGACGGAAGGACAGCGGAGGCTTATTAATAGAGTTCCGTTGGTTGACGGAACCATAAATCTATCGTCGCCTTAGCATGCGTATTTTGTATTCCAATCCTTATGCCTCACTAAATAAGCTCCATTCTTCTCTCAGGGTAGCGGCTACTACAACATCACCCTGATCGTGGCTCGCATCACCAAGGACGACGTGGACAGGACATACTACCTGCGAGTGGAAAACGCACTTGGTCGGGAAGAGTACCCTGTGAGGATCAGTACTATGGATGAACCGGCTGGTAGGTGTTCCTTTCTTCTTATGGAAGTTAGTTGATGTCGACTATAGAAAATAATACTCGTTATTATGTAATCCAAGTTACAGAAAAGATAGATGAAGAAAATATAACATATGGTGACACAAGGGCGGCCATATTGCTAAAAGCGATCTTTTAAACACAGCCTTTCATCCATCAGGATTTAAAAGAAAGAAGGCGAGACGATACTGCAGGTTGTCTTCGGTGTACTTTTATTTTATGTGCAATAAATATATACAATAATTAAACAAAAGCACAGAATTCAAGTAAAGAAAGTCAGAGGTAGGATTTAAACCAGTTTTAATGGACAAAGATTGAGCACGAAACGGGCAAGGCATTCCATAACAGTATTGCTTGAATCGTAAAAGATTTGTCATAGACACTGGCGGAATGCAACGGCATATCCATCAAATATTCAGCCAGCGTCAGCCTGTCAAGATACAAGTATTAATTAGATTTATAGTTGTGTCAAAAGTAGCTCGAAATGGTTCGTGTAATATTTGTTACACACGGCACGGCGTCGCCAGTCCCTTTTTTGTTTGAACTTGGCTGGTCACGCTGCTGCGTGTCTAGATCTTTTAAATTTCTGGACAAAGTGGAAATCAAACGACATCATCCATTGTGGTCCCAATTTTGTACTTTGACAATTCATCTGAACATATATAATATACTATACTATAAACATACATATATAGTACATATATATTATAACTAAATATTGATAAGTTTTGTGTTCCCAACAGCCCGGAAAGCGAAGTCGTCATATTTAATAGAAATCTATGGTAAGATTTTCATTCAGGAATGATAACTGTAAAGTGAATGAATGAAGTTTTTATTTTAGAATGATTTAGTCTCAGAGACTGAGTAGATTTTTGGTTAAATATGTTTTCTAAAAAACGTGTTTTTTTTTGTGATTGGTCTTTTAAAAATGAGTTATTTTTTTTGTAAATAATTTTCTTTGGACTCTCTTTTGATCCTAGAACTATTTTCCTGACTTTTAGAGGCATGATAATAGGCTCAGACGATGATGATGACGAGCGTCGCAAAAATGCGACAACGACGCGAAATAATGTTTTATTAGAATAGGGTATTTCATTTCTATCAACAATCAACACATAGACTGGCCTGTTGGTCGAGTGGTTAGTGACCCTGACTGCTAAACCGGAGGTCTTCGGTTCGATTCCCACCCAGGACAAATCTTTGTGTGATGAGCATGATCATTAGTTCTGTATCTGGGTGTAATTTGTCTGTAAAATGTATATATTTAGAAATATTTAAGTATGTTTATCAGTTGTCTGATTGCCATAGCACAGGCTCTGCCTAGTTTGGGATCGGGTGACCGTGTGTGAGTTGTCCCAAGATATTATTATTACATGAATTTATATTTGAAAGGTTTTCTAAAATTGTACGATTTGTAAAAAATAAATAAAATCGGTGGAAAATTAGAGAACTCAAACGCTTTTGAAGTTATTTCTCTATCCTTGTCACTCGAAAAAGTCATTTGTTCTTTGTCATAGATAGTAAATTTTGAGATTTTAAAGAATATTTTAATGCTCATTTTTGGCTTCTCTAAATTTTGATAAAAAATATTAGTGTAAAACAAAAAATACAAGTCAAATTTAAGTCATATTTGTTCTACATATTATGAAACATATCTACGAAAGGGTCGTTGTCGCATTGACGAGTCGCGCTTGTCTGTTAAAGCCTAATGTGTTCCTTTTTTCGTCGAGTTATAATTGCTATCAAATCTTCTACATACCTACCTATTTCTTAAGTCTTCTTATTTCAGGCATGATTTCAAAATCTATATATGTCACCGGATAATTGCAAACTACGTAAGATTACGAAATATCTTAAGAGATTGTGAACTCTCGATAAATTGTCAAATGAACATTTGTTCTACAATTATTCGAATCAAAATCTTGTATTCTATAATATCTCCGTGTCCTAGCGAGCGGTCATTAATGTTAGCTTAGTTTGTAAGCCCTGGCTGGGAGCCTAAAATTCATTTTAGGCCACAGGATAGTCCGGTTAAGCAGTAACCAGCCTTAGAGTGCTGAACAGCGAGTGGTCATCGTCCAAAAAAAAAAATCTTATTGGTCGCCATTTTTTGTCAGTATTTTGTGTCAATCAATTTCTCGGAATTACTTTATCAAATTTGATGCGTACATAAGTATTTCAAATGTTCAGTTGACAATTTATCGAGAGTTTACAATCTCTCAAGTTATTTTAGAATCTTACGGAGATGGCCATTTTCCGGTGACATATACATTATTATAAATCCAAACTTTATTAGTATCTTCTAAGTTAGCATGAAACTCGTATCCGTTTATTGTTAAAAATATATTTGATTAAATTGTAAAATGCATGAACATTTATAAGATATCAGTAGTGCCATGATTAGTAATGAATTGATAGTTAATTAAAACGCTATTATATTTGTGTTCGAAATCTTAAAGCGACTGTCATCGTGGATATCAGGATTTTCAGGAGTTATCTTCAAATTTTACTATTTTATTTCTGACAATCTGTTTTCTTTTTATATGAATTCTATTTGTCACTAAACCATTTTTTTTTTATAATTAATGAATAATGAGGGGTTTCTTTTACATCATTTCATTATTTCCAATTCTTTTTCAGTTTCTTTTTCTGTGGAGCTACCATTTGATTTAAACGTGTCTCTTTTTTCCTGCATTTCACAAAATTTAATTCCAAAATGTTTTTTTTAGTTAATAACCATAATTATGGATTTTTTTAATGAATGCCAAACTTGGATTGTATGTTACTGGATTATTGCAAACACCGTTGAGCTTATAAAAATCGCGTAAGGTTAATTATTAGTTTTATTACTCTTTTTTCTCAATAAGATACTGAAATACAAGCTGAAATTCGAATGGATATTTTCCCGCAGCAAAATGAGTTTGCCTTGGTAATACAACCGATTTATGAAAAAATATTTTTAATTTTTTTATTTTAACTTTATGTTTCGATAGTACTACTGATGGCTAATCGTTCTGCCGCGGGAAAACAACCATTACAATCTCAGCGTGTATTGTAAAATATCGATTTTTATGGTCGGGGTATTTTGAAATATTCTACTTTTTATATTAATATTGTATATCAGTTATAGAACATCAACCTTAAATGACTACGCAATTCTGAAGCGCCCTGTGTAGGGAATTTATAATCCCACATGCGGTGTTTGCAATAATGCGGTGCCAAAATATACAAAAATGGGAAAAATATCGACGGCAACAAGAATATACCATACTGGGATTTATCTTTTTACACACGTTCCATCGATAGAACATTTTTTTTTCGATTTTTTTTTTTTGTATTTTTGATGTGAAACATCCTATAGCCGCGGGTAAAACCGACGCATCGCCCCGCTATACGATGGTATATTTATACATTTTTTCATAATGCCATATTTCATTCCTGTCGTAATCTCTTCTTTTATGCATATTACTTGTACAAAATAATTTCGTTGTTTCACATCTGCCAGGCGTCCCGTGACGGGTCACAATTTTTTTTTTTTACGTTTCACGAACTTACTGTTTTTTGTTTTCTTAGGCGTGGAGCTAGACACCGGAGCAATAGTCGGCATCGTCGTCGGCGTCCTGATCCTGCTAGTGGCTATATTCTTAGCAGTGTTTGCTTTCGCCACCGATAGATGGTGCTTCGCCGGTAAGTCGCATTACTTCTTCTATTTCCTATGTTGAATTGTTGATATTTTGGAGCATTATTTTTGTTACCCCATTTGCATGTATTAGCATGTCGAAAATTAATTTCGTTTAACATGCATTTTTTTATTTGTGTAAATTCTTGTTTTTGTATTACATTGAAATTAAAAAAAAAAAGTTGGCGATACTTCGTTCGTGATGGGTATTGATAGTCGAATGACGATTAAACGAATATTAATATCTAACAAAAGTTAATCATGATGAGTGCAATTATAATACATTTTCATCAAGTATGCAGTGCGATTCTGTAAACCTCTCACTGTATAAGTTAAGATGAAGTGAACATGAAGTGAGCTGTCAATCACAAACAAGATGGAATGACAGTTCACTTCATGCTCACTCCACCTAAGCTTACACGGTGAGTCACAGAATAGACCGGCTGAGTTTGGGATCGGTCTTTGCCGCTGATTGTTTTGTACTTGAGATCATGAATTATTATTTTTTTACTCGTCATTAAATACGTGTGACAATAAATGCAAACCCTGGACAGAGGTCATTGTACTCATCATCAATGAACAACTTTTACTACGGGAGCAGCGATGGAATCGCCAAAAAAGAATCTGCTGTTTCACGATTTCGAGCTTGTTCTCATAGTATAAGTTGATCATAATGATGAGTACAATTACCTCGTTGCAGGACAGGTTTATTTGTTACAAGTTTCTAATCAATACCTATCACAATTCAGGAGTTTCACCAGATAATTTAATCTGAAACCGTATACTCATTTTGTGAAGTAACTTTAGTATTCATGATCATTTTATTGTTTGCTCCATGAATGTTAATGATTCTTTAGTTTAAATGTGACGTTATTACCGTTTTTATACATAAGTCCAAGAGCCTTGATTAAAATATTTACGTTATCATTAATAGTTTCCTTGAAAATGTGGCTATCAATAAAATTATTTTTCAGAGCCATATTTTTTTTTTAATAAAATAGTTTTATTGATATCTGCATTGTGATTTTGACCATGCTTTTTACAATCGCTTTTATTTCAAACATTAGGCATGCGTAATAATTCCTTTTTTCCCTTTTAAATAAATATTATTAATAAGTAATACATTTCTGGCAGGCTCACGGGCTGTTGGTCGATAGGTAACGTTGGAAAAAAAGAAAAAATAGACAAAAAAAACACAAATCACACTAATTGTTTGAGGCTCGCACTGGTTGGAGTTAGAAAAAAAATACGTTGAAGATTTTTTACTATAAAAAAAACCTTTTTTAGTAAAACATTTGGCTGTTGTAGATTTAGTCTGAACAAAATTAAAAGTGCAACTTTTTGGCAGTGTTTTGGCTTTTATATGTAGTACATATAAGTGTTTTAAATTAAGTTTCTAAGCATTGCAATATTTTTGAGCGATCAAGAACGAAAAAAAAATAGCAAAAAATTCTAAAATGCATGATTTTATTGTTTTTTTCATAATAACTGTTTGGCGCATGTGAATGTTAATAATTATATCTATTATTTTCTACAAAAAGCATGATTTCTGAATTATTTATTATTATATGCATGGCATATTGTCGTATTAAAAAAAACATGTCTTCTACGTTGTGCCCCTTTGGTAGACTTTTTCAAACAGGTGGTGGGTTAATAAATATGTAGTTCAGATGTATTCACGTGTTGTAGCTAGTATTTTGGGCCTTGAGCTTATTTCAGATAATTTTTAATTACTTCTGGAATCTATTGGAGTGTGTTTATTTGTTACTTTTCCTTATAATCAACTTTTATTGGGTAATATCTGGTTTTCTGTTTGGGTTTCATCAACATCTTTCGTTACATCATGGTTTCATGAATTGTGTGTTAACTTTTACAAGAAAACAAAGGTTATTTTGTTAGTTAATATTCCGTAGCATACTATTTGATGATTCTAATTGTTTATTTCTATCTGAATAAAGTTTTACACAATATTGTTACTGTCCAATCTAATTATACAACAGTTATTACAAAAAACTCATTGTCAGTTAGGAGTCGTTCCGAATTGTTATCTGAGTTTGACATTACAAATAGACTCATACAAAAGAACCACTTCATCCCTGCCATTTTTTACCTTTAAAGAATTTTAATGAGTCAATTTCACCACACAGTTATCTTACGTTCGTGGCCCACTTGTTAGTGGGCTCGAGAGTTTAATGCATGAGTGTAGTGGCATCGAGTTTTCAAGTACCGACAGTCCGCCATAGGCAGTGGAAGCCTGCTGGGCCCATAATCTAATAAAACGAATAGCGTGGGCTAGCATAGACTACCGGTCAATTATCTTGTGATCTTTATAAATAATTAACAATAGGTATTCATTAAAAAAATAAGCAACAGGCCCATCCAACTCACATTCACAGTCACACTTTTCAAAGCTCACCGCACCAACACAGCTTCTAAAAAACTAAACTGTAAAAAACCAGCCAAGTTCTTGATCGCTTAATGTATTGTATGGCAGGACGTTCTCACCGCACCGACATACCGGACGGGGCGGACTCTGAGGCTCCTCTGCCCCCCCACGAAGACATCAAGGGATCAGAGAACCCCTCCCATGATCACGGCGACTATATCGGCAATGGGGACACGAAGCATCCGGAAAAAAAACCGGACACGGCTGTTTAAGCGTAAGTCGGTAAGCTGTCGCTTGTGTTTTGGTGGAACTCGGGAGGTTTTTTTAAAGCCACCTTTTTATATTTTATTGCTGACGTTATGAAAAAATTAGTTGTTATAAAAGGCAATTTTTTTCTGTTTTTTGTTTGTCAACAAAAAAAAAATTATTGCCTATCTTGCCTAGCAAATGTTTAAGTAATAATTTTATTGCGCATTTTCTTATTCGATGTATTTCGTAGATATTTGATGAGTACAGAAATCGATATAGTAACTAATATCCAAGGAAAACGACTTTATAATCTACTTAATTTAAGCATAAGATTGTACTAGTTAGAAATCCATGAAATATTCATTTGAAGCCATTTAAAACATCTAGATATTATTACTTATTCTTTTGAAGATAATTAAGAAGAGTGTCTGAGCATAATTTATGTTATAATTAGACATTTTTTTGTAAGTACCCGAGTTTCACCAAAAAAAAAACGAAATCTCAAAGTTCGACCTCAAAAAGTGACAGATTAATATAATAATTTTGGACGTAAACGTTTGATTTTTAAGTGTCGTTTAGTGCCAGACGTGTTTAACATTGTTACTTATTAATAAATATTGTATTTAAATAAATATGTACGCAAATTTTAAAAGTAAAATTCTAAAATAATAAGACATTTTTGAGAAAAGAGATTATTAGGAATGATGGGAAGTGCGTTCGGAAATTACTTGCAAGATTTTTTCATAAGCACAAACTCGACTAGTTTGATATAGCTCAATATATTTGATAAAACACGCGAGATATTTTACCACGATATAACTAGCAGGGCTTAGTAAAAACTTACGATACATTCCGAAAAGCATTTGAGTTTTTAAACTCTCAATAATTTCCTTACATTTGCAAGTAAATTCAGAATGCGCTCAAAGCTAAAATCTAGATTAATACGTTTGAAATTTGACGAAAAAAAAAACATAGTTACATACACATGTATATCTGTCTCTCTTATGTACAACATGATTTGACATTGGAATCGAGAAAAAAAAGTACCTATTGCTATAACCTATACTTAAAAGTTATTTTTTTTAATTGTAGCTGAAAAGTAACGGACTTCGAGTTTGACAAGACGATACAAAAAAATAACGGACATGACTATTTTGACGCGACTTTTTTTTTTGCAAAAAACAGTTTTTTTTTCTCGATTGTAATAAAAATAAAAAGTTTTTATGTAGGTACATGTAGGTACTAAGAATCTCATTATAAAAATACGTTTTTTCGAAATATACTTGTGTAACAACGAAATCCCAACGCGTATGTTTAAGGCCTTTTTAAATAAAAATAGAAAAAAAAATATTTGGAGCACATTTTTTTTGGAAAATTTCTTGAAAATGAGACTTATTGCAAGTTTGCAACTTAATTGCTTATTGTGTACTAAATAGTTATTTTGCGGAATAATGTTTATTGAAAATAGGTTTTATTCACCTTTCGAATGATTTCATATAGTTTTAAGTAGGGTGGAGAGACCAATTGCCGGCTATAAATGATTTTTCGACCAGCATTTTTAGTTAGAGGTATTTTTGAGATAAACATTTAAAAAAAAAACTTTGAAATTGAACGGTATGAATTTGTTACTTATCTCAGAAGGATTTTTAACTTAAACTAATTTAATTTTTTGTGGCTGTCAATTGGGGAATCCATCTTTTATTTAAGTTACAATGTGTTCGTACCACCATATTAATATTTTTGTATATATTATGTAGTCAAAATAATTTCTTAAAATAAGTTTAAGCCCATTTTGACAAAGCTTTATTGTATTGGTACATTAAAAACTTTACATGAAATAATTTGTCTTACATTTTAAAATCATGTGTTTAATCAATTAAAAAATAGTTAAACAAAATTGTACAATCGATACAACATTGATATTTTTCTTCTTTTTTCTTAAGTTAGTTTTATAAGTCACCATGATTGTGATTTTTAAGTATTTGTAATTAAATATAATTAAGAATTTATTTTTGTACCAATTTAGTTTTTAGCATATTTTTACTTAGCGCCCCATTAAATACAGAAATAAGATCAACTAGTTATTAAAAAAAGAAAAACTTAAGACACTGCCATTTTGCACTTTCTGCCAAAACATTGCGTCTTTTGAATCTATAAGCTCAAATTATTTCTAAGCTTATACCTTTTTTAATATCCGCCGAACTTTTTACTAAAAAGAAAAAAAACATTTGACATGACAAAAAAAAACTTTTTTCTGACAATTCCTTTATTTCAATAAAAACTCGACACATTTTTTTGTCATGTCGCATGTATGTTTTTATAAAAATTAATAGTTTAGTCTCATCACTATCAATGTCTATAAGTAAAGGTTATGACGAAATATTATTGAATATAAAGTATTTATTAAATAAGAATTTGATGTTTCATTTATTCTCAGCATATAAAACTCTGCCAGTTTTTTACAAAACCCAGACACACACAAAATTAAATAATAAAAAAGAAAATTACTGAAAATACTCTTTGGGAATCGACCATGACTTTCTTGAACACAGTTGCTAATCTACAATTCGACATGAGAAGGGTAGTCCTAAAAGCACAGCCAGTTTTATGCAAAACCCAGACACACAAAATTAAATAATAAAAAAAATACTGAAAATACTCTTTGGGAATCGACCATGACTTTCTTGAAGACAGTTGCTAATCTACAATTCGACATGAGAAGGGTAGTTCTAAAAACACAGCCAGTTTTATGCAAAACCCAGACACACACAAAATTAAATAATAAAAAAATAACTGAAAATACTTTTTTGGGAATCGACCATGACTTTCTTGAAGACAGTTACTAATCTACAATTCGACATGAGAAGGGTAGTTCTAAAATATCACCATTTTTTTCCACTGCATCATATAAATGATCAAGAATAACAGTGAAAGATTAATACAAGCTAACGCATCGCCTTGAAGAAAAATACGAAAAGGAATTGATCAAAACAAGATACACAAAAAAAATGTACCGTTAAGATATTCTATATACACAGACCAAACAATAAATATATTTATATAAACACATAATTATACACCCAATTAAACATATCTAATAATTTAAAGTAATATTGAATTCCTTGAATTGCTACTTAGCCCTCTTCCTCTCTCCTTATTTTGCTGTGCCCGACAAGGTCCATATTAATATCTTGCTTTATTATACTATGTATGTAATACATATGGAATGCAATAAAGAATTGAGTATTGATTATCTCACTTTTCAATGAATGAAATAATTCAAAGACAATTCAACAAAACATCTAAACCATATTTCGAGTGACATCAGTGGTATTTGCGATTTCGTAGGCCTCTGCAAATATTATTAGGCGAAGTGCAGGATTCTATCTCGCTGTCAGGGAGAGTGCGGTGCGGTACAGTCTATATACTAATTGATAGAGTGTCCCAAATATCCTGCACCCTAGATGACAGGATGAATGATTTAAACAACGCTGCACTATGGCGTGGCCACCTATTCACCCATCCTAGCTTATTACTGTTATAAACACGAACTCTTTCAAGAAAAACTATAGAACGGATTTTGATCGGAATAACACATGCTACGAGTATAGTTCATAAAGATATTGGGGAAAGTACTAATTCCACGCTGGGAAGAAGTGTTTGTAATATACAGAGATCGGAATAGGTAGACTATATTAACCTTATGTTCGTGGAAGTAAGTAACATAGAGTTGATAATACTACTTTCGCCAAATATCAGATTTCTACGACCAGTAGTTTCGGCTGTGCTTTGTCTGTCAGTCACTATATAAGAATGGTGAAAAAATATTTGAGGTCGCAATGGCATCCTGTGTTCTCGCTTTTCCTAAAATAATGAATGCTTTGTTAAAAGGCCCTCATTAACAAAGTACTCACTATTTTGGTCTGAAAAGTAAAAAAAAGAGACACTTACTTTTGTCGCCCTGGGCCTATTACAGGTTTTAGACCGCCACTGTGGGGTATATAGATTCAATCTTTGTGAAGGATCGATTTACTATATTAGAGAATATGCATAAAAAACCGAAACAAAATTGATCTTATCCTTTTGAACGCCAGGGCATAAACTCATGAGCGTGCTCCCGACGCCAAGTCACAAATGCGTATTTTTTGTCACAAATTTATGTCGTTTGACGTACAGGGTAAGCTTTCATTAGTCAGTGTCACATATAAGTGACAATGACGACAATTAAAAAAAAACATAACTTTATCTCTCTCGAAAACGCCGTTTTCTACAGCTGCATGGGCGTCATGAACTTTGGCGTCAGACACCATTTTGGACTACTCTTACTTCTATTGTCAATTTTTTAAACTTAGTACTTAATCACTAATGAAGATATTTGAAAAAACCTTTCAAAGTTTTCACCATACATATTCAGCCAAAAAAAAACATCATGCATATTCCTTGTAAATCTATTCCGAGGTACTACTTATACGAGATTCTCCAATATACAAGTGGAGAAACGGTCAGAGGATAACAATTCGGAATGCGGCCAAAGGGCCAGTTTAATTATGTTAAAGAGGTAAGGGTCCGGGGAATTACACACGCATGCCGATTCCGAAGAGGACTACAAACGATTTAGATCGAGTACCCAATTAATTAATTATAAATACCCAGACGTTCATGCTTTGATTTTGTGAAAGGGTTTTTTGAATTATATTATTGACGTTTTTAACAAGTGGGCGAACTTTCCCATGTGGGATTCAACACATTAGCGTAGAAGCATTCAATAAAATAATTATTTTGTTACAATATACCTTTTTTATGAATCATTAAAGCTCTGGGCGGAGCGGAAGAGAGTGGCAGACTCTTACTGACTAAAACCCATCCGTGTTCCTCCTAATGCCCTTTGCGTTCCAGGGGTCACGGTGACTCTTTTAAACAAGTTCCGCAACTCTGGCAGGGTTACAATATACAGGGTGAATTTTTCAAGTGGGTAAAATTTAGAAATTGCCAATTTAGAAATCTCACAGTTTCGGAAAAGCCTATGCACGCCTACTCGCCCCGTTTAATTTTCAAAAATACAATGACGCAGTTTCAGTTTTCATCAAAATCGGGCTTGAGATACCTTTCATATTTTTCTGCTACTCATAGTTTTGGAAATAGCGGTATAATACACGGTCACTTGAAAAATTTACATGATACACAAATAAACACATATGATACACAAGAATACATAAGAAATGGCTTTATGACGCTCGCTAGGCTCGAATTTTTAGGGAACCATATTCTTATTAAAAATATAACAAAGCAAATGTAAAAAGTGAAACAGGCTGTCAAGTAAAAATATGTGACGAAGGCGAAGTAGCGCGGGTCAACTAGTTCAAAACTAAAAGACCTCTGTGAAGATACGCACGGAATCGTAAAGTACAATGACGGAAAAGACTTCAAGTATTATACTTGTCACCGGAAAATTACAGACCCCGTAAGTTTGTAATAAATCTTTATTAGATTATAATTTCTCGATCTATTATGAAAAAAACAAAAATCGCCGACGTCACACAAAAAGCAGCCAAACTAAAGTGGGACTGGGCCGGCCACGTCTGCCGGATGTCGAACGGTTCATGGGCTAAAGCAACCACAATGTGGGTCCCAGAAAATGCCCGACGACATCGCGGGAGACCCAGGCGAAGATGGCGGGACGAGCTTGACGCCTATCGGCCAGATTGGTCCAGACTTGCCCAAAGCCGTGAGGAATGGAAGGAAGAAAGGGAGGCCTTTGCCCTGCACTGGGACACAATTGGCTAAAAATAAAAATAAAATAAAAAATAAACACAATTTTATGCGTTTGTTTACAATCTTACGGCGTTTACACTTTTCCGGTAACGTACTCATTAAAACCGTTCTAATGCAAAATCTGGCTACTATAAAGCCGAATAAGCATAGCTATATTTGCCTATAGGGAACGTGCAGGACGTAGATAATACCATCTAGTGGGGCAAATTGGAACTTACACCTTATTAATACTTGGCATTTACGCTTTTACGCTGCCACCTATAGTTCCTGCACGTTCTTTATACATTTTCCATTGCTGCGACACAGGTCTCGTCTCACAGAGGGGCGTAATCCACAACGCAGACACATTGCGGGGTGGTTGAAGTCATATAAGAGAAAAGGAAGGAAAATATGAAGCGTCGTCCATTACAAAGTGACAATCACGCGAATTTGCGATTGTCGCGCCGACAAAAACCGCGCTCCGCAAAACTGAAAGGCCTTTCGGTTTGGCCGAAAAAATAAGCGACGATCGCATATTCGCGCGATGATCGTTTTATATAAGGACAAGACCTGAGGATATGTCGATTTTCACATGTTTTTCTTTACCATATTTACCGCAAACGGCTATACCGACAAATTGCTTAATTGCTGAAAACTGCCTATTGCAGCCTTAATCCAAAAACAACCTACCTAAAACCTCCTTATATTCACCAGTTATACTCTAGAACACATACATTTCTTTTATCTTACAGGCCGAAGACGAGACAACACGAAGAGTTCCGGAGAATCGTAAGTATTACTCCTTTCTTATGGGAATTATTCTGTAAATTTTTTATATACCTGCTATGGGTTGTTGCAAATACCGTTAGTTTATAATAAACCGCGTGCGATTGTAAACTATTCTTATTTTTTGATTTACTGTATTTACAATACAATTATCTGTTTACAATATTTCGAGAATTTATAATCTAATCAGCAATTATTACCATTTAACGGTGTTTGTAATAATCCGTTGATAATATCTTATAAATATTTTTGTAAATTAACATTACCTGGGGGTAATATGGCACATCGACTTTAAAGATTTTACCCCACCAATCGATTGATCGACGTCGGCCAATCGGTGTGGACTTTTGTAACTTAACAGTACCGGGGGTAATATGGCACATGGACTCATTTACCCGAACCGATCGATTTATAGTCGTTTGATGAGATTGATCGACGTCGGTCAATTGGTGTGTTAGCTTCGGCTTTAACGTGGCGTCGAGTAATCATTATACCACAACGATCGATGTAAACTTTAGATGCGTTGCCCGTCCGTGTACGTAACTATCTTGCTACCGATTAGAGCTTGCGCTGTTTGTGAGAGCAGATGCTGGTGCATGACGCGTCTATATATTATAGGTACCTACTTCATTTTTCTATCTTTGATCGACCAGCTGATTGCTTTGGTAACACTAAGAAAAGGTACGCATAATTCATTGCTGAACTTTGACTCAAATTCGATGTGCCATATTATACACATATTTAGTGTAAATATATATTTTTTTTTACTTTTCTTAACCTTTCGTTTGCCGGAACGTAGATCAACGCTCAAAATAAGTCAATGTTTGTCTGCCGGAGCGTACTATTTACTATTTTCCGTGGCAAACAGCGCCTTCGGTGCGCATTGTCGCCTGGCATACGAAAGGTTAAAGAATGTATAACGTGTTATTTACTTGTACTATCTTTTAGCAATTTTATTTTTTGATGAATGTGCTAACTATATCTTATTTTAATTATTATTTTATGTTCAAACAAAAATTTGTCTGTTCCTCCAACAAAGTTTCTGGGTCTAACCTAAAAATTTTGCTACAGGGACGTTTTTTTTTTTCAAAATTGTTGCCATATACAATAATATTTTTTCCCGCAAGGACGCCGGCGGGGGATGTGCTTTTAGAGTCGGGCAACTCGCTTCCTAGAACGTACGTCTAACAATGTAACTAGCTTACCTTTACTACACAAATATGAGAGCTGTGTTTACGTTTGTGACATATTTGGGCACGCGTATTTGTAATAGAGGTATTCGACTATAGGGAACGTGCAGGAACTACATATATTGACTGGCCTGTTGGTCGAGTAGTTAGTGACCCTGACTGCTAAAACGGAGGTCGTGGGTTCGATTCCCACCCAAGACAAATCTTTGTGTGATGAGCATGATCATTTGTTCTGTGTCTGGGTGTAATTTGTCTATAATATGTATGTATTTAGAAATATATAAGTATGTTTATCAGTTGTCTGGTTGCCATAGCACAGGCTCTGCCTAGTTTGGGATCGGATGACCGTGTGTGAGTTGTCCCAATATTATTATTATATTATTATTATTACTATATAGATGGCAGCTCAGAAGCGACAATGTCGAGTATGTTTAACTTATAAGTTTCAAAAATGCAATACTAGATGGCAGAATAAACGCCATGCACGTTCCCTATAAAAAATTCTAAATTAATAAATTTATTTTAAAGATACTTTACTTGTATGTTACAAGTGTGACACAGCTTTAAACAAGAACAATCGAAGTTAAATACATTCAGGCATCTCAAACCATTTTTATTTATTTTTTTACTTTTTTCAATACAATACACGCAAAACCTGACAAGTGGTTATTGTAGTCATCTCAGTAGTCGCATAGTATGTGTAACATCTGACGTCTCACCTTGGTAAAAAGCAACATTAACATTAAAAGTACCAACTGACAGCCAACTCGACCACTGCGCGCGCTCATTGGTCAAATCGAATACGGCGCACTCATTGGTCAAATCAAATAGCGCGCGCTTCTTCGGCTTCCTGTTACACACTTCCGTCCTATTTCACGAAATCACTCCCACAGATTGCAGGAAAGCGAGAGGAAAGATGTTACACATAAAAAAAATCGACTGCCACATAAATCGTGTCCATAGCTCGACAAAATCTACTGAACTGTTGTTTTTTTACCCTTATCAGGTTTTCCGTTATTTCTGTTACATGTTGGATTGTATAGCTTAGTATTTTTCGATTGTTCTTGCTGCGATGGATTTGCTTCATTCACTGCTCAACTATTTATACTTCAAGCGTCTTATAATATCTGGGAAGCGGTCGTATGTCTTTAATTCATTCTTTTCATATTAATTTTTAATTTTAAACTATTTCTAATGGTCTATCTCGTTGGTGTAGCTGTCACCGAAAAATTGTGAACTCCGCAATATATATTATCTATATTAAATCTTTATTAGATTATGTTATATAATTTATCGATATAATTGTGAACAGCTAATTTTGAATAGGTACAATAAATCCTATGCAAATTCAGTAGTTTACAATATATCCGCGCGATATATTGCAATCTTACGGCGCTTGCAATAAAACGGTGACATAGTCAGTCATGGCAAGTTACTACATAATATGCTGTATGAAGTCTTTGGTTGCCAGTCACCAGGCGACCGTAGTTGTGGCAAGTATTAGACCAACGAGCAACCATTGTTAGGGTGCGTTCATAAAGAAGCAGGTTTTCGGTACAGACAGGTCGGTACGGGTCGGTACTGATCGGTGCAGGTGTTTTATCTGACAGGTATTCATTTATCGTTTAGTATGTCTTACTTATCAGTAGATTATTGAGTTGCTTTTTGAATACATTAATATCTTTAATATTTAACAAAGCATTAGGTAATTTATTATTAATATGAGGTGCCATACCTAGGAGATTTTTATGGAACACCGCTTTTTTTGTGTTGCCTAACGCTTATTTTATTTCTATGTCGCGAGCTGTAGAGTTTTTCAAATAAGTGGAATTTTTTCTTCACAAATACAGCCACTTCACATATATCTAGGTAGAGCACTGCTACAAACTGGTTTTAAATAAAAAAAAAACTAAATGTATTAGATTTTCTTTACCAAATGTTAAAAGTAGCGAATGTGACATCATATTGAATGGAGAAAAACTGGAGTTCATTAATCAGACGGTTTTCCTAGGTATCACATTGGACGGAAAATTACAATGGGGGCCTCATATAACATCTCTTGCGGGTCGTCTAAGCTCAGCCGTGTATGCTGTTAGAAAGATAAGAAAGTTAACAGACGTAGAAACCGCACGTTTGGTCTACTTTAGTTACTTTCACAGCATTATGTCGTACGGTATTTTGCTGTGGGGTCGGGCTGCTGACATTGAATCCATATTTATTTTACAAAAGAGAGCTGTCAGAGCCCTTTATAATCTGCGTCGCCGTGATTCTCTTAGGGAACTTTTTAAAAAGATTAATATTATGACAGTCCCTTGCCAATTCATTTATGAAAATATTATGTATGTGCGGAAAAACCGACATCTTTTTAGTAAAATTAGTGATAGACATAATTTTAATACTAGAAATAAAGACAAATTAGATCAACCATTTTTTAGATTAGCTAAAGTCCACACTTCTTTCATGGGGTATTGTGTTAAATGTTACAACAAAATACCTTCTGACATATTAGAACTAAATGAAAGAAAATTTAAAACTCATGTTAAAAGTACACTTTGTGAACAAGCATATTACAAATTAGAAGATTACATTCAGGATAACAATGCTTGGAAACATGCTGGTCCTGCTCCATAGGACAATCAAGGGTGAAGGTCAAACTGGTTGATTTATGTATTAACTTTATAGATATACTGTTTCTTTTTTTGTGTTTTTATTTTTCTGTTGACTCACACACTGTTGTTTAATTAATGGTTCCAATGTTTGTAAATATGTGAGTACCATTTACCTAAATTTCTTTAGGAAATTAATAAGTTTACCTCTGCTGGTGATACTTTGTTCTTATAAGTAGCATACTCTGGGTGCATCGTCCTCACATAATATTAAATTAATTTTTGTAAACCAAATTTTTGTAAAATCATTATTTGAAAAGAGTAACTATGGAGTTTCTTGTCCGTTCTTCTCCATAAGAATCTACCTTTCCGAATGGACAGTAGAGTCACTTTATTAATGTAATTCTATTATTTTTACTGAACTGTAAACGATGACGTTCAAAAGTGCCGTTTAATGGCCTAATTGAAATAAACGTTTTGACTTTTGAAACAATGATAGATTTGCCACACAAGTTTTACCTGCACCGTTCAGTACCGACCCGTCTGTACCGAAAACCTGCTTCTTTATGAACGCACCCTTAGTCATTAGACCAACCATATCTCATCATTAATAAGTATTGCATGCGTAGATGCGATATTTTTATCAACAGTTTTTTATTTGTTTCCTGTAAGGGCAATTTATTTAATAGTAAGATAATAATAATAATAATAAATCTTTTATTTCACTCTTCACAAAAGTTCACATCGGTACCTATACATTGTTACAGAAGTAGTAAAATAACAAACAATGCGAAACATATATGATCCTTTGTGAGAGACTGGAGTCCATACTAGGATACCCTGTGTGACGGATCACCAGGCCCTCACCCCGAATTTGTGTCGAAAGCTAATTTTTCACAAGATGATTTTTAACTCAAGAATATGGCTGGTTGACATAGTTTTTCATGGGCGTGCAGTAGGCTACAGTGAGGGTAGGCCAGACCATACATAATGACCAAAAAATTCGCATCGTCAGTATCGTGATTTCAACCCTCAATAATGTGGTGAGTTTTTTTTTGGGCATTATAATATGGGCTGGCCTACCCTTACTGTAAGCCATGTAAGTTTTTTATCCAAAAAAAAAACTTTTTTTTTTCCTCAGAGTCAATACTGTGAGGAATAAAAATGGTGGTTAAATCGGCCTAAAATTAATTAGGTAGTAGGTACATGCACATTGTAACTGGGATATAGTTAGGGGAATACAAATTAACAAATGCAGCGGCATCACCTAACATCGGTGTTCATTTAAACTCCAGTAAACGTATTTCCAAGGTAGTCTCATTCATTTTGATCACCGTAGCAGTAAATGATATTGAGAAGACGGCCCGGTCACGGCTGGGTCTGGTATAAATCATCACACCTAATTGGCAATTCTCGTATTGTAAGGAGCGTTCAATTTCAATTCGCAACATCATTTCAGTGACAATTTAATTGAAAACTTGTCAAAATTTAAGTAAATTAAAGGTGTTTTTGCGTGTTTAATAGTTGTTACCAACTGACCATTAAAAAAGGTATTTTTCTGAAAAAAAAACTAATTAGTCCGTCACATAGATTTCCCAAAAAAAAAATATTAGACATGTATTTTTTCTTTTTTCGCGTAAATAAAAATTAAGACGATACAGTGCGTTGAAAACACGCGTGACGTCACTATGATGGTACAATTTTTACCAGCGAATTGACGTCACGCGTGTTATCAACGCACTGTTAACATTGGCAAAATCATCAAACGTTCATCGTTGGAGCCATAACCTTAATAAAAATAATAAGGGTTTTCTGAAACGATGTACAGCAGGTGACAGCACTAAGACGTCAAATCCAGACACCTGTCAAAACGCCTCTGTTTACCGACATTTTTTAAATTGACGTCATCGTCATGTTTACATCACGTTTCCAAAGAAGAGGACTTCTCGCCTAAGTGGCGCCAACTGGTGGCGTCATTTTTCCTGAAAACCGTCCTTAAATTGAGGTGTTTTTGATAGTTTGCGGCTGCGATGTGAACGCTCCTTAAAATCGAGGGTTGTCCCTCTGCGGGCAACAGTAAAAACACAGTTATCTCGTTAGTAGCGACACTGAGAGCGCCGTCGGCGGCCGGGAGCGCTCGCGACTGGCAGGTCTCAGCGCCCGAGTGAGGGCCGTGCTGCCCCGAGCCAAGGATAAGGTGCAGGCCACTGAAGCGCAGGCTGTGGATACTGAGGATAAGGTCAGTTACAACAGAATCTAGAAATAAAGAAAGAAAGACAGGACTTGTTAGTTATTCAGGGCAGGGTTCCGGCAGCAGGAAGTGAAACGAAAAGCTTCAACAATCACAGCGTATATTTCAGGATCACACGTTACACGACGGCGACGTTTTGCAGACTCCCGCGCTGCTTGCAGCGTCGCCGTATTTATGCACGCGACCGTGGGTGGCGGGTAGTGGGCGGACCTTGCACTCTGTTGATTTCGCTCTCCGCCAACCACGGTCGGTGTTTACAAATAAACAAAATAATATAATAAAAGATCAAGCGACATAAACATTTACAAAAAAGGGTTTTAACATTTATTATGTACAATGTAGGTTGCTGTACTCCTTAATAATCCCACCCCCCGTATGAGGGTTCAACCGACCATACTACCATCTGTTGGGAGCACAACAACCTTTACAACGGGTCTACGTAGGATTCCATTGGCTGTCCTTACTTCTACCACTCTTACGACATTGTCCGCACCGGTAAATACACTTTCGATCACACCTTTGATCCACTGGTTACGTGGTTTATTGTCGTCCACGAGCACTATTACATCACCCACTTTGACGTCAGGCACGTTTGCCGTCCACTTATTGCGGCGCTGGAGCGTCGGCAGGTACTCACGTACCCAACGCCTCCAGAACAGGTCGGCTAGTGCGTTCACTCGGCGCCACATACGGCGCGAGTCCTCGTCGCGGGCGTGTCCCCGTGTGTACGGTGCATCTCCCGCGGCTGTGCCCAGCAGGAGATGATTCGGTGTCAGTACCACCGGCTGCTCGACGTCGCTACTCACGTAGGTGAGGGGTCGACTGTTCACGACCAGCTCTGCCTCGAGGAGGAGGGTGTAGAGGACCTCCTCTCGTGGGGCGCGCTCACGTAGGGTTGCCTTGAGCGCGTTTTTAATGGAGCGCACCAGCCTCTCCCAGCATCCACCCATGTGTGGGGACGCGGGAGGATTGAAGTGCCACGCGATACCGCGGCCTGTTGCCTCGCTCGCCACCCGTGACTGGTCTAGCTCACGGAGGGCGGCGCGGAGCTCGGAGTGTGCCCCGACAAAGTTAGTACCCCTGTCAGAGTACATATCGGAGGGTCGCCCGCGGCGCGCAATGAGGCGCCGCAGGGCTAGGATTGCCGAGTCGGCGCTCAGGGAGGACGCCAGCTCGATGTGCACGGCGCGTGTGGCCAGGCAGGTGAACAACACACCCCACCGCTTCTCTCGGCGCCGTCCAATGGCCACCTCCATAGGGCCGAAGTAGTCCACTCCGCACTGCACGAACGCTCGCCTAGTTATTTCGAGTCTGGCGAGCGGTAGGTCCCCCATCTTGGGCATTCTGGGTTTAGCCTTCTCATTGCGGCATCGCTGGCAACATGCTGTCACGGCCTTAACGGATGACCGTAGGTTAGTTATCCAGTAGGTTTCTCTGAGGCGGTTCACAACGGCCTCTTGGTTCGCGTGCAAGGCAGCTTGATGGTGATGCAGTATGAGCTTGCGTGTGAGCTCATGTTTACCGTCTAGTATGACGGGGTGCTTCTCGCCGAAACTGAGTTCGTTACATGACCTCAGTCTGCCACGTACCCGCAGTAACCCGTCTTCATACAACATCGGGTCCAGTGCGCGCAGCCTGCTGTTGGTTGGCAGAGGGCGACCGGCTGTCAGTGCCGCGATGTCTGCTGCGTAGCTCTCTGCCTGTGCCAGGCGGAGTAGGTGAAGCCTCGCCTCGTTGATGTCGGTAGCGGTCACGTCAGGTGACTGCCGCTGCCTCCTGCAGCGCTGCGCGAAGATCAGCACGCGCGCCGTCACGTACAGCACGCGCGTCCACGTGGGTAGCCGTGCGTAGGTCAACACCGGCCCAGGGGGCATGCTCGTTGTGTGCACGCGCTGCACCCTTTCCAGGTCAGCTTCCGCCACACCGCTCGTGTCGTCGCTCACCGGCCATTGCTCCTGTGGGAAACGAAGAAACGAAGGGCCATTCAGCCAGTCGTCACTATTATTAGGCCAGTCCAATCGAGTTGCCTTGTCAGCTGGGTTCAACGTCGATGGAACCCAGCGCCAGTCTGACCTCTTTGACCTCACATCTATCTCGGCTAACCTATGTGAAACGAAACGTTGGAACTCAGTTGCTTCTGAGTTTATCCATTTGAGGACAGTCTTACTGTCTGTCCACATGAACCTCTCTGCGATAGGGGCTCCTAGTTCTTTTTCTACAGTATTGGCTAATCTGCATGCTAACACAGCCGCTTGTAACTCTAACCTAGGCACGGATACCACCTTTTGTGGGGCTACCCGAGCCTTGCCTATGACTATAGCTATATCTCTGTCTCCGACAGTGTTCGTGCCTACCAAATAAACTACTGCCGCGTATGCTGATTCGCTGGCATCTCCGAAAGCGTGGAGCTCTAGGTGGCCTGTACCCAACCCGTACCACCTAGGTATCGATATGTCAGTGAGGTGTCGCAAGTTAGACAACCAGTCAAACCAGCAACGGGCCTCTGTCTCTTTCAACTGTTCGTCCCACCCTATTCCCGTGTGCCATATCCGTTTCATCAGTATCCTAGATTGAATGACACATGGATACAGAAAACCTAGCGGGTCGAAAATAGACATTATGAATCTCAAAAATTCTCTCTTAGTGGGCACTACTTGCCCTTCTATTATTTCTTTAGGCAGTCGCTTAAATGATAGGTCGAAAGCTAGTCTGTCGGTGTTAGGCGTCCATGTCAACCCTAACGTGCGTTCTACCCCGCTCTCCCCTTTGTCTAGTGAGATTCTTTCCGGCATGTCAATGCGTAGTTTGTTGCGCAGCTCCTCAGAGTTCGTGACCCACCCCCGTATCACCAACCCGCCTTCGGCGTGGATGTGGGTCACGTCCTCGATCAGCTGATTAGCCTGCTCAACAGACCACGCACTGTGGATGTAGTCGTCTACGTAGTGATTCTCACGTATCGCGGACACTGCACTTGGGTAAATGTCTGTATATCTAGCTGAATTTTTATTTAAAATATATATCGCGGACGTAGGTGATGACACGGCTCCGAATATCATAGAGTTCATCTGGTAAACATCGGGTTCGCCACTATCGCTATTCGGCCACAAAAACAATTGTGCACCGCGGTCTTGTTCCCGGATTCGAACCCGCATGAACATGTCGGCTATATCTCCTGTAAACGCGACGGGACCTAACCTAAATTTAAATAAAATACCTAACAATGAATTCAATAAGTCTGGTCCAGTGAGCAGGTGGTCGTTTAACGCCGTTCCTTTGTGTTTGGCGGCGGCGTCGAAAACCAGGCGCAGCTTGCCCGGTTTGTTGGGGTTAGTGACCCCAAAGTGGGGTAGGTACCAGATGGGTTCAGATGTGACTCCCCCTACTACTGGTCTGGCATAGCCTTCCGCTAATAATCTATCTATCTGTGCCTTGTAAGCCTGTGCGTAGTCAGCGTCCTTTTTAAAACGACGCATTATTCCTGTCAAACGTTGTCGCGCGCTTACATAGTTATCGGGCAACTGAGGGTTGTCCCGACGCCACAGCAGTCCTATTTCCCATGCTCCTCCCTCTAACTGACGGCTGGTGGACTCTAAAATATGTTTAGCGCGCTCTATGTCTACATGTTTACGCGGCACTTCACTTATACCTATTGCCTCTAACTCGAATTGTCTCTTGACTAAATTATTTAACTCAACATTGGATTCTATTGCACAATTAACTGATTGACTGTTACTATTATGTTTACAACCTAAGGGACCATGCACGACCCATCCTAACGAGGTCAAAGAAGCAACTGGCTTACCGGATTTCCCACGGCGTGTCTCCCTGCCGACCAGCAGCTCCCAATTGTCCTGTCCCAGTAACAGGAGCGGCTTGGCACCACACATTTCCTCGCAGCCCAAGTCGCGCAGGTGGGCGTGCTCCGACATCACGGCGGCGGGCACCGACTGCGACGGTAAGTCCATGTTCACTAGTGTGCGGCACTTAATGTTATGTGCTAGTCCGTTGGGCCCGCGCACACCCACACTTATCACTCGTGATGTATCGTCCGTTATCTCGTGTCCCCGCGCACTACGTAGTATCAATGGCAGTCGCTTGCCTCCGACGTTGTTTACCAGTGCGCTGTCGATTAGTGACACGGTCGCGCCGTCGTCAAGTAAGGCGTAGCAGCTCCTCTCTCCGCTGTCAGTCACGACGTGTACCGGCATTATCTTTAATAACGCCTTGCCGGCGTAATCATTCACGTTTGTGACACTTTCAGGTTTCTTGTCTACGTGTAGTAAACTGTGGTGCGCGTAGTTACACGATGAACACTTCTTCTTGCGGCAGAACCTCTTTGAATGTTTAGCGCCAAGACAGTTGAAACATAACTTGTGTTCTTTAACTATTGCCCATCGGTCGTTGACGTCTAGGTCAATGAACTTTCTACAGGTGGACACAGGATGTTTCTCATTACACAGCTGACACAAATTTTCAACGTGTGCTCGCGTGTTGCGCTCGCTCGCCTCTTCACACGAGTGCACGTGTAGTCGTTGTACAGTTTTCGTAGCTTTAGTGGGCGGTGCGCTAGCTCGGGGCTTATTCTGTGTAGTGCTGGGCAGGCTCATATCCATCTGTACATAGAACGATGATGCGCGTGCAAGATGGCTCAGGAACTCGGAAAACATCTCGAGACTAGGTGAGACTCTCATGTCTATGCCTTTATTCGCTGCCATGCCCATTGCAAAGTCCCCATATTGAGAGCGTTGTACGGGTGTGAGTTTACTTAATAATTCACTCACCAGTTGTGGGTTGTTTAGGTATCCATTTGCGTTCACACTTTTCAATAACGACACACAATTTCTCACTGTAGTAGAGAACTTTCTGAGTTCACGCCCACTCTCTGTAACTTTCGGTAGTTCACGCACTTTTTTCAACGCACACTGAAGCACTAAGTTCGGGTGACCATATTCTTCATCCAATGTCTTTACTATCTCAGCCGGGCTAGTCGACGAACGTAGTAAGTCTTCTACAGCTAGCCGGGCTTCGCCTTGCAACGCAGTCTTCAGTCTTGCCAGGTTCTCGTGAGGCTTGAACTCGTACATTGTTGTTGTATCGTAGTACATATTCTTGAACGACAGCCACTCCGCCGGGTCGCCTCTGAACGTGGGTAACTCGTACGCTTGCCTGGGTATCGGTCGCGGTCTAGCGATGCTGGCGATTGCGTCCGCAAGTTGGTCGATTTTCCTGTCTCTTGACGTCCTGTTTCTGTCCGTTTCTTCGAGTCCCGTGTCCCATTCCGTGTGGTCGCGGTTCGTCGCGCGCGCGGTAGCGATTGGGGTCGCTATATTTACAGATTCGCGGCGCGGTACGGTTACGGGCGCGGGCGCGGGCGCGGGCGCACAAGACTGAGGCGCAGGTGCCGGCTCGGGCGGCGGCGGCGGCGGCACGGACATACTCGCGAGCGGACGTAGCACATCACTTAATGTATCGTACATTTGTACTTGTGGTTCGACTTGCGGCGGCGGCAGCATGTCCCGACTTGTTGAGACCTGTCGTCGACTCGTTGCGGCGGGCGTCGTGCGAATCCATTCTTCAACGCGACACGCTGTATCTTCGCCGTCGGAAACGGAGTCCTCTTCAGCGGCGTCGATCTCGGCCAGGTCGGCTTCCAGTTTCTTTTGCACCAACTTTTCTTTCATGCGCACCAGTTCCTTTTCAGCCTCATATTCAGCCCTCCGTCGTAAATAGTCGGCGCTCTTCTGACCGCTTTTAGACGAGGTGACGCTGTTTCCGGATCTGAATCTTCTCGTTGTCACCGACCGCACTGGCGTCGTTATATCACGGTGGTCCACTGTTCTTCCTGGACCCGTCAGTGGGATGACTGGAGCTTGATCAGTGTGCACTGATGGTACAACGGACGGCGAGCCTGGCGCCCTCTCTGACGGCACGCCTGAGTCCGCTTCGAGGACACGTCTTCTTTCTTCTAACCGACGTAACTTGCTTCGTGTGGTAACTGCGCTTTTTTCACTCATTTTTCTGGCTTCTTGTTTCTTATTTCAGGCTTCCTGATCCGGCTCGAAGGACCAAATTTGTTAGTTATTCAGGGCAGGGTTCCGGCAGCAGGAAGTGAAACGAAAAGCTTCAACAATCACAGCGTATATTTCAGGATCACACGTTACACGACGGCGACGTTTTGCAGACTCCCGCGCTGCTTGCAGCGTCGCCGTATTTATGCACGCGACCGTGGGTGGCGGGTAGTGGGCGGACCTTGCACTCTGTTGATTTCGCTCTCCGCCAACCACGGTCGGTGTTTACAAATAAACAAAATAATATAATAAAAGATCAAGCGACATAAACATTTACAAAAAAGGGTTTTAACATTTATTATGTACAATGTAGGTTGCTGTACTCCTTAATAGGACTCATACAGCCAAAGTTTAGGACTCTCTACCAACACCGAGGTAAAGAAAGTCAGTCAATCTGCTCGCCTTTTCCAACTATGTTGGGTCCGGCTTCCAGTCTGACCTAATGCAGTTGAGTATCTACTAGTATTTTACATGGACCAGGGTTGCGGAATTTGTTTGAAAGAGTCACCGTGGCCCTGGAACGCAAAGGGCTTTAGAAGGAACACGGATGGGTTTTAGTCTGACACGCAAATACTGGAGTGTTCCCTGCTGGAATTTTTGTTTCCTGACAGCTATAACAAGAACCACAATACCTGTGTTGGATGGTTTGACAGTCTCTAGCAGTGACTGCTAACCTGTTTCGGAACTCTGTGGTGGTTACTTCCTCAATGAATTTCCACTTCGACAGGATCTGCAGCTGATACTGCCAATACTTAAGACTTACTAACCTGAGATCAGATAGTTTTTCGCTCCATTTAAAATACTTTTTTTTAATGATGGGAAATCATCAAATGACTCCCCGCTCTGGGTGGTGCGGAAGGGCGTGTCAGACTCTTACTGACTAAAACCCATCCGTGTTCCTTCTAAAGCCCTTTGCGTTCCAGGGCCGCGGTGACTCTTTCGAACAAATTCCGCATAATTTACTTATTCTCTGCAGTTATTGTTTTGTAGTTACCTATGAGAAGTACAGATAATATTATTTCAAAAGCATCGCCCTCGAATAAACATACCAAGTATTGTTTAACTTTTATTTGAAAAGAGTAACTTTGGAGTTTCTTGTCCGTTCTTTAACCTATCTTTGCGAATGGACAACAGCAACTACGTCTAAAGTAACTTTCTTATTTAATTTTGTTTGAACTGTAACGTTGACGTTCAAAAGTCTAATTGAAATAAATGAATCTACTTTGGCATTGATTTACATCAATAAATAACAAGCTATAATTGATTGTTATCAATTTAATTGAGGGCGGCTTAATAAAGGTTGACTCGAGTGGAGAGTACTTAGAACATTCGCCTCCGCTTTACGCTTTTCCAGACTATATTGGGGTCAGTGTCTAGTCTAACTGGATGCAGCATGCATATCCTTAATTACTCTTTCTCATTACAGCCTCTCTCAGACGACAAGAAGGGCGTAGTGTACGCTGAACTGGCTCTAGGAGAGCAAACCTCAACGGAGAAGCCACCCCCTCCGTCAACAGAATACGCCGAAATCGTATACACAGACCAGCCGAAGGAAACTAAAGAAAACAACTAGGTTACGACAGTCCTACATTTTTATTAAACACGATACGCTAAGCTGCCTCCAAATTGTGTGACATTTCAACGAACTAGAGCTAAGAGGGTACGAGCACTGCTTAGACAGTGCCATCTAGTGGCGCAAATTCGAAGCTTTTACGTTATAAATACATGACATTGACACTTCTGTGCCATCTATAGTTCCTGCACGCTTCTTATAGAGGTGTTACGTACGCGCCTTCTGTAGTGGCAACACGAAAGCAGGGTAACTGCCTAACATACATTTAGTCGCGAATTAAACAGCGTCGGGGCTGTACGTCTCTTAAGTGTGATCCGTATGTAATTTATTGTAACAGAAAGACAATGCTCGTGATTAAAACGCGTTCAAATTCAAGTCGCAGTAACATCTCGACGACAAATGTCAGTGTCAAAAACTTCTTGTCATAATGTAGGAAAATAACAGGTGTATTCGACTGAAGTCGAACGTCTCATAAAAATAATTCATAATCAAAGTAGTCTTGTATAAGGGTATGTTGAAATGTCACAGAATTGACGCAGTTTTTTCAACCAACTAAGAATAAACGTAAACATCTTAAATATATTATTAAGGATTCAATTCTGGTTACGCAAACCAGATCGATATATGGTTACGGGAACCAAACTCCTAATTTTTATTTTTTAAGGGGTTTCGCGCAGCTCGCGGATTTTAGATTTTCTTACGTCTTTAGTATTTTTTTTTTCTTTACCAACTTAATCTAATAAATATCAAAAGTTGTTTATTTATGAGATAAAAGTTGTTTAATAGAAATAATCTAGAAATATTAATAATGTGGAACTTTGAATTTACCTAGTGGGTAATAAAAACTATTTACTTTAAAGACAAAATCATTTTTTAGTACAGATAGTTTGACACTGGGTGTCGCTAAAGTGTTGTTCAGATTGTGCCCAGTTTTTGTACTCCCAGCTATTTCACTATTTACAAAACAAAATATCTTCTAAATTAAAGATAACAACATCACAGCAGCTATTATATTTATTTTAAAATAATTTAGTATTGGAATAATCCACCGAAACAAATTATAATTTTCATATTTATTACTTTTCTTCTAAAATAAGGAAGATGTTACTTTTGTATTCGATTTTTAAGGTTATTTTTAAGTTTACGACCAGTTGACTTTGTAGTTTAAGAGATCAGACGCTCTAGACAAGACAAGTGACGTTCTGTCAGCGGTAGCGTGGCGAAGGAAATTGTCAAAACGTCTAAATGTATGGGAATGACAAACGCGGTCGAAATGTCACGTGATCAATCCCTTGTATTTTGGCATTTCGAGAATCGCATTCGCTGTTCAACTCAGTTCTAACGGTTTCTAAAAAAATATCACAAAACTAATGCAAACAAACATTAGTTGCTGTGATTGGTCGAATGAATTATGAACAACCAATCCAATTTGCATCTGTTTAATTTGTGAAGCGTCCCTGATACCAGGTGTTAGTATGTTGACCAGCTTTTCAGTATGTTTTGATTAAAAACTATGCTTTACTTAGCTAACACAGACAGCGGGGCCAATTTCGACCTTCGACAGTAATATTTTTCATGAGTTTCTATTTATTTTCTAAAAGTATCTGGCTCCTAAACTATGAATGTTAATTTGTTCGTGTTGGAGTAATCTCGCAAACTATTTAAATGATAATGATTGTAGCTAAGATATAAACGTGTGTGCTTCTAAATGATATTATTTTTTGTATATTTGTTAATTTATAAATTGGCGATTTTAAAGTTTTACTCGGTCACTTAAAAAATACAAATTTTTATATCCTACTAATCTTTCGGCTAAAAATTTGGGAAGTTAAAGAAACCGAGTAATTTTTAAAAGAATGCTAATAGACCGCCAATTTATAATATTATAAACCTTGTGTATACTGCCTTTTTGCAGATTTATTACGTACAAAATATATTATTAGGATAACTACATTAAATATACTATGTTTGTCAGTGTATCTGTCTAATGTATGTGGAAATACGCTCACTGCCTGAAAACTGCACAAAATCACTTAGTATAAAAGTTTTGATAAACTTTTCCAAGCTATTTGAATAGACTTATTCTGCCATCTAGTTGTGATAATTAGAACTTCAGTTCTCGTATTTGTTTCTAGATGGCGCTTTTGGTAACTTTTAAATGGTAAATTTTCTTTTCTATGTATGGAATGGTAGAATAGTAGTTTTTTTGTATTATTACTTTGTAACATTATTTTCCTTGTCCATGATAGGAGAAATACCTTCTACAACAAATAATGCGTTTTATAAGTGTATGAAAACATATAAGGAATATCATATATTTCAGCTATCAGTAATTTAGGGTACAATAGAAACTTATTTTTTACAAGTTGTGCGAGTCAAATGTAACTATTACCTATTATTACCTACAGAGTAAAGTGGAAATGTTAAATGTTTATTTTTTTTTTCATCAGTTCTATCAACATCTATATAATTCAATGAAAGTTTTATTAATTTTACTATTTCATCTTGTAACTGTTGGATCATTATTCATTCACCTTATTATTCGAATTGTAATCATGCTCATCATTCATAAAAAGTATCGATACACTTTTTTCGTATCAGCCAATTTTATTTATCCAATTTTTGTCTCATTACAAATTTATATAATTCCATCTTTTGTATTATGCAACGTTTTTATTATTCATCCCTTGAATCATTCATTCACCTTAATTAAAAGCCTCTAAAACATTATTAACTACATATTTAACATTTCTACGGTAAGTACTCTAAACTATATTATTTACAATCCGTCCAGATTTATATTAATTTTAAAGAAAATATTTTATTTTTGTAACTATTTTAAGTTTTTTAATGTGCTATACATAGGTGCTTAGTTAACAGAAACCGTTTTATATTAAATAATGTAAGTTTTCATAATTAATTTCTGTAAACATTTTTTACTTTTGGCACTTTAACTGTGTAGACAGATATCTATCATCTTCTCCCTTTTTCACTGTAGATGAGAAGTCATCAAATGCCTTGGAGGATGGAGTGAGTGTCATACTCTTAATGACTAAAACCCGTCCGCGTTCCTTGAAATGCCCTTTGCGTTCTAGGGCCGCGGTATCTCTTTCGAGTAATTCCGCAACCGTTACTTGTGGTCGGTGCAACATGTTTTCTTTTTCCATTCTCCCCTGACAACCATCACGCTACTGGTAATCGGCCATACAATACGAAATATTGTTTTCTGTAATAGTGCCTTATATGTTTCAACTTACTGTAAAAATGTATGACTTATACTCTGGTATAAGGCTCAAATATACGCAGTCAAAATGCCAGAAATATCTCTTTTTGTAAAATAATATTAAGAAAGGGTGCTCACTATCGCAACTCAATACAAATTATTGTTAAAAAAGTATTTTATAAATGGTGTTCACTTTTGCTGCTCTACACAAATGGATATTAAAGGATGCTTGCTTACTCTCGCAGCTCTCACAAATAAATATATTATGCAATTTGTATTTATTAAAAGCTTTCTCGTGTACTAATTCCTCTATCTTGTATTTTTAAATAAAAAATGTGTCATTTCATTGTTGTTTTATTTCGTGAAACTGACCATACTTACAAGCCTCCGCTCTCACGACGATAACCTACCAATTAGTTGGGAAAGAATAGATAGATTAGCCCCATAGTGAGAAGAGGATAAGCTTACAATAATAGGCGCGTTTCCATAACAATAATTAAATCCGCTGCGATACGATAACATTGCGTTTGACACACACAATATCGTGGTATGAAAACAGTAACTTAGCAATCTTTTTAAGGGCAAATACAACGAATAAACCTAGTTATGGGTACAAATGTATAGGGACGACAGCCAATATTTTTTCCAGATTTCGGGTTTGGTCCCAAAGAAGTAAAAGGTGCGACTGACACTGGCTTGGCCAGCATCAGGGATTTTAATTTTGATAACACAAAACATTTGTCGCTAATTGGTCGAATTTGTCGTCAAATATCAGAATTGGTCGTTCACTGGTTCAAAAGATATAAGGGGTGGCCGATCTGGAGAGAGTCTCCCCAGCTTGGCCACATTTATATCTCAAAAACTAGGGCACCTAGCGAAGATCTGTTTTGTTTCAAATTGAATCACTAATTAGTCGCAATTAAAAAATTACCCAATAATATATTTAACAGTAGCAACACCGCAATTTTTTTCCCTTAAGATTTTGATAGATGGCGCTGTTTTCAATAAAAACGAAACTTTTGTTTTATTTCAAGTTGTCATAGCATGTCAGTTACCGAACTTACTAATTACAGTAAGCTCAGGCCAGAGTACCTACCACTTTATAGTGTATAATCTATGGGCCAGACCGTCTCCCCACCATTGCTCCGCATGATGGCGATGGCTTTGTTACCAACACAAATTAATAAGTAATAACGTACTCAAATGTGAATGTATGTTTTAACAAATAAGTAAATTTAAAAATTAAATAATCTTAATTCCACTATTTTTTAATTTTTTATAATATTATTGATAGACTAGCTTTTGCTCGCGACTTCGTCCGCGTGGAATAGTTACTTGAGGCAGGCAATTTTATTTTAAGATAATGAAGTTTAGTAAAGTTTCAGTCAATGCTACTGAACAGAGAATGAATAGATAGTTTAACAAATGTTCGAGGTGATTCTTTAAATTGGCATAACTTTTTTATTAATAAACCGATTGACATAAAACAAACACTTAATGTTAAGTGATGCTTACCACAATGTATAAGTGAAAATCACATCTAAATCAGATATGATTTTTGAGATTAGTGTACACAGACGCACAGACAAACAGACAAAAATTCTAACAATCATTGTTTTGGGTGCTATTTGCGTTGATAAAGGTCCCAATAATGTTTTTCCTCATATATCTTCCATGTACAGACAGCGATTCGTTACATTTTTAACCGACATTAGATATAGATTTAAAAATGGTTTTTTTGTGTACATTTAAATTAATAAACCGAACACAAAATAATTAAATCCACACGTAAAAATGGATGTCCATTTTCGAAGCGATAACAAAATTGAATTTCGCGGGTCATCTTCACTCGACGTTTCGAAAAATACATTCCGTGCATGGTAGATTTATCTAACCAACACCTGACCACACTAATCATATCGATTAATTTTGACATTAGTTCAGTTGTCAAATTCGTCCTAGACGGATTTCAAAACTTGATAATTTCGTAAATAATTTATATTTGTGCCCAAAAACCACTTAGAACACCTAACCTGTTCAAATAATCATTAGTTATGATAACCTAAAAGAAAGACAATGTACATAACCAGCATGGTCATGTGAATTTGAATAAATACACAAATTATACTTTTTTTTTTGATTCTCAGTAAAATCTTCTAGAATGACTAAGAAGAAGGGAAAAAAGCATGTATCGCAAGGTAAATAATATTCTTTTTTTTAGTTATATTTAGTCCCCATGCAATTTTAGCGCCGATCCTGCTTGTTTTAAGTATTTTTTTCATAAAGGTATGATTTTTTTGCAACTTTTTTATTTTAATTTTAGTATAAGGCTCTTTCTGTATAGAGACTTGTCAGGTTCCTGAATTTATATGTAGTAATATTTTAGGTTTCCTATTAGAAATAAGCTTTTACTATTGTCCAAATACTGGCTAACTATCTGATAGCATTTAATTAAATCAGCAAAACTAATAGACATTCCTTGTCCTAAAAGATTTCAACACTAGAAAAAGTCCAACCTATCCCTATCAGAATTTGATTACTGCACTGAGTCCTTATAGTGGACCATTGTGCATGGGCCATGGTGGACATCATTCCAACCAGCCTTCCTCCCCTAAGAAGCAGATTAGGCTTCCCAGTTTGTTCAGGATGTCTGTTAAAGTATTTTGTGGTCCTATCATTTGTTTCGGTATTGCAGTGATGCCTATGCATTTAAGGAGCATTTGTCAACCCCTTCCTCAGCATCTATGTATGTATGCCCTTCAGAACTGGCTGTGATAGTGTTTGTTCAGTGAGCAATCCAACCTTTGTTTTGATGCTATGAGGGTGTCACCGCAAATTATAGACTCCGTAAGATTGTAACAATTCTGTATTTGATTATCATTTTTCGATATATTATGAAAAAATTGTTTTGTGTACAATAAATCCCATCTAAATTAAATAGTTTCCAATATATCCATGTCTTATTAAGGAAAAATAGTTTATAATTTCACACAATATTGTACGATCTTACGGTGTTTGCAATTTTCTGGTGACAAAAGGGTATGAATATTGTCACATACACATGTCAAGCTATTTCCCAAATAAGTTGGGGTCAACACTCAAGACTCAAAGCATTTATTTCAATAAGACCATTTACAGGCACTTTTGAATTGTCAAGGTCAGTTGGTCAAAAAGATGAAGCTATTTGCACATTACAAAGCGTGGATCTCTATGGACAAGAACATGCAAGAAACTCCACAGACACTCTTTTCAAAATAATTTTATTTTACAAAGTTATGGTTACATCATTCATGTTAAAATTATACATATTTGTGAGAACAATATATGAGTGAAAAGAACAATGAAAATAAACCATGGCAGCCAAGAAATGACCCGTCCAAACTGGTGCCCGTCAGCTTAGTAGCTTAATGCAGCTGAATACTAGTATTTTACATGGACTGGCTTGCTGCCTGACTTGTTTGTTGACAATAGTGGTGGTGGACAGACTTGGAGACTATATTTGTTATTTTGAGCCTGAACTGTGCTACTGCCAGTCAAAGGTCTCCCTCCATTGCTTCCATTGTTCCTGTTATTTTGTTACTTCTAGCCAATTCCTAAAGACATCCAAGTCGTACCACCAACTCTTTTGTGGTCAGCTGCAGCCCCTTCTTGCAAGTTCAGGGCACCAATTTGATGTTTAACAGGCCCAATGCTCAATGGGTATGCAGCAGACTTATAGCTGTAGCCCGTAGTTTCCCACTGCAAGGCAAAAGCCTCCCTCCCTGCTTTTTATTTTTGACTATTTTTGGCAGTCTACGCTCATTCCTTTAGGTAGGAGTCCAGCAGGACTTTCCATCTTCTTTTGACTCCACCACTACATACATGAATATGTCGCAGCCAGCGAGCTTAATCATTTGTTTAATTGAAAGTTAGCCTTTTCATGGAACTGCGCCGTTTAATCAGCAACATAAGTTACATGGGCAAGTCATTAAACAATATTGACCCAAACATGTCATTTAGGTCGCTTAAAATCGGCGCAGTTAAATAAAAAGGCTAGGCAACCAATTAAACGGGGGATTAAGCTATTTGGCTGCGACAAATACATAAATATTGTAATGCACTTATGAGTTTCAAAATATTTATCTAATAGGTGTTACAATGACGGCCGCCATGGCCCACGCACAATGGTCCAACATCAGGACTAAGTGCGGAAACCATACCCCAATAGATAGATAGATGTTACAAAATATTATGAAACAAGTCATGAACCTGTTAGAACTTTTTTATGTCAATAACGAGGAAGTTCCATACAAACTGTCATCCCCTGTTGAAAAAAAAATGAATTGACTTAGAATGAAATTTTCATAAATTCTTCCCTGATCTTTATTATACATGGCATACTTGTGTAAAACACGCTTCCAGTCGCGGTGATTCCAGCTGTACTTTGTTTGTATCCAAATGCAAGTTCATTTGATTAGCATGAAAAATCAAAACAGACTGAATTGTATTTAACAATGTTACGTACATGATTGACCAGTATCTCACCTGATACTAAGCAATAATGTGGTTGACGATGGAGCACGCTTGTCTAGAAGTAACCTATTCACTCTTGACTTGAAGACCTCCAGGTTGAAGCTATTAGGAAACACAGTCTTTGACAGGGAATTCTACTATTTCTAAGCACATTGCCAATATTCCCAGAATGTTTTGTGAATGTGAGTGAGATGGGATGTCCACCATGAATTTAAAAAACCCCAGCGCTGCACTGCTTTACAAGTTAGGTTTTCATTTCTTTTAGCTTATACGCTAGCTTTGTTACCTTTTGCTTTTCACATAAAAACTGGTTCTTAAAATTAACTTGGTGACCGTGTTTACCAACTAGATTGGGGTCGGTTCCCGGTCTAACCGGGTGTGGCTGAATGTCAGAATGTTAGAAGCAGCTCCTGACTTCTAACTACAACCCAGTCACTGGGCAATACCTACCGATATTCTCAGGTAAGGCTGGTAGTCTGAGTTTTAGGCACAGAGCACTGAATGCTGCGCCGGTAGCAGCTAGAGATGCCATTTCTAAGAAGATTTATGGCCTGGATAAAAAAGTAATAATTCTATTTGGTTAATTAAATTTTCAAAATATATTGGTCACGTTATTTTAGCCGAGATAAAGCTCATCAAAGTTCAGGAGTGGGGGCTGGTGACGTCACATACTGATTGATACGTGTCCAATATTTTTTTGTAATTTTTAACTGACGGATACCAATAACATTTTTTCTAGAAAGTACCCTATTTTCCCGGGCCGTCAGTCAGTTTCTTAAAGAAAACGTTGAAATTTTGAAAGTAACGTCTCTAGCGTTGGCCGGGCGGCGTCTCGTTGCTCTGTGGTTTTTATTAGGTGTGTATTTATAAGCTTGTAGGAGCAAGTTTAACTTAAGGTAGCGCTTTCAACAAATGATCTGACTATGGCTAACGGGAATGCTATAAGGTAGTAAGAGAAGTTAAATGCTTTATTTTTTTCAAAAACTGTGATATTATATATATTTATGTTATACCTATTTGTTACCAAAGTAGCTCAGATTAATTTTTGTGTGTCACCTACTGTACACAGATACTTACAAAACAAACGTACAAGAAGGTGGAACAATAACATGTAATCATCTTATTGTTCCACCTTCTTGTACCTATGAGTACAAATTAACATACCTATTTGATTGATTGATTTTCGAAGAATAATAGACTGCATGTGTCAAAGAAATGGGTGAAAAAAAAACACCGGGTTGCACTCCGGGAGTGCCGGCAGAAGTGAAAACTTGAACATTAACGTTGTGAATTTTATATATTTTGGAATGGTTAGGGAATAATTTCGCACGAATTGCTTTTATTATCAGTATAAAAGTACTATAATTTACGTGTTAAAATACAATATTCATTTACATGACAATTTATATTATATTAAAAATTTAACACTTCAGAACTTTCCCTCCGTCTTACGAATTTTCGACCAGGTCACGTGTCCTGACGCGAGTTTAACATTTTTTACCCATCCCAATAAGTGCACAACGCCGCTAAAGAAGTTTTCACTTAAAAAAAAAAAAGAATTTTGCTGATTATCTTAGACCAACCAACAATATTATTAGCACATTAATGTTGAGACTAACATCCCACCAAGGGAACCAAATTCTTAAATAGAACTCGCTAATCGTTACAGATTTCACAATCAACGACTGCGCAAACGCACCAAAACCGGTTAAAGCTATCAGAAAATCGGCGCTGGTTTTAAAACCGACCATGGAAGCGTCTTGGGACGAAGCAGATGACAGCACTGAACTTCGCCCCGAAATAGCTGAAGACGGGACTAAATACCTAGTTTACAGCAAGAAAAAGAAGGACAAAATCCCCATAGACGAACGGCCGGGTATCGAATACCCTGAAATACTCTTCTACCTTTTATCCAGATACATAAAACCAGAAGATATAGGCTCATTTGCTAGAATCAACAAATCAGCCTATGCGGTAACCAAAAGCAAGGCATTCTGGATCTTACAGTATAAGAGGCACTGTGAAAACCATCAGGACTTGCCTGATAGACTGCGGGCAGATAGTTTAAAGGCTTACGGATTGAGGCAGACTGTCATACGAGCGTTATACCACACTTACAGCAAGTTTACCCGCCGTATTTGCCGGAAGGATGCCCATCCCAGTGTGCTGGTCAGTTGGGTTTGCGTCAATGTGTGGTATAAACGGGGTCTGACGTACTGGAATGTGTATTTCAAGCTGAAGAAGCCGCAGGTGCCTACTAGTCAGAATTATGTTGAAAAGGATATGATTGAGGAGCTGGGAAGGGTGGATGCGAATCCTGAGGAGGGGGCGCAGGTTTTGATGGTATGCATTTATATTTCACTAGGTTTTGCCCGCGATTTAGGTAGTTCCAAAGATTAGCACGTTCAAACAAACAATTCTTCAGCTTTATTATATTAATACTAGCTTTTGCCCGCGACTTCGTACGCGCTTATCCCGTTTTTTCCCGTTCCCGCATAGCCTATAGCGTGTAGCGTGAGTGACCACGTACTTCTGGAACATTCTGTATAGACTGAGAAACTATAAGATATAGCATTTATTTTGTTGTAAGTATTTATTTTGTATTCTAGAATTTGAGCTAGTGGCAATGCTAGCGTTTTCTATATTGGACAGGGATGGAGTGTTTGCTTTATCGTGCTATGCCATATTGTACGCTGAGCGATTCTTGATGTTTCAATTTAGCTTTATGTGCAGTTATGAATCAATTCAATTCAATTCATTGCAATCAAGATCATAGATAGGTACATTTTTACAGTTCACATGAACCCTGTCGGGCACAGCAATTTAATATAATAGTGGCTTTGTATAGGTAATACAAACGTTAGGAACAAAGTTAAATAAAGTGGAATATTAGTCATAATGTGACTAATATTCCACTTTATTTTATTTGTTTTTATCTAAAATTGGAGGTAAAAAGTCAAATCAAATTGGTAGTCAATAAATAAAAATGTAGTAGAATTAAAATACAAATGTCATAGGTATACAATATCATGATAATGTCAAATCAATTAATTACAAATATCTTAAAATTAAATGGTCATGTCAACATAAATAAAAATCAGCACCCGGACTTAAAAAAAAAGTGATTTAATGGCTTTAGATACCTGGAAATCGGCCGTCGGCACAAGTTAGCAGGGATGCGTTTGTTAAAAGTACATACAGTACTCCATCCCACACATTTTGTTAATTTTGAAAATGAGAGAGCAGCTCTGGGATCTTAGTCTCATTTCCTTTAAGTTGCAACACCACCTTAAGGGGCCATCCATAAATTACGTCACATGTTAAGGGGGGGCCGACGAAGTGTGACATTGTGTGACAAGGGGTGGGAGGGGTCCTAAATTGCGTGACGCCACATTTCAATATATCGCACCTTTAAAGTAAAAGCGTTATTAAACGAAAATGTTCATGAATTGAGGTGTCAATGCCATCTATCTAAAAACAGTGACTATTTTGTAATATTGGCTCCCCTATAAAATTTCATAATTTCGTTTAGTAACGGTTTTACTTTAAAGGTGCGATATATGATATATTTAAACACGTAGTTTGAACTATTAACGAAGAACTTAAAAATATTTTTAGCCCTATCTGTATGTTCATAAGGTTTAAGTTTTTTGCTTTGTTATTTTTTAATGTTTGATTTGATGTTGATTTTATTAAAAAATAAATTAAATTGGTATTAAAATAATGTCGGAAGTGCTCTTTTAATTTTATAATTTCTAGATATTTTACAAAATATGTGACGTCACACTAGGGAGGGTAGTCTCACAAATGTGACCAGCTGTGACAAGGACGGGGAGGGGGTCATAAACACATACGTGTGACGTAATTTATGGATGGCCCCTAAGGGCGACTGGTAGAAAATGCCTCAGGCATTAAGTTCACCTTTTGACAGTAATAATAATATTTTATTAAGTTATTATTTAAAAACAGTAAATACAGTTTTGCTTAAATCTATGTCAAGTTCACTAGTGTTATTTGCCTGAACTAGGATATCCTGTTTCAGGCGAGAGGAGGTAATACATTATGAAATAATCACTGAAACTATATAAAATAAAATTATCCTCTAATAGGTACGAGTATGTAAATGAGGTGTAAATAGTAAAAGAAACTTACTTCCTAAAATCTTAGTACATACTAACTTAGCGAACTAATAAAAAATAAATAGTAGGTACTTCAAACAATCTTTATTTTAATACAACTAACAACTATCTGTATCTTCATAGGACAGTGTATTTTACTTGTGCATAAAGTTTGAATAAATTAATAAAAGAAAAATACGGTTAAAACATTTTCCTAGAAGATGTACAAGAAAAACTATGGTCGACGCCAGATGAATTTGCAATAAAGGTCATTGACCCGTTTACATTTATTGACATACTGGATTCCGAAAACAGAAATAAAGACATAAAAGTCAAAACGTTTATTTCAATTAAGCCATTAAACGGCACTTTTGAACGTCATCATTTACAGTTCAGTAAAATAATAATATTAAATTAATAAAGTGACTCTACTGTCCATTCGGAAAGGTAGATTCTTATGGAGAAGAACGGACAAGAAACTCCATAGTTACTCTTTACAAATAATGATTTTACAAAATTAAAAAGGATTGTGTGGTTTTATGAAACCACGGTAAAAGTGAAACTTTTTTTCATATTATATATATTTAACTAAAAATTTTCGGAATAATATTCCATTAAGGGTATAAAAAAACACTGACAAAAACAAACAAATTAGCGTGGAGCACTGGCACAAATGAGTAATAGTCTATACACTACACGGTCAGCTGATGGAACTATAGACGCCGCCATATTGGCCTCGGCTGCTCTGACGAGCGCCTTTCACTTTATCCCTACTCCGCGGCCGACCGTCACGCGACATGCGATACACAGACCAAAAAATTTGAGACGATGTTATAAAAGTTTCACTTTAAAAATAAAGTTGTTCTAAATCGTCATGTCTCGTGATCCATTACATTTTCTAGTTATGAAAAACGATTCATAATTTATTGTCCAGGTACCTACGAAGAGATATTATGGAAAGGGCAATGACCGCTATTGAAAATTTATCTGGCGTCGACCATATTTTGTAAGGGTTGTATCACTTCTAGGCAAAGGAAAAAGAAATGCATTATGACAAATATTCTTATTGCATTTAGCGAATTTCAAGTCTTTTTCTGTTTCTTACTATTGTGCGTACTTCTACTTCAGTTCTTACTTAGAAAATCTTTCTTAACGCTTAATGATGAAAGTTCTTTTTAAAAATCTTTGGCTGGTTGATTCGGGAATCTTATATAATGCGTACAGCAAAGGAGTGGAACTCTCTGCCTGCGTCTGTTTCCGAACGCATAGTCAAGTCAAGTCAATTCATTTATTTCAACTAGACCATTAAAAGGCACTTATGAACGTCAAATTTACAGTTTAAAATTAAAATATAAGTGACTCTAGTTGTCCATTCGCAAAAAGTAGATTCTTATGGAGAAGAACGGACAAGAAACTCCATAGTTACTCTTTTCAAATATAAGTTTTACAATATTTTGTATACATAGGTACATTGATCAATTGATTATATTATGTGAGCACAATGCATCCAACATTACACTAATATACAGCACACACTTATATACTAATAGGTACAACAAAGCAATACCAGTAGAGATAAAATTAAGTTTGCTAGTAAGGGACATGGTACTCACATATTTACAATATAATTAAAAACAATGGATCAGTGTGTGAGTTAAATTACATATTAAAAACCTGAAAGTACACCAGTAAATAAAACAAGTTTGACTTTTTCTACTATACCCTCGATTGTCCTATGGAGCAGGACCAGCATGTTTCCAAACATTCTTATCTTTAAAATAATCTAGTTTGTAATATGCTTGTTTACAAAGTGTGGTTTTAATGTAAGTTTTAAATTTTCTTTCATTTAGTTCTAATATGTCACAAGGTATTTTGTTGTAACATTTAACACAGTACCCCATGAAAGATGTTCGTACTTTGGCTAATCTATAAAATGTTTGATCTAAATTATTTTTATTTCTAGTATTAAAATGATGTCAATCACTAATTTTGTTAAAGAGATGTCGATTTTTTCTTACATTCATAATATTCTCATAAATGAATTGACAAGGTACTGTCATAATATTAATCTTTTTAAAAATTTCCCTAAGAGAATCGCGGCGACGAAGATTATAAATGGCTCTAACAGCACGCTTTTGCAAAATAAATACAAATTCAATGTCAGCAGCACGACCCCACAGCAAAATACCGTACGACATAATGCTGTGAAAGTAACTAAAATAGACCAAGCGCGCGGTTTCTACATCTGTTAACTGTCTTATCTTTCTAACAGCATAAGCGGCTGAGCTTAGCCGGCCCGCAAGAGATGTTATTTATTTATTTATTTAAACTTTATGTACAATAGTGGTACATGGGCGGACTTAATGCATCAAGGCATTCTCTACCAGTCAACCTTTGGGTTATAAAGACTATACTGTAGTAGGTGTACAATAAATAAAAATAAGATTCAAAATTGAATTTTAACAATTCGGAAAGAATATACAGATAATATATATAATACTAATAAAATACATATATATGCTAAAATAATAAACTAATAAATATGATATATAATAATCATACCGATTAAGAGAATTCATAGTAATCATGACGAAGAACAACTAAGAATGACAAGCTTTTAAGTAGTGTTTTCGGATTTTACGCTTAAAGGAAAATTTTGACTCCGCCTTCTTGATGTCAAGGGGTAGCATATTCCAGAGTTTAATTGTAGAAATAGCGTAGGAATTAGACAAAAACCCGGTGCGGTGAGAAGGGATATGAAGAAGTAAGTTCCCCATTGCAATTTCTCGTCTAAAGTGATTCCCAGGAAAACGTCTGATCAATAAATTCCAGTTTTTGTCCATTCAATACGATGTCACATTCGGTGCTTCTAACATTTGGTAAAGTAAATATAATACATACAACCCTAATCTCTTCAAAATTAGAGTGAACAGGCTTCTTCTGGGTAAGCTCGCTCCATCGTCGATTTTGTCTCTGTCATCTATGTATGACCTAGACTAGAGTCAAGAGCAAACCCATCTCAAATATAAAAAAATAAAAAGATCTCCTGCAAGAACCACAAAGGCGACGCTATGTCCAGCAGTGGACGTCTTTCGACGGAAATGCTGATGCGTTTGACTTACCGCACATACTAACTAAAATCTTCAACCCCTTTCAGGTAACCTGCAAAGGTTTCGACCGCATCCCACCGCTCCAGGGCATGACCTTATCCACGGTTAAAATGGTCCTCTCCCAGGGCTATCGACACCATACCCTGCACCTTGGCTTCAACAGTTCCTGCTACGCCGTCAAAGGTATTGTACCAGAATGTGAAATGATTCTCGATGCGGTCGTTAAAGCTATCGTATGTAAATGGTGGCATCCTCAGTACCCACATTCAGGTAACTTCATACCGAGGCAGGATCGTCCTCCATTGTTGATGAAGGATTTCTTTGATGAAGATTGAACAGTTTAAAAGTAGCATTTTTGGATCGCGTTTTTAACACAGATTTGGTAATAAATGGAGTGATGGGAAAAGGGATTTTAGGAGCCATAAATTGTGATTATAATGGGTCATATTTGGCAGTGAAACTTTGTGTGAGTTATGGGTAATTCTTAAATAATATGTCTGTAAATTGGTTTTAAAAATAGTGTTACACGTCTTATCATTAAGAAATTGATGAGATCGGTCATTCCTATTTAAATATTTTGAGGAAAATCATCTAAATAAACTCATAGTTACAGTCTTAATGACCGTATTTTATTTTGGTCATGTCAGACTACCATATGGTATTTTGAGAAAAAGAAAATCACATATTTGGTTTTGTCTTTGGGTACCGATTCCATAAGGAGTGCGGAGTTTCGCTAGTTCCTTAATTTGACCCGTTTGTAAAAATATTTTTAGAAGCCTTGGCTACTAGCTCAATCTTATTTGCACCAATTCTTGATTGTGCAAGCAAACATGTGCCTTAAGACGGCAAAGTCATGCAGTTTTTGTGCCAATGTTTGCACAAACTGTTTGCGCAAGCAAGATTGAGCGTGTAGCCGAACCTTAAAATCATCATAATGATTTTTATGTTTCCATGTGTTTTAAATGCCTAACGAGTAGATACCCAAATGTGGTATTCTGTTAACAGTTTTTGAAAAATCTGTAACCTTAAAAATAAAACATCATACGAATTTTGTAAGTTTAATAAAAGCTTGTAGAACTTAGATATTGGATGTCTTTTTATAAAGGACCTGTTTCTCTGCATCTGGTTTGGTTAACTAACCACAAAAAAAAAAAAAAAAAACATACAATTTGATTGTAATTAAAAATGGTTCAGAAAAATTACGAAATAATTGTTTCAACAAGATTTAGGCTCGCTTACACCAAAAATTACTTAAATTATTTAGCGCAACAAAAATCAGGTGAGATAGTGGACAAACGCGAGCGTACCAATGAAAAAGGTGATAGAGAAAAAAAATCATTTTAAATGCATTAGCGCCAAATGATTTAGTATTTTTTGGTGCAAGTGGGCCCATATACAATTTCCAATGGGCCCAATTTCTTTTCTTTTTTTAATTTCTTTTCTTTTTTTTCTTTTCGCCACTTTCTAGATAACCTATAGCTTTGTCAATGCCGTGAAACTCTATTATTGGCTTAAGAGATAATTGTTATCATCTCGCCATCAATGTTCAGTGTATGCAGGCTTTAAGATGCCAGTAACTGTGTTGCAATTGCATTTGGCTGTTCATTGATGGGGAGGTGAACTGAATATTCATAACTCATGTATGTTAATAATAAGCTGTTGAGTTTCCAAATAAATAAATAAATATACATAGAGAATGACCTGCCAGTCCAGAACTTAGTGAAAATATCACCGTGAACACCTTGGTGAAATGAGCGCGAAGTGAACTGTCATACCACTAGCAGTGCTATTCTGCCGGTCGATTCTGACAACATGTCGAAGTGTAGACTTGGGTGAAGTGATCACGAGGTGAGCTGTCAACCTATATAATCAATATTGAAAGACAGCTCACTTGATTATATGGATTGACAGCTCACCTCGTGATCACTTCACCCAAGCCTTCACTTAGAGATTTTTACAGAAGCGACCGGCTGTAGCTGTGTCTCCGTTGAAATTAAGGTAAAGTGAGCATCAATTGGCATTCAAGGACTGACAGTTCACTTCATCAAAGTTTTCAGGGTGAGTTTTACTAATATCGACCGGCTGAGCTTTCTAGGTTTGAAGTGAAAATAGGCACAAAAGTGTGAGAGAATTAAAACATTCCACACGTCACAGGCTGTCAATGTCACCTTCGTCACTACGACCGACAGAAAAGGGACAGGTATACAGGCCCCTCAGTAGCTTGTTCTCTTTCTACCAATTGGTAATTCTGTGCTGAATTTGCTCAGTTAGCGACTAGGTCCTAGTATTATTTATATAACATGATATGCAACGTGTAACAGAATAACTGCAATACCTGAAAAGGGGTAAATTTACCCCTCCAAAAAAAAATCGACTGCCCCATACACTTATGTCTGCTGAACTTGACAAAATGTACTAAATAGCAGATTTCGGGGTCGGTTCTATACTAAAAGTTGTTCATAATCATCATTAAGAGCAACTTTAAGAATAAACGCAATACCCCTTTTCAGGTATTGCGTTAATTCTGTTACACGTTGTATAAAACATGGTATTTATGAGACTTGCAAGTAGTGTAAGCAAGTTTTTTTTATAAATCTGTGTGTGTCTTTGAATCACTGTGCATTTAGCACAGACATAACGTGTAAAATGTACGAATTTTCTAAAAAGACTTGGATTGTGTATGGTTTAGAAGAAAAAAAAATTATTTGATGTAAAATAAAATGTTTTGATAAAATCATTTATTAGGCCTTCCTCTATGTTAAAATTGACGATAATTTGAAAGTAAATGTAGTAGGTGTACCTATTATAAAAATAATTTATAGTTTATTGATGTTGTGAAAAATCGAAGTTTCTAAATGTTGGTATACCTTATTAGGATTTCGACCAATCAGAAGTGTCCTGTGGATCTAGTCTTCGCATTCTATTGTACAAAGCTTAAATATTAATATAATTATTAGACTTAACGCAGGCCGAATATGTGCGGAAGAATATTTGATGACATTGAATAATATACGTTATAATCAGCGTATTAAAATGTAAACTAAGGTGTCAATTTTGAACTTTATAGCCTTATAGAAACGCATATTATTTAGTGGCATCAAAACTCTTTGCGTCCTCGATCTAGACAGAGCATTTTGTGTGACTAGAATATTCAAGTCCTAAGGTCTGATATGTAAAATATATTTAAAAAAAATATGTTTGTAAACTATGTAAAGTGTAGAGCCGTTGGTCCGGCGCCTGATCTCTCCCCAGTCGTGTCGGATTGCCGTCCCATCGGAGTATGAGCGTTAAGGAATAGAGAGTGCTCCTGTTTGTGCGCCCACACTTGTGCACTATAATATCTCCTGCGTACTTCGCTTAGTCTCCGTTGAGATTGGCGACCGGAATTCGGTCAGGATTTCAGATGGGTTGAACCCAAAAAAACAGGTTAAAACCCGGTTCATTATCCATTCATGAAGATGAGTTTTTAAACACAGTAATCAGTTTTAAATCCAGTATACCATTGCCCATCTCTAGTCAGAAGGGATAATGCAGTATAAGATGATATATACAGTGATATCTTGGTATTGTGTGATGATATTTTCTGCGTAAAATACAGATATTTGAATGTAACCAGTTTGACTGGGAGTGAGAAAACAACATAGTTGGAAAACACATGCAAGGATTGAACGAAGAAATCGTGTGATTATTGAAAAAATACTGTGGTACTGATTGTAATAAATATTGTGTAAAAGTTCAAATATAACTGGTTTTAATCAGACAAAAAAATATTAACTCCCGAAGTAACTGGTAAAATTTTGTGTTACCAGATTATGCCCTTTTTTTAAGCATGGGTAATCATCAAATGACTTCTTCCGCTCTGGGTGGAGTGGAAGGGCGTGTCAGACTCTTACTGACTAAAACCCATCCGTGTTCCTTCTAAAGCCCTTTGCGTTCCAGGGCCGCGGTGACTCTTTCGAACATTTTCCGCAACCCTGGCAGGCTCTGGCCCTAGCGGGCCCCGTCTATGCCCTGGAACTCTGCTATGAAGTCTTAAAAAGATCATGATTCCGCTCTAAGAGGGAGACGGAGCTATACATAGAAAATAGCACTATCCCGTTTACATCATCGGAATTGAATGGCATTAGCACGTCATAGTAGGGCTGCTGGTTTCCGTAAAAGAAATTATCGACTGTCACAAATTAAATTGATTGGCTGTTGAAAATTCATTCAACCAATCACAGCGCGTTTGACAGTTTGTCGTATTCATTTTGAGATAATTAACGTTCTTCTGGAACGTCGTTTGGGCCTAAGGAGATGCAAAAACTGATTAAAGAGTTACTTAACCGGTTTCTGAACAAGTTTTTTTTTTTTAAATAAATGACCGAAGTTGGCTTAGTAAGTACTCCATTTGTTAGCTACTCCAAATTAATATTAAAACAAAAGAATTAGCTCAACATGTGTAGAAATATAAATATGAGTGTTGTTTCTGATATTTAATGTGTAGATTTAAAAATAAATAATAAGTAAGTAGTCGTTATAGCACACCAAATTACTGAAAAATAAACGGAAATAAGAATGAATGATTTCTAGCAGAAATCTTTGGGATGGATAGAAATGTATTGTACCTATATGTGTGTGACAATTTTATTGAACATAAAAGTGCATTTTCATTGTATTTTTATCATAATAGTGTACCTATAACTAATAGCTGTTTTTGGCAATCTAAAGACCAGTGTGCACTCCATCGTCGACCAGATAATTGTTTACTGGTCAAACGATAGAATAAAAATAAAAACAAATATGAGATAATTTTCTTTTCAATACACTTAGGTACTCGAAAACTGGCTCCTACTCCACTACTTTAAGGCACGCAACGAAATGTATTTCGTACTAGTGCGTAAAAGTGCGTCGGCTAGCCACCACGAAGATAGAGTGCAGATCGCGCAAAAAAAAAAACTGCGAGCCGTTTCTCGAAATAAATTTTTGGGTAGGTACTAAATATGTTTACGAAATTGTTTTTTATTTTTTTGAGTAGGTGTGTTCAAAAACGTCGTTTGATAAACGTGAGCAATTTTTATTGCAGTCTCTCGGCTCCATAACGGCCTCGCTTAACTGGGCCTAAGGGGGTAGCAGTACAATAGCTTATTGGTACACTTTAAAACCACCTGTCTGTAATGATTGGAAACATAAAATAAGTTTGAGAAAAGACTTGAAAACGACTGGATTGGATAAGGAGATATGTAGCTATTACTTATAATCGAATGAAAAAGTCTGATCTGAACTTAACAGTCCGTTATTTCCAATGCTGGTAGAGGTATACAGAGGTAAACGGGACGGGGAGTAAATTCCCGCAAATCTCCCTAGAAAAGAGAGGATCCTCTGACCGCACGGATGTCGGACACAACAACCGGCAACTGCCCGATAGTTGATATTCGGACTGTAAAGCCCGGTTTCCACCGCGAGCGGAGCGGACCCATTAATGACTTCTTTTACCTCGCAAGAGAAAACTGCTACATGTGTTTCCACCAACAAAGAGTCGAGCGGAAATTACTCAGCGTGCAAAAAGAGTAAAAATGAGCTTGCAGTGGAAATCAGAAGACTAAACTGACTAAACTCTTTCTTGGTGGAAACGCAAACCTATTTCATGAAAACGAAGTCCGCTCCGCTTATCCATTTTCGGCTCATTACTCTTTCGCGGTGGAAACCGAGCTTTATATAAGCTAAATTTGAATGGTTATTTTCCCGCAGCGAAATGAGTTTGTCTTGGTAATACAATCGATTTATGAAAAATAATTGATTTTAAATCATGAAATGGCAGAATCTAAATTGTGATAAACCAAAAAAAATAACTACGCGCGAGAGCTTATTTTGCTCTGAACATTTATGAATCGGTTTTCACTATGTCGGCGCGCCGCTGCTCTGCCAGTAGTACCTACGTCACGTCTAGTGAGTTACTATTGCTTCTCACGCTTTCGAGTTTATGATTATTTTTTAAATAAGTATTTGAAAAAAAAAAAAAGTTTTTCTTTATGTTATCTATAGTACTTCTGATGGCTAATCGGTCTGCCGCGGAAAAACAACCATTAAAATTTCAGCGTGTATATGTTCAAATCGCACGGAAAACTCTGATACCGCGATGCAGGATTTCGTTAGTAGTTCGTCGCTGGCGGGATAGATGGCGCTGCGGTTATTTTTGCTGTCATACAAATTTCGCGGCATTGATGCCCCTACAGGTATACAACAAAGTCAAAGTTATTTATTTCAAATAAACCATTAGAAGGTACTTTTGAATTGTCGAAGTCAGTCCGTCAAAAACATGAACCTATTTGCACGTTCCAAAGCGTAGATCTCTATGGAGAAGAACGTGCAAGAAACTCCACGGACACTCTTCTGAAACATTCTATGTTTACAAAAATCCTGGTTACATTAACATGTTGCTTCTATATATGAGAACAATGAAAAGAAAGAAAAACAATTTATAGTATCAAATATTAAAACGAGACAGTGGCAACTAAGGGATGACCAGTCTCCACTGACGGCGCCCGTTCACGAACATGACGCGTGCATAAGCACCATTCAGTTCAACCATTTTGAAGGGAACCGATACACGTGTAACAGAATTAACGCAATACCTGAAAAGGGATCATTGTACTCATCATTATGAACAATTCTAACAATGGGAATAAACACTGAAATCGACAAAATTAACACAACAGTTGATTTTATTTTGCGATTCCAGAGTTGATCCCATAGTAAAAGTTGTTGATTATCATGAGTACGATGAGCAATGTACCTACAGCATATGTACAAGACTCTCACTGACATAAAATATGGTGGTTCAACCATGACCAAAACACACTGAACATAAAATGAGAACAGGAATGTATGTCACCGGAAAATTGCAGACTCCGTAAGATTATTATAAATCTTTATTAGATTATATTTTCTCGATATATTATGAAAAAATCGTTTTGTATACAATAAATCCCATCCTAATTCAATAGTTTCCAATATACACGTGTCTTATTAAAAAAAAATAGTTTACAATTTCACGCGATACAATCTTACGGCGTTTGCAATTTTCCGGTGATGCGAAAGTCTGGATGGCTGTTTGTTATTCAATTACTCCCGAACGGCTGAACGGATCTGGATTAAATTTGGCACTGAGATATTTTATAGTCTGGAAGAATACATAGGCTACTTTTTACCCCGGGAGTATGTTCTCTTGGGATAAGTAACGGGCAGGTGCTAGTTCTTTTATAAATGAGAATGGACGTAAATCTACCTTTCTTTGTTTATGCCTGTATTTCAAATAAAGTAAGAAGTAAAATTGATGTTGTTGCTATCATAAGAAATGTGTTCCATGTGTGGATTCAGTGTATTTAATGTAAGTATTTATTTGATTTGGTTAAAAATGTAAAGCGATTTGTACAAAGGTGACTTACCTGAATAAGAAATATATGACATTGTCCCCACTGCTGGGATTCAGGCCTTCTCCCTGTGAGAGGGAGTGGGCTGGGCCACCTCGCGGGCACAGTGCGGGGTGGTGGAAGTCACATGTCTTCGGATTTTTGGTTCCACAAGCCGGTTTTCTAGACATGTCTGTTTCTTAAACAATGTGGAGACATCGATACGACAATAAATGGAAACACTGGCAATACTGGTTCAAAGGAATATTTTGAGACTATTTTAAATCCTGTCACCGAAATAAACTAAAAATAAACTTTCCAATTGCATAAAACGACATAAAAACTCAAACTAGTCAAGGATAGTGACTACTATTCTGACGAAATATTCCAAGCAGTCTGTTGCAGTTAGTGACATCAAATCATCTGTGACAAAAGACAACATATTCGTATGAACTAGTATTGCCAGTGTTTTGATTTATTGTCGTACATATCGTCGTCTCCACCTTTTATTTATACAATGTGTAACGGAATAAATGCAATACCTGAAAAGGGGTCATTGTATTCATCATTATAAACCTTTTCACTATGGGACCAAAACTGAGATTGCGAAAAAGTCTAACTGCCCATACATTTTGGGTGCGTATAACTCCATTAAATGTACTAAATATCAGTTTTTTTTCGCGATTTTGGGTTTGGTCAGAAAAGATTTTCATAATAATGGTTTGAGGTGATGCGTTTATTCTGTTACACGTTGCATGTGCTAGTGGCGGTCAAAAAAAGTGCTTTATTCTGTTAGAACTTGTCCCCCTTTGCATTTCTTATTCGGGCACCAAAGCTGTAGAATAATAGTACTACTGTAGGTATATGGTTATATTTGGGTTCAAAAAGTTAGTCTTCCGGATGGATGGTTAGCAAATTTCTACTAAAATTAATTTATAAGTATCATATATATTGATCGAAACCAAAAACATTCATTTCAAATAGACACATTTACAGGCACTTTTAAATTGTAAAGGTCGGCCAGTCAGAGATGACGCTAGTTCTGCCACGCTAGCGACAAGAGCAACAAGTTGTTCTGCAGCAAAATACAAAACACACTCACCGACCCTATCTCCAGCGCGGCAGATGCACGTTCCGAAGAGTAGATCCTATGGAGAAGAACGTGCAAGAAACTCACATGTGCGAACAACTTCACTCATTGTGTCAAAGTAACCATTTTTAAATGACAATTAAAGCGTCGTCCGAAAGTCATTTTTGTACAAGTTGCTCTGAGAAAATAACGCTAAGTAGGTACCTACAACGAAATATTTTTTTTTTTTTTTTAAAACGTTGACACGAAAAAAAAATCTAATTGACACGAAGAGAGTTTATCGATAGAGAGGCGATATTGTCCATGCCAGGCTAATATCGCACAAAAACTATAGGGTCCTACTTGTGACTTTGAAAATTCACAGTTGGAGTTTAATCTTTCCGATAAAAAAAAGAAAAACAATAAGTACTAAGAATTAATATGCATAGAAATACTTTGTGATTTTATAACTGAATCTTAAAAACATATTATATCGGTAGAAAGAAAAGAAAATAAGAGTATTTCAATAACATCTCAATTGATACAAATTCGACACAACTTGCTTTCCATAACTTGATCGAAAATTCGTAAGACGACGGAGAGAAAGTTTTAAATTTTTAATGTACCTACCTAATATAAATTGTCATATTTGTGTACGATAGCGCAATAAATTAATATTGTATTTTATCACATAAATTATATTACTTTTATATTTATACTGATAAATTAAAGCAATTCGTGCGAAATTATACCCTAACCATTCCATAATTTCAAAAATTGTTCAAGTTTTCACTTCCGCCGGCACTCCCGGAGTGCAACCCGTTGTTTTTTTTTGTTGTGTTTTTGTTTTGCTGAGATAGGGACCATTTTGGCCTCGCACAGATAATATCCATATTATAAATAATTATTAATTTATATTACTGTTTTGTTACTCTTCTGCGAGTCCCAAATAAATACTTTTTCTTTCACTAATATTCTTTACTTACTTACTTCTTTCAAAAATCGCCTATTTGTATCATTAAACTCTCTTCGTGTATTGGTCAGATGAAGTTATCGAAATGTATGTAAAACTTATGTTGTATGTACATGATTATGAAAAGCGTTATGTGATATAATCATAAATATATATTTTGATTGTTTATTTACTTGTTTTAATTTTGAAAACCCGAATTTTATACTTGCTATAGTAGGCGCCAGATAAATGTGGAATAAAGTATATTGACCTTTCCCTAATAACTGTTCATAGGTACCTGAACAATTAAATATGAATCGTTTTTCATTATTAGACTATGTTAAGGATCACGAGAGATGATGATTCGGGACAGCTTTGTGTCATTAATTCCGTTTTTCAAATTAAAAATGTCAATAATTGTAGGTGGGTCAATGACCGTTATTCCACGATTATCTGGCGCCTACTATAGTAGGTACCTGTTGGAGCTCGTGGATACATAATAACATGTGCGTGTGGATTGAGACCTCCTTTTAAAAAGTTTACTGTAGGTATTTCCACGAAATCTAGGACATTTTAGGAAATAATTTGTGAAAACTTCATGGTGAAGATAAAAAAATAAAAAAAAATGGTGAGAAAGTTGTGGTCAATTAACTAGAACACTCAATCTGCTAACCTGAGAAAATACTGTAGGTACCTCTTGTGTTGGTAAATATACTACATAGGTAATACATTATGTTTAATTTTTTTTTTAAACGTTGCCCCACACTTGGAACTTCTCCTGTATCGTGGGTGCGTTTACAAACATACAAAGTCACATACACAAACAGCCAGACCCGGAACAACTGTCTGTCGGTCATACAAATATTTGTTTCGTGCGGGAATCGAACCCGCGACACGCAGCGCAGCAGTCAAGCGCTCAACCACTGCGCCATCCGTACCGTCTTATTTATTTCTTATTATATTATTGTGACTATGTCGATTTTGTGAAAACTATTTACTTATGTACACACATTATACTTACTTGAAAAAGAAAATGTAGGTATGCTGAGAAAAGAGCACAAAGGTACTGCTTATTTCAATAGAATTTTCTTCCAGCAGACCTGCGACAGAAGAGTGGGATAAGAAACGTAGTCAGTGTCTAAAGAGAGAGTAGGAAACTTAAAATAGACTACACTACTAAATTAATCAAAACATAATATTGTCTATTAATTTAATAAATATGAATCAAAGTACAATAACATACAACCAAATATACACAAATAGATACACCTAAATACATAATTACTAGCGGACGTCACGCGGTTTCACCCGCGTAGTTCCCGTTCCCGTGGGAGTACGGGGATAAAATATAGCCTTTATGTTACTCGCTGATAATATAGCTATCCATTGCTGAAAAAAAATTTCAAATCAGTCCAGCAGTTTTTAAGTTTATTCGTTACATACCAAAATACAAATCTATCCTCTTTATAATATTAGTAGATGAAGATTAGTATAGAAATATATAATAAAAAATACATATCTATAATACAAATATTCAATTGATTTTAACGGTTTATTAAGAACTCTCAATCCTCTTATGGTGCAGACGGAGTGTTCCAAAACTTTGGCTAAAAAACGTTTCAAATATAAGGTATTTGAACTCGGGTTGCGCGTGGCCACGGGCCCTGCTCGCCACCCCTAAGGCCGCCACTGCTGATAGTAACTAAGATTCAGGACTTAGTTAGACAAAAGTTTTGAGGATTTCATTGTGGGCATGCTGTGTGTTGACACACAGCCCGAGTCCCTCCCCAGGGCTCTTCACCTTCCAAGCGAGCGGCGCCACGGCTTGTCAACCACCGCGCGCCGCCTGGCCCGCAGGCCCCCACCCGTCGCTCGGAGGCTCCTAAACGAGCTACCGTGCGGCGCCCCAGACGCCTAACTATACCCGTGGAGAGATTAATAGCGTGCGCGGAGACATTCAATGTTCTTTCTGATAGTCCCGTGCACTGATGGCGTCTGAGGCCTGCAAAGTTGCGTCGCTAGATCAAGCCGCAACGAGTGGGTCGGGCGGTGAAGGTTGCCCAAGGGAAGCCCGAAGGTCTAGCGTCGACTCGCGCATATATACTAACTCGCAGGAAAACTTTGATTGCGCGATGCAGAACAAAATAAATTTTCTCCTCTGGGGAAACATTTCCATGTTAATTTTCTTGACACATCTAGCATAATTTTAGTTAGTTATTCAATTCTACTGTTATATGTTTGTGTTTCTGTCATTAATCGTATTTTTTGACGGATTTTGTCTTTTAATTTGAAACTGCTTGTCGACCAATCACAGAGCATGGACAGAGCGGTGAAATCCCGCGCATTGACTCATCTTGTACCTAAAATAATACGATGAAGCTACGTCATTTCTGTGAATCATATGTAAATAGGTACCTACGGTAGGTACGATAGACAGTAGATGCAGTGCAAAGTGTGTTTACGTATCTACGTAAGTTTTTACAAAATAAAGTACAAGAGATATAACATATATTTAAGTGCAGGACACATTCCGTCACTATGCTAGTTATGCAAATATCAATACAAATATAAAAAAAAAAATTAAAGCTTGTTGGTAATATCAAAATAACAGTTTCTTACAAATGCATAATTATTATATAGATAAGTACAATACTTTTAACAAAAAAAAACTACTAAGCGAAAGCTAAAGCGTTCGGTGACGATGACGCGTGTTCCATGATTTTTGTTCACCCAAAAAGTACACATATATATATTATATATGTCACCGGAAAACGGCGAACGCCGTAAGATTGTAAAATATCGCGTGAAATTGTAAACATTTTTTTCTAAATAAGACACGGATACATTATGGATGGGATTTATTGTATATGTCGTAGGATAATTTGATACTTCGAATCTTCGCGAAAATCCTAGGGGTTTTGCGAAAACGCGGATAATTAGACATAGGCGAAAAATTATCAAATCTTACTGGACAAAGTCAGGATTTTTGCGAAAATACTCGTTACTATAGTAAGATTTGATGTGCTCAACACTGATTGGCTACAATTTTGCTGGCTGACTTCTAATTGGTTCCTAGTTAATAACGTGCGGCAACAAATGATTGACATTTAAGACGTCAACCAATCAGAGACGATCTCTTATTGAACGCGCTGACCGACCAATCAGCGTTCTTATTTCATAACAGCCAGCGTTTCGTTTCGCAATATTGCTATAATAACGAGTATTTTCGCAAAAATCCTGACTTTGTCCAGTAAGATTTGATAATTTTTCGCCTATGTCTAATTATCCGCGTTTTCGCAAAACCCCTAGGATTTTCGCGAAGATTCGAAGTATCAAATTATCCTACGACATAGGTCATAGAAGACAGAGACAAAGTCGACGATGGAGCGAGCTTACCCAGAAGAAGCCTGTTCACTCTAATTTTTAAGAAGAGATTTTGAAGTTTGTCTGTTTTGACATAGTTGTTTAGTCATTTTAAATTGAAGACCGGACGAAGCGAAGCCGTCGCTTCTTTTTTTGGTACAAGAAAAACTGATGAAGATTTTTGTAACACATTTTGATCTACTAGGTTCTTTAATTGGATTAAGATTTCTTTTGAATTTCTTGTGTGAAATCTTCTGAGAATCCTCGAGGGATGAATAAGCGGTGGTTTGCTTAAAAAGACGTTGTTACACAATATCAGCCCTTTTGCCACATATCATTAGGTACACTATATAATCACACTAATATCTCACTTATATTATAAAGGCGAAAGTTTGTGAGTGTCTGTTTGTGTATGTTTGTTACTTCTTCACGCGCAAACGGCTGGACCAATTTTGATAAAATTTGGTATGCAGGAAGCTGACACTCTGGATTAACATTTTATATATATATATATAAAGAGTAGGAGTATCTGATAAACCTCGGGGCGCAACTAGTTTGTAATAAATCCGATTGTATTTTTTGGTAATCCCCGTCTGCAAAAATTTCATTGATTTTTGAAGTAAGGTCTTTGGTCGTTGGGTTTTCAAATTCGCTAACGAACGATTATGTTCAAAATTTTTCAAAACATCGTTACTTTCGAGCTCTTCAAAACATGGGGTAGAATTATCAAGTTTTTGTACAATCGAATAACGTACTTGAGCCCAGTCTGGCGAGTTAAAATGATGCAATTTGTTAAGCAATTCGAGATGCGTATTATCGGTCAGTAAAATCTGCGACTTGAGGGTAGTTTGTATTTTAAAATCAGTCCCTTTTTCTTCGTTTAATTCATTATCCAGTTCAGTAGGACTCGGAATATATAGAATAGACTCACTGTCAGACATGCACGGCTGAGTATTATTATTAACATTAAGATCTTGCAAAGAGGATACTTTTTCAGTAAGTTTTTACATCGTCTCAAATTTTTTGGTCTGTGTATCGCATGTCGCGTGACGGTCGGCCACGGAGTAGGGATAAAGTGAAAGGCGCTCGTCAGAGCAGCCGAGGCCAATATGGCGGCGTCTATAGTTCCATCAGCTGACCGTGTAGTGTGTAGACTATTACTCATTTGTGCCAGTGCTCCACGCTGATTCGTTTGTTTTTGTCAGTGTTTTTTTATACCCTTAATGGAATATTATTCCGAAAATTTTTAGTTAATTATCTATATGTAATGTGAAAAAAAGTTTCACTTTTACCGTGGTTTCATAAAACCACACAATCCTTTTTAATAGCGTCCTCTAATTTACTTAGCTTTGTACGGCGGCGCCGCTCCTTTCGCCTACGATGTCTCCTTTTACGCGTCTTGAAGAAGAATCGCTGCTACTGCTCGAACCACTAGATTGCGACCGAGCACGTGGAACATTGTCCATACAAACATGATTAATAACTTCGTCCAAAGAGTTCATTTTTTTTTACAAATTAATATTGTTAAAATTTAATTTTATTTAGCACAAAAAACAGGACACCGTTTTTAAAAGTAACGAGTTACTTTTAAACGCGACAAAACCCCGTTCGGAAATCCGAACGCCAATGAGGTTCATGGATATCGTCATGCGCTACGCAAACGTATCCATTACCTGCCGAATTGGGCCGGATAAGACGCTGCGGGGCTTGTAGCGCTTCACCGTACCGGAACCGGATACGCCTATCTCAATTTATGGCTTACAGAAAGGTAGGTACAGTCAAGCAAACAAAATCATAGTAAAACTTTATCAAGTTAAAAACAAGCAAATTTAATTTATTTTATGCTTCCTTCAAAAAAAAAATAAAAACTTTAACAATATTACTTTATTTTGACAGACAATATCCGGTTTATTACGGCATCAACTATATATTATACAGGGTGTCCCAAAACTCAACGTCAAGCCGAAACGGGGTGACAGGATTGATCATAACCATCACGAGAAAAATCTGAAAAAAAATCTATCCCATGCAGTTTAAAAATTATGGGCATTTTAAGAAAAACCTAGAAATTTGATCAAACTGTACCATTTTTCGGTTATTGTGGTTATTCTTTTTTATTTTTGTTCATTTGAACTTTGGAAACGTAATCCTAAATAACATTTCTAGAATCCCAATAAAAAATAATGACACAATTGCCTCAAGTTTCCGAGAATTGAGACTATTTGTTAAACTACGAATTTAAAATTTTCAAGATTCGTCGACTTTGACAGGCCCTCCTATAAAAAAATGTACTAGAGTGCCTTGGCAAGTGGCATTAAAAGTTGGCGCATTTAATCAGAATTCTAAAATGGTACAATACTTGTTAGTTCCATACAATAGAAAAGAGTAAAAAAATTAAAACCTCAAGTAACCCGATTTTTGCTATCTCATTTTACTCAGTTAAAATGTTTTTAATTCACACAAGCTCTAGGTAGGTTCTTAATTTTAAGACAAAATGATGAGAGAGATGGATAATGGGTATGTTCGCCATGAGTGAGCGAGACAGATAGTGACGCCACTTTTACCAAAGTGAAAAAAAGTTAGTAAAATTAGTAAAATAATTAATACGAATACGAACGTGCGCAGTAGACGAATGAGCGAAACGTACTAACTGGTTGGTGTCGGACTGGTAGCGTAGCAATTTGCTTGGCTGAAACTAGTGCGAATGAAACAGATAGATGCCATAGCATCTATCTGTTTCATTCGCACTCGTTTAAACGACGCATCTCCGTCTCAATGCGTGGCGTCACTATCTGTCTCGCTCACTCATGGCAAACATACCCATTATCCATCTCTCTCATCATTTTGCCTTAAAATTAAGAACCTACCTAGAGCTTGTGCGAATTAAAAACATTTTAACTGAGTAAAATCTGATAGCAAAAATCGGGTTACTTGAGGTTTTAATTTTTTTACTCTTTTCTATTGTATGGAACTAACAAGTATTGTACCATTTTAGAATTCTGATTAAATGCGCCAACTTTTAATGCTACTTGCCAAGGCACTCTAGTACATTTTTTTTATAGGAGGGCCTGTCAAAGTCGACGAATCTTGAAAATTTTAAATTCGTAGTTTAACAAATAGTCTCAATTCTCGGGAACTTGAGGCAATTGTGTCATTATTTTTTATTGGGATTCTAGAAATGTTATTTAGGATTACGTTTCTAAAGTTCAAATGAACAAAAATAAAAAATAATAACCACAATAACCGAAAAATGGTACAGTTTGATCAAATTTCTAGGTTTTTCTTAAAATGCCCATAATTTTCAAACTGCATGGGATAGATTTTTTTTCAGATTTTTCTCGTGATGGTTATGATCAATCCTGTCACCCCGTTTCGGCTTGACGTTGAGTTTTGGGACACCCTGTATAAGCACATGAATAAATTGTGTTTTCAAAATAATTTCTCGAAGAGAACCACAAACATGGGACGAAAACTAGCGCAAACGCAAGGACCAGTTGCCATATTTGTGACCTGACAATTTGACATTTGACAATCAATATCTATGAAAATCAATTCACTGTGTTGCTATCGTAATTATTACGCAGCTTGTAATCTACACAAATATTTAACATTAAATATTTTACACAAATAAAATGAAATTAATGTTATATAATTTATTTTTAGTCACAAACTATATTTGTATCGCTGGTGTCCCCGTCTGTGGTGAGATGAAGTAACTAACGTTTTTGATGGGGATAACAGATGTCACCTTTTGAAAAAAATACCCCAATCTGTCAATTTATGGAATTGTCCTACCCCTGTGAGGCTGTGTTGTACTTTCTCTCCTCAGCGGCGGCCGGCGACTACCGTTGCGAGGTCCCGGTCGGGCGGCATATCTATGCGAGACCCTTGTTCTTTTTTAAATTTGTGGGTCACTGGAAAACCTCCTTACTTTTAACGCATCAATCATTATAGTCTATAATCTCTCGAAGACATTCCGAGAAATTATTGTGAAATAGCAAGTGACGAAGCGTTAAGTACCTATATATGTCACCGGAAAATTGTAAACCCCGTAAGATTGTAATAAATCTTTGTTACCTTATTATTTCTCGATATATTATGCAAAAAATCGTTTTGTATGAAACAATAACTCCCATCTAAATTCATAGTTGCGTGTCTTATTAAGAAAAAATAGTTTACATTTTCACGCGATATTTTACAATCTTACGGCGTTGCAATTTTCCGGTGACATATACCTACTATCTAATAAGCTTTGTATTAAAATTCTTATAAGCCATTGGTTAACTACGGATAAAAAAGTCGCCGTAAAAGGCGGGTTGCATATAATATTTGACTGGCTTGTTGGTCGAGTTTCGGAGGTCGTGCGTTCGATTCCCACCCAGGACAAATCTTTGTGTGATGAGCATGATCATTTGTTCTCTGTCTGGGTGTAATTTGTCTATAATATGTATGTATTTAGAAATATATAAGTATGTTTATCAGTTGTCTGGTTGCCATAGCACAGGCTCTGCCTAGTTTGGGATCGGATGACCGTGTGTGAGTTGTCCCAGGATATATTATTATTATATTATATTATAATAAAATAAAACAGCAATTAATCCACACGCATTTTATTGATCATTAGTCATTACAGTAAGATTAGAAGTAATTCACAACAAAACCTTTATCACTAGGTATATTATTTTAAAACGTTGTAAACCTAATTATTTTTACAATAATTTTAGATGCCTACTTTATTATTTATTTAATTTGTATGTGAGTAATTATGTTTTAAATAAATAAACTTTAAGTAAATATAGTGTCATGTTAGGTTAGTTAGAGATCTTGACAATACTATTTATTTACATTTTTGGCGCTGCTAACACCCGGTTTCTGGAAAGAGATTTAGGCTCGTCACAAATTAAACTTAAAGAATTAAGGACAAGAAATTAAGAAAACAACAAGGTTTTAACGACAAGTTTTTATATTTATTGATAGGTTTGCGTTCGACCACAATCTCACCTGATGGAAGGTAAAGTAGACGATGGAGCACGCTTGCCTAGAAGTAACCTATTCACTCTTGACGTAAAGAACCCCAGGTTGTAGCTATCAGGAAACACACGACTCCAGCAGAGAATTCCACTCCTTATCTAGCTGTACGCACAATGAAAGTATTCTCAAAACTTTTTGTGCGTATGGGTGGGATGTCCACCATGTACCGGTGCAATAAGAAAATAAATAATTACTAATTACAAATAATTATTAATATAATTAATAAAGATTGAATATAATAATTCGTTAAACTGTGATATTTAATGTAAAATGTAAAAATCATTGATTCAATCATAATAATTGTAAATACCTACGATATTTGCACGCCATGAGAAATGGCAGACATGTCGTGAGCCACTCTTATTTAAGATCTTACATGTTTGAGCAAATAAAATTTCTTATATGACGAGAGTCCATCTTGCACGTAAGTCAAGTGATGCTAATGAGTATTGCAAATTAATTCAGAGCAACTAAAGCGCCAATGAGAATTTGTCACGTTAAATATAGAATGCATCAGAGGCTCGGGACAAGTGACATTCTATTCTATCCTATTTTTAATAATATATGACAATCAAAGCCGATGACGACATTCTGCCAATGTCCCAAGTAAATTGGAGATTGCTTCTCCGTGTGCAATATTTTAATGATTAGGAGAAAACGACGATTGATGCAGAAAATAATTCGATTCTTCTATGGATACAGTTAATCAGAGGCTCTAGACAAGTGACATTCTGTCTGCGGTAGCGTGGCGAAGGCGGTTGCCAAAACGTCAAAAATTTATGGGATTGACAAATGCTGTCGAAATGTCACGTGATCAATCCCTTGTCTTTTGGCATTTCGACAACCGCCATCGCTAATAATATGGCAGTTTGTCTAGAGCCTCAGGTACTTGATGTAAGCCGATTGTCAAAACGTTAGAAATAAATGATTGACAAACGCTGTCGAAATGACACGCGATCCCTTGTCTTTTGGCATTTCTACAATCGCCATCGCTAAAAGTGCGTTTACACGAGCAATATTTTTGAGCAATCATTTGCTTGGTAACACATGTCTAGTCTAGGTCATAGATGACAGAGACCAAGTCGACGATGGAGCGAGCTTACCCAGAAGAAGCCTGTTCACTCTAATTTTGAAGAGATTAGGGATGTTGTGTTGGGTGAATCTGAAGCAATTAATGGAGCAATCAACAGCAACTTCAATAAAATGCGACAATTTTTTCGGCAATATTGTTTTTAATTGCTCCATATATCTCTCTCTCTCTGGTTTCTAGTTACCGATATAGATATCGCTCAATATTGTCTTTGCAAAACCGTGTTGTAAATAGCTTGATTTTTATGACGTCACAATCGACCAGTATTGCTTATAATTGGTCAATTTTCATTGCGCGTGCAAGCGCACCTTTTTGAAGTGATAACTTCTTATGGGAGGGTAAACCACTTCGTAACGTAACGCGTTATGGCGCCAGCCTATCTGGCTTCCCTTTCTCTCACGCATACGGCAGCGGTAGGCAGGCTCTTCCTCTCTCACTCTAACCCACAGCGCTAGTCGTATTTCGGACAGACGCTTCCCATATTAAATAGATCAACTTAGATTGGTTTAAGTTATCACTTCTGTCGGGCGTCCCGAAACGCACACTTTAAGTATGGAAAATCATCAAATGACTTCTTCCGCTCTAGGTGGACTGGTGGGTGTCAGGCTCTTACTGACTACAACCCATCCGTGTTGCTTCTAAAGCCCTTTGCGTTCCAGGGTCGTGGTGACTCTTTCTAACATTCCCAAATCTTGATAGAATGTCACGTGTCTAGAGCTTCAGGACAGATGGGCCAAAGTCGTCACGCAGTGCGAGTCAGAGAACGGGCGTCGTCGCCGAGGAAGGCCTAGGAAACGCAGACGTGACGCTTTAGAGGCACTCATGACGTATTGGTCGGAGAGAGCAAAACACCGGGAAGAGTAGAAGGATATGGGAGAGAACTTTGCCCACCAGCGGGACAATACAAGTTGATTTAAAAAAAATTGTGAGCCGTCACGGGACGCCTGGAAGATGTGAAACATCGAAATTATTATGAACAATTAATATGCATAAACCAGGCGAAGATGGTGGGACGAGCTTGACGCCTATCGGCCAGATTGGTCCAGACTTGCCCAAAGCCGGGAGGAATGTAAGGAAGAAAGGGAGGCCTTTGCCCTGCAGTGGGACACAATTGGCTAAAAATAAATAAATAATATGCATAAAAGAACAGATTACGACGGGAACTAAATATAGCATAGTGAAAAAAATACATTTACACTGTTTATATATGTCACCGGAAAATAGCAAACGCCGTAAGATTGTAAAATATCGCGTGAAATTGTAAACTATTTTTTCTTAATAAGACACGGATATTATATTGGAAACTATTGAATTTGGCTGGGTTTTTTTTTGTAAACAAAACGATTTTTTTTCATATATATATCGAGAAATTATAATCTAATAAATATTTATTACAATCTTACGGAATCTGCAATTTCGTACCCCGGTGACATACATACCATCGTATAGCCGATGTTTCACATCAAAAGTATTTGCGACGATTTTCGGTCCAGAAACTGGGCGTTATGCTCGAAGAGATTTGACGTACAAGCTTCATAAAACTACTTATTTTTATACTAATTCGTTATATGTACAGGGTTGCAATTAAATTCACACAAAAGTATTAATTAATTAATTTATATTTTCAATAAATATCGTTCTGAAACTAAACAAATAAATTCAGTTTTTTTTTCCTAATGGTGGGTCCACACGATACATACTTTTGTATGAGCAGATGTCTGTACGAACTATGAGGACAGAATAAAAAAATAAAAAAATGTCGACAGAATGTTTGTGCAGACTTTTCATTACTTGGTTTAGATTTCTGGTTTAATTAATTAATTAATTAATTTATTAATCAGTTTTTTTGTATCTGATAAATACGCAGACTTACATGCATACTCCGACTTTTATACCACCCTAACCCTATAGAGGTTTATGGAAGTCTGTATCGTGTAGACTTACCTTACGTCAACTGTAACTTCGAATGTGTGCCACTAGATGGCGTTAATAATACTTCTCAATATAACTAAGAGCTGCTATTGCGAACATATATATTTTCCATATTAGGTACACTAATTCTTATACATAATTCTTTTTCATATTCGAGACAGTATCAATCGATAACAACCTACTCAAGTATCGATTTTATCTTAATGTACTTTAAGTTGCATTTTAAGTGATCGTATCGAAGCATTAAAAATGTACTAATAAAAGTATGATGCAATGGAAATTAAACTTTGTTTTGCATGACATAGAGTTCAATGTTTCATAATTTAATAATTATTTTGCACACATTTTCTGAATATTCTAGGTGTGTTTCTTTCCACATTATATTTTAATAATATATATTTTTGGAGTTACAAATACAATATACTTATTCCTAAAACACTAATTATAATAATTATAAATATTAGTTTAATTTCAATGAGAATTTCGAATCTGCAAATCAAAACATTAATAAGTCACAAGTTAGCTAGAAGCAAAATAAAATATATTACATACAGTATTAAACACTTTTCAACACAATTACTCAAAATCTGGACCCAATCACAACGCTAGATTCGTAATGAAGTGTATTTCAGTTGAAGTGAGTTTCTTTTCCTATTTCTGCACTCGTGTGGAAAAGTGCGGCGCAGTGCCCGCACTTATTTAATTGTTTACTTACATTTTATAATATAAAAATGATAAATTTTACTGAGGCCAAATATTTGTGATAAAATGTGTTTACAAAATTGTATTTATCGTTTCTTAGTAAGTGTGTTGAAAAACATCGTACGATACCCTCGGCTGCAATGAAAAACTTTACTATATACGTCAAAATGCATACTACTACTCAGCATAACAAATGGTTGTCCTTTCCAAAATTTTCTACGATTCAACCCAAAATTTCTTCAGGCTCTTCATCATTGAACCTCGGCTTCATGGTATCCCACACCATGGCCGCCACAGTAGCATCCGTTTCCGTACAAGTGTACGTATGTCCCGGATGTTTCCTACTATAATGCCTGATAACATTCTGCTTATGAGAAAACCTCTTCGGACACACTTTACACAAGAAATACTTCTCATTGACGTGGGTCTTCATATGATACTTCAGCCTGCTCTCTCTAGGAAACTCCTTATGGCATATATCACACACCGTATGCTTGACTTTCTCGTGTCCCAGCATATGTCTTTGCATATTATGTTTGTGACCGAACTTCTTGTCACAAAGTTCGCATGTGTAAGGTTTTTCGCCCGTATGGACTCGTAAATGAGGCTTTAACAACCCGGAGCTGGTAAAAGTCTTCCCGCAATGAGGACAGGGATATGGTCTGATACCATTATGGACATGCATATGTCGGATCAAAGTACTCTTGTGTTTAAAACTCATAGTACATTCGTCACAGTTAAACGGCCGTTCGGTCTCATGCTTAACCAAATGAGATTTCAATAAATACTCCTTTTCGAAGACCTTATCACAAACTTGGCATATTAAAGGACCAATTGAAGGTTTTTTACAACGATTTCCGCGTTGATGCTTCTGCAAATTAGACTTGAAGGAAAAGCTTTGAGAGCACAGAGAACATTGAAAAGGTTTTTCTACTAAATGAGTCTTTTTATGTTGGTTTAAGTTCGAGGATGTCTTGAATTTCTTTGGGCATTGGTTACAGGGGTACTCTTTCGTGTGTCGATGGAAGATGTGTCGGTCTAAGCGGATTTGGTTGAGGAACTCTCCGTTGCATTGATTGCATTTGACAGTCTCTTTGGTATGGAGGAGTAAGTGTCTTTTTAAGTTTCCTGAGTTAACGAATATTTTCCTGCAGATTTCGCAGAGGAAACCGCCTGTAGGTGTTGTTGGATAGGTTTCTGAAAAGTAATAAAGCAATTTGTTAGAGTTTAAAATAGAAGTATCTAGGATCAAATTAAAAATAGGAAAATAGACCGATATCTACTAACGATAAAACAAAAATGAAATAACTTTAATTTCGGAAACCGGTGTTAAAATACGAAAAAACAATCAAAAACACCGACTTTCGATTTCGTTATTTTAATTGGAAGTCAGTTGTATTTAAAAAAAAACAGTTTTTTGTCTGTACAAACCATGAACTCTGATTTAAAAAAAAACTATTAAACCGACAATTGTTTCCATTGCTTTGTTGCACAGAAAAAAATCTATTGTTTGGAAGTCCGTATGGAAGTCTGTATCGTGTGGACCCACCATTACTCTCTTAGTCCGATGGGTCGGCAATCCGACACGACCGGGGAGAGATCAGGCGCCGGACCAACGGCTTTACCTGCGCATCGAACCATGCAGGTGTCAGACCACTAACTTTCAAGGTTACAAGTACCTACTACGGCTACCATCGGTCGTTGACCCGAAGTCAGCTGTAGTAGTTTCTTGAAATATGAAGTTTTATTTTTTTGTTATTATTGGTAGAATCGCATTTAGAGAAGCTCTTGGTTATAACAGCAGCACGGGTCGATCTTCAAGGTTAAGCAACGCTTGCCGAGGTCGGTCTGTGGATGGGTGACCATCTTAAGATGCCAAGACTCCTCCGTGTCTCGGAAAGCACGTTAAGCCGCTGGACCTGGCTGTAATTACTAGGCCTTTGGCAGTCGTTACGGATTGTCAAAAGCCAGGAAAACTGACACCAGTCTTGCCAAAGGGTATCGTTATATGTACCCAGTCGCTGTGTTGTGGAGGTCAGAGAGGCAGTCGCTCCACGTAAAATACTGGTATTCAGCTGAATCCGGTTTGACTGGAAGCCAACCCCAAAATATTCAGGAAAAGGTTGTTCGCGTTTGACCACAATCTCACCCGATGGTAAGCGATGATGTGGTCGACGATGGAGCACGCTTGCCTAGAAGTAACCTGTTCACTGACTTAAAGATAAATTAAGTTTTCTTGCCGTAGTTAGAAGGATTAGATATCGGCACTTATCGTGTCTATGGAGTTCCACTTATTTAATTTTATCCTGCAGTGAGAGAGTAAACAGTATTCTTTGGGCTGGCAAAGATCTGGCGAAACATGGTTTTCCATTCCAAACAAATAACAACATAGCATCTCTTTAAATTAAGTCGAAAATACTTTACAGAGTACCGTGTTGTTTCGATCTTATGAAATTTACTTGATTTAGCCCGTGACATCGTACGCGCATATCCCGTTTTTTCCCGTTCCCGTATGAATTTGGGGAAATCCTCTCTTAGTGCTCCCCTACACTCCCCAAGGAACCTACATGCCAAATTTCAGCTTTCTACGACCAGTAGTTTCGGCTGTGCGTTGTCTGTCACTCACTCAGTAACGTAATTAAATATTTAGTGATTGATAAACGTGTTTTGAACGCAATTTCTTTTTCTTGGTTTTATAAAAAAAATGTGTAACTTATACCTAATTAGCACAACGAAACGATTGTTAATTAATCGAGGAAGAGCGAGGTTTATCCCATCACAAGTATCTTCGGATTACTTTCTGGGAAGCCCCGGCAACTTAATTGTATAGATTTAAGATAATAAACACATTTTTTTTTCTTTTAGTTAACCAGCTCTGCATTTCGCAAGGTCCGTTTCGAACCTTAGTTAGGGTCATGTGTATCTCTTAAATCGTTATTAGAGGTACTTACCACAGCCGTCGTCGGAAGATGAGGCTTGTCTAGCTGCCCCGTCATCATCCGAGGATTGACTGTCGGATGCTGGCTTGCCCTGTAATTAAAATTATGAATACGTTGCAAATTAAATGATCAACTCAAACTGGCAACGTGACGACGAAAAAAGGACGAGCCAGTAACGAAGTGGTCTGGTCCGAAATACAAAAATTGTATGTAGATAACACTGGACTGGATAACTATGGAGTTTCTTGTCCGTTCTTCTCCATAAGAATCTACCTTTCCGAATGGACAGTAGAGTCACTTTATTACTGTAACATTATTATTTTACTGAACTGTAAACGATGACGTTCAAAAGTGCCGTTTAATGGCCTAATTGAAATAAACGTTTTGACTTTGACTTTGATAATTGCAAACTCCGCAATATTATAAAATGTCACGACAGATTGTAAACACTCGATTAATTGCCCACTGAAAATTTCTTCTTAAGTCCTGTTCTAAACCGGCGACCAATCAGCACACACGTCTACAAATTGATCCGTTTTGGTGTGATATTAAAATTGGAAATATGGCTTTCATTGGTCTGTGTTAGTGTGAGCTCACATCTACGTCATGTGGGCTGACTATGCGTAAACGATGACATTCCCTAACACGCTTGATTAAAGGTTTAGCATTAGAGCAACCCGACACCCGACCAGCACCTCCTCGTCTCGAGCGGTTGGTATTCTTTGTATGGAGTATATATATACTATAACGCTCACTATATCAACTCCGGAGCGCCTCGCCCGCGGGTTGACCTCGCGCGGACGGCGAGTGGACTAGTCGGTGACTATCCGTTGTCCGCACGTTGTCTGCGAGTGGTTCACGCGCGAGTACGATGCATCACCGGCACACCACTTCCTCTCCCTTCATTCCTAGCCTTTTTCTCGTCAGCTAACAAATGTCTACGAGCGGTTCAATATTGACCCTCTCTTTGAAAATTTCGTGCAGCCAATAAGCTTTTCTCTTACTTCTTTCATTTTCTTCTTAAGCTATGAGAGCCAATTCACGGTTTGTTAAACATAACGATATACACGTGTAGACCTAGTGATGATCCCTGAAAATGCGTTAACCACGCGACGTTCACTGGTTGACACGCGACATCCAAGCGTGGACCACCAGGGGACAACGAGTGGACAGCGAGGGACGAGGTGGTGCTGGTCGGGTGTCAGGTGGGTCTAATGAGTTAAGTTATGCCATGCTAAGTTTTAACAATGCCTTCTCCAGCAGTAGCCACCATCTTGAAACTCTGTGGCTTGCCCTGTCGAGCTCCTTCACAAAGAACTCAACAAGTACTTACATCGTAAGCTGCCTGATCCTCTTCAACAATGACTTCGAGGTATTTTCCGGGATGAATCTCTTCCTTGATTGGCACGATCCAAGATTCGTTGTTAGTCTGCACATTGTCTGGTGAGTCTGGAGGTTCGATAGGTTCAGTCTTTATTCTGAAACAATCATGAAGAATCAAATAATACCACAAAAGTATGGTTGGATAATATTCTCCTGCCTGTCCCGAAATTCGGTAACGCACTGGTGAGTGATCGTGATCTCAGCGGAGACTGCAGGACATATTGTAGTGCAAAACGGGAGCGCAAACATACGGACTCGACCTTTTCTAACTCTCCATATTCCAGGACGGTATAACGACACGATTGACAGAGATCAGCTGCCAGAGTGGAGGCTTTATGGCACGATAGAGAAGTTAACGCAAGAGAATTAAAATATAGATCAAAACTGATAAATTTATGAACAAAAATTGGAATCAAACTTAAAACAAATTTAAATAGACCTTTTGACTAAGTATAAGTTACATGAAAAATTCTATGATATGTCTATAAAATTCTAGTCCTTTAATAGGACTAGAATTTTATAGACATATCATAGAATTTTTCATGTAACTTATACTTAGTACAGGAAAGGTGGTTCCGCCAGGGAGCATGACGTAATAAATGACCCAGAAAAAAATCTATATAATATGCAAAAATGAATCCCTATTTCCCTTGGTCACGCACAGCATCACGTGTGGACGGCTGGACCAATTTCGCTAATTCTTTTTTTTGTTGTAGTTATTATAATTATTGTCAGGAGAATGTTCTAACGAGGGAAAACTTTGAAAAAAATATACATCCGGGCGAAGCCGGGGCGGGCCACTAGTTATTTAAATTTAAGTGGAATTCCCTACCAGAGGCTGTTTCTTTTAAGTCAAGAGTGAATAGGTTTCTTCTAGGCAAGCGTGCTCTATCATCGAACACATCATATCTGGTACGACGATGCGCTTATGCTCTGGCGTTCAAAAGGTTCATTCCTAATTTCTCGCGGGATTCCAGGCAGTTGAATCATTTCTCCTGGACCCGTCGAGCTACAGTGTCTCGGCGCTTTTCTGGTTGATTCTGGCTATCAGGAGTTGCGGTTAGGACCAGTATGGCACGCTTTTTAAAACAGGCGATGACATAAGTCGGTGTTAGGTTATTCAACGATATCTTCGAATTTCTTGCTTCATATCTATCTCTTTAATAATAATAAAAATCGTTTTATTTTTAGGCTTCGACGGCCCATAATAACTTAGTAACTATGTTAGTAGTAACACTTAGGCACACATGAGTACAAAAACAAAAACACAGCATTCACTTAGAGGAAGATTTATCAAGCCCCATGTCTGACATGTAGCTTGATAAACCTAACCATTGTAGGCTCTTCTGGCCTTTCTGAAAAAGCCTTCAGAATCCTATTGCTGCTTCCCCTCACCCTGCGCATCACTGATGCCACTTTTTTGCGCATGATCGCGGAATAATCGTCCATGTGCGCATCAGGGAACATCCCTGACGCACTACAGTAAGGTGGAAGCCTCAACAGCGCCCTGAAGGCATTATTGTATTGAGTTAAAGTGCGCTGTTTGCTTTTTGGGTATGATTAGCCCACAGACTGCTGGTGTAAAATATTTGACAAAACGAGTGAGAGATAGCCTTTTTTTTAAAGTGCGAATCCTAATTGAACAAGATCCGGTTATCAATGTTTTATATTCCCCAATTACAGTGAGACTGATTATAATCTGAACACAATCGCGTAACATACTGTATTATCAATGCCTGATAAACCTTAATCGGTAAATGTTTCCATTGATATTGTAACTGTAGAGGAAAATGTCCGTTTTAGATGTACCTAAAGATTGTGCTAGTAAGATTATGATTTTGCGTAATAGGATGTAACACCGAATTCTGGAGGTATTTGATCATCCTTCCATCATCTGCATGCCATTTCCACACTAATGGGGTAGGGTTCCGGTCGAACCGGATAAAGCTACACAGCTACACAGTACTTCTTGGGAAGACTGGAGTCACATTTTCTGGCTTCTGACATTCTGTAACGACCGCCAAATATATACAAATGATAGCCGGGACCAACGGCTTAACGTGCTTTCCGAGGCACGGAGGAGTCTCGGTATGTCAAGGTGTTCACCCATCCACAGTCCGACCTCAGCAAGCGTTGCTTAATCTTGAAGATCGAACCATGCGGCTATAATTCTTTAGCCACGAGCTTCTGTCCTGTTTTTATCCATTGGAACAAATTGTTATTTAGTTCTTTATTATTTTTTCTTTCAAAGGAAAGCGGAAAAATAAATCTAGCAGTAAAGGTTTTTATGGTAATCCAAATGCGATAAATGCACTTAGCCTAACTTATACTAACATCTATAACGCACAGCACATAACATAGGTATAATTATACGATCACAAACAGCAATAAGCACCTGTAATGTTCCCCACTGCTGGGACACAGACACCTCTGCAGACCTCCTCTCTGTGAGAGAATGGGTTGTGATCCACCTCGCAGACACAGTGCGAGCATACGAATTCTGGCGCCCAGATGGGACTTATTACCCGCAACCGGGTGGCATAATTTTGGCGCCCAGTTGGACTTAGGTTTTTCGTTTTACCTGCCACACCGGGTGGCATAACTTTGGCGCCCTGGTGGGACTAAACGTTTTTTCGTTTTACCCGCCACCGGGTGGCATAATTTACTTTTGCTACGCGAGTACTCATATTTTTGCAATCTGCCGACTTCACGTTGCGTTAAAAGTTCATTAATTAATCTTAATATCTAATACAGACTTTTAAAATAACATACAATTATAAAGGTTTATCCACAAATATCCGGGCCGTGCCCGAGACGTGGACGGACTGTGGTCCGTCAGGGGATTAAAAAAATATAGCTGCGTACATTTTATATAAACTCGTTCACACACTTCTGGGTCGGACAAACGTCCGGGAACGTCTCTGATATTATTATGAAGTAAAAAAAGCCTTTGTTTGTATGGTAATCTGAAGTACTTATCCGATTACGAAAATTCATTCAACGATAGAAAGCTAGGTACACTATGGCTGAATGTCCACAGCTACTTTTATTCCGGAATTATGCATAGTTGCAATGGTATAAGCCATGGGAGCAAAGTCGCGGGAGAAAACCACCAAGCATAAAAATCTTCAGTGATGATTTTAAATTTTGGCGCCCAAATGGGACCAAACACTTTTTTATATTTTCCCGCCATCGGGTTAGCAAAAATTCCTTTTGTATCTTTTATCTTTACAATCTAGGCATTTTAGCATGGTCATTTTTTACGGTTGTGATCTAAGTCAATCATTCATAAATTGCGACTGTGAATGGAAAATGCTTACGTGATTCTCATATCACGATCAACATAGATAAGTTCTTTTATCAAAATTCTTCGTAATTTATGAATAAGGAAAACATAGCTGATATTAGTAACGGACATAAAACAATTGGTTTATTTTTTTGGGTTAAAAGGACAATTATTTGGTTGGATTTAATCAACATCGATACGTTCGCCGTTGGCCACTATCTCACCAGATGGACAAACACAGACACCTTTTTTTAACTATGGGAAATCATCAAATGACTCTTTCCGCTCTGGGCGGAGCGGAAGGGAGTGTCAGACTATTACTGACTTAAACCCATCTGTGTTTCTCCTAATTTAAATGCCGCTTGCGCTCCATTCGGTCGTGGTGACTATTTCGAACAAATTCCGCAACTCTAGTAGAAACACAGACCCCTACAAAAGTATGGTCTACTTCTTAGCTGTACGCACAATGAAATTATTCTTAAACAGATTTGTGCGTATAGGTGCTATGTCCACCATGTACCAGCAATGTCTTGTAACAATATTGACTCACAGTTGCTTCGGATGTAGGCACAACTTTAAAAGTTCTACTACCATAAGAGCGATTAATAGTAGACTAATTTTAAGTGATCACCGCCACCTATAGACATCTGCTATACCAGAGACATCGCGGATGCGTTGCCATCATAGAGACATCGCGGATGCGTTGCCATCGCAGAGACATCGCGGATGCGTTGCCATCACAGAGACATCGCGGATGCGTTGCCATCACAGAGACATCACGGCTGCGTTGCCATCACAGAGACATCGCGGATGCGTTGCCATCACAGAGACAAAGCGGTTATATGTCTGTCATTTCATTTCAGTTGGTATCTGAATCTAGCGTCAGTCAGGTAGTCGTCACATGTTAGAATTAACGTAGCCAGCTGGCTGAGCCTAAAAAATCTCAAGAGTTAACCATCGACTCCAAAAGAAGAACCTAGAGTTACGGTCGACAGCAGAATGGAAAAGAAAACTTGTTGCCTAAACCCCATTTAATATGGGACAAAGGCAGGAAGATCAGGAAGAACTTCACCTATGTCCACTTGTGGTAGATTTTTTAATCAAACATGTACCTACGGAACACCTTATTAACTTCTCTTCTACTTATCAGCGGATATAGAAGATAAAAATCATAGTATCTTCGATATGGGATTAGATAATTTGATGACTAAGCAGCCAGCATAGCTGTTTGAGTCAGGATAATGCAGTAAATTAAATATCGTGGGTCTTTCCCAAATGAAAACGCATAAAATAACAAACAAACAATGTACTCGTAATCTAGTTATACGTATAACATACATACATCATACTATGCCCCGTAAAGTAGTAAATACTTAATACATCCCCATTTCAGCCATGTTTTTTTTAATTGAGATTGGTTTGCTCTTGACTCTAGTCTAGGTCAGAGGTGCCAGAGACAAAGTCGACGATGGAGTGAGCTTACCCAGCAGAAGCCTGTTCACTCTAATTTTGAAGAGATTAGGGTTGTATGCGTTCGGAAACACAGACGCAAGTAGAGAGTTCCACTCCTTTGCTGTGCGCATTATAAAAGACGTTTGGAAACGCTTAGTGCGAATTGGTGGAATAGCAACAAGGTAGGGATGGTAACTTGCAGTGCGTCTAGATGGCCGATGATAGAGGGGCCGGTGGGATGAGGTCGTGGAGTTCTTGGGCCCAATCACCGAAAGAGATTGAAGTTCCAAACCTAGCATCTTTGTACATTTTTGGACCCTCGCACCCCCTACCCCCTTGCGAAAGCTTTAGCTATGCCCCGGCAATCCCACACGACCGGGGAGAGATCAGGCGGAGGACCAACGGCGTAACCTGGTTTCCGAAACACGGGGTCACACCGTTAACTTCTAAAATCCGAGCTGATGAGGATATCTCAATAGGAGACCTAAGAGGAAAACTCCAATGGGGAAGGACACCACGTTTAGCAGTCATCCGATCACCAGACTAACGAGGCAATCAAATTGAGTTTCTTGCACGTGCTTCATATTTTTCAACAACCGACTTCAACAATTTGAAAGTGCCTATAAATTATTTATTTGAAATAAAAGGTTTCAGTTTCTGAAATATCTATCGCAGTTTAATACTATAAAAAAACTTTTTTCAAAAAAAAAAAACATTTTTGTGTATGTCTTTTTTAGTCAAAACGTTTTTTATTTTTCACTTTTTATTCTTTGTAGACACTACACGTCATCGTCCAAGTACGCAAATATGCTCATAAAATAAAAAGTACTGAGCCAAACTGAATTAAATTTTTACGGTGCCAAATGGCAGGTATACTGCATTCAACTTAAAAATAATCACAGAAATCGGGTTAAAAACCTCGGAGTTATCGGTGTATATACATAAAAACAAAAAAAAAAATACCAATCGAATTGAGAACCTTCTCGTTTTTGGAAGTCTGTTAAGAATAGACCTCAAACTTTGAGAGAAAGTACCATGACAGTCGGAAAATTACATGTTTATTTATATCAACGACTCAGGCTTATGAATTAGCCACTAATCGTGGTACCAAGATAATTGTTATCTAAAGCTAGCCGCTTGTCCATTTAAACTTGATCTGGGGCGAAAAATGGAACTACAATTTTTAACGGTTAATTTACATTTTACTTGAGAATTGCTGTCATTTGAAGGTAAAACCAGTCTTGCCAGTACTGAGTACTGACTACTTTACGTCATACTTTTTTTTAATTGAAAGTCATCAAATGACTTCTCCCGCGGAGCGAGGTGGGAGGGAGTATCAGACTCTTACTGACTAAAACCCGCCCGTGTTCCTTCAGATGCCCTTTTCGTTCCAGGGCCGTGGTAACTCTTTCGAACAATTCTGCAACCCTGGATTCGGTCATACTAGAAGCCGACCCCAATATAGTTGGAAAAAGGCAGGCAAAATAATAATAATAATAATAATTTAATTCATGTTTTGGAGACCAGGAGTTCCATAGCACAGGTTTTACTAAGTATGGGCTCCTGTCTCCCATCCTCATTGCTTGAACTCTCTGTTTTTTGCTTAAATGTATTTATGGGAGAAAATAAAATAAATTATTATTATTTACTTTTGAAATTAAAAATATTAAGATTCATTTAGAATTACTTAAAAGATTAAAATTGCGATAGAATGCGCCACTGCGATGGATCAAGATAGATTGTACTATTGGTGCTTCCTATCTCACTCATTTTATGTGTTTATCTTATCATAATACTGATACTCTATAAGGTAAAGCAACAAATATTATTTAGTTAGTGTCGAAAAACAGGCAAACACGGTTCTTTTTTGGGAATTTTTAAAAAGAACTCAAAATGTGTTGTTTTGCCCAGTTCGTCGTGAAATATGTTTTAATTATATCTAATTTTGTTTTTGCTGTAAGTACCTGTCTATACATTATTATTATTTTTACTATATTATATTTATTTATTACTACTGCTAGTAGTATCGTTTCTTTAAACGGGGAAAACATACATCTGATCTAAAATTTCAGGACAAATTATTTAATTCAATAACATACACCTCAATGTACGTAAGTTAAACTACTCTATAAAAAATGTTTGTAATAGTTATAAAAATTGTCACTTCGTAAATCAAACATCCACGGATCTATCCAGTATTTGTAAGTCGATAAATTATCTTATAGATTGTTGCGATTATAGTGATAAGTATTTAAATCCGAGCGAAATACGAAAAATAATAGCGAGTAACAAATCAAGTTCCAAATTAAACGTTCCTACTGATAAACCCAAAAAAGGGACAATCCCTTACTACTTTGGTCGTATTGAGTGTACAACGCCCTACGAACATAGTTCCTCTTTGCAACACAACTCAAAAGGTCAAATAGGGACTATACCTTATTACTTTCCTGTGTTAAGCAAGCGTGACTCTTTTTTTCGTATCTCAAACTAATAAAACACACCAGTTTAGAATACTCCATCAAAATATAGCGAGTTTATTATCTAAACAAGAACTACTAGAAATTACAATTCAGGAGTTAAAAGAAGCGAATAATGATCCAGATGTTATATGTCTATCGGAAACCTTTGTAAAAAAAGGTTATGAAAATTATGTGAAAATCTGCAACTATCAGTTGGCTACCAACTACTGTAGAGAGAAGCAAAGAGGTGGCACATGCATATTGGTGAAAATGGGTTTACTTTATAAAGAGCTGTCATTTGTGAAAAACTATGCAACTCAAAACACCTTTGAAGTTTGTGGCATAGAAATGATAAATAATAAATTAATAGTAATATGTGTTTATAGAACACCACAATCTGATCCTAATCTGTTTTTGAGAAAATTACACAATCTTTTGCACGATTTATCAAATAAATACAAGTCCAAAATAAATATAGTTGTGGCCGGTGATTTCAACATAAATACTCTTAAAAAAGGTAACATCACAAATGGATTGCAAGATTTATCTAACAATCATAATTTAAAAATCCACATCAATGTACCTACGCGCAAATTGACTTGTATTGACCATATTTTAAGCAACATTGCCAACGCAACTGCCACTGTACTGCCCCTGTATCTGTCTGATCACGACACAGCACAAATGTTAAGCTTTCCAATCAAAAAGAAACCACAGAAATCAACAATATACTATATTTATAAAAGAGACTATAACGTCGACAACATCCGAAAATTTAAAGAATGTCTGGAGAATCTTTCTTGGTCCGATATATATCTCAAAACTGACACTAACTGTGCATTCAATGATTTTCATGAGCTATTGTGTCTGTTGTATGGTCTCTGTTTTCCTAAAGTAAGAGTTAAAATCAATAGTAATAAGGAAAACAAACAAAAGTGGATAAGCAAAGGTTTGAGACAAAGTTGTAAAACTAAACGGATGCTACGGTACGGATATTATAAAAATAAAAATTTAATTAATAAAACTAAATATAAAAACTACTCCAGTCTACTAAATAAATGCATTTATAATTCAAAAAAGAGTGCAAATATAAAATATATTCATAATCATGATAACAAGTGTAAAGCCACATGGAATGTCATTAAAACCGAAATAAACAGTAACACTCACAAAGACAACATAGAAAGTATTAAATTCAATGAAACAATAACTACAGACCCTGTACAAATGGCTACTATATTTAATAACAATTATGTTAATTTAACGCATGTGCAAGGGGAAAGAAGCACAAATCAAAACCGCTTCAAAAGTACGAGTGTCAACTCTATGTTTCTTAGACCAATGGAAGCTAACGAGGTAAGACAGGAAATAATGTCTCTGTCCAACACTAGGTCGGAGGGCTATGATGAGATCAATACAAAAATCGTCAAAGCCTGTTGCAACGAACTGACTGGTATTCTGACGCATTTAATAAACATGTCATTTTCACAAGGCACCTTTCCTGAAAAATTAAAACTATCTTTAATAAAGCCCTTATTCAAGAAGGGAGATAAATGTGACATCAACAATTACCGACCTATAACTCTTATACCCATATTGTCTAAAATTTTTGAAAAATGTATGCTAAAAAGGTTAACTGACTTTTGCAATAAATTTCATATTATAAGTGACCAGCAGTTTGGATTCCAAAAGAACAAGTCCACATCGTTAGCTATTTTTTCCCTCATGCAAGCCATACTTTCAAATATAAATAATAATTATATAACTACAGGCCTCTTTTTTGACCTATCGAAAGCCTTCGATCTGGTGTCTCATGACATATTGCTACAAAAATTGGAATCTGTTGGTATTAGAGGACCGGCACTTCAGTGGCTGTCGTCCTATTTAAGCAATAGAAAACAATGTGTTATTATCAATAAAAAAAATGAAAATAATGTAATAATATCCTATTCATCGGAATTTAAACATAATAAATATGGCGTTCCACAGGGAAGTGTGCTAGGCCCAATATTATTCCTCATTTATATAAATGACATCATAAAAATAACTAACCATAAATGCGTATTATTTGCTGACGATATTTCTATTATAGTGACATCTAATAAAAAACTAAATACCATTTCAGAACATGAACTTGACATTAATAATACAATTGACAAATTATTGCATTGGCTTGACATTAACCATTTGATGATAAATTTAGATAAATCCGTTTACATCCAATTTAATCGATCAAATAATTCCAAAAATGACATTAAACTCAATATTAATAAAATCAATGAAGTAACGCGTACCAGATTTTTAGGTGTAATAATAGATAAAGACATAAACTGGAAAGAGCACATAGACAATGTTAGCACTAAAATTAATAAATTTGTTTATGCATTAAAAAAAGTAAAAAATATAACTAATATAAAAACTGCTGTAATGTCATACCACGCATACGTCGAATCGTTGTTACGTTATGGACTAATAATGTGGGGTAACAGCACTGACTTCCAAAGAGCATTCATCGCTCAAAAAAAGTGCATGAGAGCAATTTGTGGACTTAAGCCCGACGACTCATGTCGACCAATATTTAAAAAACTTGGTTTGTTACCGTTACCGTCGCTTTACATTTACGAAATATGTGTTTTTGTTATGAAAAATAAGCAACTATTTAAGACTGCAAATGATGTAAATCCTCGGAATCGACGAGATCCATATAAACTAGTGTTAAATGATTTGCCTAGACTGTCTAAATACAATAGTAACTGCTTGGCAATGTGTGTGAGCATTTATAATAAAATACCAAGGCATTTCAAAGCTTTAAACACAAAATTATTTATAGTAAAATTTCATAAGTGGTTAATCGAGTGTAGTTTTTATAGTTTAAAAGAATTTATAGATGAGAAATGTTGATGTGTTTTTTTTTAAAAAAAAAAAAAAAAGGTTGTTGTTGCTTAACTTGTTTTTTTTTTAAATTTTGCATGCTATGTTTTATCCTAGCTAAACATGCTTGTGCCTCAATTTGTATATCACACCCTTGTATACCATGTTTTACGCAAATAAATATTCTATTCTATTCTATTCTATTCTTTAAGTTTTATATATTATTAGCTAGCGACCCGCCTCGGCTTCGTACTGGTGCAAATTATGTACATGAACCTTCCTCATTTATCGCTCGTTCTATCAGTGAAAATCGTATAAAAATCCATTGAGTGGTTTAGGAGAAGTAAGCTGGGAAACGGACGGAGGTAGACAGCTATTAAAATATTATCCCATATTTTTTTAAATCAATTGTCGCTTATTTAAATCAATATTATATTTCCTACTTATATATAATGTAGAAATGAATTACTGATGTGACTAATCCATAATTGAAGTCATTATTTAAAAATCAATCTTGACATTACTTTTTAACGCTACTGATTCTTTTCATTAGTAGGAATAATTTTATTGATGACCGGTCCCGTGGGAATACGGGGATAAAATATAGCCTATGTTACTCGCTGATAATGTAGCTATCCAATGGTGAAAGAATTTTTGAAATCGGCAGTTGTTTTTGAGTTTATTCATTACAAACATACACACACACACACAAAAATACATTTCTTTCCTCTTTATAATATTAGTGTAGATGAATATTTCAATGGAAACATCTTATGTTCTAATAGTAGATTTCACTAAATCGGCAAAGTGCGAGTCGCACTCGAACACGAAGGGTTTCCGTACCATAAACCGAAAAACCACGTTTCTTGTTCTTTAACTTTTAATTTTACTATATTTTACTTATATATTATTTTTTACTATATTTTTTATTTATATTATAGCAGCAATATATTACACACTCTGTAAAAATTATATCTAAAATGGTTTCATGAGATACAGCCCTCTGAAAGACAGACAGCTGTATAGGCTTAGTACCTACCAACCGAAAGTGACGGTCTACCCTAAAGACGAGAATTTCTGGCGAGAGGCCGGCTCCCTGTCACTAGAGACCTTATTCCCAGTAGGAACATTTCAAGCCAATTATTAAAATGTTTCTTAACCCATATTTTGTTTCTATTCCAGCTCGCCGGTCTGGCAGTCATAGGCTTGGGTTCATTCGCACACGTCCAACTGAACCAGCTCCATGACGTGATCCCAGTGAACCTGAGTTTCCTCTCCATCAGCATCATAGTCATAGGATGTGTAGTCTTTGTGATAGCCTTCTGTGCCTGCTGCGGAGCGATCAGGGAGTCGCGCTGTATGCTTATAACTGTGAGTACCTTACTTTTTTTGGCAAAATCCTCAAAGGATCGACCAACGAGACCGTCTGGGGAAAAAGGACCCAACTAGCAATATTTCAACTCACTAGTGTCTCAAGACTCATATTTTTTTACTCTTTTAGTGACGAAGTGTCGATTTAGGCGCACTTTATAAGAGAATTCTCACTTAGTGTCAACTTATAACGCTCTTATTGAAGATTACTTTACACTTACAATAATCTTGATACTGCCGCTGTAATACCAAAATAACTTAAATAATAATGGTTTTACAATGGCATGGATTGAATCATTATTTGAAAAGAGTAACTATGGAGTTTCTTGTCCGTTCTTCTCCATAAGAATCTACCTTTCCGAATGGACAGTAGAGTCACTTTATTAATACATTTTACTGAACTGTAAATGCTGACGTTCAAAAGTGCCGTTTAATGGCCTAATTGAAATAAACGTTTTTGACTTTGACTGAGGGATAACAGGACTTTGAGCGCTCTTACGACTGCTCTAAGTGTATTTCTCCTTATATTGCTCTCTGGAAGCTCAATAAAAGGAGTATTCATCACAACGGCTGAAAGAGTGCGCGAGCGCTGATGGAATAAAAAAAAGTTTAATTGTCAACAGTAGTATTTTTATTTCCTGTAATCATTTAGTTCATTTGCTTGATAGTTATATCTGTCTATGTACTAAAATAACTTGCGGTGTACATTTCTTCGAATGTTTTGTGGAATATGCATTATGTGAAATAAAATTATGTCGGACTCCTAGCGACATATCAGTTCCTAAATTCACGCGCACCCCCGACTGGGAACAGTAAAGCTTGACCAACACATACCAGCACTGCGATTCTGTGAATATCTCAACGCGTAAGCTTAGGTGAAGTGAACACGAAGTGAGCTGTCAATCCATACAAACTAGCTGGCATGACAGTTCACTTTATGGTAACACCACCTAAGTTAACACGGTTAGATACTGACAGTCAGGGGCGGACCCAGGGTTGTTGTTTCGTTTGGGGGGGCAACTAGGCATAGTAGACACTTAAAAGCACATAACATTTTATTTTTCTTAACGCTTAACAAGCCCCCTTGGATAACTTTTCGTAAATTACTTCGTTAGGTTGTAGACTAACAAAGAAATCTGAGTCTTTTGGGGGAGGGGGGGGCTAGAACACCTTAAGCCCCCCTGGATCCGCCAATGCGGACAGAATAGACCAGCAGGGGCGTGCACAAAGCGTTGTCTATCGATGTGGTTACAATCGTAACCCATCCATACATTGGCCTTGACAAGTGTAGCTCAACCGTAACCCATATCGATCGCAGTATTTGTCAGTGCAATAGGACGTGTCATAAATTTGTATTATAGATTGTAAATGCTTATCTGTTAGATACGGCCCGCCTAAAAGTACTAGGCAAATAAACTTCCTTTTATTTATCAGTAAATAATACGAGTAATCCACCATGTTTTGGCGGAACCACGTGAACTTATTTAGATTTCCTATAGTTTAATTTAATTTTATCCTTTATTTCAGGCATCTAGGGCCCATAAAACCCCTCAAACGTTTCTTGTACACCCGTGTGTACACTAACGAAAAACGCGCGAAACGTTTCGTGTACCCCATAGGTACATCTTAAACGTCGCGGCATTGAACGTTGGTTTTTTCATTTATTTTTTATTTGCAACATGATCTGGCTGTATCATAAGTATAATCGACTAATAAGTGACAGATTTTAGTAATATTTTTACTGATAACACAACTAGAACGAAAGAAACAAACAAAATAAAAATATATTTCGGTGGTCTTCCGACGAGCGACGCCATATTTCTCAAATCGTTCGAGAAGGTAGTTGTTTGTGCGGAACAAAATGCTCGCAAGGAGAAAACGGTGATGAATCTTATATATAATTTTATTTAGAATTACTGATAAATCAATGTAGATTTCGTATTGAGTGTTAGTTTATTGAAAAGTTATTTTATATCAGTGAATAAGTGACAAATGTTTTGCAAAGCACGTTTTTTTGTCGTAACAGCCGCGCCGTAATTAGCTCTGTTTTTATGACAAATATACTTAAAAATGATTTGAAATACACGTAAGTAGCTAGCTTATTAATCTACGAACATAATTTGGCTAATAGCTACTGATATAATTGCGTATTGTCATCGTAATTGTGTTTCCAAGAGCAAAATTTGGCGCAATGCCTCCGTACCATGACATGAATGTTGTGCTTGTGACCGTTGGTCTCGGTAGGCAGAGAAACCCCCCCCCCGCCAGTTTCTAACGGACGAAAAGTACTAACTGCAAAAAATGTTTACTGTTTTTATTTCTGAGAACATCTTTTAGGGTTTACTTCGTTAGGAGTTTTTATGTTTGTTTCAAGTGTACATAGTTAGTTAAGTATATATAATATATTATGTAGGTACATATTTCCTTGAACATAAAATCTTACGATTATTGTTTTAAGGTAATTGGATTCTTAGGATGCAGTCTTTTATCTGTTATCCGAGATCAAGGTCACTATGAAATTAATGTTTTTTTTTTAGCATAGGGAGACTCGTCGAAGTCAAGGTCACTTTGAATTTTTTTTTTGTTTTCTGCTTAACGAGACTCATCGAGGACAATACTCCTCAGATACTTGTAATCTCCTCGAATGTCGTATTTGCCATAGAAAACGACATACTTAAATGCAAAACATTTATTTTTGTCATTTTTGACCTTGAAGATCTTCTGATGCAGACACGACATTATATAAGACTTTTCCCCAGTTTTTAGAATTCCTCAACAAAGGTTTGTACCAAATTTCAGCTTATTTGCTTAAATTCCGAACATTGTTTTTTTTGATCAATTCATTACTTTTCATTAAAACACAAACAATAAGATAATAAATAGTAATATTATGTTATCTAAGTTTCTAACCAAAAGCTAACAAAAAATCGTTCACGAAAATTCAAACAAAAATACATAGGTATTTTGTTAGCGTGTTTTTACCTGACGTGCTGTCGGTATTACATCGCCAGAGTTGGCCCGCGTGTGGACGGTGTAGAGCCAGTGTTTATGAGCGCGCTTATCTCGGCAGCCATTTTTTGCCGCTCAGTTTTTTCATAGAGTAAACAAATGGTTTTTATGGTGTAGTCATTGTTTCTAATTAGAATGAATGGTTTTCAAGTGGAATAGGTATGTTGTGCTATCGTGATAAAGTGTTTTTGTGATGAATGTTTGTGTATTTTCGATTTATTGTGATAAAGTTTTGTGGTTATGTGAGTGAAAATTATTGAAACGAAAACATATCACATCATTGCGAAATACAGGTTAGTTATTGTGTGTTTATAAGTTCGTTTCGAGATAGGAAAACTAACAACGAAGCCGGGAAGGTATAAAACATAGCGTGTTAATGGCGGTATATTGATAAATTGTACGTTTTACTCAAGGCTTACCTACAAAATAATAAAAAAATGTGACTTCGCTGCTTTTCGAGCATTTTACGTAAACAGGGGGCCCACGCCTGAGGGGATAAAATAAAGTAATTACTATAAATAAATTAAAACATATTCCAATAAACTGCAAAATATAAACTACTTCCACACGAAATGACAGCGTCATGTTTCGCTGACTGGTGTCGCGGCTGCGGAAACGTCGATACACGACACCCTTCGGCTAAAATTCTGCTTTGAGGAACATCTCAAGCTGATGAGATGGAACCCTTGACGAGTTTGTGTTGTGGCGCGACTCCAGCTTCTCGACCCTCAAAGTCCAATTGGTCTTCACTCCCATGTACTCCACGATCTCCTCAACCTTCGTGGAGTGTATATAGCTGGAACATACAGCTGCGTCGTAGGTGTGGCTGGACACAGCAGCATGTTTGGTCCCGGCAGCGTGGTGCCGCACTGGTTCCGACAAGTAGCCTTTTTCTTCACCACCTTAATGAAGCCATCCTTGTCACAAATCTCCTTGTCCGGATCCCGTTGTTTGGAACCCGTGTTGGATGTAAAGCAGCTTTCGGCTTGGCGGTTGGTGGACATTGCTCGCAAAACAGACAGTCGATGGGGTCGAAAGGTTATGAAGAGGCAGCGGCAGAGCCTCTGTTCATCAGAGGCTCTAGACAATCACTGGGCTGGTCGATGTGGCGATAGATCTATGTCCAGTAGTGGATGTCTTTTTATAGCATCACCAGACCCGGATGTTAACCTTTTGAACGCCAGAGCAAAAACAAAACAATCCACCGGACTGGTCGATGTGGCGATACTTGGGGAGATCTATGTCCAGTACTGGACTACTTTGGGCTCAAATGATGAATGAGATGTTAACCTTTTGAACGCCTGAGTAAAACCATATCGGCGTGTCCCCGACGCCAAGCCACAAATTCGCCGTACTTTATGTCACATATTTGTGACGTTTGGCATACAGGGCTCGCGCTTGCTTGTCTTGTATACGTGACCATGGCGTTCAAAAGGTCAGTATGAAACGTGACCCTAATACTTGGTTTGCCACAGTAGCGTCTGTGTGTTCTGTATTTTCGTATTTTACTGCGACAATTTAATAATCTATGTAGGGTGCAATAAGATTGCAGTCGATGGATAAAAATAATCGTCAAATTCTAGTTCGATCCAGTCCGTCCCTAGCTGTCCTCCCCCAGGAGTGCCCTTAGCGTGTAGTCGCTTAGTTTGTAAGTTTTTATAAGCTCTGGCTGGAGGCTTTAATATTATATTAGGGCCACCAGAGGCAAGCCCGGTTAAGCAGTCGACAACCTTATAGGTTGAACAGCGAGACGCCACTAACAAAAAAAAAACGGTTCAAACTTCTAGGTTAAGCAACGATTGCCGAGGTTGGTCTGTGGATGGGTGACCATCTTAACATACCGAGACTCGTTCGTTCCTCGGAAAGCATGTAAAACCGTTATTTGATGTTTCAAATTACAAAATAATACCTACTAGACTTGTTCAGAACTTTTAAATCGTTTTTTACAATCGGGTTTTTGACATCGTTTTTTTGCCGAAATCTTATTGAATCATAATATTATACGTATCTTTATTGATTTTCAGGTAGTTTACCTAGTTACCTACAATATTTGGGCGCGTTATCAAATAATACCGAAACCTTTGATAAGCGGACTTCCCACGGAGTCTTTTAAAACCGGATTAGAATAAAAACATAATTTCACATTAAAAATTATGTTAGATTACAATTTCTTATTAGGCTTGTAGGTTGGATTGTGATTCATTATTTTTATTAAGAACTTGGTTGTTTTTGATTATGGTTCAAAAAAAACATTTGGCGATTGATATTGCAAAAATTGCCTTGCCTCGGTGAAAATACATCTAATATGATGGAGTTGACTTTTTTATTTTTTTTGACTATGACCACTCGCAGTTCAGCACGCTAGGGCTGGTTACTGCTTAACCGGACTATCCTGTGGTGGCCTCAAATGAATTTAAGGCCCCCAGCCAGGGCTTACAAACTAGCTAAATTATACTAAATGATACGGACCTCGGCTAGCGGCGTCATTTCGGGAGGACAACAAGGGACAGGCTGGGTCATAACGTTATTATTTAGGGGATTTAAAACTACTGGCTCAGCGACGCGGGCTGGCTCGGTAATGAAAGGTCGGGGAGGGTTATTACTGGGGGAGTTATGACCGAATATACATTAATATATATATATGTTACGGCTAATACCCGAAGTGCGGCTGCACCTAGTTTTAGCCGGTTAGAACTAGGTGTAGCCACTTACTCTTGGTTAAACCTATTACGAGCCGATTGTTTTCGGGTAAAACTAGGTCTATCCGTCATCATGCCGGCTACAACTAGGTTCGGCCATTCCCCGTTGGATAAAACTAGGTCTATCCGATATCATTCCGGATAGAACTAATCCCTGTTGGATAAAACTAGATGCAAACAAGTTGAAACAAGTAACAGGCGCCTGGCTCACGCGAGTCACGTCGCGCTCGCGCGCCCCTGCCGCCCGCCACCCGTACACCCGCGTTTGCCCTTGCGCTTTGAGTTTAGTACGCGTTGTGCCGTTGTACAAAACAGACGTACTTTCTTGTTTTTGCGCACTCATACGTTCGAATTCAGAATGGCTGTGAATGAAGACCTACAGACTATGAAGTCAAGTTTTTTGGAACAGTTTCAGTGTTTATTAGCCACAAAACATGGTGAAAATCAAAGCTATATGAATGATGTGCAGTATTCCAAGTTTATGGAAGACGTTAAAGCTGCCAAAATATCCACGAAACGTTCTACGTTACAATATCGCCGTTTGAAGCGCTTCGATGTTTGTTGTATTGGCGACATCGAAAAGTTGATTTCTCCTGTGTCGAGCACCGAAAATTCCGAAAATATCAAATATTACGTCAAGAATGAAGACTTGTTTGATGTTCTTCATGATAGAAAGTGAGGAAGATCTTGAGAAAATTCTTAGAGAGTTAGTTGATGATGAGAGTGACGAAGCTACTAAAGAGAATGAGCCATCAAAAGAGAATGAGCCATCAACATCAGGAAGTTGCCAGAAAGAAATCGAAATGACATATTGCGGGCTCTGTGACCAGAATGAGGAGAAAAAATGTAAGCTGTGTGAAAAGAAACTAAAAATTGACACTAACAGGAAAGGCGCACAGGAAGGTTTGGTAAAACAAGCTATAAAAATGACGGCTTCATCAAATGAAAAGTTTCCCCCATGTAAAGTCGGTGATACAGTCCGAGTAAAAATTCCTGACGTGGACAGAGGTAGAGGCGACTTTCCCAATGTGTTAATGGTTGTACTTGAATGTAACGACAAGGGGTTATACAAATTAGGAAACAAATACGGCACTATAACAGAACTATTTTCAAGAAATCAGTTCAATGTGTGTGACTCAAAATTTTTAGATATTGACATGGTTTCACCCGAAAAGAAATCACTACGCCAAATAGCCAATGCACAATCGACCTCTGGTGGGCAAGGCTCTACAAGATGCCACTGCAAAACCAAATGTGGCAACAAAAAGTGCCTCTGCAAAGCTGCTGGTATTTTGTGCAACTCAAAATGTCACTCAAGTTTAAGTTGTTCTAATAAATAGTTTATGTTACTTTATAAAAGTGTGATTTATAATTATAATAACATTCTTTAAATTATAATATGCAACTATTGTCTGTTGTTAAAAAAATGATCCTGATTGCTCCTATTATATTAAAAATTGTGCTCCTAATAATTTGTGTTAATTATTACAATGTGATTTATAAGAATAAAAAAAATCTCTACGTTTCTTTTTATTGGATGTTTTTTTAATATCTAAAAAAGCTCTGCCTATAGCATGCCGGCTACAACTATGTACAGCCAATCCCTGTTAGATAAAACTAAGACACGCGCTGCTGCTGCAGACGCTGTGAGTCACACTCGCTAGTAGACCTGCAGTAGATCAGAAGCACCTGGCGCTCACAACCTGCAGAGGCGCGTGCTTCGATATGCCCTACACCCCGCGCCGCTGCTGCAGATGCTGTGAGTCATGAATGTGACGCGGGGCGGAAGGCTTGGCGGGACACGCATCTAAGTTTTATCCAACAGGGATTGTCTGGACCTAGTTCTAGCCGGAATGATATCGGATAGACCTAGTTTTATCCAACGGGGAATGGCCGAACCTAGTTGTAGCCGGCATGATGACGGATAGACCTAGTTTTACCCGAAAACAATCGGCTCGTACTAGGTTTAACCAAGAATAAGTGGCTACACCTAGTTCTAACCGGCTAAAACTAGGTGCAGCCGCACTTCGGGTATTAGCCGTAACATATATATACCTAAATCTATCTCCTTTCGTTCAATCCACCCAAAGGTTGTCTGGAAGAGATTGCATGGTGCGATAAGACCGCCCATTGTACACTTATTTTATGTTTGATTGTCCTGTTCTTATTATGAGGTGTACAATAAAATATATAATAAATAAATAATAAATAAATGTCACCGGAAAAGGGCAAACTCCGTAAGATTATAAAATAACGTGAGAGATTGTATACTATCGAGAAATTGTCAACTGAACATTTGGAAAACTTTTTACGCATCAAAATTTTATAGTCCATACTGTCTATAATATCTCCGTGCTCGTCCGAGATATTATGGACTGAAATAAACTGGCGACCAATCAGCACTTTGGTCTACAATTTATCTGTTTTGGTGTGATAGTTAAATTGGAAACTTGACCCCTCATTGGTCTTTGTTGGTGTCAGCTCACATCTGAATAGACCAATGAGAGCCTTGTTTCCAGGTTTACTATCACACGAAAACGGATATTGTAGACTTGTGCTCTGATTGGTCGCCATTTTATGTCAGTCCAAAATTTCTCGGAATAACTTCGAGATATTATAGACATATCAAATTTTGATGCGTAAAAAGTATTCCAAATGTTCAGTTGACAATTTATAGAGAGTTTACAATCTCTCAAGTTATTTTATAATCTTACGGAGTTTGCCATTTTCCGGGGACATAAACATCCGATTTGAAGGAAAAAATTGAATCATTAATTAATTAACCTAAACAAATAATAATACCTACTTATGTGTACCTACAGCACACATAAACATAATATAAATAAAATCCTATTCATTTTGTGGATAGGGAGTGTCAGGCTCTCATTGACTAAAACCCACCCGTGTTCCTTCAAATGCCATTTTCGATCCGGGGCCGCGGTAACTGTTTCGAACAATCCCGTAGCCCTGCCAGGAAAATCCTATAGGTACCAAGGTACATAGATATTTATGGGTCATGTTGATAAGGGTCAGATCCCGTAGGGACTAAAGATCCTAAACATACACAAACTCGCAAAATTCACACTTTCCTTAAAATATTGCTCAAAGTCAAAGTCAAAACGTTTATTTCAATTAGGCCATTAAACGGCACTTTTGGACGTCATCGTTTACAGTTCAGTAAAATAATAATGTAACATTAATAAAGTGACTCTACTGTCCATTCGGAAAGGTAGATTCTTATGGAGAAGAACGGACAAGAAACTCCATAGTTACTCTTTTCAAATAATGATTTTACAAAATTTGATATACAAAAATTAATTTAATATTATGTGAGGACGATGCACCCAGAGTATGCTACTTATAAGAACAAAGTATCACCAGCAGAGGTAAACTTATTCATTTTCTAAAGAAATTTAGGTAAATGGTACTCACATATTTACAAACATTGGAACCATTAATTAAAGCGAGCTTTTGCCCGCGACTTCGTATGCGCATATCCCGTTTTTGCCCGTTCCCGTAGGAATTTCACGTTCCCGTATAGCCAATAGCATTCCTCATGAATGTGGCTATCTTATACAAAAATAATTTCCAAATCTTACTGGTAGTTCCAGAGATTACCGCGTTCAAACAAACAAAAAACTCGTCAGTTTTATTATTAGTCTAGATAATATTAGTGAGATGTTGAGCTCGTGGCTACAAATAATAGCCGCACGGGTCTATCTTCAAGGTTAAGTAACGCTTGCCGAGATTGGTCTGTGGATGGGTGACCATCTTAACATACCGAGACTCCTACGTGCCTCGGAAAGCACGTTGCCGGCTGTCATTTATAGATCTTTGGCAGTCGTTAGGGATAGTCAGACGCCAGAAAATCTGATTTCAGTCTTGACAAGGAGTACCGTGGTACCCAGTTAATGGATTGCGGAGGTCTGGTAGGCAGCCGCTCCACATAAAATACCGGGATTCAGCTGAATCTGATTTGGCTGGAAGCCGACCCCAATATAGTTTTTTTTTATTTAATATGGGTTTGCTCTTGACTCTAGTCTAGGTCATAGATGACAGAGACAAAGTCGACGATGGAGCGAGCTCACCCAGAAGAAGCCTGTTCACTCTAATTTTGAAGAGATTAGGGTTGTATGCGTTCAGAAACACAGACACAGAGAGTTCCACTCCTTTGCTGTGCGCATTATAAAAGACGTTTGGAAACGTTTAGTGCGAATCGGTTGAATAGCAACAAGGTAGGGATGGTAACTTGCAGTGCGTCTAGATGTTCGATGGTAGAAGGGGGAAAATGGTTATAATATTTGGGAAAATACAGGCAGATGATGTTCTAAAACCTTGTTTTAACTAAATATCTTTTTTTTTCAGTATGCAGTGTTCATGGGAATACTCGCAGCCATTAAGATATACATCACAGTGGTGATATTCAAGTTCTTGGGCAACGCTCTACAGACAGTCTCCAACTGGCTTACAAATGCTTTCGCCAACTCTAACGTGAGGCCTGCTTACAATGCCATGGAGACGCTGGTAAGAATTTCAATTTATTGTTCAATTAAATGTATAATAATATGTCACCGGAAAATGGCAAACTCCGTAAGAATATAAAATATTTGAGAGAATGTAAACTCGATAAATTGTCAAGAAATTAAATGAAATGACCACCAAAGGGGGGGGGGGGGGGAGGCTAAAACAAAAAAAAAACTTGATATGTTTTTGTCGATAGATTTTGTTAGATTACAGGAAAACCTCTTAGAAGTCTATGATTTGAAAGTAACATGTTACAAAAAGGATATTCGTTCGGAACCGTTTACATGCGAGTCCGACTCGCACTTGGCCGGTTTGTCTTAAATAACGTAAAATCTATTAATTATAACATTTTGAATGAAGTCTTTGCTTGGATTCGAAGAGAAATTTAGGAGAAATCGATAACCGATCGATTTATTCTTCACCAGCTATGCCCGTGGCTTCGCTCCCGTCAACTCCAGTCAACCGTACCCTACCCTACTTACCTACATAATACATACATACCTACCTACTTATTTTTTTTTTGTTTTTAAACCTCTGTAATCTGGCGAACAAAACAAAAAAGAATTAGCCAAATTGGTCCAGCCATTCTCGAGTTTTGCGCTTAGCAAGACATTTGGCAATTCAATTTTTTTTATAAGTATAAAGAAGATAGAAGATTATTTTTAACCAACTTTCTCTTTAAATTCCAGTTTCAATGCTGCGGCACCGTGGGTCCTCAGGCCTACAGTACAATCGGCCAACCCCTGCCCCCCTCGTGTTGTTACAACCCAGATATGGCGGCCAACCAGTGTACCCTCACCAACTCCTATGAGGGCTGCATCCCCAGGGTAGGAAACTACTTCGAGACATTTGGAGAGGCCATCGGAGGGGTCCTTATTGTGATTATTATTATTGAGGTGAGTTTGTACTTTGTTTTTCTAAACTTCGGACGTGTAAACATGACAAAAAGGTTTTTTCAACACACTTACTCGAAAACTAACTCCTACCCCCCAGATTTGATGGCCTAGGCAATGTGCTATCCCCACCCTCGAAACGGCCAAGGCAATGTGCCATCACCATCCTCGAAACGGCCAAGGCAATGTGTTATCACCATCCTCGAAACGGCCAAGGCAATGTGTTATCACCATCCTCGAAACGACCAAGGCAATGTGCCATCACCGTCCTCGAAAAGCACCTTAAACCTGGGGGACTTCTCACTAAGCCCGAAGTCCGTAGTTTCGGGCTTAGTTGCAGGCGTATTCTACTCCATATCTCCTACAGACTTACGATTAGTTCCGAACCCGAACTAAGAATGAATGAAAACACGATTTGACAGTAACTGTCAAATCGTGTTTTCATCATTCTTAGTGGTTAGGTGATACGGAGTAGAATACGCCCGCAACTAAGCCCGAAACTACGGACTTCTGGCTTAGAGAGTAGCCCCCCTGCACCTGATCTCTCTGCGGTTGTGTCGAATTGGACTAGGTATAAGAGTAAAGGGATAGAGAGGACACCAGTGTTTGCTGCACATATTTGTGCATTGTGCACTATCTCCCGTGCCGATGGCTAGTCACCGCCGAGACTGGCTGTAGTCGCCGAGAGTCTGCTTTGACAAAATAGCTTTGTTCAGTTCAGCTTATAGTTTTTTTTTGTGATTGGGAAATCATCAAATGACTTCTCCCGCTCTGGGCGGAGCGGGAGGGAGTTGTAGACTCTTACTGATTGAAACCCACCCGTGTTCCTTCAAATGCCCTTTGAAATGCCACAGTTTTACATTGACGCCATTTTATTTCGTTTCGCTTTAAAAACTAATAAACAAATGTGGTCTTTCCAGTGCGTCTGCCTGATCTTCGGTTTGTTCCTGGCTTGCCAAATTAGAAACAAACGATATGCTTAAAGTTTACGCTTTAGAAGACTTTAGAAGAAAATTTTATAATTTTGTATAATCTTGCTTTTGTATTTTGTGCCGTACATGCCATCTCAAATTTTTTATAATTTATTTTGTGAACAATAAATAATAAGGATACTTTCTATAAAATAGATTTTATTTTTTGTTTTATTTTCCATCATCATCTGCCTAGCCTTTTTCCCAATTATATTGGGGTCGGCTTCCAGTCCAACCGGATTCAGCTGAATACCAGTATTTTACGTGGAGCGGCTGCCTACCAGACCTCCACAACCCATTAACTGGGTAACACGGTACTCCTTGGCAAGACTGGTGTCAGATTATCTGGCTACCCGTAACGACTGCCCAAGATCTACAAATGACAGCCGAGACCAACGGCTTAACGTGCTTTCCGAGGCACGAAGGAGTCTGTTTTATTTACCATACTGATGACTAAAAAGTTGAGTGGATATTGGTCACGTATGTTACGATGAAATGGGGAAAAAGCAGGGACTGAATACCGATATAATTTGGATAACCGATACCAAAATATCGCTATAAATAAGTACCTGTATTTAGGTATCGATATAATACCGTTATTATTAAATTTTCTTGCGTTTTTGCAATTTGCAGGTCAGTGTTAGGTTGTATCTTGATCAAAATATGATTCGTGGCTGTAATAAATATGTATTTACTTAGGAATCATCAATAAAGATTCTGTGACGTCACATTGTAGCCTGATATCGGTACTGAGTATTGATATAATTATCGATATTTTATATCGATACTCAAATTACTGATATAAAATACCAGTGTTTATCCCAGATATCGATACTGTTATCGGTATTTTCTTAAAAATATCGGTATTCTTTGAGTATCGATATCGGTCCCTGGGAAAAAGGATGGCTTATAGTCATCCACATGTCGTCCACGAATCGCAAACCGCGACTGCTGAGCGTAAGATTGTTATTACACAAATCCATTGATCGTCGATCGTCGGTAGCTTTGGCTGACCGACGGATAGCGGGTGATAAATTTCATCATCGCGGTACCAGTTCTCCGTGCGATTCGAACATATACAACAGTCCGAATATCAACTATCGGGCAATTGCCCACCAGACACAACAACCGTCTGGTCGGAGGATCCTCCCTTTTCAATAGAGGTGTGCGAGACTTTACTCTCTGTATCGCAGACTTCCATATTAATATATGTATTTGAGTTTCTGAAAGGAAAGGAACAGATACTGCACCACTACCAGTAGTAAATTGTGATAAGGGAATGAATAATTATAAATAATAATAATAAATCTTTAATAATATATATCCGTTATATATCTGTTATCTTACCTGAGGGCCAATTCTAATTATTTTCAAGCAACGTTCGCAATCTGCTCATGTTAGCCGCAATCTGGCAAAAAAGCCTCAATTTCCTTACATTTTTAGGGTTCCGTACCTCAAAAGGAAAAAACGGAACCCTTATAGGATCACTTTGTTGTCCGTACGTCCGTCTGTCTGTCTATCAAGATCCTTTATCTCGGGAACGCGTGTAGGTGTTTCCGAACGCATACAACCCTAATCTCTTCAAAATTAGAGTGAATAGGCTTCTTCAGGGTAAGCTCGCTCCATCGTCGACTTTGTCTCTGTCATCTATGACCTAGGCTAGGCTAGAGTCTAAACCCATATTAAATAAAAAAAAAGGTATCGTTATGTTTTATCGTGGAATTAAAACGATATACTCAGGTCTACAGTCTCTTGAAGCTGTGGAAAAATCAAACTTCTAAGTTAACGTTAAAAAAAGATACAGCCGTTTATGCCGCAAAAAAAGTATATTTCGACACTCTCAAGGGAATCAAAATTTATAGAGTACTTCCCGTTGACCTAGATTCATGAAATTTGGCAAGAAGATAGATCTTAGAGTACAAGTATAGGAAAAAGTCTGAAAATTGGGAATTTATAGTTTTATCAGATAAAAAATCATTTTTTACGATCACAAACTTATATTTTCAGTTGAAGAATTGACCGTGACGTGCACTGATGTATGGGAGAACATTTTTTCACCAACATATTTAAATTTGTCCTTCGATTTTACCTGCTACATTTTGCTTTCATAGTTTAAAAACTTCCGTAGGTAATGTATAGTCGGAAAAAATCAAGACTCGATCGGAACCCTCGGTGCGCGAGTCAGACTCGCACCTGTCTGGTTTCAACAGATTGCGGTTGACAGGGACAGATCGCGAACGTTGCTTAAAAATTTGTAGAATTGGGTAATTGGCCCTCTGATGGTAAGCAATGGTGTTGTTGATGATGGAGAACGCTTGCCTAAAAGGTTCAATCAATCAATCTTTTATTTTGTTAAACATAGGTATGGTTACAGATGGTATATTGTCTTATAATAAATCAATGTAAGACTACAACTTTTTCAAGCATAATATAAAAATAATAATATAATATCTGGGGACAACTCACACACGGTCATCCAATCCCAAACTAGGCAGAGCCTGTGCTATGCCAACCAAACAACTGATAAACATACTTATATATTTCTAAATACATACATTTTATAGACAAATTACACCCAGACACAGAACAAATAAATGATCATGCTAATCAATAGATATTTATTTTGTTAATTTTTTAAATTCTTTTAGGTCATTTTAAACTAGATGAGGTTACGAAGATGACAATCCACATATTCACAAGCATACAATGTATGTATGTATATGTATGTAACTCGGCCTGGTTTCCGCAACTCCACGACTAAGCGCGTATTTTGCATGCAGGTGGGACAAATGTGTCATTCGATCCACCCAAGCTCCCCAAGGAAGGCCAGCAATGCCTTGGTGTTGCTAACTATCTCATAAAGGGTACCTGGGTTAACGAAGTACTAAGCCCTGTAATCAGCGATTACCGGGCAGCTTAGTAGCAGGTGTGCTGCTGTCTCAGACACGAGCACACAAAAAATTCACTCTCTTTTTATATTATTAGTTTAGAATTTTCTTTTTTCAAATTATTGAGCATTTTTGTTTAATTATGTAAAAATAATAAATATTATGTATAAGCTAGTTTTTTCCTATGTGACAAACAACTCAACTGGGGACGCAGTTCCACTGTGGTGGGCCCAACAACATAGTGAGAAAAACCAGGCAGATTAATTGATTTGTAATTCAAGTTTGTTCCTAAACCTTACTCAAAATTTATCCAAATATTTTACAACAGCAATAATGGACCATTCATATTTGTGAATTGTAAATGACTTGTTTATATTTGTAATTGCTTTTGGCTAAATAATAACAGCCGCATGGGTTGATCTTGAAGGTTAAGCAACACTTGCCGAGGTTGGTATGTGGATGGGTGACCATCTGAACATACTGAGACTCCTCCGTACCTCGCAGGGCATGTTAAGCCATTGGTACCGGCTGTTATTTGTAGATCTTGGGCAGTTGTTGCGGATAGTCAGAAGCCAGATAATCTGACTCCAGTCTTGCCAAGGAGTACCATGTTACCCAGTTAATGGGTTGTGGAGGTCTGGTAGGCAGCCGCTCCATGTAAAATACTGGTATTCAGCTGAATCCAGTTTGACTCCAATATAGTTGAGAAAAGGCTAGGCACATGATGGTCATCTCAGAAAGTATTGATCCTAAAAGACAATTTTTCAAGGATAGGAAGGTACATCATTATCACACAGTTTCAAAGTCAAGCTACTTTGTATCTCAAAAATCACGGCTTATGTGTGACAGACCACTGTGTGAAGCCATGGGAGACACTAGTCATCTAGATATTTTTAGATAAAGATGGAAGTAACAATAATTACCCTATGGTAATCATTGTTCCATCTTTATCTAAACTACTAACTCTTTATCTAAGTTCTACTACAAACTTGCATTGCGGAACCATTTTGGCGCTATAAATAAATTGCGACTAGTTCGGGAATAAAGGGTTATGCGAAATATTTTAAGTAAAAATCAATTGAAGCATGTATGATCACTAAATAACTGTCAGGAGAAGGATTGCAAGATTCTTTTGGGGAATCGACGAGGCCGGGGCGGGTCGCTAGTAAATAAATACAAATAAGCAGAAACATAATAATCATCTAAAATAGTAGGACCAGCTAGGTACACATATTTACCTCGTATTGTTTAGCAATGGTACAGCGATTTCCTCTTTAACGTTTTTAATATCATATTCGGGATCATTGTCCTCCGGAGCTGATGAATCCTCCGTTTTTACGTCCACATTTAAATTAAGTTCTTCTTTTACCACAACGTACTCGAAAGCCATTTTAATCGAATCAAAATACACATTTACACATCTACATTTTCACTCATTTTCATTAATATAGTTCATTTTTCGCGAAACCAAAAAAATCAAATCCAAATCAATGGTACACATTCAATGACAGCATTTAGTGATGCTCTACAGCTGTAAAATTATCAGAAAACATCGATATTTTGTTTTCACTGTCACCTTAGCTCAAAAAATCTCAGTAATTACAAAGTGGAACGTAAATAAGCTAAATTAGCTTATGTACGTTCCACGGTTTCGGTTAAATCCGTTACCAAATACAGTTAGACGATTTCGGTTACAAGCCGTGAAAGTTTTCTTGCGCCCGTTGCAGTTCTCGACATGTTAACGGGGAATGTGGATTCTATTTGGTAAGCGACAAGATTCATATTCCTCGGAATCATGTGGCCTTCGCATGTTGATCGTGCGGTCGCACAAAAACGGCACTACATATGAACGCCACCCCCAGTCGTGGATGTCGCTACATCCACGTCAGGCGACGTGGCGAGCCGTAACGGGATTTTCATACCCTGCCGACGGCGGGTGCACTCCGTGGCCCGTAAATATGGGCCCGGCATTGTGTTGCCAAATGTACGGGGGGTGATAGCTACAATTCTCAATGATACTGTTAAAATTATTAATTTAAACTCTTAACTGTTCATTACAAAAAAAGGGGTAAAAATACTTTTTTATGACCGCTGATGTTCCTGCCACTTTAGCCTTCGCAGAAAGAGTGGTTTCCGTAATGAATGCAAAGTGGCGAGATGATAGAAATAGAGCTTGTATTGATTCCATAAAAAATAATCTGCTCCTTTATTTTAATTGACTTATAGATCTTAATTATAATAAATTGTGCAAGAAGCTCCAGAAATATGTTTTTAAAACGTCAAAAATTTTTATACTGTTTGTTTTTTTTTGCTAATGTTATTTTTTTATTTCTCGTACTTATAAGTTGGGAACCCTAGCGATGGCTGGCGATGATGGGTTAGCGCCTGCTGAAATAAAGTAGCAACGCATGCCCTACGTGTAAATACATGTTGTTTACTGTCAAGCCGCTGAATGTCAGTATTCAGCGGCTACACGACACCTCGGCGATCAGTCTCACTATTTGAGACCTCCAGTTGTCTGGAGGAGACGCAGCGAGGACTACCAGGGACGAGGGTGCCGGCTCTAGCTAGACGAATCTGCAGTAGTCACCCCCCGTAGTAGACTTATTTAGCCTTGCGTATTTAGCGTTGGTTTTTCGACAGCAAATACCTGTCCGCAAGCCATGTTTTCACACATCGACGCGATCAAAGCCGCTCAGCTGTCGACTGGTCAAAAAAGACAAGGCGCCATTGTTTTACTATTGTATTTGCTAATTGTAGCGCGCCCTGAATTTCGAAACCGTAAACAACCCATTTGATTATAATAATTATCGATACATTTTGACACTTCCGACATCCTTACCCTGTGCGTAAAAATCATTTGACACTAAAGGTAGTGTTTGACACTGACAATACAAAAGAAAGTTGCCAGATTTATAAAACAAATGGATTGACGATGTATTGTTATACTGTATCAAGCTTTGTCTCTAATCCGTAAGATGCAACGTTTTGATGAATCAAGCAAAAATCTGAAAAATTAATGACGGTGTTGGCGGCTGGTCTAAAATTCTATTTTTACCGTGCTAACCGACTGTACTATATACTTACCTATGTTGGGCATTGCATAATATCCGGTTAGGGGCGGAACCCTGAAAAAAATCCCCAGATACGCCAATGCTCAGGTAAGCTGTACGAGAAGGCTTATTCGATAATTATTTGCTGCCAAATACTCCAACAAACATTAGAATATTTACATCTGCATTCTAGTGCAAAACAGAGATTTTATTTAAAAAAAAAATGAATAAAGCGCCAGACTTCCAACTTCCAACTTAAAAGTTTCTTAATAACCTGGCTACTGAACCACGTTACTAAGAAAGTCAAAAAAGGGCTGATGCGCAAATTCAAAACCTAGATTTTAGGAGTCTCAAGAACTGCAGACTAGGTATCATACATAAAATATAAATTTATAGTATTTTGGTATCGCACTACTGGATGAAATGTGGCACAAAGATAGATTATAATCTGGAATAGCACATAGATTTTTTATCCCGGGAGTATGTTCCCTTTGGGATAATTCCCGACATTTTCACCGCACCGCTAGTATTACATGTATAAATAAATTGAGCTTTATTTACACAAAATAATTTATTCAGCATTTAGCCCTCCTTTGCTTTCGCATCTAGTTGAGTCTGAAGCAAGGCTTGCTTCAGTTCTTCGTCCATAGGATCTGCCGTGGGGTCCGTAGGCGTCGGCGGGACATAGACATAGGGGTCAAACGTCTTAGCGCTAGATACTATCCATTCATAGTCGTAAGGCGGTTGCAAGAACGGACCCAGTTCACCACATTTTCCTTTATACGTGGGATGCCAATCTGTATAAAAACAATTATGTACGTAGGTAGGTGTTTAATTTATTATTATTTTTATTTACATTTTTTTTGGATGGCATCATGACAAACTTTTTTTTTTCATTGCAACGAGTCAATGTTAGCTGAAAAAGACCATTGTTTTTGCCCAAGACGAGAGATTTGAATTTAGAACTCTCTTATTGAAAGTCTACCTCTTTGTAGCAAATTAACTTGATCCTTTAAGATATTATATTTTTGATATCCCATAAATCTAGGCTTCCAGGGTATTGGAAAATGAGACTACCTAAAAAGTCGAATAAATTATAAGTTAATAGAAATTAATCAAAGGTTTACTTACGTGGTCCTGAAACAAAAGAGCGGTAACCATTAATACATACCTAAATAGGTAGATACAATCAATAATTTTATAACTAGGTATGTTAATAACCGATTTCCTAGTCTTATATTGAGGTTCGATATTCAAAGCTAAGCTTCGAATATCTAGCTAAACGTCTTGAAACTCCTAGAATCATATTTGAGTGACCGATCTCAATGTACAGAAATCACTAGAATCTGTCCTATAACTAAATCAGAGCTAAAATATGTATCGAAACCAAGGCATGTAAAATATGGTGTGCCTCAAGGTAGCGTACTGGGGCCACCGCTTTTCTTAATATACATTAATGATCTCCCGAAAGCCATAGATCATAAAATGGTTCTCTTTGCAGATTATACTGACCCTGATAAATATGAAGATGACATTAATAATTCTCTAAGTGACATTATAAATTGGCTTGACAAAAATAATCTAGTAATTAATCTTAATAAAACAAAAGTTATTCATTTCCACCAGCGCCGTAAGCATCCAGTTAATATTGCCTACAATAACTGTATCATAGAAGTTACAAATGCAAAATTCTTAGGTATAACTATAGATAATAAACTAACCTGGAAACCTCACTTAGAGGAAATCTGTAAGCGCTTAAGTAAATCTACGTACCTATTATTCCGATTATCCAAGAAAGTAGATACTGACACATTATTAACTGCCTATCATGGACTGGTCGCTTCTATTTTGAGATATGGTGTTGTTTTTTGGGGACAGTCAACTAATAGAGAACTTGTATTCAGGATGCAAAAAAGATGTATACGATCGATGTGTGGTCTAAGAATGACGGACGGTTGCGTTCCTTACTTTAGAAAATTAAAAATATTAACTTTTCCATCTCTGTATGTATTAGAAACTGGATTATTTGTAAAAGCTAATCAACAATTATTTCAGAAATTTTCAGCAGTTAAGAGAACCCCAATTCGTACCCAATATCAAAATTTGTTATGTCAACACAACTGTAAAACTGCTTTATTGAAAAAGAGTTTCTTTGGGATTGCTCCAAATATTTATAATAAAATACCTGATAAAATAAAATGTATGCCTTTAAACAAATTTAAAAAGTCCCTTCAGGAATTATTACTTGAGAAGTGTTATTACAGCGTAGATGAATTTCTAAACGATATTTTGCTTGTGTAAAATCTAGAAATGGAATTTTAATTGTGACATTCTGAAAATTGAATTTAAATATTGACATTGCTATCTTTTTAATTTAATTTTTATTTTGACATTGTAATATTAATCCCACTTAAATTTTGACATTGTAATTATTCAACTTAAATTTTGACATTATAATTATTCAACTTAAATTTTGACATGGAAATTCTGACTGAAACTTGATTTTATACTTATAATTTTAACTTGATTTATTTTGTTAATTGAATTACTTTATCTGATTGTTCCACTGATTTTGTACGCCATAAATGGCAAAACATGTAGCAACATCATCATTATATGTAAGACCTATTTACTGTACTCATGTTTTACAAAATAAATCTAATCTAATCTAATCTTCGCTTGCGCAATTCCTTCGTGCCTCGGAAAGATCCCGGCTGTCATTTTATAGATCTTCGACCGGGTTGGCGTCGTTACAACAGAAGCCAAATAATCTGACTGACACTATTCTTGCCAAGGGTACCTATCGTTACTCAGTTACTAGGTTTTGGAACATGCCAGGCTCTCTAAATGTTTTCTATACAATAAATCCCATCCAAATTCAAAAGTTTCCAATATATCCGTGTCTTATTTAGAAAAAAATAGTTTACAATTCCACGCGATATTTTACAATCTTACGGCGTTTGTCAATTTCCTGTGACACATATAGTTGGTAGGGAAATAGTTATATAAGTCACAGTTATGGTCGGGACTTTACTAATAGATTATAGGAAAACCTTTACGAAGATTATGGTTTCATAATAAATCTTTAAATTATTTCTCCGTAACCGTTTGTGCGCGAGTCACAAAGGTAAACGACCCTATTACTAAGCCTCCGCTGGCCGTCCGTATGTCCGTCTGTCTATCTGTCAGTGGGCTGTATCTCATGAACTACAACTCATGACATTTTCAGTGTGAATTTCTGTTGCAACAAATAAAAAGTACATAGGTGTAAATCTTGTACGATGGTGCGGAACCTATGCGCGAGTCCGACTCTTACTTTGCCGGTTTTAAACTTTTTGGCTACGGTACAGATAAAATTGAACTCACTTGAAAGCGGGTTGACGCAGTTTGCATGGTCCATGTCGCAAATGTTGTCGAAATTCTTGTATTCATTCCTCCAGTGCCTGGTTACGAGGCGATGTGCACAGATCGGTCCGTACCTGAAGACCCAGAAATGATAATATGAGCATAGGGTTGGCAAATTTTGAAGTGATAACTTCTTATGGGAGGCTAAACCGCTTCGTAACGTAACGCGTTACGACGCCAGTCTGTCTGACTTCCCTTTCTCTCACGCATACGGCAGCGGTAGGCAGGATCTTCCTCTCTCACTCTAACCCACAGCGCTAGTCGTATTTCGGACAGACGCTTCCCATACCAAATAGTTTTAGATTACTTTAAGTTATCATTTCTGTCGGGCGTCCCGAGACGCACACGTTTTTTTATAGAAGAATCTTCCTGAAATCGGAAATACTCTATGTATTTCCGATTTAAGGATAGAACACAGTCGTAGCAAAAAGAGTTAGAGTACCTTTTATTATATTACTTATTGCGTAACCAAAATGTTGTTGTTTTTTAAATAATTAGAGAATTCCAATGATGCCATGGATTTCTCTAAAAAAAAAAACTCCTTCAAATGGAATAGTCAAATGGCAGGATGTCATTTAGTTTAATTAAAAGACAGTGTCACTACACCTATCCTATCAGTAAAAAAATAAAGTATTTTAGCGTATGCTCGTGAACGAGTGCTGCTTGTGGTGACTGGTCGTCTTGCTGGTCATAGTATTTTTTTATTTTTATTTATTATTGTTGTATTAACGTTAAACTACTGTTTATTATTAGTATTATGTTGGCTCTAGTTCATCACTTGTGGCTCCAGTCACAATCCTATTGTTAGACTATACTATTGCACGTGTTAGCGGGCACACCATTTATACCCGGAGGCATAATTAGTTTGGTTTACTTGTTAATGCTTGAGTTTGTCTATTTCTGATGGCTTAATGGAGTGGGCTAGCTACCAAGTGTCAATTAATTTCATTTAATTTGATTTACAGTTTGAATATTTTATTTTCTGTGTCATGTATTGTAAAATACTTTGCATACTATTGTATAAATTCAAGTTTTTAAAAGCTTAACAGACAGTTGTGTTGCTGGGGAGTTTGTTGCGCCAGTTCTTCTTCCCAGCTACAACACTAGGAAGTGGTGACGGGCGGGCGTTTTGGGGACTGTCTTTATGTAGAACGTTCAAAAAGTGCTGGCACTCAGCCTAATTTGAATAAATGACTTTTGAATTTTGTACTCCATTGCTTTTGTAGATTCTAGAGTACGTCTACGCAAAATAGAGTACAATAATCAATTTTAGAGCAGGGTTTGCAACCCTATATGTACCACGCACAGCCGAAACTACTGGAGCTAAGAACATGAAAGGAGTATCACCATCATCATCATCATATCAGCCGAAAGACGTCCAGGACATAGGCCATAGGCCTGCTGGACATAGGCCTCCCCCAAAGGGGTTGCCTTAATGGCCACGCTTGGCAGGCGGGTTGACGATCGCAGTGTAGCTGTTTCAATGTACAGAGAATGCTGCTGCCCATTCTCTGGTGACTCCCTTAGTCTTCAGTTAGAAAGGAGTTTACCTGTTAAGAAAGGAGTTAGGTTTTTTGAAGTGAAAACTTCTTTAGGCGCGTTGAGCACTTTTTCAGTGAACAAATCATGGAACACGCGTCATCGTCACCGAACGCTTTAGCTTTCGCTTAGTAGTTTTTTTTGTTAAAAGTGTTGTACTTACCTAAATAATAATTATGCATTTGTAAGAAACTGTTATTTTGATATTACCAAGCTTTATTTTTTTTTTATTTGTATTGATATTTGCATAACTAGCATAGTGACGGAATGTGTCCTGCACTTAAATATATGTTATACTAGTTGCCGCCCGCGGCTCCGCCCGCGTGATTGTCGAAAACTATCCTAAGGGAACATATTCCCGGGATAAAAAGTATCCTATGTGTTATTCCAGACTATAATCTACCTCTGTGCCAAATTTCATCAAAATCCATTCAGTAGTTTTTACGTGAAAGAGTAACAAACATCCATACATACATCCATACTTACAAACTTTCGCCTTTATAATAGTAGTAGGATATCTCTCGTACTATATTTTGTAAAAACTTACTTAGATACGTAAACACACTTTGCACTGCATCTACTGTCTATTGTACATACAAACCTATTTACATTTCATTTACAGAAATGACGTCACTTCATCGTATTATTTTAGGTACAAGATGAGTCAATGCGCGGGATTTCACCGCTTTGTCCATGCTCTGTGATTGGTCGACAAGCAGTTTCAAATTAAAAGACAAAATCCGTAAAAAAATACGATTAATGACAGAAACACAAACATATAACAGTAGAATTGAATAACTAACTAAAATTATGCTAGATGTGTCAAGAAAATTAACATGGAAATGTTTCTCCAGAGGAAAAAACACATTTTGTTCTGCATCGCGCAATCAAAGTTTTCCTGCGAGTTAGTATAATATGCGCGAGTCGACGCTAGACCTTCGGGCTTCCCTTGGGCAACCTTCACCGCCCGACCCACTCGTTGCGGCTTGATCTAGCGACGCAACTTTGCAGGCCTCAGACGCCATCAGTGCACGGGACTATCAGAAAGGACATTGAATGTCTCCGCGCACGCTATTAATCTCTCCACGGGTATAGTTAGGCGTCTGGGGCGCCGCACGGTAGCTCGTTTAGGAGCCTCCGAGCGACGGGTGGGGGCCTGCGGGCCAGGCGGCGCGCGGTGGTTGACATGCCGTTGCGCCGCTCGCTTGGAAGGTGAAGAGCCCTGGGGAGGGACTCGGGCTGTGTGTCAACACACAGCATGCCCACAATGAAATTCTCAAAACTTTTGTCTAACTGAGTTCTGAATCTTAGTTACTATCAGCAGTGGCGGGTAGGGCCCGTGGCCACGCGCAACCCGAGTTCAAATATTTTACATTTGAAACGTTTTATATTTTTACCAATAAAATGAAGTTATCTTAATGTAAATTATATATTCAAAGTAATAGTAGTGCCATCGAATTTGAGGATCAATGAAACAGGATCTATTTTCAGCTTTGCAATAGTTTTTAAAGTTTAAAGTAAAAGTAACAAACTATATATATATATATAATACTATACTATATATAATAGCTGCTTTTGATTCTTATAAATTTGAAAAAAAAAACAACCGTTGTCTCGCAACGATAGAGGCCGCTGCTAATAGACTAAGGATATGAATTTATTTAGCCAGTTCTAGAGTTTTGGAACACTTCGTCTGCACCATAAAGGATTGAGTGTTCTAAATAAACCTTTATAAAATCCAAATAAACCGTTAAAATCAATTTAATATTTGTGAAAAGTTTTCACTAATTTGACACAAAGTCACAATAAAGATATTAAACATAAATATATTATGTAATATATTTTGATACAAGAGTAACAGTATTTTCTCAGGTTAGCAGATTGAGTGTTCTAGTTAATTGACCACAACCTTCTCACCATAGATTTTTTTTTTTTAAACCTTGCTCCAAACTAGGAATTTCTCCTGTATCGTGGGTGCGTTTACAAACATACAAAGTCACATACACAAACGGCCAGACCCGGAACAACTATCTATGGGCCATTCAAATATTTGTTCACTTTTTGGGTGGAAGAACGCAGTCATACGTGCGTACAGCGCTTTTCCCTGCGACGCGAACAAAGCTCACATGCGCAACTTACAGCGAGCTGTGAGAAAACGCACTGCTGAGCTGCGTACCGCGCGCTGGGACAATGCTTAGCGAGCTTGAGCTCACATACCTCGCCTATTGGCACCTTCAGAAGAAGTTACGATCCAAAGAGGTCACAATGCCCCCTCTCATCCGCCCCGACAAGTGTATCGCCTTCGACAACTCTCATCAAGCGGAATATCTAGCCGACAGTCTAGAGTCCCAGATCTCAACCAGTAGACCAAGCTCACCTCGATATGGTGGATGCTGAAGTCAAACGTAGAACTTCCCTCCCAGCAGTCGAAGATCCTGATGATCCTCTGGCCCCCCGTCACTCCCGACGCGGTACAGGAGATCATCAAAACGCTTCAGCCTAGGAAAGCTCTGACTCCGACGACATCACCAACAAGGTGTTCAAACTCTTCCCCGCCCACCTTATAGTGCTAATGACTGCCATCTTCAATGGCGCGTTAAGTAACATGTTTCCCAAGCAAGGAAACAGACCACCGTTATCGGTATCCCTAAACCAAGCAAGCCCAACTCTGATCACGCCAGTTACCGTCCCATCAGTCTACTCAACGTTCTCGGTAAAATAAACGAGAGGCTTATTTATAAGCGGCTCAAAGATTATGCCGAAGCAAAGAGTCTTATACCCGCCGAGCGGTTTGGTTCGTTAGCGTCACCGCATCGTCGAACATCTAAGCGCTGGGTTCCAGCGTGCCTCGATGACGGGCGCCTTGTTCTTCGACATAGCTAAAGCATTCGAAAAAGATAGGCACAATGGCTTCATTTACAAGCTCTACCAACTCGGCGTGCCAGACCGTCTTGGGCTCATCTTGCGAGACATTTTGTCGAACCGCATCTTTCGCTATCGCATCGAGGGAGCACTCTCGTCCCCTCGCCCCATTCGAGCAAGGAGTCCCCCAGGGCTCAGTGCTATCCCCCTAGTCTTTACGCTGTTTACCAGTGATATCACCAAAAGTAAAAAGGCGCAGTTGGCCCTATTTAACGACGACACCGCCATTTACTACACCGGTTGCGACCCCGACTTTATCGCTCGCACTTTCTAAACATCTGCAAACATGTGGGCAGATGGTTTAGGAAATGGAAAAATCGAGGTAAACCTCGATAAGAGCCAGGTGGTGCCCCCTTCTATATTTTGTTTTTATATTTATTTTCATTGAGACTACATGTAGACCTTAACCTTTTGAACGCCATTGTCACGTATACATGACAAGCAAGCGCGTGCCCTGTACGCCAAACGTCACATATATGTGACAAAAAGTACGGCGAATTCGTGGCTTGGCGTCGGGGGCACGCCGATGCGTTTATGCTCTGGCGGTCAAAAGGTTAAATTGCCCACCGTACAGCAGTTCATGAAACGCATAGCCAAACGTTTCTTCGACACCGCTGGAAATCACCGTAACCCCCTTATCGCATCGGCCGTCCTATACGAACCCTCCCGTATCTCCAAGGTACGCCGACCGAGGCACACCCTCGTTACTCCCGTTGGCTCCACAACTCTCTTCCAAGAGAGCCGCAAAGAGACCAACACTGTACGCAAACCACGACCGCCGTCCTTCCGTCCTCGCCGCCGAGGCCCGCCGCGACGTCCCCGTCAATTTCCACCCCGACCATCCCATAAATAGTAATCCTAGTTCGATCCAGCCCGTCCCTAGCTGTCCTCTCCCCAGCGACGCCGTAAGCCGAGGCTCGTATCCCATAGGGGGTGCGTGATAAGCTCTGGCTGGAGGCTTTAATATTTATATTAGGGCCACACAGGCAAGCCCGCTCAAGCAGTCGGCAACCTTATAAGTTGAACTGCGAGACACCACTCAAAAAAAAAAGTAAGTAAATACAATCCAGTGCATACAAAGTGGGAGCCGAACCCTAGCTCCCACATAATTTATCAAATATAATAATATATAAGATCATACGGAACAAATCAAAATGCGTTTCATTACTATTGTACCTACTATACAGGCATTACGCGAGGGGTACTGTACTCAAAAGCAATAAAACGAGCGAGTCTTACAGTAGTCGCATAGTATGTGTAACATCTGACGTCTCACCTTGGTAAAAAGCAACATTAACATTAAAAGTACCAACTGACAGCCAACTCGACCACTGCGCGCGCTCATTGGTCAAATCGAATACGGCGCACTCATTGATCAAATCAAATAGCGCGCGCTTCCTCGGCTTCCTGTTACACATTTCCGTCCATTTCACGAAATTACTCCCACAGATTGCAGGAAAGCGAGAGGAAAGATGTTACACATAAAAAATAACTCCTTTTGCACAAGGCTTCCGTTTATGATGTAGGTGAGCATTTTAAGAATGGATTATAGGAAACTTAAGAAAACACAAAATCTGATACCAGTCTTGCCTTGGGTAGGTAACGTGCTATCCAGTTAGTAGGGATCAGAAAGGCTCCAAGGGGGCGTTCAAGTATTACGTAACGCAATTTGGGGGGAGGGGGTGTCTTGTAAAATGTTATGATGCGTTACAGGGGCGGGAGGGGTTTTCGAACAACGCGTTACGTAACAATGTTTTTTTTTATTTAACGCTGGCTCACTAAACATATTTTCGAGTTACACAGTCACTAAACAGTATTCATTTTGCCAAACAAAAATAAACATCAATTTTTTTCTTGTAATGACATATTTTATTAATTAAAAATTGGTAACATGAGAGTAGTAGACATAATTGTGACTTTTAGGTAAAAATTGTCACTTGGATGATACGTAACGTTTAGGGAGGAGGAGGGGGTACAGATAAACGTTACAGCGCGTTATATGGGGGGGAGGGGGGGTCAAGAATCTTCAAAAATTGCGTTACGTAATACTTGAACGCTCCCCAAGTAAAATACTGGTATTTAGCTGCATCCGGGTAGACTGGAAGCCGAACCCAATATAGTTGGGAAAAGGGTAGGCAGATTAATTCTCTATGTCTCCAGTTCGATCCAGCCCGTCCCTAGCTGTCCTCTCCCCAGCGACGCCCTAAGCCGAGGCCCGTACCCCACAGGGGGTGCCCTTAGCGTGTAGTCGCTTAGTTTGTAAGTTTTTTATAAGCCCTGGCTGGAGGCCTTAATATTATATTAAGGCAAGCCCGGTTAAGCAGTCGACAACCTTATAGGTTGAACTGCAAGAAGCCACTCACAAAAAAAAAAAAAATTCTCTATGTCTACGAATGTCGTCTTAAAAAAACTTACTCTTTATAGTAATGGCTACAGACACGGTCGCAATCTCGAAATACTTCCATTGGGTTTAGGGTTGGTTTTTTTCCTCCAACTAAAAATCATATAAATATGAAGTTGTATTAGGTTAAAAACTTTCCAGCCGGGGGGGGATTGCGGATGTCGCATACGTTCCCGCGATCCCCGGCGTAGGTGGGAGATGGAACACCGGCGTGGTTTTAAAATAGTCAGTAAGAGTCTGTATACCCCATCCAACTCAATTCCAATCGACGACGCTAAATCGGGTATACTCGTCTCCAGTCGGTAGGTATACGACGCAGAATCGGGTATACTCGGCTTCAGTCGGTTGCTGACGCTGCACCGGGTATTTTAATAATAATATCTTGGGACAACTCACACACGGTCATCCGATCCCAAACTAGGCAGAGCCTGTGCTATGGCAACCAGACAACTGATAAACATACTTATATATTTCTAAATACATACATTTTATATACAAATTACACCCAGACACAGAACAAATGATCATGCTCATCACACAAATATTTGTCCGGAGTGGGAATCGAACCCACGACATCCGGTTTAGCAGTCAGGGTCACTAACCACTCGACCAACAGGCCAGTCAAAGTATAATCGGCTGCAGACGTGCAACGCTGACTCGGGTATACTCTACTTGCGCTATGCAGATTTGTGTGGTAGGCTCTGAGTGACATTCCATTAGCGATGGCGGTTTTTAAATGCCAAAATATAAGGAGTTGATCACGTGACATTGGAGCGGCATCAATACCGCCGCATGAAAACTAAGAAGCGAAATATGTACGGCAGCAAAAATAACCGCAACGCCATCTATCTTGTCAGCGACGAACTAACAACGAAATCCTGCATCGTCCGGCCCTAGTTGAATCCATGGTCCGGAGCGAGGGGGCTTGGGAAGCGGTCACCTCCTTCTGCGAAGCAGTAATGCTAGCGAAGGAGGAGGCGGGCCGCGCGAGGGAAAGGCAAGGCCTTCGCCCCAACCGCCGCAACAGGAGAAGACGCCCCGGGCGTCGGGAGTCGCCGGGCGATCCCTGGCCACCGTAGGCGCGGGCCTACGGAAGGCGAGCGTTGGGTGGCTCGCTGTCCGATCACCACCAGGCCCGGGTCGATGGCGCGTTGTGTTCCACGCGCGCCTCAAAGAGATGTCAGCATAGAAGACGGGGCCCGCCAGGGCCAGAGCCTGCCAGGGTTGCGGAATTTGTTCGAAAGAGTCACCGCGGCCCTGGAGCGCAAAGGGCTTTGGAAGGAGCACGGATGGGTTTGAGTCAGTAAGAGTCTGACACGCCCTTCCGCTCCACCCAGAGCGGAAGAAGTCATTTGATGATTTCCCATTCTTAAAAAAAAAATAAAAATCGCGCAAGCGAAGTTCTCCGTGCGATTGAACATGTACAACAGTTTGAATATCAACTATTGGGCAGTTGTCCACCAGCCACAACAACTGTCTGGTCAGATAATCCTCCCTTTTCAATGGAGGTTTGCGGGACTTAACTCTCTGTACCGTATACCTCCACAACATTTCGACAGGGTTTGTCAACCCCATATATTTTTGACGTCTTGACAATCGCCTTAATCAATTTTTTTTTTAAACCCATCCGTGTTCCTTTTAAAGCCCTTTGCGTTCCAGAGCCGCGGTGACTCTTTCGAACAAATTCCACAACCCTGGGGTCTTCGTCACGCTACCGCTGACAGAATGTCACTTGTCTAGGACCGAATTTTGTAGTTTCGGAATAGATGTCACCACAAAGTATTTCGATATTTTAGTTTAGACTATGCCTACATACATAATTCGTTTTTATGGTAATATTTAAACTCACGTATTGTTGTTGCGTTTAATGGAGTGGTGGGGGACCCAGTCCTGAAATGAAAATTATGATTATGAAAGAAATGGTCTAGTGCGAGTCGGTCCTGCGTGCCAAGGGTTCCGTACCATTCGGAAAAATATTCCTGCGGTTCATAACTAGGTCAACGAAGGTAGGTACTCGAGGCCGACTCGCGCTTGACCGGTTTATTTTATTCGCTGTTGGCACATCACACACACACACACATACACACACACACACACATACACACACACACACACACATACATACATACATAGCTTGAAGCTTTTGACAGTAGCTTTCAAACAAGTGTCTCTTAAGTTTAAACTATCTTAAGTTTTATTATTTGTTAGTCATCTACAACGTGTAACAGAATAAACGCAATACCTCTTAAGGGGTCATTGTACTCATCATTATGAAAAAACTTTTACTCTTTTACTAACTCTTGCCTTCCTCTTTGAGGAAGCTGAGATGAAGAGAGGAGATGGGAGCATGAGCTAAAACATACAGCCGGTCCCAACTGGAGCAGGGTTGCTGAGATAGGAAGCATTAGCAGCTCATCCTACCATCTCCTTTCTTGCCTTCCTCTTTGAGAAAAATGAGACGAAGAGAGATGGGAGGATGAGCTAAAACTTACAGCCGGTCCCAACTGGAGAAGCAGGGTTTCTGAGATAGGAAGCAGCTCATCCTCGTACTGGACGGATTCTTTTTTTCTGTGTAGGAAAATGTATGAAATCCCCTTAAATTGACTTACCTCAAAAAAACATAATCGCCGAATTTCCAATACGGTTCTCGGTAACGTTCAAACTTCAGCCTACTCTTCCCGTCAAATTCAGCCATTTTCAATAATAACTTTCCCTGATTCGTTAACTTCGTTTTTTGTCGTCTGCTGCTTTTATGAGCCCTTGAATGTGATCATAGCGTATTTTTATTAAATATTAAAAAAGCATGCTTTTAAATTCTAAATCAAACTATAAAATAAATAAAGCACTGTTCAATATCTGCATTAATCTAAAAATAAATTAAAATATAGCGTTGAAAATTCCTCCGCGTCCCCGTCTTCTGGTAATGTGCCCAAAAACCGGTCTATTGAAGTGAAATTGAAGTGAGCTGTCAATTTATGCAACCAAGGCATGACAGTTCACTACGAGAATAAACCCGCTGTTTAGGGAACGTTTAGTCCACCTTACAGTTACTATTATATTATTAACGCGAAAGTTTGGCTGGATGGATGATGTTTGTTTCTTAATCACCCCAGAACGGCTGAACGGATCTGGATGAAATTTGACATTGAGATAGATTATAGTCTGGAGCTGTAGCTGTAGGTTACTTTATCCCAGGAGGATGATCTCTTGGGATAACTTCCGACAGACACGCGGGCGAAGCCTAGTTCTAGAGAATCAGTGGCTTCGTGATTTTGTCTATGGTACACAGACTTACTTACGTGTCATTCATAGCACTAGCGTTTACGTTTAAAAACGGCATTAGTTCCAACATATTACGAGTATCATCGTAAAAAGGGTCTTCATTTGTAGTAACATTACTTTTTATTAAATTGCTCTTATTTGCTCTTTCAGTGTTGTTCCAGCTGCCATCTTGATATCGGTTTGTAGAACTAAAAGTGGGATAGAGAAGTTTTAGTATACCTAGGCCGACTTTTTCGTTGATAACACTTGGCCCCCGTCAATCAATGATGAACAACTTGTAGTATGGGACCAACACCGAAATCCTGAAAAACCAATCGACTGCCCCAAACATTTATGTTTGTATAACTAGCCAATTTGCTATGCAAGAATAGTACCTAGAGGTATGCCTAACAAGGGCGAAAATTCCGCCACCTCCATTGCAATTATCCTCCGAATCTCTGGAACTACCAATCGGATTTGGAAAATTATTTTTGTATATGATTGCCACATTCATGACGAATGCTATAGGCGATACGGGAACGGGAAAAAAACGGGATATGCGCGTCCGAAGTCGCGGGCAACAGCTGGTACATAATTTACACTAAAATCATTGGGATATAGGTATAAAGTTCATTGTTAAACAAATACGCCAAGTAAAGTGTCAATGCCATCATGATTCCACTATAAAACAGGGATAGTGCTATCCGTCCTGTCCGCTCCGTCTCTCTCTCTTGTTATAGAAGGGCGGCTGGTCTGCCTGTCAGTGCGTTTTGAGTCCTTGAGTACGGAACTCTAAAATACTTACGTATTATTGACAGCTCTGTCATCCCCGATTCCAATGGTCTTTGTTTTTAAAGAATAATTATTAGTTGTAGCGGCTTCTCTTTCAATGTTGTTAGTACTTCCGCTTTCTATAAATGCTTTAATTCTAAAAAAAAACATGTGCCAATGTATCGTTGTAGGGGACTACGCTATAATAAACACGACGTGATGGATATTATGACTTAATTTCAATGTAACTGACCACAGTTACGTTGCCAATTAGTCACGCCATAGTCAATTTGCGCCATCCAGCAGTGCGATTCTGTAACTATATCACCGTGTAAGCTTAGGTGAAGTGAACTGTCAATCCATACAAACAAGATGGAATGACAGTTCACTTCACGGTCACTCCAACTAAGTTTACATTCGATGTCTGGCGTCTTCTAATTCAAATAATTTCAAAACTTCTCTATTTTTCCACTGACTTTACTTATTACTGACTTGATTTTAAACCGGCCAAGTGCGTGTCGGGCCACGCACAGTGAAGGGTTCCGTAGTTACCCGTGTCTTAAACCATGAAAAAAATATGTAGGTAAGTTACAAACGCATTTAATCTTAAAGTCATTTTCTACGGAATTATTACGAAATTTTTAGTAAGCTAGTTACATTTTATAGGTTGATCGACTATTACTCGTTAACTTCTAAAACCTACTTAGCTGTGATAGTTTTCCTTTTTTATTCGTTATACAAGGTGGAGACGACGATACGACAATAAATCAAAACAAAACACTGGCATTACTAGTTCATACGTAGACTCGAAAAGCGACTATTGTTTATTTTGCTCGTACAAAGCAAAGCAAATATATTATTTAGGGTTTGACACAAATTATTGGTAAGCTGTTAATTAATTGTAACGCTGTTCTTAATTTGTGGGGGCCTATTGCGCAACTAGTGTAAGTATTTTAACGATGTGTGTAACTATACCTGTGCCCAGCGGCTTATAGGCTATGGGTCTGCAAAGTGCGCCCCCGAGGCTTGCGCCCTTGGCAGCCGCCCACCTTGCACACCCCTAGCTACGACGCTGGTTGTAGTTAGTGACATCAAATCAAACAAAAGACAACATATTCGTATGAACTAGTTAGTATTGCCAGTTTTTTTCATTTTTGTCATATCGATGTCTCCACATTGTATATGCTCCTACCATGAATTTTTTCACGTCTCCAAAAACAACCGTTTAGCTGGACACTTGATTCTTACAAAAATTAGCACTTTCAAGCTTACCTAATGTTTCGCAAACGCCCCAATGCCCTTTGCATTCCAGTAACTCTTTCGAACAATTCGGCAACCTTGGCGGACGACGCCGCTCACAAAAAAATACTAACCTCTCTGTAACAACGCTTTCTTTCCTCATTGCAGTTGTCATTCTTAATTTTTCTTTGAACCTTTTTCTTTTTTCTAGTAAATACTTTTTCCACACTTTATCTACCTCTGGATCAACATAAGTGTCTATGGTGATTTTGACTATGGAAGAAGCATCTACGTTTAAAGTTTTATTAAAAAGTTGCAGCAGCTCTTTTGTTAAACTCTTATTTGAACTTGGTAGTTCTATTGTTAAATATTCGAAGTTATCAGAGATTGTCAGTTCTTCAGTTACATTTGTATTTGAGTTTGATACTTCTTTTGTTATATTTTTATCTGAAAACACTGAAGGTGCTGTGAAAGAGAATAATGTTGTTATTAACTTGTTTATTCAATTACTATCACGCTGAAATTGTAATGGTTGTTTTCCCGCGGCAGAACGATTAGCCATCAGTATTACAATCGAAACAAAGTTTAACTTAAAAAATAAAAATAATTTTTATTTTTTAAGTCGGCCGCTTTGCGCGAAGCTATCGCGATGTTTGTATAACTATTGGTTCGAAGTCGCTTTCGAGTTTTATTTATCACAATTGTTATTCTGCCTTTTCTTGATTTTAAATTTATTATTTTTCACAAATCGATTGTATTACCAAGACAAACTCATTTCGCTGCGGGAAAATAACCATTGAAATTTCACGCTGTATAATAGTATTATGAAAAAATACCGGGTGGCGGCACTTTGAAAGCAGTCCAACACGACATTGAAAGACACTAGTCAATTTATTATTCTAATATTTTTGTAAACTGTAAATGTTGGCGTCCAAAAGTGCCTTTAAATTGTCTAATTAAACAAATGTTTCGATGACTTTCACAAAGGGCTTTTCGAATCGGCGATTTGTTGCAATTTACGAGAAAACGGGCGATATGAACCTCTTTTTAAACCCAATTAACCTTGGTTAATACCATAATGAACGTGCATGAACAATAGGTGGCAGTAGGTACATGCCACGTAAGTATTTTCACGTAAAAGTTTTGAATTTGCAATAATAGATGGCATAGTCTACGACTCTACCAGTGGCGTAGCTAGGTAGTCTCAAAGGGGCCCTGTATCTAACATTTTTGGGGGCCCCGTTTTTAGGGGTACTTATTGTTTTTAAAACAAAATAGGCTTTTTTTTTTAATCACCTTTGTACCTATTTTTCTGTTCCCTTCTTTTTATTTATTTGTTAAATGTGTGTAAATAAACTGTTAAATAAATAATAAATAAATAAACTGTCTTGGTAGGCCACGAAGGAGATGGCGCGACGAGATGTATAGCTTTCTACACGTCGGGGCCCTTGTAACCCGGGGTTCCCGTATTTTTGATACGGCTGATACGGTGGTAGCTACGCCCCTAGACTCCTAGATTCTATGCCATGCACGTTTCCTATACTTAATAATGACTAGTCGTGCATTACCATTTGGATCATTATTGAGAGTTGCTGCGCTCAATGAGGTAGCCATGTATGGGTGAACAAAACATGTAGAGAAGTGCCGAATTACCGAGATATTTGGAGGCAAAGGTCCAAACATTTCGGAAATGTGGCAATAAGAGACAGATTTTGAGTGTTGAAAAATATTTACTTATTAGGTTAAAAACTTACAAAGGATCGTCAGAACAACACTTGTGAAAATTATTTTTAACATATTTAAATTCGAACGATATCATTTCTATCAAATTTTCAGTAGGTATTTTAAAATTATTTTTTCCATCAGCTCAGTAATTTCAATTATAAGCTCAATTTGATATGAAAATTAATTGAACAATGTTGTAGGAAAGTCTAGAAAAGAAATAGCTACTGATTTTCGATAAAATAATGTCAGACGAACGTCCGAATACGAAATAGAAGTGAACGTCGATGCACTCCAACCTCCGAGATTTATCTGTGAAAGGCCTTCGGATATTAGAAACGAATATTTTGCTAGTTTGGTTGCATTTGAATTGGAAAAAATAAGGCCTGTAGAAAGATCCTATTATTATGTCTATGGGCAGATCATAAATACGATGGAGTTGCCGCGGCGGAAACGAATTTCCGTAACTTTCCGTATTATACAGATCCGTAATACAAATGTTTGCTATAAACGTGTTTATTATATTTTATGTATTAGGTATTATTACGTGTTTAACCATTACCACATCCCTGAAATATCTGTATTTTCTTTGAAACCATACACCATTGACGCTTTCAAGCGACAAGTATTGACATCAATCTCATTTTAGGGATGCGCTTTGTTCGATAAAAACTTGTTTCAGTGAAGTTTTAATTGTCAAACTAGTTTGTTAAGTTAATTAATGCTACTATAGTATTGATAAATTTAACACTTATATATGGAAAATCGATTGTAGTAGCAGTGATAAAGGTTTATCGATATTTGTGAATACCCCATCACTAGCATTTTGTAGGTATTTAATAGTAAATAAATGGCTCGGCGTAGAGAGCATACTTCCTATGAGCTGCGCTTGGCGTTCAAAGGGCAATTTCAATTTATATGATTCAAATCACAGTTCCCTGTTTGATTTAACCATTATAGTTTCATCAAATCCTAAAAATCTGTAACTAGGCATGGTCATATGTTTTAATCAGACCTATACAGTGGTGAAGTAAAATTTTGGGAATAAGTACCTCCCTTATTTGTAGAGGGAAGATTTTTTTAATGATTCCTTCGTATTGGACTACCTTGATTTCAAAAATAGCTTTAACCTTTTGAACGCTCTCGGGAACGCAGATGCGTTTATGCTCTGGCATAAACGCATCGGCATACCCCTGACGCCTAGCCACAAATTTGCCGTACTTTTTGTCACATATTTGTGACGTTTGGCGTACAGGGCACGCGCTTGCTTGTCATGTAGATAAGTATACGTGCCGGCTCAGTTGCCATAAAAGGAAAAAAAAAAAAAAAAAGTATACGTGACAGTGGCGTTCAAAAGGTTAAAGTGGTAATTTTCGTAAGAGTCAGAGAAACTTGGTTTTGCAGATTCTCTCTCCATAGACAATTTCGCTAATCAGTACATTTCAGTGTTGAACAAAAACCTAGGAGGGACTCTTAGGTTAAGAGTGAACAGGTAACTTCTAGGCAAGCGTGCTCCATCGTCGACCACATCGTCGACTTTAATCAGGTAAGATTCTGGTAAAAAAACCAGCCTAAACATTAACGCGACGATCGCATTTTCGCACGATGGTCGCTTTGAATCCACCAACCAGCAAAGCAAGAATTTCAGAAACAAAACTACAGTGCACTGTTAATATTAAATAATTTATTAAACATAAATATATAAGTATTACAGATTACAATATTCTTAGACTATATTTGAATATCTTAACATGATTAAACTTAAACATAATTATTAATTAAATAAGATTTCTTGTAAAATTAATTTATTATTTTAATTACGGGGTGATGTTAACGATATCTAAAAGTACAAAAATACTTTATTGCATAACAATCTCTACAAATAAATAAAACTCAATTGTCTGTTTGTTGTAATAAAATAAGAACTTTTTACTACCTATATAAGTTTACAGGTTGTTCCAGAAGTGTGTGGTCATATTTAACTTTTTGAACGCCATTGTCACGTATACATGACAAGCAAGCTCGTGCCCTGTAAGCCAAACGTCACAAATATGTGACAAAAAGTATGGCGAATTTGTGGCGTGTTTGGCGGCACGCCGATGCGTTTATGCTCTGGCGTTCAAAAGGTTAACTCAGAATTTTAGGCAGTCATTCCTTTTTAAAGGACTTCAAAAAAAGGAGGAGGCTCGTTCGTCAACTCATAACTCCGTCATTTATGAACCGATTTGAAACATTCTATTTTCAAGTGAAAGGATATACCTACGTTCCGATTGGTCCCATAGAAATTTTATAAAAATCGGTTCAGTAGTTTGGGTTTTAAATCAAAATAGCTACAGGTAATAGTAAATATATCTCCCAAGTAAACGAAATTGCGTGTTTTGTTTTCCTGTGACTTTCCAGTGGTGTTGTTAGGTGTGGGGGTGCGACTAAAAAGTATAAAATAAAAACTTTTTTATAAAAAAATACAACTGACTTACAAATTTTAATTTCGAAAGTCGGTGTTGAAATACGAAGAAACAACCGAAAACTCCGACTTCCGAAATTAAAGTTATTTTATACTTTGTAGTGTTTTTTGTTTTTTTGGAAGTCTATCAAATACCCAACATCGCCCTTAAATATGACCATGTACTTCTGGAACACTCTGTATAAGATACTTGTAACAAAGAAAACAACTTTTCAAATTTGTATCTGTCTGTCGGTCGCCGGTCGGTCTGTTTGTTCTGGCTAATCTCCAAAACGGCTGGACCTATTTTGACGGGACTTTCACTGGTAAGAAGCTGTTTTTATAGGAGGAAATTAAGTCTACTTGCATACTATTATTTTCTACTCACCACGGCATGAGCTATTCAGCTCAATCTCCCGCCAATACGAGATAGACAAGGTGAAGACGACGATACGACAATAAATCAAAACACTGGCAATACTAGTTCATACGAATGTTTTGTCTTTTATCACAGATTTGATGTCACTAACTGCAACAGACTGCTTGGAATATTTCGTCAGAATAGTAGTCACTATCCTTGACTAGTTTGAGTTTTTTTGACGTTTTATGTAATTGGAAAGTTTATTTTTAATTGCGGTGACAGGATTTATAATAGTTTCAAAATATTCCTATGAACCAGTATTGCCAGTGTTTTCATTTATTGTCTGCCTAGCCTTTTCCTAAATTTATTAGGGTCGGCTTCCAGTCAAACCGGATTCAGCTGAATACCAATATTTTAAATGGAGCGGCTGCCTACCAGTCCTCCACAACCCATTAACCGGGTAACAAGGTACGTTTTGGCAAGACTGGTGTCAGATTTTCTAGCTTCTGACTAACCGTAACGACTGCCAAAGATCTACAAATGACAGCCGGGACCAACGGCTTCACGTGCTTTCCGAGGCACGGAGGAGTCTCGGTATGTTAAGATGGTCACCCACCCGCGTTGCTTAACTTGAAGATCGACCCGTGCGGCTGTTATTATTTAGCCACGATCTCCTCTACTGTCTCCGCATTGTATAAGAAATATAAAATTAGGAACTCAATGCGTCACTTTTCTCTACATTAGTACACCTATGTCTCTTTAACCCACTGCTTTGTGTAAATTGACTATTGCAAACTTCACAGGCAAAAGGCTTCTCCCCCGTATGTATCCGCATATGCAATTTCAAATTGCCGTTGATAGAAAATTGCTTATTACATATATTGCAAATGAAAGGCCTCTCTTCAGAATGGACACGCATATGCTTAGACAAATTCCCAATCTGTTTGTTACAAACTTTACAAGTATAAGGTTTTATTCCCGTATGCACTCGCATATGCCTTTTCAACTGTCCCGTTTCCCTGAAGCATCTCTTACAAATTTCACAGGAAAACGGCTTTTCGCCCGAATGGACTCGCATGTGTATTTTCAAATAGCCGTTATCGGAAAACGGTTTTTTACAGATTTTACACGAAAACGGCTTTTCCCCTGTATGTGTCCTTTGGTGGAGTTTGAAACTCGCCATTTGAGCGAATTGGCGGTTACAAAAAGAACATGTATACGGTTTAAATCCTGTGTGAACACGCATATGGACCTTTAACGTTGTATAAGCAGTGAAGTCTTTTTTACAAACTTCACACGAGTACGGCTTTTCCCCAGTATGTTGTCTTTCATGTATAGCTAAATAACTTTTGCTAGAAAACTGTTTGTTACACACATTACATGTATGCAGTTTAATTCCTGCATGAATAATAAATATATGTCTTTTTAAATGAGATCTTTGAAGGAATCTTCGTCCGCACACATCACAAACGTACGGCTTTTCCCCTGTATGGATGTACATATGTGATTTCAACGTCTGATTATGACCGAACGCCTTATTACAAACAGAACAAATATATTTCCTTTCTCCCGTATGAGTTTTCATGTGTTCTTTCAAACCTTTTTTCCGTTGAAACTCCTTGCTGCACTCTGTACATTTGAATTTTTCTTCGAAGTGTGACTTAATGTGTTTTTTTAGGAGCCGTGCTTTTTCGAATATCTTTCCGCAGATTGTACAAGGGTATGTGTTATCGACTATATGTTCTACTGTTATGTGCCGAGTCAATTCCTTGTTGTTTGTATGTGAAGTACTACATAGATGACATATGAAAGTTTTCTCCCCGTTATGTACTTTCATATGGACCTCTAAGGAGCCGTTGTATGAGAATTTCTTGTCACAGACATCGCAAGAATATTTTTTTTGCGTTTTTCGCCTCTTCAGGAGTTTAGCTTCGTCTGGAATTTAGGAAAATAGTATATGTAAGTTTTGTGTTGAAATTTATTTTTTTACATAGATTTAGGGAAAGCGACAGATTTTTTTTTTGTTTGAGATGTTTGATGGAGAGACAAAGTCGACGATGGAGCGAGCTTACCCAGAAGAAGCCTGTTCACTCTAATTTTGATGAGATTAGGGCTGTATGCGTTTTTTGCCCAGCAGAGGTTTTTAGAATATTTATTACTATATTTTTTTTGAATGTTGAGATGGATGTGTGGAGTATCGAGAATGGATAAAGTGAGGAATGAGTTCATTAGAGGTAGCTTAAAAGTGGCGCCAGTTACGGAAAGATTGAAAGGGAACCGCTTATCTTGGTATGGTCATGTGAAGAGGTGGGATGAAATGCACGTAACTAAAAGAGTTATGAATATAAATGTGGATGGATGGACAGGGAGAGGGAGGCCAAAGAAAAGATGGATGGATTGTATTAGGAGTGATATGAAAGAAAAGGGAGTTAGTGATAGCGTGACGGTTGACAGGACAGAATGGAAGAAAAAAACGTGTTGCACCGACCCCAAGTAACATGGGATAAGGGCAGGAAGATGATGATTGCTATGTTTTTTTTATTCTTGTATCAACCCGATATTAATTCATTTTTAGCTAAAATAAGTGGAAATATGTAAGTAATTTGCTCCACTGGACTCAGCCACTCTCAATCAAATTGCAATTAAAGCTTATTTTTATATCATACTAGCTTTCGCCCGCGACTTCGTACGCGCACACCTATCCCGTTTTTTCCCGTTCTCGTAGGGATTTCGGGAAATCCTCTCTTAGTGCTCCCGTACACTCCCCAAAGAACCTACATACCAAATTTCAGCTTTCTACGACCAGTGGTCCAGTGGACCAGTGGTGTCTGTCAGTCACTCAGTCAGTACGTAACGGAAGAAATTTATATATGTCACCGGAAAATTGCAAACGCCGTCATCATCATCTGCCTAGCCTTTTCCCAGCTATATTGGGGTCGGCTTCCAGTCAAACCGGATTCAGCTGAAAACCAGTATTTTACGTGGAGCGTCTGCCTACCAGACCGCCACAACCCATTAACTGGGTAACACGGTACTTCTTGGCAAGACTGGAGTCAGATTTTCTAGCTTCTGACTATCGTAATGACTGCCAAAAATCTACAAATGACAGCCGGGACCAACGGCTTCACGTGCTTAAAATTGCAAACGCCGTAAGATTTTCTTAATAAGACACGGATATTTTGGAAACCATTGAATTTGGTTGGGATTTATTGTGTACAAAACGATTTTTACATAATATTTCGAGAAATTATAATCTAATCAAGATTTATTACAATCTTACGGAGTCTGCAATGTTCCGGTGACATAAATATTGATTAACGTCCTCAACTCGAGAGCTTTTTCCGTTATTGAGTATTGAGTGGAAAAATCCTTAGAACATAAGCGTTTGATAGATCAAGTATTAAATTTTGAGTTTTTTTTTTTTAAGGCGCCTTTTTTTCGGACTTGCCTGTGGCGGCCTAAAGCCTTCAAGGGCTTAGCCAAGGCACCCCCTGTGGAATACGGAGCTCTTATTAACCTTTTGAACGTCATTGTCACATATACGTCACAAACCAGCGCGTGTCCTGTACGCCAAAAAACGTCACAAATATGTGACAAAAAGTACGGCGAATTTGTGGCATGGCGTCGGGGGCACACCGATGCGTTTATGCTCTGGCGTTCAAAAGGTTAAGGCGTCGCTGGGGATAGGACAGATGACGGGGTGGATAGAATAAGTTTTTGACTTTACGAAATACATATGAGCTTCCTAGACGTTACAGAAAGTGTCCTCACCATCACTCAATTCCGGAGCACCGTCCCACTCGTCCTGTGCCTCACCGGGGGGCTCCGCCCTCGCCCGGGAGCTCCTCAGCACTGAGAGAGGTTGGTCATCATCTTCGACCGGCGAGATGAATATCTCCATCGATGGGGGGCTGTCATCTGGAGATAAGGAAGGATAATAATTGGGAAAATGAGCGTGCGTTAAGGCTGTTATGCGAAAGTGATGGGCCTCGCTTAGAATTCTAAATTGTTAGAGGCCAATGGAATGAGGCCAAATGAATGAAAACAGAGTTACCAACTTCTTTGCGATCATGGGCAAGCTCAGGGTGTCGTTCTTTTCGCGTGAGGTGGCGACTAAAAATGTTATTGTAAAAACTGTATTTTATGCGGGAGACAAAATAAATGTACTCAGCAGTGTTATGTTTATTTTGACTTCTTTGTTAATGTATTTTTTACTGTTTAAAATTTTATTTTTGTTTGTTTTAATATGGGTTTTCAATTTTAATTTTATGGGTGCTAATGCCTGATATAAACGATTATTATTATTATTAAGGGAACTCCCATCAACTTCTCGGGCGTCGTCCTAATACAAAGCGATCATCGCATGAATTTACGATCGTCGCGTTCATTTGTTTGGTACACAGATGGAGTAATTATTTTATTGCTTTTTTACCCAATCCCCCAAAATTTATAGAGGTATTTATCCTATATAATAAATTCTGAACATGGAGTCACTTTTGGGTGATAGGTTACGCGTTCGTGTTTGTTATTTGTATCACAAAGTTCATCTGTGAATGGACTCCAGCACGTCACGCTACAACAATCTGTCAAATTTCTTTAATAATTTTCAACTTTATCACTAAAGCATTAGCTTCAATGACGATTGGGAAAATTAGACAGTTTTGGGTGGCTTGATGTGCTGGCGTCTGTACAAAATTGCAACTGAATCTGATCAGTAGTTTCGGAGAAAATATGCTGTGACACACGGACAGACACACGAGTGATATTTAAAGAGTTCCGTTTTTCATACGGACGTTCGGACCCTAAAAAGAGCTAGTGGTTCCTAAGATCGTTTCCACTGTCTGTTTTCTAATCGGGTTTTCGCATACAGTCTCAGTTAAAAAAAAAACATCCTGTATTAGCGTGACTAGTAAAGACAATATTATAAAAAGCTTAAGAAAGAAACAAAGAAAGAAATGATATTTGCTCAAACATGTGTATACAAAACAGAATTAAAATAATACATGCATGCAAGATCTTAAGAGTGGCTCACGACATGTCTGCCATTTCTCATGGCGTGCAAATATCGTAGGTACTTACAATTATCATGATTGAATCAATGATTTTTACATTTTACATTAAATATCACAGTTTAACAAATTATTATATTCAATCTTTTACATTATCCAATTAAGCGTACTAGCGTGACTAGTTAAGACAATATTGTTACGCGCCAGAATTAATGTCGGGTACATTAAGTTACTACTAGCGCCATCTAGTATCGAGTAGCAGAACTAGTAGAGTCTAGTACCTTCTAGACATTTCTTTGCCAGAACATTCTACACTTCTCGATATCTGGTCAGTCGGTAGCGGTAGTTACGAGTACATTCCAGATGTTTCGAGAATAGAAGTTTCTAGAACTAACTGTCCTATATAAGGAGTGCGTAGTCCGCGACCGAGTCAGTATTGGATTAGCGATACAAGCGAATACTTCGGAAGCGATCTTCAAGTGCGATTAAAGTGATCAGTGGTGAAGTTCTGTTCTATAAAATTAGTGAGTTTAAAGTTGTAATTAGTGTTTTTAAATTAAAGTGTCATTTTGGTTATTTAATCGGCTGTTTTTATTGTCACGAACCCCAAGCTCGTAACAATATTAAAAAAAAAGTAAAATAAATAAACAATCTCACCATCGTATTTTATGTTTAGCCTGTCCTGTTCTTCATTATTTGATTCTTCTTTTAAACCTGATAAAAAAAAACAACAAATATCTTTTTACCACATTTTTTGCAAATAAAAACTTACTCACATGAACATGATGAACTTTGATGGCATGACATATGTCAATGAACTACATTATAGTTACGTCACAGTGAAATGTGATGGGTCTATTGCACCAGGGTTGCGGAATTGTTTGAAAGAGTTTCCACGGCCTTGGAACGCACGGGCATTTGAAGGAACACAGGCGCCAGTCTAGAGACTAAAACGACTGGCAAGCAAGTGATGTGCACGTCCCTAATTTTCGGCATTTCGATTTATTTAGTCATGTCTTTGAGAAAAATGATGTTTTGAAAGATAAGTTGCCATATTTCAAGCCGTAGTAATCTGTTGAATTCGCAGTATACACTGACAAGTTGAGTCAACCACATGATCGTGTAGAGCAAAATAAAATTCGGTTGACCGAACCAAGGTGACTTCTGTTGGTGGTCGAAGTCATTAGATGATTTCCCATCCAGAAAAAAAATGCGAGTATTGAAATAAATTCTTACCATCATCGCCTGAAAATTCCTTTTTGAAATTTTTGTTTGAAAGCACGGAATCTGTAACAAAAGAAGAGATAATAAAATCATGTTGTGCCAAAATGTGTAAGTAGGTACCTATTTAATATATTTCAACAAGTGTTTTTTGTAAGGATGGGAAATCGTCAAATGACTTCTTCCGCTCTGGGCGGAGCGGAAGGGCGTGTCAGACTCTTACTGACTAAAACCCATCCGTGTTCCTTCTAAAGCCCTTTGCGTTCCAGGGCCGCGGTGACTCTTTAGAACAAATTCCGCAACCCTAGCAGGGTTGCCTTTGTCTTACAAGCTTTATATTATCTTGTTTTTCAGGGTTAGTAGACATAGTAGAGATAGTAGTAGAGATAGTAGACAATTGAAATTTTCACAGAGTGTGTATTTTGTTGTCGCTATAACAACAAAAAATAAAAAAATAAATCGGGCCCTACTATAAACGTGTTTTAATTGGCGTTTTTTGCTCGATCTTAATAATGGAGACAGATGCTCACAGAGTTTATATTATAAAAAAATATATATATTTAAAAATGAATGTCCAGTGTATCACAAGCCTATGGATCTTTATGCGGAACAGGGTGTAAAGTCCAAACACAAAGGCGCCAACCTCCATTAAAAGGAGGATCCTCCGACCAAACGATTTTTGTGTCTGGTAGGCGGTGGGATAGTTGACATTCAGACTGTTGTATATGTTCAAATCGCACGGAGAGCTCTGTTTTTCGCACTTTCTGAAGAGTAGATCCCTTTAGAAAAATGCGCAAGTATGGAAATTAATTGGGGGAGCTGGGAGGGCTATGCCCAGCAGCAATTGCCACAAGATAAAAAAAATATCATTGTTTTATTTTAGTTCATTAGTTTACTTGTAGCATTTTCCGTCCCACTGTTTTCTTCCTTCTGTTTTTCCCAGGTTTAGGCAAGCATAGACAGCTGTGTCCAGCTCGCCCATGAACCGTTCAACATACAGCAGGCATGTCCAACCCAATCCCACTTAAGCTTGGTTGCTTGTTAGGTGGCGTCTGTGGATTGTGTTTTGGAGTGCAGCACTGTTTCTAACCCGGCCCGTTAGTCTGCCTACCAGAATGCTGCGCTCCACAGCTTCCTAGCTCAACAACTAGGTTTTTCAAAATATTGTATTACTAACCTTTGTACCCACAGCTGTATAAGTACTGCTTCAGCTTATCTTCACATAATGACACTTGTTTTTTGAACTCGGCTGCATCTCGCAGTTTTGGCTCACATATACTGCATACTGTGTAGATCACGTTGTTTGGTAGGGGGTTTAACTGTAAGAAATTATCTTGAAGTGTAATACAAGTTGGTGAAAAGGTCAGGTTAGTGAATCAAACATATCTACAAATTGTATTTTATTTAGATTATTATTTTGTACTTCAAGCTTACTCGTCTACTCAAATTAACTGCTTTCTTTTAATAAAATTCATTACAGTAAAGTCGGGTTACTATGACCCTGGGGAATAACATTGGCCCAAACTTTTAACCAATAGGAACCCGGTAAACACAGTGTAATGTATTCCTATTGGTTCATAAGTTAGGGCCAAAGTTTTAGCTAAAGGCCAAAGTTTTAGCTAAAGGCCAAAGTAACCCATATGTACGTCTAAACAATTTTTCAATTTCATTATTCTTTTTACATTTGTGAGGGTCACCATCATCATCACATCAGCCGAAAGACGTCTTCGCGTAATCGCCACGCTTGGCAAGTGTGTTGGCGATTGCAGTGCAGCTGTTGCAATTTGGATAATGTTAAAATAGATTTTAGAAGAGCTCTGATTAATATTTTGGGGTAATTCGACAAACTACCGACAGCTGTCAACCACTGTCTAAAAAAATACCATATACTGACACTTCCGTCACTATACATCTTGGAAATAGCTTTATTTGTTAGAAACAATCCTCACTGGTTTCCTCTTTTGTCAGACAATATCACTAGAAATAGACGTACTAAATATAAGAACTTCTTACAGCCACACTCTGCGAAAACAGCACTCCTTCATAAAAGCGTGTTTTGTATGGCACCATTAATATATAATAAAATTCCAGAGGTTATTAAAAATATAAACCAGCCAATTTTATTCAAGAGAGAACTTAAGAAGTTACTTACTGAAAAATGTTACTATTGTGTTAAAGATTTTTTAAATTTTATTTTTTTTTTATTTTATTTATTAGGTCTACCAACAATTGTTTACACTAATTTACAAAAAAAAAAAAAAATAAAAACATGCGTTTAAACTTTACACAGTGCAACAATCACTTAAAGGTAAACACCACATGAGCAAAATGAAAAAACAATAATAGTACTATGTTAGTTGTAAGCCACACACCACAACAACAACTTATGCTGAATTACATGCATAATTTCCTCAGAAGTTATTATATTCAAACAGTCCACAAACATTTCAATTAATCTATATGACAGTTCAGAAATTTACATTTTTGCTGATTGAGCGAATCAACCTTATCACTATAACTATTCAAAACCTTACAACCTTATCACTATAACTATTCAAAACCTTACAAAACCTTTAAATGATAGTTTCTAATCTATTTGTGTCATATTTTAATTTTGTTATGCTTTTTCTTCTCTTACTTAATTGTGTTATATTTTGAGTGGTTATAATTAATTTTGTACGCCAAAGGTGGCAAAACATGTTGAAACTCACAGATTTTTCACTTTTACATCCACATTTGCATGTATATTTATGTACAATGTTACACATGTTTACAAATAAATATATCTTTATCTGTTTTTTTGCAAGGTTCGAAGCTAATTTAATATAAAAAAATAAGTACATACATAACATAACATTTGTTTATTTAGGCCAATTCTGTTACTACTGCAGAGCAAAGGCCTCTCTTAAGTAAATTAAAAAAAATAACAAATAAAAAAAATATCCATCCAGTCACTCTTTTTAATGTACATTTTTAGATAATTTATTAAGTTTAGAAAAAACAAAATCACTCACAATAATATCGAAAGTTTCCCTCAACAAAATATAACAGTCCTGTTCAGTTCCTTCGTTCGAATATACGTTTAGGCTCTTGAAACTGCCTTCAGCATGGCAGCATCGACACAGACCACTCGTATTCCATGTCACAGACATTTTCACAACGTTATTTAATTCATCTTTCTTCAGTTTTCTAACACAAAACGAGTGGAATAAAGAACCGGAACACACAACAATAGATGAGAAACCGATACTATTGTTTTACGATTACCACGTAATTCGATTTGGAAGTCGCGGCTGTGATCAATTTTGGAAGAGTGAACAAGAATGCAAATGGAAAATCGAGTTTTCAGGGAGTTTGTTTACCGTAGTAGATACCTATACAAAAAAAATTGTTTGACACTGACATGACAATAACAGTGATGTATAGGATGGGGATGCCATTACCACAAAAAACGAAAATGGCGATGTTGCACGGTTCACTATCCCTTTCAACTTGGAGAAAGCAACCCTATTGAATTTTGTAAACGTATAAGTGAAACATTAAATGTCAATGTTCAATCATATTCAACCGTGTTGAAAGAATTGAGCTTGCTCAATATTTTCACATTTTTCGTTCATCGTTCAACGCAATTGAATGCGAATTCCTATGAGATTCGAAGATTTCTGAATGAGCAATGTGAATTGAATCGTTTACTTTATAATTTTAATAAAAATAGTTCACTTCGAAGATACGTGTAAACAGCATAATCATCTTTCACTTTTGCGCCTTTATAATATTATCGCTATAAATAATTAACATTGAAACTAATATTTTTGGTTTCAACTCGATTATGTTTTGTTTTTATTGTTCGCGGGTGGATAGCGATGCCTTTTTTTCTCATATCGTAAAATGGGTTCGCGTAAATAATTTCAAAAACCATTTCCTCAATTTTTTTACAATAGTTGGAATTTTTTATAAAAAACGTTCGAAAAAATCAAGTCAAAAGTTATCAAGATGATTTCACGTTGATTTCAAAGAAGCATTGTTTTGACGTTTACTTTTTAGTTATTTTGTAGGCAACATTAGAACAAATAAATATGGCACATCTCGAAGTTTGAGCGCGCAGCTGCCAAAAATCGATAATTGCTCGAAAAATCACTTTAGTTTAATGAAAAAACACCAAAATGCCAGAAACAATAATAGAAAGTGTCCTAACAGGAAAATTAGACACCACATTGCTAATAAAGTGGCTGAACGATGAATCTTTGGAGGTGAAATTCTAACCTAGAACGAAATGAAAAATTTAGCATATTTTTACAGTTTTTTCATGTTATTTATGTTTTTAGGACACGCCCGAGGACTGCATTCTAAATTGCTGTAACAAGAGCGAGTTTGTGACGTGTTTTTTGTCGTATTTAAGGAACCAGACTGATAGGTAGGTCACTTTAAAATTTTGTAAACAAAGGGTTTTTGCTATCAATATTTTAACAAAAGGGTCAGCTGTTTAGAAGCTGTAGATGAAAATGTCATAGTTTATCACAGAGTCTCAAGGTTCAGTTCATAATTGCTCTTGGAATCGGTAAAACCTTAATCATTCACAATATGTCATATTGATAAAATGTGCAAATTATAGTTTTATCTTAAGTGTAGTTATTCAACAGTTTCTAGTTTGCAAACTTGTTGTCATCTTAGATATTTTGTATGTTACTTAAACAAAGATATTGACTTTTCATATATTTTAAATGTAACATTTCATGAGCCAAAGCAAACATATTGTTGCATAAAATATGCTGAGATAGGGACCTTTTCGGCCTTGCACATGACATATTAAATTCATGGTGTTCTTTCTTGCTTCTGTTAGTTATTGTTTATGGCTGTTAGTTTTAATTTATTTAACCTTTTGAACGCCATTGTCACTAATACATGACAAGCATGAGTGTGCCTTGTACGCTAAACGTCACAAATATGTGACAAACAGTACGGCAAATTTGTGGCTTGGCGTTGGGGGCACGCGGATGCGTTTATGCTCTGGTGTTCACAAAGTTAACTTTTCTGTTTGTTTTGTGCGAGTCCCAAATAAAAATTTTTCTTTCTTTAGATTAAAATGAGAAATTAAACTATGTAACTCTTGTCCAATAAACATTTTTTTAAGGCAGTTAATATAATTATCCTTGATTATTACATAGGATCAAGATTTAGTGAGTTGTTGAAACATTTGGTGAGCTTTGATATTTTAAAAATACTGACATATTGTTAAAATACATATACCACATATAGTTATGGTTTTCATCTTACATTTTATTAGAAAAAACTGTTCAGGCTTGTTATAGTTACTGCCTACCATTCCACTAGCACAACCACCTTCTTCATGGGTTTAAAATGCTCCATTTAAACATATGCTCATATTCAAATGAGAAATTATACAAAGCAACATATTATGTTTCTCTTCATTAAAAAACCAAACATCCATTAAGTTTTTTTTTCTAAATGTTCTTAACTCAGAAGACAGAAGGGTCACGGAAGTTAATAATATATTGTACCAAATTTCTACTGAATCAGTCCAGTTGCTTCAGAGCAAATTGACTGTGACAGATAGACATACAGACACACAATGAATTGTGTATGTGGACAGTTGCCCACCAGACACAACAACTATCTGGTAGGAGGATCCTCCCGTTTTCATTGGAGGTGTGCAGGACTTTACTCTCAGTACCGCATACCTCTATACCAGGGATGGGGAACCTTTTTTGGCGATCGTGCCATTTTCATTACAAAAATAAGTTTTGCCATGACGTGTCACCAACAACCTTGACTTGGTGATTCAATGGACAAAAAATAACACTGGACGTTATTAACTTAACTCTTTTTTGTAACTATAAATTCATAAAGCAATCTTAATGCCAATCAGCTTTGCGTTTCTTCAAATAAAATTTAAAGTTCAGCATGATTTCTGTTGTTGCTAATCATTCAATCTTGTAAAGGCGTCCCCAAATTATTTTGCTGTATGCCACGACTAGCACGCGTGCCATAGGTTCGCCATCCCTGCCATAGGTTCGCCATCCCTGCTCTATACTGTATGTCTGTCTGTCAAAGTCCCAATCAACCTTTATAGGATCAATCCTATAAGGATTAATTAACCCATTGAATACTGACTATGACCTTGGTATTTATAAAGGACTAAACCAATATACCCAATATGTATGTATATGTCACGGGAAAGTTGCAAACGCCGTTTAGTAGTCAATATAAAGTCTTTTAGTATTTACTCCCTATCGCTCAAAATTTCCGAAACTCCTTCCATAAATAAATTTGTGGGGCCATTAAAGGCATTAATAAGAAGATAACAAAACATTAAAACAATAACAAAAACAACTAGTTAAAAATAATAATAATGTGTAACACTTATGGCATCGACAGTCTTATTGCATTGAGCAAGCGAGACACAAGTAAGCATCGAACGTATACGACCGACTGAGACGACACTACACGCGCCAGCTTCCGTGAGACCGTGCATGCGCGGTGTTACGATCGCTTGTAAAATAGACTACTGCGCTGCGAATTGTGACGAACTTAAGAGTGGCAAACTTAAATGACTCTTAGTAAAACCTGTAGGGTACTTCCCGTTGACCTAGAGTCATGAAATTTGGCAAGAAGATATGTAGATCTTACAGTACCTATAAGTACAGGAAAAATTCAGAAAATTGGGAATTTGTTGTTTTATCATATAAAAAATATTTTTTGCGATTACAAACTTATATTTTCGGCTAAAGAATTGACCGTGACGAACATTGATGTATCCGTAGGTACTTAATGTATACTCGGAAAAAATCAAGACTCGATCGGAACCCTCGGTGCGCGAGTCTGACTCGCACTTGTTCGGCTTTTTCATAATGCCATATTTAGTTCCTGTTATTTTATGCATATTACTTGTACAAAATAATTTCGATGTTTCACATCCGCCAGGAGTCCCGTGACGGCTCACAATTTTTATTTAGAACACTTACTCTATTCCTAACCAGTCTGATTAATCTTCCAGCATACTACAAACAAACAGCAATGCGGTGCAGATACTCCAGCACAGTACGCCGGAGAAGCTTCTCAGTACTCGACGAAAACACAGACGGTCCATCAGCGATCCCACCAGCGAAGACCGGACGATGGACAGTCTGACTGTTAAAACTGGTTGGTATCTTATATATTTTATATTTTAGCTAATTGTGTCCCAGTGCAGGGCAAAGGCCTCCCTTCTACCTTCCATTCCTCCCGGCTTTGGGCAAGTGTGGACCAATCCTGGCGATAGGCGTCAAGCTCGTCCCGCCATTTTTGCCTGGATCTCCCGCGATGTCGTCGGGCATTTTTTACCGACTTCAAAACAGGAGGAGGTTCTCAATTTGTCGGAACCTTTTTTTATAAGGGTATACTTCCCAGCTGGTCCCATGATCATCAAGTCAGGATCTGATGATAGAACAAAACAGAACAGAGAGAACTCTTCAAATTTAAAGGCACACTTGAAGCGATTTGGGTAGTTTTTGGAAGAGTACTTTCTCGGAGTGGTCCCATTTCAATTTGGTGAAGATCTGATGAAGAACTTCGGAGATAGGCAACGGAACTCCTCAATAAATTATAGCAAATGGACTGGGATTGCTGAAATCTCTTGTCTGTCTATTGTTTACACCAGCTCATAACATAACATTACGCCGGTACGCTGTGAAGGGGTAAGCACATGTGAACCACTAAATAGTGAAAAAAAAAAACTTTTTACAAAAAAATACACCATGAACCGACCATGAACCGTTCGACATACGGCAGACGTGGCCGGCCCAGTCCCACTTTAGTTTGGCTGCTTTTTGTGTGACGTCGGCGATTATTGTTTTGGAACGCAGCACTGTGTTCCCAACGCGGTCCGTTAATCGGACTCCATTGCTCGCTGGAAAACCTCAAGCTTGAACCTCTGCTGAACTGTCAAAGACCAGGTTTGAGCACCGTATGTAAGGATAGGGAGAATGCACACATGTCCATCCATTTGCGCTTATGACGAATTGGAAGATCTTGTCAACTAAAATCTATATTGTTTGCTTGTAGGAGATAATCTATGGAAGTCTTGATCCAAGGGTATTTTACTATAGTAGGTGCCAGATAAATGTGGAATAAAGTATTTTGACCTTTCCCTAATAACTGCTCATAGGTACCTGAACAATTAAATATGAATCGTTTTTCATTATTAGACAATGTTAAGGATCACGAGAGATGATGATTCGGGACAGTTTTGTGTCATTAATTCCGTTTTTCAAATTAACAATGTCAATAAATGTAGGTGGGTCAATGACCGATATTCCACGATTATCTGGCGCCTACTATAGATATAATAATAATTCTATTTAAAAAGTCCGTTTTTTCAAAAACTATTGGACAATATTTATGCCGCTTCAAATTTATTTGATAAAGATAAAGCGCAACAAGTTCAAGAGTGGGGGCTGGGGCTATGAAGTCTTAAAACGATCATGATTCCGCTCTAAGAGGGAGACGGAGCTATACATAGCGAATAGCACTATCCCTTTTACATCATCGGAATTGGATGGCATTAGCACGTCACCTGCTGACGTCACGTTTTAGTAATAATTATACCATCATAGTGACGTCACGCGAGTTTTCAATGCACTGTGTCGTCTTGGTTTTGGTTTAAATTTTTTGTTTACGTGATAAAAGAAAAAAATTCTTGTCCGATTTTTTTTGGTAATCTAACAGACGGATTCATTAGATTTGGCAGGAAAATATCCTATTCTGTCACTGAAATCCTTGTAAGGTAGTAATAAAGTTTTAATTGAAGCTCAAACCTCCCGATTATTTCATCGGGCCCTCGGAGAACCTCCCACCTGGGAATGCGCTGCCGTGGCCGACCTGGAAAACCCTAAATAGACTCCGCACCCAAGTCGGTCGCACTAAAGATAATCTCCTCAAGTGGAGGTTCTCGGATGGCTCCGATCTTCAGAGTTTGTGTGGCGTCGCTCCGCAGTCCATGGCTCACCTCTTGTCTTGCGCTGCATGCTCTGTCACCTGTACATGTAAGGACCTTATGGCTGCGTCAACGAACGGTGTTGCCGTTGTTGAGTACTGGGCCAAACATAAAATTTGATAAGTGTATTTGCCACCGACACGCTAAGAAGAAGAAGTTTTAATTAAATCGCTATCTTAAAAAGCGTGTACAGCTCGGCTTCGCGTCTTCGGGTTAGCTGACCCAGAGTTAAAAAAGCCTTCAACTACCTATGTCTGACCTTAATAAAAATAACTTTCTTTTGTTCAAAACAGACCGCCAGCGAAGCCACGAGTCCCCCAGCAAAGACCGCAAACGCACCGGACGGAGAGTAAAAACAAAACTATTCACCGAAGCAGAGAAAAGTATCAACCAATCAGCGTCCTCCGATGAGTCCAGACTTAGTACCGGTGTAGACAGACTCGTCCTATCCAGTACACCGATGAAAAATGGTATCAAACCATCTGATTACCCAAATTTACCCCTAAGCAGTCCGGTCACACCAAGGAGCTTTGTCAAAGAACACTATGAAAGATGTGACACACCACGGCTAAGCCACAGACATTCTAAATCTTCAGAAAAAAGCTGCTTAGGAGACTACATGGTTAATGTACAGAAAAGTAGTAAGAAGAAAAAAGGAAGAATTTCCTCAGACAATGATGAGAGTAAAGTGGAATTGGATTTGACCAGCTCAGAAATGTTCCCGGAAATTGGAGCTAGGAAATCGAACTCGCTACGGTCTGAGAAACGCAGAATCAAGCCGACTAACATTGATAAATCTCAGAAAAGCGTTTCTTTAAACAGTTTTAGCGTTGAATCCATACAGACTTCACCGTTGGTTGTTGAAGAGAATTCAGCGTTCAAGCAGCAACGCATACAAGTCAAAGAGACGAATAACTTTGAGACGGAAAGAAACATCTTGAAGCAAGAGAGGCACAAATTAATGGAAAAATTTAACATTTTAAACACTTCGTTGCCACAGAAACCTGTTGTCACCCCTCAAATTAAAATAACACAGAAAAATTCAATAGAAAAATCACAAAACTATATCAAAAGTGACGTTTCAAAAGTCTTTCTTAAGGAGAAACTGGATTTATTAGTAGATATTTACGAAATTTTGATAAAAAACAATCTTATAATGAGTTTGAATACTGAGATATATTTTCTGATATCCATTTTGATATCAAAGCAGTTTGAGGAGGATTATAGTAAAGCTGAAAGTAAACTGAAAGATGGGAATATGGAGTATTTGATGAAGACCATACATAACAGTACATATTTCGCTGTGAAGTCGCTGTGGCATCAACGGGTCATACTGGAAGTTATTCTGGATAAGAGTTCGTTGAAAACTTTAGGTATGTATAATGCATCTTTAGTACGAAATAACTGTCATCACATGCCTTTTCCCATCTATGTTGGAGTCTGCTTCCAGTGTAACGGCAACATGGAGTAACATGCCTCCATAACCCAGGGGCCCTACTATGAAGTCTTAAAACGATCGAGATTCCGCTCCAAGAGAGAGACGGAGCCATACGAAACAAATAGCACTATCCCTGTTACATCGTCGGAATTGAATGGCATTAGCACGTCGTAGTAGGGCACCAGGTATTGGATGACACTGCCATTGCACAATGTTTGTAAAAGATGTTAACAAAAGACTAACAGCTAAAGGCTTCAAGTATTATTTTGCAAAGCAAAACGGGGAAAGCTGACAATTTCTTGGTGTGTAGTCTTATGTCAAGCCAAACCCGATCAAATCAAAATGAACGACTCTCACATTATAAGTTTCCTTTTTTCGGAAATCTGGAAGTGGGCCCCTGACCACAGGGCTCCTATCCGAAACTTTTGTTATACACGCTGAAATGTGAATGGTTTATTTCCCACGGCAGAACGATTAGCCAATTAGCTCTCGCTCGTAGAAATACGGCATTAACTTGCCTGCAAGCACGCGGTGAGTGAGGCCCCGCGCATCGCGCGCGGCATCCTTTTATGTTAAGTTATTCAGTATTGTGTTTCATTAAATCAGGAGTATCAGCTGGTTGATACGCACGCGCCGCCATTCGCTCTTTTCACTGACTACAGGGCTCCTATCCGAAACTTTTGTCATATATTCTCAGAATCCTCTCAGCATTTCACATTTGCTCAGCTATTAACTTTCGCCTTATTTTGGAAATCTGAATGTAGACCCCTGACCAAACAATTCAAAAGAAAAACAAGCAAACAATTCTGATAAGTAAATAACCATTTTGTACATTTACATTGGCAAAATCAGTGATTGATCAATGGAACCAAAACCTAAAAAAAAATAATTGAACTTTTTAAGCAAAATTTCCAAATGCCTATCTGCAATTTGTCAGTAGCATGTAGATGATGATACTATATCCCCTTTTACTTTACTATGGCAAAGTCAAAACTGAAATGGTGAAAAAAAATCGACTTCCCCATACAAGATCTGTGCGCATGCGTAACTCGACAAAATGTACTGAACAGCTGCGATTTCAGTTGTTGGTCCCATAGTAAAAGTTGTTCACAATGATGAGTACAATGAGCCCTTAAGAGGTATTGCGTTTATTCTGTTACACGTCGTAAAACAGGCTTGCTAAATTGTTTCAGGTGAAAACAAAAAAGTTCGTTCCTTCTACCCCGACCTAGCTAAATTCCTGCTGAACTGCTACGGCCTCCGCTGTGAACACGAGAGTACCGTGGACCGCACCAGACAGACCGAGCCCCGGTCCCACGGCGTCGTGTGCTTCAACTCTGAGACGGATAATATTGATAACTTCCCCTCGATGATGAGTTTCCAGAGCTTTAAGAAGCAGAGGGATATGTTTTATGAGATTTGGAGGTTAGTACAAGTATTTTTTTTTCAGCCTATGAATGATAATATGTAATACCGGCCAAGTGCGAGTCGAACTCGTGCGCCAAGGGTTCCGTACCTACCCATTATACCGCCATAATAAAATTGGTACCATTTTTATTGGTGGCAGGCGTTAATTATGTATGTATGGGGACAGCCTGTAATTATCATCTTTTTTTTTTTGGAATTTTTCCTTTATTTCTGCTGCCTTGCTTTTTGGCAAATTTCGTGATTATAGGTCAATGGGAACTACCATATAGGTTTTCGACCCAAAACCTATAGGGTACTATTAGGAAGGAAGGGTACGGTTGACCTAGAATTGTCAATTTTGGTACAAGGTTTTACAGCACAAGTAAAGGGTAAATTTGCTCATATCTTTATATCGTGTTGACTCAGGACCTTGATTTTTATACACCTAATAGGGACTATAGATCTCAGTAGGTATCTGGTAATTTCAACTTGCTAGATCTACCTGTTTCTGAGAAAATCGGCGGTGACACATTCGTCTCGCCACTTCCTCCAAGGCCTATTTTTTTTTTTTTTTTTTACGATGGGTAATCATCAAATGACTTCTTCCGCTCTGGGTGGAGCGGGAGGGCGTGTCAGACTCTTACTGACTAAAACCCATCCGTGTTCCTTCTAAAGCCCTTTGCACTCCAGGGCCGCGATGACTCTTTCGAACAAATTCCGCAACCCTGGCAGGCTCTGGCCCTAGCCTCCAAGGCCTATTGCCCAGCGGTCACTGTGCAACATCACAATACGGTTTAAAAAAAAAAACATAATTGCTCTACCCACAGTCGCTGTATTACAGAAAAAAACAAAGTCTAAAGAATCAGATTAACAACTGATTCTGAAAAAGGAGGTAGTTAAAGTGTAAAGTGTCGTGCAGATGGTACCAGGACAGCCAGTCGGGGCCGGGCGGCGCGGCGCGCTCGCCGCTGCGCGCGCGCGTGAAGGCGCTCGTCTGCGCCGGCGCCGAGCCCGCCAACCACGCTCACCTGGCAGCTTTGTTCACTACCCACATGGCGCAGCATTGTCTGCCTACTACTAAGCAGGTAAATACACGCTCTGAAATAAAAAGCTAAAGAAATTATAAAAAAAAAATATTGCGATTTTAGTAACTTTTCGAAACACAACACAATCTTTCAAAACACAGCACAAACTATCAAAACACCGTGCAATCTTCCAGAACACAGTGAAAACATACACAACACAGTAAATGTTACTAGAAAACGCCCAGTTTTACAACACAGACAGTACAACATTCCATTAAATCTTACCTCCGAGGGAGGTCACACTCATTCATCCCTTTCAAGCCCTTGACCAACCCGCCTACTGACCTAAGGAGTTCTGTGCGGCTCTCGGCTCATGTAATTATCTAGTGTTTCTAATTGGAAACTTTGGCGTTGTAAATACTTGACTTTGACTCTTCTGTTCTTCCATCTTTAGTTTATACATACTCCCATTAGGGGAACGTGCCGGGCGTGGACAGTGCCATCTAGTGTTACAAATTCGAAACTTTTGCGTTATAAATCAATAACTTTGACACTTCTGTGGTGCCATCTATAGCTCCCACACACTCTCATTAGGGGATGTGCCGGACAATGCCATCTAGTGTTACAAATTCGAAACTTTTGCGTTATAAATTAATGACTTTGACACTTCTGTACTGCCATCTATAGCTCCCACACACTCATTTGGGGATGGGCCGGACAGTGTCATCTAGTGTTGCAAACTCGAAACTTTTGCGCTATAAATACTTCACTTTGACACTTCTGTGGTGCCATCTATAGCTCCCACACACTCTCATTAGGGGATGTGCCGGACAGTGCCATCTAGTGTTACAAATTCGAAACTTTTGCGTTATAAATACTTGCCTTTGACACTTCTGTGCTCCCATCAATACGCTCCTGCACGCTACCTTTTCATGGGCGTGCAGAAGGCTATAGTAAGGGTAGGCCAGCTCATACATAATGCCCAATAAAAAAAACTCACCACATTATTCAGGGTATAAATCACGATATTGACGATGCGAATTTTCGTCCACTTTAAGTAGAAGAATTTTTTTTTTTGGGCATTATGTATGGGCTGGCCTATCCTTACTGCACGCGCATACCTTTAAGCCATTGGCTGACACGATCAGTCATCAGCTATCAGTACAGTGACTGCGGACTCCACAACCCACATGTCGACAACCTCGCGAGCCAAGTCAAGATACTTGATTGGCTTATCTTCCGCAGCTTTCACGAGGTTACACATAGTGTTATTGTTTCAGGAGTCGAAGCTGAGCAAGCTGCAGCGCCGCCTCACGTGCCCCAACGCGCCCGAGTCACATCGACTGCCGCAGTTCTCAACGCAAGAGATGTTTTACAAGTTGGTATAATATTAGTTTTAACGGACTTAAAAAAAAGAGGAGGTGCGTTTGTTAACTCATAACTCCGTCATTTATGAACCGATTTGGAATTTTTTTTTTTCTTTGAAAGGATATACGTTCCGATTGGTCCCATAGAAATTTTATCAAAATCGGTTCAGTACTTTGGTTTTTAAATCAAAATAGCTGGAGGAAATAGAAAATTGCGTGTTTTGTTTCTTGTGACTTTCCAGTGTTGTTAGGTGGGCTGCTACTAAAAATTAAAAATTAAAAACTTTTTACAAAAAATACAAACCGACTTCCAAATAAAATAAAACTACAAAGTATAAAATAACTTTAATTTCGGAAGTCTGTGGTAAAATACGAAGAAACAACCAATAACACTAACAACAGTTTTTTTTTATTTGGAAGTCGGTTTGTATTTTTAATTTCACAAAACTTCATAACAGTGGTTAACAATTTTTCATTTTTATGTTTAAGAGTGCATACTTGCTATTTCCTGCTAAATTAATTTTTGTGTGATATCTGTATGAATGGTTGAATGTTATCATACGAGAAATAGTTAAGGAGTATGGTTCCAATTTTGGTTTTAAAAAAACCAATCCCGAACTGATATCTCGTGTGATGTCCCGAACGAAATGCATTTTCTCCCTAATGTTTTTTAAAACATTTAATTATTTTTCAACTTACAACTATCCTAACATGGTAATCTAATAAAAAAATATACAATAACTAGCTTTTATCGCGACTTCGTACGCGTATATCCCGTTTTTTCCCGTTCTCGTATAACCTTCCTCATGAATGTGGCTATCATATACAAAAAGATTTTTTCTAATCCGACTAGTGGTTCCAGAGATTAGCGCGTTCAAACAAACAAACACACTTCAGCTTTGTCATATTAGTACAACTTTTTTTTGTCGCGTCTTTTAAGTTTTCTTTTGTCTTGTCCTTTCAAATTCTTAGCTCTTCAGATTATTATAAATAATAATAATAATAAATCATTTTATTGTGTATCATAGGTACATAAGATGTCGGGTTGGTTACAGGTAATCTGCTATGTCCCGCCATTGAGGCATACAAAATTCACAATTATTTTATGAGTCTAGTTAAAATACATCAAAAAATTGTCATGCAATACAAATTGAGACTACATTGTTGTCATTTATTTATTTATTATAAGGCTTCTCAACAATGAGTACACCAAAGCTTTAAAATTTGTACATTGCAATGTTAAGACTAAGTGCCTCATCACTTACAGAGAAGCACAATGTAGTGTACTCGTAAACACTCGATGCACTGGCTCGACAACAACCGATGTGCGCAGGCGGCGCGTCCGCTCTCCCCGTGGGGCGCGGCTCGCGCGGTCACGGCCCGCGCGCCCCCCGCTCCCTGAGCACGAGATAGTGTCTATAGCTATTTCTATAGTTATAGTACAACACAAACACTACACACAACATGCACTAAATTCATATGTTATGTCAAATTGAAATTAAATTATTATCATTATGTTATGTCAAATTGAAACTAAATTATTACAATATGTTATGTCAAATTGAAACTAAATTATTACAATATGTTATGTCAAATTGAAACTAAATTATTACAATATGTTATGTCAAATTGAAACTAAATTATTACAATATGTTATGTCAAATTGAAACTAAATTATTACAATATGTTATGTCAAATTAACAATAGAATTAGTCATGCTACAATACTTTCACAAAATATAAAACAGTGTGTCTAAACGCTGATTACTCAATTTACGACTTTGTTGCAGAGAATTCATAATAAACGCTGAGAACGAATCATTTCGAGTACACCTCAGGGACGCCATTGCGTCAGAAGTAGTTACATTGGACGCCACGCACATAGCGCCCGATGAAAGAGGAAACTGTAAGTACACTTTATAGCTACAACCTGGCGGTCTTTAAGTCAAAAGTGAATAGGTTACTTCTAGGCAAGCGTGCTCCATCGTAATAAAAGTGGATAGCCAATTCAGTGGATCAAATTTAAAAAAAAAACATCGTGGACAGTAAAAAATTTAAATTAAAAGCCTGAAGTAACGAAAAAAACAGCTGTTTTATACAATCGTTCGCAAATAATCTACAAGATGTATGTGTCAGGCCCATATTTTTTATTTTTTTATTTGAGATGGGTGCTCTTGACTCTATAGTAGGCGCCAGATAATCGTGGAATAACGGTCATTGACCCACCTACAATTATTGACATTTTTAATTTGAAAAACGGAATTAATGACACAAAGCTGTCCCGAATCATCATCTCTCGTGATCCTTAACATTGTCTAATAATGAAAAACGATTCATATTTAATTGTTCAGGTACCTATGAACAGTTATTAGGGAAAGGTCAATGTACTTTATTCCACATTTATCTGGCGCCTACTATAGTCTAGGTCATAGATGACAGAGACAAAGTCGACGATGGAGCGAGCTTACCCAGAAGAAACCTGTTCACTCTAATTTTGAAGAGATTAGGGTTCTATGCGTTCGGAAACAGGGATTTATTGACAGGGATAAATGCAAGAAAATGATGATGTATGGAACAAATGCCTTTATTTGCTTCTAGCGGAAGTCACGCGGTTTCACCCGCTTAGTTCCCGTTCCCGTGGGAGTACGGGGATAAAATATAGCCTATGTTACTCGCTGATAAGGTAGCTATTCATTGCTGAAAGAACTTTTCAAATCGGTCCAGTAGTTTTTGAGTTTATCCATTACAAACATACACACACAAAAATACAAATTTTTCCTCTGTATAATATTAGTGTAGATTTTAGGTTTGGTCCTTTAGTAACAGTTTTTCTGATGAGTTTAATGGCCCCTTTTCAGGTTAAGAGTTAGTAAAAGCTAACAGATTGTTACGAGCTTGGGGTTCGTGACATTAAAAACAGCCTAAATTGTAACCAAAATGACACTTGAATTTTGCAACACTAATTACAACTTTCAACTCACTAATTATAAAAAAAAACTTCACCACTGAACACTTTCGTACTTACACTTGAAGATCGCTCTCGAAGTATTCGCTCGTATCGCTTATCCAATACTGACTCGGTCGCGGGCTATGCGGTCCTTATATCGGTCGTCCTCAGTTAATTCCAGAACCTTCTACTGTATTATTTATTTATTGAGGTTAGCCAACAATTGTTTACACATTACATTTCATTTAAAAGTACACCATATACATTTATAAGTGCAACAATTACAAGACAGCCTGCATTGTAGACACAGATGTCGAGAAATGTAGAATGTTCTAACATAGAAAAGTCTAGAAGGATTTTGAATCTACTAGTTCTGCTATTCGATACTAGATGGCGCTAGTGGTAATTAATGTCGTTATATACCCGGCGCAAATTCTGTCGCGTAAAAATTTGTAAAAAAATAACACTTAAACAAGGCCCTTTAAATGCATTAATAATGCATTTTCGTTTTTACGTCCGACACCATACAGAACTAATACCACCAACCCATCACTTCCCGTGGATGTCGTAAGAGGCGACTAAGAGACTCACCAGAGAATAGCATTCTCTGTGCATTGCAACAGCTACACTGCGATCGCCAACCCGCCTGCCATTATGGCAGACCTTGGGGCTGGACGTCTTTCGCCTGATATGATGATGACGAATGCATTTTCTTTACAGCAAACCCAGAGATAACAAAGGAATACTTAGCCCTGTCTAAAAAGCTGGCCCTACTAGCCAAGTTCCTGGGACTACTAGCCTCTCTGCCGTACACGCAAGTGGCTACGGATTCCAGTAATAAGAACGTTATGAATAAAGTTGTACCCAAAGAGGTCTCGTATGCTGCCCCGAAGGAAAAAGTATTGGAAAATGATCTGGTTTTGAGGAATTACGTAAGTAATTTTTATGTTTACAAAGGTGGATAAGCACTGTACAAAGGTGGATTTAATCTCTAACGGCCGGTCTCAATAACGTCTCTACCTTTGACCTTTGACCTTGTTTATAATAATAACTACGTTGGCTCTAGTTCATCACTTGTGGTTCCAGTCACAATCCTGTTGTTAGATTATACCATTGCACGTGTAAGCGGGCACACCATTTATGCCTGGAGGCTTAATTAGTTTGATTTACTTGTTAATGCTTGAGTTTGTTTGTTTTTTTTTTATGGCATAATGGAGTGTGCTAGCTAACAAGTGTCAATTAATTTCATAAAATTTGATTTACTTATTAGACATATAATTTTCTTTGTCATGCTTTGTAAACTTTGCATACTGCTGTATAAATTCAAGTTTTTATAACTTAACAGACAGATGTGTTGCTGGGGAGTTTGTTGCGCCACTTCTTCTTCCCAGCTACAACACTAGGAAGTGGTGACGGGCGGGCGTTTTGGGGGACTGTCTTTATGTAGAACTTTGACGTTCAAAAAGTGCTGGCACTCAGCCCAATTTGAATAAATGACTTTTGATTTTGATCAACTGTCAAAGTAGCTACCAAGAGTGGCTGACACGTCATGTTTGCCTTTCAATTATGACGTTTCAGCTTTTATTAAGCAGTTGTTAGCTAATAATAATAATATTTATTTGCGTAAACATGGTATACAAAGATGTTAATTACAGATTTAAATGGCACAAACATGTTTAGCTAGGATTAGACCAAGCATGCAAAATTTTACAGTCAGTGAACAGGATAAAGAGGCATCAACAATAACCTATCCAAAGAACATCAGAATTTTTTCTCGATAAACTCTTTTAAGCTATAAAAACTATATTCTAATTTGACAGTTGGTCATATTAGCTATAGTAGGCGCCAGATAATCGTGGAATAACGGTCATTGACCCACCTACAATTATTGACATTTTTAATTTGAAAAACGGAATTAATGACACAAAGCTGTCCCGAATCATCATCTCTCGTGATCCTTAACATTGTCTAATAATGAAAAACGATTCATATTTAATTGTTCAGGTACCTATGAACAGTTATTAGGGAAAGGTCAATTATCTGGCATTTATCTGGCGCCTACTATACCGACTTTTTGTCCCAGGAATATGGTCCCTTAGGATAATTATCCACATAATCAAGTAATAAATAAATAAGGTTTAAACAGGTTCATTCATTAAAAAAATAACATGCTCTGTTTAAATACTAATTATCTATGTTCGGTACAATATTTGCAACCGAACAGCTCAGCACTTTTGGCTGCGTGCATTTCCATAAATGCATGTATCGCAACTATCACCAGTTAGTACGTGTTCGACTACCAATCGCGTAACTCAAATCAAACCTTCTTACTGCCTTTTTAGCTTAGATTTACCATTTTATAATAATAATTGATTGTGGTGTTCAATATAGTTTTTAAATCATATTAGTTCGTATCATTCAGCCAGTGATCGTAAACTTACTACCAAACCGTATCAACCAACTTAACCAAATAACAACCAATCCGAGAGTTACTAGGCACTAAACTCTACAATATAGCAGATTATTTGTTAAAATGTTGTATAGAGAATTAGTACAGTATTTAAACTAGTCACACGCTTAGAATTTTTTTAATGAATAAGCCTGCAAACGTTTGCATAAGTTTTGCTATTTATTATTAAAAAAAAAAAAAAAATCGGATATCACTGACTCATTCATAATAGAAATAATATGTTCACACACTCACATTACATACACAACATTTAATAACAATTTTAAAAAAAAACAAAATTAACAAAAAATTTTTTTTTTTTTTTACTTTCAGAGCCAACCAACCATAGACCTTAAAGGCATCTTAACGAGCGCCCAAGAAAATGGACGCCTCTCATTTACTATCCCCTGGATAGTCCACTACCTATCAATGTTAGACTACACATCACTCAGAATAAAATACTACCAGAACTTACTAAAAATCCTATTCGATATCTACTCAAATCGACTATTAATCGATACCAATACTATGAAGAAAAACACTATCATTTACTTAAAATCGATTCTCGGCTGGCTATTCGATCTTCCACAATTCCCTCAGGAGTTATTCTACGAAAATCGATTAAACGTTAGTGTTGGGACAGATGTCAATATCGATAGTTGTGATTTAGTCGATGAGTCGGTTATTATAGAGCTGTGCCCGCATTTGAGGGACTTGAATGTGTTGTTATCGACTTGTAGAGTGTCGCAAGAGCAGAAAGATATGGGCAGTTATAGGCATATTACACCTGTCAGTCTTACTTTGAATCCAGAAGATCGGATTAAGAATAAGGAGAAGGAATTACAGGTAAGGTTTTTTTCTTATGTTTCAAGTCTATAAAAGCGATGAAATTATCTTGTGTATTCTTGAATTAATAATTTGGCAAATTTCTGTCCTTCGCCTCAAACTCAAGTATCAACTTTGGCATAATCTATCTATCTATATAAATAAATCTGAATCGCTAAATGTGTTGCTAAGCGCAAAACTCGAGAACGGCTGAACCAACTTCGCAAATTATTTTTTTGTTGTTTTTGTTATTGTCTGGAGAAGGTTATAAGCACCTTCTGAAAGAAAATTTAAAAAAAAAATTACATCCTACAAGCCGGGGCGGCCCACTAGTGTTTAATAAAAGTTGATTTTTAATTTTACTAATTGTATTAAAAATATCCTAAAAAATTAAACTTTTATTTACATAGATGTTTACAACTGTTTTAATAAAAACTTAACCAACTAAATTCACTAGAAATAAAAATAAAAGCTCCTAACTAAATTAACCCTAAAATATGGCGTCAAAAAATTAATCCGCATCGCTGTCGGCTGGAAGTGTACCCAAAAGACTGGCGGCATTGCCACGTTGTATTATGTATAGCAATGCTTATTCTTTGACCAAGGTAAAAGCCAGCGCTAAATAAAGTTAGAATTTAAAATGTCATGTTTTAAGTTTATTGTTCGAAAAGTTGATTGAATCGAATTCTAAATTCAAGTACGTATAAGAGATTTTGCGTTACATCTAAAAATGTTTCCTAGATTATTATGTGTCCAAAACAATAATAGCTTATTGACATACAACGTTGAACAGACTAAACGACTCGCCCTTATATTTCTGTGCGCATAAATCGACAAAATGTACTGAACAGCTCATTTTTTTTCGCGATTTCGGTGTTGGTCCCATAGTAAAAGTTGTTCATAATGATGAGCACAATGACCCCTTAAGAGGTATTGCGTTTATTCTGTTACACGTTGTATAACGACATGAAGAATTTGATTCCAAAACCAGGCAGGCTGTTATATCAGGAGGTAGCGCCATCCCCTTTTTATTTTGGCTTTACTTAAGCATCAGGTCCAGCATTCAGTGATGTTTCCAAGATTTCACAATATACTTTGATTTAAAAAGAGTGTTCATGGAGATTCTTGCCCGTTTTTCTTCATAGGCCTTCAGCTTTTTGACCCTCTCGAGTTATTGATAATCTGAAAGTATACTGATAAACTTTTATTTTATGTTTAAAATATTGTCATTTTTTTTTGTCCAAATTTAGGCGGATTTTTGCCCATAACTAACCATTTTTTTATTCTACAATTGTGCCTCGCCTATATTTCTCTCCTTCCAAACCTCGCTGTCTTGGGCGATCTCTTACCAAGTTGCCCCGCGTCGTGACCAAATCGAAATGTTCACCAATAAAATCATTTATTTTGCTCCCATTCTCAGGCTCGCCTCGAAGAAGAACTCTTAAAGAGTCAACCATCATCTACTAGACGAGTACTAGAACTGGTGATAGAGCGCGTAACTAGCGCATGCGTGCGCGAGCTCAGCGGGCACACGCTCAACGCGCAACGAGCCAAGGCGCGCAGCCACGTGGCCAGGTTGCTTGCTACCACTACCACGCAACTAGATCAGGTAACACATAGGTTAAAACTAAACACTTGTATTTTTAGAAAGTCCAAAGACAGGAATAAATTTCCAAATTGATTCTAAAATGTATCCAAATTATCGAATCTAAATTGACTTCCAAAATCGCAGAGGTGTCCCAACTTGTCCACAGAAGTGACACAAATTTACTCGAACCTCTCCACTCAAGAGACACAAATGAACCCCAACCTGTCCACAGAAGTGACACAAGAATGTCTTTTAGAATTACTAAACATCATAATTAATTACTCTTCCACAGGCATCTCTCCTTTCAACTGTCCAACAAGTCTACGCCGAACATCTTCAACACTTGCGCACCATAGCCCTGGAGTCAGGTCGCGCTTCTATACAGTCGCGTGCGCAGGCGGCCGTGTGCGCGCTACTAGCGTCCGCACCCGCGCCGCTTGTGACGCTAGTCGTACGGGCGGCCACCACCCGGCTGAGCAAGTGGCTCAGTGACAACTGGAATAGTACTGGTAAGTTAAAAAACCTTGAGGTATTTTAAATAATGTTATAATGGGTATGTTTAATGTGACAGAAAATTTGAAAGGGAACCGCTGTCTTGGTATGGCCTTGTGTTGTATTACTAAAAGAGTGGAGATAGAGGGAGAGCGAGGCCAGAGAAAAGAAGGGTGGGTTGGGTGAGGAGTGAAATGAAAGTAAAGGGAGTTAGTGATAGCGTGACGGCTGACAGGACAGAAAGGACGGAAAAAACTTGTTGCGCCGACCCCAAGTAACATGGGATAAGGCCAGGAAAATAATGATAAATTGTTGTGATATTTGGTTGGAATAGTATTAAATTTTTTTTTTTTTTTTTTTTTTATTTAATATGGGTTTGCTCTTGACTCTAGTCTAGGTCATAGATGACAGAGACAAAGTCGACGATGGAGCGAGCCTACCCAGAAGAAGCCTGTTCACTCTAATTTTGAAGAGATTAGGGTTGTATGCGTTCGGAAACACAGACAAAAAACACAAATATATTATTAGTAAAATAAGAGTTAGAAAAAGATGCTGAATGACAAGAGTGTTTATTTCAAGTAACTAAGCAATACATTAAGAAACAATATATCTATAAAAACAAGTCCGCACAACAGAGGTTATACTTTTCTACAACAGCCGCCCTTAATCGAAGTTGTGCAAGACAAACACACTAACAGAAAACAAAAAATAATAAAACTAAGTTTCTAGACCTAAGCTAACTGTACATCGTTTGTGTACTATAGGCCCATAGCACATCAGCAGGCATATCACTAGTTTCCACATATTCTAACATTATAACGTTATCGGATACTTTTTCCCTAATAAAGTGAAAACAAGTATCAATATGCTTCGTCCTGCTGTGGTGTACGGGATTTCGAACCAGATTAATGGCACTCTGACTGTCAGAAGCTAAGTTAACTGATGAAAGTTTACCTGTTATCTCATAGATAAATCGACGCAAGTAACACGCTTCCTTCGTGGCAGACGCTAGTGCCATATACTCTGCTTCCGCCGAGGATAAGGCAACAGTAGGTTGCTTCTTGGACTCCCAAGATACAAGACCTCCACTCAACTTGAAGGCGTACCCAGTATATGATCTTCTATCTATCGTGCAGTTTGCCCAGTCAGCGTCACAATAGCCTTTTAAGGGGTTTCCGTTTCTTCTCCTATAAACTAATGAATAGTTTACAGTACCCTTTAGGTACTGCAGAACCCTTTTTGCAGCATTCCAGTGTTCCTTCGTATAACACGTATTATACTGACTTAAGTAGCTCGTGGCGTAGGCGATATCGGGCCTAGAGTTTACCGAAAGGTACATTAGACCTCCTATTAAATTCTGATAAGGATAAGACTCTCCAACTTGTCCATCGGTTCTCCTTTCCATATTCTTTTTAACTAAAGGAGTATCCACTATCTTGCAATCTTTCATGTTAAACTGATCCAGTAACGATAAAATATAATTTCTCTGATTTACTTTTATACTCTCGGAATCATATTCAATTTGTAAACCTAAATAACATTTTAATACTCCAAGATCTTTCAGAGAAAAATATTTCGACAAATCCTTTTTGACAATGTCAAATGTCAATTCAGATTTAAAGAAGACGATTATATCATCGACAAAAATACCTAATATAACGAGTTCTTCACCAAAAAGTTTCGTATATACGCAAGGCTCAGAAGGAGTTCCTGTAAAACCTATTTTTATAAGCGTTTCGTTTAACTTTTTGTTCCAAGCTCTTGGCGCCTGTTTAAGGCCGTACAAGGATTTACGCAACAAACACAACTTGTTTTCCTTGTCTTTTGCTTTGAAGCCAAGGGGTTGCTCCATAAAAACTTCTTCTTCTAAGTTTCCGTTAAGGAACGCGGTGTCAACGTCTAAGTGTTTCATTCTTAAGCCCATCTCTGCAGCTAATGCAAACAAGGTGCGGAGAGAAGAATGATGAATCACTGGCGCAAAAGTCTCGTCGTAGTCTACGCCTTTAACTTGCTTAAAACCTTTGACGACGAGTCTGGCTTTATATTTAGTGACATTACCATAAGCGTCCTTTTTAAGTTTATAAACCCATTTACATGGTATGACCTTTTTGTTTGGTCTATCTACTAGTTCCCATGTGTGGAGTTTTATCAGAGAGTTGTACTCATCAGCCATCGCATGGTGCCACTTATCAGCATCGTCAGCATGAGTAGCTTCATAATAAGTCGTAGGTTCATTTGCATCATCCGTCGACAAATTATAAGAAAGAAAATCTGGTGGTTTTCTGTTTCTCGTGGGATACCTCCTCTCCTCTTCCAAACTAGGTGGCTCTTCATCGACACTAGGAAGTCTCAGCTCAAAGAATGGTTCTGGTTCTCTCATATTTGCTGATTCTTCTGTACTTTCTACATTTAACTGTGTAGTTGGCTCATCTATAGGATCGGCACTCTCAACACAATCGAAAAATTGACAATCGTTATGTTCAGGTTCCTTATTTTCAAATAACAATATGGAATCTGACTGTACCACAGGCTCAGACTGCCTCTGCTCTTTCAACCCTGTAAAGCAATTTTGAAAAAAGGTTGCATCTCTGGACGTAAACACTTTTCGTAGGTTAGCAGGATTCCTAAATATATAAGTATTTGGATTTTCTGAATAACCGACAAAAATCGCTTCCTTTGCCTTTACGTCTAACTTTTTCCTTTGACATGAAGGTATATGTACAAGTGCTCTGCATCCAAACACTTTCAAATGACTGAGGTCATTTCTACAACCACACCACCTGTCCTCGGGAATTTGACCACCTAAGGCTCTGTGAGGAGACCTATTTTTCAGGTATACGGCAACTTGGAAAGCATCTTCCCAGAATGCTTTAGGTAGTGAGCTTTCTGCTAACAACGTCCTCGCCTTCTCTGTAATTGAGCGGTGGGTACGTTCAGCTACTCCCACTTGTTGAGAGCTGTACGGCGCCGTCGTTTGATGTTGGATACCTTTAGAGGCAAGATAATCATCGAATTCCCTATTAACGAACTCTTTACCGCCGTCAGTTCTAACTGCTTTAATTTTCTTATCTAATTGATTTTCAACAAAGGTTTGGAAAATATTAAATTTATTTTTAACCTCTGTCTTGGAAGAAATAAAGTAAGCAAATACCTTCCTTGTATAATCATCAACAATAGTTAACATAAACCTATTCCCCTGAAAAGAGGTTGTAGACACAGGTCCCAATAAATCCATATGTATCAGTTCTAAAGGAGAAGTAGCTCTGTTATATGCTACCTTCTTAAAAGGTTTCCTTGCCTGTTTTCCTTCCACACAAGCGATGCAACTGCTTTTATCTACTACACTAAACTTTACACCTACCTCGTGATTCTTCAGTTGGGTCATGCCTATACGACACAAGTGTCCTAACCTCTTGTGCCAGAGTTTGTAACTAATATTCTGACAGTCAGAGTGCACATCCTGCGTCAAATGATTACTTGCCACATCTTCGGGAACATTAACAGTACCATCTACAACGTACAGTCCACCACAGGGCGAGGCATGAAGTACCGAATCACCTGTAAAATGAAAATGATTAGATTTACAAAAGTTACATCCATTTTTATCAAAAATACAAACAAAACCCTTATCAACATCTTTCTGCACAGACAATAAGTTAGCTTTTAAGTCGGGGACAAAAGCAACATCGCTGATCTTGTTGATTACGTTCTCGGGTGTATTTATTGAAATGTCTCCTATGCCGCAGCATTTAATCTGCTCTCCGTTTGCGACAGTAACACTACCTTTATTCTGTATCGTAATGTTCTGAAGCCAATCTCGTCTAAAACTCATGTGTTTAGTACAACCAGAATCTACGTAAAATACCTCCTTGCTTGAGCAGCCAAAAGTATTGAGAGCTGTAAACGTTATGTTCTTAGCTTTCTCCGTTTTGCCTTTCTCCTTGTTTCTCAGCGGACAGTCAGGTCTCTTATGACCAGGTACTTGACACTCGTAGCAGACTATTCCCTTCTTCTTGGATTTAGGCTTCTTCTTCGCATGAAAGGCGGAATCTATAGATATAGCTGCATCTTTAGACATCTCATTCAGCAGTTTTGTCTTTACTAAGTCAGTAGTCACGTCTATATTACAACTTTCTAGAGCCATAGGTTCATATTTTGAAGTGAGCCCTCCCAAAAGTATAGCAGCAATAGACCTATCCTCTATGACAACATCAATATCCGCAAGATCCTGTGCGGTTGATAAAACTGCATAAATGTACAGTTCAATATTTCCGAAATCTGACAGACTCAACCTGTACAGTTTTCGCTCTAAAGCTAGTCTTCTTCCCATTCCCTTATCTTCAAACGCCTGTTGCAAGTATTTCCATGCTTCGGCTGCAGTTTTCGCACATCTAACGTGAGTAATAGCTGCACCGTCAACTGTTAAGCAAATTTTTGCAAGAGCTTTCTCGTCGTTGCGTACCTTGATCGAAGCAGGGGTCGTGTCACCATCCGGATAACCACTAATTGTTACCCACAAGTCTTCGTGTAAAAGGTAATTTCTCATCTTAAACTTCCAAGTAGGATATCCATCTTTATTTCGAAGACAAAATGATGGAATCGAAGATGAATTCGACGTAGAGGGATTAGACTTATTAACACTCGAAGCATCTCCAGTTTCACGTGACATTTCGACTAGTAAAATTTTTAGTCACACAAGAAACTCAACTAATTTTATTACAAATTATATTTTAAACTCTTCCACAGCTTCGTGCTGATAACGTGTTGTGATATTTGGTTGGAATAGTATTAAATATATTATTAGTAAAATAAGAGTTAGAAAAAGATGCTGAATGACAAGAGTGTTTATTTCAAGTAACTAAGCAATACATTAAGAAACAATATATCTATAAAAACAAGTCCGCACAACAGAGGTTATACTTTTCTACAACAATAATGACAACGGGTAACTTTATCAGCCTTCTGCTTGACCATTCCCCCTCCCCTTATCTTAACTAACTTTGATGAGGTAAACCGTTCAATCTCGGAATTAAAGCATTACTGTGCAGTTGAATATGATGGCACACCAGCCTTAATTATTGATGGGTGGGGAAAGGAACAACAGGCCCGTCTTACAACCTTGTCCAAGATTCTTGAAAAAAACTTAAATAACCAATACGGCTTCAGGAAAAGAAAATCAATAGAAGATGCAGTGCTTGAGCTATCAAATCACATCGCTGAGAATCTTGATACGAAGATCAAAACGATAGACATATTTATAGATTTGGCCAAGGCTTTTGACACGGCCTCTATCTCCATCCTTTTACAAGGATTACAGGCACTAGGAATAGGAGAGACAGCTCTAAATGTCTTTCGTGACTACCTCCCAGAGCGTAGCCAAAGAGAAAAGGTTGAGAGATATACTAGCGACGATGAGAACTTATTTTTCGGAGTTCCGCTGGGCAGTGTGCTAGGCCCTAATCTCTTTCTTGTGTATGTCAATAGGCTATGCCAACTCTATATTCGACTGCAAGATCGTATATGTATATGCAGATGATATGGCACTAATCATAAGTGATTATACCTTGGCCTCTGTTCACCGTAGCTTATCTTTATATTTTGAATTGTTTAATATAGTTTCTTTTTTATTTGCATTGTCCTCAAATATAGAAGCAACAAGGATAATGTTACCAAGGTTTTTGTAATACATAACATGATTTTTTAAAGAGTGCCCCTGGTTTTTGCACGTTCTTCTCCATAAAGATCCATACTTTAGATCGTGCAAATAGTTTCATGTTTTTGACTGACCGACTTTAACAATTCATACATAAGTGCGTACTAATGGTTTATTTGAAAATGCTTTGAATCTTGTTCCATAGCGGTCCTCTGCAAAGACATAGAAGGCGAGATGAAGACGCTCCTGGCTCTAGGCGAGTTAGCGGCGGCGTCGTGCCAAAGCACTGTCGTTGACGTCACGGCTATGACGTCAGCAGCGCCGCTGTTCGCTGCTCAGCATGTTAGCGCTGCTGCTTGTGTTATTAACTTGAAGGTGAGTTGCATACACTTTTAAAGCAGGTTGATCGTGACGAAAAGTGAGCTGTCATGAAATGTTGTTTCATGTGTGGTGCAACTGTTACTGTCACGTTTATAGGCCGGAAAGGTGTGAATCGAACTTCCTTCATGAAAATTCCAGTAGACGTTTCACTAGGCTAGGCGATTTCTCCTGCCAAATATACAACGTCATTGTACTTATCATTTGAACAACTTTTACTATGGGACATTCACTGAGACCGCGAAAAAAAATCTAAAATATATGTTATGTAGGTTGTGGGAGGCGAGTGAAACAACGGGCTGCTGTTAGCACACTGGTTTAATACACAATGAACAAACCGGGTGGCCGGGCGCGCGCACACACACTTGAACATGCGCGCACACATACCTAACATTTCCTCCTCTTATTACACTTATACTCTAACAATTTAACATAAGTTGTGATTTGTCAACACTAATTATTCTTAACTAAAAATAGGCCTTATAATCTACGCGTGGAATATTCCTTAAAAGTCTATTTGCACATCTTGATGCTGGGGCGCCCGGCTCAATAGTTGCGGGGGGTGATGACGGCTTATTTGTCACAACACTTTCCCCATCCGCGGTTGCAGGCTCTTGAACAATTGGTGTGGCGTTACTGTCCAATTCGTCAAGGTCATAGTTATGTTGTGGTTGTGAATTTTTTTCTTTGCACATTCTTAACTGGTTTACATGTTTTTTTACTTCGGCTGCTGTATTTGTGTCTTGAACGATGTACAATACCTTCCCTAATTTTGTTTTTATAATTCCCTTACACCATTCAAATTTGTTACTGCTTTTAAACTTCTTATACAATACTTTGTCATCTGGTTTGAACACTTGTTTATTTCTTCCCCCATATGACTTAATCTGCGAGCACTGTTGACGAGTGACATTATCAGTAACGGTTGTGAACGAGGGCGACGCTTTTTGTGGGACAAATAGATCTAACCGTGACCTAAGCTTTCGTCCATAAACTAGCTCAGCCGGTGAGAAACCTGTGACAGAATGAACCGAATTTCTGTAATCAAAAAGGTATTTTAAAACTTTTAACTTTTGCTTTGCATTATGTTGTGACGAGATAATGCTGGTTTTTATGCCTTTTTTTACAATTTTGACAAAGCTCTCTGCTTGTCCGTTACTTGCTGGGTTATAGGCCGGTGATGTCAAATGAGTGATGCCATTTAGCGAGCAAAAGTTCCTAAACTCGAAAGATGTGAATGCCGTTCCGTTGTCACTAACTATTGTGTGGGGTAGGCCGTACTTTGACATGAAGTCGTATAAATTTTCCACGACGCTTGCCGAAGTGGTCGACGTGCTGACGTCATACACTTCTACCCACTTGCTGTATGCGTCTACCACTATCAAAAATGTTCGATTATTAAACGGACCGAGGAAGTCAATGTGTATTCTATGAAATGGCTCTGGTGGGTACTGCCACGGAGCGAGTGGCGCTCGTCCTGGAGACGGCCGCAATTGTTGACATACCTCACAGGAATTAATCATTGTTTCCAACGCTGCATCTACACCCGGAAACCAAAACCGAGACCTGGCTTCTGCCTTAGTTTTCACAATACCCAAATGTGAGCTATGTAATTCCTTCATTACTTTAGTACGTAACGTTTCTGGAAGAACTACTTTATGACCCCTCATAAGACATCCTTTTTCGTACGACAATTGTGTTTTACATAAATAATATGGTTTAATATGCAAGTCTGATAATAATTTTCCTGGCCATCCATTCTGTACGTAATCAATAACCCTTTTTAGAGTAACATCTTTAGCGGTTTGTTTACGTAACTCGTCTAAGGTCACCGGCATATTACCATCGATAACAAAGTTGACGTACGCCGCGCGGTCTAAAGTAAGCGCGGCGGCGGCGGCGGCGTGCATGTCGTCCTTTTCCTCCGCCTTTGACCTTTCAGTCTCACAGCGTATATTCGCCCGTGATAAATAATCTGCGTTATTGTCAGCACTGCGAACATATTCGATGGAATAATAATACGCACTTAAAAACATTGCATATCTTTGCAACCTGTTAGCCGTTACCTCCGGTATTCCCTTATACGGACCAAATATTGAAATCAGTGGTTTATGGTCAGTACGTAATATGAATGGTTCTGATCGCCCATACAAGTATTGGTGATAACGCTTTACCCCAAATATAATTGCAGTCGCCTCTTTCTGAATCTGTGAGTATCGTTTTTCAGCAGAATTCAGTGTGCGTGACGCGAACGAAATAGGTCGTTCTAAGCCGTCACCATCTACTTGTGACAGAACTGCACCTAGACCGTATGGAGAAGCATCTACTGTCAATATAAGTTTTGATTTACTATCGTAATGTGTTAGTACTTGTTCGGACGTCAAATATTTTTTTATTTTACTGAACGCGATTTCGTGATCTGTGGTCCAATTCCACTTAACTCCTTTTTTTAACAACTCGTACAATGGGCAAAGAATACTCGATGTTTGCGGTACAAAATTCCTGTAATAGTTCACTAGTCCTAAAAATGACTGCAAGGTGTTAACATTGGTCGGCACTGGAGCGTCAACAATTGCCTTTACTTTCAGTGGATCTTTCTTTAGGCCGTTTCTATTGATAACGTACCCTAAATAATTTATTTCATCTTTGAAAAAATCACATTTATCTTTCTGCAGTGTCAACCCTGCATCCTGCAGCCGCTTTAATACTATGTGTAGTTTTTTCATATGTGCATCAGCTGACTCTGCAGTTATTAGTATATCGTCAAGCAAACACAAAACCCCATCTAATCCGGACAGCAAGGTTTCCATGGCGCGCTGGAAAACCGATGGCGCACTCGACAACCCGAACACAAGACGCGTATAATTGAACAGACCGCGATGCGTGTTTATACATGTCATGTTTTGTGACTCTTCGTCGAGTTCAAATTGGTTGTAGGCCATTGATAAATCTAGCTTTGAGAACTGCTGACCCCCATGTAATTTGGAAAACAATTCATGGATGGTGGGCAAGGGATATTGTTCTATAACTAATAACTTATTAATTGTTACGGAATAGTCCGCACATAGCCTAACAGAACCATTACGCTTAAGTACGGGCACAATTGGTGACGCATAGTCCGAGTGTTGAACTGGTTTTATTATACCTAAGCTCTGTAGTCTTTCTATCTCCTTATCTACTTTATCGCGTAGTGCAAATGCGACTGGGCGCGCTTTAAAGAAAACTGGTTTCGCATCACTTTTTAATCTTAGTTTAATTTGATAATTTTTAAAAGTGCCTAATCTATCCGAAAATACTTCTGGGAAACGAGACTGCAATTGTTCGCCTACACTTTGGCTACCGTTAAAAAAGTTGACCGAAGTTAATTTCAACTTAAATTTTGATATAAAATCTCTGCCGAGCAGCGGTGGGCCGCCGCTTCGTATTACATAAACATCGAGTGTGTGTGTGCGCTGCATGTATGTTACGGGCAGTCGCACATACCCTACACACTCCATTATGTTTCCGGTGTAACTATAAAATCTTTTCCGAGATGATAGCAAGGGCATGTTGATAAATAAAGTTTTATAAGTACCTTCTGATATTACCGAAACAGCGGAACCACTATCAATTTGAAATTGAATACTTTTATCATTAATTGTAACCGTTTCTGTCATAGGTTCCCCTTGAGCTGAACATATGTTAAAAAGCGTTTTACCATCGTCGTCCTCGCTCACATCCCCTGTGGACACGTAATTTACTTTGTTATTACACATCCTACGCAGATGACCTACAACGTTGCACTTTTGACATTTGTACTTCGCGAATCGACATTCCGACGACTTGTGATTGCGACGACCGCACACCGAACACTTATTACTCGTGGCACTGAGAGATTTAGCACTATTTTGTCCTTTTCCGATCTTGAACACCTGCACCTGGTCAACTGGGGCAGCCGGCGCGGCGGCGGCGGCGCCTGCATGCGCGCACCGTACGCTCTCTGCGACCTCCACTGCCTTTGCCAACGTCAAACTCTCCAAGTCTTGGGCAAACAACTTCTCTCGTTCTGGACCCGCTACCATTCCCATTAAGAAACGATCTCTTAATGCTTCTTCTACATTGCTGAACTCACAATGTGCGGTGAGTCCTCGCAGCCTTGCGGCCCATTGCGTGTGTGACTCGCCTGGTTGCTGCGAAGCCGAGTAGAACTTATGTCGCTCGCTGAACCCGCACCGTTTCGGAGTGAAGTGATCATCCAATAACTTGATGAGTCCTTCATACGGCACCAACTGTACGTCTTTCGGCAACGCCAAATCCGCTGCCAGTTTGTAGGTACCGTCATGGAGTGCGCTGAGCAGAATCGCTCGCCTTCTTGTACCTGTCGCGTCACTTTTGGCGTCGATTTCATTGGCGATGAACCACTGCGTGATTCGACCTTTGTATGTTTTCCATTCGTGCACATTGTGATCGAAAGTGGACAGTATTCCAAACGACGCCATTTTTGGGTATCCTCGTCGCCACTGTTATGTAGGTTGTGGGAGGCGAGTGAAACAACGGGCTGCTGTTAGCACACTGGTTTAATACACAATGAACAAACCGGGTGGCCGGGCGCGCGCACACACACTTGAACATGCGCGCACACATACCTAACAATATACATTTATGTGCGCATAACTCGACAAAATGTACTGAACAGCAGTTTTTTTTTCGCGTTTTCTGCGTAGGAAATCGTCCCTTAGAGCAATTTTTTTCCTACATTTTTCCCTTATCTTTTTTTTACAGGAACAAGTATGCCTCCTCCTCGAAGGCTCGGACACGCCCACACTGACGCGCGTGCTGTCGACATGTGCCATCGCTTGCTCTCCACACAACATGTTCGTGCGCCCGCCCACACAGAAGGCTATACTGCAGCTCAGCGTCGATCTTTGTGTTGTGTTTGGTAGGTTAATGAAATTACTGTGTCAAACTTCAGAAAAACTGGTCCACATCTGAATGTCTGGTCTGAAATTATGCACCGAAGCCTGAAAAATATACCTCTCTTTCGAGTGGTTTTTTTTTCTACATGAAACTTTAAAAATGACCCAATTACACAGCATAAACCTTTAAAATAACCATATTAACTTCAAGAAAGAATAGTGGAAAGTTTCCAAAGAAGGTGATACTCCGTCACATAAGGATAGCAACCGTGTAGGTTTTTTCCACTATTTACTATATTAATCCAAATATCTTCAAGACCAAAAACTAACTAACAAACACCTCTCACTTGTCCACAGTAAGTCGCAAACCGAAGGAGGTCAACGAATCATTTCTCTCCAAACTCCACGCCATATGGAACATATGCTGTCCCGACCGAAAGCGGTCACCTCCTCAAGAAATAACTCTACCCGAACGAAGAGAAGAATTGTCACCGACCTTCCGAAACTTCGAAGATGACGAACGAGTACCTACTCCAGTCAGCGATGACGAGTTACCAACAAAAATCGTCATAATCAACCAGATAGAAGAAAAAAGCTCTCAAACCACAGAAGTGACAGGAAAAAGCGCTAATGCTACAGAAGTGACGGGAAAAAGCGCTAATGCCACAGAAGTGACGGGAAAAAGCGCTAATACTACAGAAGTGACCGACAAAAGTGTTTTAGAAAGTGAAGATAGTGATGTGAATTTAGAGTTTTTCGATCGTATTCTGTGTCCGCGGAACATAATGCTACTTAGTGATGGAAAAAGTGTCGATGTGTGGGAGGCAATGGCTACAGTGTTGGTGTTCTTGTTGAAATATGACTATTTGAGTGAAGACTCCCTGACGGAGCAGTGTTTGGCTGTTTATAGGCAGGATTGGTCTCAGGTATGTACTATTTTATTATATTTATTTTAGGAAAACAAACAATTGTTCAATGCTTGTTACCGTAAATGTTGAAACAAATAAAAAGTAGTCTGAAGTACAATCCACGACGTTTCCACAGATTACTAAGCCAAAGGTACAGTGTAGACACAATGTTTTAAATCATAAAAATATACTTCTGGACACATCTATTGGCCCACCTTGTATTTTCAGTTTCGTTTGGTCCTAGCTAAAATTTTATATCAGGTCGAGCAAAAAGTTTTTATGCAGTTTTGAACCTGGCACATTCACAATTTCATTCAATAGTCTTTTTTTGAATTTCGAACACAGAATTTAAAGAAACAAAAGACAATTTGGAGCCTGTTTGTTGATATCAAACAATCGAATACTAAGAAAACTTGGTTTTATTGGTTTACTTGGATTTAATTCTTGAAGAAGTGATTGATATCTTTGGTTTTGCAACAAACATTACTTATTCTTAACATTAAGGTGAGGTTCTATCAATAATCTATGGATACTTCACCAGAAGTCGCCGCCCAAGCTGTGGCACTTATTCAGGCCGGACACAGCCAAAGAAACGTGAGTGCTCAACTTAATTTAAGTCGATCTGCGGTCCGAAATGTTTATCGGAGGTACCTAGAGACTGGCGGCTTTGTTCGTCGCCAAGGAAGGCCACGATCTCGGGTCACAACTGAAAGGCAGGATCAATTCATCGTGACGACCAGCTTGAGAAATCGTCACCTTACCTCCATTGAGATACAAAACCAACTTCGCGACTTCCACGGAGTATCTGTGAGCGCTCGAACCGTTTGGAGAAGGTTAAAAGAACGCGATATGGTACCACACAAGCCAGCTAATGGGCCCAAACTAACGCGAGCCCACCGAACAGCGCGCCTTCATTTCGCACGCAGTCATTTAAATTGGACACAGCAAGATTGGAGCCGTGTACTCTTTTCTGATGAGTCTAAAATTGTGTTACATGGCAATGATGGAAGGAAAAAGGTCTACCGACGTAAGGGAGAGCGTTTAACACAATGCTGCTTTGAAGAGAGGGTTGCTTATGGCGGTGGCTCTTGGACTGTCTGGGGCGGTATATCCGCGAGCGGCAAAACTCAACTTGAGGTTGTTACAGGACCACGGCTGCCAACATTAAATGCTGAAAGGTACATACGTGAGTGCTTAGAACCTCACGTCATACCATACGCGGACTATGTGGGCCCAAATTTCCTTTTTATGCATGATAATGCAAGAGCCCATGCGGCCGGCATCGTCAGGGAATATCTTTGGGATGTGAACATCACAGTTATGGACTGGCCAGCCAGAAGCCCAGACATGAACCCCATTGAGCACATGTGGGACGAGCTAAAAAGACGTGTTAGGGCTCGTCAGCCAGTTGCCCAGACGATGCAGGAGTTGAAAACTGCCATAGAAGAGGAATGGGAGATGATCCCTCAAAATTACATAGAGCGGTTGATAAACTCTATGCCTAATCGTATGAGAGCTGTGGTAGATGCCCATGGAGGCAACACGCGTTATTAAATTAAACCTTTATTTGATAAAACATGTTTTTTATTCAAAAATCAATTGCCTTTAACAAGGCGCATATCCGACTTGTTAGGCGTAGCTCCATGTCGTATGGTATTCTGAATTCAAATTTAAAACAATACGATCGAAAAAGATGGTAAAATGTATCAGGTTTAAAACTGCATCAACAGTTTTTGTTCAATCTAGCAATCATATTTCGGTAGTGGCCATCGAAACCTAAACTCTAAGGTGGGCCAATAGATGTGTCCAGAAGTGTATAAGACGACGACTGGAAGAGACAAAACCAAATCGATGTACAGAATATTCCTTAATAAACTTATGGCTAGAGGTCCTACCATAAACAAAACAAACAAGAACACAACAGCAATGCAAACATTATGAGTTGCATGAATGTAGACTATTCATGAACTCTCTGCCTGCGTCTGTGTTTCCGAACGCATACAACCCTAATCTCTTCAAAATTAGAGTGAACAGGCTTCTTCTGGGTAGGCTCGCTCCATCGTCGACTTTGTCTCTGTCATCTATGACCTAGACTAGAGTCAAGAGCAAACCCATATTAAATAAAAATAAAAAAAAACACAAATTTCTGAAATTTTAAGATTTAATCGGGTTTATGAAGTACTGGTGTTGGTTATTCTTATTTAAACAGACGAAAGTTCAGTACAGCGGAGGATATTTTTAACTGCTTTAAATTAATACCATGTAGGTTGCAAGTCCAGTAAAAGCAAACTATTTACCCAAAGGTAAGGAATGTTATTTTAGGAACCAGTTGAAATAAAATATCAAAGAAGAATTAACGGTTAAGGCGCTTAGTTGACACTTCGTGACACAAGGGTTGGCTTTTACCTTGGTCAAAGAATAAGCATTGCCATACAACGTGGTAATGCCGCCAGTCTTTTGGGTACACTTCCAGTCGACAGCGATGCGGATGAATTTTTTGACGCCATATTTTAGGGTTATTTTAGTTAGGAGTTTTTATTTTTATTTCTAGTGTATATAGTTAGTTAAGTATTTATGGAATTTAGGATTAACCATATAATTAAAGAAGTATAAAAGTTTATTAAATATGTGTATGTCTGTTTGTAAAAGGTAATCTCTAAAAATATTACTATTTTTGAGTGTTTTTTTTGTTGTTTTTTCGAAAAAGGAATAAATAACAGTTCAACAAACTTTTTTCGTATTTAAATTTACATGTCCAGCAGAAGTTATCAGTTAAGAGAAAAAAAACAGCAACTTCATAGGTATAGACCCAATATTAAAAATACCATATTTTAAAAATCACCTCTCTTTCTTACAGAACATACTAGAAAGCCTATCGACCTGCATGAAGTCAGTCTCCGCACGATGGTCAAGATCTTCAACCGGCAAGTTCACTCTATTCCTAGACTTTTTAGCCGAATTCTGTGGCGATATGGACTATGAACCTTTGGAATAAAAAAAGAAAAAACATTAACCGTTTGAACGCCATTGTCACGTATACGTGACAAGCAAGCGCGTGCCCTGTACGCCAAACGTCACAAATATGTGACAAAAAGTACGGCGAATCTGTGGCTTGGCGTCGGGGGCACGCCGATGCGTTTTAGCTCTGGCGTTCAAAAGGTTAAATGACCGGGTCCGGGTACATACAAAAAAAAAGTAAAAAGTGACAATGAGAACAACAGAAAACATTGCGTGCTTCACGGCTGTGCCAAAAAGGTATATTTCAACAAATAGTAACCATCACCATCATCTACCTAGCCTTGAACCAACTATATTGGGGTCGGCTTCCAGTCTACCAGGATGCAGCTGAATACCAGTATTTTACGTGGAGCGACTGCCTATCTCCTCCACAAGCCAATAACTTATCAATACGGTACTCCTTGGCAGGACTAGTAACAGAAAAAAGGAAAAAATAGACATGCAAAAACTGCACATCATTCAAAAATTAATTATCTGTATTGGGGTCGGCTTTATAGTCAATCGGATGCAGCTGAATACCAGTATTTTACGTGGAGCGACTGCCTATCTGACCACCACAACACATGTAACTGGGTCAATACTCCTTGGCAAGACTGATGTTAGAATTTCTAGCTTCTGACTACCCGTAAAGACTTTCAAAAGGTGTTCAAAAACCATACCCGGATCGACATCAGTAAGCTAAGCTTAGTAACACAATATTGGCTGCTACTCGTAACGACTGTCAAAAATCTACGAGTGATTATCACCATCGTCTGCCTAGCCTTTTTCCAACTATATTGGGGTCGGCTTCCAGTCAAACCGGATTCAGCTGATACCAGTATTTTACGTGGAGCGACTGCCTAGAATCACCGTTTGATTTTGAAATCGAGAGTGTGTAAAACGTATTGGTGATTAATATTTTGGATTGATAAAGATATTGAAAAGACTGCTGGCTGTGATTGTGGTGAAAGGACTGATATTCTGTGAGTTGGCTAAGAATAAACATCTATTGTTGGATTCAGAACCTTGGATAAATTAAGTTTTGTAATAAGAAAATTTGTTTAATACACGGCAAAGTTTAAATTATAAGCAATATTGGAACCTTGCAAAAAGTCTTGAATTGATTCCGATCATGCAACACTAAAGCCTCGAATCCAACTAGGCAACATTTGACGCCCAACATGTTCAGCAACGTTGCACAACAACGCGCGACGTTGCCAGCAGGTGCGCAACATTGACAATGTTACTAAATAAAAGTTCTTCGTTGCCGTTCAACATGATGAGCAACATGTTGTGCATCATGTCGCGCGTCAAATGTTGCCTAGTGGATACGAGGCTTTAAGAAGTTTATGAGCATTTATGAGTGACAATTTTGAACCAAATACAAAATCTTTATAAAAATAATAATAATGGTAATTTATTCATCTAATGAAACGTTAACATAATATAAATATTTATCATTTGTTTGTAGTTTACACTTAAAGTAACAAAATAAAGTAGGTATTGCAACCCTTGCTCAGCTATATATAACTTGTTTTAAGGGTAGTAGTACAAGCCCATACATAATTTTATACATACATATTTATAAAATGCAGGTAGAACAGTTTTTGTAAAATGCAATGTTATTTATTTAAATTCTGCGACAGTTGATACTCAGTTTTTGAATATGTTGAACTATAACAAAGAGTTTAAGGTTTAACTTGTTTCTGAATCCAAGTTTTAAACCTCATCATAAGTAGTGCTTCCATAGATAGCTAAAAATTTTGAATTAATCACCGAAATTTTAAAGTAGAATGGTGATTAATGAAAACAACTCAATTATTAAAATATGGACTGTGGACATTAATATTGAACACCAAAATGACTTTAATATTATAAAACGGTATAACGAGAAGGCCAATTCTCGTATTTAAACAATGTTCAAATTCTGAAATCACCTATCAGTTGGTTATTGATTGCTTGCCTGCCAAACGGGAATGCACAGTATGCGGACGTCAATAATATGTCACTTCGAATTTTAGAAAAAGTATATCTTTATAGAGCGTCTCTTTCACTCAAACCTGTGTGGCAGTCCCTTTCTAAAATCTGATGTGTCATATTAACTCCCGAGCTGATCTCAATGTGAAATTGAGTTTTTAGCGGTAATCACCACATTTGGCCGACTGGTGATCAGTAATCACCGAACAATGGGGATTAATGAAGACTAAATAACAAATAAATATTAAGAGTTAGTAGATAATTTTCAATGTCTATTACATACTTGAGTAATATTTAACTACTATTGTACACGATCGCGATTGTACGATTGTTTAGCGGTAAAAACAAACGGCCCGTGACAAAACTCACCGTGGCAATGTCAATCGAAACTTGTGCTCAGCTCAAATTAACGAATATTTGTGTAAGAAATACAATGATTTCTGTATACCAACGAATCTCAGCGATGGCTGTAATAAGTCAATGAATTGTATGTAGTGAACAACAGATTTGCAATAAAATGATTCTGATATTTGACCAAAATATAAGTACAATGCTGCCTTAGCCTTCGCGAAATATAGGCTTGATGTGATATTGAGATGAAACACAAAACCCAGTATGTTGTCGACGGCCAAATTGATGGCGCATGGTCACCGTCTATGGACGTCTGCAATACCAGAGACATCGCAGATGCGTTGCCATCTCAGAGACAAAGCTGACATGTGTCACGTGTCTGTAACTACACCAGCACGTCATACCCAGTATTTGGTAAATATCAGAAATATTTTTGATCAAACGATATTGTCATTTCCATCGTTTCAATAAATTTGACTGAGAAATATCTTATGATGTCCTTTCAATAACTCTTCTATACAATTTAAAAAACACCAGTTTTGTAGTAGTTGAATATACAAGTAGAAGAAATGTGTTAGATGCCTTATATGTTTAGTAGTAAAGGGACTTCCATTGTAAAGTGTCAATAATATATTGTCCTCATATGTCAGTGTCAATAATATATTGTCCTCATGTCAACCGTATATTATTTAGAAAAAATATACGGTGAATTTGTAGCTTGGCGTGGGGTGTACGCCTATGCGTTTTTGCTGTGACGTTAATAAGAAGTAATTTAGTAAAAATAGGAGTTATGGAATTTCCATTGTACAATGTCAATATTCAATCTATTTCAAAATATAGTTTTTTCATGATGAGTCGAATACCTAGTGATGGGATACTAGCTAGATCTTAAATTGATGATTCCAATAATATCTTGATGTATAAAATACATAGGCTGTAACGGAGAGGTGTAAAAAAAACTGCTTATTTGGACAAATAACTTTCTTCAAGGAAGTAAAAGTGAATTCCCAAAATTGATTTTCAAAGTTCATCAGCTGATTTTCAAATTAGTATGGGGCGTACATTTTTGTTTTTGAATTGACTGCATTAATTGAAGAAAACTGAACTACTTGGCCAAAGGCAGTTAAATATACGACCACAACTTTCGTTACACCCTGTACATGTTAAAATAATTGGTGTTAAGGTTGCGTCCTGATATTATAGCGAAAATAGAGCAGTGTTAGTTAAAGAAAATTCGACTCATTTATTTCAATGAAACCCTTTACATGTACTTTTGAATCGTAAAGATAAGGCTAGTTGCACATTCCAAAGCTTAGATATCTATGGAGAAGAACGTGCAAGAAACTCCATAGACTTTCTTTTAAATGAGTAAAATTGTTGTGTGGACCCGTGCCTGCCAGGGTTGCATTGGAACGCAAAGAGCATTTGAAGGAACACGGGTGGGTTTTAGTCAATAAAAGTCTGACACTCCCTTCCGCCCCGCCGAGAGCGCAAGAAATGATTTCCACCCACAAAAAAAAAGTGGCCACCAGTGGTATTCAGATGGTGATGCGAATAGTAATATTTGTACAAATCGCTCCGCTATCCGCCCCGCTACCGCTTATGCGACAGGCCGCAACCATACAATGTTATATGTAAATTATTGCCAAAAGTGTAAATATTTTGTGTAAATGTTAATTAATATTTTAAAATAACAATACAATTCTCGAAAGTACAATAAAATTATAATCAAATAGAGTGTGTTGGCGATTGCAAAATAATATAAGTAGAAAAAGTAACCGTCAATTTATAAGGTCCCGATCACAGAACATGTCCCGGTCGTTTTTAGTCGATGTTGCCATTGCATTGCAAAAAGGAAATGTGGTAACACGTATAGTAGGCGCCAGATAAATGTGGAATAAAGTACATTGACCTTTCCTTTATAACTGTTCATAGGTACCTGAACAATGAAATATGAATCGTTTTTCATTATTAGACAATGTTAAGGATCACGAGAGATGATGATTCGGGACAGCTTTGTGTCATTAATTCCGTTTTTCAAATTAAAAATGTCAATAATTGTAGGTGGGTCAATGACCGTTATTCCACGATTATCTGGCCCCTACTATAGTCAAGTTTTTAGATGAATTGCCAGCACATTCCAGTATGCCTTTATTTATGACAAATAGACTAAATATACATTAAAATATTACTTTTATCTTAGGTAACTAAGAAAGCAGCTGGAATTTACGTAATTATTTTGCATTTAGCTGCAAAACAAAGATCTTCAAATTGTTGTGTTTAGTGGTATAACAGTCTTTACTCGATTAGTTTTTAAATATTATATCTAACTAGTTTATTGTTGTCGTTATAATTTCTGATATAAATCGGAATACTATTGTACCTATTGTAATTATCTTTTATTAATTGATTCTTTAAATCGACTAGTTATGTATTTTAGTCGATTTTTCGAAATGTTGATGTTTGAATCGAGTGTTGTGTAAATATGATTATCATAGATATAAAATATTCTTTTTAAAAGTATGCCTTCATATTATATGCCACTAAATACTGCATTATAAAACGAAGTCCATAGCAGAATGTACATCGCTTTTGCGAATAGTTAAATGTATTAAAACAAAGTTTTGAACATATTGTGTTTTATTTATGCACACCACGGACCGTTGGCTATCCTTTTCATTATATAAAAAATCCCTTCCTTCTGGCGCTCCGTTTCTAGCAAAGCTCGTGTAATTACCAAATACATGGCATAAATGTCCCTACTTCACATATCTTTAACTTCATCGTAGTGTTTAAGAATCCCTAGCTAGAATAAAGTATTAAATGCTGCACTGTTGTACCTCAGACAAAAAACACATAATGACCTTGCGAGTTGCAATTAGTTGTGGAATAAAAAGGAAACTATTAAACCCATAACGCATCAAATGCACCAAAATCGTACTTCATTAGATATGCGCCCTTAGCCGTAGTTTTAATCGACTATAATATCTTGATCGTTGACAAGAAAGTTTGACACCATCTCTTGGCCTAAGCTGTCAGTTAGCTGTCAAATTATTCAACAAAAATCTGCGATCCACTGAAAAATTGCAAAATGTAAATGATTTCTGAATAAATAATGTCTGAAATATGGAATCTAAGTACACTATGCCGTTGCTGTCACGCTGATGGCCATTTTAAGAGCCTAAAGTCATCGTATCAAGGTAAAAATGACGTCGAAATCTACGAGAAAATGTTGCAAGATACTTTGGGGATCTGTGTAAGTATTAATTTTCGTTATAACTTGAATGACTGGAGAGTTTTTGCGCCACTTTTTCTTCCCAGCTAAAACACTAGGAAGTGGTAACGGGCGGGCGTTTTGGGGGACAGTCATCATGTAAAATTTTGACTTTCTAAAAGTGCTGGGTTTCAGCGTTTGAATAAATGACTTGATTTGAATGGTTACATAGATAACCAGAGATAAAAATGTATCAGCCTTCTGTCTTTATCAAGGCGCCATAGCATAATCAAGACCAAGGCACAACTTCTTACACTGATAAAGTTTGGTTTTACACTAAGAATCATCCCTAATCTCTAATAAAGTCTAATATACAATAACTGGCTTGAATAGAAGCTGATCTTGTGGCCAAATAATTCAAAGTTGTTTTGTAATAAAACAAGTGTTATTGGTTCTATACTGCTATTGTTATAAATGTTTAGTCTTTATAATATTGTCAGTCAATTGTACCTGCTGAATAGTGGGCGGTTTTGGACAACATTTCAGAGTTTAAAAATATACCATAACCTGGATTTATCGGGACATAAGATAACTTTCAAATCTTCTTCCCTACTCCCTATTCCCTCACTGCTGAGGATTGATTTATCATTATTACCCAGCACTGAGGTAAGGATAGACCTGCCTCTGCCAGCTGTATGAATGCTGACAGTAATGTTGTACTGATTTTACTGATTCCTTTACTTGCTGGTCGATAATGAGATTTGAATATGGAACCTCAACTAATCATTTATACAAAAATTGTGAGTGCACAACCTGCACCAAGCCACACTTCATAGCTTGCTTTCAATTATCTTGCAGTAGGTGTATCCCAGGGTTGTGGAATTTGTTCAAAGGAGTCACCACGGTCCTGGAACACAAAGGGCCTGACAATCCCGTAAGAGTGACACTCCCTTCCGCTCCGCCCAGAGCAGAAGAAGTCATTTGATGATATTGTCCCTTTGATGCTTGTGCTTCATCCAAATTCATATTCTTGACGTCCATATTACCAGGATTACCAGGATCCAGCAGAATAACAGCGTCAGGTATATACCTGAAGCTGTTAATCTGCCGATTTAGTGTAACTTAAAGAAACACGTGTTATGATTTGTTGGCTAAGGGGTTCTCTACAACCCGAGGTGGTGGCTTGTGGTGTTCCCGTGCGCCCCTCCTGACGTAGCGGGGGGAGTCACTCACACACAACACCTTTCTCCCCCGCTGCCCGGTAGGAGATGGAACACCAGGATGGTTTCAGTCAGTAAGAGTCTGACAGACCCCTCTGCCCTGTGGCATCCATGAGGATTTCACACCGAGATAAAAAAAAAGGTTCTTTACAACCTAACAAAGTCATTGAGGAAATTTACGAAAAGTAATCCAAGGAGGCTTGTTATGTGTCAAGCTAAATGCGTAAAGGTTTTTTTAGTGTTCACTTTTTACCCCCAAAGACAATCCTGGATCCGCCACTGTACCAAATTTTACTCTCAAATGTTTCAGATTTCAACCCCACCACTAGAAGCCAGCTACAACATCTGTGACGAGTGTATCTTTGACCTGCAAGTTGCTACCAACTTTAAAAAGCAAGTGCTTCTCTGTGAAGAGAAGTTTAAGGTTTATTGTAAAAGTAAGTTTAAAGTATGAATAAATTAAACCTACACTTTGAACACTTTCCGGGAGTTGTGAGTCAAGGGCTTTAGATATATTTACTCTATAAACCAAGATTCACCAGAGAATGAGCAGCAGCATTCTCTGCGCATTGCGACAGCTACACTGCGATCGCCACCCGCCTGTCAAGCGTGGCGATTATGGCAACCTCCCCCTTGGGGGAGGCCTATGTTCAGCGGTCTGATAGCGGTCAGCTGATATGATATTGATGATGATGAAACCAAGATCCTAGACCCCCAGACATTACTTATTTTCTCAGTAACAAAATGTGTGGGATAGAGTTGTGTTAGTATGTATTTTGAACATATCCATACCTGCTAACTTGGGCCAACGGCCAATTTACAGGTATCAGGTGCAAAAACACTGAGTCTGATTACTGATTTTATGTATGTCTTACAGAATATTGTTAAATAAAATAATATTGAAACGCCTAATTAGTAAGTAATTTTAAAAGATTAAGAACTGGTTGTCACATCAGGTGAGATTCTTTTCACTAGGTTGAAATTTAGGCAGTTTATTAAGAAATGGGTGATAATTGAAACAATTTATTTCTGTAAATAACTGTGTTTATATTGTTATTTTTTACTAAACACAAGGCCTATAATGTCTGACTTAGTAACTTCAAACGTAACGGGCAGAGGCACAGACAAGGTTGGTACCACAGATAAAAAATGAAGGATGATATTCTCAGAGAAGCGGTTGTTTAACATTATTATGTTTTGAACAGCAGATATAATTTTTGCATACTTTGTTTACTAGCTGTAAACTAGAGTCAAAAGCTACTAAATAAAAATGACATTTATATTTATCTTTCCAGATGAACAATTTGTAGCTACATGTGGGAATATAAAGTCTGAAGTAAATGATGATCCTGATGGAATTATATATAATGGTAACTGTCAAATCAATTTATAATAAAAAAACTCATGTTTTGAAAAATTCTGCAGTATGCATTTCAAGTCTCATTAAAATCAGTTAAGTAATTAATTTCCAAGCATAAGGATTTGAATAACCGTTAGGAGTAAACTGGATTATAGTATGAATGCTGTTAATAGATGTTAGGAGTAAACTCTATTTTAGTACTTATGAATTTTCTATGGAATTATTAGGATTTTTTTACTTACCCAGTTCCATTTAATAAGTTGGTCGACTAGAGTTAATGAGTAATTCATTAACTCTAGTAAAACTTAACGACGAAAGACTAAAGGAAGAATAGATGTATTGAGTGAAAGATGATTTGACTTGAAACGTAGAAACCTAGAGATTAGCAACCTTTTGAACGCCAGAGCATAAACGCATCGGCGTGCCCCCGACGCCAAACCACAAATTCGTCGTTTTTTTTGTCGATCTAGCCGACCGTGGCGGTCAAAAGGTTAAGATGTCGGCTGATAGAGTTGTATGGGAGAGGTCATGTTTTCACCGCCACATTAGTGTTTTATTTAATATTTAGCTTGACTATTTGTTAAAAACAAACACTAAAAGAATTAGGTAAAGGAGTTAAACGCATTGGTTGAGCTAACTGCGGATCCAAAAACCCACTAATATATAAGAAATTTGACCATCTTTTTTTTTTCCAGAATTCAATATAGAAGTCGATATTAAACATCACATTGAAGATGAAGTTCAAGAAGGTTTTGTTATTTTTATCATTTTAATATTAGCTTCTAAACTTTCTTCCTCTGTCCGAGTGTCGGATTGCCGTTCAATCGGATATGGGACTAACTCAAGTTGTTATTTTTAACGCCAGAGTATTATTATCAGTGTTCGGATAATCGAGCGCTTATATACCTAAACTTCTTCCCGTGAAAGAATAATATGGACATTCCTTTCTGAATAAATAAGTAATCCCGGGTTCCCGCGATTGAACAATGAATGGAGCTACACATAAAATTCCAATTGTTTCAATTCCCTAAGTAGTCAAGGCTGCTGGCCTGTTACTAAACCAGTTCTCATAAAAACTTTAATTTTAAATTTAAAGTTGTATTGGAATCGGTTATTTAAATTAAAAAAATACAATGACAGTTCACGAGTTCTAACTGTATTTTGTATGGCCGGTATTTTTAGCAATCTCAGGAATTTCGAACGATTCCGGGATCTGGGATTCTGAAAAGCATGTCCGTATTATACTTTCGTGGGAATAAAAGTGAGGTATATTAGCGCCCGATTATACGATCACTCATACAAGGTATTACTGACACGGATGTAAATACCGATTTTCTCCATAAAGTAGCCACCCCACCATCCATCGCAGATTTCCCAAAATAACCAAAGTTAACATCCGAAATAACAAGTATTGACAACTCATGCGGTAACAACCAGGTTTCCTGCTGGGATAATAGGCTGATTCATGTAATTATTCTAAACTAGTTGCCGCCCGCGGCTCCGCCCGCGTGATAGTCGAAGTATCCTATGTGTTATTCCAGTCTATAATCTACCACTGTGCCAAATTTCATCAAAATCCATTCAGTAGTTTTTACGTGAAAGAGTAACAAACATCCATCCATCCATCTATAGGTACTTACAAACTTTCGCGTTTATAATAATAGTAGGTTATTCTTTCAAGTAATTTTCTATTTTTTTTTCAGAAAAACAACGTTTTATTGAGAAAGAAATTGTTGATAAAAATACAAATAGTGATAAAAAGTCTGAAGTACCAAAGAAAAATATAAGACAAAGAAAAAAGAAAACGATAAATGGTCAAGAATTCACAAAAAATGGAGAACAATGTGAGTATATATTTTTTTTCCATATACAGGGAGGCGGGACAGTAAGGGTACCTTAACTTTTATAAGTACAGAAAATGTTCCTAGGAGACCATCCACAACTTTTTGAGGTATCTAAACTGCATTCGCAAATTTTGGAAAAAAATGTACAAAATTACCAAAAAGAAAAAATATGTCTATCGATCCTATTTCACTTAAGGAACAATAGAATCTATGGGACCATTTAAGGTATGAGTAGGTACTACAAATAACATGAATGCATATTTAATACAATTTAAAAAAAATATGTGTTGCAGTGTTTGTCAAAAAAATATTTGGTGGTTTAGGTATGGCCAGAAATTTAGCAAGTTTTTTGTTAAAAATGAGCGCTTTCCTTAATCTTGCCATGTATTATTACCAGAAATCGGAATAGGTAGACTATATTTACATAATGTTCGTGGAAGTAAGTAACATAGTTGATAATACCTCCTCTAAAGTCCCGGAATCATAAACATGACGATTGTATTCCAGGATTGAAGAAATTGCAAATTACTTATTGCGCTTTGAATACATTTGAACAAAATTATTGTAGTACAGAATCTTATTATGTTTTTAGAGTTCCGTACCTACTAAAACTGTTAAATTAAATAGCTTTGTTTTCGCACAACTCTCTTCTTTTGGTTATTCAAATCAATAATTTCAATCAAAGTCTAGTTCATGTTTTTATAATACCATTTATGACTCTTTGATTTTACAGGAGGTAATATATCAACTCTATGTTACTTACTTCCACGAACATTAGGTAAATATAGTCTACCTATTCCGATCTCTGATTATTACTTTGCAGAATTCGATCCTTATAAGCAACACTTTCGAATGGTGTAATAATTCAGGGAGGGAGTATTTTTTTTTAAAATAAACCTGTTCGGTTCCTGGCCAGGAATAACGATTTTTCAAAAATCTCATGATAGTTTTAGGTTTCGTTAAAATCAGTCTCTAGACTCCTTTCAGTGTTTTTCCTTATTCCCCATAGTTTTGGGTTTGTCGTTTTTAATTATGGATTTGTAGGCCAACGAAATAAAGGTGCTGCAAAGCTTTTGCCTCGCAAAATGCAGGGAAACAAATACCTTTGAAGTGTAGTGAAAAATACCCCTATCCCCTTCGGTATATAAACGACTTTCAAAATAACTCCGATTATGGAAGATACTTTAAAACCAATCACAGTGTTACATAAGTTTAGCCATTCTAAATTGAACCTAATTTACACTACTGTAAAGTTGATATTAGCTTAAATGCAGTCATCTAAACAATTTTTTTTTTCAGGTAAAAAACGAACAAACCCCGACCGTTCCCTAATCATTAAGGTCGACATCGAAACCGGCTCTCAATTCTCCTGCAAAGAGTGTGGAGGAAATTACCCAAACAAAAAGGACATAACACAACATCTATACAAGGAACATGCAACCTTATTCAAATGTAAATACTGCCCAAAACAGTATAAATCACTCAGCGCTTATAAAAGCCACCAAGCGGTTCATACAGGGAACGAAATTCAATGTAGTTATTGTCCTAAAAAATTCGCCTACAAATTTGCTTTTAAAGAACATCTTAACTGCCATACAAGAGAAAAAATATTCCAATGTGATCTTTGTAAGAAAGAATTTCAATACAAACAAACTTTGATCCGTCATTTAAGAGTCCACGCTGGCACAAATAAAAATATATTATGCGACCTCTGCGGTCGATCCTTCAACGACAAATCAAATTTAAACGCCCACGTCAAATCCGTACATCTCAAACTTCGGCCATTTCACTGTAAAATATGCGACAAAAGATTCTCAAACAAAAGGCACTGGCGAGACCATTTAAAACTTCATTCTAATGACGCAAGAGACCACACATGTGACATTTGTGACCATAGACTAATTTCTGAAAAATTAATGAAGGTCCATAGACTACGGCATGAAAATAAATTCATGTGTAGGTATTGTCCTAAGATTTTTGACGACTCAGCTTCAAGAAAAGAACATGTAAAGACGAGTCATAACAAAGAACATCCCTGGTTTGTGTGCCCCCTATGCGGGAAGGTTTTCGTTGGAAAACACTCTTTGAATCGACACTTGGATTTCCATAAGGGAATAAAAAGATTCCCTTGCGAACACTGCGATTTAAAATTCTCCCAAAAATCAGTTCTGAAGCGTCATATCTTTAGGAAACACAATCCTGAGGCAGATATTAATGTTGGTAAGACGAAGTGTGATATTTGCAAGCATAGTTTCAAAAATATTGTCTTACATATGAGCAGTCACAGTAAGAGGAGGTCCTGTGACATCTGTGGAAAAACTTACGCGGATAAGAGTGCTTTAAATAGACATACAACTCAAAAACATTTAGGAAGGACTTTCGACTGTGAAATTTGTAAAAAAAAATATTTGCAGAAGGCTAAATTGAATACGCATAAGATTAAAGTACATATGATTAAGGTTGAAAAAGGTGAGGAGGGTAGTGAAACGAAACTGGGCAAGTGCGAGTCTGACTCGCGCATTGACGGTTCCGTAAAAATTCTTACGTAGATAAGAACCACATTATACTTTTCTTTTTTGTTCTAGAAAGTTCGTCTTTTACGGGAATCTAGTCTCGATTTTGAAGGTCTTCGTTTAGTTTTCTGAACTTAGTTATTTTTTCAAATAGATTTCAAATTGATACCTTGATACAGACAGACGGACAAACGGACAACTAAGTGATCGTATAGGGAGCGTGCAATAAAAAGTTTCGAATTTGTGCTACTAGATGGCGCTGTCCACGCCAGGCAAGTTGCCCTAATAGGAGCATGCTGGAACTATAGGTGGCAGCACGGAAGCGTCGGTGTTAAATATTTAAAAGTATAGTTTTTGCAACGCTAGATGGCCTATGCTGTGAACAGGGAACGTTCACAGCATAGGCCATCAAAAAAAGGTTGGTCACAAAAATATGGAGGTGTGAAAAACAAATTAAAGGTGTATAAAAGGAATATAAATCTTAGAAATAAGTTTCATTTCCTAAAAATAAATTGAAGGAATGTTGTGGGGAATCTGTAGATTTTTTGTCCCCGAATTGGGGAATTTGACTTAGATTTTCGGGAAAATTTATAAATTGATATTGGCAACGCTGCAAGAGTCGTTCTTATGCAATTTCTAAATTTCGCCGCTAGAGGCGCGCGCGTAATCTTTGCATCGCCAATAAGGGTTGCAGTTTTCCTTTTGACGAACGGAACCCTGAAACGTGTGTAAGTTACTTTGTTGTTAATATGTTTTACGGCAATAAGTGTTATTAAACTTGTCTGGTTATAATTTCATTATAAATATTATTATTTTTCTAACGATCTCAATCTGTAATAGAACCTAAACATAGTACCTTTTTACAAGTCTTATTTATTTATATTTTTGTGTTAAAAAGTAGGATTAAGCAAATATAGACTATTTAAAGTTTATATATATTCAAATAAATTAAAATTACGTTGCTCAGTTTGTTTTTAATTTTGTCAACCTGAAATTAAAATTTTTAGAAACCACAATCTCACCTGATGGTAAGCGATGATGTGGTCGACGATGGAGCACGCTTGCCTAGAAGTAACCTATTCACTCTTGACTTAAAGACTCCCAGGTTGTAGCTATCAGGAAACACTGACTCCGGCCTGATAATTCAAAGACAATCTCCACCACCCCGCACTGTTTCAATGTGGAGGATCACAACCTACTCCCTCTCACGCCAATGACACGTAGGTATACATGACAAGCCATCGAATGCCCTGTAAAATATCTATGTGACAAAAAGTACGGCGAATTTGTGGCTTGGCGCCGGGGGCACGCCGATGCGTTTATGCTCTGTCGTTAAAAAGGTTAACATCTCATCATCTGCCTAACCTTTTCCCAACTATATATTTTATTTTTATTTTTTTAAAAACGTTGCCCCACACTAGGAATTTCTCCAGTATCGTGGGTGCGTTTACAAACATATAATCTCACAGACACAAACAGCCAGACCTGGAACTACTATCTGTAGGCCATACAAATAATAATAATAATATCCTGGGACAACTCACACACGGTCATCCGATCCCAAACTAGGCAGAGCCTGTGCTATGGCAACCAGATAACTGATAAACATACTTATATATTTCTAAATACATACATAGGTATACCCAGACACAGAACAAATGATCATGCTCATCACACAAAGATTTGTCCTGGGTGGGAATCGAACCCACGACCTCCAATTTAGCAGTCAGGGTCACTAACCACTCGACCAACAGGCCAGTCAAAATATATATATGTAGGTCGTATAATATATTGGGATCAATAACCGTAAAGGTTGCCAAAGATCTACAAATGACAGCCGGGAGCAACGACTTAACGTGCTTTCAAAAGCATTCGGTCAACCGGACCAACAACCGAACTACAAGCTACTAGAAGAGGAGAGTCTCAGTACCTATGTTAAGATTTAATTTACCCATCCACAGAGTGATTTGGCTTTTAGCGACGCACAGTTTTGCACGAATGTAAGCCCATGTACCTACAATATTTCCCTCTCCGATTCATTTAGAATTTTCCTGCTGGACCAACGTTACTCCAGCAGGAATCGTATTTTGACGTGATAACGTAATAAATCGATGAACGTCGGCTGCACGCACGAAAAAGGATGACTCATTGTAACGTTACGCTCATTGTAACGTTAAGATCATTTCATCAATGTTTTTTTATGACGTTGTCACGTTAAACTATCGTCCGTAAACCGACTTTACAGACAGAATTTTTTTTTCCAAAACGACAACACGCAAAATGTCTTTATGTGGCGCACATTCACAGCAGATTACGCACTAATACGTTCCACTCATATCAATCTAGGAGCCACTTTCCTGTTGGATTGACGTACACAACAATGGGCAGTCTAAAGTCATGTCGGTAAAAATGATATTTGATGATTTAAAGTTGAATCATCACACAATATCAAATCACATCACACTAATATTATAAAGGCGACAGTTTGTGAGTCTGTGTGTATATGTTTGGTTCTTCAAGCGCAAACGGCTGGACCGATTTAGTTGAAATTCGGCATAGATATTGTTTGAGTCCCGGGAAAGGACATATGATGAGAGTTTTTATCCCGGGAGTATGTTCCCTTGGGATAATTTTCGACATTAACGCGGGCGGTAGCTAGTGATATTATATTTTTACTTATTCATCGAAAAACTCGTGTTTGACCACAATCTCACTTGATGGTAAGCGATGATATGGTCGACGATTGAGCACGCTTAGGTACCTAGAATTTCTCATGCGCAGTCCGGAGTCTGGATTTTAGTGTCGCGTATATGGAATTCACTCATAACTGATGAAATTACCGTACGCCTACTACGATTTAAATGCAAAACATTGCAATCCTATTACTTAACCTTACTATTGGAGAAAACAAGGAAAAACCGTTTGTTTAAATGTTTGCTAACCTCTGAAACTTTCTTATTTGACCACAAGAATTCTTTCACTGATAAAATCTACAGTATCTCTATCGTTAACATAGGCATTAATCCCGAAAACAGGCACGGTTTTGATGACTCTAGGATTCGACGGGGGAGCGAAGCTGCGGGAACAACTTCATCATCCACATCCCGACTTCGCCCACTGCTGAGCAGCCTCTCTTTTCTTGTGCCAATCCTCACGGTCCTGTGCTAGCACCAGTTCTACCCTCGACGTCTGGGAAAAACATAGCGTCTATAAAACTCGATATAGGGAAGATCTAAGACCCTTATATCATAGTTTAGTTCACATAATTTAACATAAAATAACTGTGTTAATGATGGTACCAGAAAACCTTTACGGATGTACTACCTACATATATATTTAGATAAAAACTAACTTTATAGTAGACAAAACAAAGCCCATTTTGTACTACACATTGAAAGTTGTTATTAAACCATACAATTTTAACGTTGCAGTCGATAAGCGTAACTTACAAGCAATTGTATACCTTAAGTAGACGAAGTAAGATAGGGAAAGTATTTTAGAAGTAGATTCTTAAGTTTGTAGCACACGGCGGCGCAAGATTCGAAAGTGGACATGAGTTTAGTCCGGCAACTTGGCCGAACGGTGAAGTCGCGTGCCTCGATTCGAAAAAAAAACTATTTTACTCAATGGTGCTTCTGACAGCTGTCAAAATTTCATTGTGCATGTCTCCTAGTGTTATTTTGTGTACGAAAAATTATTAAAATATCAAAGTGAACATCGTATTTGGATTTTAAATGTTTGTCGTTTTAATATCGGCCGGATCTTAGAGGTAAGTACTTATGTGTGACTAAGAATTTGCGTGTGTACTTATAGTGTGACAAGAATATGTGCCTTTACGCACAGAGTATTTAAAACTAGGAATGCGACCGGTTTTGCTTGCGTTTTGTAAGTTAACATGCGTTTTAATTTCTTAACTGCTTGAGTTGTTAAAGTTGAATTATTTTCTGTTCAAATGCCGGCGATAAACAAATATTTATTCATCCAATTTACTATTCCTTACTTATTTTAAAACGACGTAGGTATTTATAATGTTGTCGGTTATTGTAACACGTTAGATTTGAGACTACCTTCCCACTCCCTAAAATTAAATTAAAAAAACCACTAAATTCTAATTAGAAATTGTCAGTAAAATGACGTGACTCCGAGCTGACCTAGTGGTTGGCCGGCCGGCTTCTGAAGCTCGAAGATGCGGGTTCGAAACCTGGCGAATACTTGACCAATTTCTATTTTAAAATACTGATTTGTTGTACATCTACCACAGTGTAGCATTTTAAATCCAAAGGTTCACTGGTAGAGAATACCTTGATGTATTAATCTTCTCCACTCCACTGTGTATCAAAGTTTAAATAAATAATTATACGATTTATCTACCTAACCTAGAAGGACCGTAAATACCTGATTTATTCGTGTCTTCTTTTTGAGTCGTTGGTCAACTCTTCAAAGCGATTCATTCGAGTATATGTTTGTCTATTTCTTTGGTACGCATCGTACATAAATGACGTAATGGATATTAGAATAGGTATTATTGCGAAAATGTAAGTACTTTTTTTTAAGTTTTGTTCGTTCGAGTAGTATTCTAGACTCCTCTGTACTAGGGTGAGTGAAAATGTCGTAGTGGTTACAAAAAACCGAGTCAAACTCGTGTTAGATTTTCTGGCTTCTGACTTCCCGTAACAACTGTCAAAGATCTTCAAATGACAGCCGGGACTTAAGGTTTAACGGGATTTTCGAGGCACAGAGAACACACAGTATGGAATGGACGATCATCCATCCACAAATCGACCTCGGCAAGCGTTGCTCAATATCTTACAACTTAACAATACCACAGATAATATAATGCCAGAGTACCTAATACCCATAGCCATTAAGTCAATTTAGTGCAGAATACTTAACTTAGTAACCACATAATGTGTGTAAGATCAACCGCACTGTCGTATTAGCAACTTGACTTCGATAGCGCCTTTAGTTCATAGCAATAAGGACGATTTTGCTTAGTTTAAGTGACATTTGAAGACCGGTTAACCGTCCTCGTAATCAGCCCCGGATCTAGGGTGGGGGCAAACCGGGGCACGTGCCCCGGGCGGCAAGTTCAAGGGGCGCCAAATTCAAATGTTTGCAAAAAAAACTTATACGGTTTCCCATGTAGGGTCTAGAAGAAAAAATGGATGACAATGATGGGTACAATGGATCTTCGTTTTTGTTAAGGGTCGTTTTACACCCAAATAATACAATTACATTGCATTATGTGGGTGTAAAAATTACAATCACACAAAGACATAATAAAATTAATTACAAACGTGGAAAAGAAGGGGGCTCCACTATCATGTCTTTTGCCCCGGCTCGGAAAAATCGTAGATCCGGGGCTGCTCGTAATATCGAAATAAAAACCTAAAGTCAATAGATGAATGAATTGCTTAACAACACTTTAGTTGTTACGTAAAATTGCGTAGGTAAAAGTCGTAATTACAGAAAACCAGACAATCAGATTGCGAGTGGTCACCGCCGCCAATGGACATCTGCAATATCAGAGACATCGCAGATGCTTTGCTTCCCTAAAGCAGTTGGTCCCGACTGACATTTGTATATCTTTGACAGCCGACAGGGACCGTCCACACGGCTGAAAATCTTCTGTGGAATTGTGTGTGTAACAAAGTCTATCGCGTGGACCCACTATTACGCGTAGTTAGAAGCCAGAAAATATAATGGCTAGTTTACACAGTGCGAGCTGCTGCCAAAGCAGTAGACAGTTACTCGGATTGTCTACTTGTATGCCAGTAGCTCGGCTCGCCTTAGCTGTCTTCACGATGATAGTAGCTGCCCAGTCCAGGCGAGTCGCAGCCCACTAAAAATACAGGTTACACTCGCAACTGCCTGGCTGACACTGGCGAGCTACTGTCGAACGCGTCCGAACGATGCGAGTGATATCCGAGCTGCTGCCATGTTAGTTACTGTCAAGCGGCAGGCGAGTGAAAACAAAAAATGAGAGACTATAAACCCGAAGAAGTTGTTTTGGATGCGTGTAGCCATTTAACAACAACACCACCTTGGAAAGTTGCGACCTTGGGCGAGTTTAAGCCTCCAGATTTCATCGAACGTTCGGGAACATTCCAAAACGGGCACGCGTTACCATGGCCGACTTGGAAACCTCTTAAGTGTCTCCACACTCAGGTCGGCCGCAGTAAAGACAAGCTCCTCAGGTGGGGGACTCTCGGATAGCTCCGCAGTCTACGGCCCACCTTCTTTCGCCTGTACCTGTGAGGACCTTATGGCTGCGTCATCGAATGGTGTTGCCGTTGCTGAGTTTCTGGGCCAAACTGTATTTGCAGTCGACAGGATAGGTACACCTCTGCCTGACCCTCTTAGAGTACAGGCGTGATGTTATGTTATTAGTATAAGTGATAGTTCTTATAACTCAACAGACAGATGTGTTGCTGGGGAGTTTGTTGCGCCACTTCTTCTCCCAGCTAAAACACTAGGAAGTGGTGACGGGCGGGCGTTTTGGGGGACTGTCTTTATGTAGAACTTTGACGTTCAAAAAGTGCTGGCACTCAGCCTAATTTGAATAAATGACTTTTGAATTTTGAATTAATCGCTTTAACAGGAGAAAGCATGCAAAATAAACAGACTCTCCTATCGTGACATAAGTAGAACGAAATAAGAATTTCATGCAAAATATTACTTATAATCAATTAAAATATTGTTATGACATCGTCCGTAACATATTTCTACATAACACAACATCAAGCCAGTGTTTCAAGAACGTGCTAATAGCTTCATGTTTTTGACGGGCTGACTTTGACAATTTAAAAGTACCTGTTAACGCTTTATTTGAAATAAATGCTTTGACTTTGACTTTTCATAAGGGGGAGGCAAAGATATATAAATACTAGCTTCTGACCGCGGTTTCACCCGCGTGAAGAATTTTCATGGGATTTAACGGAACCCTAATCCTATTTCTATATTAAAAATAGCCCAAGTTACTTCTTATAACATCAGTCATCTGCCAGTGGAAGTCCCGTCAAAATTGGTCCAGTCTTTTCGGAGAAACATTCAGACAGATGGACAAAACATATGAAAATTGTGTTTATGTTATGGCATCGTATACTTTCGTATGGATCTAGTGAAACGCTGTTATTTTGATAATACAAATTGATACTTCAATTTTATTTATTTCTATGATATATTGTAGATTTCGCCAGTTTGTAAGTCTTTAAGTCCCACGAAATAAAGACGAACTTATTGCCATTAGCCGGTCATCAATCCAGAATCGAGGCTGCATCTATAAATACCTAATTGGAAACTTTAATAAACTTTGACTGAAGTAAATTATATTTATTTTGCAAGAAGGTTAAACATAACACTTTTACACGTCAATCTTTTTTGTTCACTTTAAGCTAGATGAGGCCCGTGAGTAGGAATCCAGCCCAGGACCTCTCATGCTAAGCAATCAGGCTTGCGATCACTAGATCTTCTACAGATTGTACTTCGGGGAGAGAGTCCAGGAACTCCACGACCTCATCCCACCGGCCCCCTTCTACCATCGGACATCTAGACCCACTGCAAGTTACCATCCCCACCTGTTGCTATTCCACCAATTCACACTAAACGTTTCCAAACGTCTTTTATAATGCGCACAGCAAAGAAGTGGAACTCTCTGCCTGCGTCTGTGTTTCCGAACGCATACAACCCTAATCTCTTCAAAATAAGAGTGAACAGGCTTCTTCTGGGTAAACTCGCTCCATCGTCGACTTTGTCCCCATCTCAAATAACAAAAAAAAAAAAAACTCAACGTTTTAATTAAAAAAAAAAAACCTTTTAAAGGTCCTTTTTAATTGTCGAGATCGGTCAGTGAACATGAAGCTAGTTACACGTACCAAAGCGTGGATCTCTATGGAGAATAACGTGCAAGAAACTCCATCGACAATCTTTTCTTTTTTTCAAGACTGTGTTGCCTAAATATCGAAAAATTGAGTATTAAAATCAGTATTTAAAACTCCAGCGACTGGCAAACATTACACAGCAAGTCAAGGTAACAAACTTAAAACAAAAGCTGTGAACTAAATTCAGGTAAAAGTTTCAATGATTTTCGTGGTATTGTTCGCGAGATACGAAAGGACATGCGACTGTTCACTTCAACCTCACGTTTATGGCAAGATCATCTGATCCCAAACTAGGCAGAGCCTGTGCTATGGCAACCAGACAACTGATAAACAAACTTATATATTTCTAAATACATACATATTATAGACAAATTACAACCAGACACAGAACAAATGATCATGCTCATCACACAAAGATTTGTCCTGGGTGGTTTGACGTTAACAGCGCTTTTTGTCGTTGAAGTTAAAGCGGTCTTTGTAGTTCAAATGTTAGTTCTGAAGTGAGTTGACTGTATCGTGTCACTTGTTGTTGAGAACTTTGATGTTGGAACTGCTTGTTTTAATTTAGTTTCACTTCGTAGTACCTATGTTAGTAGTCTTAGGTCAGCTATACTCAACCTTTTTTCTTCTTGGGCCACATAGAGCTTGTATAGACGCCAGCATATATCAAGCTACAACTATCTGTCAAATTTCTTTAATAGATTTTCAACTTTATCGCAGACGGTATTAGGTTCAAGGGAAAATTTGACAGTTTCGGGTAGCTTGATGGGCTGGCGTCTGTACTTTTATCGTGGGGGCCATAATAAGCCAGTAAAATAAATTGTATAAGTACTTGTTTATTAGGATACATTAACGGGATTTTTGAATTTTTGATGAATGTACAGTTTCAATGAAATTACTGAATGCTATGGCAATGTCAAATTTTGCGATTTGTTACCACGTGAATAGTCTCAGCATATCATCTAGGACTTCTAGGAGTGATAGATAAAAACTGATAGTTTGAAACACTTAATATGCTAGGCAACAGGGCCACACAGAAAAACTTGGTGGGCCACATGCGGCCTGCGGGCAGCAGGTTGAGTACCTATAGTTGGCCTAAATAAAACCAGCCTCATGGTTCGATATTCAAGGATAAGCAAAGCTTGCCGAGGTCGGTCCGCGGATGTGTTACCATTTTTAACCGACTTCAAAAAACCTTCCCAGGTTGTCCCATGATCATCAAGCCAGGATCTGATGATGGGATCCTGGAGAAATAGAGAGAACTTTTCAAATTTTATAGGCACACTTGAAGCGATTTAGTTAGTTTTTGGAAGAGTACTTTTAACATGACGAGATTCCACCATCCCTCGGAAAGCACGTTAATCTGTTGTTCTTGGCTGTCAATTGTAGATCTCTGACAGTCGTTACGAGTAGTCAGAAACCAGTAAATCTGACACCAGTCTTGCCACGGGGTATCGTGTAAAAAAAAATAAACACAGAAAAAGCACAAACGAAATACCTACGAGTACCTATGTGAGAGAGTTCGCCACGACACCATCTTTGAATTTCAATCAGGCAGGTTCCTATCAATGAGCAATAATAACCTGGCCACTTGGGTTCATAGCTCTGGACTGGGGTGGCTGCCCTAGCCGGGCTATTTATAGCCTGAGTACGTACCTAGGTACGACGAGTCCTTGCGTCAGCCTTTACTAAGTACCTTGAGTCGTCAAGTGACTTTGTGGCACGGAATGTAGAAAAATATAATTTTAGAATCTGAGTACCTACACTTAAATAAACACCACTCCTTTTTAGTCGGGGGTTAATAAACTGAAAAGTCCAAGCTAAATACATTTTTTTTTAATTACAAGCTTTCAATTGTTTTCTACTCTTCAAGCCCTTTCATTTGATACCCATATTAAGTGGGTTGAAAAAAAATGTAATCCGCCATCTTGAAGCGACGGCCATATTGAAAGTATGACAATATTGAGTATTAAACATTGTATTGTCACCAGAACTAATGCTAATCCATAGCTCTGTGCCAAATTTCATCAAGATTCGTTCAGCCGTTCTGGCGTGATAGAGTAACAAATATTCATCCAAACTTTCGCATTTATAATAGTACAAGCTGCCACCCGCGGCTCTGCTCGCGTGTGGCAGCTTGTTCTTTGTTATTTTGTATTTTTCCAAGGGAACATACTCCCGGGATAAAAAGTATCATATGTGTTAATCCAGGTCATAAACTATATGTGTGCTAAATTTCATCCAAATCCGTTCAGTACTTTTTGCGTGAAAAAGTAACAAACATACATCCATACATACAATTACAAAATTTTTCGCGTTTATAATATAATAGAAATAAAACCTAAAATGCCTACGTACTGCCTTTTAAACATCTTACCCATATTATGCTTATCAGAAAATAAATGACTGGCTTTGAGCAGACCCATCAAGAGGTCTTTGACACTGCAACATGGCAATTTATTTATCTTTAACGACGTAAATCTCATGTTTAACTAAAGACATGCTTAGTGAAGTAATGTCATAGAATGAGTATAAGATGTCAGGGTGGAGGAGACCCCTGAGATAACGACTGATAGAGAAGTATGGAAGGAGAAGTGCTCCGCCGACCACAAAAAATTGGAATTTGGCCAAAAGAACGAACGAATTACTCGTAGCTGTATCAGTACGCTCAAAGTACGATTTTCTCCTATTCTAAAAATAGCGTTGATTGAAAATGTATTTGCTGTGCATATGTGACTTTAACTTTACATTGTTCTCATATGTAACCAGGATTATTGTAAACATAAAATAATTTAAAAGAGTGTCCGTGGAGTTTCTTGCACGTTCTTCTCCATAGAGATCTACGCTTTGGAACGTGCAAATAACTTCATGTTTTTGACGGACTAACTTTGACAATTCAAAAGTATCTGATAATGGTTTATTTGAAATAAATGCTTTGACTTTGACTTTGAGCATCTTGACACGCCGTAAGTCAGTGAAACGCTGTATCTAAAATACTGGTATTCCGCTGTACCTATCGTGTTAGAGCGGTTACGCACTGCATCCGATCCGAATTCGTGAAAATACGGATACAATAAACTTGGTCAGAATTCGGATATTGCGCTTTAATCCCACCTCTGATCCAAATCCAAGCTGTCCAATTCGAAACCGAGGTAATGCGAAAGCATTCATAGAAACAGTACCACGGCTACTTCGGTCCCTCAATATTTCATCCGATTTGGAGACTCACGGATGACGGAGAGAAATCGGATGGCGGAAGTCGGATCTAGTGCGTAAACTACCATGCAAATAGTTCCATGACTACTTCGGAACGTACTTTCACGAATTCGGTTCGGATGCAGTGCGTATTATAACCGCTCTTATACAGGAAGGCGACCCCAATTTACTTTTCAAGTTTATGGTGACCCTTAAAAAGGTAGTAGTGACCACGTTTATAGCAGCATCAGTGGCATTAGCTCCTCAAAAGAGCAAGTTTAAGGGCACTTGGGGCATTCCAATAAGCAATAATAATATTATAATAATAATATCTTGGGATAACTCACACACGGTCATCCGATCCCAAACCTGCTATGGCAACCAGACAACTGATAAACATACTTATATATTTCTAAATACATACATATTATAGACAAATTACACCCAGACACAGTACGAATGATCATGTTCATCACACAAAGATTTGTCCTGGGTGGGAATCGAACCCACGACCTCCGGTTTAGCAGTCAGGGTCACTAACCACTCGACCAATAGGCCATAAGTGGAACACATTTTATTGTCAAGCGGGTCAGTAAAACCCCGTTTTGCCAAGTTGTATTTCATTGATAAGTTGAAATGTATTATTGCTTGAATCAAAAATCGATAACCAATCCACAATGATGCTTCACAAATTACCGCCCCCCCCACTAGTGACGTAAACGAGTCCCACTTACTAGTGTTGCGCCACTACCAACGTAACGCGTATAAGTAACGTAAGCATCACGTAACCATATCGTTTTAAACGTCTCTGTCCTCCTTTAGTTTCCTGTTTTATGGATACGAACTTACCGAGTCGATGTGTAATTTTGCTACTTGAATTACCGGATCAAAATGGCGGACTAGCTTATAGAATATTTTAATGTTGCTATCCTCAAACACTTAATATTAAATTAGCAGATTTGACTTTTTTTGAAGTGAAAACTTCTTTGGGCGCGTTGAGAACTTTTTGGGTGAACAAAAATCATGGACTCGCGTCATCGTCACCGAACGCTTTCTAAGAGCTATATGTATACCAACTGTGCATATATGTGTACTTTTTGGGTGAACAATAACTCGACGATACAATTCACAAGTTACTTAGTTTTCACTTCTATCGGCAGTCCCCAAAGACTGCACCGCATGTTTTTTAAATCGCTTTTAACAATTAATAACGCTTTTTAATTTTGCATGCTTTAAGTTTGAAAATTATCCCATAGTAATTTCACTAAACATGTTTATATGTGGCACACACTGATACACACAATGTAGAAACAAAAATAAGGAGATTAAATTTGAAAACGACAATGTTGTGTGCCTCACTGCTACGCCAAATAGGTGTAGTGCAGCAAAATGCTAAACAACTAGTAGTTGCCAGACGCTGGTTTTCAACTGAACCTTACGTTGAGTGTACGGATGCAAAATAAGTAAAATAATAGCCCAAATTTTTATAAGTTCTAATCCATGTCACGACTCTACCACGGTTCCAATCAAGCAATCGGCCTTTCTAGTCCAATCGGATGCTGCTGAATACCAGTGTTATACTTGAAACAAGAGTTTACCTGGAGATCAAGTTAGTCAGAAGTCACAAAGTCACCACTGCCATAAGGGACCTCTATAACACGATACAGCAGGACAGCTCTAGTATCTGCGTATCCGGTCGGCGGTACAACTGTTAACTGTCACCTTGACCTTTTTTTGGATGGGAAACCATCCAATAACTCCTCCCACTGAAGGCGGAGCGGAAGGGAGTGTCAGACTCTTACTGACTAAAACCCACCGTGTTCCTTCAAATGCCCTTTGCGTTCCAGGGCCGCAGTAACTCTTTCGAACAATTCCGCAACCCTGGCTGGCAGTCACCTTGACCTGCCCTGCACATCACCTGCCGAACAGTGATTATGGCACTCCAAGGCCCCTGATGGTCGCTTACAAGAAACATTCTACTCGATCGTGCATTGTAAAATTGCAACACTTTAATTTACGTCAGCCATTGTTTTTCCTTGAAATGTTCTATGCGTGCTGGTAATTGATCATAGGAAAAGATACTTACCTTTGTTGCGATATAGCTAAACACGTGAGTAAACCTTGACTGGCGTTGGATTTGAGTAGATAGAATTAACTAGGCTTTGATGTTTCCACTCCTGAGACACAGGGCCCCTGACCGACCCCGACACGACCGAAGAGAGATCTGGCGCAGGACCAACGGCTTAACGTGCTTTCCGAGGCACGGGGGTGTCACACCACCAACTTCCAAACTCCGGACTGTCACAGAGAAATTCCTATTAGAAAAACCCAATGACACTTTTAACACGTAATGAGGTTACACATTTAAAGTGCAACACAAATAACGCAAAAAATTAAAGCGGGTCCTTGTACAACCACTTTTACTATGGGACCAACACTGATTTTTTTCGCGACTTAGATTTTACCACTTTCGTAACCCGCGCTAGGTCTTCAATTGTAATCAATTTTTTGTTTGGGTTTTAGGTAAATCGCCCCACAGAGTTGTTGTTTCAACATCTCCCGTGTATTGATTTATCTACCGTAGGGATTTGATCAAATCACCGTTTTCATCACTTCCCTGGGCTGCCCGTATGTGACATCATATATTATTATTGTTATTTATTATTTATTAGTATTTATTTGTTGATAGATTATGACTATTAAGCCATTATGTAACCAGGATTTTTGTAAACATAAAATGATTTAAAAGAGTGTCCGTGGAGTTTCTTGCACGTTCTTCTCCATAGAGATCTACGCTTTCGAACGTGCAAATAGCTTCATGTTTTTGACGGACTGACTTTGACAATTCAAAAGTACCTGATAATGGTTTATTTGAAATAAATGCTTTGACTTTGATTTACCACAAAGTAGCAAAGTTTACTTCGTCACTAATTTGTAACTGTAGTCAACCTTCACAAACTATAAGCCCATTGTCGGTAGGTCTTTTATTTATCAAAGATGAGGTAATGTTGCGGTAAGCGGATAACTTAACATAGGCTTAGCCATTTTTTGTTGAAGTACAAATACTTAACAAATAACAGATTCAAGGACAGTGAAAACTATACGGAATGTCAGAAACCAGTAAATCTGACTCCAGTCCTGCCAAGAAGATGGAGGAGCCAGGAGGCCTGGTAGGCAGCCGCTCCACGTAAAATATTGGTATTCAGCTGAATCTGGTTTGACTGGAAGCCGACCCCAATATAGTTGGGAAAAGGCTAGGCAGATGATGAAGGACAGTGAAAACTATGGTGTGACACTGGGTTTTTTCAGCGGGAGTTGTTCTTTCGAAGTTCTTAGTAAAACAATCGTTTTTTTTTTATAATTGAGAGGCTCATGTTTGACCACTATCTCACCTGATGGTAAGCAATGATGTGGTCGACGATGTAGCACGCTCGTCTAGAAGTAACCTATTCACTCTTGACTTATACACACACACAGATTGTAGCGCGGCTGATGCGACAATAGTAAAGAGTATGAAAATGAATAGCACCGCTTCCGAAGTCGTATGTCGCAGACTTCGAGAACGGCCCAATACATTCTTACACTCTGATTATTGTCGCATGCGATAGATCGCGATCGGTTGCGATAAACGGAATTGTCCCTTTAGTTGCGCATAACGAAAGTATTCTACGTAGCCTTGCTAAAAACATTAACGTACATGTAAAGTGGGCGTGTCTACTGCCATCGAAGCACTACTTTCCGGACAGTCCACTGTCATAAAGAAAACATGTATCCACGCACATTAAATGGAAATGCGTCTATGGTTCTGCTCTAATAACTGAAGTAATGGACTCGTTGCGTGCTAGGCGCAGCGGTATTCTTTGCTGCTTAGTAGTTGGATCACTTGGCACTTCGCGAAGCTTACGTATGGTGAGGGTGAACTGTGGGAGAAGAGAAAGTCATCCCACGTTTCCGTTAAAGGGACAAATTTGTTGCTATGGCGTTTTGACAAATCCCATTCGCTGATAGAATTGCGTGCTGCCAGTGATGACATATGGAACCGAAACGTGGTCGCACACAATGGGCGTCATCAGAAGGCTTAAAGTCACCCAAAGGGCAATGTGAGAGAACCTAGGTTCCCGATTTAGCCCGAAGGATCGCCAAACTGAAGTGGCAGTGGGCAGGGCACATTGCTCGCAGAACAGATGGTCGATGGGGCCGAAAAGTTCTGGAGTGGCGACTGCGTACCTGGTGAGGGTCGCGGGTAGCCGATGGATGCGAGACGCATAGGACCGGTTGTTGTGGCGACACTCAGGGGAGGTCCATGTCCAGCTGTGGACGTCTTTCGACTGGTATAATGATGACAGAATTGCCTCTTGTCAAGAAAATATAAATTTAGTTTTGACCGGCCCGTGCGGCGGTTATTCTTCTACCACGAGAATGAAAAACCCTACAGCCGTAAAGTTGTGCAACAGCCTCAACCAGCTAAAGTCCTGTCCCCTTTGGCTCCTGCCTCCTCGAACCTTGGCCAGGTGTCGCAACACGCCCATAAGGCTATCTGAGGGTCAGCAGAAGTTGCGTGATATCACCTCGTCGACTGAGGAACGTGACAGGACTGAGAATCAAATGACGCGCGCAACGGGAAAATACTGGTGAACTTTATTATGTACTACGTGTTCCGAAGTGTAATTTGGTCGTTTCGGATGGTAAATGTGGAAGTGAGTCAGTAGTACTCTTCTCTACTTTTGCGAATGGACAGCTAGAGTCACTATAATATTTTATTTTTAAACTGTAAAATTGTCCAAAAGTGCCTTTAAATGGTGTAGTTGAAATAGATGAATTGACTTTGTAGTTATAAATGTAAAAATGTCACCGTGAATCTTAGGCGAAGTGAACATGAAGTGAGATGTCATCAAGGTGGTCACTTCTAGCTTACGCCACCAAAGTTTTCTCCGTGAGATGTTAACGGAATATACAATATATAGGTGAGGTGAGATAGTGACTAAATGCAAGGCTATTAATAGAAAAAGTACCTATTGAGATTTTGGTACTGAGCGGGAATTCTCGACATAGTTACCGATCGCCTATTTTTTTTTTTTTTTTTTTTTAAGGATGGGAAATCATCAAATGACTTCTTTCGCTCTGGGCGGAGCGGAAGGGCGTGTCAGACTCTTACTGACTAAAACCCATCCGTGTTCCTTCTAAAGCCCTTTGCGTTCCAGGGCCGCGGTGACTCTTTCGAACAAATTCCGCAACCCTGGCAGGCTCTGGCCCTAGCGGGCCCCGTCTTTTATGCTGACATCTCTTTGAGGCGCGCGTGAAACACAACGCGCCATCGACCCGGGCCTGATGGTGATCGGACGGCGAGCCACCCAATACTCGCCGTCCGCAGGCCCGCGCCTACGGTGGCCGGGGATCGCCCTGCGACTCCCGACGCCCGGGGCGTCTTCTCCTGTTGCAGTTACCGATCGCCTACCGACTGGTCATGGATCAGGATCATTGATTTTGATCGTGAATCGCGTTCGAGCTTGACTGTGTACGGGCGGCCATATTGACCGAATTCGGTCCGATTACCATCAAGCCCGGGTCAATGGCGCGTTGTTTTTCACGAGCGCCTCAAAGAGATATCAGCATAGGAGATGGCCAGAGGCTGCCAGGTTTGCGGAATTTGTTTGAAAGAGTCACCGCGGCCCTGGAACGCAAAGGGCTTTAGAAGGAACACGGATGGGTTTTAGTCAGTAAGAGTCTGACACGCCCTTCCGCTCCACCCAGAGCGGAAAAAGTCATTTGAAGATTTCCCATGCTTAAAAAAATAAAAAAATGGCGATAGTTTACTATGTCGAGAGTTCACGCCCTGGATGTCTTTTGTAGATCTTTGATAGACATTACGAGTGGTCTGGAGACTTATTTATTTTATTTATTTGTTTATTTATTAACACTTTACGCACACAAATGTAAAGAGGTGAACTTAATGCCATAGGCATTCTCTAAAAGCCTTAAAGTCCGAAGACCTAAGGAGGCATAGTAATAGCAGCCGCACGAGTCGACCTTCAAGGTTAAGCAACGGTTGCTGAGGATAAAGTTCCAAAAAAACCTTCTTGGAGCTCCCCTACATCATAAAAGGAAGCCTTGTGCTAAATTTCATGTTTCCAGTAGCTTCGGCTGTGCGTTGATGTCAGTCAGTCAGTTTCCCTTTTATATATTTCGTTTTACCATAGATACGACATCGTACTGTGAAGCCCTTGACCCAATCGAGCGAGAGGCTCTATAATGAGGCTCTTGGCCCTCGAGCCAGTGGCTGTCACGACTTGGCACAATTACAAACGTAGGTCTAGCAAGTTACGATATTTTCATTGCAAATGGGAGAAATAGAAATAAAGTTTATTATCTAGATACCCAAGAAGAATGCTTCTTTAGTTCTTAACTTTCATGTAGTTAAGATTTTTTTCTAATACTAGCTTTTGCTCGCGACTTCGTACGCGCGTATCCCGTTTATTCCCGTTGAAATAAATGAATTGACTTTGACTTTGGTCATAGATGACAGAGACAAAGTCGACGATGGAGCGAGCTTACCCAGAAGAAACCTGTTCACTCTAATTTTGAAGAGATTAGGGTTGTATGCGTTCGGAAAAACAGGGATTTATTGACGGGGATAAGTGCATGAAGATGATAATGTATGAAACAACTGCCTTTATTTGCGACTAGCGGACGTCACGCGGTTTCACCCGCGTAAGTTCCCGTTCCCGTGGGAGTAAGGGGATACAATATAGCCTATGTTACTCGCTGATAAGTTAGCTATCCATCTGAAAGAATTTTTTAAATCGGTCCAGGAGTTTTTTAGTTTATTCGTTACATACAAATCTTTCCTCTTTATAATATTAGCATAGATGTGGCTATCATATACAAAAATAATTTATCTAATCCTCGGGATAGTTCCAGCGATTAGAGCGTTCAAACAAACAAACTCGAAGTAGGTATACTAGATGTCCCCTTGACAAGACTCAAGTCACATTTTGGGGCTTCCGATTAGGTACCATCATGTATCCTCAAATCATCACCTACAAAAACTAAAAAAATTATTAATTAATAATATCTCGTCGTTTTCCTTCATCACTTTAAAGAACAAGTCATTTACATAAACACAATAATTATTATTTAAAAAATGATTCATATAATGTTTGTAATGCAAGATGCGTCAATAACCACAGTAGGTGCAGGAAGAATAAAACAATAAAAATTAAATATTAAAGACATGAGTCAGCCATTTTGTAAGCTTTGTCTCTGTGATGGCAACGCATCTTCGATGTCTATGGTACGTGGTATTGCAGATTTCATGCGGTGACCACGCGCCATCAAGTGGGCCGTTGGCTTATTTGCTGTAAAAACCTCATGATTATCTGCCTTTTCCCAACTATATTGTTGTCGGCTTCCAGTCCAACCGGATGCAGTTGAATACCAGTATTTTACATATAGCGACTGCCTATCTGACCTCAACAACCCAGTAACTGGGTAACACAAAACCCCTCGGCAAGCAAAACTGGTGTCAAATTTTCTGGCTTCTAATAACCGTAACGACTGACAAGAATCTACAAAACCCAGTAACTGGGTAACACAAGAAGAAACACACACAAAACCCCTTGGAAAGCAAAACTGGTGCCAAATTTTCTGGCTTATATAATAACTCAACGGCTTATAAGCTTTCCGAGGCACGGAGGAAACCCGAGGCGACCCGCGCAGTTTTTATTATTTAGCCAGTCCAGGCTATAGAAAAAAAACTTAATTTATAGAATCTAGACCAGACCTTACGGAACCCGCTAGCAATTGTCTTCAATACGTACTTGACATGACTACTAAATATTTATCAGAAAGTAATGCGCACGACACATATGCTGGCGATCGGAGAAAGCTGTTCTTGCGTGGTCTAAGTTATAGGCGAATGTAATATCTAACGACGTAATATCTACGGAAAATGCGGTGGATGGTTCGGCCATGCTTACGTCTATAGTAGGCGCCAGATAATCGTGGAATAACGGTCATTGACCCACCTACAATTATTGACATTTTTAATTTGAAAAACGGAATTAATGACACAAAGCTGTCCCGAATCATCATCTCTCGTGATCCTTAACATTGTCTAATAATGAAAAACGATTCATATTTAATTGTTCAGGGTACCTATGAACAGTTATTAGGGAAAGGTCAATAAACTTTATTCCACATTTATCTGGCGCCTACTATAGAATGCGTATTTTAAAAAACCGGCCTAGTGGGAGTCGAACTCGCGCATGAAGGGTTCCGTACCATCGTACAAGATTTAATACTAAGTACTTCAAAAAACGTCTGTTTTATGCGGATCCTTTAAGATTTTTTTTTTTTTGTGATTATGGCAATACGAAAACAGCATTTCAAGCGTCTTAACTGTTCCCATCACTAAGATCGAGCAAAAAACGCCAAAAAAACAAATTTCTAGTAGGAGAGCCCCCTTTAGTAATTAAGAAAAAAAAAAAACAATACAACAGCAACAATACTACAACTCCAACAATATTATAATTTATAATAATATTATGACTCTCTGTGCGTGTTGGTACTTACTTGTAAGTGCAGAGAGTTATTGAAACTAAATAAATAATAAATAAATCAAATTATTTGTTTTTATAGCGGCAACAGAAATACACACTCTGTGAAAATTGCAAGTGTCTGCCTATTACGGTTTATTTATTTTATTTATTTATTTATTTATTTATTTATTTGGATCTCCAACAAAAGATACACACATCTAACATAAATCACAGTGATACAGTGGTTCACTCAAGTGTGCTCCTCCAGTTATAGGAGACCACAGCATGCACATATAAATAGGTTTACACACCTACAAAATAAAAATAAAATAATCACAAAATTAAATTAAAATTAGAATTAGAAAATAATTCGGCTCATGAGATACAGCTGCAGCCCGGTGACAGGCGCACGGACTACGGAGGCTTAGTAATAGGGTTCCGTAATTCCGTTGGTTCCTTCGGGTATGGATAAAACTTTCTCGTCTATCGCTCTTTCTATTAGTGAAAATCTTATCGAAATCCGTGGTTTTATTCGTAAGTAGAGAATCAGACTGTGGTAAAGAGCCACTTTGTTTTACCTATAGATATTATTTAACCAATATATATTAAAGTCTTCCGTTACTGAGTGATTGACAGACAACGCACAGCCGAAACCACTGGTCATATATATATATGACCAGTGGTATATACATAAAGCTGAAATGTGGCATGTAGGTTCCTTGGGGAGTGTAAAGCCAAAGTCAAAACGTTTATTTCAATTAGGCCATTAAACGGCACTTTTGAACGTCACATGTAGGAAATCCTCTCAAAATGTGGGGTCGTTATTATAAAAGTAAAAAGGTGATAATAATAACAACTTCTTCACAGGTTCCCTTCTCTCATGTGGCCTCTCCCACATAAATCGTGGTGATTTTTACGGTATAAAAAGTACATATCTATCAACGATGAGTACAAGACTTCCAAAGGTTGTCTTGTCTTCCAAAACTTGTCGCAAATAAAAAAAATAACCTCCTTTATAATATAAGATTAAATGAACGACAACGACAATTAATGAGACCGATATTACGTAACGTTAATGTCGTTAGCGGTTGAGCGGAAATTAGATAATAACGCTTTTTGCATAGGAAACTAACTTTTGTATACATTTCGCAAACGCTTATAACCGTCTCTAGGGACCCATCTATTTCTGTACCAAAATTAATCAAAATTGGTTCAGCAATTTAGGCGTGATAGCGTAACAAACAATCTCACATTCGCATTTAATATATTGGTTAGAATAGTCAGGATTGCAACGCATATTTTTCAACGAGAGAGGAGGAGAGAAAAAGTGACAAATCATTTAATATAATATCTATTTTAGAAAAGTCCGAAATGTCACAAGGTCATCATCATCATCCACAGCCCGACTTCGCCCAGTGCTGAGCATAGGCCTCTCTTCTCTTGTGCCAATCCCCACGTTCCTGTGTCAGCCTCATCCAGGTTCTACCCGCGATGGCAAAAATGTCGTCCGCCCATCTCGCCGCCGGCCGACCAACACTTCTTCTTCCAGTCACAAGGTCACAACAAAGATTTTGAACATTTGACTATATGTATCCTTAATAGAATGCCACATTGCCTAAGTACTTAAGTGTTTCATAGCATTGTGCTTTTAAAATTCCGTTTCCTCTAACTTATTCACATTAAGTTTTCTGTGACGATTATTATGTAAAGATGTCAAGAATAAAATATACCTAGTATTAATTTTAATAATTAGTACAAAGATTTATGTTAAATATGTAGATTTTTCATTAACATAAATGTTATTTCTAATTCCGGACGTGTTATACAAACATTGTACATAAATTAGTCATTAAACAAACACTTTTTTGTCGTTAAATAACGTTATAACTGGGTTTACTTAGAAGTAGTTATTTGAATCTTAGTTTTTTTCAATGGCCGTGATATTAGTTTATTCATGGTGAAGGCAAGCGACTTTAAAAAAAATACTGCAGCTATTTATTTATGTGTTTTTTTCCAAATTAAGTACTAAAAATGACTCTCGAGCTGTCCTCCCACCAGCGAGCTAGCTAGCGGCCACTAAGCCGAGGCCCGTACGGCCGTACCCCACAGGGGGTGCCCTTAGCGTGTAGTCGCTTAGTTTGTAAGTTTTTTTATAAGCCCTGGCTGGAGGCTTTAATATTATATCAAGGCCACCGTAGGCAAGCCCGGTAAAGCAGTCGACAACCTTATAGGTTGAACTGCGACACGCCACTCACAAAAAAAAGGGCTCACTTCATCTTTTCACCCAGAATATTATATACACATGAAGTACTACAGGAAACATGCATTTTTCCGGGATAAAAAACAGCCTATTGAACATAGCCATAGTGTCAGAAATAAGATCAGTATTCCTAGAGGTTACCTCCTCGTCATCATTCAAAGCCCGACTTCACTTACTACTGCCTCTCTACTATGAATATGTTAATCCCCACTCATTTTTTTTTTGAGCGAAGCAAATGCCTAACGCCTGCATGCCACGCCGTCCGGAGAGACGATGTGGTTATGTGGGGCTTGCACCCACTAAAAACATTACCTGCGCACCTACTTTCGCCTTGATGGCGATTGCAACAATGTCATCTACCCATCTCGCTGCTGAACGATGAACACTTCTTACTATCCTAAGAAATGAGTAGAATAAAAAACAGAAAGAGTGAATAGGTTACTTCTAGGCAAGCGTGCTTTATCGTCGACCACATCATCCATCGCTTTTGTAGCGGCATCAATGCCGCCACACGAAAAACTAAAAAGCATCCTGCATCGCGCAAGCAATCCTGCATCGCGCAAGCAAAGTTCTCCGTGCGATTTGAACATATACAACAGTCCGAATATCAACTATCGGACAGTTGCCCACCAGACATAACAACCATGTGGTCGGAGGATCCTCCCTTTTCAATGGAGGTACACAGGACTCGCTGTTCTGCATACCTCTATAATTGCTACCAGGTTATAATTGGTGTGGTCAAAAGTAACTCTATAAATAATTTAAAAAAAGTGGAATGACATACGGCAAGACGCAGCAGTGATAACACTCCTTTTTTTTAAGGATGGGAAATCATAAAATGGCTTCTTCCGCTCTGGGTGGAGTGGAAGAGCGCGTCAGACTTACTGACTAAAACCCATCCGTGTTCCTTCTAAAGCCCTTTGCGTTCCAGGGCCGCGGTGACTCTTTCGAACAAATTCCGCAAAGTGATGACACTCTTACAAACAAAAAATTTTACCACTTGGTTATATTAGTTTAAATTGTTCCCCGCTACCGCTTATGTCTGCACCACACATTGACCGTCTCTCCCGACCATTATTATTCCCACCGCGTTGCTTTTGAACTTAAACCACTTGTCTCCATTGATCTACATTTTGTCTTCATTCTAAATACACTTGTTTGTTACTGTGTAGGAAAAAACGGTTATAACTTTTTATGTCGCTTGAAAAGTAGGTAGTGTGTACTTTTTGTATTGTTGTTCTGTTATTTAATGGATATACTACTAGGGTTGCCAAAGTTTTTAGAAGAAATTTAATACTCATATCTGATTTTAGAATGAAGTATCCAGTCTTACAAAAAATGGTACCCTTTATTGTTAGATTTATGCACATGCTAGACTATTTTTATGAAGCCATGGTTTTTTTTATCGCTGCTTTGCAAATTACAACCGTAAAGAGAAAAAGTTTTGATTCAAGTTATCTCACTGATACAAATGGTTTTGGGAACAGTTTTATTGTGTGTACAGCGTATATTCGAATTCCCTGCCGAAGTCTGTGTTTCCTGATAGCTGCAACCTGGGGGTCTTTAAGTCAACAGTGAATAGGTTACTTCTAGGCAAGCGTGCTCCATCGTCGACCACACCATCGTTTAAATATAAAAGTCAGAGTAAAAAAAACAAATACATCCGACTTCTAAATAAAAAGCACTACAAAGTATAAACAACTTTAATTTCGGAAGTCGGTTGTATTTGTTTTTGTAAAAAAAGGTTTTTGTTTTTGACTTTTTAGAGTACCCCACACCAAACAACACCACTGGAAAGTCACAGGAAAGCAAAACACGCAATTTCGTTTACTTGGATGATATATTTTCTATTTTCTCTAGCTATTTTGATTAAGAAACCAAACTTCTGATCGATTTTGATGAAATTTCAATCGGAACGTATATTCTTTCACATGAAAAAATATTTTTTCAAATCGTTTCATAAATGCCGGAGTTATTATGAGGTAACATTAACAAACAAAAAAACACAACCTAATTGAGAATCTCCTCCTTTTCATTAATTCGGTTCAAAATGAATAGTGTTTTACCACACTCGATTGCTTTTGTAGATTATAAAGGACGCCAACGCAAAATAGAGTACAATACTCCATAACAGAGTATGGTTGGCATTTTGGCAACCCTAAAATACCTACCCTATTAAAATAAATTGGGTTAAGTATTATTTCTTTCTAATTTTTTTTTCGCCGGACTTTCGTACGACAGGTTGTTAGTAGTAAAATCCTACATTTATTTATTTGAAAAAATAAGAAATTACAAGTAAAAAAAATGTTAGGTTCAATTGCCCAAACCTCTCTCTGAATTAAATGCCAACACGGGATTCAATCCGAACTAATATTATAAGCAAATGAATAAGTGAGTTTTTTTGTTCCCGTCTTAGCAGATTTGGATGAAACTTGGCACAGGGATAGAACGTGTCCTGGAATAGGATATAGGATATTTTACATCCTCAGAATATGATCTCTTCGGATAATTTTCGACACTCTCTTAATAATAATAACGTTTATTGGACAAAAAAAGAACTTAGCCTACTACAGTTTCAATACTAAAAACATAACATATAAGAGGCTTCTAATCTAAATGAACTTCTGATTTCCAAACTAGGTAAAAACCTGTATCTTGGAAATCAGTGCTCTTCCAATGAATATAACAAGGACTCTGACTTAGATAAGGAGTAACTAATATACTTCAGTACTGAAAAAGTAAGACCACAATTAAGTCATGTGGAAAATAAAGAGAAAATACAATAAGAAATATCAAATTATTGCTATAGTTAGGGTTTATTTTACAGCTTGACGATTTTGAAAGATATGATTAGTGTATAGTAGGCGCCAGATAAATGTGGAATAAAGTACATTGACCTTTCCCTAATAACTGTTCATAGGTACCTGAACAATTAAATATGAATCGTTTTTCATTATTAGACAATGTTAAGGATCACGAGAGATGATGATTCGGGACAGCTTTGTGTCATTAATTCCGTTTTTCAAATTAAAAATGTCAATAATTGTAGGTGGGTCAATGACCGTTATTCCACGATTATCTGGCGCCTACTATAGTGTTGTATAAGATGTAGGAGTGTTGTGAAGTGTAGAGTAGTGTAGTATAGTGACAACCTAGCTATTTTAAAATGGGCCCGAATTGTGGATACAGATGGTGGAATGGGCCTTAGAGCGGTTACGCACTGCATCCGATCCGAATACGTGAAAATACGTTCCGAAGTAGTCATAGAACTATTTGTATGGTAGTTTATGCACTGGAACCGATTTCTCTCCGTCATTCGTGAGTCTCCAATTGCTCCTCCTGTCCTACTGTTTGTATGAACGCTTTCGCATTACCTCGGATTCAAATTGGACGTATCATTTGTAAAATATGGACGTATGTCTGAAATATAAATTATTATTCTCTTTGTTTATTTACCTTACATACTAATTTACATGTTTAAATATTTCTTAAAAAAACACACGTTAAAAAAATACATTTAAAAATATAAACAGTAGTAGTCCGCCGGTGTCGGAGCAGAATCCAAGGTACCGGTGGTCAGGGCTCCAGAGAAAGGAACCTCCTCACAATACGAGCCGTATCGAGGAGTACTGCCTTCTGTATCAGGCCCTTTACCCAACTGCGTAACGCCAGCTTCGACAGATGGTAAAAAAAATATTATTATTATTATTATATCCAAAGCCAAGTTATTCAGGGGCCATCCCCTGAATAACTTGGATTTGGATCAGAGATCGGATTAGTGCGTTAGCTGTATTCTAATTCGGTCCGAGTTTTTACAATAAAAATACGATTCTAGTTGGTATTTTTACGAATTCAATACGGATGTAGTGCGAAACCTCTCTTAGTTTAACAGATTAAATTAGGTAAGTACCTAATCATACGTTTTAATTGGTGTGAAATTGAAATATTGGATAATTTCCCGTTCCGCACGTTTTGAAACTATTGAATAGGTAGGTACTTCAACTTTCATGTCGATCTTTACTATATCAGTCCATGGGACAGTGGTACAATGAACCATACTTGCATAGGAACGGTTTGTTAGCACAGCACCTTTATTTTCATTACGATAAGGGTGATTTTCGTACTAAAAGTGTTACACAGACGTGCGGTCGACCGTACTTTAATCCGAATCTCATCATTATTACATCAATTTTTAAGTAACTTTCTAAACCATTTTTTTCGATCGTTTTGCTCGATAGTGCGTAGACTTTTTTGCCATTGCCAACTGTTGCCGAGGTCGGTCTTTAGATGGGTGACCATCTTAACATACCGAGATTTCTCCGTGCCTCGGAAAGCACGCTAGGCACTTGATCCCGGCTGTCATTTGCAGATCTTTGACAGTCGTTACAGGTTTTCAGAATCCCTAAAGTTAACCATTTCTTGAAGTACCGCCACTTTTGACTTGAAGGTCAAAAAAGGTGTCCGGTTAGACTGATCCAGTTATACTCTCATTATACAGCTGAGGAGTCCAATTCCCTGCCCAAGTCTGTGTTTCCTGATATAGCTACAACCTGGGGGGCTTTAAGTCAAGAGTGACTAGGTTACTTCTAGGCAAGCGTGCTCCATCGTCGACCACATCATCGCTTACCATCAGGCGAGATTGTGGTTAAACGCGCTCCAGCCTATCTTTACTAATATAATAAAGTGAAGAGTTTGTTTGAACGCGCTAATCTCTGGAACTGCCAGTCGGATTTGGAAAATTCTTTTTGTAGATATATGATAGCCACATTCGTGCGGAATGTTATAGGCTTATATGGGAACATAAAACTTCGACGGAAACGGGAAAAAACGGTATATGCGCGTACGAAGTCTAAGCTAGTCAGTTATAAAAAAAAACAACGGGTTGCACTCCGGGAGTGAAATCCGGGAGGCAGAAGTGAAAACTTAAACATTAACGTACATTTTCGCCGCGCGCTACAAAGAGAGAGATATAACTTCCTCTCCTACGCCGCGCCGGCGGTCTACTCTCCCTCCGTCTCACGAATTTTCGATCAGGTCACGTGTCCTGACGCGAGTTTAACATTTTTTACCAATCCCAAAAAGTGCACAACGCCACTAAAGAAGATTTCACTTCAAAAAAATTGAAGCCTATTACAATATAGTTGGGTTGGCCAGTGGTACAATTTCAGACTGGTTGATATTGGTACGTACCAATATTATAATTATAAACGTCACTGACCTTCTCTGCTAACCCGATACGGAAGGCGAGCGTGAATATAATCGCAATCAAATTGGTTACGATCAGTGTCGCAATGGATTCATTTAAATATTTACAAATTTACAAGATGACCCCTTTGAATTGCGAGTCAGTTGCTAAACCAGATATTTCTGGTTTTAACTGCTTAAGTCGAGCTAGGTCGTTGCTAGGTTGGATGCGGTTTAATTACCTGATTATGGCAAAGCTGTATGGAAGGGTTATGATGTTAGCCGTTTTAGCAGTCTGTGTATATTTACTAGCACTTTGCCCGCGACTCAATGACTTCGGTCTCTCACAATGGGCCTCATCCGAAGGCTTAATTAAAGTCACCCAAAGGGCAATGTAGAGGGCAATGCTCGGGAGTTTCCTTGCGTGATCGAATCAGGAATAATCATATCCGCAAGAGAACCAAGGTTACCGATTTGGCCCGAAAGATCGCTAAACTTAAGTGGCAGTGGATAGGGCACATTGCTCGCAGAATAGATGGTCGATCGGGCCGAAAAGTTCTGGAGTGGCCACCGTGTATCGGAAGACGCAGCGTTGGCGCGGCCTCCAAGGTGGACCGATGACCTGGTGAGGGTCACGGGTAGCCGATGAACGCGAGACGCACAGGACCGGTTGCTGTGGCGACACTTGGGTGAGGCCTATGTCCAGCAGTGGACGTCTGCAGGCTTATATGATGATGATGATGAATGCCCGTGACTTCGTCTGCGCAGATTTAGTATAAACGATTTTCCCCCTTAAAGGTTGAATTTCCAAAAAAACCGTCTTAGTCCTCGCATGCATCATAAAAGGAAGCCAATACAAGATGACCCCTTTTATTAGCACTTTGCAAATTGCGAGTTGTCAAACCAGATTTCTGGTTTTAAATGCTTTTGTGGTATGCTTGTTGCTAAATACGATGTGGTTTTTTCCCGACTTTGGCTAAAAAGAAAGGTTATGATTTTTTTAGTCCATGCATGTATGTTTCACCGTAGCGCCTAAATTGAATTGATTTATGTAAATGGTTTGAGCTCAAGTTAAAATACTTTTTTCTTACTCTCCGTTGTTCTTGAATAATTTCGTTGCGGGATCCAAGACAGTTGAATCGTCTCATTGGGACTCGTCGAGCTTCATTGCCTCGACATTATTCTGTTGGTTGCCACTGTTGATTCTGGCTTTCAGAAGTTTCATTACCTGGAATATTGTGACTGGGTTGTTCCAAAAAAGTCTGAATGATGACTGTGTCGTACAATCTCAGGTCGGAAGTAGTACTGAATTTTTCCTTCAGGTATTTCTCTGTAGCAATCTGGAGTCTGTATTTGTGTCCGGTTATTGGCAATAGGCTCGCCCCATGCACATGGGACTTAGACGTAAATGGCGAAATGTGTAAGTACTGTACTTCTCTGCCCATCTCTTTGGAACATGCAAGCGAGATGTTACGTTGATAAAGTAATTTTATTTTTCGAAACGATTATAAAACAACACTTTCGTTTTCGTGTGTATTTCCGGCAATTTAGCCATATTTGGTTCGAGTCTTAAAATGGCAGTCGATGAATCATTTCTTTGCTTCAAAGATTTAGTATGAGGGGTTTTTCCTTATTATTGAGCTAGCTGTAGCCTGTGGTTTTATTCGAATTCGTTTGGTTTACTAATTTATTTGTGCTCAGTGCAGATCTTCTTTTAACAGTCGTCATTTCAGTTATCACCTACTTTCTAGTCACGGACAATTCATCGTTTGGTCTTGTCCTGTTCCCAACCATCCACATCATATTTAAACTTAACTCATTCAGCATAAAATCTGACCCTGCTTGGCGACAGAAATGTATACATTACCACCATACTTACTTCCCCTAACTAAGTTCAACTAAGCCTTTGGCCACTTTCCAAAGCCCTCCACATAATATTCCTGTCCCTTTCCAACATATCTTGTAGTCAGTGCAATACGTTTCTTCGTCCATTCTCCTCTGTCAATGGTCAAGCTATCATTTGCTCCCTTTTCTTTAATATCGTTCCTGACATAATTTATTAATCTTTTCTTTGTCCTCTCTGCTCATCCAGTCACATGGCTTTCATCTCTACTCATCATTAAGACAAACGATTCCCTTTGTTTGCCTTTTTTTTCCCGTTTCTGTAGGAATTTCGGGAAATCCTCTTAGTGCTCCCCTACACCTACATGCCAAATTTCAGCTTTCTACGACCAGTATTTTCGACTGTGCGTTGTCTGTAAGTAACGGAAGAATTTTATTCATTAGGATTTCTTACTATAAAGGAATATTCCGTTATTTGAGTTGATTCTGCACAAACTGCTACGCTACTATGACGTGCTAATGCCATTAATTTCGATGATGTAAACGGGATAGTGCTATTCGCTATGTATAGCTCCGTCTCCCTCTTAGAGCGGAATCATGATCGTTTTAAGACTTCATAGTTGGGCCCCTGCACGCATGTTTGTGTACACGCCATTTGTCTCAAGTTATTATCTTTCCGTGACTAAGAAATAAGTAAATATTATATTACTCATGGTTTTATCTTTTTGAGGGATCAGCACGGATGTTTATAAAGATTCATGTTATTATGTTGTAACGATACCTTTTATCCGGATGAAGAGGGACGTCAAAGAAAAGATGGATTAAACTGCGTGAGGAATAATTTGAAAGGTGGAGAGGGAAAAAGTAGGGACGAAGAAAACGACGACGTTGACCATAAGTTCCATGGGACCCAGGCAAGACGAAGATGATGATTGTATCTGGATTCGAAGAGATGAGGTCAAGGACAAGTAATGAGAAATGACTTAACGAGTAGAGGAAGGCAAGAAAGAAAGGGTGGTGGAATTGTGTGAAAGGTGATAGATATGCCTAGAAAAGGGGTGACCACGGAGATGAAGACCGATAGAGTATAGAAGATAAAGATATGATACACTGACAAGAGAATAAGAATGATAATGTTTATTATTATTGTTGTTTCCATGTTGTCGCTGTCAGTCGTTCGGACGTCGTGCTATAGACAACTGCTGAACTGTGTTCTGTTTTGTCTGTGGTGTGACCAGAGACTCGTTTTAATTAATGTCCGGTCCTGACATGGGCTGATAGTGATGCGTTTTTATTTAGTTTTGTTATAATTCTAGTTGATAATTTATTTATCTTTAAGTGTTTTTGTGCGTCCTTTCCGGCAGAATTAACTGATTTTCTTTCTTTCTTATTTCTTATAATAAGTTCAGCGTTTGCCTTTCGGCCGACCTCAACCAAAATCGTCGAAACAAATTTGAACATACAGAAAAGAGAAGACTAAATGCATATAATATGTAAATTTAATAATAGTTGTTACCTTGAGGCGGACAATGGGATTATTACTGCCAATGCCTAACCATTGTGAATAGCCATTATGATATAGATGTCGCTAGTGACTTTCAAGACGTAATCGCTCCTGTTTGAGTTGTTAAAATTTCAGCATGTTTCTGTCCCACTGCAGGGCAAAGCCCCTTTTCCACACAACTCTGTCTTTTGATAGTCAGACTAGTCTTTTTGGAAGCAGTCGCATAATTCTCAAACTTAATTCATTTGGGAAAATAGCTGAATACAGAAGAAACAAGGATTGACTTTATAACCCAACTATCTTGGGGTCATGTTCCAGTTTAACCGGATGTAGCTGAATACCAGTATTTTACATGTAGCGACTGCCTGCCTGATCTCCAAAACACAGTAACTGGGTGACACGATATCCCTTGACAAGACTGGTGTCAGATTCTCTGGTTTCTGATTACAAATAATGACTGTCAAAGACGTTCAAATGACAGTCGGGAAAACGGCTTAACGTGCTTTCTGAGGCACGGAGGAAACTCGGTATTTGAAATCATAATAAAGTTAGGCCTTATGGAGGGTCATTAATTATTGAACGATAAAATTTACAAAAGACAGACCCCCAAATGACCGCCCATCACCACTTACTAGTGTTTTAGCTGGGAAGAAGAAGTGGCGCAACAAACTCCCCAGCAACATTGATTGAAACTCCTCCTGTGCCGTCCATTGAACGAATTTTGCTACACACGTCAGGGCCCTGTACCCCGGGGCCCGTGATAGAAACATAACTACGATTGCTGCAACTACTGAATCGAATAATTATTACAATCCGTACGATACGTTTGACCTTCCAAATTCACATTTACTTTCATCAAACGAACACATCGACTAAGTAACCTTAGTTGCTTAACACAGATCACTATAACTAAATTGATTGCAGTCGCTGGCGTGTGATCTTATATTGTTTTCTTAATTACTAGTTCTACAGAGTAAGGAGTGGAAGCACTGGCAGTGATTTGAGAAGCCTTTACGAGTAGGTACTTGTCATAAAAAGTTTCTGTTTTCATATCCTGCAATAAATCGAGGATTGTTTGTAGCGGCATCAATGCCGCCACATGAAAAACTAAGAAGCGAAATTTGTACGGCAACAAAAATAACCGCAACGCCATCTATCCTGACAGCGACGAACTATCGAAATCTTGCATCGCGCAAGCAAAGTTCTCCGTGCGATTTGAACATATACAATTTCGAATATCAACTATCGGGCAGTTGTCTATCAGACACAACAACCGTCTGCTCGGAGGATCCTCCCTTTTCAATGCAGGTTTACGGGACTTTACACCCTATTACGAATACCTCTACATGTTGTGGGTATACTTTCGTAGTGCATACAGGGATAATCGTCGATTGGTGCCTCAATCAATCTGCCCGCCTTTTCCCAACTATATTGGGGTCGGCTTCCAGTCTAACAGGATGCAGCTGAATACCAGTATTTTACGTGGAGCGACAGCCTCCATCTGACCACCACAACCCAGTAACAGGTTAACACGATACGCTTAACAAACTGTTGACAGATTTCTCGGCTTCTGATTATCAGAAAATACTGTCAAAGATGTACAAATGACAGCCGGGACCAACAGCTTGTCTAGCCAGGACCAATAGAATCGCTTGCGCTGAGCGAGGCTAGGTAAATGAAGCGATTCTATTGGTCCTTAACAAACACATCCCTCGCTACGCATCTTCGCACAACTCTGGAGGAAGCACAGCCTTATTGTGCTTTCCGAGGCAAGGAGAAATCTCGGTAGTCAAAGTGTTAGATGTCAAAGTCTAGTCAGATTATTCACGACCTGTCACTTTGTATTTTACTATTGCTAGGCTTGACCACAATCTCACCTAATGGTAAGCGATGATGTGGCCGACGATGGAGCACGCTTGCCTAAAAGTAAACAACACACTGTTGACGTGAAGATCACCAGGTTGTAGCTATAAGGAAACACAGACTCCGGCACCCATTCCACTCCTTAGTTGTATGTTTGTATTCTAAAAAAAGAGACTAATTCAAAAGAGTATCCATGGAGTTTCCTGCACGTTCTTCTCCATAGGATCTAATATTTGGAACATGCAACTGCCGTGCTGGAGATAGGGTCGTTGAGTGTGTTTTGTGTTTTGCTGCAGAACAACTTGCTGCTGTTGACAATGGCGAAGCAGAACTAGCTTCATCTGACAGAAGAGTAACTATGGAGTTTCTTGTCCGTTCTTCTCCATAAGAATCTACCTTTCCGAATGGACAGTAGAGTCACTTTATTAATTTAATATTATTATTTTACTGAACTGTAAATGATGACGTTCAAAAGTGCCGGTTAATGGCCTAATTGAAATAAACGTTTTGACTTTGACTTTGACTTTGAGAAGGAAAGAAAAGAAAGAAAATTGCATTTTTTTTTGCGTCTATTTAACAGACAGAACTTGATAGTTCAAAAGTGCCTGTAAATGGTCTATTTGAAGTGAATACGGTGACACTCACTGTCTCGCTTGTTTTGTATGACAAGTTCTGGCACTGTAGTCTCTGACCGCTGTGGTGTTTCATTACTCTGTGTAACCTACCTAACAATTGTTACTAAACAAATTCGTCTGTTACTTAGTTCTCACCGTTATTTTGTAGTTTTATTTACGTACTAGAGTTGCAGGAAGATTTTTCATTGAATATTTACGTCGGTTTAGCAATAAAAATGGTGCGGAGGTTTTAGAAAAGGAAAGGCAAATCTTTTTACAAGCTATATGTAGATAGTAACTAAATTATATAATTATGTCCTTTTGAAGGAAACTTCCTCCACTTCATTTCACAACGGAAAAATACTCGGCCCACCGTCTAGCCTTTACCCAAATATATTGGTCGGCTTCTAGTCAACTGGATTCAGCTGAATAAGTATTAATAAGTATTTTACATGGAGTGACTGCCTACCAGACCTCCACAACCCAGTAACTGGGTAACACGATACTTTTTGGCGAGACTGGTGTCAGATTCTCTGACTTCTGAAATACCGTAACGACTACCAAAGATCTGCAAATGACAACCGGAACCAACGGCTTAGGCACGGAGGAGTCTCGATATGCTAAGATAGTCATCCATCCACAGACCGACTTCAGCAAGCGTTGCTTAACCTTAAAGATCGACCCGTGCGACTTTGACTATTTAGCCACAAGCTTCAATCATGGAATGATGAGGAATGAGTTCATTAGAGGTAGCTTAAAAATGGCGCCAGTAATAGAAAAGTTAAAAAGGAACCGCTTATCTTGGTATGGTCATGTGAAGAGGAGGGATGAAATGCACGTAACTAAAAGAGTTATGAATATAAATGTGGATGGATGGACAGGGAGAGGGAGGCCAAAGAAAAGATGGATGGATTGTGTTAGAAGTGATATGAAAGAAAAGGGAGTTAGTGATAGCGTGACGGTTGACTGGACAGAATGGAAGAAAAAAACGTGTTGCGCCGACTCCAAGTAACATGGCATAAGGGCAGGAAGATGATGAAGCTTCAATCATACTAGGCTGATGTTAAATAGTCCGTGACCATTACCTATATGGCAACATGGATGGTATATTTAAAGGAAACATATAAACGTTTCCTTTAATAACTCAAGGTAGGATTGATGTTGAAACCTGTCAGAAATGACATTTAAATTTTGCATGCCACCGTACTATGTGCTGGCAGGTCAAGGTGACAATTAACAGTTACACCGCCCGTGATACTACATCGTGCGACACTTCACTTGAGTCTTAATTATATTTATTTTGTAAATAGGTTACAAATACCACTTTAACACGTCAAGCTGTTACTAAACTAGATTTCCTAGGTGACTATCCTGAGAAGAAACACCGAAACAAACTCAGAGGTCAAAGTCTCTTTTAAAGTCCATACAATCCGTACTGGTCAAATCATATGATAACCATGTAGGTTAACGTCTGAGGTGGGCTTTTGAGAAAAGCACCATACAGATTTGAGTGGACCTGTCCAGACAGTGCAAGCATTTATCGGGTATCGTGTAGCTCAATCTTAGAACTTTATTGAGCCTAACGATTCGACGAACATTCTCAAAGTAAGGAAATTTGGGTACGCCATATAAAGTACTCAAACTGCCAGACAATTGTGAAATTGACACCTAATATCCTACGCCTACACACGGGCGCAGCTGTAATATTCACATTGGTTCCCAACCATACTGTTCCAAACCGTATTATACTTTTTTTCGCTCGTTAATACTTTTTACTGGTCTATTAAAATACTGTTGCTCTAGCTCCTAAAAATATGTTTTCAAAATATCAAAAAATTTAATACTGTTTACTTTTCTAAAATACTGTCCATTTTAGTTCTTCGAACTTGATATACTTTATTTCTCGTACAAGCAGTTGGGAACCCTACTCCGAGGCTCCAAAGATGTACAAAGAAAAACTAGTTTTTGCCCGGGCTTCAAGCAGAAGAGACAGAATTCTGAATACCAATTTCATTTTATATCGGATTATCCGTGACACAATATTTATTAGCGAAATTTATTTTCGTCTTATGCTAGGGGTTCCGGACCCCTAAACATCACCCTTAGAGATGTCTATGGACCTACACAGTCCTCAAAATCTCGTCTAATATCGCCTCAGCTCTAGACAAAGTGTCTTTAGATCAGGGAACGCGTTTGTCGAAATGCCCAAATTATAAGGGATTGATCCCGTGACATTTCGACAGCGTTTTTCAATCTCATACACTTTCGCCTTCGCCACACTATCGCTGACAAAATGTTACTTGTTTAGAGCCTCAGTTATTAAGAGTGTATTACATGGTTTCTAAGGAGCTGTGTCATAAAAATCGCTAAGTATAAAGAGTCGTCTTGCAATCACTTGAGTCAGACGACTACCTTTAGAATATGAGTGTTAGTATAACTTATGTGGGGTGGGGGAGCTCTGGTTTGAAAAAAGGTTCCGTAGCAAATTTTTTTGTAGCAGACAGATTTTTTGTTTACTTTAGGTGTAAGTATAGTTTGGTTCGTAGCGCCAAGTTTGGAAGTTGGTGGTGTGACACCCTCGTGCCTTTTAAGTCGTTGGTCCGCCAGATCTCTCTCCGGTCGCGTCGGATGGCCGTCCCATCGGATTGCGATATTAATGGAAGAGGGAGTTCATCTGTGTTTGAGCACATATGTCCCGCGCCTATGGTTAGTCTCCGTTGAGATGTTGAAATTGACCGCTATGGCTGTAGTCAGTCAGGAGGACAATTATTGTGGTTTTACTCGCTGGTGGATAGGTACAATGGGAAATACGTATCTCATGTTACTTCAGGTTGGCAGTGTGGCAGGTTTTCGCCTTCAGCACTAAATACCTTCTCCCCTGTCAGCCCTGACGCTATAATTCACTCTCTTTTCAGTCTTATTCCTCACACAGTCCACCATATTTTTCTTTGACCTCCCTCCATCAACATTCTGTATTCATAACTTTTTTTTTTTTTTTTATTTAAAATGGGTTTGCTCTTGACTCTAGTCTAGGTCATAGGTGACAGAGACAAAGTCGACGATGGAGCGAGCTTACCCAGAAGAAGTCTGTTCACTCTAATTTTGAAGAGATTAGGGTTGTATGTGTTCGGAAACACAGACGCAGGCAGACAGTTCCACTCCTTTGCTGTGTGCATTATAAAAGACGTTTGGAAACGTTTAGTGCGAATTGGTGGAATAGCAACAAGCAATTTCACATGCGCTAAACCGCTCTTCAGTCGCCCATCCCAACATAAACAATTTCCATTTCAACTTTTCTGTCCAAGGTGTCACTTTCAAACTTCCTCTGATAAAATCTTCACACAGCTCATTTGTCTATATCTTCAACATTATTTCAATCCCAATATGCCTCTACGTGCATAAATAATAAATAAAATAAAATAAAACGCCCTTTATTTCTTGCATTACAAAACATGTTTGAAAAGTAGGAACAAAGAAAAAAGTATAGTTATATTGTTGACACTATTGTTGAATAAATAAAAAATAAAAAATTAAGAATCCTAACCATATGCAATCCTTAGACGAAGGTGAAGGCCTCCTCTAAAGAATTCCATTCATCTCTATCCTGGGCCATTTGCGTCCAGGACGGCCCAGCTATTTTTATTATTTCGTCTGCCCATCTCGAATGTGGTTTACCTTTAAGTCGTTTGCCGCAAGGACCCTTCCACTTTGTTACCCTACTAGTCCACCTGTCATCCTCTAGCCTCGCTACAGGACCTGCCCACTTCCATTTTATTTTTTTAGCGTAGCTTAGAGCTCTACGTACATACTCTAATATAATCTTCACAAAACTCATCTCATCTTCTTCTTTAATTAAACAAACAGAATATGCTTTAAAGAAACAAGTAACTTACAACACAAAAACAAAATAAATTAGCCCAATAACACACTCATACACAAGTTCAGACAGTGTCGTAAGAGTAACTTACGGTACCCTAAAACAAGTGGACCAATAGCACGTCCATTCGATTTGGAACGCGTCCAGTGAAGCGGCGCGCGCGCATAGATGCGTACTCGGTTAATTATGTAGGAGGTAGGTACCGTACTGACGGTGTTGGTGCAGTCTAGGCGGTTATGCCTTTGTCAGCTTTTAAATAGTTTTTGAAGTGATAACTTCTTATGGGAGGGTAAACCGCTTCGTAACGTAACGCGTTACAGCGCCTGTCTGGCTTCCCATTCTCTCACGCATACGGCAGCGGTAGGCAGGCTCTTCCTCACTCACTCTAACCCACAGCGCTAGTCGTATTTCGGACAGACGCTTCCCATATTAAATAGTTCAACTTAGATTAGTTTAAGTTATCACTTCTGTCGGGCGTCCCGAGACGCACACGTTTTTTTTTTAATGAAATCAGGATTGGTACTAAAATAGTAATTTCTATATCATCGCTATAAAATAGTTCTTCAGAAAAAAAAACGTAAAAAGTATGTTTTGAATTTCTTTGCAGATAATTTGTATTGACTCTTTTCTTGCATTTACGGCGTACTGCAAATGATATCGCAAACCAACAATCTATTGAACTTCAAAATCATTGACGGCACAAAGTCATTTACCTCGCACAAACCCAAAATAAAATTCTAACCTGACAAATAGGTATGTCTGTAATAAACATCTCAAATTCTGACAGCACATTTCCTTTGTTAAATGCGAAGTCAAGGACCACACTTTGACCCTTTTTTAATGGGAAATCAATCAAATGCCTCTTACTGACTAAAACCCACCCGTGTTCCTTCAAATGCCCATTGCGTTCCAGGGCCGTGGTTTCTTACGAACAATTCCGCAACCCTGGCAAAATATGTCTGAATAGGGACTTGTCTCGAGGAAGCGATTAGCTATCGACTAGTTTCTCGCTTACGAAACGGACAAAAGATATGATCCCGTGTGAGTAAAAGAGACACACATTTATAGTCGATAGCTGGCTGTTCACACTGCTGGCGAGAACTCTCTTACTACTAGTTTGTCGCAGTGATAAGAGCTATCAAAGATAATACTCGCTTAGCGATGCTCGCTTGGCGATTAGAAATCAGAACTCACGCTGAAAGACCAACCAGCGGTCACTTCTACGTATAGTTCGGGCCGGAGCGAGTGGTGCGAGTAATCAATCGCCCGTCGCACAATTGCACTCGCTTATAGCCGAGCGACAAAACTATAGGAACTACACAATCGTTGCTCATCATAGCCGAAAAACAGGCCTCCAGGGGGGGCGTTTGCCATAATCGCCACGCTTGGCAGGCGGGTCGGCAGGCACAGAGAATGCTGCTGCCCATTCTCTGGTGAGTCCCTTAGTAGCCTCTTAGGCCGCGCTATTATAGGCCAATATAAAAATATATAATATTGAACCATATGTACACTTTATGTAAACTTATTATTTCAATAAACATTATTATTTATTTTAATAAACATTATTACGGGAAGTGACAGTATGGTGCTATTCTTTTACGTTCGACACCATACAGAAAACTCGCTGCTCGCGAACTAGTATCTGATTTCTAGCTTTACTCGCTTCTCGCTGATCGTCGGCGGTGATTTCTGAACTGAGGCTTAAAATAAAAAATTATGACAGCACATGTTCTTTGTCTTAAGCCAAGTCAAGGACCCAACTTTGACCCTACAGCGTACAGCCTTGACGGATGACGTCTGTCGTCTCGAATGACTAATGACAATCAAAACAAAGTAAGTTTGTTTGTCTTTTAGTTAGGTATCGGAAATACCCGGAACAATGGAATGGCATTTCTATACTTACTTACAATAAAAATGTATAATATCACCCTTGTGTTTAATGGCATATCAATTTGCCTAGCCTTTTCCAACTATATTTATGATAATAATATTTATTAATAAATATGTTTCTGTGCTTGGTTTGAGCGTGTTTGCGTTAGTACTAAGCTGTTTTCGTTTTAATTCACAATATATACAAGTGAAAACTTGTAAATGGCCATTTTTTATATATTGATACTATCTATATAATGTAAGTTTTCCTAAAATTAATAACATAATTTAAAAAAAACTTTTGGTCTACAGTAGGTGTTAGTAGCACTTAATAGTATGTTATTTTTTTTTTAAATATTCTTTTATTTATTTCAGATAAAAAATAATCCATAAAAAGAAAAAAAATGTGCATGTCAAACAAAATTAAAATCAAATTAAATTAAACGCAACATAAAACGAAAAATTAAACGCAAATAAAAAAATAACTTAAAGTCGAATTAAAGATCAAACATTAAATTAAAATCATAATTGAGATAGATATTGGGGTCTACTTCCAGTCTAACAGGAGTACCAGTGCAGTACTAGTGCAGCTGAGTACCAGTATTTGAAATGGAGCGACTGCCTGTCTGACCTCCTCAACCCAGTAACTGGGTAACACGGTACTTCTTGGCCAGACTGGTGTCAGATTATTTTGACTTCTGACTACCCGTATCGACTGTCAAAATCCACCAAAGATAACCGGGACCAACGGCTTAACGTGTTTTGCGAGGCGCAGTTGGGTTTCGGTGTGTTAAGATGGTCACCCATCCACGAACCTAACAGCTGGAAGATAGAACCATGCAACTAATAGTATCAGGCACGCCACTTTTGTGGCGATAAGTCTCCTCTTTGAGGAGTGGCTAGAGACGCGCCACAGCGTCCTTGCCTTCCGCTTGATGCAGATACTCACCGGACACGGCTGTTTCGGTTTCGGCGGAAGCACACGCCCAGGTGTCATCACTGTGAAGATCGCCCGGAGGACACGTTGGATCATACGGTGGAGATCTGCCCTGCTTGGGTGGAGCACCGCCATGTCCTCGTCGCGGCGGTCGGCGGCGGCGACTTCTCGCGTCTGGCCCTGGTTCAATCCACGGTCCGGAGCGAAGGAGTTATGCGAGTGGAGGATGAGGCAGACCACGTAAAGGAAGGCTAACCTCACGCCCCAGCCGCCCCAACAGAAGGAAACGTCCCGGGTGTCGGGAGTCGCAGGGCGATTCCCGCCACCGTAGGCGCGGGCCTGCGGACAGGGAACGTAGGGTGACTTGCCGTCCAATCAGAACCAGGCCCCGGTCGACGCCGGCCTCAAAGAGTTGTCAGCATAAAAGACCCCGCTAGGGCCAGAGCCTGCCAGGGTTGCGGAATTTGTTCGAAAGAGTCACCGTGGCCCCGGAACACAAAGGGCTTTAGTCGGTAAGAGTGTGACACTCCATTCCGTTCCACCCAGGGCAGAAGGACTCATTTGATGATTTCCCCATCAATAAAAAAAGGGTATAATATTACAAATTGCAATTCATATGTCGAGATTTTTACCACCATCGCTGGCGACATAACTCACAAATGTTATTATTACAATAAACTGAATGGCTGTTTAAAGTTCGACGGGTCAACGAGCACCACAATAAGTTATTGTCAAGGAATAATGACTTGAGTATAACAAGACGATGGCAATGGACCGTGTTTAAGAGTCGGACGCGAAAAGAATAAACAAAAATCCGTTTTGCATTTTTAATATTGACAAATAATCATGTTGAAACGACCTTTCTGATTGTTGGGATGGAGGTATATTTGGTTTGGAGTAATTTAAGCATAGTCTGCCTCGATTGTCTCGTCAACTGCTAAATATAGAGTCCAGAACTCCAGAGTCAAATGCTTCAGTTAGGAAAAGTGGTGTATTGAATTTTTCCATCAAGGATTTCCCAGTATCAGCCTGGAGTTTGAAAATATAGGTACACTTGCCAAGAGCTTCATTCGAAGATAGGTTCCGTCCCATTTCATACCGAGACTCCTCCGTGTCACGGAAATCACTTAAAGCCGTTTGCAGATCTTTGATAGTCGTTCCGGGTAGTCAGTAGACAGAAAATGAATGACAACACGATTTGACAGTAACCGTCAAATCGTGTTGTCAATCATTCTTGGTGGTGAGGTGATAGACTACTGAGGTACTAGACTAGAATACGTCCGCAACTAAGCCCGAAACTACGGACTTCGGGCTTAGAGAGTAGCCCCCCTGACTCCTCACTCGGCAGTGCCTTTTCTACCACAAGACCAAGGCAGTTACGGGTACAATAGCTAAAGCACGTCAGCTAATTTCAACACAAGGAAACTCTGTTCCTTCAGCCCGGACGTCGAAGCAATTACTCCTCGAACGCCGGCAACGTTTGGAAATACGCCTCTGTTGCGCTATTCCTGAACGAACAAGGTCGGTTTTCGTAAGAACGCGTCGAAACTGGAGGAAGAAGGCGTTATAGTGTTACCCTTGGTCTATTGCCATCAATTGGGTACCTCTAGGTTCCGACTTCAAACCATTTAAAGACCTGCCAGGGTTGCGGAATTTGTTCGATAGAGTCATAGCGGCCTTGGAACGCAAAGAAGCATTCCCTTCCGCCCCACCCAGATCGGAAGAAGCCATATGATGATTTCCAAAAGGCAGCTTGCGTATATGTTTCAAGATTCATTAAAATCGGTTCACTTCAAGTGTAAGGACGCGGCATAAGGATAAGAAAGCAGGAAGCGCTTTTGCGACGTCCTTTATTTTAAAAATTATTAACCTCCTTTTCCTTCGCCATAGTCAATTAATTACTAGGCAGGTACTACTATATATATGTATGTCACCGGAAAATAGCAAACTCCGTAAGATTATGAAATAACTTGAGAGATTGTAAACTGACATAAAATGGCGACCAATCAGAGCACAAGTTTACAATTTAACCGTTTTAACCAACCAATATGTAGTTGTAGTTGGAAACAAGGCTCTCATTGGTCTTTTCAGAGAAAACAAAGACCAATGAGGGGCCAAGTTTCCAATTTAACTATCACACCAAAACAGATAAGTTGTAGACCAGACAGCTGATTGGTCGCCAGTTTTTGTCAGTCCACAATTTCTCGGAATGACTTCGCGAGATTATAAACTATCAAATTATAATGCGTAAAAAAGTATTCCAAATGTTTAGTTGACAATTTAACGAAAGTTTACAATCTCTCAAGTTATTTTATAATCTTACGGAGTTTGCTATTTTACGGTGACATATATATGCAATGCTATGGGCTATACGGGAACGGGAAAAAACGGGATATGCGCTTACGAAGTCGCGGGCAAAAGCATATTTCATATTTTGAATCGATTGCTTTACATGCAAAACTTTCTATCGACACTTGACTCACTGATTCATTTGTTTAAATGACGTCGTCACTTAAGTATGACAATAATTAAAGACGTCTTTGCGGTAACCATAATGATTTTATAGTTCAACTCGTTAAGGAGTTAAGTTAGTATAAATGTCACCTTCATTCTCTTGGCCAGGAAAACACGGAACCCATATAAGTCTATTTTTTTTTTATTGACTAGCACTTCGCCCGCGACTTCATCGACGCAGATCTAGTATAAACAATTTTCATCCCTTTAAAGGTTGAACTATTTAAGATAATTAGCTAGTTTGTAAGCCCTGGCTGGGGGCTTTAAATTCATTTGAGGCCACCACAGGATAGTCCGGTTAAGCAGTAACCAGTCTTAGTGTGCTGAACCGCGAGTGGTCCCCGTCAAAAAAAAAAAAAATAAAGGTTGAATTTCCAACGAAATTTATTCTCACATAAGTACTTTTCCAAAAACTACCCAAATCGCTTCAAGTGTGCCTATAAAATTTGAAGAGTTTTCTATATTTCTCCAGGATCCCATCATCAGGTCCTGACTTGATGATCATGGGACCATCTGGGAAGTATACCCTTTCAAACAAAATAAAAATAATCCAAATCGGTCCAGCCATCTTTGAGTAATAGGGGAAAATATGTACATGAAAAAAAAAAGTTCCGACGAATTGAGAACCTCCTCCTTTTTAAATATCGTTTAAAAAGACTACAAGTCACTGACATAAGAAATGCAATAAAATAGTGCTTATTATGATTTTTGTCGTTAATTTTTTTTTTGTAGAAGTTGGTTTTATCTATAATGTATTCCGTAGGAGTTGGCTGCTATTGGAGTATTATCGATATTTTTCAGACTCCGTAAGATTGTAATAAATCTTTGTTCGAAAATAATTTCTCGGTATATTATGAAAAAAATCGTTTAATACACAATAAACCCCATCCAAATTCAATAGTTTCCAATATATCCGTGTCTTATTAAGAAAAAAAAAAGTTAGTTTCTAACTTTAAGAAATAGTAAACTAATACTAGGAGTGCTAACAACGGCTCTTGTAAACATCTTATTTTTACCTTGTGGAACGCAATACTTAAATGAATATGAATATGAAATGGTTTACAATTTCACGCGATATTTTACAATCTTACGGCGATTGCAATTTTCCGGTGACATATACCCTATTAAAAATGCCGTTGAACTGTCAAGTTACTGAATACATTTAAAAGTCGAACTGAGTAGGTATAGGTCCAAAACTGTAGTTAAGAACTTTTTCGGAAGAGAGTTCAACGAGAGTGATTTTTCACTTTCTATAGAAAGCCTAAATTCGCTCTGTGTCTCTAAACCAAGTCTCACAAACAGTTGAACCTTGGTAAATGATTACCAAATCCAAAGTATTTTATTTCACATAGGCCTACATAGGCACTTATAAAAAAAATGTAATCTGCCATCTTGGAGCGGCGGCCATAATGAATTTAGTGTGACGTTACTGACTGTATCGTTTTCTACACTTCAAGCCCTTTCATTTGATTTCTTTTATTTTTTTTGTGAGTGGCGTCTCGCAGTTCAACCTATGAGGTTGTCGACTGCTTAACCGGGCTTGCCTGTGGTGGCCTTAATATAATATTAAAGCCTCCAGCCAGGGCTTATAAAAACATACAAACTAAGCGACTACACGCTAAGGGTACGCCCTGTGGGGTACGGGCCTCGGTTTAGGCCGTCGCTAGGGGGAGGACAGCTAGGGAAGGGCTGGATCGAACTAACCCATATTAAAGGGGTTGAGAAAAAACATGTAACCCGCCATTCATTTTGCGAAAACACCGGTTTAGACAAGCCTAGCTAGAACACGGTTCGAATTGGTTGTTTCTTATACGAGAAGAACCGGCAAGCAACTCAATGGGCCATTGCAAAGTGAATTCATAAAATGAGAATATTAAAACCAGGCCTAAGAAATGTAAGTCAAATTAAACTTGTCCCACTTTTAATACATAGTAATACGAAACTTGACTAGCGACTAAATCTTATGTCATATAATGACCACATAACCAATGTGAAAGTTGGCAGTACCGGTTTCTGTCATTTGCCACGCAAATGTCACCGTTATGTTTATGAAATAAGGGTCTTATATGATGTGTAGATATGAGACTTACAATCTTTACGCTTTTTAATTTCATGGGGCTGGGCAGATGTAAGTAATTGTTGGTGTATTTGCTTTGTTGATACGGTTCATAGCTTCGACTATGGTTGTGGGTTTGATGTTGAGAGGACTTTTGGCCTAGTGTTCGCAAAAGCTACTGCTAAGCATGAGGGCCTTTTTTGGATGGGAAATCATCAAATGATCCCGCTCTGGGAAGGGAGCGTCAGACTCTTACTGTCTAAAACCCACCCGTGTTCTTTCAAATGCCCTTGCGAGGGCCACGATAACTCTTCCGAACAATTCCGCGTACCTGGCAGGCCCAAGGCACAAGCGGGCTGGCATGAGGTCCTAGCATCGATTCCCAAGTCGGACAAAGTGTTATTGGGAGTTTTTCCATTTGGAATTTCTCAGAGACAGTCCAGAGTTTGGGTTTTTGGCTAGTTGATGGCAATAGGGTAGCCTCCTATTACATGAATTGAACAAAACTGGAGAAATGTGGCAGGTCTCGGGACGCCTGACAGAAGTGATAACTTAAACTAATCTAAGTTGAACTATTTAATATGGGAAGCGTCTGTCCGAAATACGACTAGCGCTGTGGGTTAGAGTGAGAGAGGAAGAGCCTGCCTACCGCTGCCGTATGCGTGAGAGCAAGGGAAGCCAGACAGACTGGCGTCGTAACGCGTTACGTTACGAAGCGGTTTAGCCTCCCATAAGAAGTTATCACTTTGTACCCAAGTAGCTCTGCCTAACCCTTGGGAGAATAAATGCGTGACGCTATGTTATTATTAATTCTAATTTGATGTCGATTTGATCACTCACATGTAAACTATAGTAGGCGCCAGATAAATGTGGAATAAAGTATATTGACCTTTCCCTAATAACTGTTCATAGGTACCTGAACAATTAAATATGAATCGTTTTTCATTATTAGACAATGTTAAGGATCACGAGAGATGATGATTCGGGACAGCTTTGTGTCATTAATTCCGTTTTTCAAATTAACAATGTCAATAATTGTAGGTGGGTCAATGACCGTTATTCCACGATTATCTGGCGCCTACTATAGCCAGTTTCAATCTTCTAAAAAACTTGTTTGTGACTTAATTTGATTTTATTATGAAATAGTTTAAAAAACTTGATTTAATAATATAATTCGCTCAGCTCTCGGGTTTTCTTGTGCGTGATCCTTAATAAAGCTTAAAATAACTAATTGGAAAAACGTGTTTAAATAACCAACACAATAAAAGAATCGAATACAAGACTTCACACGTCAAAAGGGTTCAGCCGTTTTGGATATTAGCGGGAACAAACAGAGAGAAGACGAAAAAAATAAACATTGTTTTATTTTTCAAAGTAGGTATAATAACCTATCGTACATTTATACTTTTATGCGCATTAAGTTAAAAGCTGTTATTTTTATATAATAAACTGACTCTTAAATTTTATTTATTCTTGAGAATAAAATATTGACGTCACATTGTTTGAGGACATAAAAAGTTGAAATATTTATTTATTTTTATTTATGTCTCCATAGAGATTTAATCTTAAATGATCTCAAGTACAAGGTTTCTAGGAAATCAAATTTTAATTAATTAATGTTTAACTGCCGGCTTCGTCAGTTAATTCTTCGTATTTTTTGTTTACAACTTTATTTCAAAATTTCACACTTTTGGATTGTTAATATAGGTACCTGCCGATTACCTGGGCACGTTCTACCTAACGTACTGGGCAAGTTTTAAGCTCCGCTTCTACAAAATTACACCAAAATCGATTCAGCAGTTTACTAGCTAAATTTTAAGAAAAAGACTTCTTCGTCTTCTTATCACTGGCATTAAGAAAGAAAGAAATAATAACATTTATTCAACACATACATGAAACACGCACGATACAAATTACAAAAAGGTAGGTATGCCAAAAACTAAGTGTGTCTCACGGCTGCACTAAAAAGGTCCATTTCAGCGATATGTCTGACAGACTGATGCCGTCTGATTGGTTTTCTAATGAACCTCTCAAAGGACGGGTGGCGGTTCATTTGAATCAATATACCTAATATAAGAGCAGAATAAACTCAATACCTCTTAAGGGGTCATTGTACTCAACATTGTGAACAACTTTTACTATGGGACCAACACCGAAAATGAAAAATCGACTGTCCCATACATTTCTGTGCGCATGAGGCCGCGTTCCCACTATGTTGTGACGAAAGATTATCGTGTCGTTTAAAGCGTCGTGGCTTGTGTATTTAAATGGAGATGTTTTCATATAGGACGACACGATTAACCGTCGTCCACGACTTTTTCCATACAAAATGTATGTGACAGTCGTCCAATGATAAAATCGTCACGACATAGTAGATTTTTTTTACGATTTCGGGAATGGTCCCATAGTAAAAGTTGTTCATAATGATGAGTTCCACGCGCGCCTCAAAGAGATGTCAGTATAGGAGACGGGGCCCGCTAGGGCCAGAGTCTGCACTGCAACAGACTGCTTGGAATATTTTGTCAGAATAGTAGTCACTATCCCTGACTAGCTTGAGTTTTTTTGACGTTTTATGCAATTGGGAAGTTTATTTTTAATTTTGGTGACATGATTTATAATACTTTCAAAATATTTTGTTGGCAGTGTTTTCATTTATTGTTGTATCCTAATAATAAAAATAGCCGCATGGGTCGATCTTCAAGGTTAAGCAACGCTTGCCGAGGTTGGTCTGTGGATGGGTGACCATCTTAACATACCGAGACTCCTCCGTGCCTCGGAAAGCACGTTAAGCCGTTGGTCCCGGCTGTCATTTGTAGATCTTTGGCAGTCGTTACGGATGGTCAGAAGCCAGATAATCTGACACCAGTCTTGCCAAGGAGTACCATGTTACCCAGTTAATGGGTTGTGGAGGTCTGGTAGGCAGCCGCTCCACGTAAAATACTGGTATTCAGCTGAATCCGGTTTGGCTGGAAGCCGACCCCAATATAGTTGGGAAAAGGCTAGGCAGATGATGTCTCCACGTTGTATAAATGGTCAAATATCCACTGACCGACCTCAGCCCTGGCTAGTCTTAAATTAATTTGAGGCCACCACAGGATAGTCCGGTTAAGCAGTAACCAGCCTTAGTGTGCTGAACAGCGAGTGGTCATCGTCAAAAAAAAAATGACCGACCTCAAAAAGCATTGCTTAACCTCGAAGATCGACTCGTGCTTCTGGTTGCCACGAGCCGAGGAAATACTTTTGAATTTAGCCAATCACATGTCTTAGATACATACTCATTTATGCCCTTGACTGTTTTAAGTTCCTACTTAATTGTATTAATAACATTCTTTTTTGCGACCCATAAGCTGGTTTGAAATAAAAACTGGTTAGCAATGTAACTACCGATGTGACTTTGTTAATGTCACACAATTATACAAATACATTCTATGTTAATTTAACACATAAAATTAATTAATTAATTTATCAATCCAGAATCCAGATACAATTTTTGACATTTGACATTTCAATCCGTGTTCTGGGGCCCTACTATGAAGTCTTAAAACGATCGAGATTCCGCTCCAAGAGAGAGACGGAGCTATACATAGCGTATAGCACTATCCCTTTTACATCGTCGGAATTGGATGGCATTAGCACGTCATAGTAGGCCTGCTGGTTATAGCATTGAATATAGTTTGTGTATGTCAAAGCCTAATTGTTCACTTTGACATTTGAAATGTCAAAGTGACTTGAAGTGAAAGTGAAGTGACACTGAAACAAATATCGTTATTTGTTGGTGTATTTGGTTGTTTCTTCGTAATTTAACACCGACTTCCGAAATTAAAGTTTGTTTATACTTTGTAGTGTTTTTTTTTTTATTTGGAAGTCGGTTGTATTTTTTGTAAAAGAGTTTTTATTTTACACTTTTTAATGGTACACGCAACAACACTGGAAAGTTACAGGAAAGCAAAACACGCAATTTCGTTTACTTGGATGATACATTTTCTATTTCCTCCAGCTATTTTGATTTAAAAACCAAAATAATGAACCGATTTTGACAAAATTTATATGGGACCAATCGGAACGTATATCCTTTCACATGAAAGAAGAATTATTCAAATCATTTCATAAACGACGGAGTTATGAGGTAACAAAAATAATAAAAAAAATACAACCGTATCGAGAACTTCCTCCTTTTTTTGAAGTCGGTTAAAAACAACTCACTAGCGTTATATACATGCTCCCATAGAAAACGTTTTTGCAAAATCGCTAGTTCAGACAAACCTAGCTAGAACACGGTTCCAATTGGTCGTTTCCTATGGAGAAGAATCGGCCAGTAAACTCCATGGTTTTTTTTAAATATTTTTTTTTCACTTTGTTTTCATGTCACAGCATTATTAGGTATTTTTTATTTGATAGCACGCTTGTCTAGAAGTAACATATAACATATTTTTTGACGCCATATTTTAGGGTTAATTTAGTGTGGAATTTTTATTTCTAGTGTATATAGTTAGTTAAGTATTTATGAAATAAAAGTTTAGATAAGACAGTAAGGACTTTAGGATGGCCAAAAAATACACATGTATTCATGTCAGACTTATAGATCATTGCTTTTTTTATTATGTCACCGGAAAATTGCAAATGCCGTGAGATTGTGAAATATCGTGTGAAATTGTAAACTATTTTAACTTAATAAGACACGGATATATTGGAAACTATTGAATTTGAATGGGATTTATTGTAAACAAAACGATTTTTTCATAATAAATCGAGAAATTATAATCTAATAAAGATTTATAACAATCTTACAGAGTCTGCAATTTTCCGGTGACATTCATAAGGAAGCATTAATCAATCAATAAATATTTAGAATAATTTACTACAACCTTTATAAATACGGTAAAAAAAATATGGCATCCATCTTGGATTTAAAAAAAAACCAGCTTGTTTTTCTCAAGATTACCTTGATAGTTAATCGTTAATCGACACTTCGATAGTCATTAAATATAGATTGTATCTTGACTATATTATTAATATAGATTAAGTAAGTGTGGATTATCATGTTAGTGTATGTTCGTTTGCCCTTTAAGTTTGTTTCATTGCTGTGTCTTTTTGCACCTGTTTTTTTTTTTGACGGGTCCCCTCGCATTTCAGCACACTAAGGCTGGTTACTGCTTAACCGGACTATCCCGTGGTGGCCTCAAATGACTTTAAGTCCCCTCAGCCGGGGCTTACAAACTAGCTAATTATCATAAATGACCGCTCGCTAGGGCATCCTCTGCGTGATACGGACCTCGGCTTAGCGGCGTCATTTCGGGGGGACAGCAAGGGACAGGCTGGGTCATATCGTTATTAATTAGGGGATTTAAAACTACTGACTCACGCGGGCTGGCTCGGTAATCAAAGGTCGGGGAGGGTTATTACTGGGACGTCGCGACGGGCCCCGGCGGCGGGGCCGGAAAACGGAACGCGGTCTGTTTATGTGTTTTCTAAGAGTGTGGTTTCCCTACGGCTCTCTTGAATCTGGGTGATGACGTCGTCGGGTTCGTCGAGGGTATGCCGCGGACGGCGACTATGAGGGTTTTGCACCTGAGGTCAATTCTACTAATTTACGCGCAACGATCGCTTTCACATCTCATCCGCAAACTGTGAAAATTTTGGGTAATTAGGGGTGTTTTTGACAGAGATGTGAATGCGAACGTTGCTTTAAAATTAGTAGCATTGTCTCTCTGGTTTATCAAAGGTCAATCAACGCTTGCCGAGGTTGGTCTGTGGATGGTTGACCATCTTAAAATACCGAGACTCCTCCGTGCCTCGGAAAGCACGTTAAGCCGTTGGTCCCGGCTGTCATTTGTAGATCTTTGGCTCGTTACGGATAGTCAGAAGCCAGATAATCTGACACCAGTCTTGCCAAGGAGTAGGTACCGTGTTACCCAGTTAATGGGTTGTGGAGGTCTGGTAGGCAGCCGCTCCACGTAAAATACTGGTATTCAGCTGAATCCGGTTTGACTGGAAGCCGACCCCAAAATAGTTGGAAAAAGGCTAGGCAGAGATGTATGTGATCTAGACAAAAATTGAATGATTAATTTCAATTTCCCAAGTTTACCGCTGTGATTGATAGACTAAACCTAGCAAATCTTTTGACATAAGTTTGACTATTACAGCATTTTTTTGGTGTCTAGTTCCAAATATTGTTTTTCTTCTTTATACATTTGAGAATCAGCACTTTTTGAACGTCCATAATAGGGTATTTTACTGAAAAGTTTGAATTAGTCCGTCAGATAATTTCCAAAAAAATTAAGACGTCACGCACGCGTGACGTTATCGTTTTTTGGTTACGTAAAAAAAAGAGTCAGAAAAATCTATCTGACAGACTAATTCGGTCTTTGCAGTATAATATCCGATTACACAACACAAAATGCCCGCCCGTCACCACTTCCTAGTGTTTTAGCTGGGAAGTAGTGGCGCTTTTAAACCAGACATCGTTTTTAACTCCGTCTTAATTGCTTACCCAGGGCTATCATATTTGAAATACATTTTTGTATAGTACAGAATGAAACTATACTCCTTAGAAGTCTCTAAAAGCGCCAATTCCGTAAAAATAAGCGTCACTTTTGCCCTTATTTTAAATACTGTTCCTTCTTCTGATGTTTTTCTTAAATGTTTGAACATAAATTAATAAATAAAATGAATAAACAAGCTTAATTAAAATAGTGCTTAAAAACCTGCCAGTAAATACTACCTAAGACTTGCAAAACTTAACTTTTGCATGAAGTTCATTCACTCCTTACTTAGTCACGTAGGAGGCAAGCAGGCATTCTTACGAGTAATAGTGTTAATCAATGCTCCATGGTTTGTGAGGACACGGTAAATATAACTGTTATTCATAATGCAAATCATCATGGATGAATAGAGTGGGAGAGAAATGATTTTTTTTTCTTTTATTATTGACACGCTCGTGAACATGTGACCGGGAGGGATGAGACGCATTTTACGAAAATAGTTATAATAATAATATCTTGGGACAACTTACACACGGTCATCCGATCCCTAACTAGGCAGAGCCTGTGCTATGGCAACCAGACAACTGATAAACACACTTATATATTTCTAAATACATACATATTATAGACAAATTACACCCAGACACAGAACAAATGATCATGCTCATCACACAAAGATTTGTCCTGGGTGGGAATCGACCACGACCTCCGGTTTAGCAGTCAGGGTCACTAACCACTCGACCAACAGGCCAGTCAAAGTTAGAAATATAAATCATTCTCTCATGACTTGAAGACCCCAGGTGGCAGCAATCAGGAAACACAGACTCCAGCAGGGAATTTAACTCCTTAGCTGCATGCACAATTAATGTAGGTATTCCTAAAAATGTGAGCCTATCAGATACTGACAGCAAATCTTATTTGCTTGCGTCACCGGAAAATTGCTGACTCCGTAAGATTGTAATAAATCTTTAATAGATTATAATTTCTCGATGTATTATGAAAAAAACGTGTTGTATCCATTAAATCCCATATATTTAAGTTTCCAATATATCAAAGATTCAAATTATTTATTTGTGAACATAGCGTATGGTTAAAGATGTTTAAAAAAAAAAAGAAATTTATGTAGGTGTAATGTCCCAACAATGTCACGCCAGACCAGGCATACAAATAGTATCCTTATATCTAATCATATATTATCCTTGTCTTATTGAGAAAAAATAGATTATAATTTCACTCGATATTTTACAATCTTACGGTGTTTGAGCATCGGATTCAATTTCTTAGGAAAAACGCAAGCACAACCAATTAACCGATTTACTAAAATATTAATGATAAACACTTCGTTTATTTCCTTATTTTGCCTTTCTTAGAAGGCCTCTTAAAAAGTGGACCCATGACCTGGTGAAGGTCCTGGGTATCCGCTGGGTGCGAAAAGCTCAGGACCGGTCGATGTGGCGACGAGACCCTTGGGGCAGGCCTATGTCCAGCAGTGGACGTCCTTCGGCTGTAATGACTGATAATAATGACGACTTCCTTCCGGTAATTAACCATGATTATTGTCTGGGTCAAAAGAAGCATGGCATTTTCTCGTCGCCCAAAAAAGGTCTTCGATGATAAAGTGCAAGGAAAAAACATCAGAATATGTCAAGGATATAGATATAAAGGGCTTACGGAACAAGAGTTATTTATTAAACACCACCCTTTTACAAAATAATTGTTTCGACGACCTTATCCACTCAAGCGACGCCGCGTCACACTATTATACTATAGCATTTTTCTCAATAACATTATCTTGTCCGCAGGTTGCGCATACGCACGAGTCACGGCGCTCTTCATACACTGAGCGTCAGTTGAAATCTGGACGCCTCGCGGACCGGTCGTTCGTCGCAACAAAGAACGAAATAAATGGATAAATAAAAAACAGTGCAGTGTAGTGAATCTAGCAATGCGAGGGTGTTGAAGTGGCAGTGAATTTTTTTTTGTAAAATATTTTTTTTAAGTTTTTTTTTTATTTTAATTATCTCAAAATGCAAGGTCGTGATAAGTGGTGTGCTAAGCTCACCAGTGCTTTTTTGAGGAAGTGGTGTAAGTATTTACCTATTCAATAGCTTTTTTTTTTTAGTAAGTACTAAGTTGCAACCTATTTCAGATTTTATAATACGTTCTAATAATGGTTCTTAAAATTAAGGTATACTGAAACATATCGCATGATAATGTCTTTACTTAATTGTCTGTACTTTAAAACAAATCTAGAAAAAAAAACGGCTAATATTCTCGTAATTACCATTTGACCAAACAAAATCTTACCAAAATCAGTCCGCCAATTCTGCGTAATAAAATGACAAACACACTTATACTTTGGAATCTGACGGTACTACCAACTGTGTGTATAACTCTGTACATACTTGGAATTTCCAACATTTACATATACATATAAGTATGTGTGTACCAGCGTGTTTGGAATACTTACGAGTACATATATGAGGTTCCGTAACAGCAAGGCACAGTCTTAAACTATTAGGAGATAGGGAATTTGTCAGAAAAGATCCTGGGGAAACACTATGTTAGGGAATTTTTCGAAAGAGTTACCACGGCCCTGGGGGGCTACTTTCTTAGCCCGAAGTCCGTAGTTTTGGGGCTTAGTTTCGGGCGTATTCTAGTCCATATCACCTAACCACTAAGAATGAATGACAACACGATTCGACAGTTACTGTTAAATCGTGTTGTCATTCATTCTTAGTTCGGGTTCGGAACTAATCGTAAGTCCGTAGGTGATACGGAGTAGAATACGCCCGCAACTAAGCCCGAAACTTCGGACTTCGGGTTTAGAGAGTAGCCCCCCTGTAACGCAAAGGGCATTTGTTTTAGTCAGTAAGAGCCTGACACTCCCGCTTCGCCCAGCGCGGGAGCAGTCATTTGATGATTTCCCATATACATACAAAAAAGGGAAACACGGAAACACTAAGGCAGGATTTTTCGGTGTAGTTTAAGTTAACATTTGTAATATCTCATCATCAACCCGCACTGTGTCTGCGTGGTGAATTACAGTCCACTCTCTCTCAAAGGAGGAGGAGGTCTGAGTCCCAGCACTTTTTGACTGGCCTGTTGGTCGAGTGGTTAGTGACCCTGACTGCTAAACCGGAGGTCTTGGGTTCGATTCCCACCCAGGACAAATCTTTGTGTGATGAGCATGATCATTTGTTCTGTGTTTGGGTGTAATTCGTCTATAATATGTATATTTTTGAAATATATAAGTGTGTTTATCAGTTGTCTGGTTGCCATAGCACAGGCTCTGCCTAGTTTGGGTTCGGATGACCGTGTGTGAGTTGTCCCAAGATAAAGATATAAAGATATAGTTGGAGCACCATGTAATATATATGCTTTATTTAAAAACAAAGAGGCTCTTTGTAGCTAAGACTTAGCTACCTATTAGATAACAAACTAGTTTAATACCTCACTTATCGTTTTTGGTGTGGAATCTTTTTTCCGCTCGCGTACTGGTGGTAGGTTCAATATTTCTGACCGAGATTTTTTTTTTAAGATTTCAATCGCTAAAAACTAGGAGACTTTTGATGTCAGAGTAATGAATGAGCACGCTAAATATAGGTAATTTCTTGAATAATATTGAGGTAGGATTTCTTTTGCCTATGATGTCAATTTGCGCGTGTAGATGCCTGCGCGTGTAGATGCCTGCGCGTGACCCTAGATTATAGCGTTATTAAAAATACTAATGCTTTGAATTTAAAATCCATCCTGATAATGACATCTAAGATTGACAAATATAAATAAATATTTTGGGTGAAGCTTGTGTTAAAACCCATGGATTAAGTTGGCCACCTTTTAAATTTGTGAGGGTTTGCGTCATAAGATTAATAATAATTGCGTTCGGTTCGAAAATGTCAACTTGCGCACGTCAAAAAAATTTGTTTGTTCATTTTGACATTTTGACACTGGGATAACCGAGTTGACTTTTAATAGGGTAACATTGTTCGTTTATTTTTGTTTCAAGGAGGTAATTTCTAGAAGTCCTGATACAATTACGATCCTATTTTTCGCTGATAGAAAGCTATCTTCTATAGCATAGCTGGGTGCCGTGTTTGAGCACGAAATATGCACGACTCGCCACGAAAAATTTAAACACACCGATTTAAAAGATGACCTCTGCTCCTAGAACGACCACACCGTATAATTTGGTTTCGTATGTTTTGTAACAACGTTCACAGATGCTAACTAAATGTTAATCTGATCAGATGCTTAGAGAAACCTCGATTGAGCAACGCATAAATATCTACTTTCAATTTAATAGAATCACAGAATAGATGTGTACAGTTCCTAGCTTTTGTCCGCGGATTCGCTCGCGTTAAGTAGCCTATAACAGTCTCCATCGTCTCATCTATCTCTGAACCAAAATTCATCAAAATCGGTGCGGCGATTTAGGCGTTAACACGTAACAAACAAACATACTCACTTTCGCATTCATGATTTTAGTTAGGATATAATTATAATTAATGGGTCAACGCTGTGGTATGGTAAATTTAATCTAAGAAAAAGACCTGTAAATAAAATCGTGTCAAATCATTGTACACGAGTTAAAATTACCAGCAAGTTAATTGCGTGATATGAAAATGAATGTCATCGGCCGCAGACGCTTTCATTTTGACATTGCAACCGTATTCTTTGCGTGTTTTACATTGTCGAGCGGCCGGTTCCGGAATAAAATTTGATTGTGATGTCATTGCGATTTTATTAGTTACATAATTAGGGTGATGTGCACAGCAGAGGCTCTGGAGAAGTGACATTCTGTCAGCGGTAGCGTGGCAAACGGGATTAAAACGTATTTTTTTTTTTGAGAATGACATACGCTATCGAAATGTATTCCACCAATTCGCACTCAACGTTTCCAAACGTCTTTTATAATGGACACAGCAAAGGAGTGGAACTCACTGCCTGCGTCTGTGTTTCCGAACGCATACAACCCTAATCTCTTCAAAATCAGAGGGAACAGGCTTCTTCTGGGTAAGCTCGCTCCATCGTCGACTTTGTCTTTGTCATCTATGACCTAGACTAGAGTCAAGATTAACTCGTCTCAAATAAAAAAAAAAATGGCATTTTGACAAACGCATTCGCTAACAGAATGGTACTCAGGTCATAACACAGCTAGATACTTATCAACCACTTTAACCAAAAATTGGATGGTCAGAAATGAGTTCTACTTTCTCATATTTGACTTGACCTCTCTTAAGATACCTTAACTTAACATCTTGTTTAATAATTATCCACCTGGCCTTTTAACTTGTAAAGTTCAAGATCAGATGCACTTGTCTTACGATTGTAGGTTATTAGATACATAATAACCTACAATCGTAAGATAAGTGCATCTCGAAGTGTTTGTAGTTCTTTTTATTCAGCTTTAAAAAAAGGAGGACATCTTGATTCGCTTGTTTTGTTTTTTATGTTTGTTACCTGATAACTCCGTCATTTATAAACTGATTTGAAAAATTATTTTCATTGAAAGGATATACTTTCTTGGTCCCTTAAAAATTTGATCAAAATTGATTCAGGAGTTTGGTTTTTAGATCAAAATAGCTGGAGGAAATAGAAAATATATCATCCAAGTAAACGAAATTGAGTGTTTTGCTTTCCTGTGACCAGTGGTGTTGTTAGGTGTGGGTGAATACCACTAAAAAGTATAAAAACTTTTTTTACAAAAAAATACAACCGACTTCTAAAATAAAAAAAAACACTACAAAGTATAAAAGAACTTTAATTTCGGAAGTCGGTGTTAAAATACGAAGAAACAACCAAACATGGAAATCGGATGTATTTTTTTTGGTAAAAATGTTTTCGCACTGACGGCACTCGCGTGACGCTGACGCGTTTCGGGGACTGGCACTTGGCCGGTTTTTTACCCATAGATTACAGGGGAACCTATAAGAAGTCAATATTATTAAAGTAGCATGTTACAAAAATGAGATTAGTACGGAAAATCGGAACCCTTTGCACGCAAGTCCGACTCGCACTTGGCCGGTATATTTTTAACGTAGTTTGAAGTATAGAAAAAAAGTTATTAGCATAAAGCCAAAAACTAACTTATGCGACCTTTAGTCTTAAATAACTTAAGACACATTGGACATGATTTGTGACTTTTTAGACCGTGTTTTGAAGATATGCAAAAATTCTGCTTAAAATATTATTGCCCGCCATTCCGAAGATGGATGCTAATTTGCTTGGCCCTTTTTCTCGGTATCTGTCGACCATAATGGGTATTTGTTTTACTACCTAACAGCTGTACTTATATGGCCTGCTTGCCCATATCAGACTAATATTTTAACCGAGACTTAGTTGGTAACACGAGGTTAAATAAGGGTGTTACCACACCAATCGAGCGCTCGTCGATCGATGGTAGAATGGATTAGACGACGTCGATCTACAGTTTCTACTTTTTTCTTCGAGTAGCCAAAGCTACTACACCAATGGCTCGACGACCGATCGATTGTTTGATCGAAGTTGATCGACACCCTTACAAATCTTCATTCATATCAGCCAATTGCCGTCCACTGCTGAATGTTAGCCTCCCCCAAAGATCGCCAACCATCCCGGTTTTGAGAGGTCCGCATCCATCCCTTTGCCAGCCACCTTCTTCAAATCATCAATCCATCGTGCCGCAGGGCGTCCCACACTACGTTTGCCCATACGCGGTCTCCACTCTAACACATGTCTGCTCCATCGACCGTCTGTCCGTCTACAGACATGGCCGGCCCACTTCCACTTCAGCATGCTCATTCTACGCGCAATGTCGGTGACTTTAGTTCTCTGGCGAATGACTTCGTTGCGAATTCAATCCACCAGAGAAATCCCGAGCACTGCTCTCTCCATTGCACGCTGAGCAACCTTGAATTTGTGGACCGCTCAGGTTGTTCAACATCCCTTACAAATCTTACTACCAGTATGATTGCGAAGGTTTAGATGGATGTTTATAACTCAATCACGTCAGAACAGCTGAACGGGTCTGGATGAAATATCTAGATAGATCGATAAAACATTGATTTGGTACACGAATAGAAAACACAACTCAGAAAAGCACAATAACATAAATCATAAAACTAGAAAATACAAATATTAAAATGAAAACACATTAAAGAAAGAGACAGAATTTATGGCAATCTGATATTAACGTGTCAAACTACCCATCGACATAAAACATAATTGACATGAAAAAAAATCCAATATGCGGTGTGTTTGTCTCGGTGTGCAAATATACCTGACGCAGATTTCTGTTGGATTTGGAACTCCAACTAGAGTCACTATAATATTTTTATTTCAAACTGTAAATTTGACGCTCAAAAGTCCCTTTTAATGGTGTAGTTAAAATAAGTGTATTGACTTTGACTTTGACACACAGATAGATTCTAGTCTGAGATAAGAATAGCACTAGGAAGTGGTGACGGGCGGGCGTTTTGGGGGACTGTCTTTATGTAGAACTTTGACGTTCAAAAAGTGCTGGCACTCAGCCTAATTTGAATAAATGACTTTTGATTTTGATTTTGACTTCAGCTTTGTCCCAGAAGCGTCTGCCCTTGGGATAATTTCCGACATCCCCGCGGGCGAAGCCGTTGACAGAAACCAGTATTTCATATGGAACTTGGACTTTAAAAGATAAGTCAGGTTTGTGCATGCGGCCCTAAGACAAATAACTACCTACTCATCTTCAAATTGTAAAGTTTTTGTCTCTGGTTGCAGACAGCCAATTGAATATTTTTGCAGCTTTTTTGTTATAAACAGTCATTCGATTCTGGATTTTTAGAAACGTGATATATATTTTTATAACTTTAGCTAATTTGTTATTCTTAGTCGCGAATCTGTGTTTTATTTTGAATAAGCTGCGTACCTGAGTCTTCAATCGCGTGTATACAGAAGATACTCCAGTTCTATCAGCTTTTCCCGCGTCTTTGCCTCCGTGGCTTATTCCACAGGTACCATATATGCTTGTTTGTGGATAAAGCTTGTGAAACACAGCGATAATGTAGTTTTCCACCTGTGAAATATATTTCGTAATCGTATTAGAACTTCCAGCCCTGACCTTTACAAACATTTCAACGAAAAAATTAACACAATTTAATCATTCCACAAAATAAAAAATCATTTAAATAATATTAGATTGAATGTCCCACTTTAACATGAAAAAGATTTAAAGTATATTCTTGCTTTTCTATGTGGATACCGACCCATGAGACAATACCCTAATTTAGGTCAGTTAATTCAGTTATTAAATGTCAGTTTCGAAATGTCAATCGGAACAAAACAAATGCAACTCAGTTTGAAATTGACTCTGCCAATTTTTAACGTTTTATAAAATAATTTGTCATCTGTTGTAATCCCATTAAAAAATAGGTTGACTTACAATATCAACCTATTTTTTTATTTATTTGCTTTCAAAATTTTCAATGACGATTGCTTATTTTAAGTATAGTAATTCACAGTTGTTACGGATAATCTGAAGCCAGAAATTCTGACACCAGTCTTTCCAAGGGGTATCGCTTAATTTAACGTAATTTTAGAAACTCGAATTATTTTATTTCAATTATGGTTTAATCAAATTAAATAATTTGAGTTTTGCACTTTTGAATTGTCAAGGTCGGTTAGCCAAAGATAAAGCTATTTGCATGTTCCAAAACGTGTGAACGATGTTGACAGAAATAAAAGCATTCGGAGTAAAAAATCAACAATTTAAATAACAAATCATTAAATTAAGAATCATCATCATCATCTTCCTGCCCTTATCCCATGTTACTTGGGGTCGGCGCAACACGTTTTTTTCTTCCTTTCTGTCCTGTCAGCCGTCACGCTATCACTAACTCCCTTTTTCATATCACTCCTAACACAATCCATCCATCTTTTCTTTGGCCTTCCTCTCCCTGTCCATCCATCCATATTTATATTTATAACTCTTTTAGTTACGTGCATTTCAACCCTAAAAGTAAAAAAAGAAAATATAGGTTAGAAATTGTGTGTTATATAAAAATTAAGCATAAAAGAATATTCAAAGACTTCCTGAGGCTAGCCCTATCCCGCAGGAAGCTTTAGGATTCCTATGATGTTACAAATTATTAATAAGTATACATGGCAGTTAAGAGATGACCAGTCACAACTGACGGCGTCCGTTCACGAACATGACGCACGCAATTTACTGGCTGGTGTACCTAAGTCATATAGGCTATCGTTTCATGTAAAATACTGGTATTCAGCTGCATCCAGATAGACTGGAAGCTAACCCCCAAAAAAATACGTCGCGTTGGGGGACCGCCCCAAATCATTTATTATCTACGATTTTTTTCATAAGTATCACAGTATCACATGCCTACCTATTTTGGTCCTCCAACGCGACATTTTTTTTTTTAATTATTAATAAATACTTAGGTACTTTAAGATTGAGTTTTTTTATAAAAAAAGATTGACTTTTTAAAGGGATCTTTGGTTTTTATGGTATACTTTTTATAGGCTATTAAGCTAAGAACACTAGGTTAAGTCAATCAATATTCTCTTTCAGTGCGCTTTCATTTGAGACCCCACTCGAGTATATTTGCAGACATTTGGTTATTCTTCCCCACTTTCACCCCCCACAACTTTTAAACGGCTCAACCGATTTTCATCAAACATGTCTAAGAACACTCGCACATAAGTCACCTTTAATACAAAAAGAAACTAAATTGAAATCGCTTCATCCGTTCGGGAGCTATGATGCCACAGACAGACACATACACAGACAGACACGTCAAACTTACAACACCCCTCTTTTTGCGTCGGGGGTTAAAAAAACTTGTATTCATCTGCATCCAGATAGACTGAAATCCAGCCCCAACGTAGTTGGGAAAAGGCTTGACAGATAACGAGCTTATAAGGGCCCAGGCAGACAAGACAGATTAGATAAAAAATCATAGTCTATGGCTTTTAGCAACCAATGGAATGTCAGCAAACTTTTTTTTCAAACTTCCGTTCTCTTGTTTTTTTCTTGATTTCGTAACTTCCTCATAGTAATATGTAATACTGTGCATTCCATAGTTACTTCTCATCATTGAGCTCATACAATGGATCATATAAAAAGTGTTATGACGCAAGTCTGCACCGCAATGTATACCTGAGACACTGTTGAATTACCATTGGATTAATGTTAGTCAATATTATGAGTGTATTCAGCGAAGAGGTGGGCAGAGGTATATAGTAAACGCACTTTTTGATAATACCTAACTTTTTACCCCAATAAGGTTTGTGATTTTGACCGGTGTGTATGTATGTATGTATATGTCACCTTAAAATAGCAAACTCCGTAAGATTATAAAATAACTCTCGATAAATTGTCAACTGAACATTTGGAATACTTTTTTACGCATCAAAATTTGATAGTCTATAATCTTTCGAAGTCTGGACTGACATAAACTGGCGACACTTAATAACACTTTTTTTACACTGTAAGTTACGCTTGCCGAGAAACTATCAGGAAACATAGACTCCCGCACGGAATTCCACCGAAACTCAAAATCAAAGCATTTATTAACGTTAGAAAATATACAAGAACTTTTAAATTGTCAAGGAGTCGGTCAGAAAGATGAATAACATATACAATGATTTATAGAGAAAACGTAAATCCCTCCTCGTCTTAGGCTTAATAAACGTTGTCGCGAAATAGAACGGTCATGCGTTTGAATTTAGGGGCCACCAATAAATTACGTCACACGAATTTTATGGGTTATGACCCCCTCCCCGTCCTTCAAAGTCAAAGTCAAAACGTTTATTTCAATTAGGCCATTAAACGGCACTTTTGAACGTCATCGTTTACAGTTCAGTAAAAATAATAGAATTACATTAATAAAGTGACTCTACTGTCCATTCGGAAAGGTAGATTCTTATGGAGAAGAACGGACAAGAATCTCCATAATTAATTGGATAGCCAACTTGCTAACCTTGATGTCAATACTGGTTTTGTCTCAAATACGTTCACATGAGTTCTGCTACTATTTCTAGACATAAATGTAGAAGTTGACACGTTTGACATAGTGTCTATTTTAGTTAAAATAATAACAGCCGCACGGGTCGATCTTCAAGGTTAAGCAACGCTTGCCGAAGTTGGTCTGTGGATGGGTGACCATCTTAGCATACCGAGACTCTTCCGTGCCTCGGAAAGCACGTTAAGCCGTAGATCCCGGCTGTTATTTGTAGATCTTTGGTAGTCGTTACGGATAGTCACAAGCCAGAAAATCTGACACCAGTCTTACCAACGAGTACCGTGTTTCCCTTTTAATGGGTTGTGGAGGTCTGGTAGGCAGCCGCTCCACGTAAAATACTGGTATTCACCAGTATCCGGTTTGACTGGACCCCAATATAATTGGGAAAAGGCTAGGCAGATGATGATAGGTCTAAATTAAAGTGATGGTGACGCTTCATGTCACGCTTGACTACTTATTATCCCGAAACCTATGGTCACGGAAACAAAGCCGCTTGTAAATGGTAATAGGTGCCTTATTAATAAATACTTAACCAATGCTACTAATCCTACCTTTTTGTTCGGGGCGAATGCTTCAAAAGTCACCTTTGGGGAAAAGACCAGAGAGTGTGGAATTTACCAGCAGAGGTGATCACTATGAGCCCCATGACTTCTTAAAATACCACCCCGTACCCCCCCTGTGCAAAGCCTGTTAGGGCACATCCTTGGGGCACAAAGGGCCTGAGCCTCGCTTCCTAATACTAGGTACTACCTAATATAATTTTTGACAGCTAAAATATTATTTTTGAATACCGTTTTTTGAGAGTAAAAGAGTTATGAATATTTAATGTGGATTGATGGACAGGGAGAGGGAGGCCAAAGAAAAGATGGATGGATTGTATTAGGAGTGATATGAAAGAAAAGGGAGTTAGTGATAGCGTGACGGTTGACAGGACAGAATGGAAGAAAAAAACGTGTTGCGCCGACCCCAAGTAACATGGGATAAGGGCAGGAAGATGATATGATGATATACTTAAATTGTTTCAAAAAGTGTACCCGATGGTAACACGTATTCAAGGCAACGGATAATCACCAAAATACCCCGAAACACTCCATCGAAACCAGTTCTTCAGCAATTAAATAATTAGACTTAAAACTATAAAACACTAATCACTCGATTAACTAATTGATATAAAATTGGGCACAGACGAATTAGAACTATTAACTCGTTAAATAATAATTTAGACAACTTTTTGTGATGCGTCATTTCAATTATTTGTAGTAACTTTTTCCTGTAGCCTGTCACTGTTTGTGACACCATTTGTCAATGAAAAATCCCAGTTGCGAAATGTCAAATTGAACATATCTTTTTGGTGATAATGATGTTCTTGTTATCAATACCCTAATATATAAAATTCCTGCGTTACTGAGTAACTGAGTGACTGACAGACAACGCACAGCCGAAGCTACTGGTCGTAGAAAGCTGAAATTTGACATGTAGGTTCCTTGAGGAGTGTAGGAGAGGATTTATGAGAAATTGCTACGGGAATGGAAAAAAACGAGATATCTATGCGCGTACGAAGTCGCGGGCAAAAGCTAGTGATCATATAAAAACATAGCAAACACTATGAGTTATGATTAATCGCGTAAGATTGTAATGTAACCTCTTTCTTCTCGACAAGGCACGGATGCATTATAAACCGTCGGATTCAGATGGGATTTATTGTAGGTACGAGTATTTGAAATCATTAGTTCACAATAAATAAGGAGTTTATAATCTAATCAAGATTTATTTAACAGTATTAGCAATAATCCCGTGATATAGTTATTTTAATGACACGTAAAAATTATATAAATTCAAACCTATGTTTATGTTTATGCTATTTTTGCACGCCATTGTAATACCTACGTAACTATGGATGACGGAATGTGTTCTGCATTAAAAATACCATGTACCTCTAATATCATGAGTAAGTACCTTATTCTTTTTGTTCTATATGTCACAAAAAAGTTCAAGCTATGTTCAGGTTCTTGTAGAGTAGGTTACGAACCCCATCAACCGGGCACTAATTTAGACGCCTCCGTATCAAAACATCCTTTTTTGAAGTGAAAACTTCTTTAGCGGCGTTGTGCACTTTTTGAGGTGGGTAAAAAATTTTAAACTCGCGTCAGGACACGTGACCTGATCGAAAATTCGTAAGACGGATGGAAAGTTCTGAAGTGTTAAATTTTTAATGTAATATAAATTGACATGTTTGTGTACGATAGCGCAATAATGAGTATTGTATTTTATCACATAAATGATAGTACTTTTATACTGATAATTAAAGCAATTCGTGCGAAATTATTCCCTAACTATTCGAAAATATCAAAAATGCACAACGTTAATGTTCAAGTTTTCACTTCTGCCGGCACCCCCGGAGTGCAACCCGTTGTTTTTTTTTCGTGCGGTTAACCTCAAAAAGGCGCCTGGGCTTTTGGGGAAAAAGACCAGAGATTGTGGAATTTTTAACACACCAAAACCACCCCGTTGATCGCCATTAGCACATTGAATTCTCAAAATGGCCGATTAGCAAATTGTCAAATTCGCATTTCTTTGCGAGTAGGTATAATACTTGCTTTCTCACTACCTATCATTTTTCTGTTTGTGATACCGCCTTCTCAGAAATTAATAAAGTTTGTAAAAACACGTTAATTTAAGTTTTTCTTCTTGTCCAAATAATGGTGGAACTGGTTTCTTAAAGTCGCTGTCGTCAGGAAGTGTGTTCGGTTCAAAGTTCGTTTGCGTAATGTAAATTGTTGTTATTTAAACATTCTGTTAAATGTTTAAATAACTACGGGCCTATTTCACGACCTCAGAATAGCCACCAATCACCGTATAAAAACGAAATCCATAATAATTTTATAAATGAATGTGGAATGTGGACTTGGTTGTCATTGTACCGATTGTCGTTACGGCCAATGGCCTCATGGCCAAAAGCTTCGACGACTATCTGTCGAAGCTGGCGTTACGCAGTTGGGTAAAGGGCCTGATACAGAAGGCAGTACTCCTCGATACGGCTCTTATTGTGAGGAGGTTCCTTTCTCTGGAGCCCTAACCACCGGTAGCTTGGACCCTGCTCCCGACACCAGCGGACTACTACTTTTTATATATTTAAATGTTTTTTGTTTTAAGAAATATTTAAAAAATATTAATTAAATTAGTACTTATGTAAGGAAAATTAATAAAGAGAATTGTAAATGCGAAAGTATACTTTGTTTATCTGCCTGTTTGTAACCTTTTCGCGTCTTAACAGAAATGGATGAGATTTGGCACACGGGTTGAGCATAATTTCCTGGATTAATACATATTAGGATACGTTTAATTCCGAGTATGTTCCCTTGGGAAATTTTAGATATCGCGCGGGCGATGTCGTTGACAAAAGCTCGTATTCGTATACTTAATACCCTAAACATAGATATTTTAAAACCTTTTTAAAGGTTGCTCAAAAGGATAGACGGGGGCATTTAGGCACAAATTAGTATGATTGCAGGTCTCAGAGCGTTTCTGCTGAGTAAATCTTGAATTTCTCAGTAGAATAGAATATAATAGAAAACATTTATTCGGCACAAACACAACACAAACGTTTTTTTTTGATCGGCTTCTCGCAGTTCAACCTATAATGTTGTCGACTGCTTAACCGGGCTTGCCTGTGGTGGCCTTAATATAATATTAAAACCTCCATACAGGGCTTATAAAAAACTTACAAACTAAGCGACTACACGCTAAGGGCACACCCTGTGGGGTACGGGCCTCGGCTTAGGGCGTCGCTGGGGGGAGGACAGCTAGGGACGGGCTGGATCGAACTAGAATAATAATTCTAGTTCGATCCAGCCCGTCATTAAGGGGCGAATTTAAGACTACAGGCTCAGCGGCGCGGGCTGGCTCGAGCAACGGTCGGGGAGGATTTTGACGGAAAAACTAACAAAAATAGTAGGTACATTTATTGTGGTGTGCGTTCCCATATCGAAAGGGACTTAGTAGACCTTAGTTGTATTTGTTCCTGGTTGATGGCAGTATTCTAGTCCCAGTCACTTCTGTCAGTTTTTTACAAGGAACAGCAGCCCTACTATGACGTGCTAATGCCATCCAATTCCGATTATGTAAACGGGATAGCGCTATTCGCTATGTATAGCTCCGTCTCCTTCTTAGAGCGGAATCGTGATCGTTTTAAGACTTCATAGTGGGGCCCCTGGAACGTTACTGACGAAATGTTGGTGTGAATAATGATGCTCACTGCTCTATAATCAAGTTCTTCCAACTTAACATACAGATGTGTTGCTGGGGAGTTCGTTGCGCCACTTCTTTCCAGCTAAAATACTGGTGGTGACGGGCGTTTTGGGGGACTGTCTTTATGTAGAACTTACGTTCAGCCTAATTTGAAAAAAAAACTTTTGATTTGATTTTGATGTAGGTCAGCGTACTCCTACGAACGAATACATGCGTGATATTTGGTAGACAATAAAATAATCCTAATAAAACAAAAATTTTAAACAATAACGGCCATGCGAACATTCCTTAGTCATAGTTAATTTATTAGTTTTTGTAACGGTGGTCACGCTCGGCGGTCGCGTTTTTGCTAATAAGAATTTCAGAGCAATAAAATGAATTTATTTTATTTACGAATATTGTTGCTAAAGTTTTTAGTGTAGGCGTTTTGATCCTAAATTACTTATACTAAGTTAAACTTACCTTTTGCGTCAGTTAGGGCAAGTTGTTTTTATTCGTAGTTAATCAACCAATGGTTAATATTGTGGCAAAAAATTCTTTAGTTTTCCGATCTTTTGTTAGTTATTAACTTAGTAATAGTTAATATTTATTCCACTATTGGTCAAGGTAAAATTGATCGGAAAATGCACATAATGAAATTTACCCATAATTTTTTGGTTATCAATGGATCAAAAAACTCGCCCTAATTTAACTTATCTTTTTTCCATCAGTGAGTTGCAGCGTTATTTTCAGTCTCCAGTCCCATTGCAGAGCAGAAAAGGCCTTTTCTTCCTTCCATTCCTCGTGGTTTTGGGCAAGTGTCCCAACCCTGTCGATAGGCATCAAGCTCGTCCCGCCATCATATCGTCTGGATCTACACAAACATTTTTTGGGACCCACTTTTTCATTAAAAGTTTACACAGGCACTCTACCTGTCAACCAGTCAAGGATGGTGGAGATGCATAGTTTAACGACAAAAAATTCTAAAAAGAAATCTCAAAATCATACCTGCCAAATCTTCGTTTTTAACTTAAGAGTGAATAGGTTAGTTTTAGGCAAGCGTGCTCCATCGTCGACCACATCATCGCCTACCATCTGGTGAGACTGTGATCAAACGCGTGCCTATCAATCACAAAACTATACACTAACTCTTATACCTCAAACCGGAACACAGCGACCCTGCTTGGCGGCAGCAAAATGTATTGCTTTTTTCTTCTTCTCCGCTGTTATTTATTCATTTATTTCGTTGCGGTGTCCAAGACAGTTGAATCGTTTCTCCGGGACTGGTCGAGCTTCATTGACACGGCGTTTATGTCCCGTGGGTGTCGTAAGAGGTGACTAAGGGTCTCACCAGAGAATGGGCAGCAGCATTCTCTGTACATTGCAACAGCTACAATGCGATCGCCAACCCGCCTGCCAAGCGTAGCGATTATGGCGTTGGGGGAGGCCTATGTCCAGCAGTGGACGTCTTTCGGCTGATATGGTGGTAGCATAACAGTACTTCCCCGGACAAGCTGCTTCATTAAGATCGCTTCAACTACTGATATTACGGGAAGGATGTTTATTAATTAATTTGCGTGGTCCAATATTACTGTTTTATTTGGCATTCAAAATTATTATTGTATCGTCGTCTTCGGCTACCTATGTGAAACATGATGTTGGTCATTTATTTGTAAATAGGATCTCTTGATATACTTACTAACTGTAAATATTCAAACTCGAACATAAAGCATTTACCTCTATTATGAACCTCCATTTAGATACTTTTATAATTAGAACCAGGTGTTACAAGGGAGTTAGTGATAGCGTGACGGCTGACAGGACAGAATGGAAGAAAAAACGTGTTGCGTCGACCCCAAGTAACATGGGATAAGGGCAGGAAGATGATGATAATGAGAACCAGGTATTATTTATTAGCAATGTAGATATATGAGAACAATAATGTACACTCTTTTTTGTTCTGTATGAGGTATTATAAAAATTGTTTCTTGATTCAATACCTATATTTAATTTTGTATGTCGCTTACTGTGGCAGAATACAGTGCCACTTATGGCCAATTCAATTACGTATCTACCTTAAACCAACTGTTAAAAAGAATTTTCGAAATCCGAATGGTAGTTCCAGAGATAAGCGCGTTCAAACAAACAAACAACCTTTTCAGCTTTATTATATTAGAATAGTTCTCTCACCAACGTGACACTTCAGGATATGTTCTTGAGCACTCTTTACTATTTTAGAGCAGTTTAATCGTGTGGCCTTAACTTTAAATAATAAAAATCACAGTTTATTGCCAAAGAGGTGCTATCCCTTTTAAGTTATAACAGCCGTACAGGTCGATCTTCAAGGTTAAGCTACACTTGCCGAGGTCGGTCTGTGGATGGGTGATCATCCATTGCATACCGAGACTCCTTTGCGCCTCGGAAAGCCCGTTAAGCATGTTGGTCTAAGCTGTCACTTATACATCCTGGATAGTCGTTACGGTAAGTTCGAAGCTCCAATGTTGCCAGTGAATATCATGTTATACAAAACTAAATGAAAATAAATAAAATTGGCCGAGAGAAGTTATACACTTTACTTCAAAAGTGTATAACTTCTCTCGGCCAATTTTATTTATATGGACTTGTGAGTGACGTAACACGCAATTAGTGCTGTCTATGTTTATTTTAAAATGCTGACAACACCGCCGTTTTTTGAGATAAAAAAATTAAGCAGTATTTCTTTTACTGCGTCTTGTCTGCTCTCTAGGTTTTGAGACATGTAATAAAAAAATCCAGTCAAAAAACTAAACTCGACGACCGTTACCTACGGCGAGCGTTCAGTGACTCGCCGTCAGATCCGAACCAGGCCCAGGTCGACAGCGCGTTATGATCCACGCGCGCCTCATAGAGATGTCAGCATAGGAGACGGGGCCCACTAGGGCCAGAGCCTGCCAGGGTTGCGGAATTGTTCGAAAGAGTCACCGCGGCCCTGGAACGCAAAGGAAATTAGGAGGAATACGGATGGGTTTTAGTCAGTTAGAGTCTGAAACTCCCTTCCGCTCCGCCCAGAGCGGAAGGAGTCATTTGATGATTTCCCATCCATAAAAAAGGAAGCTCAGATATGCAGGCCCTCCATATTAATACAGGTATTCAGCGCTGCATCCGGTTAGACTGGAATCTGACCACAATGTAGTTCAGAAGGCTGGGCAGATTGATTTTGAAGGTACCATCTCCTTTGCCCACAGGAGCGAAGCAGGGGTCAAGTCATGACACAGCGGGATGGCCAAAGAGACAAAAAAACGTCAAAGAACCCAAAAGATAAGAAGGAAAAACTTGCACTAAACCCTATTATAATAGAACCTGAAATGCCAATAGAGACAAGCCAAAAAGAAACGCCCCTTAAAATTGAACCACCCCTTAAAATTGAACCACCAAAGGAAGCTCCCCTTAAAATATCATCCAGAGATAATGTTGTTACGCCTCCTCCTACGCAGCAAGGGACTCCATATAACTTTAAACCGGAAAAATACTTTTTTGGTAAATACCTACAGTACTTTAATAAGAAAATATTTATTATTGATCGGAGGGACAAATCCAGAACTTTCGCATACACATCTCAGACTCAAACATTGATTGTCGCCAAGATGATGTTTCGACATGAATGTGAACTGTTTTTGCATTTAAAGCTTCAAATCAAAGTTGCAATTTCACCGGATTCAAGTTCATATTTGTTTGTTAAATTATATATAATTTAACAAACAAATATGTTACTGGGGAGCTTGTGGCGCCACTTTCTCTTCCCGATTAAAACAGTAGGAAGTGGTGACGGGGCGGGCGTTTTGGGGACTGTCTTTTTGTAAATTTTGTTGTGACAAAGTGCGGATTCTCAGCCTAATTTTATTAAATAATTTATGTTTTTGATATCATTGTAAAGATGTCAAGATGTCAAGATGTCAAGATGAAGGGATATAACAGGGGTATTTGACAGATGGCTACTGAGAAATAACCTTAAAAGGGAATTGTTTTTTATTTTATTTGGAATTGTCCCTCTGATGTGTCGCCCTGTTTCGTCTTCGAGATTAGCATTGTACACAATGTATAGTGCCATAAATAGTGTTGCCGCTCTTTCAATTCGTTTTACAGTCTTAAACGCCAACGTCGATGCAAAATTTTCTTCTTGCATTCTTCCCTGACAACCGTCACAGCAATAAATACTTACTTAAAGTTAAAAACACAATTATTCTATGCGTAATAATGAAATATCATAAAAATCTTTCAGGTGTTATAACTATTTTCATGGGCGGCGTAGATTTCAGGATCTCCTGTGTACAAGTGTACAGTACTAATCTCGAGGGCAAGCCTCGAGAATTAGGAATTATTAGTTTTACGAACTTACCTGTAAGTGAAGTTCTATCATCAAACCTCCTCCGAAGAGATTAGCAAACCCCTTCCCTTAACTAAATCAGTAGACAGCTAGAAATAAAATATCTATTAGAGCTGTACAAGGATCTTTTGGCGCGCTGTCAAAATCCCGCCATCTTGTTTTTTGCAACCATAAACATACAGAACTGGACTAAGCTTCCTTATCTTTCATTTAAGTAAATACAGGCACAAAAGTGTGAGAGAGACAAAGCGAACGTGCGGCCAGTTGTAGTCTTTTTCCAGAGTTGTCATTGGTACACGTCTCAGGCTGTCAGTGTCACCTTTGTTAATACGAACTACGTAAAAGAGATAAGTTTAGTCTCTTCTACAGAATGGTTAATTCTGTGACGATAATGCTTGATCCAGTTCCAAATGTCATGTTACCAACTGTCAAATTTAAGCGCCAAAAGATCTTTGCAGCACTTTAAGTGTCATTGCAGCTTGCCGGAGAATTGACAGCGGGAATGATGCAAAGACAAAGTAAAAGGAGGTTTAAATATGTGGCAAGAATGGCAACATTATTATGTGGAACTATGCTAATCTCTTCCGAAGAGGCTTGAGTATGTTTTGATAGAACTTCATCTACAGGTAAGTTCTTTTGATCAAATATATTAACCGGTTTTTTTTTTGTTATTTCTCAAGAATAAACGTCTAAATAATAATTCAGCCTCACTGCTGGGCAAAGGCCTCCCTTTCCACTTGCCACACAATTCGATCCTGAACCAAAAAGGACCAATCCCGCCTTCGTATAGGATAAACTGAAAATGAAAGAGCATTCCAATGATAACTGTTACAACATAATTATTAATAAACACAGCACTCAAAAAAACTTCATCATCTACCTAGCCTTTTCCCAAGATGTTGGGCCGGCTTCCAGTCTAACTGGGTGCAGCTGAATACTAGTACCTATTTGACATGAGCGACTGCCTATCTAACCTTCACAACCCAGTAACTGGGTAATACGATACCCCTTGGCAACATTGGTATCAGATATTTCTGGCTTCGGACTACCCGTAACAACTGACAAGGATACATAGGTTTACCGTTCTTTCCGAGGCACAGAGGAGTCTCGCTATGTTAAGATGGTCACCCATCCACACCCCGACCTCGGCAAGCGTTGCTTTACCTTGAAGATGTTAACTGTTTTTAGTTTATCCAAGAGCCCTCTCTTGACCTCTAAACACAAGTGTCGATACTATTTACTGGGGAGCATTTTGCAAACTAATTATTTATGGTAATAAGTGTTAGTCAATTTAGAACGGCCTCCAGTAATAATGGAAGGTGTTGAAAGCAGCACCTCTCTTTGTGCAGTCGGTTAATAAAACATTGCTTAGTGACGGCAATAGTCAATAGGTTGAGGGGGTCTGTCAAGGTAGCACAAGGTTTTGCAAAATTTATAAATTCTTAAAGGCATCAACATCAACTTAGCACGCATTATTCAAATTTTGTAACGGTTTTTGCAAATGTCGAGTGTAAATTGCAAAAAGATTTTTCGTGACGAATTTTTTTATTTTTTTTTATTTAATATGGGTTTGCTCTTGACTCTAGTCTAGGTGACAGGTAGTCTAGATGACAGAGACAAAGTCGACGATGGAGCGAGCTTACCCAGAAGAAGCCTGTTCACTCTAATTTTAAAGAGATTAGGGTTGTATGCGTTCGGAAACACAGACGCAGGCAGAGAGTTCCACTCCTTTGCTGTGCGCATTAAATTCAATACTCAGAAATAATAAAAATAATATTAAACTACCTTTTGCCGTTTCGCCCGCGTGAATGTCGGAAATCATCCCAAGGGAACATATTCCCGGGACGAAAATTAGTAAAAGTAGCCAGATTAAAGTCTATTTATGTGCCAAATTTCATCCAGAGCCGTTCAGCCATTCTGGCGTGATTGAGTAATAAAAATTCATCCGAACGATTGCATTTATCAATATGTAGAAGTAAGAAGAGATACATTGTTGCCATCGCGGGTAGAACCTGGATGAGACTGGCACAGGAACGTGGGGATTGGCACAAGAGAAGAGAGGCCTTTGCTCAGCAGTGGGCGAAGTCGGGCTGTGGATGATGATGATGAAGAATAAATAAGATTAAAATCCCTTATTTATAAGCAAAGCCGTTGTAAACAAGTTAGCATTCTTTCACATTTAAAAGTTTTTGGTGGGATTCTCTAAATACACATTTTGAGTACAAGTAAGCACTAAGCGATATGTTTCCGTCGGAAATCGACATAAACTCGACCTCCAAATGTTCCGATTATTTTAAAATTGCTCTGAAATCCCTCAAGTAGCATTTATTTCTACGTAACATTTTTTTTTTTTTGAAACGTTGCCCCACTCAAGGAATTTCTTCTGTATTGTGAGTACGTTTACAAACAAACAAGGTCACATACACAAACAGCCAGACCCGGAACAACTATATGTAGGCCATACAAATAATTGTTCCGTACGGGAATCGAACCCGCGATAGGCAGTGCAGCAGTCAATCGCTCAACCACTGCGGCAACCGTGCTGTCAAATAAGAATGAATAAAATAAGAATGTATAGGTTAACGTCATCATCTGCCTAGTCTTTTCCTAACTATACTGGGGTCGGCTTCCAGTCAAACCGGATTCAGTTAAGTATTAGTATTTTACGTGGAGCGGCTGCCTACCAGACCTCCACAACCCATTAACTTTGTAACACGGTAGTTTTTGGCAAGACTGGAGTCAGATTGACTGGCTTCTGACAATCCGTAACAACTGCCAAAGATCTACAAATGACAGCCGGACCAACGGCTTAACGTGCTTTTCGAGGCACACACAGTGTACCTAACATGACCTAGGTCATGTTAGGTTAACGTATTAAACTAATATGATTTGCAAAACTTTCATAATATGTAAATAATTTTATTGCGGTTTGGTAGAATTTATAATTATTACTATAGTAAGTAGGCGCCAGATAAATGTGGAATAAAGTACATTGACCTTTCCCTAATAACTGTTCATAGGTACCTGAACAATTAAATATGAATCGTTTTTCATTATTAGACAATGTTAAGGATCACGAGAGATGATGATTCGGGACAGCTTTGTGTCATTAATTCCGTTTTTCAAATTAAAAATGTCAATAATTGTAGGTGGGTCAATGACCGTTATTCCACGATTATCTGGCGCCTACTATAGCTGTCGCCCGCAGCTTCGCCCGCGTGATTCATACTCCCGGGATAAAGAGTAGCCTATGTGTTAATCCAGGTTGTCAGCTTCCTTCCATACCAAATGTCATCGAAATGGGTCCAGTCGTTTGCGCGTGAAGAAGTAACAAACATTCACACACACACAAACTTTCGCCTTTATAATATTAGTGGCTGCCTCTTCCCAACTATATTGGGGTCGGCTTCCAGTCAAACCGGATTCAGCTGAATACCAGTATTTACCTAACATGCAGCGACTGTCTATCTGGACTGTCTATCTGTGCAATAAAATAACGCATCGAATGTTATCGAAACATTAACCTTAAATTTCATTCCAATAACTTATTTAAAAAAAATAACTATTGTACGTATACTGATTGCCAAACAGTTGTTCAAATAATTCTTACGTTATATCGGTACTCGATCGATTTTATTTGTTAAAGACTTTTGAAACGGTTTTATTTAAAACGTTTGGAGCCTTAAACTCTGCCTTCTTCTAACACCAGTATCTTGGTATTATAATAACTCAAGAACGCTGATGAAAATATTTTTTTTTCTCTTATGGATATCTCTGGAGGTTTTAACAAATAATAAACCACAATAGGGAATTTGCATTAAAAAAATATTTATTGAAGTGAAACTTCTATATCGGCGTTGGAAAAAATGTACCGTCACATTTCTCGGTTACGCGTCACATTTTTCCGTTACGCGCCAATTTTTTCTTGTCCCTACCACGGTTGATTCGAAGAGTACTTTCTCCAGCGGAGTAGGAATAGCATGTCGTTTAAGCGGACTGACTCCCACCACTAGACTTGACCGTTTTTTGTATTAGAGATAGTTGTTGTTGTGGTAGTTGTTGTTGTGTGTTGTTGTGGTTGTGTGTTGTTGTGTGTTGTTGTTGTTTTGTGTTTTGTTTTTACAAAGTAAAAATGAAAACAAAAGTAGATCATTTTTCGAAAAATAAGTTCATAAAGAAGTTTCACTTCTCACGTGTGTCTAAACAGTTTATTTAGAAATATACAAAAATATAATACTAACAGTGAAAATAGAATCGAAATTAACCGAAAAACAAACGAGATATTACTATTTTTAACAAATATATCTGTCCCTCTCGCAAAAACGCTGTTGTCTATGGCAGCTGTATAGGCGACATAGTATTTGACGTCACAGTTGGTATCGGACTTCTCTTTCTAATTGTCAACTTTCAAGCTTAATAACTTCATCGGTGATGAAGGTATTTTAAAAATTCTTTCATAATTGCTTACTAGAGATAATAATAATTTATTTTGCAAATAAAAAAATTGCATGCATACTCCCTATTGATCCTGAGGAGGTACGAAGTACCCCAAGACGGCTGGTCTGTTAATAATAATCCAAAAAAAAAAGAATTAAAATTTAAGGTGTGTCGCTACCAAAGTACCTACCAACTGTTTTAAACGACATACAGTTATGGAAATGTGTTGTTGGGCAGAATTATAAAAAAAGTCAGCATCTTAATTTGAAAATGTAGGTTTACTACAACGTGACTTTAAATTCATCGTTAATATCTTTGGGAGGTGTAAGCACTCATGAATTTGAACATGTTCTAGTTCCAACACTGAACTCTTTAAAATATTTTTTGTTTATATATCGAAGTTTATCCCATACGTGTTGCGCCGACCCCAAGTAACATGGAATAAGGACAGGGAGATGATGATGATATTTAAGTTTATCCCATAGTTAAAGTCATCCCCTGGATGATTATTGAATGTTTTTTTTTTTAAATTTTGCCCCACACTAGGAATAACTCCTGTATCGTCGGTGCGTTTACAAACATACAACCTCAAAAACACAAACAGCCAGACCCAGAATTAAAACTCAACTTGTCAAAGAATACTACTTGTGACTCTGATTCCTTTCTCGATGTAATTTTAAAAATTGTTACATATTTTCTTACTTATTTATTTAATATATGTATGTGTTTATGTATATATTTTGTGTTTCTTTATTTCTGGTTGTTTTTGTCTATGTTAACTTTATATTAACAACTAGTGCGACCCCATTTCGTTTCCCGCCTATCTCTATCCATTCCAGGTTGCCTGGAAGAGATCGCGGAATGCGACAAGGCCGCCAGTGTATGTTTTTTTAGTTTAAGATTTTCTATAAGTATTTATAATTTAGTGTACAATAAAGTATTATATATAAATAAATACATATGATAGATGAAACTGGTCGAACGACTATTGATCAACCTTGTACTAGCGTATTGCACCAGGGTTGCGGAATTTGTTCGAAAGAGTCACCGCGGCCCTGGAACGCAAAGGGCTTTAGAAGGAACACGGATGGGTTTTAGTTAGTAAGAGTCTGACACGCCCTTCCGCTCCACCCAGAGCGGAAGAAGTCATTTTGATGATTTCCCATCCTTCTCCAAAAAAAAAAAAAAAACTAGCGTATTGCAAGACGCGATTTTTCATAATGTCTGCTAGACACCTACTCATTTGACTATAGGCAAATTTTGATGACAATAGTATTCTATTTTAGTCAAGGCTAAGTAAGCTATTTATGGACTCTTAAAATATGAATTATAATAAGGAAAATCTTGAAATGTCAGGGCTGGGGTTCTCCTTTTAACGGCTCTTGATGCTTGGTTCTGTATGTTGTTGTATGTAAGAGAATAGCACCATCCCAACACTTCCCGTGGGTGTCGTAAGGCTCACTAGAGAATGGGCAGCAGCATTCCCTGTGCATTGCAACAGCTACACTGCGATCGCCAACCCGCCGGCTAAACGTGGCAATTATGACAACCCCCCCTTTGGGGGAGGCCTATGTCCAGCAGTGGATGTCTTTCGGCTGATATGTTGATGCTTGATTCTCACCAAATGATGAAGGAGATCGTGGCAATCAATCTGCCTAGTTTTTTCTTGGGGTCATCTTCTAGTCAAACCGGGTTCAGCTGAGTACCAGTACTTTACGTGAAGCGACTGCCTACCAGACCTCCACAACCCAGTAACTGGATAACATGGTACTTGTTGGCAGAAATCTGACACCAGATATTACTGGTATCTGACAATTCGTAACGATTAAAAATGACAGCAGTGACCAACGGCTTAACGTGCTTTCCGAGGTACGGAGGAATTTTGGTGTGTTAAGATGGTCACCTTCAACGTTAAAGAGTATATACCTATCCTACTAATATTATAAACGCTCGTTTGTTACTCTTTCACGTCAAAACGGCTGAACGGATCTTGATGAAATTTGGTACAGAGGTAGATTATAGTCTGGAACAACACATAGGATACTTTTCATTCGGGCGGGTGGTAGCTAGTATTTGAATAAAGCCCATCAATACATTCCACGAAGAAGCATCTTGACGCGATGAATGAGATCGATGACGTTATAGAAGACTCAATTATTATATTCCCTGATTCAAGCCTAGCTTCGTCGCAGCTGCAAAGGTCATGAGGTCCAAAGCCACTGAACTCTTGAGCAACGAAAAGATTTAAATAATGACTCACAAACCCTTCAAGTTTCACAATGACTAATCTTCACGCTTTGGCCACTCTGAGGTGTACAGAGTAAGTTTCAACATCACGTGAATAAATTATTGGTTTGAGAGCAAAAAATGTTAGGTCAGGCCAATTTGTAGACCTGTGCCAACACGGCGGTAAAAAAATATTTGAGACAATGTCGGAGAAACGTCTTGATCGGTTGAAAATTATATAAAGGTCATGAGCTGTCAAGCTGAACAATCAAAATGTTGATGGTCTAGATTTTGCCCGCGGATTCGATCTCGAAATAAAGCGTCTTTAAAAAAAAAACACACACTTTCGCATTTATAATTATACTATCCACCATCGTTCTGTTGACCTAATCTAATTTCTTAGCGGTTGTAACTACATGTCTTCTTTTTCCCTCATCCTTTCTAGCCATGTGCTCTTTTACACAATCCATCTGGAGAGTGTGCCACCAATGGCAATGCAAGGTCCCAAATGGTCCTTAAAGTTTCTCCTCCACATTTCACGCACAAAACGATTTGGGAATACTTTAACTGTGCGTACAGCTAAGGTGTGTTTCCTGATAGCTTAAACCTGGGTGTATTTAAGTCAAGAGTGAATAGGTTACTTCTAGGCAAGCGTGCTCCATCGTCGACCACATCATCGCTTTCAATCAGGTGAAATTGGGGTCAAACGCGAGCTTATAGCCCTAAATACATTTAATCACAAGGTGAAGTGTAACTTCTCCCAGCGTCTGTGTTCTCCACCACCTATAACCCGTCAGCCTTCAAAGCAAGAGCGAACAGACATCTTCTGTGCTCGCTCGTTCTATCGTAGACCTCACTCATTGCTAACCATCAGGCTAGATCGAGGTCGAGGGATCAAAAACGTTCCCGTTGTGGCGTTCACAAGCCCTGCTTCAATTAGTTTTTAAAACTGGCCTGTTGGTCGAGTGGTTAGTGACCCTGACTGCTAAACCGGAGGTCTTGGGTTCGATTCCCACCCGGGACAAATCTTTGTGTGATGAGCATGATCATTTGTTCAGTGTCTGGGTGTAATTTGTCTATAATATGTATTTTTTAGAAATATGTAAGTATGTTTATCAGTTGTCTGGTTGCCATAACACAGGCTCTGCCCAGTTTGGGATCGAATGACCGTGTGTGAGTTGTCCCAAGATATTTTTACATTATTTTAGCAATTGAACTCTTTTCCTTTATTTCTTTCTTTCATTGTTAGGAAGCCACGTATGGCAGATAAACTTCCCTATTGTTGTATGAATTCTCGATATCACAACAGACTCAAACAATACTTATTCTTGTAGGTATTGTTTTGAAAACGTTGCGCCGGTTCTAAGAAATAAACTGACAGTGGTTGGCGGAAAGTTGGACGGGCTTCAGAAAAAGACAGTATTAAATACCTGGTATTTCCTATTTGCTATAGGAGCTCGTGGCTTAATATAACAGCCGCACGGGTCGATCTACAAGGCTTGCCGAGATCGGTCTGTGGATGGGTGACCATCTTAACATACCGAGAGTCACCGTGCCTCGGAAAGCACGTTATGCATATATGATATATGAATATATGACTTGATTGTTTATTTAGAATATTACATAACTGGGAAAAGTTAAAAGGGAACCACTTATCTTGGTATGGTCATGTGAAGAGGAGGGATGAAATGCACGTAACTAAAAGAATTATGAATATAAATGTGGATGGATGGACAGGGAGAGGGAGGCCAAAGAAAAGATGAATGGATTGTGTTAGGAGTGAAATGAAAGAAAAGGGAGTTAGTGATAGCGTGACGGTTGACAGGACAGAATGGAAGAAAAAAACGTGTTGCGCCGACCCCAAGCAACATGGGATAAGGGCAGGAAGATGATGATGAAAGGGTCATATTGATCTATTTTAAATGCACAATGTATTTAAGGTACTGAATTGGATAAGGATTTTACATAGAAATCTGTACTGTACATCCGCAAAGCCATACATTAATAGCACAGCGCAAGATTTAATGGACGGCCTTTATTTCTTAACGTAGTAATAAACCGTGATAATGGCACAGTCTGCAGTGCAATCTATAATTATTGTACTGTATTTAAAACTATAATTAACTCGCATCTCTGTACAGTCAGGGAAATTAATTGTTCGTTACTTTAAGTTTGAATGTCAATGTCACAAAACATGGTAGGTATATCTTTCTGTTGCAGAATTATTTGAGAGAGTTACCGCGGCTCTGGAACGTAAAGGGTTTTAGAAGGAACGCGGATGGGTTTTAGTCGGTAAGAGTCTGACACTCCCTTCTGCGCCCAGAGCGGGAAGAGTCATTTGATGATTTCCCATCCACAAAAAAAAGGTATATTTTAGTATGAACAAAGGAGAGGGAGGCCTATGCTCAGCAGTGAGCCCAAATAGAGATCTATTTTATATGTGACAGCTATGGGGATGTAGCGATTTTCTGGGAATTGTTGTCATAAGTAGTAAATAAGTAATTCATTTAACTTAACTTGCATTAAGTATATTGAGTATGTAACTGACCTTCTAATAAATATAACACCGTACGGTCAGCAGAATAAACCCACATTGTAACGCGTCCGAAACGTAAACACAAAACACAGATTTCCGCGTTAACCGTACCGAACGGAACTCTAAAAAAAAAATACAACACTTAACGTAAAATGTAACGTTTCGAGTGGCAAGCGTTCAGTCACTCCCGCGCATTCGGCCGCGTGATGCCGCGCTAAACCAATCGCGTTCAATTCCAAATTTGAAATTTTGCAAAATTTTCGTTCATTGTCACAATGGCCATGCGATCGATTGGACGTATGATCGACTATGTTAAAGCCAACAGAAAAATAAGTGAGTGATATTTTTAAGTGCGATTTTTTCTTTGTTTAAAATAACTTAGTTGCGTGTATGTAGTAATGTGACCTTTTGGTAATAGTTGAATGTGTGTGCACGGTCTAACGGAGTCTTGAAGTGAAATTTCACTGTTTTGTGTTTAGCCTTCAGATGTAATCGTGCGGATTAAGAAATCACTGGGTTTTTTTCTTCGTTGAACGATTTGATTTGCAATTAAGTGTCTCTGCTTTGCTTAACCGCGAGTTTTTTTACAGGGTGTTGACCTAGTTTTGGTTGGAATTCTCTGTCGGTTTGGTTGAAACGCTGTATTAGTTTTATAGCGTTTTTGGGTTAACACAACAAGAATTTAGTCAACTTTCCAACAGTGAAATCGTTATTATAATCTACCGAGTTATTTCGATGCAGTTTCCATCTTATATGTCTACAACTTACATTCACTATGAGTCATGAATACCACTAGCTGTTGCCCGCGACTCCGCTTGTTTAATTTTTTTCGGGATCAAATCTTTTAAAGACGATTTTTTTTTTGAGTTGTAATACTATGTTTTCTAGTATATTCTGCGAGCGTCTTAGCCGCATGATAGTCGAAAAATATTCCAAAACAACTTCACAAAAATCCTGTGTGTTATTCCAGACTATAATCTATCTCTGTGCCAAATTTCATCTAGATCCGTTCAGCCGTTCTGACGTGATTGACTAACAAACATACATCCATCCAAACTTTTGCATTTATAATAGTAGTTATATTGTAGACTTTCTCAGTAATAAAAGGAGTATTCAGATCTGTGTGCATAACTGTACAAAATGGCGAATTTCTGTTTCTCAAATTACTTGCTATGGCAAACTTTTGATTACCAGCAGGTTTATTTAAAGAAAACTGGTTCGTATCGGGCACAAGACAACTTCTTACCGTTAAATTTTATCTTAATCTGGTACCTGTTTTAGGATAGCAAGACCAGGAGTTTTATTCTTACTGGAATACGCTTTACTTTTGCCAAATTAAAGAAATAAAAATTACTTTGAACTCGGCATGCATGACCATTACAAAACGCAAAAAAAAATTGTTAAAATATTCGTCACATCCGCGCAAATCGGCCATCCCTCAGCATTATGCTAATAAAAAGTCATTCAAGTCATTCATTACTTATAAATATCTAAATGACTATCAAAAATCGCTTACAAAAACTCCTTTTCAAAATTAGTATTTATTTTTACGTCATATGGATGACGTAAAAATAAATACTTACCAGACAAAAGAGAATGATTAATATCGGTTGACACTTGGCGAAGATATCGCTGAATATACGAACAGTCAAAAACGATAAAATATCGTTGAATTGAGAACCTCCTTCTTTTTGAAGTCGGTCGGTTTTTTTACTATTGATAGGCACACGTTTGACCACTATCGCACCTGATGATAAGCGATGATATGGTCAACGATGGAGCACGCTTGCCTAGAAGTAACCTGTTCACTCTTGACTTAAAGACCCCCAGGTTGCAGCTATCATGGAACAGATTCCGTCAAGGAATTCCTCTATCTAATATTAGAGGTCGACACAACATGTCTCCAGGGCCTCTACACTTCTCTATCAGTCGTCACCACCTCCTTTCTATACATATCAACCTTCACACAGTTCATCCATCGTGTCTTAGGTCTTCCCCCTGTTCGTATAACTATCCACATTCATACTCAAAACTTCCCTTATGACTCTTGACACCAGTGGCTCTAGACAAGAGACATTCTGTCAGCGGTAGCGTGACGAAGGCGATTGTCAAAACGACAAAAATTTATGGTATTGACAAACGCTGTCAAAATGTCACTCTCAATCATCCTAATATATAAAATTCTTCCATTACTGAATGACTGACAGACAACGCACAGCCGTAACTAAAGGTCGTAGGAAGATGAAATTTGACATGTAGGTTCCTTGGGGAGTGTAGAGGATCACTTAGAGAGGATTTCCCGAATCTCCTACGGTAATGGGAAAAACCGGGTACGAAGTCGCGGGCAAAAGCTTGCTTTATGTTTAGGCATTTCGACAATCTCATTCACTGATAGCACGACACTTTGTCCAAAGCCCCAGGTTACATATAGCTAACAAAATACTGTAACACATAATACTGTTCATAAATATTTCGCGGCAACATTTAGCGCCATGACCACAGACTACCAATGACCCAGTTCTTGATAATTTCCGCTCAAACTCGTGCAGGAAAGTAAAAGGTGGCTGGGTGCTGAACGGCAACCATGCGTGAATCCCAACACTTTAAACTAACACTAACAAAGAATATAAAGAAATTATTTGTTAGTGTAATATTTGTTCTGGGTTTGCAATCATTGTCGTATCGCTATCCTACTAATATTATAAACGCGAAAGTTTGTAAGTATGGCTGGATGGAGTTACTCTTTCACGTCAGAACGGCTGAACGGATCTTGATGAAATTTGGCACAGAGGTAGATTATAGTCTGGAATAACACATAGGATACTTTTCATCCCGGGAATATGTTCACTTGGGATAATTTTCGACAGAAAACTCGGGGCCGCGGGCTAAATGCAAGATATTGTTAGCAGCATTGTCAGTAAGCAAACTCGACTCGAGTATTTAATTACACCTCGCAAAACTGATTTGCATCCGTACTCTCAACATAAGGTTCAGTTGAAAACAAACCAGCGTCAGGTAACTACTAGTAGTCCGGCATTTTGCTGAACTGTAGGCCTAGAACGATTCTTTTTGATGTAACGTAAAATTTTACTATTACTAAGTATAATACTCGTTTCGCACAAAATATTTATTTGAATTGGATATTATTTTCATATTTTTGTATGATACAAATTGTGTATGTCGCATAAAATTAAACCAAAGTACTATGGGATATTGGGGTTGCAGTATTTTTTCAATTTACTATTCACGTACGTTAACGATACTGTAATGTGAAAACGGTCCTCTGGACCTATTTGGCACAGCCTTGAAGCACACAATATTATTGTTTCAGAATTAAGTCTCTTTATTTTTGTTACGACATTTTTAGTACATATATGTGTGTTTCTTTACCGCAATAAAATAATACTTCGTTCCTCCTATTTTAGGTCATTGACTACCGAGTTAAATTTCAACAAACACACAGCTTTTCACACTTATATATGTCAACGGAAAATTTGCAGACTCCGTAAGATTGTAATAAATCTTTATTGGGTTGCAATTTCTCGATATATTATGACAAAATCGTTTTGTATTTACAATAAATACCATTCAAATTCAATAGTTTCCAATATATCCGTGTCTTATTAACAAAAAATAGTTTACAATTTCACGCGATATTTTCCAATCTTACGGCGTTTGCTATTTTCCGGTGACATATATAATAAAAGTAGTACAGTCAAAAATCAATTTGCTTAACCACTTCTCAACTATGTTGGGGTCGACTTCCAATCTAAACAAAAACAGCGGAATACCAGTATTTTACATGAAGCAATTGCCTATCGAACCTGAATATTAGTAGGATGCTATAATAATATTTGTCTCCGATTGCAAAACAATCATTATATTAATGAAACAATGTAACTATGATCATATTTAGATAAAAAATATAGTAGGTAATCATCTGCCTAGCCTTTTCCCAACTTTATTGAGGTCAGCTGAATACCAGTATTTCAAAAAATACAGTAGGTAATACGTGCTGATTTTTTTACTCTGTGGCATACAAAGCAAGCGATTGTTATTGAGATACCTCGTTCAGCGGGTCAATAATGGAGTCAAATGAAGTGTCGCACGATGTAGTATGACGTGCGGTGCAACTGTCACCCTGACTTGACCTGCCCTGCACTTGCAAAACCGCAAAGGATTATATCTAGTAGATTCTGTACATGGTGGACAGCGCACCCATACACACAATAATATTGGGAGTACCTACTTTAAATGTGCGTACAGGTAAGGAGTTGAATTCATTCTGGAGTTTGTTTTCTGATAGCTACAACCTGGGGGTCTTTAAGTCAAGAGTGAATAGGTTACTTCTAGGCAAGCGTGCTTCATCGTCATCCACATCATCGCTTACCATCAGGTGAGGCTGTGCTCAAACGCTCTATCAATAATAAAAAAAATTGCTTATCTGTGAAGTCGGTTTACGGATGATAGTTTAAAGTGACAACGTCATAACAAAACATTGATGAAATGATCGTAACGTTACAATGAGTCATCCTTTTTCGAGCGTGCAGCCGGCGTTCATCGATTTATTAGACGTTGTCACATCAAAAAAAACGTGTGCGTCTCGGGACGCCCGACAGAAGCGATAACTTAAACTAATCTAAGTTGAACTATTTAATATGGGAAGCGTCTGTCCGAAATACGACTAGCGCTGTGGGTTAGAGTGAGAGAGGAAGAGCCTGCCTACCGTTGCCGTATGCGTGAGAGAAAGGGAAGCCAGCGAACTGGCGCCGTAACGCGTTACGTTACGAAGCGGTTTACCCTCCCATAAGAAGTTATCACTTCAAAAATACAGAGTTGAAACTAACAATAACATGTAATGTATTTCCCTTGCGCAATCAGTTTTGTTTATTTATATCCGATTGCGATATAAGATGCCAATCACATTCACAATGATAAAATATCTTATCAACATCAGTTTACTTGAAGAAAATCTTGCCTTAGACGTTACAAAATCAAAGATAAAATAATTTGATCACTTTGTAACATTAATGAGCCCTTATTTTTATGTTTATTGATATTCTCGTTCTTGACCATAATCTCACCTGATGGTAAGCGAAGATGTGGACGAAGACGGAGCACGCTTGCCTTGAAGTAACCTATTCACTGTTGACTCAAAGACCCCAGGTTGTAGCTATCAGGAAACACACGGCTCCGGCAAGGAATTCCACTCCTTAGCTGCCTTGAAGATATTTCTTTGCAGAGAGACTAAAGTAACATTATCAACTGATGAATTGCGTGAACAACTATGATAAATGATATTTATTTTGTAAGTAGGTGTAACATAACACTTTTACACGTCTAATTTTTTTGGTCATTTTTAAACTAGATGAGGCCGGTGTTTCCTAGCTGACTACCCTGAGAAGAAACACCGAAACAAACTCAGATATAAAAGTCTCTTTTAAAGTCCATACAATCGTACTGATCAAATCATATGAAAACCATGTAGGTTAATGTCTGAAGTGGTCTTTTGAGGAAAGTACCACACAGATTTGAGTGGACCTGTCCTGACAGTGCAAGCATTTGTCAGTTACCGTGTAGCTCAAACTTAGAACTTTAAGGAGCTCAACAATTTGACGAACAATACCAAAGTAAGGACATTTGGGTAGGTCGCATAAAGAACTCAAACTGCCAGACTAACATGAAATGAAGCCCTATTGCGATCTATATGGTCCTCACATTCACAATATTGCTTCTGCCTACCCCTCCGGGCACTGCAAACATGATGTTATATTACTACTTAAACTGCAAAAAATCTTTCTCCTTTCTTTCCGTCCATTAAAAGATTGACCGTGATAGATCGAGTAACGCGATAACACCGCTGTAAACTCAAAGAAAATAATTGATTCACAAATTGACTAACTGAAAAACATAAATTGTCCGTAAATTCGTATTGCAATTTGAAATTTATGTATTTGACATGAAACGTCAAATTCTCAACGTCATCTCCTCTACTTTTAATTTCCACGACTGTTCATGACGAATTTTCAATAAATGTGTTTGTGGCTTAAAAATAACAGCCGCACGGGTCGATCTTCTAGGTTTAGCAACGTTTGCTGAGGTCGGTCTGTGGATGGGTGACCATCCGATACATACCGAGACTCATTGCCTCGGAAAGCCATTGGTCCCGGTTGTCGTTTGTACATCTTTGACAGCCGTTTCGGGTAGTCAGAAGCCAGGAGATCTGACATCAGTCTTGCCAAGCGGTATCGTGTTACCCAGTTGCTGGGTTTTGGATGTCTGGTAGGCAGTCGCTCCATGTAAAATACTGGTATTCAGCTTAATCCGGTTAGACTGGTGGCCGACCCCGATATAGATGGGAAATGGCTTGGTGGATTTTTAACATTTATTGCCATCTACGAGTATCTATAAATACAAAAGGTAAAACTGACTGACTGACTGACATAATAACGCACAGCAGAAACTACTGCGACTAGGAACATGAATTTTAACACAAGGCTTCCTTTTATGATGTAGATGAGCACTAAGAAGGGATTTTTAGAAATTCAACCTTTAAAAGGGGGAAAATCGCTTGTACCAAATCTGCGCGGAAGACTTCGCGGGCGAAGTCTTGCCAAGAACTACCATGTTACCCATTTAATAGGTTGTGGAGGACTGATAGGCAGCCGCTCCATGTAAAATACTGGTATTCAGCTGAACCCGGTTTGACTGGAAGCCGTCCCCAATATAGTTGGGAAAAGGCTAGGCAGATGATAAAGAAGGGTCGCGGGAAAGGTCGCGGGCGCAGCGCTAGTTAAGAATTAAAACCGAGTGAAAATATTATCTGTCCCACCTGCAAAGCAAATAGCATAAAAATATTAAAAGCAACTCTATCGCATCGTGATACATCAATAATATATGTCAACAATGTACTTGTAACATTATGTTAACATAAATGGAAAAATAGCGTTTTCTGAGAATATCGACCGCATGTGACGTTTTGTGTTAACAATGTGATCTGTTTATTAAACATGGTTTTTCTGTGAACTTTGAGTAGAATACTTGAATCTTGCAGAAGTAAGTTATTTGATTTTATTTCAACAATTTATATTGTCCCACTGCTAGGGCAAGATCTACGATAAAAAAAAAAAACAAAAAAAAATTACTTCAGACAGTCCATTTATTCGTTAGTATACAAAAACTAGTGCCAGTACTTATAACTACCGGAACAAAATACAATTTTATACTAACACTAAACTCACATGCAGGCTTATCCAATGCCCCAGTATGGGGCTGTCCCATCTGTCCGCTATAACTCCCAGGATGCTGTTGGGGCTGGCGCGTACCCGACGCATGGCGGAGGCGCAACGCTTGCGCATGATGGCATAAAAACCATCAATCTCCACCTCCGCGAACATGCCGGATGCACTACAGTAGTGCGTATAAAGCCTCCAATAGAATAGAAAACATTTATTCGGCACAGATGCAACACAAAAGTACACAAACATAATACATACTACATGAGCGTGCCTATACCGAAAGGGTTACCATCTCAGCATTTGCTGGGCGTCAGACACCCAGCGCTGGTTTTCTGTTGGTACCCTGCATTGACACGCGGACGAAGGTGAATACAATAAACAAAATACTTAGTTAAATATTGACAAGTTATGTTTGGGAAGAGAATGATGTATCTATTGAGTACTTGCAGACATTGGAAAATTCACTGACAGGTAGAGATAACCTTAACCGCTAGGCTTATAGAACATAGGTTCCCAACGGGGGCGGTACCACCCCGTAGTGGGCGCTGGAACTTTTCGTGGGGGCGGTAGCGGGTCCATAGACAAATAACGGGAAATGTATGGTCTTTGTCGAATTAAATGTTTATATTTGTGAATTATATAATTGCTGACCCGCGCAACTTCGTTTGCGTCACATAATTCATTAATGCTCCGCATCTGATTGTCGTAGCGTGATGTTATATAGCCTACCTACAGCCTTCCTCGATAAATAGGTAGGTTATCTAATACTAAAATATATTTTGTGAGGCTTCTTCTGGGTAAGCTCGCTCCATCGTCGACTTTGTCTCTGTCATCTATGACCTAGACGAGAGACAAGAGCAAACCCATATCAAATAAAATAAAAAAACAGACAGTTGAAATTTTACAGAGTGTGTATTTCTATTGCCGCTATAAGAACAAATAATAAAAATTTAATTTAATTTAAAATTAAAGGGGGTTCCTTGGTGGTTTCTTGTATAGAAACGTGTTTTTGTTATGGGTATTGGGTTTATGATACGGAACCCTTCGTGTGAGAGTCCGTCTCGCACTTGGCCGGTTTTTTTAAATATTGTGTTGGTGAGCACTAAAAAGGACTTTTAAAAGTAATTTCCCAAAATGGAAGTTTGTCTTTTCTGCCCACGGGAATTGCCATCGGGCACATGACATATTTCTACATAAAATATAAAGTGTTCTTAGAAACTACACATGAATTAAAGACAAAATGAAAAGTTATTACACTTCCTTAATTAGCTACTTACACAATAAAACAATTAGAATAATTGTCTTATAAATTAACTTATATTAAAACTGAGCACATAATTATTGCGTAAGTTAGTGAAAATATTATGATTTGAAACAAAGACGAATTAAGTAGGCCTGGCTCGCACGTACGAGTACGGACCACTTTCCAAATATAAAAATAAAAAAAGTGTTTAGTTGTACTGTATGTTGTTGAATTTGATTAACATAGAACGTAAAACAGTAACAAGATTTGCAGAAAACCGTGACAGATTTTATGTTTTCTTTCTTTCTTTTTAAAATAATAATAATGTCTTGGGACAACTCACACACGGTCATCCGATCCCAAACTAGGCAAAGCCTGTACTATTTATTACTACCTTTTACCTTTGTACGCGCCGTCCCGTTTTTTTCTCGTTCCCGTAGGCATTTCGGGAAATCCTCTCTCAGTGCTCCCCCACACTCCCCAAGGAACCTACATGCCAAATTTCAGCTTTCTACGACCAGTAGTTTCGGCTGTGCGTTGTCTGTCAGTCACTTAGTGACGGAAGAATTTTATATATTAGGATTGATGAAATATATTGATTGTCAGGCTCGCGTTCGGCTACAATCTCACCTGATGGTAAGCGATGATGTGGTCGACGATGGAGCACGCTTGCCTAGAAATAACCTATTCACTCTTGACTTAAAGACCCCCAGGTTGTAGCTATCAGGAAACACAGACTCTGGCAAAGAATTCCACTCCTTAGCTGTACGCACAATGAAAACGTTTTTCAGGGCGTATCGGTGGGATTGCCACCATGTAGTGGTAGCGTATCGCCGTGCGTCTTGTAGTCCGATGCTAAGTCCATCTCATGGCGCGTGATGTCCGCCTGTGGACATCTGCAGCACCAGAGACATCGCAGATGCGTTGCCATCACAGACACAAAGCTGACATGTGTCATGTGCTTCATGATATCAGCCGAAAGACGTCCACTGCTGGACAAAGGCCTCCCCCAAAGGGCGGAGTTGCCATGTGTCATGAGCTTGACATAGGTATTATTATTTCTGATAATTGTGTCAGCAGTAAACAAAACAACGCTGCTGATCCGTAATAGGAGGAAATCATGAGGAAACTGTCCTAGGATAAAAAAATCGAAGACTTCGTGACTGTGTCTGCGCTGTAGATCACAGCCCAGCAGTGGGCATATTACTGGCTGACTTAGACTTACTAAAAGAGAACTGCCTAGTCGTGTTATTCATCAAGGTCACTTCAAAACAATGTCAATGTTTTTAAAGCCAGTGACACAAAACTGACGGCCCATGATATAATTAGATTTGTTGATAGAAAAACTATTGTTTTTTTTCGTACAAATTAACAATATAATGACCTTTGTAACTGTGGTCTGGGGCTTTAGACTTCTTAGTGAATTTATATCAGTCATTTAATGTCAAAAGACATACAAATATTTGGGTTTGACCTCGATGAGCCGTTGGTCCCGACTTTCATCTGTTATTTTACTTTCTTCATTTCTATGTCCCATGTTATCTCTTCACCACCCTTGGTTGATTAGTAGAGGATGCTTAAGGTATTAAGTCCACGAACCTTTGTGCATGAAGTTAAAATAAATAAATTACGGATAGTCAAAAGCCAGAAAATCTGACACCAGTCTTGCCAATGGGTATCGTGTTACCCAGTTGCTGGATTGTGGAAGTCAGATAGGCAGTCGCTCCAGCTGAAATACTGGTATTCAGCTGAATCCCGTGTGACTGAAAGCCGATCCCAATATAGTTAGGAAAAGGCTAGGCAGATGATGGGCCCTTTGGCTTTTTAGACAATCGTTATCCCTGATACAGTGTCATTAGCTACCAACAGTAGCTGAAACGTCATGTTTGCCTTTGTAATATGACGTTTGACAAAGCACAAGTCCAATCCTGCATGAAGTATTGCAGCCACCTTTGGGTTGGCTCAGCTAAATACCAACTTGCCGCGCCTGACTCGGTGGGACGCAGAGCTAAGAGGCTCATTGGCGACGTAAAACTGGTGGATGCCAAGCTTTACAGCTTGGCTCATCGCCGCAAGGTTGTCTGCTTGTCGGTCTTCTACAGATTGTACTTCGGGGAGAGTGTCCAGGATGACCTCATCCCACCAGCCCCTTCTACCATCGGACATCTAGACGCACTGCAAGTTACCATTCCTACCTTGTTGGTATTCCACCAATTCGCACTGAACGTTTCCAAAGGTCTTTTATAATGCGCACAGCAAAGGAGTGGAACTCTCTGCCTGCGTCTGTGTTTCCGAACGCATACCACCCTAATCTCTTCAAAATTAGAGTGAACAGGCTTCTTCTGGGTAAGCTCGCTCCATCGTCGACTTTGTCTCTGTCATCTATGACCTAGACTAGAGTCAAGAGCAAACTCATCTCTAATAAAAAAATAACTGTTGGCAACTAATTTGACAGTTGGTTAAAGGTAGATAGGTACGTTATTGAGACTGGTCGTTAGTCTAGTGGATAGCTATAAGAGTAAGAGAAGATAATATGTCTAGAACGGAGGAGACTCCTAAGATAATAATAATAATAATAATAATAATAATAACTTTTATTGGAACTAAAACACAAGTTACAATAAAATTATGTACGATAATGACTGCATTAGTTATAAACTGTGTCGCAGCCATTAACGCCCTTACAAAAATGTTTATGCGTCAGTGCTCCAGGGTTGAGAAATTATTATTAACTTAAATAAAAAATTATAAAGGATAGTAATAATATAAAAGCGAAATGGTATAGTAATCATAATAGGCAAGCGTGTGATGTGCTGTGTTGTGCGTGTGTGTGGGTGTGGTGAGTTGTGCGTGGGGGGTGTTGAAAGTGAGTGTGTGAGTGTGGTGTTTTATGTTGTGTTGTGTGTGTGTATGTTTACATACGTATATGTGTTTTAATTACGTTTTAATTAACTTTTCAAGTTCTTCATAAGTAAGGGTATGAAGCCACTTATCAACGGTCACTCGACATTCCCTCAGACCAAGTGAATAAATATTACATATACTATTTACTCGGTTGTACAAAATAGAGCTTAGGTATGTATATTGACGTCTAACTGCTTCGATGCCGACTGACTCAATTAAACAGACTCTTTTAGTCCTTCGTCTGTGCTTAATGAGGTCAGGATCGAAAGTCAGTTCGGAGTGCTTACGTAGTACGGTGCACAAATGAGTGTCTGACTCTTGGTACCTCACATATTGCGTAGAGTTCATTTGTGGGGAAGCGGATAGGTTTGTGGGCCATAACTTTTAAAACTGCCCTCTGCGCTCTTTCCATTCGCAGTAATGAGGATTTCCCAGAACTGCCCCAGGCTGTTATGCAATAGGTTATGATTGAGTGAGCTAGAGCATAGTATACCGTTTTTAAAGTAGGGAAATCAGCAGAAGCCCTTAGGTTCTTAAACACATATATTAATTTCCTGACTCTACCCACCAGTGACTTAATATGCTCGTTCCATGACAGAGTACTATCAATATAGACACCAAGATATTTCATACAATAAGTACGGACAATTTGAGTGCAACTACAGTCCTGATTAGTGCTCGGGTTACATTTGTGAGCTGTTAGTGTGTAGGCAGAGGTCGGTTGTGATGTTCTGCGTGGGGAGAAGGTCATAAATTTAGTTTTATCTAAGTTGAGGGTGAGCAGATTGTTTCTAAGCCAGGTCATAGTAGTCTGTAGGGCAATTTCAGCATGAGAGAGCGTATCGGACCAATCATTACCATGTACTACTATTGCAGTATCGTCAGCATATGTTATAATTTTACAGTTTATTAAAGGAAGGTTGCAGAGGTCGTTTATGTATATCAGGAATAAGGTAGGACCAAGTACGCTACCCTGTGGCACACCGTGACTGATAAATTTGGGTCCACTTGTGTAATTTCCTATTTTAGTAGTCTGAGAACGACCTGTTAGGTAACTTGTGAAAAGATTTAGGGGCAAACCTCTGATTCCAAGTCGTTCTATTTTGTTTAGTAAGAGTGGAATGGAGACCGTATCAAAGGCTTTAGAGAGATCTAGGAAAATTGCTAATGTTTTTAATTTATTTTTAAGGTGTTTAGCAATAGTATTAGTTAATTCCAAAACTGCATCTTCAGTACTTTTGCCAGATCTAAAACCATATTGGTTATCAGCAATAATGTTTTGGGCTTGTAAGTAATTGAGGAGTCTACTGTTGATAAGTTTTTCTAATATTTTGGATAAAGTAGTTAGCACAGAAATTGGCCTATAATTATCGACACGGTCTCTAGTTCCACTCTTATATATGGGATGAACCAGACCCTTCTTGAACACCGAGGGAAAAACCCCAGTAGCGAAAACAAGGTTGAAAACATGGCACATAATTGGAATGAGAGTATGTCTTGCATTTTTGACAAGTGTGGTTGAAATGCCATCCCACCCAGCCGCACTCGTAGAGTTCAGCCTGAGAATAATATTTTCAATTTCCTCGTTATCAGTTTCGAATAAAGCCATTGAATTTGTATATGTACTTATTGCATGGGAGCCTAAGAGACCTTCAGAGTCATAATGATTAAAATCAATTTTGGATGCTAGATTCTTCCCTACATTTACAAAAAAGTCATTAACAACGTCAACAGCACGCACGGGGTCACCCATCAGAGACAGTAGCTCATTTGAACTAGATTTATTAGTGTGAAGATTTGCAATTGTTTTTATGAGATTCCATGTTGCCTTTGGGTTTTTTTTATGTTTTTTGAATTCTGCTCGCTCATATTCTCGTTTTATTCTTTTTAATAAATTGTTGCAGAAATTTTTATACCGCAGGTAGATCACCCGGGCAGTTTCATTATTGGGTTCTTTTTTAGTTTTCTGATATAATTTATCGCGATTTCTTATGCATTTTAGGAGCCCGGGGGTGATCCAGGGCTTAAGTATGCGTTTCTTACTTGAGATTCTATCATTGCGTGTATTATTACTGATAACATTGGATATTATATTTACTAGTGTATCAGCCGCTTGTGATGCGTCGTGACATTGTAGGACCGATGAAAAATCGGCTACCTCAAGTGCTTCAACGCATGCTACAAAGTCCACTCGACGAGTTAATGCTACTGATTTTGATGATTTAATTCGGGAGTCGTAAGACACTATCAAAGGGGCGTGGTCAGTAATAAACGAGTCTAAAACCAAAGTGATCACTCTCGCTTTTGATTTAATGATTGCGTGATCCAAGCAGCTATCGCAGCGAGTCGGAAACAAATGAGCTGGTAGCATTCCATGTGATGCTAGTGTATCTAGGTAAAGGTGAGAATGCATGTCATCATTATTATTAGGAGATAAATTGATATTAATATCACCCAAAAGCATAATATTTTTATGGGACTTGAGTGAGTGTAAGGTAGTGTCCAAACTGGTAACAAAGTTTTGGATGTTCCGGAAAGAAGGAGAACGATATATCGCGATCAACGCCAGTTCTGTAGAGAATTTAACAATAAGGCAGTTTGCGTCGCCGAATATTGGATTTTCTAAGGAGTATTTTATATCTGACCTTATGTATACGACCACGCCATCATTCTTATTAGTATGATTGGAGGCATGAGATTCAAAGCCCGATATAGTAGGGAGATATGGACATTTTTGTAACCAGCATTCAGTCAAAACAATCACATGGAATTGCAGTTTAGTTCTATCCAATAAGATTATAAGGTTGTTAAAATTATTAATGTTTCCTATGCTACGAATGTTTACATGAAAAATATTTAATCCAGTTTTTGTAGTTTTTATATATGTATTACATTGTTCCGGAGAGCAGGAATGGGAATCTGAAACATTAATTTGTTCCAGTTCAGATACTATATGTGATGTATCACCCATTTTGTTGGTTATATGGAATAAAGAGATAATCCAATAAATTAATTCTCATGGAATGACAGAGATTGGTACCAATAAACGTGGTTTCAATGTTGAGGACATGCCCAATTACCGAAACTAGCGAAGTATTATAGAAGAAGACTATTTTGATGAATAACCGTTTTACCACATAGTGTAGTGTAGAGTTGTATGAGATTTGTACGAGTAGGTGTAAGTGTTCAGTGTTGTGTGTTATGGGGTAGATTGTGAATGGTAATAATAAAGATTTCGTGTACAGGAATATTAACATCTTACATAGTAATAAAATATTGTATGATTTGTAGGTATTGCTTATGTTAATTTTATAAGAATACAATTTTATAGCATATACCTTTGTAATAATAACTAGAATTGAAATATACAACATGCATATACAGGGGTAAGGAGTAGAATATTCTAGTCATTTTTTGGGGAAATCTAATTCATCCTTAATTAAGATATGTGGTGATCCTTGTTTTTCGCGTATGTATATTTTACCATTTGTGACCCAACAGTACTGGTATTGGTTACTGCTTGCAAAGTCTCTAGCCAAAAAGAACAGCCTTCTCATTTTCGGTGTTAAATATTCGGATACAAATATAGGATTAGCTGGACCGCTTATTTTCAGGTGCTTTGTCGACAGCCTGTTCTTTGTGTCTTTATTGAATTTTCTGTACATTCGGAGAAATTGTTCTTTTAGAATGTTGGTAGTAAATTCTATTATCACAGGCCTGTTATTTTTTTCAGTGGAACCTGTGCGAAAGGCATCTTTAATCTCATTGCGTTGAATTGGTACATTGATTACAGAACCGGTCTTGATAACGGTATCCAGCAATTTTTCTTTTGACTCCTGGGTATTAACGGGTATATTTTTTATTTCTACACAAGCAGATCTAGATCCTCTTTCAAGTTTTTCTAATTTGTCTTCCAAGGCTTTTAGCACCATTGAATTGTTATTCCTCTCAGATTCTATTTGCATTTCTAATTGACTTATATGGGTTTTCAAAGCGTCATAGTCTTGCGAAAGAAAAGCTACTGTGGATTGAATATTGGTGTTCTGGGTTTTAATCTCTTCAATAGATTCATAAATTTTCTCAATGTTTTTGTTTTGTTGCTCTTTAAATTCGGTAAACATGGTTTTAATTTCTGACATAAAAATCGATATTTGATTCTCCTGAATAACCCCTGATTCCAAACACTTGCGTTTACCACGCTGCGTTACGTGTAGGTATTCCTTCTCAACACGCCTTTCGGGTTCCTCGGCGTTAATGTTTGGTTCCGACGTGCTATGTTGCAGCGTGTTGAGTAAAGGCGCAGCAGGCAGCGTGGAGCTTGGCGCAGGTGTTTGTGGTGGAGATCTATTGATAGGCATGTTGAAGCTGGATTGCTGGAATGTACGGCGAAAAGGCAAAACCAGTCGAAGAATTTAAAACTGATTTATTAATAGCTAATAACTTCTTAAATATATTTGAAAAAGCTCAGCAAGATGTTATAAAGCCATAAAATTTTTCTGCGAAATCCAAAAAGACCTCTGGGCCCAGATTCGAACCGCCACTCAAGGCGCGGTTACAACAGCGCAGTCGTACGCACTAGCCACTCGACCACAGCTACACGACAGTTAGTGTCGAAATGCTTAGGTGTATTGTCAGACACCGGCGCGTACGTACAGTATGACCTTGTACTATGACTCGCGCTCGAGACAATGACTATCACTTTTGCACTTTTAAAACACGTTGAGTTTTGATTTGTTTTTCGCTTTTACGGCACTTACACACTCAATATCTTTAGTTTAAGTGTGGTAATTTACACTCGCTTGTTGATCACTGTCTTTATAACCAGAGTAGGTTAAAACAATCAATGATATTTTCCAAAAATTCACTTTTAAACTATTTTATACGCGGAGCGTTACTAAACACGTCTACTCGCGGCGGTGTCGCAACGGGGGGGGGGGAGATGACTGCTAATAGAGAAGTTTGAAAGAAGGATTAGGGTAGAAGCTTGATTTTCAACATTATAAACTTATTTGCCAAGATTATCTTCTTTTTTTGGATGGGAAATCATCAAATGACTCCTTCCGCTTTGGGCGGAGCGGTAGTTAGTGTCAGACTCTTACTGACTAAAACCCACCCGTGTTCTTTCAAATGCCCTTCGCGTTCCAGGGCCGCGGTAACTCTTTCGAACAAATTCCGCAACTTGCTCTAAAATACAATCTTGTGGAATTGGAAATTCGCTAAAGACCCGACCCAGTTTTAAGATCAACCACAACTCGTGATCACAACTCGTACTTGACCGTAACACTTTTATGACATAACAAAAGTAGACCCAAATGATAATGTTGCCATTATTAAAAATAAATTTTGTCAATTTCTCTTTTTTTTCAACATCGCAACATTAGCGGCTGGTCGGACTTTCCTAATGGTCTATGGCATTATTCTTTTTACTACTATTATAAATGCGAAAGTTTGGATGTATGTTAGTTACTAAATCACGCCAGAACGGCTGAACGGATCATGATGATCTGATTTGGCACAGACATAGATTGTAGTCTGGAATACCACATAGGCTTTTTATCCCGGGTGTAACTTCCCTTGGGATAATTTCCGACAATCACGCGGGCGAAGTCGCTGGAAGCACTATAACTGTTTCATCTAGGTCTCCTTTGGTAATACCGTGAATATAAGCTAATATAAACCGGTTTAGGCATAGAACTAGGTTCTAACTTCGTTACTGAGAAATCTAGGGCGTTCATTAGGTCCCATTCACTGGTAGTGGGGATAGGGGGGTTAGGGCTGTCACGTGCAGCTCAAGACTAAATATAATTTAATATTATGAAATGCATGTTTGATTAATGTAATAAAACAGATTTATTATAATTATTTAACACAGTTTTACTGAAAACCAACTGTTGAATAACGCAACATTTATTTAATTGTTTCTAACCCTAATCTCTTCAAAGTTAGAGTGAACAGGCTTCTTCTGGGTAAGGTCGCTACAGCGTCGACTTTGTCTCTGTCATCTATGACCTAGACTAGATTCAAGAGCAAACCAATCTCAAATAAAAAAAACAAACAGAGTGATCGATTGGATGTCCCATCGATATAAACAATGATTCCATATCAACCTTTACCCCTTATTTAACAATATTCTTGAAGTCAAGAGTGAATAGGTCACTTCTAGGCAAGCGTGCTCCATCGTCGACCACATCATCGCTTACCATCAAGTCAGATTGTGGTCAACAAGAGCCTGTCAATAATAAAAAAAAACATAAAAATCTTTCCTTAGTGCTCATTTTTAATAAATAAAAAATACAAAAAATTGGTTGTCTCTAAAGTCGGTTTACGGAATAAAATAATCTAAATATTATATATGCTGTGCGATGCCTTACAGTGAAAATATGTTTTTTGACGTGCGTCTAATAAATCGATGAACGTCGGCTGCACGCACAAAAAAGGATGACTCATTGTAACGTTACGCTCATTGTAACTTAACGATCATTTCATCAAATTTTGTTATGACTTTGTCATGTTAAACTGTCGTCCGTAAACTAACCTAAAAGACAACCAATTTTTTAACAATTTAGATTAATATCATAAAAGTATTGAATACTTAACAACATTTTTCTCCGTATAACGTTTGAAGTGATCTATGGCAAAGATATTTCTCATCAAATAAAACTTCGAGAAATATGTGTTGTGTTCCAACAAACACACTTAACAGACTCGCAGAGAAATCGATGTTTATTTGTTAGCAGTAAAAGCTAGCAACAAACAATTTCTATGACCTGGTAAATAGGCTGTGGAGGTCAATACACCCGCTACATGTAAAATACTGGTATTCAACAGCATCCGGTTTGACTGGAAGCCGACCCCAACAGTCTAGAAAAGACTCGGCAGACGATGACCTTCAAAAAAAATATATGCTGGGCGGTCTTTGGGGACTGCTGATAGAAGTGAAAACTAAGCGAAAGCTAAAGCGTTCGGTGACGATGACGCGAGATCCATGATTTTTGTTCACCCAAAAAGTACACATTACACAGTATACATATAGCTCATGGAAAGCGTTAGGTGACGATGACGCGAGTTCCATGATTTTTGTTCACCCAAAAAGTACACATTACACAGTATACATATAGCTCATGGAAAGCGTTAGGTGACGATGACGCGAGTTCCATGATTTTTGTTCACCCAAAAAGTACACATTACACAGTATACATATAGCTCATGGAAAGCGTTCGGTGACGATGACGCGAGTTCCATGATTTTTGTTCACCCAAAAAGTACACATTACACAGTATACATATAGCTTATGGAAAGCGTTCGGTGACGATGACGCGAGTTCCATGATTTTTGTTCACCCAAAAAGTGCTCAATGCGAGTAAACAACTTTTCACTTTAAAAAAAGTCCTGCATATTACTTTAACATTGAGTTTGAGGCAGCCCTAGCAGTAGACTACATACCTTTTACGGAGCTTGCGTAAACGCTCGCTTACCTTCACGCTACTTATTACTTACTGGGTCAGCAGACCTGATTGTACTCTAGTTAGACAAGCCAAACACTGTCTTTGAATCCCACGATTTTGAAGAGTTCTTTGTGAAGAAGCTCGTCCGAAGAAGTACTACTAGCCTTAGGTAGATAAATTTGTTTAGCCAGAGTTGCGGGATTGTTGAGGAATTGCTCGAAAGAGTTACCGTGGCTCTGGAACGCAAAGGGTATTTGGAGGAACACGGGTGGGTTTTAGTCAGTAAGAGTCTGACACTCCCTTCTGCTCCACCCAGAGCGAAGGAGTCATTTGATAATTTCCGTCAATTAAAGTTATTTATTTGAAATAACAGCCTTATTGGGAGCTATATATTTTAGCCGTTTGGGGTTGAAACATTAGGCACCTGAGGTCCGAGTGCTCACCGAGTCTTTCGGGACATCAGCAAACAACTTGTCGACTGTTCACGTGACCAGAGGGCTGGGCTTTTCTTCGGCCCAAGGATCAGCATTGCCATTCAACGCGGCAATGCTGCCAGTGTTCTGGGCACTTTTGCCACTGACAGCGATGTGGATGAATTTTTTGATGCCCAATATTTTATTTGTTTTTTTGTTTCTACGCGTTTGTACATAATTTCACTATTATTAGTCTAGTTGTTTAAGTATTTAGTTGTTACTTGTACATATTATAGTTCGTTAATTGTATGTTTAAATATTAAATCAGTTATTTATTTCGCATTTATAATATCAATAATTATGATAAGTTAACAACTGTGGATTGAAAACGCCATAGAATCCCATGTACAGCAGTTGTTTGCGGCCACATGATACAAGGAAGTCAACTTACAATATTTAACGACATTTTTGTAGTAGATTCACTTACCCATCAACATTAGTTTCAAATGACATCGTACGACTACCATGGAGTCACAACAACCGTCGTTCTCTAAACAAAATGGCCGATGTTTTGAAAATAGAATCGTGTTCCAATTGACGTTTACCTCAGCTTCTATGTATCGGTGTGTTGTGACAATCGATTTCCCCCTATATCCCGTTAGTGGTATGGTTTTAAGTAGAATGCTGACTATGGGCTCTTATTATTTATTTAGTTTCAACTATACTAATATTATAAAGATGAAAGATTTTTTTGTTATGTAATGAATAAACTTAAAAACTACTGGACCGATTTGAAAAAATCTTTCAGCAATGGATAGCTACATTATCAGCGAGTCACATAGGCTATATTTTATCCCTGTACTCCCACGGGAACAGGACTACGCTGGTGAAACCGCGTGACTTCCGCTAGTCTTATTATAAATAAGATATTGCATACACATTATTATTGAATGTCAAATCGGATTAACAATTAAACTATTTTAAAATTTACATTAAATAAAAAGCAACACACATAATAAAAAATAACAAAAACAATACAGAATAACAAATAATTTAAATACCAATAAATAAAATCAAACAATTAAGCGACAGAAGTAATAAAAAAATAATAATAAATCAAATAATAGTATGTCAATCATACGATAAAACAATCTTTGCATTTTTTAGGATATGGAATCGAATATCCTTTTTAGATCCGCTTTCTCAGAAGACATTAATTTCTCAAAATGGATCCCGAATTTTTACCCGGTTACTGGTAATAGCCTCATTTTGCTCTAAAGTCAAGAGTGAATAGGTTACTTCTAGGCAAGCGTGCTCCATCGTCGACCACATCATCGCTTACTATCAGGTGTGATAGTGGCCGATATCTATGGATAATAAAAAAAACAATGATATTACGAATTTTACATAAACAAGAAAAAATCACGCAAAATCATTTATTCTTTTACGCACGGAATCGTAATCTGTCGGCGTGTCTATCACGGGTAATCTCGAAAACGGCTTGCTAACATTAGAAAGTGACCCGCTTACAGCATTTCATAACGCGCTGACTTAAATGTCATATTGTATAAGATGTCAAAACTATTTACTAGCGTATGAGGACATAGGTGGTAGATTTTATGAAGATGAGTCTGACAATGAAGGAACTTAAGGAATTTAACATGAAGTTTAGAGAGAGAGAGTAGGTCAATCAACCTGGCAAAATGACAACGTCCCAAAATGACAACTTCGCAAAATGACAACTCCGCAAAATGACAAATCCGCAATATGACAACTTTGCAGAACGACAACTCCGCAAAGTGACGATACTGCAAAATAGCAATGTCAAAAACAAAATGTCGAAATTAAAAGAATGACACTGTCACAAACAATTTCGCAAACTGATAACTCGTATGTCACTTGTCACTTTGATTCGGTTACACTGGAAGCCGATCACAACATATTTGGGAAGAGGCCGGTAGATTAATATTCAATAATTTTGCATAGAAACCGCCGCATAGTAACAGACCCACTTTCGCGTATTTAAATTACCTATGACATTAATTTTGATGGCAAAGCAATTAACACAAAAACTTGTGACTTTCAAGGTCAATATGTTATATAAGTTGAGCTTACTTAAGTATAACTTCACATGCTATTCGGTAAGCAACTAGTTTTTGATTGATATAAGGCGTTTGTCGTGTAGAAAGCGGATAGCGAAGCGATTTTGGTGAAGAATGTGGTCCGTAATTTTGGGTTATCTAAAATAGGGGTAAAGCATTCGTGGATCAGATTTGTCTGGTGGGGGACTTTTGAAAGTTGGTGGTGGTATCCTGTAATCCTGTCACCATGAAACGTAGGTGGAGTGAAAATGAAGTGAGCTGTCAATCCGTACAATTAAGATGCAATGACAGTTAACTTCCAGTTCACTACACCTAAGCTTTCACGGTGGAAGGTATACAGAATAGACCGGCAGATTCTCATCGACTCGTTTATCTTCTGGTCAACACATTTGACTCAAAAACTTAATGTTAAGACTAGTTGCGTCTCCGTCAATCGGGGAATCAATCAAAATGCAGTATCCCACTTCCTCATACCTCGAATAGTTGACATAATGATGTGAAATATGAGAGAGTTTGATTGATGTGTTTTGAGAAGGTTGCATTCATCTTTCATTTTGTCAATTCAACAGTATTCATTGTGTGGTTCACGTTGTCAATCGTAGTTAAACATATGATACAAAGGATCAGGAATTGCATGCGAATGTAATAGAAACTGAAATTTAGAAGTGTTACACAATAAGGGTGTTGCGTTCTGTATCTTACGACCTTTAGATCGATCATTTAAGACTGGGGACATGATTTCTGTTTCAAGCAAATACTTGAAACGGTCGCATTCCGCTTTCAATGTAGCATTGACTTTATTGCATACTCCAATAATAAGCGTACCTTTGACCCAGAAACTACCTTGTGGGTAGGTACTTTTTGCCAATCATGATAAATCGATGATAATTAAAATGTTGATGTATTAATTTATCATTTATTCACATTTGTCATCGTAATTATACTTTATTTGAAGGTCATTAGATTCTTTTCAGAGAATTGAATATCTATTAGACAGTCAGGCAAAATATATTTTGGAAATATAATCAGCCTATAGGATTTTCACAATGGAACTGTCTTAAAATACGAAATCGCAAGAATGACAATGTCGCAAAAATTTTCTTTTTGCGACATTGTCATTCTCCGCAAAAATACCACTTTACAAATTGGTAACATGACAAAAATACTACTTTAGAAAATGGTATTGTCACAAAATGACAAATTCGCAAAAATACCACTTTACGAAACGGTCACATCACAAGATACCACTTCTCAAAAAGGTATTGCTGCAAAATGTCAACTCCGCAAGAATGGCAATGTGTCATTGCCATTCTTGCGGAGTTGACATTTCACAAACTGAAAACTCTGCAAAATGACAACTGTGCAAAGTGACAACTCCGCAAAGTGACAACTTTGCAAACCGCAACATTTTCCTCATGTTTTCTACTTCTTTTCCAGGGTTCGTGCTGGGATGTGCGATACTGTTGCTGCTGACGGGCATCTTCTGTGCCATCTTCTTCATGAAACTTGTCGGACTTTACATCGATCACGTGAGTTTTATCATATTATTTTATTTTATCTATCTTTAATAATTATATTTCTTGTGTACGTGTGTATGCCACTGAACTCCTCCTAAATGGCTGGAACGAAGTTGATGAAATTTTTTGTGTGTGTTCAAGGGGATTCGAGAATGGTTTAGATTCACAATTGGCCCCGGTAGGTGGCGCTGCTATCGATTTTTCGAATTTTTCGTCAGACACAAAGCAAATGTTCGGACAGGACGACGTCTGTCGGGACCGCTAGTCTATATATATAAATAAAAATGAATCGCCGAAATTGTATGTACGCATAACTTGAGAACGATTAAAATAATTATTATTTTGTTGTATTTGTGATCGTCAGGGCAAGGTTTGTACAAAAACAATTTAAAAAAAACATACATCCGGGCGAAGCCGGGGCGGTCCACTAGTATAATTTTTTTTTTAGATTTAGGTTTAAAGAATTTTATTCTAGATGCGTGTTTTCAACGCACTGTATAGTCTTCATTTTTCGTTTACGTGAAAAAAAATACGTGTCCACTATTTTTTTGAAATCTATCTGACGAATTAAGCCGAGGTCCGTATCCCACAGGGGAAGCCCTAGCGAGCGGTCATTTAGTTTAATTTAGCTTAGTTTGTAAGCCCTGGTTGGGGGCCTTAAATTCATTTGAGGCCACCACAGGATAGTCCGGTTAAGCAGTAACCAGCCGTAGTGTGCTGAACTGCGAGTGGTCATCGTCCAAAAAAAAAACTCAAAGATACAGATGGCTTAAGACCACAAAAACCTGCCTCGTCTAGAGATGCAAAGACTAGTCTATTCATGGGCGTATAAACACTTAAATATTGCTCTGTCATTGTTGAAAGTAACATTTCTAGTGGTATAACGTAATACATAAGATAAAAGTAACCAGTATATCTAAACATATAATAAAAATGTAACGGATCGCTGTGGGACCTTTATCGACGCAAATACATAGCACCCAAAACAATGATTGTTAGAATTGTTGTTTGTTTGTCTGTGCCTTTGTGCACGCTAATCTCAGAAACGGCTTGTCCGATTTAGATGTGGTTTTCACTAATACATTGCGGTAAGCTTCACTTAACATTTAGTGTTTGTTTAATGTCAATCGGTTCATAAATAAAAAAGTTATGCCAAAAATCACGTCGAAAAATTGTTTAACTATCTATATCTATCTATTCTTTCTCTGTTCAGTAGCATTCACTGAAACTTTACTAAACTTCATAATCTTAACATAAAAATGTCTGCCCCAAATAAATATTCCACGCGGAGGAAGTCGCGGGCAAAAGCTAGTATATTATAAAATTGGAACTGGCCGATGTCTGTATACAGGAGATATTTAAGAAAAATTAATATGAGGGGTCTTTGTAACAGCATTAGAACCCAAAATAATTATTTTTAGAATGTTTGTTCGTCTGTATGTTTGTACGCGCATAGCGCAAAAACTACTGCAGGCAATTGGATGCGGTTTCTACAGTTGTACTGTTGTAGGTCTAACTTAAAATCTGGTACATGTTTCAACTTGATACGTACGTAATTAGCATACAATAATAGAGTGGCTCGTGTTTAAACAATAACAGCCACACTGTTCGATTTTTAAGGTAATCCAACGCTTGCCAAGGTTGGTCTGTAGATGGGTGACCATCCACTACATGCCGAGACTCCTCCGTGCCTCCGAAAGCACGTAAAGCCGTTGGTCCCTGTTATTTGTAGATATTTGACAGTCGTTACGGATACTCCGAAGGCAATAAATCTGATACCAGTCTTGCCAAGGGGTAACGGTGTCACACATTTACTGGGTGGTGGATGTCCGACAGGCGCAGTCTCTCCATATAAAATACTGGTATTCAACTGAATCCGGTTAGACTGGAAGTCGACCCCAACATAGTTGAAAAAAGGCAGGCAGATGATGACGACATAGGCCTTCCTCAAAAAGGGGGTTTGCCATAATCGCTACGCTTAGCAGACAGGTTGGCGATCGCAGTGTAGCTGTTGCAATGCACAGAGAATGCTGCTGCCCATTCTCTGGTGAGTCCCTTAGTCGTCTCTCACGATGATGACGTAACTTTTTGAAATGGGCAGCTTTGACTATAAATTTGACCCACTCTAATTTATAATCAAGGCTTGGCTATGAAAGTGGGGTAAACAAAAGACTCCAAGGAAGGATTCTAGTCTAGAATGGGCGTGACTACTGAGAAAGAATAGGCTATAGTAGGCGCCAGATAATCGTGGAATAACGGTCATTGACCCACCTACAATTATTGACATTTTTAATTTGAAAACGGAATTAATGACACAAAGCTGTCCCGAATCATCATCTCTCGTGATCCTTAACATTGTCTAATAATGAAAAACGATTCATATTTAATTGTTCAGGTACCTATGAACAGTTATTAGGGAAAGGTCAATATACTTTATTCCACATTTATCTGGCGCCTACTATAGGCAGATCATGATGATTTTATGCCGATGGAAGTTGGTGATACAGGCATCACTACAGTAAGCTATACAGTAGTATGTATGTGTGTCGGTGTCCAAGGCTCGTTGCGCTCGACTGCGCAAACGCATCGCTTTCCACATCAACTGATATTGGATACAGCGTTAAACGTGTTTTAATGTTATACTATAGCAACGTAAACATCATCTGCCTAGCCTTTTCCCAACTATATTGGCGTCGGCTTCCAGTCAAACCGGATTCCGCTGAATACCAGTATTTTACGTGGAGCGGCTACCTACCAGACCTCCACAACCCATTAACTGGGTAACACGGTACTCGTTGGCAAGACTGGTGTCAGATTTTCTGGCTTCTGACTATCCGTAACGACTGCCAAAGATCTACAAATGAGAGCCGGGACCAACGGCTTTCCGTGGCACGAAGGAGTCTCAGGATGTTAAGAAGCGTTGCTTAATCTTGAAGATCGACCCGTGCGGCTGTTATTATTTAGCCAGGAGCTCCTCCGATACGATAGCAAAGTCCACAGACTTGTTAATGATCTTAGTCAATGGCGGTAACTCCCTCGTTCGATCATTTAACTAATATTCAAAGTCTCACATCCCCTCCAATTCGAATACACCTTGAATTATCGAATTTACTATTATCCTATTATATAAAATTCTTCCGTTACTGACTGACTGACTGAGTGAGTTGAGAAGTTGCGGACAATAATAAATCTTAGTTCGATCCAGCCCGTCCCTAGCTGTCTTCCCCCCAGCGACGCTCTAAGCCGAGGCTCGTACCCCACAGGGGGTGTCCTTAGCGTGTAGTCGCTTAGTTCGTAAGTTATTGATAAGCCCTGGCTGGAGGCTTTTTATTGTAATGGCTGATCTTTGCGTTATGCTCGTGAACGGGTGCTGCTTGTGGTTGTCTTACTGGTCATGTTTTTTTTCATTTATTTTATTATTGTTTCTAGTTTATTGGCTATGTTGGCTCTAGTTCTTCACTTGTGGTTTCAGTCACAATCCTATTGATAGAATATTTTTTTTTATTTATTTATTTAAGTCCAAAACATATTTATATTAAGGCAATCCAGCAGATAGGCAAGTCCGGTTAAGCAGCCGATAACCTCCTAGGTTGAACTGCGAGAGGCCACTCAATAATTTAAAGCTTAGAAAGTGATGTGATTAGAGCTTTTCTAACTCTTACTGACAACGGAGAAGGGGGATAATAATTCATTAATCACCCCCTCCTTCTAAAAAATAATGCTTGATTTGCCCCAATCTGATACAAACCACGGCAGCGAAGTCACGCGATAAACCTAGTCATAAATGTAGTAATAGTTAGTTAAGAGGAAAACGTAAACAATTTAGCTAAGGTTACATGATATTCTGTTAACTCATCGCAAACAAAATTGTTTCTACGCACGACATGACACAGTGTCTGTGAAATCGTACCGAACGAACTACAACTATTTCATTTACTACTAGCGGACGTCACGCGGTTTCATCGGCGTAGTTCCCGTTCCCGTGGGAATACGGGGATAAAATAAATCCTATGTTACTCGCTGATAATGTAGCTTTCGAATAATGAAAGAATTTTTGAAATCGGCACAGCAGTTTTTGAGTTTATTCATTACAAACATACACACACACAAAAATAAAAAAAAATCCTCTTTATAATATTAGTGTTTTATTATATGTACAACACACGATTGCGTAAAAAGCTTCTTCGGAAAAAAGTTTTTTTGAAGTGATACCTTGTTACGGAAGGGTTAACCGCTTCGTAACGTAACGCGTTACGGCGTCGTATTTCAGACAGACGCTTCCCATATTAAATAGTTCAACTTAGATTAGTTTATGTTATCACTTTTGTCAGGCGTCCCGAGACGCACACGTTTTTTTTTTGTGGTCGGAGTTATTGATTTATAGACCTTTTGAAGATGAGTAGAGAAATCAAAGAAACGATGGCAAGATTCTGTGAAATATACTCATCTTTGACTAAGAAGGTGAATGTTGAAATGATGACAATTGAAGACATGTTAGGTGACCACAAATTAATAGAATAAGTAATTAAGGCAAGGGGGTGATGATGAATAGGAGAAAAGATAACATGTATTGCTCTCAAAGTTTCAGTTATAAGTAGGTTATAATATCCATCCTAATATTGTAAATGAGAAAGTAACTCTGACTATCTGTTTGTGGACGGCGAAAAGGCAGCCCTGGTTTTCTTTTCTTTTTTTTTAAGGATGGGAAATCATCAAATGACTTCTTCCGCTCTGAATGGAGCGGAAGGGCGTGTCAGACTCTTACTGACTAAAACCCATCCGTGTTCCTTCTAAAGCACTTCGCGATCCAGGGCCGGGCACACAGGCTCTGGCCCTAGTGGGCCCCGTCTTCTATACTGACATCTCTTTGAGGCGCGCGTGAAACACAACGTGTCATCGACCCGGGCCTGGTGGTGATCAGACAGCGAGCCATCCAACGCTCGCCGTCCGCAGGCCCGCGCTTTCTGTAGCCGGGGATCACCCTGCGACTCCCGACGCCCGGGGCGTCTTCTTCTGTAGCGTCGGTTGGAGCGAAGGCCTTGTCTTTCCCTCGCGCGGCCCGCCTCCTCCTTTGCTAGCATTACTACTTCGCAGAAGGAGGTGACCGCTTCCCAAGCCTCCTTGCTCCGGACCAAGGATTTACCCAGGGCCGGACGCGAGAGGTCGCCGCCGCCGTTCGCCTCGACGGAGGACACGGCGATACTCCGCCCAAGTAGGCACCTCCACCGTATGCTCCACCGTGTCCGCCGAGCGATCCTCACAGTGCCCCTGCCCTGCTACTATCTTATTCCTGCTGCTTTCCCATATCACTTGTGGCAGCCAAAACACGTTTTCTTCTTCCAGTCTCCCCTGTCAACCGTCACGCTATCATTCGCTCCATTTTCTTTCAAAACATATTTATTTGATCAGTTTCCTAAAGGGGCCCATAAGTGTTGTTAAGCAGTGTACCACAAATATTGACGTACTCAGCATTGTGTTCCACAGATGTGGTGTTGAAACCACCGTGAGAAGTGATCGGTGCCTTGACCGAAATGCTGGCATTGTGCCGTCGGGAATTAGGTAACCTAGGCAGGTTTAAGATGTAAGAATGATAAATCGATGGAATATGTACACCAAATTGTAATACAACTCTTGCACAATAATCATAAATTTGGGTACAATGGCGGTCTTCCAGACAGACGTTCCAGACAGTGCAATAAAGTATTGAGTATTGAGGCGTTGGGTGGACAGAACGATCATTTTGAAATGTAAAGGTTTAAAGATTAGTAATAGTAAGAGGAATTAGAACTGCCAGGGTTGCGGAATTTGTTCGAAAGAGTCACCGTGGCCCTGGAACGCTAAGGGCTTTAGAAGGAACACGGATAGGTTGTAGTCAGTAAGAGTCTGACACACCCTTCCGCTCCACCCAGAGCGGAAGAAGTCATTTGATGATTTACCATCCTAAAAAAAAAGGCAAGGGTGCTCCATCGTCGACCACATCATCGCTTTCCATCAGGTGATATTGTGGTCATTAGCGAGCCAAAAAGTACAAGTGGTAAGTGAGGCAGAAGACATAAGTTTGTTAAAATGATAATATTAGTCATTTTTAATTTTTGAGGACTAAACTAGTGGCCCGCCCAAGCTTCAAAATCAAAAGAAGAATTAGCGAAATTGGTCCAGCCGTTCACGCGTGATGCCGTGATCAAGGAAAATGGGGATTAATTTTTATATAATTACTAGTGCAAAGCCGGGATGGGCATCCCGGCTTTGCCCGGATGTATTTTTTTTGTTCAAAATTTATTTCATACCTCGCCCTGACAATTACAAACACAACAAAAAAATAATTCTTAAAATCGTTCAAGTCGTTCTCAAGTTATGCGCGTAGCTACATTTCGTCGATTCATTTTTATATATATACAAGCTGTGCCCACGGCTTTGCTCCCTTCACCGACAACCGTCAACCGTTACCTACCCTTCTCTACCTACCCTACATACCTACCCTTCATACCTACCCTACTCTACCTATTCTACTTCCCTTTTTTTTGTTTTAAAACCTTCCCTGTAATCTGGCGACCAAAACAAAAAAAGAATTAGCCAAATCGGTCAAGCCGTTCTCGAGTTTTAGCGAGACTAACGAACAGCAATTGATTTTTATATAGATAAAAGATTCACGTCTGTAAGTTACAAAATATTAGTTACAACATCACGAAAATGCTAAATCTTTGGAGGAACTTACGACAAAGGATGTGACACAGTGCTCACAATATTTACACACGCACACATACACACAAATGTAGCTCTATCCGGTTCAAAGGCTTGAAGAGGTAACATATATCGTCGTTCATATTGATTTTGTTGATCATCAAACAAAGACTAGCGCAGGCGACACAAGAAAATGGCGGATCGTGAATTGAAGTGTAAAGCCACGGGCACACACTTGCTTCTTGTTCCATTCTGTCTCCTGCTTGATGAGGTGGATAATTTGATATTAGCTTTTGCCCGCGACTTCGTCGGCTAGAATAGTTAATTTGGGCAGCCATTTTTATTTTTAAGATATGTAAAAAAAAATCAAAGACATTTGTCCATTTTTGTTAATTTATTTTTTATCAAATGCCTAAATACAAAGGTTCATGGTTTCATCTACACTTATAATATTATAAAGAGGAAAAAACTTGTATTTTTGTGTGTGTGTATGTTTGTAATGAATAAACTCAAAAACAACTTTGCCTATTTCAAAAATTATTTCACCGTTGGAAAGCTACATTATCAGCGAGTAACGGCAGCATTTTATCCCCGTATTCCCACGGGAGCGGGAACTACGCGGGTTAAATCTTCAATAAAGACGGACTCCCATACAAACTTTCATCCCCTATGTCAAACCCTTCAAGCCCTTTTCTCGAAACAATTTTGACAATGTCCTTCTCCAAGGTCTAATCTATCTCTGCATCAAATTTCATCTAAATCGGTTCAGCGGTTTAAGCGTGAAGAGGTAACAGACAGACAAACTTTCGCGTTTATAATATCAAAGTATGGATTCTGTTATAATAAATTACGTTGCGGTACTAGTGAGTTGATTCGTCGAGTTTCATTGATTCTGTGTTTGAGAATAAGGTGGAAGCAATTTTTTCCCAAAATTATTCTTCTCATGTAAAATAGACTAAGATCCCAGAGCACACAATACAAAATAAAGTAAATAGCCGTCGGACCAAGCTAGGTTTGTGTACGTTCAAAGAACAGACAAAATAAGCAGGAAATAAGAAATAGGCGAGTTTTTGACGTTCAAAAAGATTGTCAGCCTATTTCAAATAAATGATTTTCTAGTAATTTATTATGACTTATCTTCAAACCGCTCAAGCCTTATAAAACAACAGTTATTCCTTTGTTGCTTAAAACGAATAATTTCATGCAAATTGTATGTTGTAAATTAATCATACATGCACACCTGTTCCCACGCGAATATTATTATAATCAGCGAATGATGAACGGTATGAGTGTGAATACGACGAGCCTAAGGCTTCGTTCTAATGGCTAGACACGCGATTTTTTATCACGACAATCTCGACAATCAGAGAGCACGGCAAGCTCAGGATTGTCACCAACGGGCTATAAACCATTATAAACTAGCCATAAACCACTGAATATTGGCCTCGGCCCGGTCAGCCATTTTGTTTTTTTTTTCAAAATGGGTTTACAGTGCGACGCCATTTTGAAAAACGAAACGTCCTTTCCGTTACCTGTCCGTACGTGTGGAATAATTTTCGAAACCGGATCAGCACTACTAAGTAATCTCTGGTAAGATTACTTCCTACAAACAAACTAACAAACAATTCTACCTCTTTAGTTCAGAAGTTGTAACATCTATGGACATTCATGTTTTATTATTTTCATTCAATAGCTCGCATTAGACCACTATCTCACCTGATTGAAGGCGATAATGTGGGCGAAAATTGCTCAGAAGTAACCTATTCACTCTTGACTTAAAGACCTCCAGGTTGTAGCTATCAGGAAACAGAGACTCCAGCAGAGAATTACTGTCCCAGTTATTTCTAAACCACTTGTCTCACAGTCTGTCGGCACCCTTAGTGAAGGCAATACAAAATAGTCAGTCAATGCCATCGAGACATGTTCTGACTGATCATTACAGTGTCGTAAACTATGACTTACAATATTATTGAGAAGTAGGTAATGTTCACGAGTTTTTGTAATTGGACTTTCAATGATTTTTTGTTATTTTTGAAGGATGGGCAAAGTGTAATCTTTTTGTGTATATTTATTTTGACACGAAGAGTATCTACGTCTGGCTGATTTGAGTGATTATCTTGGTGTGGTATCGGTTTTGGTGTTCCTTAAAAATACATATAGAAAACACAAAATTGGCTCCCAAACCTAGCTACCGAGATTCAAAACAATATAAACCATTGGACACGGGCTCCCCGCTGTAATTTGTAAATTTTTGCCAATCGCAATCATTTCAATAACTAGATCCACTACCTAGTTGCCAACGACCAGGTAACACGATACCCCTTGTCAAAAATTTGTCAGTTTGTCTGAATTCTGACTATCCGTAACGTCTTGGACGTTTCTCGGGAGTTGGAGATGGAGTTTCTTGTCCGTTCTTCTCCATAAGAATCTACCTTTTCGAATGGACAGTACAGTCACTTTATTAATGTTATATTATTATTTTTACTGAACTGTAAACGATGACGTTCAAAAGTGCCGTTTAATGGCCTAATTGAAATAAACGTTTTGACTTTGACTCGGAACCCTGGGGTCCATTACCTTTCGAAGGCGTACGAGGGGAAGTCAAGTTGCAGTCGCCCCGTTATACGCTGCTGTTAATTTAAGTTTGTGCGTCCTTTCTGGCGGAATAAACATTTTGTTTCCTTCTCCACCATCACTTACTCAAGCTTAGTTTACTACTAGTTTAAGCGATTCTACTCTTTGGAAATATTGTTTTCCATATTATTAAAGTGAAAGTTTTATTACATCGTCTCAAATTTTTTGGTCTGTGTATCGCATGTCGCGTGACGGTCGGCCGCGGAGTAGGGATAAAGTGAAAGGCGCTCGTCAGAGCAGCCGAGGCCAATATGGCGGCGTCTATAGTTCCATCAGCTGACCGTGTAGTGTATAGACTATTACTCATTTGTGCCAGTGCTCCACGCTAATTTGTTTGTTTTTGTCAGTATTTTTTTATACCCTTAATGGAATATTATTCCGAAAATTTTTATTTAAATATCTATAATGTGAAAAAAAGTTTCACTTTTACCGTACACAATCCTTTTTTTTAATTCTATGTATTATTATTGTCTCGGCAACTTCATCTAACATGTCTGCGTGTAATACCATGAACTGCACTCACTGTGTCCCTTAAGGGCAGCTGGTACTTATAGCTCAGGGTTTGTTTTTTTAAGTACCAGTAGTACATCATCTGTTCAATCTTGCACATAAATTTGTACTAAGCATGTATATCACCTAGTTTGTGAACAATACATTAAAAACTTCATGATCTAGGAGGCGCAGTATACTTTCCAATGCTTCGTTATATTTTTCATAATACTCAATTTAATAAAATTATTAACTAAAGTACGTTGAACATTTCATGGCGGGAGAATAATCACGAATGCCACAGATTAAAAATTCCCGCCACATAATATTGCTCATTCACTTTAAGTTCTTTAAATTAAAAATGGAACATCCGAAATAAATACTTAATGCTTGTTCATTTTAAGTAGTTTGATGTTCAGATTTAAAAATAGAATTTCAGCAAAATAATAAAAGATAACAAAATACATTATTATTATTCTTTTTCTTTATATATAAGCTTAAAAAATATGATTTTTTTTACTCAAATAACCCTAATTTCCTTTTATCTCAGGAACTGGTCCTACGCGAAGGCTCCCAGACCTTCGACTGGTGGGCGCACCCCCCGGTACGGCCCTTCGTACAAGTGTACGTGTACAACGTCACCAACGCTGATGAGTTCCTCAACAACGGCTCCAAGCCGGTGCTGGATGAGCTCGGCCCTTATGTGTACTCGTGAGTATTGGGTTTTGGATCTTAAGTTTTAGTTATTAAGTTACTTTATTGTATATTACAGGTGGGCTCAGGTCTTGTCTATTCGTGAGTATGGGGTTTTGGACTTTAAGGTCAATTTTTAACTTTGCTCCTCCTTCTATCCTGCCCTTTGTGCCCCAAATCATGCAGCCAGTCACCTATGCGCCTTCAGCAACGAATCGGTGGAAGTGGCACTGAAGATGTATAATTTACTATTGTATTCATTTTCAACGTTAGTAGACAGATATGTTGCTGGGGAGTTTGTTGCGCCACTTCTTCCCAGCTAAAACACTAGGAAGTGGTGACGGGCGGCCGTTTTGGGGGATTGTCTTTATGTAAATTTTGAGTTTGTGTTCTTAGCAGTAATTTGAATGAATGATTATTGATTTTGATTTTAAACTGATTAGCCTATCGGAAACCATAAATACAGAGTATATCAATTTATGAAATTGACCTCGTTAGTCCTAGTACAACGGAAAGAACTCATTAGGAGGTACCAACATTACAAAATATAAAATAAATGAGTTGATATGAATGCAAGCCTTACTTCCTTCCAAACTGGATTGGCAGCAAAAACGATAATACGAATTTAAATAAGTCTGGTTGGCGAATTTTTTTGTCATCATTGTCATCGGCAAAAGATAAGGGCATATGGGCTTGGGTGGTTAAGTGGACTTATAACCGTGTACTATGGAAGAACTATTGACCCCTGCTCTGCTTGACTACTGTCAAATATATGGTTTAACATAACACTTTTACACGTCAATGTTTTTGGTTCATTTTTCTAGATGAGGCCGGTGTTTCTTAGCTGACTACCCTGAGAAGAAACACCGAAACAAACTCAGATGTCAAAGTCTCTTTTAAAGTCCATACAATCTGTACTGGTCAAATCATATGAGAACCATGTAGGTTAATGTCTGAAGTGGCCTTTTGAGGAAAGTGCCACACAGATTTGAGTTGACCTGTCCAGACAGTGCAAGCATTTTTCAGTTTCAGTCCCCCAATACGCCCGCCAGTCACCACTTCCTAGTGTTTTAGCTGGGAAGAAGAATTGGCGCAACAAACTCCCCAGCAACACATCTGTCTGTTAAGTTTTAAACACTTGAATTAATACAGTTGTATGCAAAGTAGTTTACAATACATGACATAGAATTGTTTTAAATAAATAGATTGCTGTTGTTGACCCAAATTCCTTGCTCCTCATCCACAGAGAAGAATGGGAGAAGGTGAATATCACGGACAACCTGAACGGGACGCTGTCGTTCCACTACAAGAGGACGTACACCTTCCGACCGGACCTCAGCAAGGGGCTGGACGATGACGCCGTCGTCGTGCCGAATATACCCATGTTGGTGAGTACTAGTTTAGCGACAGAAGTTATTATAATACTTGGTGATTTGAAAGCAAGAAAAGTTGAAGCTCCAAAGTCTTGAACATCAACGCCGAGGTGCCAGGGGGTTGCCCATAGACGTGTTGAGGTTTTCTAGTGGAACCCTTACCCAAAATCACGAGCAGTTTTTGTTACAAACTTTCTTACACGATATTATCTTTAAATACAGGTATAATCGGAAAATTTTGCACCGTGATAAAAATGTCGAGGCCAGGCAGACAATAACCGTTTTTCCGTTTCGAAATCGCGCGCTTAAAGTCTCCTCCCTTGATTTTTTTCTTCCCTCTTTCTGAACGACCTTTCGTTTCTCTACCGGTTAGACTAAAGTGGTTGGTAAACACTTAGGTAATTATAAAAAAAAAATACTTTAATTCAGACCTTGATCCATATTGTTAGTATTATACAAACTTATAAGCTATGTTAGTACAAAAATATAAAAAGTCTTTTTTTTTAAATTCATATATCTGTTGCACTCACCTGACGCACCGGGTACATGCACCCAATGCGCCATGATGGTGCAACACGGCTTATCACTAATGACCCCCAGAATGCTGTTGACAAGTCATGTCATTATGACGGCAAGAAAAATTAAAGATACAATATCTTTCTAAACCGCGTACTGGAAGACGCAGCGTTGGAAGGCCTCCCACAAGGTGGACCGATAACCTGGTGAGGGTCGCGGGTAGCCGATTGATGCCAGACGCACTGGATCGATTGATGTGGTGACACTTGGGGAGGCCTATGTCCAGCAGTGGACGTCTGCAGGCTGATATGAAGATGATGATGACAATATCTTTCCAGTGACATAAAAACAAACGGAGTGATTTCTGATTTTGTAACGCAAATTGCCAAAAAAGTATGAAAATCGTATACATGACGTCCTGTAGAATCCGCTTGTCCCTTTTAAGGAAAGGCATCATATAACTCTTTTATTTACTAAGAAGGTTATCGTGTATTATCCGCCATGATCTTTCTTAAAAAAGTATACATTTTTAAATTTAAATTTAACAACAATGAGCCCTTAAACTTTCAAGAAAGAAATTTTAAAGCCTCCTTCCTTCCTCACCACCAAATAAGTATTTAACAATAAACGCGTGAATGTATTGTTAAAAACGACGGTATTTTCCAAAATGTACTTTACTTCTGGAGGTCGACAACTTAAGACGAGGAAGTCTCTTGAAAATTTAACATTGAACGGATAGGTAGTGATTTTGGTTATCTTTACTTTATGGCGCTTTTAAGAGTAAATGTATTGTCTTCCTTGAAGCCAGGAATACAAAACACATGCCATGAAAACTATTTTTTTTTTATATTTTCTTCTCTGTCAAATTTATCCAAATGTAGCCTGTGACAAATCACTTTTAGCGTGAACACCACCCAGTGTCGCAACCTTCTATTTTTAAGATCCTACTGTTATTTTTGTATGGTATATCTCACGGGAACTAGTACATTTTTTCAGGATGAAAAGTGAGTGATAGACTATCTTTCTATTAGTAAAAGAATTTTCGTAATTGAATCAGTAGTTCCCGAGATATCTTGGTACAAACAAACAAATAATTTTACCTCTGTACCATGTATGTTTAGACGTCGTCGATGAGAGATGAAAATCTGAATATACAGTCTGAGTAATTAATAGTTTGCAGATTGTCACTCGACACAACAATTAGATTTTGAAAGACATAAAAACAAGTACCGTTTTCTAAAAATGAAACCTAGCTAGATTGATTTATGTCCCCGAAACCCCCTTTTTATTAAGGATGGGAAAACATCAAATGACTTCTTCCGCTCTGGGTGGATCGGAAGGGCGTGTCAGACTCTTACTGACTAAAACCCATCTGTGTTCCTTCTAAAGCCCTTTGCGTTCCAGGGCCGCGGTGACTCTTTCGAACAAATTCCGCAACCCCCGAAACCCCATACTAAATTTCATGAAAATCGTTGGAGCCGTTTCCGAGATTCAGATTATAAATATACATATATATAAGAATTGCTCGTTTAAAGGTATTATATTTGCCAACCGGATTCAGCTGAATAATACCAGTACCTATTTTATATGAAGCGACTGCTTTTTTAAAACATTAATATTTTCAACAAATATTCCACGCTTATTTCCGTGTTATAATATATACTCGACAGAAACAAGTAAGTCACTTTTGTTAAGTACCGCTTAACTACGACAATTTTTTGGACAATTAACTTTAAGGCAAGGTTAAAACAAACCTAGTTTACGTTACATGTTGTTTAGAAGCTACAGAACTGTGGGCCTAGGACGAATGTTAGAGTAGGGACTCCATTTTTGAGAAGAAACACTGAAACAAACTCAGATGTCAAAGTCATGGGCGTGGTACAGTAAGGGTAGACCAGCCCATACATAATGCCCAAAAAAAAATTGTTTAAGCATGGGAAGTCATCAAATGACTTCTTCCGCTCTGGGTGGAGCGGAAGGGCGTATCAGACTCTTACTGACTAAAACCCATCCGTGTTCCTTCTAAAGCCCTTTGCGTTCCAGGACGCGGTGACTCTTTCGGACAAATTCCGAAACCATGGCAGGCTCTGGCCCTGGCGGGCCCCGTCTTCCATGCTGACATCTGCTGGCCTACCCTTACTGTAGCCTACTGCACGCGCATGGTCAAAGTCTCTCCTAGGACGTAAGGAGAGACTACAATCCGTACTGGTCAAATCATATGAGAACCATGTAGGTTAATGTCTGAGGTGGTCTTTTGAGGAAAGGACCACACTGATTTGAGTGGACTTGTCCAGACAGTGCAAGTATTTGTCAGTTATCGTGTAGGTCTACTTTGAACTTTAAGGAGCCCATGATGTTCCCCTTCATTCAATGACTTAAAGGTTTTAATGATCCTTTTGTCACTGTAAACCGTGTATAACGTTCAAGCAAAATACGGCTACTACTGGACGCGAGTGGAGCGATGCACGTAGAGACTCGCTAGTGATGTGCGCATAAATACAAAATTTTAGTGTCAGGATTCCAACACTATTCACCGTTTTGAGAGCTGTTATTTCATACCATAGCGTATGGCCATGTTGTTTTACAAAATCAACTAGACAATAATTAAGAAATATTAAAAATAATCACCATTATTAACCTTAGTTTTGCGAAGTCAGTGAATTTAAACGAGCCATTAGAGAAGTAAAATGTTGTAAGTAAGTATTTAGTAATATTAAATAGAATTATTTGCATGCAACACTTGGTATAATAACGCAATGATCTGTGCCGAGGAGGGATGAAGTGTATCATCATCTGCCTAGCCTTTTCCCAAATATATTGGGGTCCGACTGGGTAATACGATTCTTCTTGGCAAGACCGGTGTCAGATTTTTCTGGGTTCTGACAATCCGTATCGACTGTCATGGATCTACCGGGACCAATGGCTTAACGTGCTTTCCGAGGCACGGAGGAGTCTTGGTATGTTAAGATGGTCACCCATCAAGCAAGCGTTGCTTAACCTCGAAGTTCGACCCGTGCAGCTGTTTTTGTTTAGCCACGAGTTCTCTGTGTAACTCTGTAACTCGGTATTAAAACAATCTCGCAGTATTTCAAGGCTCACTTTGCATATTTTGCGTAATTTTGTAAGCAGCAAATGATTAGGTCATCAAAGTTAAGCAACGTTTGTCGCGGCCGCGAATTAGAAGGTGACTGCGCCGTAATTACTTTGGCAAGCTGTTGGTACTTGAATGGATGGTTTAGCATACTTAAATATCAAGCTTGTGATTCCTGACGGGGTAGGCAGTAGCAGAAGTACAGTATAATATTGCACTATACTAAGAATTTCATGGCAAAAAAAATAGTCAAATGTACTTAACCACTTTTAGATTACAAAGTCACAAATCATCATCTGCCTAGCCTTTTCCCAATTATATTGGGGTCGGCTTCCAGTCAAACCGGATTCAGCTGAATACCAGTATTTTACGTGGAGCGGCTGCCTACCTAACCTTATTAATGGGTTTCACGAGTGGTGGTTTTACCAGCACACCATTTGCTGCCGTCGAACAGCGGTTGGCCTATAAAATGTCCCACCCTTCTTAGCCATGTGACCTATAGGTAGTCACGTGGCTAATAAGGGCTATCTCGTTGCCTAGTGTTCATTGGACAGCTGAATCCGGTTTGACCTCAATATAATTGGGAAAAGGCTAGGCAGATGATGATGATAATGTTAACTTAGGTACGTCACCAGCATCCATTCTATACGAGTACTTTTTTGTTTTTTTTTTTAAGAATTGGAATTCATCAAATGATTTCTTCCGCTCTGGGTGGAGCGAAAGGGCGTGTCAGACTCTTACTGACTAAAACCTATCCGTGTTCCTTCTAAAGCCCTTTGCGTTCCAAGGCCGCGGTGACTCTTTCGAACAAATTAAATTCCACAACCTATACGAGTACCCTAGCATCAATTTTTCTTACATTTCTAAGGCACTAACAAAAACCGAATGCCAACGTAATCGCGTAACTTATATAGTTAAAGACGCGAACGGAGAAATCGTTGCGCTCTGATTCCGTTGAATTAATGTAACATCACACTTGGTACCGTAGAGGAGGTAGGCAGAAAGAGACGTGTGAATAAATAATGATACAAGTATGAATGTGGCTAGATTAGTAGAAGAGTAAGTTTACCAGTGACAGAAACGTCAAAAAGGAATCGCTTGTCTTGGTATGGTCATGCGAAGAGAAGGGATGAAACGCATGTAACTAAAAGAGTTGTGAATATATTTAAAAGTAGATGAATTGGGAGGGAGAGGGAAGTCAAAGAAAAGATGGATGGATTGTGTTAGGAGTGATATAAAAGAAAAGGGAGTTAGGACAGAAGGGTAGAAGAAAACTTGTTACGTCGACTCCAAGTAACATGGGATAAGGGCAGGAAGATGATGATGTCGCTAGAATAGTCCAAGACATGGAGGATGTGCTGCTTCAAACATAACATCACACTTGCTACTGTGGAGGAGGTAGGCAGAAAGAGAGGTGTGAATAATACAAGTTTCAATGTGGCTAGATGCCTATATGAGAGGAAGTTTAAAAGTGGCACCAGTGACTGAAACGTTAAAGGAGAATCGTTTGTCTTGGTATGATCATGCGAAGAGGAGGGATGAAGCGCATGTAAATAAAAGAGCTGTGAATATAAATGTGGATGGGTGGAGAAGGAGAGGGAAGTCAAAGAAAAGATGGATGGATTGTGTTAGGAGTGATATGAAAGAAAAGGGAGTTAGGACAGAAGGGTGAAAGAAAACTTGTTAAGCCTCCTTAGAAGTAACATGGGATAAGGGCAGGGAGATGATGATGTGGCTAGAATAGACCAAGACATGGAGGATGTACTGTTTGAAACATAAAATCACAATTGCTACTGTAGGGGCGGTACGCAGAAAGAAAGGTGAGAATGTAGCGGCATCAATGCCGTCACATGAAAAACAAAGAAGCGAAATTTGTACGGCAACAAAGAGAACCGCAGCGCCATCTACGACAAAATAACAACGAAATCCTGCATCGCGCAAGCAAAGTTCTCCGTGCGCTTTGAACATATACAACAGTCCGAATATCAACTATCGGGCAGTTGCCCACCAGACACAACAACCGTCTGGTTCGGAGAATCCTCCCATTTTCAGTGAAAGTGTGCGGGAATATACTCTCTGTACCGCATACCTCTATAAAAATAATGTCTACAAGTTTTGAGTATGAATGTGGCTATAAGAGAGGGGAAGACAAAGGAACAAAGGATGAACTGTGTAAAGGATGATATCATGTCTGAAAAGGAAGAGACTACAGAGATGAAGACTGATAGAGAAGTACGGATGAAGGCGGCAAACTTATCCGACCAGGAATAATATGATGATGATTAAAACAAGTACGATATAAATAGCAGCCGGGTAGATATAGCACATCGAGCAATAGAAACAGAATGTCACACAGGTATGAGTAGCAGAGAGCATCTTAGTCTCTCAGTTGTCACACCCTTTCTCACATCTATCCTTAGATACGGATGCGAACGTTGCTTAAAATTAAGAAGAATTGGTTCCACAATTTTAGTATGAATGGCTGTAAGAACAAGAATAAGAATAATTTATTTGTCAAATATGCGTTTAAATATACTGACTAATCATACATGCAAGGTATTGAATTAATAGATGTTGTGAGCGTCCATGTTTTGCCAATCATGGCGTGCAATTTTTTTAGGTATAAACAAATTACATTTAATTGCATTTTACATATAATCATTCTAAATTTCGTTACTATTATAGTATAAGTCTATTATAGTCAAATAAATAAAGTGATGTCCAGAATATTCATTCCACTAAAATTGTGGTATTCACACCTTTATTTCTACTTACCTCTTCTACAGTTGCAAGTGTGAGTGTTTTCGACGAAAGCTTGTAATGTTTAAATTGAAGAATAACGTAGATCTCTATCAGTGAAATAATTGTCGTAATCAGAGAACCAATTCTTCTTATTTTTAACCAACGCTCGCATCCGCATCTCAGTTGTAATCTGTAAAAAATGCATGGAAATTCAGGTGTTTTTTTATTTGAATAAGTAGAATTCGGCTTCTGATCAGCAAGTCTATTCTGTAGAAATATCACCGTAACCACTTCAGCCGAAAGACGTCCACTGCTGGACATATGCCTCCCCTATAAACAAATAATCATCATTTAACTTAATCTCACATGTTATAGGCCCTTTCTACATCGTTCTCACATATATGTATGTTTGTATAATTTTCACACGAATGATGTAACCATATCTTTGTAAAAAACAGTGATTTAAAAGAGTGTCCGTGGAGTTTCTTGCACGTTCTTCTCCATAGAGATCTACGCTTTGGAACGTGTAATTAGCTTCATCTCTTTGGACAGACCGACCTTGACTATTCAAAAGTGCCTGTAATGGTTTAATTGAAATAAATGCTTTGAGTTTGAGTTTGATGTTTACAGAATACAGTACTTCTAAAGATTACAAACAAACAATTTTACAACTCTTTCTAGTAGTTGAGATAACTGAAAGCAAATACCAGGCACACATGTGATGCTAGAGTAATTGACGCTTTAACACAAAAATGCACTAGCTCATGATTTACGAGAGAATTCAGTTCTCGAGCCAGCTGTATCAGAGCGTGTTGATCAGGCCAAGCGAGACGGCTCAATGAGCGATTTCAGCCATTTGGTTTTATATACATTTTCGGTTTTTATTGAGCTTTTGACTGGGTGGCTCGTGGCTAAGTAAAAACAGTAATCTATCAAGGTGTAAGCTTGACGGTATCGGACCGTGGATGGGTCTAATTCGAACCATTTTTTTCTCATTATTTTTGTTGATAGGCCCATTTTGAACGGCAGTGCGAGTCTGTAAACAAAACTGTAAACATATCTCAATACAGACAAGATGGAATGACAGTTCACTTCATGCTCACTCTACCTGCAAGTTTACACTGCCAGGGTTGCGGAATTTGTTCGAAAGAGACGCCGCGGCCCTGGAACGCAAAGGGCTTTAGGAGGAACATGGATGGGTTTTAATCAGTTAGAGTCTGATACGCCCTTCTGCTCCACCCAAAGCGGAAGAAGTCATGAAAATTTGATGATTCCACATCCTTAAAAAAAATACTTTAAACGGTGAGTTCTAAATTGTGAGCGATAATTTAGCCGACGAAGGAGCACGCTAGCCTAGAAGTAACCTATTCCCTCTTCACTTAAAGACTCCTAAGTTGTAGCTATCAGAAAACACAGAATCCGGCAGGGAATTCGCCAGGAGTCAGATATACGTTCCCTCCACCTAAAATACTTATACTCAGCGTTGGGGAAGGCAGATTGAGATAATGATACAATACAAAGACAAAATAGTTTCATTGTGACAAATAGAAAATTATATTACGTTTGAACGTGTTTGGAGCCTCCTTTTAAGCAAACAATGTCTATATTAGATTGAAGGCTCCGCTCTTTCACATCATTGTCGTACCCTTATACTAACTTGAGTTAATATAGTGTACTGTGACCTTAAGGCTAAATATGCAATGTACATTTTTCTGTATTTAGCTCTAATCTTATGATGAATATACTAATGCATTTGATTATTCTTACTCATCCTACAAAACTGCTGCGCCCAAAGTTATGCAACTCACTTACAATGACAACCCACGGCTTCATTCCCTGATCACGATTTATAAACACATAATGAAATATGCAAACATACAATACCATGACCGGGCGTTCAACTCTACAAGAACACCATAACAAGAGAAAACACACCTTACTTCACACCAACAAAGTTGATTTTCGTAAAATCAGAAGTGGGATTCTATCAGTCATTTGTTGTTCGAGGCAAATTCAACGGTAAGTGGAGAAAAATAGAGTTGAATTTAGGTTTTTTGTGTTCACTCAGGTATAATGTTCTTGGCTAATTGAATAAGCGCTCATATTGCACTACTGAGTATGTTTACGACTATTATTTCTATGTGGGATCAGTAGTTTCAAGTCTGGTTGAAAAAGGAGATATATAATATGATAAGTTAGTAGAACTTTTAAGCTACCCGAAACTATCAAATTTTTCCAATCAACCTCGAACCTAATGCTTTAGCGATTTAGAAATTTGACGGATAGATTTGACTTGATGTACTGGCGCCTGTACTGTGTGAAAGGATTCAGCTGAATACTAGTCTTTGTACCCCATCTGACCGCCACAACCCAATAACTGGGTAACACTGTACCCCTTGACAAGACTCGTATCAGATTTCTGTCTGGCTTCTGACTACCCGTAACGACTGCCAATGATCTACAAATGACAGCCGGGACCAACGGCTGAACGTGTTTTCTGAGGCACGGAAAAGTCTCGGTATGTTAAGACGGTCGCCCATCCACAGACCGACCTTGGCAAGCGTTGCTTAACCTTGAAGATCGATCCGTGTACCTACTTGTTATTGTTAAGCACACGAGCTCATAAATAAATATTCTTACCAAATTTGGTGAGATACACTGAAGAAAATAAACAAAGGTTTTCTATTTTACTATATACCTATTATAAATGCGAAAGATTGGATGAATGGATGTTTGATACTCAATCACGCCAGAATGGCTGAACGGATCTGGGTGAAATTTGGCTCAGAGATAGAAGTCTTAAATAGCACACTGGCCACTTCAACTATTACTGTGAATTCTCCTAATCAGTAAGATTATTATATATCATATTTATTAGTTTATTATTTTAGCATAAATGTGTATTTTATTAGTATTATATAAATTATTTGTGTAAACTTTCCGAAACAAAATTCTATTTTAAATGTTATTTTTATTTGTTGTAAACCTACCACAGTGTAATCTTTATAACCCAAAGGTTGACTTGTAGAGAATGCCTTGATGCATTAAGTCCGCCCATGTACCACTATTGTACATTAAGTTTAAATAAATAAATAAACTATCTTGCTCTCTAATAAGAGTGCTTTTATGGTACCATAAAAAACACACAAAAGCACAGATTTCAATTAAAATTCCCATTCGTTTGTTAACAGAGGTTGTACTTATAATCACAAGGCACGGGTAGGCCATGAGCCAGCAAATGACTCGTAGTGTGGCCCACTGTCACTTGCTGGCCTGCGCTGTGTTGAGCACAGTGACGGCGACTGATTGTAAGGTATAGTTTAGAGGCTGGCAAATTATAGTAAACTCAAATTTAAAGTTGCTATTCCACCAATTCGCACTAAACGTTTCCAAACGTCTTTTATAATGCGCACAGCAAAGGAGTGGAACTCTCTGCCTTTTTTTTTTTAACTATGGGTAATCATCAAATGACTTCTTCCACTATGGGTGGAGCGGAAGGGCGTGTCATACTCTTACTGACTAAAACCCATCCGTGTTACTTCTAAAGCCATTTGCGTTCCAGGGCCGCGGTGACTCTTTCAAACAAATTCCGCAACCCTGGCAGGGGAACTCTCTGCCTGCGTCTGTGTTTCCGAACGCATACAACCCTAATCTCTTCAAAATTACAGTGTTACAGGCTTCTTCTGGGTGAGCTCGCTCCATCGTCGACTTTGTCTCTGTCATCTATGACCTAGACTTCAGTCGAGAGCAGAATCATCTCAAATAAAATAAAAAACTTATTTATAATTTGAAAATTCTTATTTCATAGAACTTATTCTTGTAACCTGATGTGTCCCATAATATTTTGCAGCTTAATAATTTATTGAACTTTTCATAATCATGTCACAGCTGTCAAAATGATAATTCTATTGTTAATGGAAACGTAATACTTACACGTATTCTTTTGTTCTTATATAATTTTAAATTATTGCAAGACATGGTATACAGGGTGGAGACGACGATACGACAATAAGTCAAAACACTGGCAATACTAGTTCATACCAATATGTTGTCTTTTATCACAGATTTGATGTCACTAACTGCAACAGACTGCTTGGAATATTTCGTCAGAATAGTAGTCACTATCCTTGACTAGTTTGAGTTCTTTTGACGTTTTATGCAATTGGAAAGTTTATTTTTAATTTCGGTGACAGGATTTATTATGGTTTCAAAATATTCGTATGAACCAGTATTGCCAGTGTTTTCATTTATTGTCGTATCGATGTCTTCAAATTGTATATTTGTGAAAATAGTTTAGTTAGGTATTTCTTGTTATGTGGCAACCAACTTAGTGCGCTTGACTCGGTGGAACGCAGAGCTAAAAGGCTCATTGGCGACGTAAGACTGGTGGATGCCAAGCTTCACAGCTTGGCTCATCGCCGCAAGGTTGCCTGCTTGTCGGTCTTCTATAGATTGTACTTAGGGGAGAGTGTCCAGGCACTCCACGACCTCAGACCACCGGCCCCCGTCGACCATCGGACATCTAGACGCACTGCAAGTTACCATCCCTACCTTGTTGCTATTCCACCAATTCGCACTAAACGTTTCCAAACGTCTTTTATAATGCGCACAGCAAAGGAGTGGAACTCTCTTCCTGCGTCTGTGTCTGTTTCCGAACGCATACAACCCTAATCTCTTCAAAATTAGAGGGAACAGGCTTCTTCTGGGTATGCTCGCTCCATCGTCGACTTTGTCTCTGTCATCTATGTAGGTACTAGAGTAGACTAGAGTATAAAAAGTCCCAAACCCATATATTTATTATTTTTGAAATGTGGCTAAACTATGCCCTACTGTTTGGATTGCCCCAAGTGCCCTTTCACCTGCACCATTGAGGACCTAAAGAATGCCACTGATGCCACTATAAGGGTGCGTTTCTACCAAAGATGTGGGAGGATGCTCAGCGAGGGATGTGTTTGTTAAGAACCAATAGAATCACTTCATTTACCTAGCCTCGCTCTTCGCAGCTCCGGTGGAAACGACTTAGCGGCGCGAGGTTTTTGTACGTACAAAACAAGCGAAGGATGGGTGCGAGGGATGTGTGCGAGGAATGTGTACGAGACATGTGTGCGAGTGATGTGTGCGAGGGATGTGTGCTACGCATCCTCGCGCCGCTCAGGATTTAATACTATAATAGTACCTCGGACATCTCTGGTTTAAACGCTCACATAGTTTCACAGCTTCGTTACGCATCTTCGCGCCACTCCTTCCTCGCACATCTCAAGTAGTAACGCACCGTAAACGTAGACCAACGGGGTACTTAATGTTTAAGGGTCACCATCGACTTGACAAAAAGAAGAATTTACGTTCTCATATAAAAAAAGTATCTCCCTATTTACTTACACAATTAAAAATAATGAATGTGTGCTCACTGCTCACCAGACAAACATTAAACCCGAACGTTTACGTTTATCAGTTATATGCATTGTGCAGTCATTTGTAAAGAAAGCATTTCAATGGAACAAAACAGTTAACTTACTGTTACCGCATGGTTAAGTACTTACACATACGTTAAACGTAGGTTAGTACTCAGCTCACAATTATTTCAAGAAATCTACATATATATGTATATAAAAATGAATCCCTATTTCCCTTGGTCATGGCATCACGCGTGAACGGCTGGGCCAATTTCGCTAATTCTTTTTTTGTTGTGTTTGTTATTGTCAGGAGAAGATTCTTATGAAAGAAAACTTGGAAAAAAAAGGACATCCGAGCAAAGCCGGGGCGGGCCACTAGTCATAAATAAAAAAATAAATAAAGGGGAAAAATTTGTTTTAAATTTTTTGCATTCGTTAAAAAAAATCTCCTATATATAACGTAGAGTCAGTCGAAAAAAGCTTGTTGCTAAATAATTACGGCTGCTGATCGAACTTCGAGGTTAAGCAACGCTTGTCAAGGTCAGTCCGTGGATGGATGACCATCTAAACATACCAAGACTTCTCCGTGTCTTGGAAAGCACGTTAAGCCGTTGGTCTCAGCTGTCATTTGTACATCTTTGGCAGTCGTTGAGGATAGTCAGAAGCCAGAAAGTAACAGACAGCAAAGGAGTGGAACTCCCTGCCCGCGTCTGTGTTTCCGAACGCATACAACCCTAATCTCTTCAAAATTAGAGTGAACAGGCTTCTTCTGGGTAAGCTCGCTCCATCGTCAACTTTGTCTCTGTCATCTATGACCTAGACTAGAGTCAAGAGCAAACCCATATTAAATAAAAATGTATATATATAATATAATAATATATATATGTGTAAGGCCCTTTTAGCTTGTCATTTTATCGGCCAAGCAATATATTTTTCGGGTACTTTTGAATCTTCTGATGCCAAATTAGCATTACAAACTACATGTTATAGAAGTTTTTACACTTGACCAACGAAACATAAAAAAACAAAAACACGACGACAATAAGATTATCCCTTCATTCTGTGTGTATACATATGTCACCGGAAAATTACAGACGCCGTAAGATTGTAGAATATCGCGTGAAATTGTAAACTCATTCTTCTCAATAAGGCACGGATATATTGGAAAGATATATTAGATTATTAGAAACTATTATTGAATTAAGATGGGATTTGTTGGATTCAAAACATACAGTCGAATTAATAACCTCCTTCTTTTGGAAGTCGGTTGAAAATGATATGTCAAAGTCAATTCATTTATTTCAACTAGACCATTACAAAGCACTTTTGAACGTCAAATTTACAGTTTGAAATTAAAATATTAGTGACTCGAATTGTTCATTCGCAAAAAGTAGATTCTTATGGAGAAGAACGGACAAGAAACTCCATAGTTACTCTTTTAAAATATAAGTTTTACAATATTTTGTATACATACATTGATCAATTGATTTTATTATGTGAGCACAATGCAACCAACATTACCCTAATATACAGCACACACTTATATAGTAATAAGTACAACAAAGCAATACCAGCAGAGATAAAACTAAGTTTGCTAGCAAGGGTACTCACATATTACATATGCTCACATTATGTCAAGAAATTATAATCTAAAAAGACTATTACAATCTTACGGAGTTTGCAATTATCCGGTGACATAAAAAAGGCGTAGTTTTACCTATGTATGTTAATGGATAAGAGGCGTGAAACCTACGCCTCTAAATACCCCACATGTGCTAAAAGCGTGACGGCCTGATATTAATTAGAAAAGTGTCAATTTGTGATACTCGGTCAACCGCGGTCACACCAAGTTTCACCTTTCTATGAATACGTTACACTTTTTCTTATGCCCTCGAGAAATGGCGTTAGGTACATATTCTACAGCTTGTTTTATGGTTATTATGTAGTGGCATCATTGCCGGCCACATGAAATAGTAAGAAAGCTATTTTATTTTTTTTTCCCCTTAGCCTATTGTGTCCCGCTGCTGGGCAAAAGCCTCCCCCGTATCCTTCCAGACATTCTTTTCTTGCGCCACCTCGAACCAACCTTCGCGGTGTGCATCCAAATCATCTCGCCACCGTTTTCTGATCTTACTAATATTTTAAACGCAAAAGTTTGTAAGTATGGATGGATGTTGCGGAATTGCGTCACCGCGGCCCTGGAACGCAAAGGGCTTTAGGAGGAACACGGATGGGTTTTAGTCAGTAAGAGTCTGACACGTCCTTCCGCTCCACCAAGAGCGGACGAAGGTATTTGATGATTTTCAATCCTTAAAAAAAGGGCCCCACACTCTGCAGTCGTCTTGATATAAGAGTGTATAGTAGCCCATCAGCTGACTGGCCATATTAGTAAGAAACCGATGTGCCTCATAAGGAAGGTATGGTCAATAACCCAATGGTCAATATATTGCACCCACGTGAATTTATCTAGCGGTAAAGATTTGCATATTATACCGTTAAAGAATAAACACGTCATGGAATACACGTATATTTAGACATTGGTGTTAATCATCCAAATAATTAATCTTGTGGTCGATCATTAAGGTTAAGCAACGCTTGCTGAGGTTGGTCCGTGGATGGGTGACCATCCATTGCATATCGACTGCCTATCTGACCTTCACAACCCAGTAACTGGGTAACACGCTAATTCTTGGCAAGACTGGTATCAGATTTTCTGGCTTCTGAACCGTGACGACTGCCAAAGATCTACAAATGACAGCCGGGACCAACGGCTTAAAGTGGTTTCCGAAGTATGGAAGAGCCACTCATCCACAGACGGACCTCGGCAAACGTTGCTTAACCTAGAAGAACGACCCATGCGGCTGTTATTATTTAGCCACGAGTTCCTCTCTATCTAGCTTGTTTGCCATTCAATATTATAAAAATCAAGCTTTCAAGGTTGATTATAATTTCCATATTGAAGTGATTAACATCAAATCAAACATTTTGAATTGTGGTTATTTTAAAATCGATTTAAACAAGGTCGGTAGGTATATTTTTCCTATTATAATATCAATCCAGGTCTCATTAGTACCTCGTTAGGTATTCTAGTTTTAATACTAGATGTTTACTGGTTGATAAGCCAAATGATAATGATATTACACACTGTATGCTGTGTCGGATCATTGTGTATTTATTTTTTGTTAGGGGCCCTACTATGAAGTCTTAAAACGATCATGATTCCGCTCTAAGAGAGGGACGGAGCTATACATAGCGAATAGCACTATCCCTTTTACATCATCGGAATTGGATGGCGACGACGATCACGACCGACTGGCACCCGAGGACTGGAAGAAGAAGTATTGGTCGGCCGGTAACGAGATGGGCGGACGACATTGTTACCATCGCGGGTAGAACCTGGATGAGGCTGGCACAGGAACGTGGGGATTGGCACAAGAGAAGAGAGGCCTATGCTCAGCAGTGGGCGAAGTCGGGCTGTGGATGATGATGATGAGCTGGCTGGGCAAAGGCGTCTCCCATATCTTTCTAGACAATCTTTTCTTCGAACCAGTTTAACCGTTATGTGCGTCCTGGTCATCTCGCCCCGCTTTCTGGGCCGGCCTAGGCGACGTCGTCTATCCTCTGGCACCTATTGCGTGGAGACATTGGCCCAGCGGTCATCATGCATGCGGCTGACGTGACCCGCTCAATCTCAATTTTGGCCCACGTCTATGATTCCTGTTTTGGAAATAATTTTGTTAGTTTGTGCAAAATGTTAGGTTAGGTTTTGGAAACTATGAATGTCATAATTTAAATCATTACCTTCATCATCTTCCTGCCCTTATCCCATGTTACTTGGGGTCGGCGCAACACGTTTTTTTCTTCCATTCTGTCCTGTCAGCCGTCACGCTATCACTAACTCCCTTTTCTTTCATATCACTCCTTACACAATCCATCCATCTTTTCTTTGGCCTCCCTCTCCCTTTCCATCCATTCACATTTATATTCTTAACACTTTTAGTTACATGCATTTCATCCCTCCTCTTGACATGACCATACCAAGATAAGCGTTTCCCTTTCAACTTTTCCGTCACTGACGCCACTTTTGAACTACCTCTAATGTACTCATTCCTCACTTTATCCATTTAAATCATTATCATCAAACCTATAGATTTCACCATATCAGCTGAAATACGTCCACTGCTGGACACAAGCCTGCCCCAAAGGGATCTAAACAACAACCTATTTTTTTTAATAGAGATGGGTTTGCTCTTGACTCTAGTCTAGGTCATAGATGACAGAGACAAAGTCAACGATGGAGCGAGCTTACCCAGAAGAAGCCTGTTCACTCTAATTTTGGAGAGATTAGGGATGTATGCGTATTTACTGTTACTTATATTTGACTGCCTCATTAATCTGCATGCTGGCTAGTATCTCGCAAGCGCAAATGCTGAACCTGAGTTCCTACATGTTTCCGAAGGTAATGCCAAGCCAAAAAACACTATCGGGTAGGATTCCGTGAACCGAGGACGTAGCTTTGGTTTTCACCTCTACAAACGTCTACCGCACGTCAAACGGTTCGGGCTAAATCAACCACAATGTGCGTCCCAGAAAATGTCCGGCGAGGCAGGCCCAAGCGAAGATGGCGGGGCGAGCCTGACGTCCACAAAGACGGAAAGAAAGGAAGAAAGAGAGGACTATACCCTGCAATGGGTCGGAATAGGCTAAAAATTAATACATAAATAACCTCCTCATTGGAAACAGGCGTTTAGTAGGGTATTTTTCTGAAATTTAATTAGGATGCGATGGTACAATTTTTACCAGCGACGTGTCGCCACGCGTGATTTCAACGCACAGTATCGTCTTCATTTTTTGATAACATGAAAAAAGAATTAATACGTGTCCAATAGTTTTTGGATATCTGAAGGACTGATTAGATATTTTCAGTAATATTCCCTATTGTGTGACAATTATGTTATGATGAGTATGCCATATAATTTCCATCGACGTGTCGCACCCGTGCCGACTACTTCTAAATGTACATCACGTTTAAATATTGACACAGAAGTCGTAAGGCTGATGTCAGAGAGTACCTAGATGTTGTCGTCGCTGTGTCGTTATGTCATTCTAAAAATGATGACATTGACTGGCTTTTGAGGACCCTTTTAACAACAGAACCTCTCTTATGGCTCAAGAATAAGTTTAAAAAATCGTAGATGCATCCCATATGTTTTCAGCATACAAATTTTTTGTTATGTCCACGCTTGCCCAAAGCCGGCAGGAATGGAAGGAAGGCCTTTGCCCTGCAGTGGGACACAATTGGCTAAAATATATAAGATATACATATCGCACAGTGAGAATGAAAGTGACCGAACTCAAAATCTCAAAATTTTTGGAAGGTTTTTTTAATGATTATTTTATAAACTCTTAAGCTCTTATTTTTTCTAAACAATATATTGGCATCATAAATATGTAAATAGCTTTCCATTTGAAAAAGTTATGACATATTTTATTGGAAACTCCCTAAAATACGAAGTCAATTTTGTGATTTCCCACAAAATGCAAATTTCGTGTTAGGTCACTTTTATTCTCATGATGCGATATATATGTATCGTGCAATTATCATATACATATATGTTGTTGCTATTCCACCAATTCGCACTAAACGTTTCCAAACGTCTTTTATAATGCGCACAGCAAAGGAGTGGAACTCTCTGCCTGCGTCTGTGTTTCCGAACGCATACAACCCTAATCTCCTCAACTTTAGAGTGAACAGGCTTCTTCTGGGTAAGCTCGCTCCATCGTCGATTTTGTCTCTGTCATCTATGACCTAGACTAGAGTCAAGAATAAACCCATATTATATTAAAAAATTAAAATATAGGTGTTCTAGAAGTGATCATATTTAAGGGTGATATTGGGTAGCTGATGTACATTAAGGAAAAAGTATCAAAACATACAAAATATATTTAAAAGAAAAAATTACTACAATAAGGACTAAAAAGTTCCGAAGAAATTACTTTTCAAGCATTCTGATGCACTTGTGACATCAAATCTGTGATTGAACTAAAGCAAATGCATATAGAAATTGTTTGAAAAGTTATTTCTTCGGAAATTTTTAGTCGATTTTCCGGCGTAAATAAGACTTAACGACTATCATAGATCTACAAATGGCAGCCGTGACCAACGACTTAATTGCTTTCCGAAGCGCGACGTACTATCTGTATGTGTTGGACGAAGTCAGATGGATAGAATAGAATAGAATATATTTTTATTGTAAAACATGACTACCTATACATGTGCAAGGTCTTAAAATAATGGTTAGATCTGCATGTTTTGCCATTTATGACGTACAAAAACAACATATTTGGTTTAAAATAACCACAAAAGATTTGAGTCTAAACAACAAAACAATTTTTTTCTTCATCGTAATACTACTTAAAAAAGAAGAAAATGTATAGATTAGGTTTTATAGATTTGAGATTCAAATTGTAAAAATGTCGTAATTGCAGAAAAATACAATTAATTAATTGCGTTAATTTAAGAAATCCGATATGGTGTACTTAATAGCATTTATTTACAAGATATTTTTTTTAAATGTATTTTAAATAGAGCAGTACTTAGGCATTTGCCTAATAAGTTTGTTTGGTTTAAATTTGTCTAATGGAGAAATACATAATCAGAAAAATGATATACTGTATGTGAAAATCCACCTTTTAAACTGCTCAATGTTTCAATTCCTTAACTGTACATACCTTAACCTCAACAGTTACATAAGTTCAACCTTCAGTTAATATAACTATTAACTGAAGGTTGAACTTATGTAACTGTTGAGGTTAACTCGGCTGAACTCGGCACACATGACACGATCAAGGTTCCGCATACAGGAAGATCTGTAAACCTGACGACCTTACTCGATGATACAGATTTAGGGTTCCGTGGCAAGAGTGGAATTTTAAAACTTAACGTTCTTTTTTTTCGAGATTTTATGACGTTTAGCTATTTGAAAGCATAATGGATTCTACCTATGTATCTCTATAAAAATACTAAGAAGATATTTGAAAGAACATAGAATAAAACCTGGGAGTTTTTAAGTCAGAGTGAATAGGTTACTTCTAGGCAAGCGTGCTCCATCGTCGACCACATCATCGCTTACCATCAGGTGAGGTTGTGGTCAAACTCCAGCATATCAATAAATACAAATAAAATGTTGATAGCCAATCCCAACATTGGGAATAGGATATCTAGGAAGGGATAACTATCCTTTTTATGCGGTTTCACCCACAGGGCCTACATAAAAGAACCATGCATTTTTATCTGGGATTAAAAGTAGCCCACACTCATGAATTCTCTACCAATGAAAGAATTATCGTAATCGAATGTGTACTTCCGGAGATTATTTCCTACAAACAAAAAATCTCTTTAAAATACTAGTTGACATGATATTTTTGATACCGCGAAATTTTAAATACTAGGTACACCAAACTGTTATCGATACGTAATTGAACCCGGTATTTAATAACAGGTTTTTAGAAAAAAATACTTGTAGGTTCTACGAATTTATTCATGACCATAGTTTTTTTTCATCTCTGCGGTTATAATAACATATTGCCATAATAACTTATAAAACGTAAGAAATCTTATGATTTATGGTAACGTTTTTTAACATCAAGACAGGCATTTAATATGTTAATGATAATGCCATTAAATAGTCGTTTTTCTTATTAATCATGAAAGATTATAATCATTATTGTAGAATGATTTTGTTTGCCGCTTGTCATTTTTAAGTGGTTGTGTATGTTTGGTTCATCATCTGCCTACCCTTTTCCCAATGTTGAAAGTCGGTTTCTGAATGCAGGTAAATACCAACATGTATGCAATGACTGTGTATCCGATTTCCTAAACCCAGTTACAGTTAACACGATGGGTACTCTTTGGTGACAGATTTTCCGACTCCTGACAGTTAATGACACCTGTCAACACTTTCAATTCACAGCTGGGACCAACAGCTTAAATAAGCATATCAAAAATAGATACTTTTAAAGTAGTTTTAAGTAAATATGTTATCTATTTCTTGAATGACGATATTTTAACGTTATCTTTAAAAGCTTTAGTAGCCTTTTAAGGGCTACCCATGGTAAAATATCAGTTTATTTCCCCCAACTTGTGACATTTAAGTTGAAATATTACCTTTCATGATTCCATGTGTTTTCCTCTGATATACCTTTGAAAAATCACGACCATGTAAAAAATATTTTTATATGGAACTTCCTTAACACTTTAACTTAAAATTTTCGCACTTTAACCTGACCTTACATAATGGACGGTTCAAGTTTATTTCTCAGTACTTTTAATTGGGTTCAAAAGGCGAGGTTTTCTTCATTATTTTAATTATTTTTTAAGTTCAGTGTTTAATACTATAATTGTAATTGTACTGTAATTGTAATGTAATTTCCCGAAATCGGTACTAGTATTTTTAATAGATGTTAGATTATTCCGGTATTTTTGTTGCGTAGGTCTAATAGCGTTTTGGATGCCATTGAGTATTTTGTATGAGGTTCAAAGTTTTATTTTCGGGCTGGGAAAAATGTCCTTGAGTTATTCCATTTTTGATTTCTTAACCTTGGTTAAGAAATCAAAAATAAACGCTAAAAAAACGCTTGGTTAAGAAATTAAAAATAAAATAATGGAGTACGCCGATACTTTTATGCCCTGGCATTCAAGCCAGATCATAAACGTACCCCCGACGCCAAGCCACAAATTCGCAGTATTTTTGTCACATATTTGTGACATTTGGCGTACAGGGTAAGCTTTCGTTTGTCACAAATATGTGACATTGGTTAATGTAGTTTTAAATAATAGGAAAAAAACAGAAAAACTGATTTAGTATATTTATTTTTACTTAAAAATATTTTTTTTTGTTGGCTCTAGCCGACGGTGGCGTGTTGGGCACTTTTTCATTTACCTTTTGACCGCCACTATCTGGATTTGTGTGATATGTGTCTAGTTTATGTAAATAAGCTCCAACGTACTAATAGTTATCTCCAACAACTCTGACTTACCCTTTTGGAAATACAGGCGTGATATCATTTCGTTTATTACGACTGCAATTTCAGATTCTGTATCATTGAACCCTAGATATACATTATAACTAACAACTTTACAAAATAAAAACTTGAAATCTTTCTTGCAAAATATAAAAGAAGCAAATTTGTAGCCAAGGTCACTAAGTTTTTCTGCGGCTATATAATCATTTGTTAATTTGCTGTCAAACAAGTTTGCTTTATAATTGGTAAATTTAATTAATATCATTTGACTCTTTAAAGTTTTGCACGAGAACTTTTCTGGTTTTTCGTGTTTCAAACGACCTTCAAAAAAGTTGATCAAGCTTGTTATTTTTTAACTCACAATTCTGTATGATTTTGGTCTATATTTATTATAAAGTTTTGATCAAATGTTAATTCACAATATCAACACAATACGAAAAACTATACAATACGTTTATATACAGGGTGTCCCAAAACTCAACGTCAAGCCGAAACGGGGTGACAGGATTGATCATAACCATCACGAGAAAAATCTGAAAAAAAATCTATCCCATGCAGTTTAAAAAATATTGTCATTTTAAGAAAAACCTAGAAATTTGATCAAACTGTACCATTTTTCGGTTATTGTGGTTATTCTTTTTTATTTTTGTTCATTTGAACTTTGGAAACGTAATCCTAAATAACATTTCTAGAATCCCAATAAAAAATAATGACACAATTGCCTCAAGTTTCCGAGAATTGAGACTATTTGTTAAACTACGAATTTAAAATTTTCAAGATTCGTCGACTTTGACAGGCCCTCCTATAAAAAAAATGTACTAGAGTGCCTTGGCAAGTGGCATTAAAAGTTGGCGCATTTAATCAGAATTCTAAAATGGTACAATACTTGTTAGTTCCATACAATAGAAAAGAGTAAAAAAATTAAAACCTCAAGTAACCCGATTTTTGCTATCTCATTTTACTCAGTTAAAATGTTTTTAATTCGCACAAGCTCTAGGTAGGTTCTTAATTTTAAGGCAAAATGATGAGAGAGATGGATAATGGGTATGTTTGCCATGAGTGAGCGAGACAGATAGTGACGCCACTTTTACCAAAGTGAAAAAAAGTTAGTAAAATTAGTAAAATAATTAGGTTTGTTGGAATAAAAGTCAGATGATAGAGAAATAACGTTTTTTATTACAATAAATGAAACAGATAGATGCCATAGCATCTATCTGTTTCATTCGCACTCGTTTAAACGACGCATCTCCGTCTCAATGCGTGGCGTCACTATCTGTCTCGCTCACTCATGGCGAACATACCCATTATCCATCTCTCTCATCATTTTGTCTTAAAATTAAGAACCTACCTAGAGCTTGTGTGAATTAAAAACATTTTAACTGAGTAAAATGAGATAGCAAAAATCGGGTTACTTGAGGTTTTAATTTTTTTACTCTTTTCTATTGTATGAAACTAACAAGTATTGTACCATTTTAGAATTCTGATTAAATGCGCCAACTTTTAATGCCACTTGCCAAGGCACTCTAGTACATTTTTTTTATAGGAGGGCCTGTCAAAGTCGACGAATCTTGAAAATTTTAAATTCGTAGTTTAACAAATAGTCTCAATTCTCGGAAACTTGAGGCAATTGTGTCATTATTTTTTATTGGGATTCTAGAAATGTTATTTAGGATTACGTTTCCAAAGTTCAAATGAACAAAAATAAAAAAGAATAACCACAATAACCGAAAAATGGTACAGTTTGATCAAATTTCTAGGTTTTTCTTAAAATGCCCATAATTTTTAAACTGCATGGGATAGATTTTTTTTCAGATTTTTCTCGTGATGGTTATGATCAATCCTGTCACCCCGTTTCGGCTTGACGTTGAGTTTTGGGACACCCTGTATACTAAACACTACGTTTTTCTCGCGAATTCGTTCCCGTGGCCTCTACCACCCTAAATTTGTGTGTGCTTGAGTGCCAGTGTACTTGACGACAGTGCTTCTTCCTAGAATTTTTGATCACTAATTCAATAAATAACTTTTACAAACAAACAAACTTTATAGGTACAGACGCCAGCACGTCAAGCTACCCGAAACTGTCAAACTTTCCCAATCAACCTTGAACCTAATGCTTTAGCGATAAAGTTGAAAATCTATTAAATATATTTGACAGATTGCTTGATGTACTTATAAGAAGAAAAACAAAAACGAAAGCAAAAGAGTTCGTATGCTCCCGTGGTCTATTTTCATAGTATTGAAACCTTCGAAACCTTGCAACATCGAACCTATGAAGCAGCAAAGTCCCATAATGAAGACTATTGGCCTCTTTTCTTTTCATTTCTTTTTGTGTACTTAATCGGACCAGTCCTTTCCGAGATTACCTCTTAAAAACAATCAATTTTACCTATTTATGATATTCTTTTTAATAACCGTATTCATTGTAACACGCCAATTTTCTTTTCTTCCAGAGCGCAACTTCTCAATCGAAGCACGCTGCCCGGTTCCTCCGCCTGGCAATGGCATCCATCATGGATATCCTCAAGATCAAGCCTTTCGTGGAAGTGTCGGTGGGCCAGCTCCTCTGGGGTTACGAGGATCCTCTGCTCAAGCTGGCCAAGGATGTTGTGCCTAAGGAGCAGAAGCTGCCTTATGAAGAGTTCGGCCTGTTCTATGGGGTAAGTTCTGATGAAAACCAGGTTCACTTTTTACTGATTAGCTAAAATGACTTACCAGTGCCGTTTTCTGCACAAAGTTGATTATTTTCTCTGGAAACAAACGTAAACTTGGATGTAGTAATGAATTTTGTAGAAGAGCTGGTACCAACCTGATAAGAGTAGCCGGTAATCGAGACGAATGGCATGCGTTTGTAGCGGCCTATGTCCAGCAGTTGACAGCCATAAAGGCTGATCTAAATCCTTTCAAAAGAAAATAAATTTCTATAAAGAAATTTTCAGTAGCGGCCCACAGTGACGCTCCCGCAGAGAAGCGTGTCACAGCGATACAACAATGATGTGACAGCAATTTTTCATTGAAATTGTTTAAAAGAAAGAAAAAGTGTTTATTGTCATGGAACTGACAATTTAAAATACTGATTTAGCGGAGCCTACAGAACCTTTAGGAACCCCATAGATTGGCAGCACCTATTATGTACCAAACTTAGCATTAACAATGTGTCTTGTTCTCATCCCCAGAAAAACGGCACTAGTCCTGACGTAGTGACCATGTTCACTGGCGCCACGGGCATGGCCAGGTACGGCATCATCAACCGATACAACATGAAGGAGAAGCTGCAGCACTGGACCACCGACGAGTGCAACAGCATCGCCGGGTCGGATGGCTCCATCTTCCCCCCGCACATCACTAAGAATAACACGCTGGCGGTCTATGATAAGGATCTTTGTAGGCTTCTGCCGCTTAAGTGAGTCAATCAATCAATCAAAATTCATTTTTATTAAAATTAGGGTGAGAGCCAGTACTTTACGCCCGCCCGTCACCACTTCCTAGTGTTACACGCCAATCACAATCGAAATCTACGCTCATCAAATAACCGCCTCCTTCAATGTCCAACTCACTGTTCCTTAGTCACTATTATTTCTTCGTTCAGTCAAATTCTCTGTGAAATTCCCCCAGGAAATGAGAAATGAGGATGGCCACCAACCGATTAACCTTATAAGTTATTTTCGCATCAGTACTTCCAGAGATTACCTCGTACAAACAAACACACACCATCTTATACATATCAACGTCTTTTATGATGCGCACACGAAAGGAGTGGAACTCACTACCTGCGTCTGTATTTCCCAACGCATTCATACGCATTCTTTAAAGTTAGAGTGAACGTGAACAGGTTTCTTTTGGGTAACCTCACTCCATCGTCGACTTTGTCTCTGTCATCTCTGACCTATCCAAACCCATATCAAATTAAAAACAAAACACTATTCTATTTAGACAAATACATTTCCCTTTAGAACTGTTTGCAATATTACGTTTAGTTTACACATTAGATAGATATTGTTTAAATTTGCGTACCTTCCTTATAATGCATAATATAAACACAAACACGCAAACGTAACGTTGTATTACACACATTATTAGTACTGACTCATCGCAAATGGAATTCGCTAGTTTACAGCTTACATTCAATTAAAATGCCACTGACTGGTAGAAAATGCCTTAAGCATTAATTCCTTCAGTCCATCAAGTTTTAATAAATAAATAGATTTAAGTCATCGAGGTGAATTAGCTATATCTTAGAATTGGCGATTTCATGATGTGGCCTAGGTTAGGTTAAGTTTGAGGAAACTTAGGGCGTCGAAGTGAAGCTTCCTTACACGGATAGGTTAGATTCGAATGGGATGACGGGAGCTGTAGTGAGCAAACTTAGCTCCCGTCATGCCATTCATGTTAGGTTTCTTCCCTGCAGACAGAATTAAGTGCAGGCTCTGTCTTCTTCTTTTCTTTTATCTATGGTCGTGAAATAATTTAAGTGCTATTAATACTATTATATGGTTAAAGAATTTTAGTTAAGGTTTTAATTTATATACATACATGTCAGTTCTGAGAAAATTTCATAGCTTTTCCTTCTTCTTAAAACTATATCTTCGATTTTTCCAGATTCTTAAAAGAAGTTTCTATCGGCGGTATCCAAGGCTACCGCTTTACCCCACCAGAGGACGTGTTCGCGAACAACGAGCACAATAAGTGCTTCTGTCCGGCCGGCCCGCCCTGCGCTCCCAATGGACTCTTCAACGTGTCTCTGTGCCAATACGGTAGGTTCTTCTGGTTTTTCTTGTATCTGAACTCAGTAACTGGATAATACGAAACCCCTTGGCAAGACTGGTGTCATGGAGGTCGAATAGTTCTGGATGGCGACCGCGTACCGAAAAACGCAGCGTTGGTAGGCTTCCCACAAGGTGGACCGATGGCCTGGTGAAGGCCGCGAGATTCCACGGGATGCGAGACGTACAGGATCGATCAGCAGATCCACCGATTTCATTTATTTTTCAAAACTCGTGCTATTTTAGAAGGAAGAACTACCACCACATCTATTTCTGCCGAAATAATAAAATGTAGTTAATATATGTATGTACGTTTCTCTTTGTTCCCAGACTCTCCGATAATGCTATCGTTTCCTCACTTCTACCTGGCTGACCCCAAGCTCAGGGAAGCAGTGGAGGGCATCTCCCCGCCTGACCCAGAGAGGCACAGGCTCTTCATCGATGTACAGCCGGTGAGAAAGCTTCTTTCAAATAAAACTACTCTTTTTTTCGTTCTTTTAAAAATACTGGTTAGATGGAAATACCAGTTGTAAAATATTCAATACCGGGAATACTAGTTTTAAATTCCAATTCTTCTAGAAATACCGGGAATTCCTGATGAAAATCAATACATCTAGAAATATCGGGAATACCTGTTATAAATAATTTAAACCGCTAGAAATGCCGAGAATAACAGTTACAAAATTTTCAATACTTGGGTAATACTGGGAATACTAAAATACCAGGTTTTGCAAACATGTTTAATAGGTATTTTTTTTACACTGTTATAATTGTTAATTGTGCATTGCGTAGATGCACAATAAACAATCATAACAGTGTAAAAAAAAAAATTGAGGATTTTTTTAATGGGTGGGAAATATATACTTTGCCGTTTATTTAATTTTATATTTAAAACGCAATTTTACAGAAGTTCCTGGTGTTTTGTACAATCATTCTCAAATTTTATTTTAATTTGGTTCCGAACAACGCCAATATTTTTTACATGTTACTAAGTTAAGAGTTCTTGTTTTTTATAGAAATCATTAATGCATTTTCCATTTTCCATTAAACATTATTTAGTTATATGCTAACCAACAATTGAAGCACGTCAATAATATAACTGTTATTTTCTATGAATAACGCTGTTAATTACATAATTATTAATTTTAAGTTTCATGGTTAGTATTATCATGTAATTTTTTGTTGTTCCAAATAAATAAAATGTAAACATTATCCAAGTTTGTTTCCGAGGACAGTATAGCCTTTATATAATTTTTCATTTAAAACGCTATACAAAAAATCCCGGTATTTTTACAATGATTCTCTAATTTCATTTTGTTTTTTTTTGTTTCTTCACAAACCCAGTTTGTTTTACAACTTACAAATTAAATACAAATATAGTTTTTCTTCTACAATTTTCGAATAAACGTTTCTAAATTTCTATTAGGTAATATTCTAAACATCACCTTCCATGTTTCGTTTTCCAGGAGATGGGTATAGCGATGCGCGCGCGCGCTCGCATCCAGATCAACCTCGCCGTCTCCCAAGTGGTGGACATCAAGCAGGTCGCCAACTTCCCCGATATCGTGTTCCCCATTCTCTGGTTTGAGGAGGTAAGCATAGTTGTACAGTCATCACTCTTCACGCGAAATACTTCCTTTGCTGGACATAGGTATCAGTGAGCGATATTTACAGCGGAATACCCATTACACTGGTTTGTCTCTGGTATTGCAGATGTCTGTACCACGGTAGTAGTGATCATCTGGGCCGCATCTTGTATGCCATCCGAAAACATACATGCAAACCACACTAATATTATAAAGGCGATAGTTTGTTAGTGTGTGTATGTTTGTTACCTCTTCACGCTTAAACCGCTGAACCGATTTAGATGAAATTTGGCATAGATATAGTCTGAGTGCCGGGAAAGGACACAGGATAGTTTTTATCCCGGGAGTATGTTCCCTTGGGATAATTTTCGACAATCACGCGGGCGGAACTAGTATTCCTATAAATCCCAACATATTCGTTTTGGGAAAAGACGAGGCAGATTATTTGATTTGATTGATGTTTACTTTTTTACTGTGCCACTGTTCTTTTCTGATTCACCTTTTGAACGCCATTGTCACGTTTACATGACAAGTAAGCGCGTGCCCTGTACGCCAAACGTCACAAATATGTGCCATAAAGTACGGTGAATTTGTGGCTTGGCGTCGGGGGCACGCCGATGTGTTTATGCTCTGGCATTCAAAAGGTTAATTTTGAATCGTTTCTTCATTGATTATGGCTCTCAGGAGTGGCCGTCGTTGGGAAAATATTGTGTTGGGCTTGTTCCAAAAAATACCTTCTCGTAACTCCTTTAACGCATAGCTTTATCTCTCTCCGGGATGTCTCTATTATTGAAAAATAAAACCGAGCCATGCTCGATCATCCAGGTACTAAATATTATGTGCGAAACGAGTATTATAGTAAAATTTTACGTTACGTTACTATATGTCAAAAACATTCTTGCTAAGCCCTCTGTACCTTTAGAGTAGAGCAGGGACTCGGTTTTCCGCACTTAGACTCTCATGCCGTTGTGCGTGGGTGTCCTGGCTTAATTTAGCCAACTTGGCTCCGCTCAGAAGCGCAGAATCTTCTGGTTGGCTGATACCTCGGCGTCAAAGCAGCCCCTTCTCTTGAATGTGTTATTACGTAAATAATTACATATAATAACGTTTATTGAAATAATAACATGTTTACATAAAGTGTTCATATGGTTCAGTAGTATATATTAATATTAGTCTATAATAGTATTATAATAATCTTGGTAAAAAATATGGTATGACAAGTACAACACAGGTTTATTTGAACCTGTGTTTTAAGCCATCTCTAATTTAATTTCTCTAATTTATTTTTTTAATTTAATTTTCAAATAGGATAGTCAATTAATTAAATTAACATATATTTTCAATATCTAAGTAGGAACAATGTTTTGCGTTAACTTATTATAAACTAGGTTTATATCTAAAACTAAAATTATTATAATATTAGGTAAATACAGTTAAGTCAGCTATGTACTTTATTTCAGCACCTCTAGTAGTTTTAGCCCCTTGCGGCGTCTATGTTCTTGAACAATTACAGGCCATTGCCCCCTGAACATCTCTTGAGATATTGCCATGGCCATGCCCTGTAATTGTCCGTATTCTGATGCCCCGTATAGTTCCTGCAGCATGTTGTATCCGCAGGGTATCGACGAGCTGCCGGAGCAGGTGACGTCACTGCTGCGGCTGGCGACGCAGGTGCCGCCCGTGGCGCGCAACGCGCTCTCCTACGGCCTCTCCGCCATCGGGATACTGCTCATACTCTTAGCTGTTACCTGTCTTATTAGGTGAGGCTCATTTTATTTTTCATTTATTTTACCTAATTAGGCGACGGCGCCTTGGAGTATGTCAAAGGGCAATGGAGCGCAGTATTTTAGGTTTAAAAAGAATTGATAGAGTACGGAACACCACGCTGCGCTCCAAAACAGGTATCATTGACGTGGGCAAAAAGCTGCCAGGCTGACATGGGACTGGGCGGGTCACACCAGCCGCATGCATAGTGACCGCTGGGCAAAAGTCTCCACGCAATGGGTGCCAGAGGATGGACGGCGTCGCCGAGGCTGGCCCAGAAAGCGGTGGCGAGATGATCTGGATGCACACCGCGAAGGCTGGTTTGAGGTGGCGCATGAAAAGAATGTCTGGAACGATATGGGGGAGGCCTTTGCCCGGCAGTGGGACACAATAGGCTTAGGGAAAAAAAAATTAGGCGACGAGATCCTTCGGGTTATGTGTATTTTTCAGCCTATGTATGTATGCTTAAGCAAACACAATGTGGATCCCGGACAATGTCAGGTGATATCGCAGTAGACTCAGGCGAAGATGGGAGCTTGATGCCTATCGATAGGATTGGTCCACACTTGCCCAAAGCCGGGAAGGAGGAAAGGGAGGCCTTTGCCCTGTGGGACGGACTAAGCTAAAAAGAAAGAAAGAATGATGTATGAATTGAGCTCTTAGAGATCAAACTGTTTGTAATATTGTCAAATATATATTTAAAAAGAGCTACTGTGGAGTTTCATCTCCTTAGGAATCTACCTTTGCGAATGGACACTAATATTCCTTTATTATTTTTAATATTCTAATTGAAATAAACGTTTAGGCTACGCTTGCCGAGGTCCGTTTATGGATGGGTAACCATCTATTACATACGGATTTTTATGATATGGAATGGCAAACAAGCTAGATAGAGCGGAATTCGTGGCTAAATAATAAGTCACACGGGTCGATTTTAAAGGTTAAGCAGCGCTTGCCGAGGTCGATCTGTGGATGGGTGACCATTTTAACATACCGAGACTCCTTCGTGTCTCGGAAAGCACGTTCAACAGTTGGTTTCGGCTGCCATTTGTAGATCTTTGTAACTAAAAATCTGACAACAGTCTTGCCAAGAAGTACCGTGTTACCCAGTTACTGGGTGGTAGAGGTCAGATAGGCAGCCGCTCCACGTAAAACACTGGTATTCAGCTGAATCCGGTTTGACTGGAAGCCGACCCCAATATAGTTGGGAACAGGCTAGGCAGATGATGAAGATATCCATGCGGTATTCTTATTCCAATGCTTCTCTATTTCAAGGTCATCCCACCGCCAAAGCACGTTACGCCTAGAAGGTCACGTGGTAGCCAAGCCACCACCAGCGAAGACCCCCAGCAAGGACAGCAATGGCTACGAACTGAACAGCAGAAGATAATGTAAGGATAGCTACTCCAACTTGTATTGTTATGTTCACCCAGAATTTTTGATTAGCTGGCGAAAGGTCATTCTGTAAACTTGGGTGAGGTTGAAAGGTCATTTTGTAAACTTTGGGCGAAGTTTTGTAAACTAAGTTGATTTTAAACAATGTTACGTCGTTTTGTAGAATTTGATTTGAGTTGAAATGTTTTGTTTGTTAAATGTTGCTGTTGATATGCGTATGTTTTAAACCGTTTTAAACCATTACAAAAAAATCTAGTAATATTATTTGCCCTTAAAATATTCTTGAAATCAAATATTATAAAAAATACATAACGATTTAAAAAAGGTTCTTTTTAGAAAAGAGATGAGTGTTTTTTTTTTTCAAATTGAAAGTCGGAAAACCACTCACCAATAAAAATATTGTTTAATCGTTAACAATATATTTGAAAAAAAGTAGTGACATTTGACCTTTCGAACCATTCCAAAAATCAGCTTTTCAGAAATTCAGTATAAAAGAAAACTGCCTTAAGACAACGATTATTTTATATTCGTTTTTAAAAAATCACTTGCCCAGGAGACGAATCTCAGACCTCGAAAGAGGTAATTTTAAAAGTTGTGATTGAGTGTGTGTTTTTTACATACGAGTATAAAAAAATATAGCTGAAATACCTTCTTATCTAGTTTTATTTTTAGAATTATAATCTGTAGTCACAAAGTATTTTTAATCTATATTACAGTTGTGTTGCCAGACCAAAAAATATTTCCAATATGGCGACTAAAGTCTTAAGGCAGTGATTTTTTTACAATTACCATTGTTTGATATTTTTGACATTTTAAATAATGACGTTTGATATTGTGAAAGATGTGCTTGATTATTTTAGCCTTTTCAGTTGTGAAAAGGCTAAAATGGCTGACATAGACTCTATTTTTTGCAATTTCAAAAAGAGAAATGTACTCAATATTCTGAATAAAATATCAGTAATGGAAAATTTTCAAGACATCGAATAGAGAAAAATCACTATTATAATTTAATGTTTATTATACAGATTTGCGATTTAGTCACGCGATTATGTGACTCGTTTAATTTTAAGAAGGGTTACTGTTGCTGTAAATATTATTTTATATTATAGCTGACACTAAAACGTCTAACATTTTATCTAGGACATCACATTATATTTTACCTCTTAACAAGAGTACTAAAGTCTTCTGCGACTAATCGCATTTTTAAATCGCAAGTGCATATAATCAGCATTCAAAGAGACAACATTTCATAGATTAACATTTTATGAACGTATTTAGAATTTGCGATTATTTTTGTACCACCTTACTTTTTAAGTTAGGACTTGTGAACTGAAGGCGGGACTTTAAAGGATTTCCATCGATTGTCATTTAGCCTGAGATCTGCCAGTTATGACAAAAAACTGTTTTGTGTTACCCAAAGACAATCGTTGACGACCGACAGCCTAAAATGTTACCATATGAAAAAAAACTGAGTTTTTAGATCCTTTCTGCCTAGCGTTTCACCAATTATGTTGGGGTCTGCTTCACGTCTAACCGGATACACCTGACCGTATCTGACATGGAGCGACCGCCGATGTGACCCCCACTGACCAGTAACTATTTGACACAATATCCCTTGGCCAAACTGGCTGTAGAGATTTCCGGGCCTCTGACTACCAATCATTTAAAAAATTGTTTCTTACCTTCAGTTCACAGAGCTCTAAAACTCTTTTATAACTAAGTGTCTTCGAATGTGATAGCAAATATTCCATGTTTTTGTATCAAATTATGTAGTAGAATTATATTGAACAAAATATTGTAAAACGTTATTTTACATTTTGACATTTTATCATGAAGAAATTTTTTTAAACACACGTTGACATATCACTTTGACTGTATTTTTTAATCTGTAAATATTCATTGGTGGAGCTCGCTTGGGTTGTGATTGCGACTAAAAATCGTTTATCGATTTATTTATAAAATTCTAGCTTAAATAATTCTTCAAGCAGATTTTATTTCAATATTATGAAAAAAAAAAATAGGATTTATGGTAAGTTTTTTGTTTCTCAAAATTTTATTTCTTGAGAAAAAAATGTATTTAGCTATTTTTAGCCGTAATCATAGTCGGAAGGGTAGTAACATTACTTTATTTTTAATTCTCTGGGCTTCGGGTTGCCATTAAAATCTTAATGTATCGGTTATAAAAATAAGACAGGTGTTAATGTTGGGACTGCGAGACTATCGATATTTTTATCGGCTAAATTATTTAGTCTTCCTTTTTACAAAAAAAACTTTTTTATTTTACTCTCGATCTTTGACTATTCTAAAACTCGACTAAAAGGTTTAGTCGATGTATCGATGAAATTGTAGCGGTTAGAAAAATATAATTTTTATGAAAAAAAACTAATTTACCGATACTTGCTAGTCCATAACTTGTGGGTCCGTCCATTTGATTTCTTAGCTTAATATATTTTTACCAATTATCAAAGTTTCTTAGTTTTATATAAAAAGGAGCGGTCACTACGTATATTTTAAGTTTTTATCGGGCGTGCATATGATAACACTTTGTGAAAACTTGGCCAAATGTAAATAACTTGGCAACACAATTACAAGAACAAATTATTATTTTATTAGTTAATATTTCAGATATTTGAGAAAATAATAATCAAAAACTATCGGCCAAGTCTCGAATGTCACATTTACAAAACTTGGCAGCACATTTACAAGAACAAACTTTATTTTATTTCACTAGATAAAATTAATTACACTGGCCAAGTTTTGGCCAAGTGATCACTTGCACGTTCACACTCTTACGAATAGTTTTCCAATTAGAAAATATCAAGAAACTATTTCGGAATACGTACTTAGGAATATAAAAATGACAATATAATAATGTATTATGGTTTCGCAACCATACCTACTAGTTATATTTAACAAGGCAACTAGAAACGGTGCTATTTGGTCACTATTTTGAACGCTACTATTGCCTTTTTTACTTTACTATAACTTTAACAGTACTCCACTGCTAATATGGCACAAAATTTATAAAAAGTTCGGTTTTGTAGAGCGTCGTCTCTGTCACACCAACCTGTATGACAGTCTCTTTCTAAAACCCGATGTGTCAAATTTTCATTCAAGTACTTTAACATGGTTTGAAATCGGTTGTTGCCAATGAAAGTTCATGGCATTATTTCCGAATTTAACAAATGTGCATGAACTTAACTATGTCCATGAATGACTTGTGTAATCAAAATTGGTGCTAAAAAGACACGAGAGAGCGTATTTACTCTGATATGACAGTAAAATTGATTCGTTTGAAAGTGCTTTTGTTTCTATCAGTGTAAGCAGAAGTTGAGAAATCATCACAGCTCTGTTTAATATTATGAATCGTTAGCTGTTTTACTTATAAAGATTTGATGTAACAGATGCTCAAGTAAATGCTGCCTGCGACAATCCTTGCATAGGTACTCCTTTTGCTTCTTTAGTTTTTAAACAGCTTATGTTTTCTTAACTTCTATTTATCTGAAATTAACAAGATCAATGCACCTTTCTTGTGAAAAATCCTGTAACAACTAAGGTATATTTTTGATAAAATATTTGTCCATTTTGACTGAAAACCGACTCTTTATTTTCAAAACAAAATTTCGGAATGTTCTTACTAAATTAGAATAATATGATTATGAATACCTATTTTTTTAAATGCAATTTAATTGTATTATGAACAAAAATGTTATCACATATCTTTGGATCTTAAATTAATTGACTTGTGTACACAAATATTATTTAGAAAAAATTTCAAGTCGGTTTCTTGTTTTTAATTTTTTTTTTTTTTGTTACTAACATGAAATGACGTATCAATCATTATTATTCTTGGCCTCATACTAAGGCCAAGTATAGACATTGTAAACATGACTATGTAAGACTTGGCCGGTTTCTGAAGTGGGCCAAGATCTAAGATTTGGCCAAGTTTTGAACATGGGCCAAGTCACAGAACTAGACGATTGTTGCTCAAATTCAGTAATTTAGAACATCACTCTACTATATTTTTAATCTTAAAATTGTTCGTAATTTGTAAATAAAGGAAGGTGTAAGATATAAATATGATTGTGTTTTATTCTTTTGTTCAGAAATAGCATTACTTACGGGTTCTTTAACATTTTGAACGCCATTGTCACGTACACATGACAAGCAAGCGCGTGCCCTGTACGCCAAACGTCACATATATGTGACAAAAAGCGTTTATGCTCTGGCGTTCAAAAGGTTAAGAAACAGCCCCAAAGGAAGTAGACGTGGCGAAGTCCCGAAACTATGACGAAAAATGAGATAGACTTCATCATAACGGATAAACAGCATACTTATATTCAGGGATGTCTCGGTGATCAACAATATGTGACTAAAAGTACGGCGAATTTGTGGCATGGCGTCGGGGGCACGCCGATGCGTTTATGCTCTGGCGTTCAAATGGTTAATAAGGCCGCATGCGTTACTGTTGAGTACAAAGGCGTGGGTTAGAAACACGGTCGAAAAAACGGTGTTACTGGGGTTTTCATCAGGAATTGTTGAGCCAGGCTGAATATGTGCCCGGCTGACACTAAAGATTAAAACATTCAAATATTATTACTTCTTCATTATTCTAGTCTCCTGGTACTTAGTTTGTCATTCGTTACTGAACTCATCATTCTAGCCCCCGAAATACATCTTTATGATTCTGATCTCCTGGTACTCGTGAGTCTCCACCGCTCATCCAACTCGCCTGTGTTAATCCAGATAATCCGTTCAGGCACTTTTTGCGTGAATGAAACAAAATCTCACAAACTTTCACATTTATTCACGATTCTGGTCTCCTAGTACTTTGCGAGTTTATATAGCTCGTGATTCCAGCCGCGGAAATAGTTCTTAATGATTCCAAGGTAGGACACAAAATACAAAACGGTTATAGCGCTATCTATTGGAGGGTATGTAAGTAAATGGGCCGGACAAACAATTGCCCGCCGTGTTCAATGAAAAACTCAAGTTACGAGTACGACTGTACAGTTTCTTTGTATGAGAATAGGTATTGGCATCATCATCATCATCACCAACCTGTAGCAGACCACTGCTGGACATAGGACTCTCCTAATGCACGCCATTCAACACGATTTCCGGCAACTTTCATCCATATCAGTCGAATATACATAGGCATACATGTTGAGAAAGATTGCAACAACGTATTTATGTTCAGATGAGTTACGGACAAAATTGCTGCGTCGACGGTTGATTTTCCAATAGTAAAACCAAATTGATTATTATGAAATTAAGGTCCGTTCGGTAGCAAGCGTGGAACGATAAGTCGCTCTAGAAGATTTCCCAAAGATGGAAGTAGTGTTAAGTCGCCCGGGGGCTTGTCGCCACTCTTCTGAATTATACGTATAAATCCTTGTCGCCATATTCGAGGAAAAATACCTTCCGCAATGCATCCAATCGGTTATATACAGTTAGGACCGCGTCGCCCGCTGTTTTACACGCTTCTATAATCATTCTATTTGATATTGTATCTTCACCGGATGATTTGTTTAGAGGTAGACTCTTGACAATGTTTATATGAATTCGTCAGTGGATGGAAAGTCTGGCTCTGGTGATTCAGGTGGCGCTGCGGCCCACGCTCTGATCTGTTGGTGGTATTCATTGTCATTTCCTGATGAATCGTCTGGTATAAGAGTATCAAGAAGAACATCAGTTGTTTCTTCAGTGCCCGTGGTATGTTTATTATTTACTTTAATGTTCTGAACGTACGCAAGGTCGACAGATCTATTCGCCTTGAACTCGTGGTACAAAGGAGAACACGAACCCTCTTTATCTCTCTTTATATCCTCTAGTTTACAATTTTCCGGAGTAAATAACCTTTAGATTTTTCTACCGATGCTCTGTAGCTTGACTTGGCAACTCTAAAAGTACTTAAGTAGTAAAGCAAGAGTAAGGAGGTTCCCACTAACCTTGCGTTTTTAATTAGCTTAAAAAATGCAAGGTTACCGGGGACCGCCTTACTCTTTGTTATAAGTATATGACTAATATTCGTAGACGCGAGTGAAGTCTTTGACATGACACGCAAAAAGTGAGCTAAAGAATTCCCAATTCTCACCTTTACTTTTATATCTAAAATTTCCAATTAAGTGGAACGAACGTTGAGACATAGAAACAAATCCGGACGCGATCGGATGACCACTACAAGACGCGTCAGGAAGGACACGCCACCTATCCAAGCGTACGTCTGCACTAGAAAGTGTGACGTCAATACAAGATTCGACCAATTGGCTAAATAAAGTAGGTAGTTAGTAGGTCTACCATCGGACATCTAGACGCACTGCAAGTTACCATCCCTACCTTGTTGCTATTCTACCAATTCGCAACAGCAAAGGAGTGGAACTCTCTGCCTGCTTCTGTGTTTCCGAACGCATACAACCCTAATCTCTTCAAAATTAGAGTGAACAGGCTTCTTCTGGGTAAGCTCGCTCCATCGTCGACTTTGTCTCTGTCATCTATGACCTAGACTAGAGTCAAGAGCAAACCCATATTAAATAAAAAAAAAAAAAAGAATGTGCGTCAGGGGTGTTATCCTCAATAGCACAACGTCGTCCGGAATCAGTGGGCCGAACTTTGCCATACCACAGGAAAGAAGATGCATTTACGTTAGCACCAACTGTAACTTTGCAGCCCGCAAGCGACCGCAAAACGTGAGTACTTAATGGAGATTATGTATATGTGGAGTAACAGGGTCAGAATATTGAAAATTAGCTTACAACGTAAACCTTAAGGGTAGGCAATGATACCTCCGCAACGGCGCAATGGGGTGTCATGAGATAACATAAAAACGTTACAGTAAAGCTAGAAGAACGCGCCACATAAATTGCGGCTCGAGCCACCTTTTGCAAGCGAAGTTTCAATGAGTCCGCATATGAAACTTTGGTATTGACGTTGTTATTGACGGGATAGTGATTGACACCGTATTCAACTGATCTTATCTAATTCGCGTTCCGTATTGGATAACTTGGTTTCATTAAAGATGATTGTATGGCCAGCATAGAAACGATAACTGTGACTCGCTGCGTCATGTTCATGATAGCAGATTTATTTGCAACGTTAATGCGGGACCCTTGATCATTCACAAAAACTAAGTCGCAATAATGGGCGCTGCCCGCATCACTGATGTTTAAAATCGGCGAGGATTTTTCCACGGTTTCGAATGTCTGATGAAGCCTTTTGAGCTTTTGAGAACAATTTTGACCTGTCATCGGGCGAAATGTATGACGGAGACATTTCGCTAAACAAGCGTTTAATGGAGGTCGCCACGGGCGACTTTTGAGTTTTTGTATTTCTCCGCCTCTATCTGGCGGATCATTTGTTGACATAATGTTTGATGGAGATAACACTAAATAAACGTAGGTACCTATTAGATCGCGGATGAATTAAATCAAAAGTGAAAAAAATACTAGTAAACAAATAAATTATTTCGCGGTACCCACACACAAAAAAAATAAATGCACTTACCGAAGGCTGGAGAAATTAACTAATTAACAGAAAATAAATAAACTGTTACCTTTAAAAACTTACAAAACACGCACTTAATACACTAGGGCACAGCTAGAAACAACACAAGCCTTAAAATAGACACGGAACACGATTACCGAATTTAAAAACCGGAGCGATATTAAGATTTGCACACACCGACGACGGTACCGAGGGAAGTGATAGCCTTGGCTGACTTCTGGCATGTCATCCGTGAAATGTTCTAGTATTTTTTTTAGTGCCCGTTGTTCTGACAAAGTGATAGGTGGGTGGGTGAGTGATAGGTTTCACGTCGTTGTCATAAGCTTCAAAGCCTCTTCTGGAAGTTTAGACTTCTTGCCCGTACGCCGCATTTTGCAAAATCACGTACCTTTCTCCCTATGGATATCCACCATGGAGCCTAGACTTTATGAAAAGAGTTCGCTCGAGCTTGTAGTTGATATTAAGAGAGCCTCGAACAAGTCTGGGATCACTCGGTTATTGAACCTGTTGATCACCGAGACATCCCTGAATATATGCTTTTTATCCGTTATGATGAAGTCTATCTCATTTTTCGTCATAGTGTCGGGACTTCGCCACGTCTACTTCCTTTGGGGCTGTTTCTTAACCTTTTGAACGCCAGAGCATAAACGCATCGGCGTGCCCCCGATGCCACAAAATCGCCGTACTTTTTGTCACATATAATTATGTGACGTTTGGCGTACAGGCACGCGCTTGCTTGTCATGTATACGTGACAATGGCGTTCAAAAGGTTAAAGAAAGAATTCATCGAGAAAAGCCCCTCCTTCTCAAGGAAGTTCGCAAGCATTTGGCCCCTATGATTTCTGCTACCAAACCCGTAGGATCCTACCAACGATTCGTTGCAATTCTGTACTCCCACTTTAGCGTTGAAGTCCCCCATGAGAACGCTGTTGTGGGCCTTAGTGGTGGAATACAAGGCCTTGGAGATGTCCTCGAACATTTCCCCCACTTCCTCCTCCGAGTCTGCCGAAGTCGGTGCATAAACCTGAACAACCTTGAGGCTATACCGCTCGGCGAGCTTCACTACGAGGTACCCTGTCCGAGACACTGGAGACTTCCACAACGTTGTCACAACGGGATTTATTCATCAGAAACCCGACTCCGCCTTGGGATAGCTGATCCCCCCTCGAAAATGTAAAAGGTGACCCGATTCAAGAGTTATTGTGTCGTCCCCCTTTCTTCGAACTTCGCTAAACCCAAGAATGCCACCTTATTTTGCCGAGTTCTTCTTCCAGCTGCACTAAGCGCTCGTCGAACCGTAACGTGCGTCCATTGTACGTTGCCAAGGTCAGTTGGGTTTAGCGGCCATTTGTAACCCGGGGAGGATTCTTTGCATGACCACCGCCAAAATCAGAAATAGCGAGGCTGCATGGAACTGGGGGCCGTTATTAGTTCTGGCTTGCCATTGGAGTATTCGTCTGTAATCATGGCATAAGGCATCTGTACCCAGTATTATGTTATCTGTGGCTGAACGTACATATTTAGATTGAAGCTTCGTTATGCTTCGACTCTGTGTGTGTACTCTTAAAGTAGATTATCAGAAAGGTAGAAGCAAAGACGTTATTTTAATAGTGTTTCAGTAGGATCCTGCCAGGGTTGCGGAAATGGTCGAAAGAGTTACTGCAGCCCTGGAATGCAAAGGGCATTTGATGGAGCACGGGTGAGTTTTAGTCAGTAAGTTTCTGACACTCCTTACCGCTCCGCCCAGAGCGTGCGGAGTCATTTGATGATTTCCCAAAGAAAAAGTATCCCAGGGACCCTACTATGAAGTCTTAAAACGATCATGATTCCGCTCCAAGAGGGAGACGGAGTTATACATAGCGAATAGCACTATCCCGTTTAGATCATTGGAATTGGATGGCATTACCGCGTCATAGTAGGGCTGCATCTACTGCAGCCCTACTATGACGCGGTAATGCCAGGGTAAAAATAAAAGTATAGAAAATAGGTTTGAATAGTTGTATTAGAACTAATTTAGATATTGATAAATTACAAAGGTAAATTCACATTAATGTGTAAAATAGGATTGGTTACAAGACACACAGTATCACACCACACACCTACATTGCAATATCGTAAGAGTAACTTTTTATTCAATGACAATATTAGAGCTCTTACACGCCACGTTTTCAGGCGCCGTCGACGCGCGTCGCACGCAACTATAACGCGCTGCAAACGTTTGTAAACGTTTTTGTTTGTGTTAACCTTTTGAACGCCAGAGCATAAACGCAGCGGCGTGCCCCCGACGCCAAGCCACAAATTCGCCGTACTTTTTGTTACATATTTGTGACGTTTGGCGTACAGGGCACGCGCTTGCGTGTCATGTATACGTGACAATGGCGTTCAAAAGGTTAAGTTTAGCAGTGCCGACAACGCGCGATAGCAAAACGGGCGTCGATGGCGCCTGTATAAAACGTGGTGTGTTAGGGCTCTTTGGCCCGTTTACAAAAACGAGAGTTATCCTTGAAATATTTGTTATTCAACCTCGTGTTAGAAACTAACTATCGAGTTAAAAGATAGCTCTGGTTTGTGTTAGTGGGCCTTATTCACTAATGACGTGTAATTTAGTATTTCTAACAATAACTAGCTAAAGTGCGCAATATTCACATTTTAGTCAAGATTCGAAAAGACAGTTTTTTTTTATTTTTTATTTGATGCTATAGAGTTAAAATTTAAATATAATTAGATAGGTATATAAATTATAATTATAATTAAATGTTATAAGTATTTTATAATATAACATAGCTGCTTGAAGATACATTAATATTATTATAAAGTGTTTAATTGTATTCTCTAGCGAGACTCCATAGATGTGATGGATTGATAATAATAATAATAATAATATCCTGGGACAATTCACACAAGGTCATCCGATCCCAAACTAGGCAGAGCCTGTGCTATGGCAACCAGACAACTGATAAACATACTTATACATTTTTAAACACTTACATATTATAGACAAATTACACCCAGACACAGAACAAATGATCATGCTCATCACACAAAGATATGTCCTGGGTGGGAATCGAACCCACGACCTCCGGTTTAGCAGTTAGGGTCACTAACCACTCGACCAACAGGCCAGTCAAATCATTGTCATAGATGTTATCGATGCGCGATGGCGAGAGGTTTTAATCGATTGTTTCGATTGTTCGAACATCTCGATGGTTCTCAATTGTTTCGATTTGGACTCGGTCTGTTATTGCGACTGGCGCATGGCGCGTTCATTCGAGAGTTGTTCCTAGATGGTTAAGTTAGAGTTTCGCGAGTTCTTGACTGGCGTTGTGACTGCATTCAAACTAAAGTCTTTCAAGAAGAGTAATCGAAAACAAAAACGATCGATCGGTCGATTTTACTCGAATCAATCGAAAAAAATCTCGATCGTTTTGTAGAACAGCGAGTCGATTGTTGACTCGATGGTTTATTTTAACGACTCCGATTCTTTCGATTGTTAAAACATCTAGGAATCGCCCATCGCTAATTGATATTAAATGACGATAAAACACAAAAAAACTCTGTGTTTCCGAACGCATACCACCCTAATCTCTTCAAAATTAGAGTGAACAGGCTTCTGGGTACGCATCGTCGACTTTGTCTCTGTCATCTATGACCTAGACTAGAGTCAAGAGCAAACCCATATTAAATAAAAAAATAAAACACGAAACTCATTCCCAGCGGCCGTTGACTCCGTAGTCAATTCTAGTTAATTGAGTTAACACTTATATTCAAAGTCCCTTTGAATGAAACTTCGTCCACTCGGACTCAACTTAACCTCCATATCAACGGAATAACAAATTATTTCTGTCAATTTCATTGAGTCGGGGTCAAAATGACTTGAAACATAGGGGTAAGATTCAAGATTTTTTTTGTGTATTTTTCATTGGTATACCCATCACATCTGTGGAATTTCGCTATATATTTCATTTGAATCCTTGCTATGCTCAAAATCTATTTTTTACCAAGCTACTTTAGTTGTCTCTAAATATAATAATACCTTAATAATTAGGCAAGTATACAAAAAAATATAAATAAAAACAAAAAATGAAATTATTTTTAAATTAACTTAAACAGTGAACACAATATTCAGCTATTGTGAATTTTACCGGTCAAACTGCGTAATAACTTTTGTATTTACCCGGTTTAATTGAAGATTTGTTGAAATATAAAAAAAAAACAATAAGCAAAAAAATGTTACTACTTATATCAAATTCTTAAAATAAATATTTAATCTAGCAACTTTCACAATTATAAATAAATATTATTATAATTTTGACTAAACTCCAAGATTTACATACTTAATTATTTATTTCATAAAACTTGCGTAACTACATGCACTGAGAAATACATATTAAACGAAAAAAAAAAAAACAAAAAAATACATAAATTTTAATGTATCCCACGGATAAAGTGTGAAACGAACGGTGATATCACTTAGACCTTACGCAGGCCGAAAGTAGTACAAAATGTCAATACAATGAAACAACAGATGGCCAATATTCTACTATTTTTAAGGCAAAAGCAAAAAGCCTTGATTTCCATAAATTTTTGACAGATTTCAATAAAGATGCGGATGCGAAAGTTGCATAAAAAATTGTAGAATTAATCATTAGATTTTATTTCCACTGACGTGTAACTTACTGTCAAATATAATAACTTAAGTATTTTTAAAACACATTTTACACAAATTAATAGATACCTAAGTAAAATAAAATTAACGACCAATTTTTATTTAAATTAATACGAAACTCGTCAGTCATTATTTAAAAAATAATTTTAATTAGCCCTAGTTACTTAAACCAGCTAAGTATATTTTTAATTGGAGTGCTTCATTTGCTAGCCTTATTTTGTAATTAATATTTTAAAAATAACAGGGTACTTAGACCAAACCAAAAACAAACTGCTTATTTGAAAAAAAAAAATACCTTTACATCATCTAATCCTACCGCTAACACAAACTTATCCTATTCGCATAATACCCGTTTTAGTTTTCTCTCCAGTCAATTCGCGCAATTTTCTTTATTCGTATAAATTGATTTTATTTGAAACTTCGCATTTCTACTATACTTGAATTCATTATTCGAGACAATACAATCCATCGACCGCCAACTCAAGTATCAACTTTACCGAAGTGTATTTAAAGTTGATTCTAAGTGGCCAAGCTCTAAAAAAGCCTAAGTTGCAATGGAATATGAACTTTGTCTGGTACAACATAGAGTTAGTTGCTGTAACATTTGACAATCATCTCGATTTTGAATTCAAATATCACAAGATATCTTAGATCATGTAATATGGCCTTAACAAGTTCATAAAGGTAAACCAGACAGAATTCAAGGCAATCGTGTACTATGTTTACTTCACAACCTGTGTACTGTATTATGTCATCGAATAATTTCAATTCGTATAACTCTTATGCTGGCACTGCACTTGGCCTATTTGCACAAATTCGCCTTACTTCTTTGTTAAAATGTAAACTTTATTGCAATCACTTTAGGGTATATTTCCTATTGTCCAAGTAACGCAAATAATTGGGGCAAATACGCCAAGTGAAGTGCCTTCTTTACACGTGAGCTCACACCAACGGAGACCAATGAGGGGCCAAGTTTCCAATTTTACTATTACATCAAAATGGATAAATTGTAGACCTGTATTCAGTTTATCGAGAGTTTACAATCTTACGGAAATTGCAATTATTCGATGACATATTTAATATTTCCTTGAATGTAATCTATAAGTAAAGGTGTAAATTAAATTTATTCAATTCCTTCTTTCTTAATTGCTTGTATATTGGTGTGTTCATCATTTCTTATCAATATTTTCCTATTACTAATGTGTTCATTGGCATTGTTTGTAAGTTATTACAAATATACCATTCAAAATAAATATTTATTTATTTAAAACTTCAGGCACAAAGGTGGATTTAATGCGTTATGGTGGGTCCACACTTACATACAACTTCAATTGATTTTTTTCTGTGGAAAAGTCTGGATCGAATGGATCCACTATTAAGGCATTCTCTACCAATCAGCCAAGGGTGGTGGAGAGATGACATGGAAAGTGCATTGCTTCATGATAATAGAAAAATAGTAGAAGAAAGGAATGGAATTCTCTGCCGGAATCCGTGTTTCCTGATGGCTACCAAGGCTTGGAACCGGTTTAAAAATAACCGGTTATTAAATGTCATAAATCGGTTTTATCGTTTTTTCCGTTCGGAGTCGAAATGTTACAAGAGCGTTATGAAGAACCCTAATTAACCGGTTTATTCCGCGAGAGCCGAGCGACACGCGGCGTTCGCTTTCGGCGAGGCAGTAGTGCAGCCGGTTCTTATACTTCAGCACGGCTGCGCATTGGAGGTTGACGACAAAAACCGTTCAAAACCGGTTAATTTCACAAAACCTTTTTACGAACGTTTGTAGCTTATAACCGTTTAATTGGGGTTAAAGGTAGAACAAAACCGAAATCATAAGTTCCCTATGTACTAAGGCGTTTACCGGTTCGATTTTTATTCCGGTTTCCAAGCCCTGATGGCTACAACCTGGGGGTCTGTAAGTCAAGAGTCAATAGTTTACTTCTAGGCAAGCGTGCTCCATCGTCGACCACATCATCGCTTACCATCAGGTGAGGTTGTGGTCAAACGTGAGACTGTCAATAGTAATAAAAGCCGGCCATGTGCGAGTCGGACTCGGGCACGAAGGGTTCCGTACCATTATTTATAAAAACGGCAAAAACATGTTTGTTGTATGGGTTTTATTTTTGTGAACATACAACTTAATATTCTGTGAATATTTCTAGCGTCTACCTGTTGCCGTTATTAATATCGAGCAAAAAATCACGTTTCTTGTATGGGAGTCCCCTAAAATATTTATTTTATTGTTTTTTAGAATTTTTTGTTATTACGGCAACATAAGTACTGTATCTATCTGTGAAAATTTCAACCGTCTCACTATCACGGTTCATGAGATACAGCCTGGTGACAGACGGACGGACAGCGGAGTCTTAGTAATAGGGTCCCGTTTTACCCTTTGGGTGCGGAACCCTAAAAAAGAGATTTATTTTTAGGGAGATTTATTTAGAAAGAGTCCGCTCTTAATCTCAATTTCACCTGATGGTAAGCAATGAATGAGGTCTATGATGGAGCAAGCGATCACAGAAATGTCTGTTCATTCTCGTTTTGAATGCTGACGGGTCATAGGTGGTATATTAACTGTTCTGACAACTAGTCTTCACCAGAAGAGTTCTAGGAACTGTGATGTGGAAGACTCCTCCGTGCCTCAGAAAGCACGTTAAGCCGTTGGTCCCGGCTGTCATTTGTAAATCTTTGGCAGTCGTTACGGATTGTCGAAGCCAGAAAATCTGACTCGTCTTGCCAAGAAGTACCGTGTTACTCAAATGGGTTGTGGAGGTCTGGTAGGCAGCCGCTCCATGTGAAATACTGGTATTCAGTATCAGTATCCGGTTTGACTTGAAGCAGACCCAATATAGTTGGCATAACGGTATTTGTACCAATGTTTTGATAATTTCATGAATATTTATTTTCTCTTGTTCTTTATATTTCACGTGTCAAGAATTGAGTCATTTCCCAAATTGACCAGTTTTGTTAGTCAATTTTGTTAGGTTTCTTACTTGTACCAGGGTCAACAACAAAATCCAATTTTCTCTTATTATTTTGGACTTCTGCCTTAATAATTATTGGTTTACCTAACGTGAAATTTTTAATCATAGGTGTATAAGTTTGGCCCGCATTTATCTCTTGTTTTTTCGGACTAATTTCAACTTTAACCGTACCCGGACCAACTTTCACCGGCTGAAATAATAAATGACCGGTTTTTACCGTGATTTCTGGTTTAAAGATGCCAGATTTAGGACTTACCACTTTGACCGGGGGCTTGTATTCGACATTTTCTATTATAATTGGGGAAGATTTTGTTTTAGTAACAGTCGGTTTTGTTACATTCGTTTTAACGGGAGTAATTTCAAGGGGAGGACTTTTAATAATTTCAAGGGTAGGACTTTTAATAATTTCAAGGGGAGGACTTTTAATAATTTCAAGGGGAGGACTTTTAATAGAAGGACTTTTTACAAGAGAGCCTTGAACAAAAAGTTTTTTTACAAAAGTACTTTTTACAGAAGTACTTTTATCAGAAGTACTTTTAACAGAAGTACTTTTATCAGAAGTACTTTTAGCAGCAGTTCTTTTAACAGAAGTACTCTTAGGACTTTTGACAGAAGGACTTTTAACAGAAGTACTTTTAGAACTTTTAGCAGAAGTACTTTTAGGACTTTTGACTGGAATTTTCCCCGACGAGTCTTTAACTGCTTTCTTGCCTCCCTTTTCGTCCTTCATTTCTTTCAAATTAACTTTACCGTGGTCGTCCTTATACAGCATAAAATCGCTGCCTTTGATACCATTCGGCAACTGGCCGTCGAAGAACCTCACAGACGTAAGTTTGTTGGCTATCAACATGGATAGTTCGGCGATATTGAACTCTGTGAGTAAATCGTTGACGCTGGAACCCGCGAAGTTGTCGATGCTGGGATCGGCTCCGTTCTCTACGAGGATTTCGACGGTTTTGCTGAAGTGGTCCACGATTTTCGCTTTGTTGCCGCGTTCTGTAAATAGAAATTGAAAAATATTTTGTAAAAGAGTATTTTCTTGTGGCTATTTTTGAATAATTTTTCCTTATATTATGTCACCGGAAAATGGCAAACGCCGTAAGATATCGGCTGAAATTGTAAACTTTTTTTTCTAAATAAGACACGGAGAATGGGCAGCAGCATTCTCTGTGCATTGCAACAGCTATACTGCGATCGCCAACCCCCCCTTTGGGGGAGGCTATGTCCAGCAGTGGACGTCTTTCGGCTGATATGATGATGATGAAGACACGGATATATTAGAAACTATTGAGCTTGGATGGGATTTATTGAATACAAAACGATTTACCGAGAAATTATAATCTAATCAAGATTAATTACAATCTTACGGAGTCTGCAATTTTCCGGTGACATATACACGATAAATTTTTCAACTGGACATGGATGGCCAAATCCGAAACTATGATGAATAGCGAGAAATTAAACGAGTCGAGCCCGATTTTTATTAAAACTAACACTGTATCATTGGATTTTTTTTTCATTAATCAGACCGACCATGCCCACTTGAAAAATTACACCATGTAAAGAGGAAACGGACTGACTGACATATCAACGCACAGCTGCAACTACTGGGACTAGGAAAATGAAATTTCGCAGAAGGCATCCTTTTAAAATTTAGGCGAGCATTACGAAAGGATTTTTGACTTGAATGATTAGATGCAACCAAGATTTTAGACAACATTAAATGTTTTAAAAGAGTGTCCGTGGAGTTTCTTGCACGTTCTACTCCATGGAGATCTACGCTTTGGAACGTGCAAATAGCTTCATGTTTTTGACGGACTGACTTTGACAATTCAAAAGTACCTGTTAATGGTTTATTTGAAATAAATGCTTCGACTTTGAAATTTAAAAGGGGGGAAATGGGAGCGCGATCGGTCAGTCCTCTGTGCAGAGCATGCATGGAGGACGAGGAGACGGTATACTGCTCCTTGAGTGCACACGCGTCGCCGAAGTACGAAGACAAACAATAGGGCACCGAATTCGCTTATAGATATCCTGAACACACTAGGAGGACTGAGATCTGCTTCTAGAGGGAAGTTTGCTTTTTTATCTAATATGGGTTTGCTCTTGACTCTAGTCTAGGTCATAGATGACAGAGACAAAGTCGACGATGGAGCGAGCTTACCCAGCAGAAGGCCGTTCACTTTAATTTTGAAGAGATTAGGGTTGTATGCATTCGGAAACACAGACGCAGGCAGAGAGTTCCACTCCTTGGCTGTGCGCATTATAAAAGACGTTTGGAAACGTTTAGTGCGAATTGGTGGAATAGCAACAAGGTAGGGATGGTAAGTTGCAGTGCGTCTAGATGTCCGATAGTAGAAGGGGGCCGGTGGTCTGAGGTCGTGGACTTCCTGGACACTCTCTCCGAAGTACAATCTGTAGAAGACGACAAGCATGCAACCTTGCGGCGATGAGCCAAGCTGTGAAGTTTGGCATCCACCAGTTTAACGTCGCCAATGAGCCTCTTAGCTCCGCGTTCCACCGAGTCAAGTGCGGCAAGTTGGTATGTAGCCTGAGAAATCCCAAAGGTGGCTGCAATACTCCATGCAGGATCGGACTTGTGCTTTGTAAAGGGTTAAAAGCTGTCCAGGCGTGAAGTACCGCTTCACTCTTTGGGCTTTGGCTTTGGGCTGCCCTCTTCCGGCCCCCCTAACTGGGTCCAGGGGTGGCAGACTTGGGGACGTCTGTCGTCTCCCATTCATCCGGACCCGAGGTGGCGGCGCGTGGTGTTCCCGTGCGCCCCTCTTTGACGTAGCGAGGGGAGTCAAGCACCTCACTCCCCTCGCCGACGCGAGGTGGCACCAGCCGGGGATTACGGAAGTCGCATACGTTCCCGCGAACCCCGGCGTAGGTGGGAGATGGAACACCGGGGTGGTTTTAGTCAGTAAGAGTCTGACAGACATCCATGAGGATTTCCCCCCGGTACCAAAAAAAAAAATGGGTGTCAAATCCATGCGTAGAAGCTCAAGCCGATCGGTTACAGGGACAGGGGCTGGTTGGAGTGACGGCCGCACAATGGCCCAACATTAGGTCCAAGTGCGGAAGCCATACCGAATAGAATGGGAGCGCAAACAAAGACGCGAGCATCGGCCAGCTTTTCCATTAAAAAGCAAAAAACAAGGACTCACCAGCTGCATCCATGCACGCCGCGCCCACAGCCAGGTACAGCGCCGTGTTCCCACTGTTGGGCATCGCGAGGTTGACGGTGGCCCGGCAGCTCTCCACCAACGTCATCACGTTGTTGTACTTGCCCACTTTACTCGCCAACATGAGGGGGGTGTAACCTGGGTTAAAGAGAACATTTTTAATTTCAATTAGGCGGACAGGGTGTCAAATGATCTTCCTAGCAGCGGCGGATCCGGGTAGTCGTTTGAGGGGGGGGGTCTTGACCGCGCTGAAGGTAGGGTTTTAGCAAATTAAACAACACAAAACATAACAAGCCTCACTGGATTACTGTTTGTAAATTCCTCAGACTTCGTTAGACTGAAGACTACCAAAGATGTCTCGGTCTTTTGGGGGGCTCAGCCCTCCCCTGGATCCGTTTGTTTTCCAACTATGTTGGGGTCTCAGAGAGCATGTTATTGACATCAAGGTTCGTGTCGGACTTTCATTGTTAAATTTGAAGCCAAAACTGATAAAGCTTCAAATTTCAAGTAAACACTTGAGCAAATAATTCAAAATTAAATGAGAAAGGGAGACAACTTGTTTATTTGGCACACATAGAAACACACAATGTAGGTACAAATATGAGGAAACAATTTTAAAAAAGTAACGCGCGTGCCCCGCGGCAGCACCATATAAGTCCAGTTCAGCAAAATGCCAGACAACTAGGAGTTGCCTGAGGTAGGTACTACTCAACACACGCACGCGTCACCGCGCCGTTCGCTCTTTTCACTTTGCCGGCAGAGCCGCGGCGCGCCGACAAAGTGAAAAGCGATTCATAAATGTTCACAGCAAAATAAGCTCTCGCGCGTAGTAATACGGCATTAACTTGCCTGCAAGCACGCACGAGTGAGGCCCCGCGCATCGCGCACGGCATCCTTTTATGTTAACTTATTACAGAGTACCTATGAGCTGGTTGATACGCGAAGGGCAACGACCGCGGCCGCTTTGCGCGAAACTATCGCGATGTTTAACTATTGGTTCAAAGTCGCTTTCGAGTTTTGTTTATCACAATTGTTATTCTGCCATTGCTTGAATACTATACATGAATCGATTGTATTACCAAGACAAACTCATTTCGCTGCGGGAAAACAACCATTAAAAGTTCACGGTATAGATGTAAATCAGTTACATGCGCAACAACAAGCAACAACAACAACAACAGCAGCAGCATGCTACAATTGTAGATAGGCCAATATCATCTGCCTAGCCTTTTCCCAACTATATTGGGGTCGGCTTCCAGTCAAACCGGATTCAGCTGAATACCAGTATTTTACGTGGAGCGGCTGCCTACCAGACCTCCACAACCCATTAACTGGGTAACACGGTACTCCTTGGCAAGACTGGTGTCAGATTATCTGGCTTCTGACTATCCTTAACGACTGCCAAAGATCTACAAATGATAGCCGGACCAACGGCTTAACGTGCTTTTCGAGGCACGGAGGAGTCTCGGTATGTTACGATGGTCACCCATCCACAGACCAACCTCGGCAAGCGTTGCTTAACCTTGAAGATCGACCCGTGCGGCTGTTATTATTTAGCCACGAGCTCCTCCTAAGATAGGCCAATAAATAAATAAAATAAAATAAATATTCTTTATAGCCCCTCGGAACTTTTCCTGAAACTCAATAAAACTCACCTTGACTGTCGTATAACTTGTTGATATAAGTCAAAAGTATTGGCACCAACTCTTCATCGTTTTTATAAGCGAACGCTGGGTTCCATAACTGCTCATTTTCCTGAAGGATTTTTCTGAAAAGATAAAAAATAAACAAATTAGTATACTAGAAAAGTGTGTTCTGAGAAATCAGCTGTTCCATATATTCATTTATTTACTAACCAGCCTGCGTGAAATATATAAATATATACTAATATAATTAAGCTGAAAAGTTTGTTTGAACGCGCTACTCTCTGGAACTACCAGTCGGATTTGGAAAATTATTTTTGTATATGATAGCTACATTCATGAGGAATGCTATAGACTATACGGGAACGGGAAATTCCTACGGGAACGGAAAAAAATGCGCGTACGAAGTCGCGGGAAAAAGCTAGTTAGTAATAAATTAGGCTGTGAGATTGTTACGGAATAGCAGTGCTGGTCATACACTCCCGCTAGTTGACGGAATATTGAGCATTTTCAGGAAAAACATCGTAGGCGACAAGTTGCACTTTTTATAGGAAAGAAAAACAAGGTTTTTCCTTCCAAATTAAAATGTATATAATTATGATATCTTCCTAAAATATACTCGCTATTCTTATAGATCACTAGCTGTATGGACAACAAGTTAAATATTTTGTTAAAGAGATATACAAGCTGAAATTCTAATGTTTATTTTCCCGCAGCGAAATCAATTTGTTTCCGATCGATTTATAAAAAATAATATATTTAAAATCAAGAAATGGCAGTATAACAATTGTGATAAACAAAAAAATTACTACGCGCGAGAACTTTTATGAATCGCTTTTCACTTACAAACACAATCTCTGCCAATAGTACCTACGTCACGTCTAGTGAGTTACTATTGCATCTCACGCTTTCGAGTTTATGATATTTTTTTTTTATTTTTTGAAAAAAAAACTTGTTAATTTTTTAAGTTTAACTTTATGTTTCGATAGTACTACTAATGGGTAATCGTTCTGCCGCAGGAAAACAACCATTATAATTTCAGCGTGTATATGTAGTCCAATATTATATCAGAATACTTTTTAATTATCAAAGAAAAACTCTTGCCAACAAAAACTGCAAATTGTCGCTTAAGATCTTTTCCTGCAAAGGATCGATGTGTACTCATGGAAATAAAAATGATCACTCACCTAGCATTCCGTTGACAATGATTGATCAGGATCTGCAGATGATCTGTGGTCATCTCGGCAGCAATATGGAAGGCCGTCTTGTCATCGTCATCAGAATCCAGCGGGTCTGCCCCGAAGTTTAGCAGGTCAGATGTTATGATCGTGTTCTCTTGGAAAAGTGACATTCTTAGAGGCGTCTGGAAGAAGAACAGAGAGATACGTTTAAGGCTAACATAATGTTAAAACAATAATAGCGCAAACGGTGCGCGTCCTTGGTGCGCAGGGTGCGGGCCAGCAAAGTCAAAGTCAAAACGTTTATTTCAATTAGGCCATTAAACGGCATCATCGGTAGTCATCATTTACAGTTCAGTAAAATAATAATATTGCATTAATAAAATGACTACTGTCCATTCGGAAAGGTAGATTCTTATGGAGAAGAACGGACACGAAACTCCATGCCAGCTCCATTGCTGTGCCGGCGAAGATCGCTGATCGTACATTCGACATTGTTGTGTCAGGCATTTGTAAAATCATATTGGCGCACAGTTTGACATGTATTTACTAATTCATCAATTAATTTATCAATTGACATAAACTTATATATAAAATTCTCGTGTCACAATTTTAGTTACCATACTCCTCCGAAACGGCTTGACCGATTTTATGAAATTTATATGCATATTCAGTAGGTCTAAGAATCGGCTACTATCTATTTTTCATACCCCTAAGTGATAAGGGTTGTCCACCCCTTACATTTATTTTTTATTTTTTAGACAGTTTTTTTTATTAATATTTATTATTAATACAAACAACCCTAAATTTCCACCCTTCTATCACAGAAATAGGGGTTTATTTCTTAATAGCGATATAAGGGCTTTAATTATTTTCTACTCTCGGCGGTCGAAAATATATTAGATCATTTACCACTCGATCAGTTAGTTATTCTTGACTATTTGTTTGGTAGAACGCGCTAATCCTAGAAAGTCTATTTATTGAGGAAGGCTATATAAAATCATGCTACGACCAATAGGAGCCGAGCATTCAAGAAAATTGTGACGCAGACGAAGTTGCGTGGGTCAGTTAGTCATTAATAAAATATTATTTAATTTATCTCAAAACTTTGACATCTCATACCACGTTTTTCGACATACTACTGTTATTATAGACAAATTACACCCAGACACAGAACAAATGATCATGCTCATCACACAAAGATTTGTCCTGGGTGGGAATCGAATCCACGACCTCCGGTTTAGCAGTCAGGGTCACTAACCACTCGACCAACAGGCCAGTCAAATGCATTTGTGAACTGGTTTAATTTGACATGTCCATATCCAATTCTATTGTATTTATTTAATGTGTGATTTTAAATTGTATTTGATAATTGTGGGCTATGCCTGAAATAAATTCGTTTTTTTTTAATAGTCCTCCAGGCCGTGTGTTGATTATAAAGTACACCTACTCAAAATAGAGTACAATACTCTATATTAGAGTATGGTTGACAACCCTGTATAGAGCGACTGACCTTTAAATTAAAAAAAAAAACCCGTAAATGGATCATAAGTTGTTCAAACCAAGAGATAAGACAATATTACTAAATAAAACAATAATTAAATAAAAAAAATAGTACCTAAGTATCGCATACCGAGACTTGACAATCCACGAGCTTTTTAAATAGCGATACAATATAGATCTTTATTCCTAACACAAAAAGGTACACGTTTCAGTAAGTCAATATAGTATTCGAATTTTTAATTCCACAGGGTGTCTTGTCGAATTCTCTCACTGAAATCTGTACCTTTTTGTGTAGTCAATAAAGTTCTATATTGTCTCGCTACTTAAAAAGTTGGTGTGAGTCTTGGTTATGAGCTGTTAATAGTAATAAACACAGCTGATTGCGGGGGTCAGCGAAGTGTGCTTATTATCTAGTTGAAATGATTACAAACTAGCTATTGCCCGCGACGTCGTCCGCGTGGAAAACTTACTTTGGGCAGCCATTTTTATTTTTAAGATACAAATTTTTCAATAACGCTTTGACATATTTTAACTTGTTTTTGTTCTAATGCCTAAATAGAAGGGTTCATGGTTTTATCTTCAATAATAAAATACTCACATACAAACTTTCATCCCCTATCTCAACCCCTTGAATCCCTTTTCTCGTGACAAAAAGTAGCCTATGTCCCTGTCCAAGGTCTAATCTACTTTCATACCAAATTTCATCTAAATCGCTTCAGCGGTTATTGATACCCCATACAAACTTCCAACCCCCTTTTCACCTCTTTAATGAATATTTTCTGGAAAAAAAACTACCCTATGTCCTTCCCTGAGACTCAAACTATCTCTATACCAAATTTCATCTAAATCGGCTCAGCGGTTTAAGCATGAAGAGGCACACACAGGCACACTTTCGCATTTATAATATTAGTGAGGATAAATATTAATGTTTGGATAGATAACACAAGCGCAACTTCAGAACTTGATAGCATTTGTTTGACCTCTGGGTCATCGGTCGGAGACTTTTAGGGTATTTTTTTATTATCAGTTCAATTTATTAAGTATATGCTTAAAGTAATACACCACAAATTGTAATTAACCGATATCTGTACAAAGGAGTATTATTATTATAGAATTTTTGTCTGTTTGTTTCGCATCACGTAAAAAATGCTGGTGGAAATCGGATGCGGTTTTCAAAGTTGTATTGTTACAGGTCTAACTTAAAATATGGAGTTCGAGAGTAGTTGAGTGAAGTCGCGGGCAAATCAATATATGTACAATTTGAAGACATCGATACGACAATAAATGAAAACACTGGTAATACTGGTTCACAGGAATATTTTGAAACTATTATAAATCCTGTCATCGAAATTAAAAATAAACTTTCCAATTGAAATATTCCAAGCAGTCTGTTGCGGTTAGGGACATCAAATCTGTGATAAAAGACAACATATTCGTATGAACTAGTATTGCCAGTGTTTTGATTTATTGTCGTATTGTCGTCTCCACCTTGTATTTAAAATTCTTCCGTTACTGACTGAGTGACTGACAGACAAGGCACAGCCGAAACTACTGGTCGTAGAAAGCTGAAATTTGGCATGTAGCTTCCTTGAGGAGTGTAGGGGAGCATTTCCCGAAATACCTACGGAAACGGGAAAAAAGGGATATACGCGTACGAAGTCGCGGGCATATATGTATTAGTTTATTTATTTTTTGTATGTTTAATTTGTGTATCTATGGGCCTTAGTTGCCTGATAATATAGAATTATTATTATTATTAAAACCTAGTCTAGTATAAAACAAACAGTATCTAAATATTCGTAAACAGATATTACGACTTAGACGTAAATTATGACGAAATAAATGACGTCACAATAAATCCGATACGGTAAGTAGCGGTGACTATACTTTTTGCATAATCTGAGTCATTCATTTTGTTAAAGTCGTGTCATCAATTCAAGGTTCTAGTAAAATACGACTCAGCTGTTTTCAAAGAAAAGATACTAGTAAGGGTCGGTTACATTAAGCGAAAACGTAACCCATATTTAAGCGATATATCATCGTCTGCCGCATGTTATCATCTAGGGTTGCCAAACATACTTTAATATGGAGTACTTAGCCCGCGACTCCATCTGCGTACATTTTGTACAAACAAATTTTCCCTTTAACGTCCGGTTACACTAACGTAATCTACCAGCAGTAGCTGAAACGTCATGTTTGAATTACATTAATAAAGTGACGCTACTGTCCATTCGGAAAGGTAGATTCTTATGGAGAAGAACGGACAAGAAACTCCATAGTTACTCTTTTCAAATAATGATTTACAATATTTGGTATACAAAAATTAATTTAATATTATGTGACGACGATGCACCCAGAGTATGCTACTTATAAGAACAAAGTATCACCAGTTCAATTTCCAAGAATACCTTCTTAGTGCTCACCTACATCATAAAAGGAAGCCTTGTGCTAAATTTCAAGTTCCTAGTCCCAGTAGCTACTGCTGTGCGTTGTAAGTCAGTTTCCCTTTTATGTGTACTCGAAGATAGATTGTACTCGATTTTGCAAAGGCGTACTTTATAATTTACAAAACGAAAAATAAAAAATAAAAAACAAATAACCTCTTTTCCTTTTAATAAATTAAACTAACTGAAAAGTCTGAATGGTTTTTTTTTTTTAATCACGGGAATTATCCTCGAGATCATCAGTCCACCTTGTGAGATAATGATGGCCCCTTCTCGCATTCAGCGGACGGACGGAGACGGATAAATTACGTCACATGTTAAGGGCGGAGGGGGCCGACGAAGTGTGACATTGTGTGACGAGGGGTGGGAGAGGTCCTAAATTTCGTGACGTCACATTTAAACACGTAATTTGAACTATTAACGAAAATCTTAAAAATATTTCTAGTCCTATCTGTACCTTCATGTTTAATTTTTTTGCTTTGTTATTTTTAATGTTACATTATGTTGATTTTATTTAAAAAAAAAAAATCTGGTATGAAAATAATGTCTGAAGTGCGGTTTTAATTTAATAATTTCTAGATATTTTACAAAATATGTGACGTCACACTAGGGAGGGGGGAGTCTCACTAATGTGACCAGCTGTGACAAGGACGGTGAGGAGGTCATAAACACATAAAATTTGTGTGACGTAATTTATGGATGGCCCCTTATGCGATAGAAAATACAAATACTTCACCACACGCAAATGTGACGTATTGGCTAAAGAATTTAACGTGGACATTTTGAATTTCTGAAACAAAGTACCTACGCGTTGTACTTTTCATAGATATCCGAGTACACAGCTAAGGAGTGGAATTGTCTGCTGGTATCTGTTTTGTGGTACAGTAAAATCCGCTTAAAATGACATCGAAGGGAAGTGAAAAACAGGTCATACAAAGCATATTCCTAAGCTAACTACACAACTACCTATTTTTGTGAGATATTTAGTGTACCTATAGAGAGAAACTATTCAAATTGCACAATATGTCGTCGCAGGGAAAGGGGTGGGATTGATCACAAAAACCAGTGAAGGTGTTAGGAATCATGTCACTCGCTATAACTGAACATAGTTCCTTAAATATAGGTCATTAAGCGACATGTTCATAAACGAAGTCATAATAAGACTTTTACGTGAAAACCAAACTTCGCACTATATTTACTTCATAGTAAGAGGGTGGTCAATATAACCGGAGTAAACAGACAATAAAGAGGAGGAGGAGGGGGAGAAGGGGGGAGGAGGAGTATAAACAGTTTCCACTGTACCTATAACCTTGAAAATTAATATTTATTTTATCATTAAAATTAAAGTCAAGAGTGAATAGGCAAGCGTGCACCATGGTCGACCACGTGTCAGTTGAGATGGTCAAACTTTGGCGTCAGGTCCGGCAACTGTCAAAACTCTTATCTTTTCCGACATTACTAATTGAAATTGACTTCAACGTCATATTTACGTCATCATAAGATGACGTAAATGACGGACGGCAAGCTACGTCCCGGAAACCAAAATTTCCCAATTTTTGGGTTTTTCCCTTAGGAATCGTGGAGGAAATTCTGAATAACCGCCTGGAGTCAAGGTATCCGCCTGGTTACAATCAAAAAAGGAAACTCCCTATACTTTAATGTATACGTATATATAAGGAAGACTGTGTTTCCCGGAAATATTAACCTTTTGAACGCCATTGTCACGTATACACGACAAGCAAGCGCGTGCCCTGTGCGCCAAACGTCACAAATATGTGACAAAAAGTACGGCGAATTTGTGGCTTGGCGTCGGGAGCACGCTGATGCGTTTATGCTCTGGCGTTCAAAAGGTTAATTTTATTTAGTATGTTTTACACTAAACTACGCACTTGAGTTACAATTTTATTATTGCGGTTTGGTGTCCTCAATATTGTGACGACATGTGGGAATATCATAGTTACCAATCTTGCGTCAAGTAGTTCGCGACCGGAGCCTAGTTTAGTTCGCGGCTCCTTAGCGAACTAGTTAGCTCTATTAGTTCATCAGCTCCCGTCTCGAACCAGAAGAAGGCAGATCGTTCGCTCGCTTCGCTACTGCTTAACATAAGACCACTTCACTGACAAGACAGTTGAACTAACGAACGATGAGAAGTTGTGTAAAGAGTAACTGAGCGGTAGACCAGAATAGAATGGAATACTCTTTTTTATGTACACCACATGAGTTACAGGAAAGATAGAAGTGACGCGACTTGCTCGGGCGGAGCCGTGCTCTCTTTATTACAATTACGTCGGTCATATCGAATTAAATGATGAACGAAGGATCTAGGATGCATCTATCAATCAACAACATCAAAAAATCAATCTAGTTCGCGTCGTTCGATTTTAGGAGCGCTTATAGTTCGTTCGCGAAACTTGTAGAGTGTACTTTATACAGTAGTGCGATTCTGTAACCATCTCACCGTGTAAGCATAGGTAAAACGAACTTGAAGTGAGCTATCAATCCATACAAACAAGATGGAATGACAGTTCACTTCATGCTCACTCCACCTAAGTTTACACCGTAAGATAAAACTGGCCAGTTGGTCGAGTGGTTAGTGACCTAGACTGCTAAACCGGAGGTCGTGAATTCGATTCCCACCCAGGACAAATCTTTGTGTGATGAGCATGATTATTTGTTATGTGTCTGGGTGTAATTTGTCTATAATATTTATGTATTTAGAAATATATAAGTATGTTTACCAGTTGTCTGGTTGCCATAGCACAAGCTCTGCCTAGTTTGGGATCAGATGACCGTGTGTGAGTTGTCCCAAGATATTATATTATTATTATATTAAGATGTTGACAGAATAAACCGGTAGCTCTGCCTTACCTTTCGGGGAATACCGGCGTGATGGCATCATCAAAGAATTCCTAACAATAAAATTGGTATTTAGTTAACGACATATTTAAGTTGGCTATTAAATTATCGTTTAGATTATATCGGCGACATGAAGGAGAATTAATGGTTATATAATTACTCACTTACAAATTAGATCTAGGAATATTTTTCATAACATTTGAATTCTTATCAAAATCAAAAGTCATATATTCAAATTAGGCTGAGTGCCAGCACTTTTTGAACGTCAAAGTTTTGCCTAAAGACAGTCCCCCAAAAAACACGCCCGTCACCACTTCCTAGTGTTGTAGCTGGGAAGAAGAAGTGGCGCAACAAACTCCCCAGCAACACATCTGTCTGTTAAGTTATAAAAAAACTTGAATTTATACAGCAGTATGCAAAGTTTACAAAAAGTTGTGCGCAGCTTAGTCATTTGCCTAACCTTTTCCAACTCTACTGGGTTCTTCACTTGGCGTGACTGGTGTCAGAATTTCTGCCTTCTGACAATCCGTAACGACTGACAAAAAACTACATATACAACTACTTATCTATTATTCGACTCTCCTTTCGCAGGTATGCTGGAAGAGATTTCTTTAGAAATAAGCATCACCTTTGTACCTATTTTTCTGTTCCCTTCTTCTTATCTATTTGTTAAATGTGTGTACATAAACTGTTAAATAAATAAATAAAACTACAAATGACAGCGCGACGTGCTTTCTGAGGTACTGAGGAGTCTCGGTATGTTACCCATCCTCAGACCGACCTCTGCAAGAGTTGCTTAGCCTTGAAGATCGACCCGTGAGGCTTTTTATTATTTTTAGCCATGAGCTAATTATAATTAACCTAGCCTCATATTGAAATTAACTGTTAAATAATATTTTAGGAATGGCGGCGATATCAAAGAGCATTAACAGTTCTCTAATTTAGTAATTACTTACTCTTTTTTTTTTTTAAGGATGGGAAGTCATCAAATGACATCTTCCGCTCTGGGTGGAGCGTAAGGGTATGTCAGACTCTTACTGACTATAGAAGGCGCCAGATAATCGTGGAATAACGGTCATTGACCCACCTACAATTATTGACATTTTTAATTTGAAAAACGGAATTAATGACACATAGCTGTCCCGAATCATCATCTCTCGTGATCCTTAACATTGTCTAATAATGAAAAACGATTCATATTTAATTGTTCAGGTACCTATGAACAGTTATTAGGGAAAGGTCAATGTACTTTATTCCACATTTATCTGGCGCCTACTATAGTCGGATTTGGAAAATTATTTTGTATATGATAGCCACATTCATGAGGAAGGCCTATAGGGGAAATTCCTACGGGAACGGGATATGCGCATACGAAGTCGTGGTCAAAAGCTAGTTAGATTACATTGACCGAAAGTCGGTTGAATGTATTTCAACCGACTTTCGGTCACTGTGGCAAATTTCAACAATGATTAGCCAAGTACACAGGGATATTACAGTACCCAGTGAGTGAGCAAACACAGGTGCACTCTCTCTTACTCTCATATTCCGATGGGACGGCAACTCGACGCGACCGGGGAGAGATCAGGCGCCGACCAACGACTTTACATGCTTTCCGAGGCACGTGGGGGTGTCACACCTCCTTTTAGTCCGACCTAGGTATCGAACCGAGTACGACACGTTAGATTACCACTACGACCATGTAAGCCCTTGCCAGCTAACGGCCGGCCAGCTTTTTTTTTAAATTTAATATGGGTTTGCTCTTGACTCTAGTCTAGGTCATAGATAACAGAGATAAAGTCGACGATGGAGCGAGCTTACCCAGAAGAAGCCTGTTCACTCTAATTTTGAAGAGATTAGGGTTGTATGCGTTCGGAAACACAGACGCAGGCAGAGAGTTCCACTCCTTTGCTGTGCGCATTATAAAAGACGTTTGGAATTGGTGGAATAGCAACAAGGTAGGGATGGTAACTTGCAGTGCGTCTAGATGTCCGATGGTAGAAGGGGGCCGGTGGTATGAGGTCGTGGAGTTCCTGCCTTTCTCCCTTTAATCAACTGTCAAATTAGCTACCAACAGTAGCTAAAACGTCATATTTGCCTTTCAGACATGACGTTTCAGCTACTGTTGGTAGCTCACTTTAACAAAAGGGAGTGGTGACGGGATTTAAAACAATAGGAAGTGGTGACGGGCGGGCGGTCTTTATGTAAATTTCTACGTTCAAAAATTCGATTCTCAATCTAATTTGAATATTACCTAACTTGATTTAAACCGCTAATAAATTGAGATAAAGGCATGAGGATAACGCTGAGTTTCAGTGAGCCATGTGACATAATTAAAAAGGAAATAAAAACGTTTTTGCCCGCGCTTAGGTATACCGAACTCATAATCTGCCGGCTTTTCCCAACTATCTGCTTCCAGTCAAACCGGATTCAGCTGAATACCAGTATTTTACGTGGAGCGGCTGCCTACCAGACCTCCACAACCCATTACCTGGGTAACACGCCTTTGTCAAGACTGGTGTGAGATATTCTGGCTTCTGACAATCCGTAACGACTTTTTTTTTTATGGTTGGGAAATCATCAAATGACTTCTTCCGCTCTGGGTGGAGCGGAAGGGCGTGTCAGACTCTTACTGACTAAAACCCATCCGTGTTCCTTCTAAAGCCCTTTGCGTTCCAGGGCCGCGGTGACTCTTTCGAACAAATTCCGCAACATCCGTAACGACTGCCAAAGATCTACAAATGACAGCCGGGACCAACGTCTTAACGTGCTTTCCGAGGCGCAAGACCTGGCCAGTCAGTCTCTTTTTGCTTGCATTATCACCATGGCATATTTCGCCCTTGAAGACAGAATTTATCTGGCATCAATAAAAAATAACATACAGTCGAATTGATAACCTCCTTCTTTTGGAAGTCGTTTGAAAATAAACTGAATTCGTGTGCGTTAAGATATCACGCTTTTTAAAAGAGTATAACTGTACTTACATAAAAACGAAAAAAGAAACCTTTTTGCTCGCACTTAGTAGGTACTTATATAAACTCTCTGATAAGCAAAACGCTATAGCATACTCAAAGCATGCATCAAATGTCCACTTAGTCATAAAATGGGACTTACCCCGTACTTATGGTTCTCAGTAACTACTTTATATATATATTATTAGTATTTACCTCTTATTGTAAACACAGGGGCATGAGGAAAAATGTTTCAGGTATAAATCCGAAAACACTACTTAAAAGCTTGTCATTCTTAGTTGTTCTTCATCATGATTTCTATGAATTCTCTTAATCGGTATGATTATTATATATCATATTTATTAGTTTATTATTTTAGCATATACATGTATTTTATTAGTATTATATATATTATCTGTATATTCTTTCCGAATTGTTAAAATTCAATTTTGAATCTTATTTTTATTTATTGTACACCTACTACAGTATAGTCTTTATAACCCAAAGGTTGACTGGTAGAGAATGCCTTGATGCATTAAGTCCGCCCATGTACCACTATTGTACATAAAGTTTAAATAAATAAATAAATAAATAAATAAATAATGTTATGCCTGTAACCTGTAAATACCTTTTTAAAATGGGTGTTATTACCATTAACAATTTGCCACCCACATGTAGTACCTAATAAGTATTTCGCCCTTGATATATTTATTCTTATTATTTGTTATTCCTTTATTTATATATAAATATACTATGTGCTTTTTTTGTTTTGTGCCCTGACTGCTAAACCGGAGGTCGTGGGTTCGATTCCCACCCAGGACAAATCTTTGTGTGATGAGCATGATCATTTGTTCTGTGTCTGCATGTAATTTGTATATAATATGTATGTATTTAGAAATATATAAGTATGTTTATCAGTTGTCTGGTCGCCATAGCACAGGCTCTGCCTAGTTTGGGATCGGATGACCGTGTGTGAGTTGTCCCAAGATATTATTATTATTTCGTTTATTCATTTTTTATACTTACTTTTTACATTTTTAAATATTTCTTACAAAATACAAAAACAAAAAAAAAACATTTAAAAATATAAAAAATAGTAGCCCACCGGTATCGAGAACAAGGTCCAAGCTACCGGCGGTCAGGGCTCCAGAGAGAGAAACCTCCTTACAATGCCAGCCGTGTCCAGAAGTACTGCTTTCTGAATCAAGCCCTTGATCCAGCTGCCTAACGAGAGCTTCCTGAGGTGTTGGTCGAGGCTCGTGGCTATTAAGCCGTTGGCTGACATATTATTATTATTATATTTTCTAAATCAACATCATTTATTAAAATTAGCCTGAGAGCCAGCGCTTTTTGAACGTCAAAGTTCTACATAAAGACAGTCACCCAAAACGCCCGTCACCACTTCCTAGTGTCATAGCTGGGAAGAAGTGGCGCAACCACCTCCCCAGCAACACTTCTATCTCTCAAGTAATTCTGATGTATAATCTACATTTCTGTAAAATAATTTGCTAGGTCCACCCGTTGCTGAGAAAATCGCTGGTGACACACGGACAGGCAGACGGACAAGAGTGTGATCTTATAAGGGATCCTTTTGAGGTACGGAACCTTAAAAAACGTGTTATTCTAAGAATAAATATTTTTTTTTATTTATAATATGGGTTTGCTCTTGACTCTAGTCTAGGTCATAGATGACAGAGACAAAGTCGACGATGGAGCGAGATTACCCAGAAGAAGCCTGTTCACTCTAATTTTGAAGAGATTAGGGTTGTATGCGTTCGGAAACACAGACGCAGGCAGAGAGTTCCACTCCTTTGCTGTGCGCATTATAAAAGACGTTTGGAAACGTTTAGTGCGAATTGGTGGAATAGCAACAAGGTAGGGTCAATTAGGTTCGTCCGGCCTTTTACCCAAATATCCGGCTAAACTGGCTGGCCTGTCCGGCTTTCGGTTTTAAGACCTGGTAACCCTACATCAATAAACAATCCAGAAGACCGGCAACCAGCCTTGTCAAGGGTTATCGTATTACCCTGTTATTTAGTCGTGGAGGTCACGAGGCAGTCACTCCCAGTACAATACTGGTATTCAGCTGCATCCGGGTAGACTGGAAGCCAATCCCTACCTAGGGAAAGACAGGCTGATGATGAAGATTCAATGTATCAAGCAAAGTTAAGGCTTAGACTTCCAGCCGGTCGATTCTGTGAAGGTGGTGAAGTGATCAAGAGGTGAGCTGTCAATCCATATAATCAAGATGTCACGTGATCACGAAGTGAGCTGTCATTCCATCTTGAACATACATGGATTGACAGCTCAACTCGTGATCACTTCACCCAAGCCTTCATTTCGACATGTTTACAGAATCGACCGGCTGTACTGCAGTAATTTATAAGAAGCGACTACCTATATTATCCCCAACCCCGTCACAGGCTAACACAGTACCCACTGGCAAGACTGGTGTCAGTTTTCTGGCTCTTGACTATCCTTAACCATCCCATCTTGATTATATGGATTGACAGCTCACCTCGTGGTCATTTCACCCAAGCCTTCATTCATTTCGACATGTTTTCAGAATCGACCGGCTGCTTATAACCTTTCGGGAAATAATGGCGTCATAATAAATGTACTACTTTTCCGGTGGGAGAGAGTTGTGACATCACCGGGTTTTGCCAACAGGATGTGCTAATAATACCGATCTCCTTTTTTGTCTAAATAACCGATTTCGATAACAGTTTAAAAGGAAAAAAAAATCAACCGACTTCCAACAAACAAAAACACTACAAAGTATAAAATAACTTTAATTTCGGAAGTCGGTTATTTTAACGGTTGTATTTTTTGTAAAAAAAAGCAATATATCGAGAAATTATAATCTAATAAAGATTTATCACGATCTTACGGAGTCTGCAATTTTTTTTGTTTTTTTGTATTTCTATTTTTCTGTTGACTCACACACTGTTTAATTAATGGTTCCAATGTTTGTAAGTGAGTACCATTTACCTAAATTTCTTTAGAAAATGAATAAGTTTACCTCTGCTGGTGATACTTTGTTCTTATAAGTAGCATACTCTGGGTGCATCGTCCTCACATAATATTAAATTAATTTTTGTATACCAAATTTTGTAAAATCATTATTTGAAAAGAGTAACTATGGAGTTTCTTGTCCGTTCTTCTCCATAAGAATCTACCTTTCCGAATGGACAGTAGAATCACTTTATTAATGTAATATTATTATTTTTTACTGAACTGTAAACGATGACGTTCAAAAGTGCCGTTTACTGGCCTAATTGAAATAAACGTTTTGACTTTGACTTTGCAACAACAACTTGAGAATTATGGTAGAAAGTTTTAACAAAATTAATTATAAATACTACGCAATATTATGTTAAGTATTTAGAGCAATTAACTAGTTCAACAAATAGTTATCGCTTTGTATGATAAGACATTCACTTGTATGTTTAATTTAACTACATTGCTTGCTACACGATAGCATATTCAATGCATTTTTAAAGTCTCACAAATATTATTTAAAAAAAAAACAAAATCAAAATCGGTCCATCCGTTCGAGAGTTACGATGCCACAGACAGACACACACACACAGACACGTCAGACTTATAACAAACCGGTGTATTTGCGTTGGGGGTTAAAAAAAAATCTAATCTATTTTGACAGCCGAACCGAACTGGCTGATTATTTATTTGATCGAAATAATTTTCATGACATTTTCTTTGGAAAATCCACAAAGACGAAACTGCAACTATATACCTATACAAGTAAATAAAACTCATGTGTCTACAGTGTAATATCAAAATAACTGATATTAACTAAATGCTTTTCGAAGTTTTTCCGGCTAATCTCCGAAACGGCTACGCCGATTTTGACAGGACTTTTACTGGGATATGTTAATAAAGAGTCCTTAGGCTAAAGAAGACGAAAAAGAAATAGAGTTCCGTGCAAAAACAAGTTAAACCAATTAAATTGTAAACAGACGCGGCCGAAGTCGCGGGCTTCAGCTAGTTTTCAATAAAAACGATTACGTTTTTAGAGTTCCGTGGAATCTTATTAACCTTTTGAACGCCAGAGCATAAACGCATCGGCGTGCCTCCGACGCCAAGCCACTAATTCGACGTACGTTTTGTCACGTTTTATATTTGTGACGTTTGGCGTACAGGGCACGCGCTTGCTTGTCATGTATACGTGACAATAGCGTTCAAAAGGTTAAAGTTTAATAAATACAGTGGGCAGGAAATCATTAAAATTTGAAACTTTTTCATAAAAATTACGTAATTTTTAACTCTACCTACATACAAAAACCGCAAAAACAAAACTGTCAATGCTTTTTGAACTTATGTTAGTAGCAATAAGGTTGATTTTCGTGTTTTGTTTAATTTTGAGTTTTTCCCTGTAATTATTAATTTTCATTAACTACTATCGCTTATCAAAGTTGAGTAGGTACCTAAAATGGTTTGCATTAAATTATATAAATTAATACATACAATATTTCACATTTAGGTAAATACACCGTTATCAGAGCTCGTGGCTTAATAATAACAGCCGCACGAGTCGATCTTCAAAGTTAAGCAACGCTTGCCGAGGTCTGTCTGTGGATGGGTGACCATCTTGCCGTTGGTCCCGGATGTCTTTGACAGTGACTACCTATCAGAAGCCAGAAAATTTGACGCGTCTTGCCAAGGGGTATCGCATTACCCAGTTACTGGGTCGTGAAGGTCAGATAGGCAGGCCCTCCATGTAAAATACTGGTATTCAGCTGAATCCGGTTAGACTGGAAGACGACAAGAATTTCCAGACTACAGGAGTATTCTCCCACTTACCAATTTTTTGTCGTTAGGTAGAAAACTAACACAAAAACAAAAAAAATGCTCGATTACTTGAAAACGAACCAATTTGGAACCCAAATTACTGGGGTCAAAAATGTTGCATATTAGCTCTGGAACATCCCATTTGTGGGTATGTCGTTTTTTGGCAATTAAATACTTTTTTTTTCTTTCTTTCAATTACCAATCAGCCAGTATTTCTAGAATTCACAAGTTTTAAGGACTCTTCATGCTTCATTGACTCGGCGTTTTTCTGGTAGTCGCCACTGTTGATCCTGGCTTTCAGAAGTCACAGTAGTTCCGAATGTGTGGTGAGCTTGTCCCAAAAAAAAATATGCGGGGAAGTCTTTGGGGACTGCCGATAGAAGTGAAAACTAAGCGAAAGCTAAAGCGTTCGGTGACGATGACGCGAGTTCCATGATTTTTGTTCACCCAAAAAGTACACATATATTACACAGTATCCATATAGCTCATGGAAAGCGTTCGGTAACGATGACACGAGTTCCATGATGTTCACCCGAGTGCTCAACGCGCCTAAAGAAGTTATCACTTCAAAAATAGTGCTCTACTTACGAGTCCATCAGCTGGCTCATCAACACCGACGCCCCTCATCTTCAGCACCAGGCACTGGCGCCTCAACAGGTCCACATCATTCGTCAGAACAGCAACATGGATGGGTCTGAAAGCAAAACCGAACAGATTAACACCCCACCCATACACACAAAACGTTTTGAGAATACCTTCATTGTACGCAGGACATAATGTCCATTAAATTGTATAATAAACTACCCGCATTAATTAAAAAAGAAGAGAAAATTAACATATTTTTAAGAAAACTTAGACAATTTTTACTCAATAAAAGCTACTACTTACTCGGTAAACGAATTTCTAAGTGATAGACTAATAAAGTCATAAATAACTCATAACTTAAGTACCTATTCAATTCATTAAATATTATTTGATTTGTTAATTCTATTTACATCTCTCAATAGAATTAATAATTAAGAATTTCCTAAGTAATTTTACATATCGTAAAATGCTTCCTCTCTCCTAACCTGGATACTTATCTTGCTGTGCCCGACAGGGTCCATATGAACCAATTGTTATTTTACCACCTAAGAATACATGTGGAATGCAATAAAAGTATTGAGTATTGACCTGATCTAGGGGAAGCCGTTCATCTATCTATTGGGTATGGTTTCCGCACTTAGTCCTAATATTATCTATATACTAGCTACCGCCCGCGGCTCCGCCCACGTTAATATCAAAAATTATCCCAAGGGACCATACCCCCGGGATAAAAACTATCCTATGTCCTTTCCCGGGACTCAAACAATCTCTATACCAAATTTCATCTAAATCGGTCCACCCGTTTGCGCGTGAAGATGTAACAAACATACACACACACTCACAAACTTTCGCCTTAATAATATTAGTGTGTGAAGTGTGATACATTTACACATACAATTATTTTTACGGGCAGAACCCAAGGTAATTGAACCTAGGCCTATGAACATGCCAAAGACCAAAAGCCAGAGTCTCACTTAGGTGTGTTACCGTGTTACCCTTGAACTAGGTTGTGGAAGTCAATTTAGCAGACGCTCCATGTACATACGGCCAGCACATCTACATCAATCTGTCAAATGGGGAATGCCGATTTTAGGCCTTACGATGCCCAAGAAATTTAATTTAGTAACAAAAAATATGTAAATTTTACGTAGGTAATTAACTCTTCTATTCACGACGCGATACAAGTCAGTAACATTTTTTAATAAATATTGAAACGATACAACGAAATAAACAGACATTTGCTAGGTTGCCAATTTAAAATCCGGGAAAAAATAAAGATTTGTTGCAAAACATTGATTTGACATTTACACATATAGTACATTATTTATTTGTCCTTTTGTTTATAGAAGTCCCAATGCATTCGATGTTACTTGTGGGCACTCAGGGCCTAAATCACAATGGCGGCTTGGCATCCCCTTTTCTTTAAAAGATTTTCATTTTTATCTCTAAAGCATTAGGTTCAAGGTTGATTGGGAAAAAATGTCAGTTTCGGGTAGGGTTGCTAACCGTACTATAAAATATAGTATTGTACTGTATTTCGGGTCTGCGTACTATATACTGTTGAAGAAATATATAGTACGCAAAAATACTATATTTTCAACACCGAAATCTAACAATCAACCTAACTTTACATTAACTTCTGACTGATGCGGTAGCATGTATAGTCGAACCGGAGGAAGAGTCGTCGTCCCACCACGTAGATTTCCCATAACAACGGTGTGAGTGGTGGGGAACATAGTCCCCACCACTCTATAGAAAACGACTCTTTCTCTGGTTTGACTCTATAGTAGGCGCCAGATAATCGTGGAATATCGGTCATTGACCCACCTACATTTATTGACATTGTTAATTTGAAAAACGGAATTAATGACACTAAACTGTCCCGAATCATCATCTCTCGTGATCCTTAACATGGTCTAATAATGAAAAACGATTCATATTTAATTGTTCAGGTACCTATGAGCAGTTATTAGGGAAAAGTCAATATACTTTATTCCACATTTATCTGGCGCCTACTATAGTCATCTAGTGTATCCGAACCGAACGTCTCTCCGACGCACTGCATTCCGAACTTGTCAATGTCAAACGTATGTTTGTTCATTGGTCTGCTTTATTTTTGTTTTGGGAATTTGGTAATTAGTTCCAATCAGACATTGTTCTTTTTTTGAGAAGTTGAAGTCCTAAACAAATATAGTTTTTATAGAAATAAATAAGTAAGAAATATATCTTTGGCTATTTATTGCTTTTTCTATAAAATACTATATTTTTTTGAAATGTACTATTTTTTTATAGCCTGCTTTTCGATAAGTAGATACATGGGCAACGGATTAAAAAGGATTTTTTTTATTTTTGAAAAATACTATATTTCGTCGAAGAAATGTTGGCAACCCTAGTTTCGGGTAGCTTGATGTGCTGGTATCTGTCTGTACTTAAGTAATTTGGTGTTCAGCTGTATCCGATAAGACTAAAAGCTGACCCGGACATGGTTGGGAGAACGCTAGGATGATCGCAGATAAGTTTGCAACATCATTAAATGACACACGTATTATGTCCCTCAAAGCACTGCCGCGTATCAAGCCGCGAAGCTCACATCTGACAAATAGGTAGCATGAAAAAACATATTTATTATCTAACCAACAACACACACACGGTCATCCGATCCCTAACTAGGCAGAGCCTGTACTATGGCAACCAGACAACTGATAAACATACTTATATATTTCTAAATACATACATATTATAGACAAATTACACCCAGACACAGAACAAATGATCATGCTCATCACACAAAGATTTTTCCTGGGTGGGAATCGAACTCACGACCTCCGGTTTAGCAGTCAGGGTCACTAACCACTCAACCAACAGGCCAGTCAAAAATATAAACAGAATCTAAATTGATCGAAAATAAACGAGCAGTTATTAAACAAATATATCCGTCCCTCTTGCGAAAGCCGTTTTCTATGACAGCCGTATGGACGTCATGAACTTTGACGTCAGAGTCCACGACAGACTTCTCTAACTTTGAAGTTAATAACTTCGCCAAATAACTTGTTCGCTTATGAAGATATTTTAAATGCTTTCTATACTTTTAAACATTATTTTATAATTGTTTACTAGATGTAACGCCATCCAACCAGAATCCAGCCTCAAATGCATTGCCCGCCAACGTGACAATTTCCTGTAGCCATGCAAATGTACTTACTATAACCATGCCAAGAAAGCAGCCAAAACAGAGCGGGAAAGTGTTGAAATAAGCCTTGGCTAGCCAGTCATTGATCATTATTATCTATTCTACTGGTCATTGAATTATAATACAAGATAAATAACGAAAGTCGAAACTGCTTGATTTTTATTTTTCTTCGTTTGGTTTTTAGTCAATAGCAGCCCGGTGTCAGTATTTATACTAGCTTTTACCCGCGACTTAGAAAGAAAGAAAGTAAGAAAATTGTGTTTATTGGCATTGTAATACAAACATAAAATTAAACAAAAAAAATAAATAATGAAAACCAACAACGCCAAAGGGCCTCAGCTCAGCATAATGCCAGATGGCAACACAAGGTATACCACCTGACGCTGATTTTCAGCTGCAGTCCACGAGTGCCATACCTACGCTCGAAAACATAGACACACATAAATTATACTTCGTATGCGCATTTCCCGTTTTTTCTGTTCCCGTATAACCTATAGCCTTCTTCATGAACGTGGCTATCAAATACAAAAAAAAATCTAAATCCGACTGGTAGTTCCAAAGATTGGCGCGTTCAAACAAACTCTTCAGTTAATATATTAGTATATAGAACTATAGATTATGACGTCTGTCAAATCTCCCAGGGAATACCAACAATCTTGGATTGTTATTTCAAACCGTTTAGATTAGACATGTGAATCCCAGCGATCGGTAGGTCAACAATTGGTTTGTTGTTCTACAAAAAGATATTTATGATAAAATCAATGACTTGTGCCTGATAAATAACAATACCTCTGCCGATAAGCCGGTATTAAAAACCAGATGAGTCAATTGTCATTACAAAAATATCTATCCACTAGCTATTGGTGTTGTTCGTATTCAAATTAACGTAAGGTCAATATTATATACAGGTTGCGGAATTGTTCGAAAGAGTCACCGCGGCCCTGGGGGGCTACTCTCTAAGCCCGAAGTCCGCAGTTTCGGGCTGAGTTGTGGGCGTATGCGATGATGTGGTCGACGATGGAGCACGCTTGCCTAGAATAATCCACTCTTGACTTAAAGACCCCCAGGTTGTAGGCTACAACCTGGGGGTCTTTAGGTCAAGTTCAGTTTAGGTTAGAACCAGAGGGGCTACTCTCTAAGCCCGAAGTCCGTATCACATAACCACCAAGAATGAATGACAACACGATATGATAACAGTTTATGCACACATTTAACAAATAGATAAGAAGAAGGGAACAGAAAACAAAGGTGATGTGCTGTGTGTGTGTGTGTCTGGTGCTGTCAAATCGAGTTCCGTATCACGACTATATATACGCCCGCAACTAAGCCCAAAACCACGGACTTTGGGCTTAGAGAGTAGCCCCCCTGGAACGCAAAGGGCATTTGAAGGAACACGGGTGGGTATTAGTCAGTAAGAGTCTGACACTCCCTCCCGCTCCGCACAGAGCTGGGGGAGACATTTGATGATTTCTCATCTTTGAAAAAGGGTTAATATGCCAATCGCGTTTTAGAAAGAGAAAGATAAATGTGTGACTGAGACGAAAAGGTCATGGAGCTTTTTATTCCTGATGGTTCCGCTCTTAGCTCGATCTTGGTGGTAAGCGATGGATGAGGTTACGATGGAGTAAGCGAGCTCAGAAGAAGCCTGCAGCCTTACTATGACGCGCTAATGCCATCCAATTCCGATGATGTAAACGGGATAGTGCTATTCGCTATGTATAGCTCCGTCTCCCTCTAAGAGCGGAATCATGATCGTTTTAAGACTTCATAGTAGGGCCCCTGTTCACTCTTGCTTTGAAGGCTAAGAAATCATAGATTGTATGAAACAAAAAACCCATTTGGAAACTCCCTGGTCTGATGGCAATAAACACGCCCTCTATCGTATAGGCCTTTTATCTGCTTCTCAATAATCTAGTGAGTAACTTTCAAAACATCGTTGATATCCACGAAAAATAATATGAGGAAATGATAATAAAACATGCCTCAATAAACCTCATGAATCAACAATTCTTCAATAATACTTCCTCCTTAAAAGGGACTGGCTTCTGCCATCGGCTTTGCGTGAATATTAAAAATTATCTCAATTAAACATATTCCCGGGATATAAAGTAAGCCATGTGCTATTCCAGACAATAATCTATCTCTGTGCCAAATTTAATCCAGATCCGTTCAGCCGTTCCGGCGTGATTGAGTGACAAACATACATCCAAATTTTCGCATTTATAATAGTGGTCAGATAGTATCAGCTCTCCAATGGGTCAAATCATCATCTGCCTGATCCCAAATATGTTAGGGACGGCTTCCAGTCAAACCAGATGCAACTGAGTACCAGTATTTTATACAGGGTTTATTTTTCTAGGCAGTTTGTTGCGCCACTTCTTCCCAGATAAAACACTAGGAAGTGGTGACGGGCGCGCGTTTTATGGACTGACTGTCGTTTTTGTCGTTCGAAGTGATGATTCCAGCCTAATTTGAATACCTTAATGATTTGATAAAATTGGCTAAATAATTTATTAGTTAGCTCCATGTAAAATACTGGCACTCAACTACATCTGATTAGACTGGAAGCTGGGGGCTACTCTCTAAACCCGAAGTCCGTAGTTTCGGGCTTAGTTGCGGGCGTATTCTACTCCGTATCACCTACGGATTTACGATTAGTTCCGAACACGAATGAATGACCACACGATTTGACAGTAACTGTCAAATCGTGTTGTCATTAATTCTTAGCGGTTAGGTGAACGCCCGAAACTACGGACTTTGGGCTTAGAGAGTAGCCCCCCTGACCCGAATATAGTTGGGAAATGGCGAGGTGATATATATATAGAGGGGATATCAAGTTTGTGAACTCTCTGGCTCTCAAAACCCGAGGGTACAACCGTATAAAGTGGAAAAAACTTGTAAAAGCCCAGTTAGTAAAAGCGTTAACATTGTTCCTGATAAAAATAGCTATCAACTCATAAAACAATGGGTTTATCAGAACAATATTGATTCAAAAAGCAATAATAGACGTATGACGAATTACGAGGTTTTTCCGACACAACTAAAATGTAGTACACTAGATGTTTCTGCACTTAGGCAGGATGTCTAAGTCAAAGCGTTTATTTCAATTTGCCTTTTGAACGTCATAATTTACAGTTAATAATATCAAAATCAAAAAATCTAAATCAAAAGTCATTTATTCAAAATAGGCTGAGTGCCAGCACTTTTTGAACGTCAAAGTTCTACATAAAGACAGTCCCCCAAAACGTCCGCCCGTCACCACTTCCTAGTGTTTTAGCTGGGAAGAAGTGGCGCAACAAACTCCCCAGCAACAAAAATAATAAAGGACTCTACTGTCCATTCGGAAAGGTAGATTTCGTATGGAGAAGAACGGACAAGAAACTCCATAGTTACTCTTTTCAAATAATGGTTTTACAATATCTATACTAATATTATAAAGAGATAATGTTTCTAAGTTTGTAAGTGTATATGATAGCCACATTCATGAGTAATGGGAACGGGGAAAACGGGACGCGTACGAAATCGCGGGCAACAGCTGGTTTGGTTTACAAAAATTTATTTAATATTATGTCAGGACGATGCACACAGAGTATGCTACTTATAGGAACAAAGTACTACAAGCGGAAACCGTTAAGCCGTTGGACTTCGCCAGATATCTCCCCTTTCGAGTCGGATTGCATGGAAGAGTACATCTGCGTTTGCGCACACTCTCGTGCACTGTCATATCTCCCGCGCCGATGGTTAGTCTCCGTTGAGATTGTTTGCCATGGCCGAAATAGGGCAAAAGGACTATGACTTCTATCTAACTTAGCCAGAAAAACATATGCCATAATCAATTCATCGAAAAAAAAATCGAGTAATCGGATACATAACACTACATATATATCACACTAATATTATAAAGGCGAAAGTTTGTGAGTGTGTGTGTATGTTTGTTACTTCTTCACGCGCAAACGGCTGGACCGATTTAGATGAAATTTGGTATAGAGATTGATTGAGTCCCGGGAAAGGACATAGGATAGTTTTTATACCGGGAGTATGTTCCCTTGGGATAATTTTCGACAATCACGCGGCAACTAGTAGTTAACTAAACCGCTTTACCGAACCGACAGACAATTTAGGACAAGACCCGATAAGGCAGGATTGTGAACGCCTTAGACTTGAGGGATTCCCGTCAAAAATACCCCAGAGAAGTGTTAAGTGTTTAGATGTTATCTTTATTATGTTTTTTTTTTATATCTTTACCTTTATAATTTAACTAGCTCGTCGCCGCGACGTCGTCCGCGCTGATTTAGTACTTTCCTCTGCAAATTTCGACACTCCCCACCCCGTCCCCATTTGAGGGGTAATCTTGCAATATTAATCGTTGCGATTTATTCTTTACCTACATATTTATTTGCACAAAGTTTGTAATTCAAAGTAATGAGCTTATTCAAACATTCAATTTTTTCCATGTTTCGTAATCAATCCCTGATTACGAGAAAAATATTAGATCCGTTTCAAATATTCCACTTTTAAATTGTGTACACCAAGACTAAACGTAGGACAGTTCGCCTTAACCGCAATTTTTTTCTTTTGTACCCGTCGTAACTTTTAAATAGTTCGATTTGACTAATTTAAAGTGTAATTTACATGTACATAATCCACCTTAATTATCAAGCCATTTAAATGGATTAGGAGCTAATAAGGCTAATAATGGATTTAATGTAGTAATGAGTATTTTAATCACTACACATAATTTTTATGTACCATCAATAGTTTTCTTAGCGCACGCCAAATAATTAATTTATCAGGCAACATTGAAAAAAGAGAGGAAGGAGTCACTTGATGATTTCCCATTCAGCGAACATAACATCACGCCTGTTCACCCTGACGATGGGTTAGACAGAAGTAATAATAATAATAATATCTTGGGACAACTCACACACGGTCATCCGATCCCAAACTAGGCAGAGCCTGTGCTATGGCAACCAGACAACTGATAAACATACTTATATATTTCTAAATACATACATATTATAGACAAATTACACCCAGACACAGAAGTGCGCCTATAGTACACATATTTTCCCAGTTATGTAATAATCATCTTCCTGCCCTTATCCCATGTTACTTGGGGTCGGCGCAACACGTTTTTTTCTTCCATTCTGTCCTGTCAACCGTCACGCTATCACTAACTCCCTTTTCTTTCATATCACTCCTAACACAATCCATCCATCTTTTCTTTGGCCTCCCTCTTCCTGTCCATCCATCCACATTTATATTCATAACTCTTTTAGTTACGTGCATTTCATCCCTCCTCTTCACATGACCATACCAAGATAAGCGGTTCCCTTTTAACTTTTCCCAGTTATGTAATATTCTAAATAAACAATTAAGTAATTTATTCAAATAAGGCTAAGACTTGGAGCCTGCACTTGCCTCACTCCCCCTGGTGAGACATGGTGAAGTTACTTAAGGCTACAATTTAAACGCGTACCAAGTAAAATATGTTACCTTCAAATAAAATAAACCCACTCAGACTCTATGCCGAGGTGCCTAAAGTACAACGTTTTAAGTTCCAAAATAATTATACACTCATCAGAATAATTGTACGTGTTGTATTTATATTCTTTTTGTCTACCAAAATGGATAAATGCTCACCAAATCTTGTTTCCCTGAAATGCAATGTTACTAGGAGAACTTGGATGCAAGAGCGAGCTAAGCGAGCTCGGGACTTGGGGCACCGACTCGGACAGGATAGGTAACAAGGGGATGGCGGGGTCTAGTGATCGAGCGAAGCGAGCGAATCAGACCCCGCTATCCCCTTCGTGGCTGTTTTTTTTAAACTAAAGAGCTCCGACTTCGCCTTTTGGTGAGCATTTATCCATTCTGGCAGGTATGTATTTCGAATTGTTTGGTAGTCAAATAAGTACTTTTCTGGTAGGTAGGCGTTTAAACATAAGCAGACCCATAATCACGTGTATTTTTTACACCCACCCGTCACCACTTCCTAATGTTTTAGCTGGGAAGAAGTGGCGCAAAACTCCCCGGCAAGTTTTAAGAACTCGAATGAATATCCACATGTAATTTAAGCATGTAGGAAAAATGTAAGAACAGGTCACAAAGGTTAAATTGACACTGTTGTAAATATTACACGATAAACAGACCATATCGTTTTATGACGTTCAAGTGACATTCACCTTAGGTTAATAAAAATATAGCCAAGTGCGAGTCGGCCTCCTGCGCAAATGGTTCGTACGAAAATATTTTAAAACTAGCATTTGCTCGCGACTACGTACCTACGCGTATATATATATCCCGTTTTTTTCTGTTCCCGTAAGAATTTCCCGTTCCTGTATAGCCTATAGTCTATAGTCTATAGCCTTCCTCATGTATGTGGCTATCATTTACAAAAAGAATTTACCAAATCCGACTGGTAGTTCCAGGAGATTAGCGCGTTTATACAAAAAACAAATCTTCAGCTTTATTATTATATAAAGTATAGATTATTATATTAGATTAAGACTATACCTATTTAGGACCCTCACGATAAGCCCTTTCATTTGATATAATTATCGCACGCACACTTATTTGTTTACGTTTATCCGTCTTTGGGTCACACAAGTTCATTATGTGTACCTTTCAAGTGACTCGATTTATCTGTATACAGTACGGTAGGTACTATTTGTGACAGATAGCAACACGAGCGATCCTACACGGATCGTTTTTTACTCGGACATACGGAACCCTGTAAATGTTAAAGTCAATGGATGGCACACCACTGGGTTATTCCCCGAGTATCAGAATGGTAACGACAGAAATCTATAAGTACTAATAATAAAAACTTGAAGAGTTTGTTTGGTTGAACGCGCTAATCTCAGGAACTACTGGTTCGAATTAAAAAAAATATTTTAGTGTTGGATAGCCCAATTATCGAGGAAGGATATAGGCTACATAATATCATGCTACGACCAATAGGAGCGGAGTATCAATGAAAAATATTGCAAAAACGGGTTTTTTTTTTATTTCTCATACAGTGACGCAGACGACGTGTCGCGGATCACCTAGTATTATAATAAACCCAATATATATTTTTTTGAAGATATAAAGTTGGTGATAGGAATAAGTATTGAGGAGAGATAACCTGAGAGGTCAGGAGGTGGCTTAGGTTATATCTAGTGAACTGATAACGGTCATTCTTTAATTTTGATACTTTTTTATCGTGGTAAAATCCCCGCAACATTTTTATTATTTTATTATTCCGTTTATTCATTTCTTTAACTTATTTCTTACATTTTTAAATATTTTTTAAAAAATACAAAAACATTTAAAAACATTTAAAAATATAAAAATAGTAGCCCACCGGTATCGGGAACAGGGTCCAAGCTACCGGCGGTCAGGGCTCAAGAGAGAGGAACCTCCTAACAATACGAGCCGTGTCCAGAAGTACCGCTTTCTGAATCAGGCCCTTGATCCAGCTGCCTAACGAGAGCCTCCTGAGGTGCTGGTCGAGGTTATTATTATAATAATAACAGTTATTATTTTATTATTATTATTATAACAGTCAGTAATTAATACCATCTGCCTAGCCTTTTTCCAACTATATTGGGGTCGGCTTCCTCCCAAATTGAATACCAGTACTTTACGTGCAGCGATTGCCTGACCTCCACAATTCACGAACCGGGTACCATAATACTTTTTGGCAAGATTTGGCGCCAGACCTTTCTGGCTTCTGTGAATCCTTAACGACTACCAAAGCCAAATAACACCCGGGACCAACGCCTTAACTTGGTGCTTTCCGATGCACGGAGGAGTCTCGGTATGTTAAGATGGTCACCCATCCATAGACCAACCTCGGCTAGTGTTGCTTAACCTAGAAGATCGACCCGAACAGATGTTATTATTTAGCAAAATCTAGTAATTAATAAAACAACTAATTAATAGCGTTTTCTACAAATTAATTAAGTAATGAATTTACCATAATTATCTTTTTGTATTAAGATAAATGGATATCTAAAAAACAATCTTATCATTTATCAACAGAGTCATTGACAAAGTCAAATTTATATAGAAAAGGGTTATTCTTGCTTTTAGAAAAAAATTGTAAGATTATTTAATTTTAAGTTTAGGCATATCATATCAGCTTATAATGTTCCCACTGCTGGGAATCAGGTCATTCAGGCCTTCTCTCTGTGAGAAGGAGTGGGCATAATCGTTTATTAACACAGAGCAGATTGACTACTGCATTTAACCTTTTGAATGCCATTGTCACGTATACATGACAAGCAAGCGCGAGCCCTGTACGCCAAACATCACAAATATGTGACAAAAAGTCCGGCTTGGCGTCGGGGGCACGCCAATGCGTTTATGTTCTGGCGTTCAAAAGGTTAAAGTAGTATTTACAGGATTAAATACCTCTTTGGTATAACATCGTCGAGTGGTTAGTGACCCTGACTGCTAAACCGGAGGTTGTGGGTTCGATTCCCACCCTGGACAAATCTTTGTGTGGTGAGCATGATCATTTGTTCTGTGTCTGGGTGTAATTTGTCTATAATATGTATATATTTAGAAATATATAAGTATGTTTATCAGTTGTCTGGTTGCCATAGCACAGGCTCTGCCTAGTTTGGGATTGGATGACCGTGTGTGAGTTGTCCCAAGATATTATTATTATTATTATTATTAATTGCTGTCACAATAGTCACCCTTTTGACCCCTCATAAAGGTTGAATTTCTAAAAATCCGTTCTTGGAGCTCACCTAGAAAATACTGCTAAATTTCATGTCCTTAGTCCCAATAGTTTAGCTGATTTTTTGACGCCATATTTTAAAGATTTAAAAAAAAAAAATTTAATTCAGTCCTTGATCCATATTATGTTAGTATTATACAAACTTATAAGCTATGTTAGTACAAAAATATTATAAATTTTTTTTTTTTTATCATAAAGCTGGTGCATTTCACACATAAAAATTGTCACATCCTATCTTTATTCTCTAAAGAAGTGTACAGGAGTATTGAACAATAATATTTCAAATACTTTCATCACTTTGCAGTAAACCTATTACTTCAAGTTATCTACAAAACCAGGCTCTGAAATGCTAAATTAAATTAAGCTTTAAATATTGAAGCTAAATTCAAAGGTAGGCAAAGATCATTAGTAATCTGCCTAGCCTTTTCCTAGCTATATTGGGTTAAGTTTCTAGCCTGACCAGGTGTAGCTGAATACCAGTATTTTACATGAGACAGACTTCCTACCTGACTTCCACAACCTAATAACATAAACCACAAGAAACTGACAAAAATTAAGTTGCAGAGTTTACTGATATAAGCAGATTGCAGGGCACACACACTTACAATATAAATACTTTGCCTTTTGACATGACTTGATTTCAACAAAATAATAAATTAAGTTATTTAGGTTGTCCACCAGGCAAAGTTTTGAAACAAAAGAAGCTATGGATAAAAAAATCAAATCAAAAAACCTTTGGATTGTGATTGAAAGTGTGTTCCAAAGTGCAGAAAATAAAAATATGAATGAAATACTCACAAATGACCATCAGCATCTCTAGTCAAGCAATCTTTTAAGTCGTTAAATCCTTGACGAAGTAGCAACTTGATTCTTTGTTCTGGTGGCGTCCTATGTAGCGCTTCCTGCATACCAAATGGTAATTTCTCATTGGTAGGACTCAAATCTTCCGGAGAACCCGAATCCCGAAACCGTTCATTTGCCTCAATTTCACGTTGATTCACTTTGTCACTAATATTTCTCGTATGTTTGTCTACATTTGTTAAAATATTCAAGGGATTTTTTAATAAGTCTGGTATGGTTGTCACGGATAGCGATGATAACCTACCGACACTGTTGACGGAGTCTTCATCAAATACCGAGGAACCGAGTTCCGGTAAGGAGGATTCCGATTGCAGAGATTCTTTTTTTTTTTTTAATATCTTTTGGAAGTTATTCGGTGATATCACAATTCTTCTCGGTTGTTTCACTTCAGGCGTATCTTTCACTACGTAGGGAGCTAATTGCTGTCTTCTATTCCGTCTCTTCTTTGGGGCCTGTTTACTTGTCTGTACACTTGTAAAACTTTTGTCCATCCACGACTCTGGTGTCTGACAATGAATGTCAACCAGGTTTTTTAACGCAATAAAACTCATCTCGTTAGTATCTGTCTGGCACTCAACACTTATATTTTTACTTATTTTTTTAGGAACTGTCAAAATCGCGTTGATGCCTCGAACTTTTAATTCCTGACTGATCACTGAACACAGGGAACCGAAGAGAATATCGTAATTCTTCTGGCCTATTAGCTTCGTTATTTCGTCCGAGGTCTTCTCGAAGATGTGGCCTGAATGGCTCTGGCATTTGGCGATCGTAAAACTTGAGTTGGTCGAAACATTCAGTCGATTGATTATTGTCATTCTGCGGACTTCCCCCATAGTGAAATCACCCGGTTTCGATGCATAAATAATATCCTCCTTTAACGAACTAGGTAACGATTTCACAATTTTTATATTTTGGTTCGGAGGCTTTTTAATTATGTTTCTAGTCAATATAAGGGGCATTTTTTTCACTTGTATCGGCTTCACGCCTTCCGTAGACATTTTGAACTGTTTGTTACACTGTTACGCGATAATTTTATGTCGTCACTGTTTATTGACCTCGTCAGCGGGTTGCACGCGCGATAGTTTGAGCTGAAATCATGTTTTTATAATAAATAACACGAGAGTTTGGGGTATCCCCCTCTGTTGTAATGTCATTATTGAATTTCCAGTCATACCGAAGAACGAGGTTGTCTTATTAAAGAGGGCGTTTACACTGTACGATATTGACCATAGACTAAGACGTAAGAGCGAGGTTAAAAAAAATGTCCTTAGTCAAAAGGTTATCGAATTTTATTTCGAGACTGAATTGGTAGTAGTCAAACTGAAGTCTCAGGGATGATAGGGACATTCTATAGTTGAACTTAAAAAAGGAATAGGTACCTATGTTGTTATTTTACGACTATCGATATTTTACAATGAAGTTTTAATCTCTGTTAAAAGCAAACGCTCACACAGGTTCGACGCAAAATTAAAAAAAACATAGTAAAAAAAACAGTTTAGTTTGTACAATACATTTTTCATAACTCTGGGAAGAGGGCTCGAAATAATAATTATTTTTTAGTTATTATACGTTATTGGTCACGCTCAAACTCTGGAGCGTTCAGTATTGACCGACTATAAGAACATTGTTTGAACGTAAACAATACACAATTATTTTGTCAACACATTTATGTAGGTATTTTAAATATATAAATTTGACTTGAAAATAATTTCTGGAAATACAGGTTCGATTACGTAAAATCTTTGACGTATAGAAAACTACACTAACCATCGATTGAAATAATCTTTATTTTTCCTGAAAATGCACGGTTATTATATTTTATTCTTGTTTTCTTCCTGCAATCGGTTATAATAGGACAACCATGGACAACCACAATCGGATTGTGTGTTTTACGTTAATAAAATTAAAGCCGTGCGGTGTAAATGCACTTTTGTGAAGTTTCCACGAGGCATTCCCCCAGCGCCCTCGTGCCATTAGTGCAGTGTTGCCAACCCTATTGTTTTCAAAAAAGTAGATTTTGCGGTTTTTAGAGACTTCTTTGGATCTAGTAACGTTTGGCAGGAGTTAGGTGGTAAAAAGGGTTTAACCTGGTAGGGGTTGGGTCCTCGATGATAACGCTACCACTCTTATTACAAGGTAATGCATGTTTTTCGAGAAATTTACAAAATATATTTCTAACCTCAAATCAAATAAGAGCTAAAGTGAAACGTTAAAATGAGTGATTGACAACCAAATCTGTCATAATATATTCTTTAGAGATTTATGTAGTCTTAAGAGAAAAATATCGTGCAAAATCGACAAATGGGAACGTAAAAATAAAAGATGCCATTTGCGTCATGTGTCACTGTCATCCGTTTTCAATAATTCCATTTCTCCTCGATTTGCTTGAATGTGTTCTGTGTATTTCATGTTATTGTTGTGGCTTTTTTCGACGACCTTGCCTTCTCCCCTAATCCTGCTTAGAAAAAAGTTAGTGTACCTACCCCAAAATGATCGTACATGTGTACAAAAGGCAATGTTACTATTATTACTTGGAAAACTTGGATGCAAGAGCAAGCGAAGTGAGCTTGGGACTTGGGGCACCCTAACTCAGACAGGTCAAGTTAAACCATGGAGTCCCGAGAAGCGGCCAAAGCTACCTTTGACCGGGGCGCTTGCGCATTTTGTCACGTTTCCCCGGCCGCATACGGCTGCTATTCCTGTATTTATCATTATGATATTCCGCTATATCGTTCAGGCAACAGACTCCCCAAATCAGTTGCCTGCAGGCCATCGGAAAATTTCTAAAATCACGAGCGAAGCGAGCCCAAAAATGACAGGTGTTTTTACGCTCGTCCCTAAAATAAACTCATTGAACTTGATTTTGAAAAGCATGCATTGCATGAGTAAGGTTTTTTGGTGAGGTAGGTGTCTAGCGTCATTTGTAACTCCATACAAGTTTTTAGGCTAGTTGTGATGCAAGTTTTCGGAAAATTAAGGTTAATGCATATTAATATCAGAAAAACTAATCATGTTGTCAATATATCAATAAACGCTTACTCAGACATTCTATTCAATTAATCTTTTCATTTAGTTATTATTTTGCTATTTCTGGGGTTTTTATACAAACGTGTATTTTAAGATTGGTAGGATTGGCAATGGCAACACAGCGTGAGCGTTCAGAATACCTAATCGAACTAAAAAATATAATATGCGCAGCAAGATCTGCTTGTTTTAAATGAATCGTATTTATCTTTTATTTAAAGCTACTCACTCAAATTGAATACAGCAGAAAAAGGCTCCTATTAGCTGGGAACTTTTTGTGATTTCCACGTCTTTCATTTTAAATTTGAACCTAGCATAATACTAGTAAAAAAGTACTAAAACTTAGTTTTTGAGCTTACCTAACCCAACATCAAAACAAATGTTCGATTTTATTATGTCACAATATTTGTTTGTGAAAAACGTTCACATGAATGAATTACTAACAAATTGTGATAGTGATACTATGAAATAATGTTGTGATGATTATATTTAGACTGTAAAGTTAGAAATATATGAGTTTTTATAGTTTATTCTACAAATGAAATTAACTCTAAATTGGATGGTTGAATTGTTGTTTACTTAATGAAAATACTACTTTTTGTGAAAAAAGGGATCCTAATTTTGTATTTGCAAATAAATGGCACCTGTTATCAAACTTGGAAACTTGGAAATGCCGTGCCTACAGAAATTAGAGTTAATTACATAAAGAAAGTGTCCTTTACTTAATGAAAATACTACTTTTTGTGAAAAAAGGGATCCTAATTTTGTATTTGCAAATAAATGGCACCTGTTATCAAACTTGGAAACTTGGAAATGCCGTGCCTACAGAAATTAGAGTTAATTACATAAATGAAAGTGTCCCTTCATAATCAAATTCTTTCTATGTATTTCTGAAACCCCTTTTTTACTTTGTATACCAGATAATATTATTCGCAAGCAGGAGATATCAGAAAATGTAGAAGAATGCATCAACATGTGAATAAAAAAAAAACATTTTGATCACCATTACACTAAACTGTTCTTATCAATTACTGACAAGATCCACACTGATATTAACTAGAAATTTCTATTATCCATATATATACTAAACACAAACTTATAACAAAACTACACAGTAATAAAATTTATGCTGAAGGCAACTAAGTAGATCTCCGATAATGCTTGAGACGTCAAACGCAAAACAAAATGGGGAATTCCCACCATAGACTAAGATTTTTAACAGATTTAAAATTAAACCAGAGAGAATAGATAACATCAGATTGCACAATTAAAAAAAGAACAGTTAAAAAAGACAGAATACAAAAATGGAGTATTAATAAATTAATGCCTTGCAAAAGTAGGTGTTTACTAATAGAGATATTGTATTGAAGAATCAAGAAAAAGACATGCTGATGTACTGATACAGGGGCAGGATAGAAAATGAAGGATAGCAAATTATTAAAAAAATAATTTGGTTTTTGCCTTGAAAAATAGTTCAACCAGTTTTGCATTAGGTAATTGAACACCTAATTACATTTTTGCTATTCCTTAACTCATAAGAAGAATGTTTTGGTTAAAATAATGTTATCATCACACCAAATATTCTAAGATGGTTTGTAGAGATGTCTCAGATACCTTCCAATGAAATAAGGGGCAATACAGACATGTTGACTTGAAGTCATACAGTCTTTAAGAGAGTGTTCACTGAATAAGAAAATTTATAAAGAAAGGTGGACAACTGTGAACTTTGTACAACAATGCCCAGATGTGGGTAATTTTTTTATAATCAACCTATATTGTCCCTCTGCTGGACAGAGGTCTCCCCCATAGCCTTCCACTCCTCCCGGTATGTTGCTCTCTCCGACCAATCCGTTGTGAACGCCCGCCGGATAAGCCGTTTCTGAGATGAGCGTGAACAAAAGCACAGACAAAAATTCTAACAATCATTGTTTTGCTATTTGCGTTGATAAAGGTCCCAATAATGTTTTTTTCTCATATACATTTTTATTATATGTAGAGATAGATAGCTCACGTTTGATCACAATCTCACCTGATGGAAAGCCATGATGTACCTACTCGTGTTCGACGATGGAGCACGCTTGCCTAGAAGTCATTTCTCGTAGTAACTTAGGAATCAGGATTTTACCGAGAACTGTAGGGACTTATTGGAAACGGCCACGGGATGCGACTGTAGTTGGATAGATGATTTATTTATTAGCATAGAATGTAGGTAATTAATACAATTAAATGTGACAATATTTTTTATTCCACATATCATACACACACTTACACCATACACATTCACCCACACCCACACACATCAGTCAAACCTAAATAAAAAAATAGATTATAGAATAAGAATTACTGAAATTTATCCTAAAAATATTGTTAGTCTACTGCAGCGACATTCAAACCAATGTATTCTTATTTTATTATGTGATACTTCCTGCAGCTGAACACTGTTTCCCAAAATATAAGCTCAAGCTTGGCTTGGGAATCAGTAGCAGTACCTACCTTTTGTGCAATACACTAATAGGTATATGATGCATATGTTAGATTACCCTAAGATGAATGTATTAACTGGCGACAATAAAGATATTTTTTTTATTTTTATATACCTACCTACATTCTGCCTCATAGCATGCAAAATTTTATTAACTTAGACTAGAATTATTCTATTTAGGTACTTTTAACTATTTTGTTACTTAATATAATTATGAACATTGTAAAGTAAACAGACTTGGCATTTAAAAATCTGATACTTACAGAGTAATTGCATATTTAAGGCCTACTTTTTAAATCTACTTAAAAAGGTTGCTCTTTTATAATTAAACGACTTCAAAAAAGGAGGAGGTTCTCAATTCGGTTGTAATTTTTTTTGTTACCTACCTCATAACTCCGTCATTTATAAACCGATTTGAAAAAATATAAAAAAAATATTCATGTAGGTATGTAGCTGTTCTGAATTTCAGCTTGATTCCTGTACGCTTTCCTGAGAATTAAGGTCTTGACAGACGGACAACAAAGTGATCCTATAAGGGTTCCGTTTTTGCTGTATATATTCCGATTGGTCCCATAGAAATTTCATCAAAATCGGTTCAGGAGTTTGAACTGTGCATAGGTTGGATCGAACCAACGACCATATGACCGAACCAGGTGACCCGGTGTAATGACATCACTGTCTTCAAAACGATGAATGAAAACAGGGTGGGGATACTGGCATGTCGTACATAAGTATAATCCTAGTTCGATCCAGCCCGTCCCTAGCTGTCCTTCCCCCCAGCGACGCCCTAAGCCGAGGTCCGCACCGTACCCCACAGGAGGTGCCCTTAGCGTGCAGTCGCTTAGTTTTTAAGTTTTAATATTAAGGCCGCCACAGGCAAGTCCGGTTAAGCAGTCGACAACCTCCTAGGTTGAGCTGTGAGACGCCAGAAAATCCTTCCTTTCAGGATATATACTAGATATGTTTTTTTTCAAAATTTTCTTTCATAAGAACCTTCTCCTGACAATAATAAACACAACACAAAAAGAATTAGCGAAATTGGTCCATTCGTTCACGCGTGATGCCGTGACCAAGAGAAATAGGGATTAATTTTTATATATAGGTACCCCCTTATTAATAAAAACGTATTAAATATTACTTAGCGCCATCGTCAACTTTGTCTCTGTCAGCTATGACCTAGACTAGAGTCAAGAGCAAGCAAACTCATTTCAAATAAAATAAAAAAAGTTAAAATTTAAGAGATTCTAAATTCAAAGTGTCCATAAAAATTTTTGAATAAAGAACCTTCATTAGCATAACAGTATTTTAGCTATAATATGTAATGCTTATAACCTTTGATGAATAAGGCCAATAGATTATGCAACGCCGCGCCGCCACGCTGGAGATAGCCCAGGGGCGGTGAGTGTCTGTCCGTCGCCCCCCATTCATCCGGACCCGAGGTGGCGGCGCGTGGTGTTCCCGTGCGCCCCTCTTTGACGTAGCGAGGGGAGTCAAGCACCTCACTCCCCTCGCCGACGCGAGGTGGCCCGCAGAAGCGGGCCGGCACCAGCCGGGGATTGCGGATGTCGCATACGTTCCCGCGATCCCCGGCGTAGGTGGGAGATGGAACACCGGGGTGGTTTTAGTCAGTAAGAGTCTGACAGACCCCTCCACCCGCCCCAGGGTGGAGGATTTCCCCCCGAAATCAAAAAAAATAAAGGGGCGTAGGGGAGTGTATTTTGTTTGAACAAACTTGCTGCTCTTGTCACTAGCGCGGCAGAATCTAGCTTCATCTTTTCGACTGACCAACCTTGACAATTCAAAAGTGCCTGCATTCTTGTTGTCTGCAATGAATTCCAAATATTTGAATTAGAAATTAATTAGGTACATGGGCTACAACTTAGGGTTAGGCATAGAATCAACAGTGAACGTCTTTGAGCTGAAATGATGATAGGAAACGCTAAAAACATTTAACTCTTAAGAAGATATTTATACTGAGTATGAATGGTCTATTTGAAATGAACGTTTTCGATTTTTGTATCTTAGATTGTGTAAGTAGGTAGTTTTGTAACATAGACCGGCATTGAATTACGCTGCGTATGGCAAAGTGTGTGGGGTGGTGGAGCTCTATAACCGTAGGTATCAAGAGAAAGTGTTATATCTCTAGGTAATCCCCCAATACTTTTACCAAGCGGTTGGTATATAAGAAGACTAGTATGTAGGTACCTACTACTACTAGAATGTGTGAGAAGACGTAGATACATCACGATAAGTAGGTACCTACAAACATATCTACTGAACTAATTTGTAATAATGTTGTAATGAGCAAGTCGCTAGGAATTGGGAATTCCGAAACGCAGATCAACTTAGGGGACAAATTATTATCTCTTGCATAAGTAGGTATCTTTTTTATGTAGGGACGGATTGGTAAAAAAATGATACACAGCAAATCGTCAGTTAGATAAATCTGTACTAATAATAAAACCGAAGAGTTTGTTTGTTTGAACGCGCTAATCTCTGGAAATACCAGTCGGATTTGGAAAATTATTTTGTATATGATAGCCACATTTATGAAGGACGGGAACGGGAAATTTCTACGGGGACGGTAAAAAACGGGATTTGCGTGTTGCGGGCAAAAGCTATACCTAGGTAATATTATAAAGTTGAAGAGTTCGTTCTTTTGGTTGAACGCGCTAATCCCAGGCACTACAGGTTCGAATTGAAAAATTATTGGCTATACTTCTTCACGCTACGACCAATAGGAGCAGAGGATTCAGGAAAAATGTGACGCAGACGAAGTTGCGCGGGTCAGCCTGCATATTACTTTTTTATATGATCCGAGACATAATTTATAAAACTTATGTATATTTTATTCCAATAGATTTTTCTCGTGACTTCGCTGCCGACGCCTCGCCCACATGAACCGTGCATTTTCCTGAAATAGTGCAGTTCTATATCTGAATTTTGCTTCTATTTTATATTAGATATTTACGTATATAAAAATGTGCAGCCTTGGCCAAAAGTATTGAGCACCCATGACATCTTTCAGTTTTATGAGGAGTATCAAATAGAAATAAAACTAAACGTTTTATATAGGTTTATTTTACTATTTATTAATTGAAAATTAATATTTTGTGGGTCCACCCTTTGCCCTAATTACGGCAGAAATGCTTTTTGGTAAAGAGCAAACAAGATTTGTACAGTCTTCAGCAGTAATCGCGTTCCATTCTAGGCCCAGGTAGCGTTTCAAATCCTCTCTGTTGTTAATTGTGTGTCGCCTAACTCTACGCTTTAATAAACCCTATAAATGTTCTATGGGGTTCAGATCTGGCGACTGGGCAGGCCAGTCAAGAAGCTCTGTGTTATTTTCCCGAAACCATGTCATAGTGCGGGCAGATTTGTGACATGGCGCGTTATCCTGCTGGAATTTAACCCCATCCATGGTCGTGTCGCTGAAAAGTTTCGTGAATGAAGGCAGCAACGCAGTTTCTAGTACATTTATGTACTTAGTAGAGTCCATGCGGCCCTCACACACAAACAATTCGCCAACTCCAGAATCGGTCATGCAACCCCAGACCATTACCTATTCTGCCGCCGCCGTGTTTTACGGTTGGGATCACACACTGGCTTAAATTCTTCGCTCACCCGGCGAAGCACAAAGGTTACACCAGGTGTACCAAAAATCTGCAATAAAGTGAAAAATATTAAGTTCCGGAAAAAAAAATAACCTCATCTATGCGTTTGGTTTTTAAACCATTTTATATAATTTTATTAGGGCATTAAATTGACTTACTCACCTTAAAGTTTGATTCGTCTGACCACACAATATTTGACCACTCTTCAGCGGTGAAAGTTCGGTGTTTTAAAGCCCATTTATACCGAGCTTTTTTGTTGTTGTCGGAGAGCCATGGCTTCTTCCTAGCTTTACAGCCTTTCAGAAAAGCTTCCTGAAGTCTTCTACGAGTAGTTCGAGCAGAAATTGATTATATATTTGATTATAGATTATATATCTTAATTTGTTCTGACAACTCAGCAGCGAGCTCTGAAGATGTTTTTTTACCCAGGTATTTTATTGCTAGCTGCAGCGTGGGTCATTGTTTTTAAATCTTTGTAGATGACCGACCAAAGAATACTTCAACAGTAGATTTGGTTTTCTCCCATACTTACCGTGAACGAGCGAAATTTGTAAGGTGCTCAATACTTTTGGCCAAGGCTGTAGGTCTGAGCGATCTAGCTGACTGGTGTCAGTCAGATCACCCGTACTGAGTGTAAATCCAGACTACAGTCTAAAAAGTTTAGCAATTTTCTTCTGAAAGATCAGATCAGACCATAGAAATGTAAGAAACTTGTTTATTATATCTATGGATCAGACCAACGCAACCAGCGCCTGCCAATACCAACATAGCACTAAATCACTCGAATGTTGTTTGCAGGCGCGTAACGTTTGCACGTGTTTTGATTCTCTAGCTTTTGCCCGCGAATTCGTACGCACATATCCCGTTTTCGTAAGAATTTCGGGCAATCCTCTCTTAGTGCACTTACACTCCCCAAGTTTTTATTTTTCATATATTTTTTTTAAAGGATGGGAATTCATATCAGACTTCGAATAGCACCGTAAGCCGTTGATTTCGGCTCTCATTTGTAGATCTTAAGCAGTCGTTAAGGATTGTCAGAAGCCAGAAAATCTGGCATCAGTCTTACCAAGAAGTACGGTTTTACCGGGTTGTGGAGGTCAGAATTCAGATAGGCAGTCGCTCCACGTAAAATCCTGGTATTCAGCTGAATCCAGTTTGACTAGGAGCCGACCCCAATATAGTCGGGAAAAGGCTATGCGGTTTTTTTTTTCTTTATTTGAGATGGGTTTGCTCTTGACTCTAGTCTAGGTTATACATGAGTGTCAAAATTGACGATGGAATGAAAGGGGACTCTGGAATCTCACTCTAGCTGTATAATGGCACCTCTATTGTCGCTGCCCGGTTTTCTGGCGATTTGGTGTTGGTGGAACTTTATTATTATTATTTATTTATTTCAGACAACATAGTCCATACATTCACACACACAAACAACAACAAACAAAATACTTAAAATATTTTAGTAACAAAAACAGCTTATACCCTATGTTAGTACTTATATACTACGAGAGACATTGTAGTCTTGATGCGATGTCTCATAATGGGGCTCTCATCGAACTTTTCCGCAATCACTCTCAGTAGGCTGTTGCCGCTACCACGCAATCTGGCAAGAAGAGATCCACTCTTCTTGCGCACAACAGCTGAGAAGCTGTCGAATTTGGTTTAAGGGAGCACTACACTGCTGTTAAATTTTTTCACAAACATTAGTAAACATTTTCCAAACAAACATTTGATCACAATGTTAAGTCACCACATTTACTAACTTTTGCGTTACATTACGTTACGTTTGTAAAAGTAACGTTAAATAAAGTGATAAATGTATTAGTGTTAGAAAGTGTTTGTTAACGTTTTTTAACAGCAATGTGGGAGCACCATAACACACAATCATCGAATCTTCATCATCATGTTGACACCTATATATCTGTGGCAAAACTCATAAAATTATGTTGATTTGATGCGACATTTTTAACAACCAAAAACAGAATAACTCACCTGTTTCTTTAGTTTTTTTGACAACGTCCTCCGAAGATTTTAAGCACAGGTACTTATTTTGCTTGTATTTAATGTTTTTTATCATTGAAAACGTCATTTACTGAAGTTGGATCAAAACTTACTTCGTAAAAATCGTGCATTACATTCCAAACCGACAAAACTTTTCCATAGCAACACTACGATTGAACCTGTACTTTTAAAAAAAGACCCTTGTCTATGCGGGGGAATCCCCGGCGTATATTTGGGAACGACAAGGAAGGATAGATGTTCATTCTGCTAAAGAATAAGAGAGACAGCGTTATCCTTGTATAACTACGCAATAGATAGGACTGTAGATAAAGTATACGTATTTATTTGTTTGTTATTGAATTACTAAACAGCCAAGATGGTATTTCAAGGTCAGATTAAAATAATGTAGTTTTCGTGTAAGTAACGATGTCAACGTTACTTCTTAGGTACCACTATTACAAATGCGAAAGTATGAATTAATGGATGGATGGATTGAAATTTGTTATTCAATCACGCCAGAGCGGCTGAACGGATCTATGTAGACGAAACTTTGTACTGAGATAGATTTTATAGTCTGGAATAACGGCCCAGGGTACTATGAAGTCTTAAAACGAGATTCCGCTCCAAGAGAGAGACGGGAGCTATACATAGCGTATAGCACTATCCCTTTTACATCGTCGGAATTGGATGACATTAGAACGTCATAGTAGGGCACCAGTATTCAGCAGCAGTAACACCATTATCTGACGCAGGTCCTGGCACAGAAGACAGGGCATTCGGCGCAAAACGAAAGGTGAAAAGACAAACACTGACGATCGGAGACATTCGACAACTACCGAGGGTCGTCTTTATTTGTTCCGTGGGAATAACAAATTGGTTAGTTTTGAAGTGAAAACTTCTTTAGCGGCGTTGTGCACTTTTTGGGATGGGTAAAAAATGTTAAACTCGCGTCAGGACACGTGACCTGATCGAAAATTCGTAAGACGGAGGGAATGTTCTGAAGTGTTAAATTTATAATGTAATATAAATTGTCATATTTGTGTACGATAGCACAATAAATGAATATTGTATTTTACCACAAGTTCAAGTTTTCACTTCTGCCGGTACTCCCGGAGTGAAACCCTTTGTTTTTATTCCGGGAGAATTTTCCCTTGTCCTAAAATAAGTCTGTTTCAAAGTTAGGAACGAGGTTAGAGTTATTCATTCGCGTAGGTATCCTATTTTGTTTCTTGATGAGCTTGCTCTCGATCTCGCTCACCTGATGGTAAGCGAGGGATTAAAGAATGGTGTTAGAGTTTCTAACGTCTGCCCACCGTTACGTACCTATTTGATATTAATTCCGGGGATGCTCAAATTATAAATTAGGTATAATTTTTGCAACAAAATGTTGGTAGGTACCTAAATGAAGAAAGACAATACATAAATGTATTAAACACAAACTTGAAGACACAACACGACAAATAACAAAATGGTATAGGGAGCGTTCAAGTAGATATTACGTAACGCAATTTTTGAAGATTCTTGACCCTCTCCCCCCCCATGTAACGCGCCGTAACGTTTATCTGTACCCTCTTCCCCCTCTCGAAATGTTACGTATCATCCAAGTGACAATTTTTACCTAAAAGTCACAATTATGTCTACTACTGTTACCAAAATTTTTAATTAATAAATGTCATTTCAAGAAAAATATTGATGTTTATTTTTGTTTGGCAAAATGACTACTGTTTAGTGACTGTGTAATACGAAAACCAATATGTTTAGTGAGCTAGCGTTAAATAAAAAAAAACAATGTTACGTAACGCGTTGTTCGAACACACCTCCCGCCCCTGTAACGCATCGTAACGTTTTACAACAAGAACGTCTCCCCAAATTGCGTTACGTAGGTAATACTTGAACGGCCCAATTACCTTTCTGTTTTTTTAAACATCCAAGAAAATATGCTATGCGGCTGCGCCAAATAGGTCCAGCCCAGCATCAGCACCCCAATGATTGCGTAACTCCCTAACCCATACTTATGCTTTTACAATCGAAAGCAATGTCCAGATCCATTGCTTTCAGCTTTATTGTAATAATAATATCGTTTATTTATAAAAAGAGGCATATTTACAATAAAATATCTTAAATTTCCTAGAGAACACTACAATCGTTTAGGCTGCAATTCAGCATAAGTCAGACCACTCGTGCCTGATTCTGTTTTTTAGGGTTTCCTAGTCAACAAAGAACCCTTAGTTCCGCCATGTCTGTCTGTCTGTGCACGGTTTAGCTCAGAGACGCTTAGCACTAGAAAGTTGGAATTTGGTATTAATCACGCCGACAAAGAGGTGCTTGATTTTTTTTTGTGCAGCCTCCGGACACGTAAAGTGGCAATGAATTTTTTTTATCGTCTATCCCATGGTGTCGTTGGATAGATCGTTTAAAAATATTGAGGGTGGGCAAAAACTATTTACCCACCCTACCAGCTAAAGGTTTTTTTTTGGAGACGTACATATATACTTCTGGACACATCTATTGGCCCACCTTAGAGTTTAGGTTTCGATGGCCCCTAACCGAAATATGATTGCTAGATTGAACAAAAACTGTTGATGCAGTTTTAAACCTGATACATTTTACCATCTTTTTCGATCGTATTGTTTTAAATTTGAATTCAGAATACCATACGACATGGAGCTACGCCTAACAAGTCGGATATGCGCCTTGTTAAAGGCAATTGATTTTTGAATAAAAAACATGTTTTATCAAATAAAGGTTTAATTTAATAACGCGTGTTGCCTCCATGGGCATCTACCACAGCTCTCATACGATTAGGCATAGAGTTTATCAACCGCTCTATGCAATTTTGAGGGATCATCTCCCATTCCTCTTCTATGGCAGTTTTCAACTCCTGCATCGTCTGGGCAACTGGCTGACGAGCCCTAACACGTCTTTTTAGCTCGTCCCACATGTGCTCAATGGGGTTCATGTCTGGGCTTCTGGCTGGCCAGTCCATAACTGTGATGTTCACATCCCGAAGATATTCCCTGACGATGCCGGCCGCTTGGGCTCTTGCATTATCATGCATAAAAAGGAAATTTGGGCCCACATAGTCCGCGTATGGTATCACGTGAGGTTCTAAGCACTCACGAATGTACCTTTCAGCATTTAATGTTGGCAGCCGTGGTCCTGTAACAACCTCAAGTTGAGTTTTGCCGCTCGCGGATATACCGCCCCAGACAGTCCATAATGAGCCACCGCCATAAGCAACCCTCTCTTCAAAGCAGCATTGTGCGAAACGCTCTCCCTTACGTCGGTAGACCTTCTTCCTTCCATCATTGCCATGTAACACAATTTTAGACTCATCAGAAAAGAGTACGCGGCTCCAATCTTGCTGTGTCCAATTTAAATGACTGCGTGCGAAATGAAGGCGCGCTGTTTGGTGGGCTCGCGTTAGTTTGGGCCCATTAGCTGGCTTGTGTGGTACCATATCGCGTTCATTTAACCTTCTCCGAACAGTTCGAGCGCTCACAGATACTCCGTGGAAGTCGCGAAGTTGGTTTTGTATCTCAATGGAGGTAAGGTGACGATTTCTCAAGCTGGTCGTCACGATGAATCGATCCTGCTTTTCAGTTGTGACCCGAGATCGTGGCCTTCCTTGGCGACGAACAAAGCCGCCAGTCTCTAGGTACCTCCGATAAACATTTCGGACCGCAGATCGACTTAAATTAAGTTGAGCACTCACGTTTCTTTGGCTGTGTCCGGCCTGAATAAGTGCCACAGCTTGGGCGGCGACTTCAGGTGAAGTATCCATAGATTATTGATAGAACCTCATGTTAATGTTAAGAATAAGTAATGTTTGTTGCAAAACCAAAGATATCAATCACTTTTTCAAGAATTAAATCCAAGTAAACCAATAATACCAAGTTTTCTTAGTATTCGATTGTTTGATATCAACAAACAGGCTCCAAATTGTCTTTTGTTTCTTTAAATTCTGTGTTCGAAATTCAAAAAAAGACTATTGAATGAAATTGTGAATGTGCCAGGTTCAAAACTGCATAAAAACTTTTTGCTCGACCTAATATAACATTTTAGCTAGGACCAAACGAAACTGAAAATACAAGGTGGGCCAATAGATGTGTCCAGAAGTTTATAACGAACTAGTTGCCGCCCGCGGCTCCGCCTGCGTGATTGGCGAAAATTATCCCAAGGGAACGTATTCCCGGGATAAAAAGTATCATATGTGTTATTCCAGACTATAATCTACCACTGTGCCAAATTTCATCAAAATCCATTCAGTAGTTTTTGCGTGAAAGAGTAACAAACATCCATCCATACATACTTACAAACTTTCGTGTTTATAATATTAGTAGGATTTATAAGGAAAACTATCATAGTTAAGTAGGCTAATAGTAATAGTTGACAATCCTATAAATTATATTTGAAGGAAAATTTCGTACAAATTCTATTGAAAATTAGTTGATAAAGTGTTTAGTTACGTAAAAAGGTACCTTTTTTTGTTTTTTGTTATCGGGGGGAGCTCGTGGCTAAATGATAACAGCCGGACGGGTCGATCTCCAAGGTTAAGCAACGCTTGCCGAGGTTGGTCTGTGGATGGGTGACCATTTAACATACCGAGACTCCTCCGTGCCTCGGAAAGCACGTTGAACCATTGGTCCCGGCTGTCATTTGTAGATCTTTGGCAGTCGTTACGGATAGTCAGAAGCCAGATAATCTGACACCAGTCTTGCCAAGGAGTACCGTGTTATCTAGTTAATGGTTTGTGGAGGTCTGGTAGGCAGCCGCTCCACGTAAAATACTGGTATTCAGCTGAATCCGGTTTGACTGGAAGCCGATGCCAATATAGTTGGGAAAAGGCTAGGCAGATGATGTTTTCGGGGGGAAACCTTCAAAAGGCGCCTGCAGTTTTGGGGAAAAAGACCAGGGAGTGTGGGATTTTTACCTCACTAAAACCACCCCGGTGATCACTATCAGCACATTGAAGGGGCCCCGGTACCTCTTAAAATACCAATCCGGAACCCCCTCTGTGCAACGCCTGTTAGGGCACATCCCTGGGGAGACTATAAAGGGGTCTCCCCTTAGCCTCGCTGTATACGGTAGCACGTGATCACTGTACCACCGCCTTTCCCGGGATTACTCGGTTGGCGGATAGTGTCCCCATTCTGAACGCCCGCGACCCGGAGTACTAGTAAATATTAAAAAAGGACCATTCTAAGTCGGCAATTGTGACGTGCAACTACGGTGTCAGTACCCTATACGGCGCGTGGCCCACCCCTATTTGCAAAAATATTCGCCTAACTTCTTTGTTAAAAAATGAACTTTCTTTTTTTAACATGTTTAGGGTATAGTTTCTATTGTCCAAGTGACGCAAATATTTGGGCAAACACGCCAAGTGAAGTGCCTCCTTTACTATTGATACGCTCGCGTTTCACCACTATCTCACGTGATGGTAAGGTATGATGTGGTCGACGATGGAGCACGCTTGCCTAGAAGTAACCTGTTCACTCTTGACTTAAAGACCGCCAGGTTGTACCTGGGTGTACTTAGGTAAGTCAAGTTCACTGTAGGTAAGAACCTGAGATTGTGATTTGTTACGGACGTAACTCAGTCATCATCATATCAACCGAAAGACGTCCACTGCTGGACATAGGCCTTCCTCAAGAGAGGGGGAGGGGAAACCTAGACGGGGGTTTGCCATTATCACCACGCTTGGCAGGCGGGGTGGCGATCGCAGTGTAGCTGTTGCAATGAGCACAGAGAATGCTGTTGCCCATTCTCTGGTCCCTTAGTCGCCTCTTACGACGCCCACGGGAAGTGATGGGGTAAATCAGTGAGTTTAGACGTAAATCACATGGTACCTATCAGTTTTACCTGCTTTTCGTCTGTATTAACTCTATTGGGGAATTCAGGAGTGAAATAATAAATTATATTACCAAAATAGGTGTTCCATTTAGGGTTGCCAGGTCTTATAAACGAAAAGCCGGACAGCCAAGCCAGTTTAGCCGGACATTTGGATAAAAAGGCCGGACACCCTTAATTTAGTCTTAAAACAAATGACAATTTTTTTAAGAAAAACAAGGCCTATTTATCATAAAATTGACCTTAAATTCTAACGAATCAACAAATTGTATGAATCAGTCTTCTTTATTTGAAACCATTCAATATTAATTTCAATCATTTTGCAATGAAGAAAAAAGACGTACGAATAGGTACTATTGTAATAATTATAGAAATTAGCTAGCAATACAAGGTGGGATAGGCCGAACGGAAATCAACACAATAAAAATTAAAAAAAAAAAGCTCAAATTCATAAAGCCTAACAAAAGCCGGACAGGCCGGTCTTATTTGGTCGAACACACAACCAAAAAGTCCTGACTGTGTCCGGCTTTATGCGGACGCCTTGCAACGCTATTTCCATCCTACCTAAGCTATTATGGCGGTTTAACAGTTCTTACCTCATTGTGAAAAACGTGAATTTAATCATTTTAATTTTTTACTATCGGTACCCATACTTACCTACATTCCATGTTTATAGATTACTAGCACTGTGCCCGCGACTTCGTCTGCGTAAATTTAGTACAAACGATTTCACACCCTTAAAGATTTTAGAATTTCCAATAAATGGGGTGATGACAATCTGGTCTCTTTTAAAGCCACCAAAACACAAGCCTGTCTTTTTACCGCAAAAAGGAGTCGTTTAGACTTAACTCCGACTTTTGGGGGTACATCTGTTCCTGTAACCGATCGGCTCGAGCTCCTAGACATGGAGTTGACACCCAGTCTCAACTTTGGTGCCACCATTGAGCACAAAGCCCAAACTGCGGCCAAAAAGCTGGGCATCCTAAATAGAGTGAAGCGATACTTCACGCCTGGACAGCTTTAAACCCTCTACAAAGCACAAGTCCGATCCTGCATGGAGTATTGCAGCCACCTTTGGGATAGCTCAGCTAAATACTAACTTGCCGCGCTTGACTCGGTGGAACGCAGAGCTAAAAGGCTCATTGGCGACGTAAGACTGGTGGATGCCTTCACAGCTTGGTTCATCGCCGCAAGGTTGCCTGCTTATCGGTCTTCTACAGATTGTACTTGGGGGAGAGTGTCCAGGAACTCCACGACCTCATCCCACCGGCCCCCTTCTACCATCGGACATCTAGACGCACTGCCTTACCATCCCTACCTTGTTGCTATTCCACCAATTCGCACTAAACGTTTCCAAACGTCTTTTATAATGCGCACAGCAAAGGAGTGGAACTCTCTGCCTGCGTCTGTGTTTCCGAACGCATACAACCCTAATCTCTTCAAAATTAGAGTGAACAGGCTTCTTCTGGGTAAGCTCGCTCCATCGTCGACTTTGTCTCTGTCATTTATGACCTAGACTACATAGAGGCAAGAGCAAACCCACATTAAATAAAAAAAATAAAAAACCCTTCTGAGTCCCTACTCACCTACATCACACATAAATTATGTAGCCACTAGTTCATCACTTGTGGTTCCAGTCACAATCCTGTTGTTAGATTATACCATTGCACGTGTAAGCGGGCACACCATTTATGCCTGGAGGCTTTATTAGTTTGATTTACTTGTTAATGCTTGAGTTTGTTTGTTTTTTTTTATGGCATAATGGAGTGTGCTAGCTAACAAGTGTCAATTTATTTCATAAAATTTGTTTTACATACTTATTAGACATATTTTTCTGTTTCATGTTTTGTAAACTTTGCATACTACTGTATAAATTCAAGTTTTTATAACTTAACAGACAGATGTGTTGCTGGGGAGTTTTTTGCGCCACTTCTTACCAGCTAAACACTAGGAATCGGTGAAGGGCGGGTGTTTTGGGGGACTATCTTTATGTAGAATTTTGACGTTCAAAAAGTGCTGGCACTCAGCCTAATTTGAATAAATGACTTTTGATTTTGATTATAAAAGGAAGCGTTGTGCTAAATTTCGTGTTCCTAGCCCCAGTTGTTTCAGCTGTGCGTTGATATGTCAGTCAGTCAGTTTCCCTTCCACAATAGGCAAGTAGCCTATGTTGACAGTGGCGGCCTTAGATGGTGGCGAGCGGGGCAACCGCCCGGGGCCTCGCTCTTACAGGGGCCTCGCGCTACCCGAGTTCAAAAACTTACATTTGAAATGTTTTTTATACTTTTAGCAATAAAATGAAGTTATTTCACAGTAAATTACTTAATAATATGAATATAAGTGCCATCGAACTTGAGGAATTCGATGACGCAAGACGAATGTGGATGAGAAACCCACCTCAGTTGCAGAAGGTTATATGGATTGACAGTTCACCTCGCCCAAGCCTTCACTTCGACATGTTTATGAATCGACCGGCTGATACAATTAGTAAGCATTTTTGAGTAATGGATACCTACTCGGGGGGCTTGCCCTCGCTGAGGGTAAATTTTTAAACGACCTATCCAACGACACCCCACACCATGGGATACATGATAAAAAAATTTCATCGCCAATTTACATGTTTTGTGCTTTTTAGGGCTCCGTAGTAAAACAAGGAACCCTTATCGTTTCGCAATGTCCGTCCGTCGGCGGTTTTACTTTTCTCGGAGACTTGATGCTACGAAGCTATAATTTGGCATGTTTATAAATAGTAATCAGGCCGAAAAAATATAAAATATAATCTGCAAAATCCTTTTTTATTTATTTAATATGGGTTTACTAACTCTAGTCTAGGTCATAGATGACAGAGACAAAGTCGACGATGGAGCGAGCTTACCCAGAAGAAGCCTGTTCACTCTAATTTTGAAGAGATTAGGGTTTTTTTTTTTGTACCTCCTAAATCGGTAAAGGGGGTCCCTTTATGTGCGTGGCCCGACACGCACTTGGCCGGTTTTAATTAGTACTATTTTACATATTTGCAACTATTTTTAACCGACTTCAAAAAAAGGAGGAGGTTCACAATTCATCGGAACCTTTTTTTTTTAATCTCTTGCATATCTACTGCCAATTTCTTATGTATGTATAGTACTCATGTTTGAGCAAATAAATGTTTATCTTATCTCATAAATAGGTTTTCTAACAAATAAAACAAAACATCAGGTATTAATAATACTTTTTATTTAATACAAACATAATTTTCATCAGCTTTTTATTTAAAAGAGATCAAAAGAGTACAAAAATTAAGTCTTTTTAAAAATACTGTAATGTTAATAAAATCAGTCGTGTATCTTCAATCATTACAATTGGGGGGTAAACAGAACTTTTAAAACGTTTGAATACCGAGTTCATTTTAGGTTCATTAATGACATATTAGCTTCCGCCAGCGGTTTCACGTTAAAGTAAAAAAATATCCCAAGGGAACATACTCCAGGGATGAAAAGTACCTTATGTCCTATTCCAGAACACGTTCTACCCGTGTGCCAAGTTTCATCCGAATCCGTTCAGCCGTTAAGAAGGGAAGAGATAACAAATACACTTCCGCATTTATTATACTAGTTGGGATTATACAACAATATGTGATGCAATTTTTAGGGTTCAAAACTATGGTCTGTCGGTTTTAAATTTATCTACAGAACCCTAATAGTTCGCTGAAAAATTTTGGTGACACTACTGAAACCAATATTTTGTAATAACTTGCAAGTTTCTTTAACGTTCTGCTTTTAGAAAGAAATCTGTGTTTTGAAACATGCAAATAGCTTCAACTTTCTGACATTGAGAATTCAGAAGTGCCTGTGTGTTTAGATTAAATAAATACTGAAGTATTGACAAGCGTTTGACCACAATCTCACCTGATGGTAAGCGATGATGTGGTCGACGATGGAGCACGCTTGCCTAGAAGTAACCTGTTCACTCTTAACTTAAAATCGTAATCGAATGAACTGACTGTCATATTAATCAGTATAAAATGAACCCAGTATAGAACTTAAAGATATGGTACTACAAAAATATATTGTATATTTACTTTGCATTGATATCGCCTATAGAACATATAAAAACTTGCATTAACCAAAAGCCTGACCAAGCAGCTCGAACTTCTTGTCTATGGAACCTGGTATCGTCACTTCATCGCTGTTTTGATTTTACTTAAAAGTTGCGGTGCCAAATGTTACTGCCATACATTATATGGGTAGAGGATACATGGCTTGAACTTTTTGTCTATGGAACCTGGTATAGTCACTTCATCGCTGTTTTGATTTTACTTAAAAGTTGCGGTGCCAAATATTACTGCCATACATTATATGGGTAGAGGATACATGGCTTGAACTTTTTGTCTATGGAACCTGGTATAGTCACTTCATCGCTGTTTTGATTTTACTTAAAAGTTGCGGTGCCAAATATTACTGCCATACATTATATGGGTAGAGGATACATGGCTTGAACTTTTTGTATATGGAACCTGGCATAGTCACTTCATCGCTATTTTGATTTTACTTAAAAGTTGCGGTGCAAAATGTTACTCGCATACAGTATATGGGTAGAGGATACTTGAACAAATAAAAAATATTCAGATATAGTAGCCTACATTGTTGTCGATTGTCGAGATATTTTTAAGTAGTTTGGTAAATTCAACCGCCGGTTAAATTTAACCACCATCATTTATTAAATACTAGTGCCGGCGAACTTCATACCGCCTCTGAACAAATTTTTGCCGTGTTTGGTTTTTGTCATGTATCAAAAATGGCTTTGTATTCGAAAATGATTTAGTACCATTTTTTTTTAAAGTTATTCTGTTAATCGGGTCAAAGACAAATCCAAAAAACTAAAGATTTTCAAAATCGGTCCAGCCGTTCTTGAGTGGTGTAACTAACCCGACTTTGTTTTATATTATGTCACCGGAAAATGGCAAACTCCGTAAGATTATAAAATAACTTGAAAGATTGTAAACTCACGGTAAATTGTCAACTGAACTGCAATACTTTTTTACGCATCAAATGTTGATAGTCTATAATATCTCGAAGTCATTCCGAGAAATTGTGGACTGACATAACCTGGTGACCAACCAGCACTCTGGTCTACAATTTATCTACTTTAGATGTGAGCTCACATCTGAACCTTCACCCCCGTACACAGTCAATTTCGAACGCGATCTACGGATCAGATCATTGCGTTCGAGATTGACTTTGTACGTACGGCCTTACCGAATTCGGCCGGTAGGCGATTGGTAACTAAGTCGAGACTTCCCTACTGGATTCATTTGTGTTTATTTAAATGTCCTCTACCCATATCTACAAGAACCATCTTGCGTCGCATCTTTCAAAATGAAAATGGCGATCAGAGTCACTTTTCGCCATTTCAGTTTTATCCTTTTTTAAATACCAGGTTTGTATTGTATCACTGCTCACGCATAAAAGGCACAAACATTAAACACCACGTTTGCTGAATCCCAGCAGTGGGATCTTTACAGATCGATTTATTTTTCCTGGTCAGACTTCAAGGAATCTTGTAACAAAAATACTAGCTGGAATTCTATAGGCTATTATAGTTAAAAAAATACAAAAATAACAATGTATAAAAATATTGTTTTACAAAAATGTAAATGATACCAATACTGTTCAGGTAAACAGAGCTTCAAGTAAAATTAATAACATAACAGCACGCCTATATTTCAGAGTTAGGCAAGCATAGAAGAAAGAAAGAAAAATGTTTGTAGATGGTACTACACTAACATTTCGCAAGTTATTTTGAAGTTCCACGTAATAGGAGGCAAGTATATCGTCTTCAACCTGACACACAAAATGAGGAGCTCGTGGCTAGATAATAACAGCCGCACGGGTCGATCTTCAAGGTTAAGCAACGCTTGCCGAGGTCGGTCTGTGGATGGGTGACCATCTTAACATACCGAGACTCCTCCGTGCTTCGGAAAGCACGTTAAGTTGGCCCCGGCTGTCGTTTGTACATCTGTGGCAGTCGTTACGGATTGTCAGAAGACAGAAAATCTGCCAAGAAGTACCGTGTTACCCAGTTACTGAGTTGTGGAGGTCGGATAGGTGGAATACCATTACTTTACACTATAACACGATATCCCTTGGTAAGACTGGTTGCTAGTTTTTCTGACTACCCGTAACGACTGCCAAAGATCTACAAAATGACAGCCGGGACCAACGGCTTAAGATGCTTTCCGAGGCACAGAAAAGTCTCGGTATGTTAAAATGGTCATCCATCCACAGGGCGACCTCGGCAAGAGTTGCTTATCCCTGAAGATGAACTCTTGCGCCTATTATTACCAGTGATCGGCATAGGTAGTGCTACTCCCGGGATTTAGTGACCGTTATCTTAACATGGATATGCCTTCTGAATCCCGGGACCAGTAATATGGCAATGAGCACCGCGCGGGACAAGCATATACCGGAAATTAGTAGTTTTATATGTCATGCTCATGATATCTTAAACAGTTTATATCCATTTATTTATTTTTATACTTTATTGGACACCAAAAGTAAATCCCAGGGCATGTCCATATTAACATAATCAATCAGGTTCATTGACTCAACATGACATGACATTACCTACGCCGATCTCTAATAATTACTTAGTCCTGAGTTCGCGAGCAAATTATGACATGACGCATATTTTTATCTTTCTACTGAGTTTGTTGATACAAAGAAGGCTTTCACAATAACGGTTCTGAGAAAGGCGTACGTTGAAACAATAGTGGGTATGCAATAATAATATTGTGTTACACATCAGCCACATTAGCGTTAAAATTTTATTTGCAGGGGAATAACCATTTCATAAGTTAACGAGGTAAAGTTACTTGATAAATTGGAACAGGAAATACATGAGCTGTGACATTTTTATTATTATTCTGTGTATTTTCGTCTGAAATGCTGATGTCAATAAATGAGAATAATGTAGGTACTTTCTATCTTCCTGCCAGGGTTGCGGAATTGTTCAAGAGTTACCGCGGCCCTCGCAATGGCATTAGGAGGAACACGGATGGGTTTTAGTGAGTAAGAGTCCGACACTCCCTTCCGCTCTGCCCCGGGAGGGGTCAAAATAAGATACTTTCTTTGTGCAAGCGGTACAGCTAAGCATGAAATCCTCGGTTCAATTACAGGGTAAGCCTAAGTGTTATTGGGTTTTTGGTAACGAAGTTATTTTTTTTAATTTGGATAAGCACGCGTTTGACCACAATCTCACCTGATGGTAAGCGATGATGTGGTCGACGATGGAGCACGCTTGCCTAGAAGTAACCTATTCACAATTGACTTAGACCTGGGTTATTTGTGCCCATTTGATGAAAATGGTCTCGCCTCTTAATATATGGAACTTCAAAAATAACTGGCCTAATCTGGGTGTACTATAGGTACACCTCACCTTTTAGGAAATACAGGTTTAATATTTCAATTTAATCTAAGGTCACATTTTCACCTGCAACCAGCTGGTCGATTCTGTCAACATCTCACCGTGTTAACTCAGGTGAAGTGAGCATAAAGTGAACTGTCATTTCATCTTGTTTGTATTTTTTTTTTTTTTATATGGTCATCCGATCCCAAACTAGGCAGAGCCTGTGCTATGGCAACCAGACAACTGATAAACATACTTTATATTTCTAAACACATACATATTATAGACAAATTACACCCAGGCACAGAACAAATGATCATGCTCATCACACAAAGATTTGTCCTGGGTGGGAATCGAACCCACGACCTCCGGTTTAGCAGTCAGGGTCACTAACCACTCGACCAACAGGCCAGTCAAATGTATGGATTAAAAGCTCACTTCTTGTTCACTGCACCTAAGCTTACACAGTGAGAGGTTTAGAAAATCGCAGTGCAGTTCCCATGCAACATTGCGGGCTACTGAGGTATAAAGATGAGGATAATCCCTCGATCGTGTCAAATTTGCATGCAAGTTGCTTGCAGTGTAGAAACGCGCCCTTAGGTTCAGTTTGTACCGGGATTATAATATATGTACAGATAAATACAAGGTTACTTCTGAGACAGTCCGCATTTTTTTCCATGCAATCAGTATCGTTGATAAAACATATTCTACGAATGTATGTTTTTGTTTTTGAAGAATTGGCATTATTTATCTCGTTTTTAAGAATCCGAAAGAGTGTTTTTTTTTTCGTTTGAAACATAATAAAACCGTTTATTTATCTTTAATGATCTTGCTATGTTAAAACTGCGCACTGTCTCCGAAGTAAACAAAATTGTGAAGATCAGCCATTTTAGAATTTTCTTGTTATTATTGAAACTCTGTCATCCCCTTTAAATATGACAGCATTATAGTACAAAAGTAGAATAATGAATTCGTATAGAAGCTACGGAGCTTCCCATACACTCGTAATATTTATAGCACATGCGGTACAACTGTTAACTATCACCTTGACCTGCTCAAGGACGATGAATTTAGATTTATATATATATGGCTGAATAATAATTTCCACACGGGTTAATCTTCAAGGTTAAGCAACGCTTGCCAAGGTCGGTCTGTGGATGGGTGACCATCTTAACATACCGAGACCAGTAAGCCGAAGGTCCCGGCTTTCATTTATAGATCTTTGGCAGGCGTTACGGATTGTCAGAAGCCAGAAAATCTGACACCAGTCTTGACCAAGAAGCACCGTGTTACCCAGTTAATGGGTTGTGGAGGTCTGGTAGGCAGACGCTCCACGTAAAATACTGGTATTCAGCTGAATTCGAGAAGCCGACACCGATATAGTTGGGATAAAGCAAGCAGATCATACAAACATAAGACAAAGGACTTGTGACATCCAGCACCCCGCAGTGTCATATCACAGCCCACTCCATCTCACAGAGAGGAACCCTGAGTCCAGCAGTGGGTACATTACAGGCTAACATACTTCTGCACGAATTCATTATTTTTACACAACACATAATTATCAAGTTTCACGAAAAACATTTTAGAAAAGTTAAAACATTTCCAAAATCGTACAAGTTATCTAAAACTTATATATTTTGTAAATTACTTTATACACAATCAGAGTTTTATTTCGCTTATCTATACATACTATAAAAGCTAAAATCTAAGGCACTAAAATCGAAAACTAACATTAATCTAGTTATTTTTTAGTTATAATATTATTAGAGTTTTACCAAAAATGGTACAACTTTTTGCAAAATCGGTGGTTGGACAGTCTTTTTATCGAAATTCGCGTTTTTTTTTCTATCGGTGGATTTTATTGTTTTTAACATACAAGAAAAAGTTGCTTTTTGGATATTGGTAAAAGTAAACCTGACTTTGACGGGAAAATTATTGCAAAGATAATAAATATGTTTTTATGTCCGTTATTCATATTTGTACATACAAAAACATTATTAGTGCGATTTATGTATATTTGGACGTTAGTAACATTTGCAATATTTGTAGCAAATCGACATACAAATAAATATTCCTCAAAAAGAACGAAAATCCTTAAAAAAGTAATTAAAAACCGAATGTTTATTTAAACAAAATCAATGTTTGCATCTTTCTTCACGGACCACTTATATTTTTTAGTTCGTTTTACAGTATAATAATAAATATTCTAAGTAAAATATTTGGACGTAATTTATTATTTGCAACTCAAAATAAAAGACGGATTGTTGGTATGAAATGTAAAATCAGCATTTTGCGTTAAAAAATCCCGATATAGAGAAGAAATAGTATAAAAAGATCCACAAAATACTAAGTTAGCCCGGATCATAAGTATCCATGATAAAGTAAAACAAACAAATTTAAACTGGACTTAACCGCCACTTTTTATGCGAACATCCAAAGGATTATGCGAAAAAAGGTGCCTTTTTTTGATAGCACACTAGCGCCACCTCGTTAGGCTCCACACAAACGGGCCACCGACCAGCCACCGGAGTCTACCGCGCTCACCAACATGCTCGGTGGCCACACACTCTCTCTCTAACACTCTCCACTCTCCTGCTGTACAGTCTCATGATGGATTCGACGTAGCGATTGACCACCACCGGTGACAAGTCGCGGACACTGAGTCGTGAGTGGATTCCATACAAAACGTGTTAAAAATCATTTAAACAGCTTGTCGCCAACCACCGGTGGCTCGTTTGTGCGGAGCCTTGGGTTAGAGTACTTTCATATAAACAAAAGTTACTAAGCACAGCTCTAAAGTACATACGTCTCGAGTTATGAACCCTAGTCTATAACGTGTTTAAATAAAAAGGCACCAATTGCCCTTTTACTTAAACAAAGCCCGTTGATTAAAAAAAATACCTTGTATGTTTGTTCATACTTCTATGAAATTCGACCCAATATTTTGAGATCAACACACAAATCGGATCTCATATATATATATAATAAACTTTAAAGAGCTTAGAGCAAGATACCAGAAAGAACTCCAGACATTACTTATTTTCTTAGTACTTTGAACGTACGTTCCTGCCAGCTTGGGCCATTTTTTTACATACAACGTGAAACAAAATAAACGCAATACCTGAAAACGGGTCATTGTGCTCATTTCGAACAACTATTACTACGACTATTACTATGGGACCAACACAGAAATCGCGAAAAATTAAGATCTGCTGTTCAGAACATTTCGTTCGAGTTATCCGAAAATTAATGATAAATGATAAATATTTATTTTGTAGTAGTACCTTTTGAACGCGAGAACATAAACGCATCGGCGTGCCCCCGACGCCAAGCTACAAAATTCACCGTACTTTTTGTCACGTATCTGTGACGTTTGGCGTACACGCGCTTGCTTGTCACCTATACGTGACAGTGGCGTTCAAAAGGTTAAACATAAAAACTTATACACGTCAATCTTTTTGGGTAATTTTAAACTAGATGAGGCCGGTGTTTCCTAGGTGACTAGACTACCCTGAGAAGAAACACCGAAACAAACTCAGAGGCAATGTATATTGATGTCGATTTTTGTTGCGTGATTTCAGTGTTAGTCTGTGCTGGTCCCATAGTAAAAGTTGTCCATAATAATGAGTACAATGACCCCTTTTCAGGTATTGCGTTTATTGTGTTACACATTGTATATTGTAGTAACATTTTGTTACTCAGAAGATAAGGAACGTCTAGGAGCCTTGGGATCTTGGACTGTTATGAGCAGAAGTCAGAATTAGGTAGAGTTGTTTATGTACTTACACTGATTTCATACAGCGAAAGATTAAAGTGGATATGCCTCAAATCCCGAGATTAATTTTAAAGAGCAGAAAAATCCCGTGATTTATTAAATAAAAAAGTTATTTACTTTTACACAATTTAAACCACTGCACGCGCGACGTTGCCAAATTTACATCAACGACATCGGATGTCCGAAGTTGCAAAATTCCAATGCACACACGCACAACTGGCTTGTGAGAACAAAAGAAAAATAATTATTATTTATTTGTAATATTGTTGGCCACACGGGATTGTCTATTAGAAATCCCAGGAAGATCCATATTAATATTAACATTTCTATGCAAGTACATAAATAACTCTCCCTAATTCGAACCTCTGGTTATGAGCTGCAATTTAGTTCTTTAGTAATCATTTATTTTCCTATGTTTAATTAACATAGTATGGTATAAAAAAAAACCTGTATGAAATACTTAAAAGGCTCATGTAAAAATACAAGGCGTTTAGTTTTTTCCTACATATACACAATAATTGTGTGGAAAAATACAAAAAATATACATCGTCTTATAATCTAGAGGTGGGTATCTACAGTTATTACAATGACAGACTTACACACTGTTTCTGAAACGAAATTATGCTTCACAAATTAAACATAGATCAAGTGAGACGATTGGCCGTTGACAAACATATTTTGTTACTTCCATTTTGCGATAATTTTCGTCCCAGGAACTGAGTGTTAGACTTGCTTGTATCACAAATCATGAAATACATTTATCACTAAATGGATTTAGATATTTGTGATACAAATGGGTCTTCATTTTTGTAAGTTTATGTAGTATGGTAGTATTTAAAATATTATCTTTAGTTGTGTTGAAGAAAATGTCTTTGAATAGAAACTAAAAGTTCTAACTAAAAACGGAATAAGAAATACTACCATTATTTTTAAATGTAGTTATAAGTACTGTCTGCCATTTTTATAAGTGTATTATTAATACAAATACAGTCTTATTATCAAATACAAATTCTGCTGAAAAAATAACTTTAAGAAGTTTGTTTTTTTATCTTTCTATAGAAGTTACTTCATCGCCATTTTGACTTTCCTAAAAAAAAGTAATATCAAAATGGCGGCGGTTGTCTATGCAAACTCGTTTCAATGTTTCCTTTATTTTTATTTATTCCAACTAGACTTGACTAAATACATACAAAAAGAGTGTGTATGTGTTTTATAGAAGTTAGTTCAGAATCATTTTGGAAATATTTGGTCAAGTGCTAGGTTATTTTTCATTTTTTCGTGATTTTTAAAGGCGAAAAAACTCCGATCAAGTAATACATTAATTGGAAAATTATTCAGGCATATTTGATGCTTCGTTGTTTAAAGGCCCGAATAGTTTAAAAATTGAAATATCCCATTTGGAATCACAGATTCCGGCAGGAAATTCTACTCCTAAGCTTTACCCACGTTAATTTTTCAGCAGAATTCAGATCTTTCTAAATCTAAGCTAGATTTTCCTCTATAACCAAGCTACTACTATCATCTAAAGGTTCACTTAAATCACTATTATCACAATCGTCCTCATACCTTGATACGCTACGGAGATAATTCTCCATATTAGAAAAACTCACCATCAACTGCTTTTCAAACATATTCTTCGTGAATATATTCCTTTCCATTGTATTCTTCAGCAGATTGGCAAGAATAGGATTTGATTTGAGCATTTCCGGTTTTAAAGTATTCAAATTAAAATTTTCTTTGCCGTTGACTTCGGGGACTTGGTGGGATCTTTTATGCAAGACAAAGACATCAGGGTCTTTGAAGCATTTTGAGCACTCTTGACACTGGAATGAGGTCTTGTTTTCTGTGTCGTGGTCTGTTCTATGTTCGTGGGTCGTGTGGACCTGGTTTGTGTCCGGTTGGCTTTCTGCGGTTGTCGGAGAGTTTGGTGGGGGTGGTTCATCGGTGGGTGGTAGTGAAAGGCCTGCAAAAGAAATTGGTTGAACATTATTATTGACTTCTTTAGAAAGGTCAGGTCACTCGGCGTGTTTTTTTTATGAGTGGCGTCTAACAGTTCAACCTGAGGTTGTCGACTACTTAACCGGGCTTGCCTTAATATAAATATTAAAGCCTCCAGTCAGGGACGGCGTGTGTGTACATACAATACGTATTATTTGTTTTTCTTCAATATTTTTTATTCTGTGGTCGAAGCATAATTCGCTGGTTTTGGAATCAATTCATTTGATTTAATTTGCATAGTGTTATTGAAAACATGATAATTTTTATTTACAACGCCAAAGTTACGTAGGTCTATTATTTTTAGGGTTCCGTACTCGAAGAGTTACCAACGGAAGCCTATTAATAAGCACTGTCCGTCTTTCTGTTAGCGGGTTTCATCTCAAGAACCGTAATAGGTAGACGGTTGAAATTTTGACAGTGTGTATTTCTATTGCAACAAATAATAAAAATATAATCAAACTAAAAATTAAAGGGATATAAGAAATAGCCTCCCCCACAGCTTTCCACAGGTGTACGGTTATGGGGGGTTCTGGGAGAGGCCTATGCTGGAAAGCAAGACAATCTTCAGTTATCGGTGTCAATAAACAGAAACATTGTAATAGATTAAGTTAGATGAAATGTGTTTTTTCGTTTTGTGGTACGGAACCCTTCGTGTGAGAGTGCGACTCGTATTTAGCCAGTTTTTTTTAACTCGAAAATATGTTTAGTGAGCTAGGGTTAAATAAAAAAAAACAATGTTACGTAACGCATTGTTCGAACACCCCTCACGCCCCTGTAACGCATTGTTCGAACACCCCTCACGCCCCTGTAACGCATCGTAGCGTTTTACAAGACCCTCCCCCCAAACTGCGTTACGTAATACTTGAACGCCCCCTTTAAGGGCTCTTAGTACGTAGTGTTTTTTATTTGGATGGGAATTCAACAAATGCCTCCGCCACTCAGGATGAAGCGGGGGGGAGTATCAGACTCTTACTGACTAAAACCCATCCGTGTTCCTTCAAATGCCCTTTGCGTTCCGGAGCCACGGTGACTCTGTCGAACAATTCCGCAGCCCTGGTAGAGCGTAGTACGGTGGTTTGCTTACCGTTACACATGGTGGTGAGTGCCATAGGGTCTTGTAAAACCCATCCGTGTTCCTTCAAATGCCCTTTGCGTTCCGGAGCCACGGTGACTCTGTCGAACAATTCCGCAGCCCTGGTAGAGCGTAGTACGGTGGTTTGCTTACCGTTACACATGGTGGTGAGTGCCATAGGGTCTTGTAAAACCCATCCGTGTTCCTTCAAATGCCCTTTGCGTTCCGGAGCCACGGTGACTCTGTCGAACAATTCCGCAGCCCTGGTAGAGCGTAGTACGGTGGTTTGCTTACCGTTACACATGGTGGTGAGTGCCATAGGGTCTTGTAAAACCCATCCGTGTTCCTTCAAATGCCCTTTGCGTTCCGGAGCCACGGTGACTCTGTCGAACAATTCCGCAGCCCTGGTAGAGCGTAGTACGGTGGTTTGCTTACCGTTACACATGGTGGTGAGTGCCATAGGGTCTTGTAAAACCCATCCGTGTTCCTTCAAATGCCCTTTGCGTTCCGGAGCCACGGTGACTCTGTCGAACAATTCCGCAGCCCTGGTAGAGCGTAGTACGGTGGTTTGCTTACCGTTACACATGGTGGTGAGTGCCATAGGGTCTTGTACGCCAGCCGCTTGCATAGCCAACATTGTCTGCATGTAGATAGCTCGGGCCAGTTGCTGAGCCTGGTTTTGTAGCTGGAATTAAGAAGTAATATAGTTTAGTTGAGGTATTAATGTATAAGTAGAATAGGGTACTAAAAAAATCTAATTACTCCGTCAGATTGATCTCTATGAAATATTGGACACGTATTTTTTCTTATGTCACGTAAACAAAAACCGGCCAAGTGCGAGTCGGACTCGCGCACGAAGGGTCCCGTACCATTATCTATAAAAACGACAAAAATCATATCCGATTGACTGGAAGCCGACCCCAATATAGTTGGGAAAAGGCTAGGCAGGTCCAAAGGCAGATGATAATTAATTTTTGAATTATGTGCAATTTTTGCATGTCAGTTTTTAGGGTTCCGTACCTCAAAAGGAAAAAACGGAACCCTTTAGGATAATTTTGTTGTCCGTCTGTCTGTATGTCAAGACCCTTTATCTCGGGAATGCGTGGAAATTAAAACCATATACTCAAGTCTACACTCCCTTGAAGCTGTAAAAAAAATTAAACTTCTAAGTTAACGTAAAAAAAAATACAGCCGTTTATGCCGCAAAAAACGTATATTTTGACACTCTCAAAGGGAATCAAAATTTATATGGTACTTCCCGTTGACCAAGATTCATGAAATTTGGCAAGAAGATAGATCTTAGAGTACAAGTACAGGAAAAAGTCTGAAAATTGGGAATTTCTAGTTTTATCATATAAATATTTTTTTTTTATGATTACAAACTTATATTTTCGGTAGAAGAATTGACCGTGACGTACATTGATGTATGGGAGAACATTTTTTCACCAACAAAGTTAAGTTTGTCCTCCGATTTTACCTGCTATATTTTGCTTTCATAGTTTAAAAACTTCCGTAGGTAATGTATACCTACTCGGAAAAAATCAAGACTCGATCGGAACCCTCAGTGGGCGAGTCTAACTAGCACTTGTCCGGTTTTTTAAGTTAACTTTAAGTTACTGGGTTTTGGAGGAGATTGGCAGTCGCTCCACGTAAAATTCTGGTATTCAGCTGCATCCGATTGACTGGAAGCCGACCCCAATATAGTTGGTAAAAGGCAAGCCGATTTATTCCGTGTAGGCTGCTCAGCCGACACTGGTCGGCTGAGTGAAGTCCCGTGCTGCATCCAGTGCGAACCAGAGCAATATCGGTCCGAAGTAGACGAACTTGGAAAGGGAATTGCGCACTGGATCCGAACTACGTCCGTCTAAATCAGTGGTTCTCAATCGTTATTTGACCCGGGACCACTTTGATTTCTTTGCTGCTAGCAGGTATCAGAAGTCAAGAATTAAATTACAACCGTGTTAATCTAAAAAAACCGGCCAAGTGCGAGTCGGACTCGCGCACGAAGGGTCCCGTACCATTATCTATAAAAACGACAAAAATCATATCCGATTGACTGGAAGCCGACCCCAATATAGTTGGGAAAAGGCTAGGCAGGTCCAAAGGCAGATGATAATTAATTTTTGAATTATGTGCAATTTTTGCATGTCAGTTTTTAGGGTTCCGTACCTCAAAAGGAAAAAACGGAACCCTTTAGGATAATTTTGTTGTCCGTCTGTCTGTATGTCAAGACCCTTTATCTCGGGAATGCGTGGAAATTAAAACCATATACTCAAGTCTACCCTCCCTTGAAGCTGTAAAAAAAATCAAACTTCTAAGTTAACGTAAAAAAAGATACAGCCGTTTATGCCGCAAAAAACGTATATTTTGACACTCTCAAAGGGAATCAAAATTTATATGGTACTTCCCGTTGACCAAGATTCATGAAATTTGGCAAGAAGATAGATCTTAGAGTACAAGTACAGGAAAAAGTCTGAAAATTGGGAATTTCTAGTTTTATCATATAAATATTTTTTTTTTATGATTACAAACTTATATTTTCGGTAGAAGAATTGACCGTGACGTACATTGATGTATGGGAGAACATTTTTTCACCAACAAAGTTAAGTTTGTCCTCCGATTTTACCTGCTATATTTTGCTTTCATAGTTTAAAAACTTCCGTAGGTAATGTATACCTACTCGGAAAAAATCAAGACTCGATCGGAACCCTCAGTGGGCGAGTCTAACTAGCACTTGTCCGGTTTTTTAAGTTAACTTTAAGTTACTGGGTTTTGGAGGAGATTGGCAGTCGCTCCACGTAAAATTCTGGTATTCAGCTGCATCCGATTGACTGGAAGCCGACCCCAATATAGTTGGTAAAAGGCAAGCCGATTTATTCCGTGTAGGCTGCTCAGCCGACACTGGTCGGCTGAGTGAAGTCCCGTGCTGCATCCAGTGCGAACCAGAGCAATATCGGTCCGAAGTAGACGAACTTGGAAAGGGAATTGCGCACTGGATCCGAACTACGTCCGTCTAAATCAGTGGTTCTCAATCGTTATTTGACCCGGGACCACTTTGATTTCTTTGCTGCTAGCAGGTATCAGAAGTCAAGAATTAAATTACAACCGTGTTAATCTAAAAAAACCGGCTAAGTGCGAGACGGAATCGTGCACGAAGGGTTCCGTACCATTATCTATAAAAATGGTAAAAATCTCTGTTGTATGGCTCCCATACAACAGACATGATTTTTCTGCCGTTTCACCGTTTCTTTATCACGGTTCATGACATACAGCCTGATGACAGACAGACGGACAGCGGAGTCTTAGTAATAGGGTCCCGTTTTACCCTTTGCGATACGAAAATAAACATTAAATTTATATTTCGATTCCGTATAATAAATACATCTCTTCGAAAACGGTGTTCAAAAAGTTTGGAATGAAGGGAAAGATACATTACATTACCTGTTGTGTGTGCGATTCTTTAAGATTATTTAAAGCTAAACATCAGGGGATGTAAATATATAATAACACTAATATTATAAAGGCGAAAGTTTGTGAGTGTGTGTGTGTATGTTTGTTACTTCTTCACGTGCAAATGGCTGGAACGCTTTAGATGAAATTTGGTACAGAGATTGATTGAGTCCCGGGAAAGGACACAGGATAGTTTTCATCCCGGGAGTATGTTCCCTTGGGATAATTTTCTATATTAACGCGGGCGACAACTAGTAGCTTAATAAAATCAGATATAATTTATATTAATTTACAATAATATAAATTATAGCTGCCGTGTGTGAAATGCTTTATTTTCTTCACTTTCCGTAGTCCGGTTAAGCAGTAACCAGCCTTATTGTGCTGAACTGCGAGTGGTCATCGTTAAAACAAAAATATATACAGGTGCTGCAAGTGGGATAGCGTAGTGTTAGAATGTACTTTTAACATACGCACCTGTAGCTTGTGCCATGAGTACGGAGTCTATTTTGAGATTAGATATTTACCTGAGGGTCTAAAGCGGGTATATTGCTCGGTGCCCAGGCTCCAGACTGTCTTCGAGTGTATGGCGCGGGCGTATCTGATGGTAGATTCTGAGACGGTATCGCGTCTTTACGCAGAGTACGCCATTGGCCTGAAAATTGACATGATACAACAATATAATATCGACTTATCGACGATCGAATAATATCGACTGGCCTGTTGGTCGAGTGGTTAGTGACCCTGACTGCTAAACCGGAGGTCGATCGATTCTCCACCCAGGACAAATCTTTGTGTGATGAGCATGATCATTTGTTCTGTATCTGGGTGTAATTTCTCTATAATATGTTTGTATTTAGAAATGTATAAGTATGTTTATCAGTTGTCTGGTTGCCATAGCACAGGCTCTGCCTAGTTTGGGGTCGGATGACCATGTGTGAGTTGTCCCAAGATATTATTATAATATTATTTTTCAATTTTGTAGGAGTAATTAATATCCCCTAAAAACAAAAATGTGAAAAAAGGCCAAGTTTACAATACATATGTATATAGTAGGCGCCAGATAAATGTGGAATAAAGTATATTGACCTTTCCCTAATAACTGTTCATAGGTACCTACAGGTAAACGATTCATATTTAATTGTTCAAATATGAATCGTTTTTCATTATTAGACAATGTTAAGGATCACGAGAGATGATGATTCGGGACAGCTTTGTGTCATTAATTCCGTTTTTCAAATTAAAAATGTCAATAATTGTAGGTGGGTCAATGACCGTTATTCCACGATTATCTGGCGCCTACTATAGTATTAATATAATCAATTGATTAATGTATGTACACAAAGTATTGTAAAACTTATTTTTGAAAAGAGTAACTATGGAGTTTCTTGTCCGTTCTTCTCCATAAGAATCTACTTTTTGCAAATGGACAACTAGAGTCACTAATATTTTAACTTCAAACTGTAAATTTGACGTTCAAAAGTGCCTTGGTCTAATTGAAATAAATGAATTGACTTTGACTTTGATATAACAATATATATATGATTTAAATATATATTTGATATATATTTAACATAAGTCTGGATCTAAGTACACATTTTATAATATTTTTCTGTGATTCTTAATCAGAAAAGCAACGTCATCCATTTTATTGATTCTACATATCTTCTTGTTTCCCCAAATGGAGCTACTGTAGGCATCTTTTTTTACTCAGGAGTCACAAATAAATGACACTCAAAGAGAGTTGCAGTATAAAAAAGATTGGGAACCCCTGGTAGTGTCTTAAAGTATAAACAATGAACACCTCAAGATAGTGAATTGAGGCCCGAATACTTTATTGGAAAACCTTAAGTGCATCAGATGAGAATGATATAAACAGATGATTTTTTTTTAATAAACCTTTTGACCGCCACGGTCGGCTATAGCCATTTATGAAAAAGTGCCCAATACGCCACCAAGGCTTTTTGAACGCCAAAGCATGAATGCATTGGTGTGCCCCCAGATGCCAAACCAAAAATTAAATTTGTCGGCTCCAGCGTGTTGGGCACTTTTTCATTTGATGGCTATAGCCGACCGTGGAGGTCAAAAGGTTAAGATGATAGCAAAAGACATTTTAACCTTTTGTAATAGGTAATAATTGGCACATGTATTTTGCAACATAGATTTATATTAATAGATAGCTAATAAAAACTGAAAACCCAAAAGGTTAACTGGTAGAGAATGCCTTGATGCATTAAGTCTGCCCATGTACCACTATTGTATGTCAAGTTTAAATAAATAAATAAAATTATTATACTCTTGCTACTCTATCCTATCAAAACAGTACACAGCTGCATCATCAATCAGCGCCCTGTGTTTTATTTAGAAAATCGCTTTTAAAATGGCAATAAATTCAAAATCAAAAGTCATTTATTCAAATTAGGCTGAGTGCCAGCACTTTTTGAATGTCAAATTTGTACATAAAGACAGTCCCCCGAAACGCCCGCCTGTCACCACTTCTTAGTGTTTTAGATGGGAAGAAGTGGCGCAATAAACTCCCCAGCAACACATCTGTCTGCTAAGTTTTAAAAACTTGAATTTATACATTAGTATGCAAAGTACACAACAAAACATGCAAACATGACACAGAAAAATAATGTCTAATATGTAAATCAAATTTTAAATTAATTGATACTTGTTAGCTAGCACACTCCATTATGCCATCAAAAACAAACAAACTCAAGCATTAACAAGTAAATCAAACTAATTAAGCCTCCAGGCATGCTGTGCCCAATTACACTTGCTTGAACCACAAGTGATTGGTGAATGTCAAGCTCCAGGTGTGCTGCTGGTGGTCTTGGCTATAAAGTAAAACTACTTCGATGCTTGAAAAGACTGTATTGATAGGTAGATATATGCTAGTTATAAGATGACCGATATGTGCACACGTCAAAGGCGTCGGCGAGTGAGTGGCTGCCGCGGCGGTCCGACGACGTTGACCGCGGTGGGGCGCACACGGCCATGTCGCCATGTGTGGTCCGATGTGTCCATTGAATTTATTGCCATTTTAAAAGCACTTTTTTTTACTATGAATTTTATAAATTTCTCATACAAATATTGTTTTTAAAAGAGTGTCCGTGGAGTTTCTTGCAAATTCTTCTCCATAGAAATCTACACTTTGGAACATGCAAATAGCTTCATCTTTTTGACTGACCAACCTTGACAATTTAAAAGTGCCTGTATCTAAATGGTCTAATTCAAATAAATGCTTAGTGTTTTGAGTTTTTTTTTTTATGTATCAGGGTACAAGGTTTTGAATTTTAATCTGCAAAAAAAATCCTGGACAACTTTGTTTACAGTTTGCACAAGTAGCCCGACAAAACTGGAAGACGCGCACTTGCGAAAGATCGCAGGAATGGAGGGAGATCTTAGCCAAGGAGTGGGACATTTGTAGCAAGATGACTCTGACCGGAAACTGAGACAAACCATAGCCATCTATTTATCGCCAAACAAAATTACGCGATGGTTATCTTTATAAACCAACAATAACTAGACATAAACATAACAATGTACACATTGGTATCAAAGTAGGCATAACACAGCAAAAATAAATAGAATGCGGATGAAAAATAGGTATCGCAACTAAACGTAGGTATTACTGAGAAAATCAAACGTGTAGGTACCTACCCTTATTTTTACCCGCACTCGTTATTGTGTAATCCTCCGGCTTGAAATGGAGGCTGCAGACTTTTGAATACTTTGTATAAGGTTTCCCTCGCTTTAGAATATCATTCCAGAGTTTTGCAAGCTCTTCGTCCCTTGGAAACTGATGAAACGATACATTCTTTGCCTTCCCAGCCATTGAAGTGCAACGCGGCACGGTGCAGTAGTAAGGCATCTTGTTAGTGCGAAACTAGTTCAAACACACAAATTAACATATCTAAGCAATTATACTGTTATTTAAACAGTTGTATTTTAATAGAAAAACAAACAAAACTCGCGCATAAACACCAAGCTCCGACATTTATCAAAGTTCAGACAAAATATGGTGTTGCCAGTTTTTAAGAAGTGTTGATTTGGCTATGGTTGATTTTTGTGGGAATGGAATCGATTAACCTCCGCGTAGTCGGTTTCGTTTGGTGAATAATATTTTTTTTTTTGCATTTCAGTCAGCTTATCTGGCTAGCATGAATATGGACCTTACATGACGAAGGCTCTGCTACCGGTGGCGCAAAACTGAATTATTGATGTAAACAATATGTCATTGACACTTCACGTTATATAAAATATTCACAATAAATATTTATATATATTTTGGCCACGCTGACGATCATTATTAATCGGCCAGAACCAACATATTTTATCACAGTAAAAACAATATAAACATTGACTGCAACATGATGACAGGACTGAAAAGTTTCTTTTTATACTATCTTTCGTTTCGATTTGTGCTACCACCTTATATTTATATTTCGTGTACGTTCCTATTATAAAGATCGACGAAGTTTTAAGTAATACATTTAGTATTTCATTATTATATTATTTAAACTGATATTTTACCTATCATTATTTTACACGGGAAAAAAATTAACGACTTTTACCATGCATGGGTCATCGCCAGTATATTTTTCTTATTCTCGAAAAATTAACAATGCAAGCAACAAAACACAAAGAATAAACAGACATAGAGAGTTATTTATTAGATTTTTGAAATGTATTCTATCCTATGTGCACACAACAGGAATTTTATTGCATTTACTTTGTAAAACTGCGAGGTAGGTTATTATGAGGTAAATGCTGTTGATTTGTTATTTCATTGCATTTGGCAAGCTTTTATGTTACAAGAACTTGCTTTCAGATAGATGCAAATTCAATTTTAGTCGATTTCTGAAAGGAATAAAGATCGCATTACTATTGCATAGTTATTAAAAGGAACGACGTCAAAACAGAGTCTATGGTACATAAGAGTGGCCATTTTTTTTTTATGAAAAAAAAAGTGGGAAGGGAAAAATAGATGTCAAATATTTCAAGGCTACAGTGTGATGATTCCATTTTTTTCCAAACCAACGTGATAACGTTTTCAACAAATAAATTAAATAACATATTTGTGTCCGGGACTAGAGGTTACAAACTTGATCGATGTGTTGTGTTCGTTTCGCCGACTGTAAACATTAATAAGTTTAGGAAACCAAATAAGAAAGGAACATGGGCTATTATTGCACAGTTCCTCAGTGCACGTCGCTCGCCGGCAAGACGAAAAACGTGAAATTTCATAGGTTTCCTCGTGACGTGACTATGGCAGACAAGTGGAACCAGATTTTGAAGCGAGGCAAGCCGTACACCAAGTATTCAAAAGTTTGCAGTCTACATTTCACCCAGGCAGATTATAACGTCACAACTATGGGTAAGAATAAAGGTATTTCGGGTTTTTCCATCTCTGGTAACAACATTAATAATATTTCCTTCGGCGATGACTCATAAAAGTTTCACCAGTTTATTTGTTTTGACTTTTGTAACTGATGCAAGGGTCGAATGCATTTCCTTTTGTGATTAACCATACTTTTTGCTTTTCGAACTCTGTTGTGCATGATCATAATCACTAGGTACTTTTTTTTCTTTTGCATTATTTTGGCGGACAATGAGAAAAATGATGTGGTCATTTGGCTAAAGAGAATTTTGTCTTTGGTAAAATTGCAGGAAATTACGAAAATATAATTATAATAATAACTTGTAAATATTCTAATAGCAATCTTGTTGGGATGATGATTAATGTAACCTAAAAATCTGTGTAAATACATAAGATAAAAGTTTCTATAGATACACAATTTTTATGACTAATCATTTGCATTTTAAAAGTTTAAATGACAAAGATTGGTCATTGCATCATTCTTTGAACACAAATGCAATAATTCTTACTTGAGACACCCCTTTTCGGTCAATTTTGTGTCAAATATGATTCATATGAAACAAAAAAGAAAAGATGTTTTTTTTTTAAACCATAATGTTTCACTATTCATAAGCATTTTACTTTATAGCAGTATTCTGTGTTGTTATTTTATTAGAATGAGCTTTACCCAAGATGCAAACCAAGAGCTAAGTTATGTTAGTTTTGTTTTACTCAGCTAACTGAAGTAATTTTTCTTACTTGTTTTCATAGATCTGCAAACAGGTATGAAAAATTACCTCTGCTTCAAGCTAGGCTTGAATTTGCTTAGCGCTTGGTTTGCAAACAGCTTTAAATGTATCATAACAGTTGTAAATAACTCTACTAACTTCATTAGTTGACGATTTAATTTTGCAGATTATGAATCATTCTATTATCTAATCATTATCAAGGATTATTCTATTTTTAATATAATATTTATTTTTGTTATGACTCGTTGGTCTAGTTGCAAGCATGACTGTTGGGCGTGCAGTTTTGGGTTTGATTCCCAGTTCGGATGTAGTCCTGTAGGCAATTCCTGAACGATCTGCCAGTTTTTGGCTGTTAAGGTCAGAAAGGCAGTGGATCCAATGTAAAATACTGGTATTCAGCTGCTTTTGCGGTTATACTGTAAGACTACCCCAATATATTGGGAAAAGGCTAGGTTGACGAGATTGGGCCTTTGTTTCCTAGCCTCATTTGTATAGTGCAACTGCCACTCTTGAACATGAGGTCCTGTGCGTGATTCTAATGTCAGTCAGTGTTACTAGATTTATACATCAGGACTTCCTCAGTAGCAGTCTGTAATCAGGATTTGTGCCTGGTTGACAATGTAATAGTGACTTACCACATGTGACTTTGAACTTAAACATTTTATTTTGACATAGTTCATGCCATGCTATTCAGCCATTATCAGATTTTCTATGTTCATTTTGTATTTCATGAGGTTAACTCCTGGTACACTCCTGAGAGAGTAAATAGTCTCCCATCCTCAGAAATAGTTCACCCTGAAGTTAATGTCTCTTGCCCAGTTGCAATGTTTGACGTTTCAGCCTCGTGATGTCATTATTATCATTAACCAGATCACTGACGAGTTGGTTTTATGATTTTGGAGCCTTTCTTTGTATTTTGCGGCATATTTATTTACCTCTTCCTTAATGGTTGGCATATTTAGGTATTCATGTGTCTCCACATTTCTTGTAAATCATGGTACATTGGACATTGCTCTTAAGATGTTATTCTGGAATCTTTGTAGGATTTCAAGACTTGAGTTACCGGCTGGTCCCTTGAGCTGGATTCCAATTGACCATCATATGAGTTTTATTATACATTTATAAACAAATGGTTTATTGGACAGAGTTAGCGGTGACTGACAACCAATTCACAAGTACAAATGTTTGAAATTGAGATATGCTTAATTCCTTTTAGCTTTTGTATGATTGGCCCATGTTAGTCTTCAATCTAGATTAAGTCCAAGGTATCTCACACAGTTCTCTTTGTATAGTTGTTCACATCCTATTTATTCATTTATTGATTGTATACTTAATTGTACACCAAGAATAACATAAAAAGAAAATACAAACTAAATACCACCGGTTTTGAAAACGCTACCTTTGACCAACTGTCAAATTAGCTAATAACAGTAGCTGACACGTCACGTTTGCCTTTCAAACATGACGTAACAGCTACTGGCCATTAGTGTTACATTTGGACATTCTTCTACATGGAGTGAGAATCTGATTTTTTAGAGAATTGGAAACACTTGGTTTGATTTTCTACTATTTTCCAGCCAATAGTCTATCTATCTATCTATTGGGGTATAGTTTCCCCACTTAGTCCTTATGCCAGCCAATAGTCTAGAGAACTTACAACTATAGGTACACTTCTGCCTTACCCTTCAGGAATACAAGGAGGATATAGGCGTTATGTTATATTTTGCTAGGCTTTATACTCCGTATAAAAGTGTCGAGTTTTGTGCTAAAAATTTCTCTTGAAATGTAAACTATCATAATAGAAAAGTTATCTTCTATATTTATAAAGTATGTTTCCTCCTACAATGTTAAATAGGGGACTCCCCTGAAATACAGTTTATAACAATGGGGACTTATTAACGTTTATTAATGCGCAAATCCACTGTATTAATTTTTAATTTACCTATTATATATTTGAAATAAATAATATTTAAAAATATTCTGAATAGGAAAATTGTTGATTGATTCCATTTGTACCTATTAATTTGTTATTACCTTTTAGATTAACTTGTGGCAAAATAATAACAGTTGCATGGTTCGATCTTTGAGGATAAGCAACATTTGCTGCGGTTGGTTTGCGTATGCCTCGGAAAGCACATTAACCCTGCCATTGGTTGGTCAAAACTGGTAGAAGCTAGTAAAACTGAGACTCCTTTTGGCACGGGACACCCCGTTGCCCCCGTTGGGGATGTGGAAGTCAGATAGGCATTTGCTCCATGTAAAATACGGGTCCTCACCTGCATCTGGTTAGACTGGAAGCCGACCCCAACCGAGATGGGAAAAGGCAGACAAATATTTTTCTATTCTGATACATCTCATCACCTCTGCCATGTAGTGTTGCCACCATTTTTTGGGAGAAATGTAGTACTTTTGGAAAATTCATGAAAAAAGTACTTACTTAAAAATAGTATCAAATTTTCGTTTTTTACAAAAAAATATTTTAGATCATCTCCTTCGATATTTTTTGAGAGACAGAAGAATTTTCTAAGACAGAAGAAAAATATTAGTATGTCGGGTACTAGAGCGAGCTCGAAAATTTTGACTCCCCAAAATGCGTTTTACTAATGTAATAATAATAAATTATTGTTAAATGTGTCAGCGATAAAAATTAGGATTTTGCATGCTATATTATTTATTTTTATATAAATACAGTAAAATTGCCTCAAATATAGTACAATACAAAATAATATATTACGGGTGGCAACTCTCCTGTCATGTCATCTATGGATTGTCAGAGGCCAGAATATCACGATCCAACTTGCCCGCTGCTGAACATAGGCTCTATCTCTTTCCTCCACGTTCTCGTGCCATCCTCATCCACATTCTACCCATAATTAAAATTTATAATTACCATCATAGATATTCATTTATTTCAATCAATTTTAGATCATAACATTCACATTAAATTTCAATTAAAATAAATATACATAAAAACAATCGAATGAATTACTTAATAAAATTTAAAATACCATGTTGGAAACAAGTCATAAAATTAAATTAAAATCACATTTATATATAAATTAAAATTCACAAGATCACACAAACACAAAAACAATATACATAATTAGACAAAAGCCTAACAAGGAGATATGCCCGGTATACGAAAATATATCGGAAACCTATGTCTCCATTGCCATTGCTTGTCCAGTCACTTAGCGGTAAACTTATGTAGTGGTTAAGGAGCAATGTATTCATTGCAAAAATAGTACAGTCGCTGTGATATTTGAAAACAAAAATAACATAGTAAGAGCAAGAAATATATTACGATTTGTTGTTTTTTACGATTTTAAAGTAAAAAACTTGTATTTATATATGGTACATAAGTGATTCCATGATTTACGAAGTTTTGTTTTAGGCTTTAGTTTTTACAAGAAACCGCTAAACAACACGGCACTCTATAACTTGTCTCGATCGCGGTTGAAAGCGCACTAGTTCGCGGAGACGGTCATTTGCCTATGACATGGTCAACTAGACCATGTCGCGCGGACACCGATACACCCCCTTGCCACTTCTGTTTTTTATGTTTCTATGATTACCATATTAACCAAAATGCTTCCTACTAGGTATAGATAATTTAAATTTTAGGCTATAAATGTAATGCATTCCGCATAATGCCAGGTAATAAGGTAAATTTAAATGTGTCGATAATTAAGGGGAATAAATGGTTTCCTGTCATTTACCTACTAGCATTCCTTTGCAGGATGTGATTTTTAGTATCTATATTATATTTTGAGCGTCAAATACACTAAATTATTCCGCACCTTTTTTCCTTAGGCACAAGCTACAGACCTCTAATATACGATTCTCCTTGTCTACTTATTGGTTTTGCCCATGGTAACAACTGTTACATGATAATCTTAAAGTTACCAAAGTTAGGTAATCATTAAATTATAGAGGTATGTGGAACAGAGAGTAAAGTCCCGCATACCTCCACTGGGGAGGATCCTCCTGCCAGACTATTGTGTCTGGTGGGCAACTGCCCGATAGTTGATATTCGGGTTGTTGTCATATTCAAATTGCTCGGAGAACTTTGCTTGCGCGATGCAGGATTTCGATGTTAGTTCGTCGTAGATGGCGTTGCAGTTCTTTTTGTTGCCGAACAAATTTCGCTTCTCATTCTTTCATGTGGTGGCATTGATGCCGCTACAAAATTACTTTTACTGACCCTACCGACTACTAAACCCCACCTATGGTCCTTCGCGTTCCAGGGCCGCGGTAACTGTTTTGAAACATCCAACCCTGGCAGGCACTGTGACTGGTCCTAGCAGGCCCGTTCATGTTAAGTCTGCCAGTGCTCCAAAATAGGCCCGTCCAACCTGTTGTCAATGACAGCAAGGAGATTGTTATCGCTGCCCTGGGGCCCTACTATGAAGTCTTCAAACGATCATGATTCCGCTCTAAGAGGGAGACGGAGCTATACATAGCAAATAGCACTATCCCGTTTACATCATCGGAATTGGATGGCATTAGCACGTCATAGTAGGACTGCTGCACTCTACTCGATATCGAGGTCCCGTCACCATTAGTGGCCATCCTTACGGGCGAAATGGCTGATACCTGTCAGTAAGTTTCCAAAAGTATATGCGTTGGTTAATCCTCATCCATCGCTTTTCATCAGACGTGGTCTAGGACAAGAGCTAGCACCAGCTTCAATAAAAAAATCCAAGCAGTTTTTCGTTTGCGAACCAAACTTGACCATAGAGCGCTCAGGATATTTAGAGTTATGGAAAGAGAAAGGTATACAAGTAAAACAATTAAAAAAAAAAACTAACAGTAAAAACATTAATATAGATCGAAAAATAAACGCAAAAACTCCGTTTTCCATGGCTGTTGTAATTATGGGCGTTATGAACTGTGACGCCAGAGTTCGTGGCGGACTTCTCTTTCTAATTGACAACTTTGTAGCTTTATAACTCCAACGCTGAATAAGATATTTTGAAATTCGTAAAGGTTTACTAGAGCTACTAAGTACATATTTTATTTAGCCCCCAAAAAAAAACATCATTTATCAGGCAAAAGACGTTCACTGCTGGACATAGGCCTCCCCGCGCGTGTCGCCACAACAACCGATCCTGTGCGTCTCGCATCCATCGTCTACCCACGACCCTCACCAGGTCATCGGTTCACCTTGTGGGAGGCCTTCGAACGTTGAGTCTTCCGGTACGTGGTCGCCACTCCAGAACTTTTCATTCCCATGACTATCTGTTCTGCGAGCAACGTGCCCTGCTCACTGCCACTTCAGTTTGGCGATCGTTTGGGCTATGTCGGTAATCTTGTTCTCAACTAAAAAAAACACTTTTCGCTGACTCTATCGGTGTATTTAGATGACACACTGTAGTCTATTTAGGTCTTAGCCTGTCTTAACTGTAGTACTGACACAGCCTGCGCCTTTAGATAAATAAGATAATTTCGCCGTCTTATTTTCTTGAACTGTACAATTTTGAGAATTGTTATTATTAATGCCCGTGTTCAATGAATGCCCAATATTATTGTGCTATTGAATTTCCAAAGCTAGGCTTAGAGACCGAAGAAAGATTCAATTAGGTCCACCTAGGCTCACTTGCGCAAATCAGTTGTGACAGGTTAACCTTTTGAACGCCAGAGCATAAACGAATCGGCGTGCCCCCGACGCCAAGCCGTACATTTTGTCACATATTTGTGACGTTCGGCGTACAGGGCACGCGCTTGCATGTCATGTATGTATACGTATGTTATTGAGACCGGCCGCAAATGTTTCAATGGCCGTCCATTCTTTTTTTGATCTTCTACAATTGTGACAGCTATTGGTATACTTAAATCTTTCCTCTTTCCTCATATATTCCTGATTCCTCCTCATCATACGCCCATACCACGTTTTATTTTGCTATTATAGTTATTACTCAATTATCTAGACTGGTAACTACCAACTATTTAATTTTTCAAACTTTTCTAAATAAAATATATATTATTTTTTCCTTGTTTATTAGGATATAATTCAGTATTGACGTATTTAAAACTTTTGGGACTTACCGTTGTGGTCAGTTATTTTTTTAAATAATTTTCCTGAATCAGTCATATTGTACGGCGAAAGTAGCGTATTTGTAGAATGCCCAGTCAGCTTTTAAAGCAAGAGTGAAACAGCATCTTCTGTGCTCGCTCACTCCATCGTAGACCTCGTCTGCCGCTTACCATCAGGCGAGATTGAGTTAAGAGCGGACTAGCCAGGAATATAAACAAGAATATTCAAAATGGAGAAAAAATAAAACCATATTATTTATTTATATATAAAACAAAGTCTGGTTAGTTACACCGTTTATAACTCAAGAACGGCTGGACCAATTTTGAAGATCTTTGCCCCAAATAGCAGAATCTATTAACACATTAGAAAAATAAATGTGCAAATATAATTTTCGAATAGAACGCCATTTCTGATAATGACAAAACAAAACACGGTAAAATTTATTCTGAGGCGGTACTAAGTTCGCCGGGACTACGATAAGAATGATGTATAAATAATGACTGCAAAGACAAACATTAAAGTTTCAAAAGAGATTTCTTTTGAATCTGATGCAGTTGGTGACAGTTATCAAAGTCAAAGTCAAAAGTCATTTATTCAAATTAGGCTGAGTGCCAGCACTTTTTGAACGTCAAAGTTCTACATAAAGACAGTCCCCCAAAACGCCCGCCCGTCACCACTTCCTAGTGTTTTAGCTGGGAGAAGAAGTGGCGCTACAAACTCCCCAGCAACACATCTGTCTGTTAAGTTATGAAAACTTGAATTTATACAGCAGTATGCAAAGTTTTACAAAACATGTCACAGAAAAATATATGTCTTATATGTAATCTTAGTTTAATCTCAGATTTGATGCCATCAATTGCATTTGTATCCGCTTTCAATTATTCATTACACTCTGAAAATATTACCCACCTACGCTGTTGACATGCGCGTGCAGTAGGCTACAGTAAGGGTAGGCCAGCCCATACATAATGCCCAAAAATAATCGTATTCGTATCGTGATTTAAACCCTAAATAATGTGGTGAGTTTTTTCTTATTTTTGCGCCAATAATGGAAAGATTGTAAGGGAACCGCTTATCTTGGTAAGGTCATGTGAAGAGGAGGGATGAAATGCACGTAACTAAAAGAGTTATGAATATAAATGTGGATGGAGGGACAGGGAGAGGGAGGCCAAAGAAAAGATGGATGGATTATATTAGGAGTGATATGAAAGAAAAGGGAGTTAGTGATAGCGTGACGGTTGACAGGACAGAATGGAAGAAAAAAACGTGTTGCGCCGACCCCAAGTAACATGGGATAAGGGCAGGAAGATGATGATGATGAAAGAAAAGGGAGTTAGTGATATCGTGACGGTTGACAGGACAGAATGGAAGAAAAAAACGTGTTGCGCCGACCCCAAGTAACATGGGATAAGGGCAGGAAGATGATGATGATGATGTATGAGCTGGCCTACCAAATATATAATAACAAAATCTAAGTAGTTTTACATGAATTGGTTTGATTTGATTTATGAATCGTGGACTCCTCCGTGCCTCGGAAAGCACGTTAAGCCGTTTGTCCCGGCCATCATTTGTAGATCTTTGACAGTCGTTACGGGTAGTCAGAAGCTAGAAAATCTGACAACAGTCTTGCAAAGGGGTATCGTGTAACGTAGTTTCCGGGTTGTGGAGCTCAGATAGGCAGTCATCATCTGCCTAGCCTTGTCCCAACTATATTGGGGTCTATATTGGGGGATTTTACGTGGAGCGGCTGCTTACCACACCTCCACAACCCATTATCTGGGGAACACGGTAGTTCTCTTCTAACGACTGCCAAAGATCTACCAATGACAGCAGGACCAATGACTTATCGTGTTTTCCATGGCACGGAGGAAACTCGATATGTTAAGATGGTTACCCATCCAAATACCAACCTTGGCAAGCGTTGCTTAACCTTGAGGCTGTTAGTCGCTCCGTGTATAATACTGGTACCGTTAGCCGACCCCAACATAGTTGGAAATAGGGTAGGCCGAACCGACTTCAGAAAAAAATGGCGCTAACTTCCTCATATATTACATAGATCTTAATCATTTTTTTTTATTATTCGAATGTTTCTTACGACAAAGATTCTGAGTCACATTTAATCCATCCAAAACATACCTTATGTCATATCATTATCTTCCATATCTGAATATCGGCATTAGTCATAAAATTATCTATGTTTTATCGAATTTGACAATTTACATTGACAACCGCTCAGCTGTTTTCGAGTTGGAAACAGACGGATGGACTGGTGTTATGTAATACTTTTTTTTTTTTTTGGTTAACCCTTATCGCCGTTGCCCCCGTTTTGCAGAAGAAATATTGTTTTTTCTGATAACAGTAGTGAGAGAAAATATATTATTATTATTTACAAACGGACGTCACGCACCGCTTATTTTGGTATGGTCATGTGAAGAGGAGGGATGAAATGCACGTAACGAAAAGAGTTATGAATATAAATGTGGATGGATGGACAGGGAGCGGGAGGCCAAAGAAAAGATGGATGGATTATATTAGGAGTGATATGAAAGAAAAGGGAGTTAGTGATAGCGTGACGGCTGACAGGACAGAATGGAAGAAAAAAAACCTGTGTTGCGCCGACCCCAAGTAACATGGGATAAGGGCAGGAAGATGATGATGACGTCACGCGGTTTCACCCGCGTAGTTCCTGTTCCCGTGGGAGTACGGGGATAAAATATAGCCTATGTTACTCGCTGCTAATGCAGCTTTCCAATGGTGAAAGAATTTTTGAAATCGGCACAGTAGTTCTTGAGTTTATTCATTACAAACATACACACACACAAATACAAGTTTTTCCTCTTTATAATATTATTATTAGTGTAGATTTTAGCGAGATTGTCTCTTTGCTTGGAAAACTCTGCTCGCTGCGCTAGGTCTTCCTTCATTTTTTCCATCGGTCCTGATTTTGTGCCATCATCATCATCAACATCCCGACTTGGCCCGCTGGTGAGCATTGGCCTCTCTTTTCTTGTGCCAATCCCACGTTTTTGTGCCAAACTCATTGAGGTTACTACTCGCGATGAGAGCAATATCGTCTGGTTTGGCGCCAATCCTTAAGGAATCGAATATATTTTTATTTATCATAGACGCAGCATTTCGACTTTTATATATACATTTTTATATGAATATCATCTTTAACGCAATCCTTATATATTTGATTTATTTGTTTGTCTTTTGTTTTAAGAGCCTATACTGTGATCACTGCACAAGAATGTCCACCCTTCCGGCTTTCCACTTTTTCTGGTCTTCTGCGTTTGCGGATCAATCCTTTGAAAACGAGTCTAGCTAATCCCGCCCTTTATAGGCCTGCCGTGTTGTGGTTTCTTAGCATTTGGGATTTTAGTCAGTAAGAGCCTGACAGTCCTTCCCACTCTGCCCAGAGCTGAAGTGAGTTATTCGATGAATTCCCATCCATAAAATAAGGGTCCGCTATGCATGTATTTTACCGTTTAAGGCCATAAAAAATTGAATCCATGTAAAATATTTACACACAATCGCATCAGTTTATATTTCGATTCGACCTCATCATAACACAATCGGAAACAGGCTGGCACGTTGATAATAAATTATTGTAATAAAGAAAAAATCTTTAATGCTTAATCTGCCTCTTATCTTGCATATTACGTACGAATTACGACATTAGTGTCAAATGATTGTTTGTAAAAATAACAGTATAAATGCGTTCTTATCGTGTGGCTCGGTAGTAAGTCTTACTACTTTTGTTGATGCCGAAGTTTGGATGAGTGTTTGTTCGTCAATCACAGCAGAATGGGTCTGGATGAAATTTGGCGCAGAGATAGATTAAAGTTTTTTTTTTCATGTCATCCGATCCCAAACTAGGCAGAGCCTGTGCTATGGCAACCAGACAACTGATAAACATGCTTATATATTTCTAAATACATACATAATAGATAAATTACACCCAGACACAGAACAAATGATCATGCTCATCACACAAAGATTTGTATAGGGTGGGAATCGTACCCACGACCTCCGGTTTAGCAGTCAGGGTCACTAACCACTCGACCAACAGGCCAGTCGGGAATTTTTATCCCGGGAGTATGTTCCCTTGGGATAATTCCCGACTTACCCGGCGAAGCTAGTTGGTGGATAAAGCTGCTGGGGAGTTCGTTGCGCCACTTCTTCTTCCCAGCTAAACACTAGGAAGTGGTGACGGGCGGGCGTTTTGGGGGACTGTCTTTATGTAGAACTTTGACGTTCAAAAAGTACTGGCACTCAGCCTAATTTGAATAAATGACTTTTGATTTTGATTGCGTTGTTCTTTTGGCTCTGTTCCTATCAGGATGCTGCATTTTTAGTTAATTTTGCTTTGTGTCCGTTCTTCACATCGAACTCTTCTGGTGGAAAATGATGGACGAGGTCTACCGTGAAACGAGAGAGCCTAGACGACGTTTGAGGCTCTTCATGTGACATTTCGACAGCGTTCGTTACCGCCACGCTACCGCTGACAGAATGTCTCTTGTCTGAAGCCAATGCTCATGCTTGTTTTGAAGGCTACTGGGTTGTCTAGGGTTGCGGAATTTATTCCAAAGAGTCACCGCGGGCCTCGAACGCAAACGGCTTAAGAAGGAACACGGATGGGTTTTAGTCAGTAAGAGTCTGACACGCCCTTCCGCTCCACTCAGAGCGGAAGAAGTCATTTGACGATGTCCCATCAAAAAAAAATCCATCCTACGCTCGAAGAGCCTTCATGACAAATCACACGCGAGCCAACCAATCACAATCCATTATGATTTATTTAAATAAGGGTTTTCACTGTAAGCAAGTACGGATAAGGAAAACTGAATACGAAGTAGAGAAATGATACATCGAATGAATGAATTTGAATACTTCTCGTGTATTAAACCGGACTTCTGTCTGGTGTCGGACGTAAAAGAATAGCACCACCCCATCTCTTCCCGTGGGTGTCGTAAGAGGCGACTAAGAGACTCACCAGAGAATGGGCAGCAGCATTCTCTGTGCATTGCAACAGCTACACACTGCGATCGCCAACCCGCCTGCCAAGCGTGGTGATTATGGCAAACCCCACAAATGATAAGCACAACGAGAAAATGGCCCCTAGTGCCCCGCAGCCCGTCTTCCCTTGACTCCGCGACCTCTGTTTCTCAATATGCCTTTTCCTTTTTTTTTTTGGGTCGGCTTCGCGTCCAACCGGATGTAGCTAAATAGTAGTATTTTGCCACAACCCAGTAACTGGATAAAACGATACCCCTTGACAAGACTGGTGTAAGATTTTTTGCCTTCTGACTACCCGTAACAACAGCCAAAGATTTTCAAATGAGAGCCGGGACAGACAGACATCGGCAAGCGTAGCTTAACTTCGAAATTCGACCCGTGCGGCTGTTATTATTTAGCCACGAGCTCTTCTTACCTTAACCACCGCTTCGACTATAAAGTTAATATTAAAATTTTTCATGGGCTTAATATTTTTTTTGCGCGGAACCCTAATCGCAACCCTAAATTAAAAGTAACCTTAGTTACTCCTTACAAAATTAGCTGTCTGCCAGTGAAAGTCCTATCAAAATCGATCCAGACATTTCAGAGATTAGCCGGAACAAACAAACAGACGGACATACCAGAATTTGAAAAATATTTTTTTTTTGTTTGTGTCGTTACTTATATGCATTTAGTAAAAAGCTGTTATTTTAGTGTTAAAATCAGACACTTCAATTTATTTATTTGTATATGTTTAGATGAGGTTGAAGTGGGTGAATGATTCATCTTAGCAACACGTGTTCTACAATTAATATCGTTATAAGTATTCAGCTGAAGGATTAATGGCTTTTTTCTGGAACTGGGTAAGGTCCTGTTTAGCGTTGGGGTGTTACTGACTGCTTATATTATTTTTGAAGTGAAAACTTCTTTAGCGGCGTTGTGCACTTTTTGGGATGGGTAAAAAAATGTTAAACTCGCGTCAGGACACGTGACCTGGTCAAAAATTCGTAAGACGGAGGGAGAGTAGGCCGCCGCAAAATTAATATATTTTATATCCGCAAAATATCAAAAATGCACAACGTTCATGTTTTCACTTCTGCCGGTACTCCCGAAGTGCAACACGTTGTTTTTTTTTTTGCTGCGTTTTGGGAATTATCATTTGGGTTAATAATTTGATTGCTATGTTGTAAATTCCGCTTGCTCCTCTTTGCGAGGAAAGGCGCGTTGACTAGCTCAGTCTGCTTGGACAAAAAAAAAAAAAAAACTGGCCAAGTGCTTGTTGGACTTGCACACGAAGAGTTCCGTACCATAAGCCGATCCGTAGGGGGGCCTCTTTTATTTTTAATTTTTATTAATTGTTGTTATAGCGGCAACAGAAATACATCACTGAAAATTTCAACAGTCTAGCTATCACGGTTCATGACAGATAGACAGACGGACAATGTAGTCTTAGTAATGGGGTCCCGTTTTTACCCTCTGGGTACGGAACCCTAAAAAAGTAACTTTGACAAAATAGCTCGGATCAATGTTCTCTTTGATATCGGTTGACTCCTAAATAGTGCACATGAATCAATTTGTTAATTTGGTGCCATTTGTTTCGTTTTTTGACATCCAAGTTGGTTTGAAACGATACCTTCAAAGTGCGCTTTTATTGCTCGTCTACTCCATCAAAATAGCAAAGTCAAAGTCAATTCATTTATTTCAACTAGACCATTAAAAGGCACTTTTGAACGTCAAATTTACAGTTTAAAATTAAAATTTAAGTGACTCTAGTTGTCCATTCGCAAAAAGTAGATTCTTATGGAGAAGACGGACAAGAAACTCCATAACTACTCTTTTCAAATATAAGTTAAACAATATTTTGTATACATAGGTACATTGATCAAAAAGCGTCAAAATAGTCATTAAAAAAATAGTATTTTAAGACTGTTTTGGAGACCTTTCGCCTTTTTCTTCTATCAGTCGTTGAGTCACCGCTGCCCGATTTATTTATTTATTTAAACTTTATGTACAGTAGTGGTACATGGGCGGACTAAATGCATCAAGGCATTCTCTAAATTGTGAATTTGAACTTAGATCGTGTCAAATTCGGATTTAATAACAAACTGACACTTTTTGAGGCTAATGTTTGACAAACACACAAGTTCAAATTCTTAAGTAACGGAACGGACAATAAGTTCCAACTTTAAACATTTAGAAAATACGTTCGGTTCTTTAACCATGAAAACGTAACATACAGTCATTCTTACTTTCGCTGTAATTATATTAAAAACCCAACCCGTCATCGGACTGACACATAATATTGAAACATTGAAAAATAAGTAAAAAAAAAAATAACTTTCGCTCAATTAAGTGGCATTGCGAGAAGGATATGGAGCCTGTGGAATTAAAGGCACACGAGAATTAAAAAAAAAAAATGGCGTCTCCTAACTGACCAAAGAGAATGACTTGTAAAAGTATTATTTTGAACTATTTACTCTCCAATGGGTCAAATCATCATCTGCCTGTTTATCATCCCAAATATTATGTTAGGGACGGCTTCCAGTCAAACCAGATGCAACTGAGTACCAGTATTTTATATGGGTATTTTTTATTTAGGGAGTTTTGCCAAACTTCTTCCCAGCTAAAACACTAGGATGTGGTGGGTGACGGGCGGGCGTTTTAGGGACTGACTTTTTGTCGTCCTAAGTCCCAGCCTAATTTGAATACCTTAATGATTTGATAAAATTGACTAAATAATTTATTAGTTAGCTCCATGTAAAATACTCAATACCTACTCAATACTTTTATTGCATTCCACATGTATTCTTAGGTGGTACAATAACAATTAGTTCATATGGACCCTGTCGGGCACAGCAAGATAAGTATCCAGGTTAGGAGAGAGGAAGCATTTTATGATATGTAAAATTACTTAGGAAATTCTCAATATAGTTATCTATTGAGAGATGTAAATAGAATTAACAAATCAAATAAAATTTAAAGACTTGAATAGGTACCTAAGTTATGAGTTATGACTTTATTAGTCTATCACTTAGGAATTCACTTTCAAAGTGTACAAAAATTCGCATCGTCAGTATCGTGATTTCAACCCTGAATAATGAGGTGAGTTTTTTTTTGGGCATTACGTATGGGCTGGCCTACCCTTACTGTAGCCTACTGCACGCCCATGTCGCAAAGCTGTGATCCCTTGAAACCATTAAAGTAAACGCCTTTAAACGAATCATTTTGTAAACCGATGAATTAAATTATCCTCCTCATTATATTATTATTCGTTGCTCCACTATCTATGGGAAAGACCCATGTTTTTATGGACGTCAATGGAACGTTATATTCGATTTTATTTTATTGCATCAATAATTATTATGATGGTACAAACAACACAATAATGTTGTATACACTGATAAACTTCATGTGAAGCTGAGCTCATTAAAATTGGGACATAAATACATCTTTTTAATTAACCAGAGTGTTAAGGAAAAAATTTCGTATTTGTTGTCAGCAGCTGAAAATGTTTTCATCAGAACTATAATAGGGAATATGCATGGAAAAATATTTATTATGTAAGCAGTTCATCGAAAAATATATAAAAGTATAATACTCACACCGAATTCAGAATCGAAAATGATCGCAAAACAAACGAGATATAACTATTTTTCAAGATACATGTGTATAAAAAAATATATATTATGTCCTTATCGTGAAAATGCCGTTGTCTATGGCAGCTGTGTACGGGCTTCATGGATTTTGACGTCAGAGTTCGTGTCGGACTTCTCTTTCTAATTATCAACTTTGAAGCTTTATCACTTCATCGCTGATCTCCATCAGCATATATACATATGTTACCGGAAAATTGCAGACTCCGTAAGATTGTAATAAATCTTCATTAGATCATAATTTTAATAAAAAATCGTTTTTATACAATTTATACCATACAAATTCAATAGTTTCCAATATATCCGTGTCTTATTAAGACAAAATAGTTAACAATTTTACGCGATATTTTACAACCTTACGGCGTTTGCAATTTTCCGGTGACATATGTAAAAAATCTTGATTTTATATTTAAAAAGATCTCACATAATAAGCTAATAAGTATTTTATTTAGCTATTTAAAAATAACATGGATATTCCTTATGCGCTGTTTGTGTCTCATCATTCTATTATTAACCAATATAATTGAGATCACACACATCTATTCTCCTATACCATACTTCTCTTTTCTTCTATAATAATCTTTTCTCCCACCCGACCGCCCGAGAAAGCCACAAACATATGAAAAAAAAAAATACACTGCGATCCTTTGAGAAAGAACAAAGCGTTAACACACACATTTACATGCATATTAGAAGGATTTACATTTATCATTTTCTCAAAGATGTCCACTGTTGGACACAGGCCTCCCCCAAGCGTCGCCACATAGAAAGGTTCTGTGCTCCTTGCATCAATCTTGCAATGGTCATCATGGTGGATCATGATTCAATAAAAATCAACTAGGTACCATCGCGGACATTTGCGGTGAACCACTTTTCGACCTATTACTATGGTAACAATGTAGAAAAGTGGTTCACCGAAAATGTCCGCGATGGTACTTACATTATTAATATGACTTACGGCCCGTTTCAGTTCAGTTGCAGAAACGTCATGTTACAAAGGCTAAAATGACGTACTACTGCTACTGTTGGTAACTAATTTGACAGTTGGTTAAAGGTGAATCGTTATTGAAACGGGCCGTTAAGCTTTCATCCAGTGGCCTATCTCACATGAACCAAACATTTTTCCGGGATATAAACTATTCTATGATCCTCTACTATAGTGTCGCTTTCTATCAATGAAATATATTCCTAATCTGAGTGCCAATTCAATTAATTTTTAAGCAACATTCGCATGTCAGTCACAATCTGACAAAATTTATGAAAATTGAGGCTTGTTAGGGTTTCGTACCCGAAGGAATGAAAACGGAACGAGGAAGAAACGGAATCTTATTACTAAGCCTCCGTTGTCCGTCCGTCCGACTGTCTGTCAGCGGGCTGTATCTCAAGAACCGTAATAGATAGACAGTTGCAATTTTTATTGAGTGTGTGTTTCTATTGCCGCTATGACAACAAATAATAAAAATTAAACAGACTGGCGGACGGGACGGCAGAGGATTTTTAATTTATCAATTGAAATTAATAGTTATCGATCGAAACAAAGTTCCTATATATTTCAATGCTCGGTGATCGACCTTGGAGCATTGCAGCGTAGTTTACTCTGGATCGTCAGTTTTCACAGGCCATAATGAATAGTGATGTGGGTAGAAGAATAATGATTGAAATGCAAACGAGACGATAGACCATTTATTATGCTATAGTATTTTTATTTATTTAGTTTTAATTACTTTTTGGTAGGATTAGTCCACACTTGCCCAAAGCCGGGAGGAGTGCAAGGAAGAAAGGGAGGCCCTGCAGTGGGACACAATTGGCTAAAATATAATAATATAATTACTTTTTAAACTACTCCGGTCGACGTCATCCAATTAACGCCGGCCGTCGCTAAAAACCAGCGCTGTGGCTCTGTTTCGCATAAAGTCCCAGCATTATGCTGAGCGATGGCCTTTTTACCCGGATGTGACGCATATCATCGCAACTTGTACAAGTTATTAATTTTTTTTTTTTTTTTATGGTATGCGTCATGTTTGATCCAAATACTCTTTCTTTCGTATTTTTCAATACTAGAGGCATATCAGATGCCATGCCATCCCAGAGACAGTTTAAAAAGGATCTCTAACGACTCTTAAATGATGTTGATAAGATAAAATGACCTTAGCGTCACTTTTTAGTGCATATAGGCTCAAGAGCTCGTGGCCAAACAATAACAGCTGCAATAGCCGATCTTCAAGGTTAAGCAACGCTTGCCAAGGTTGGTCTGTGGATGGGTGAGAATCTTAACATACCGAGTTTCCTCCGTTCCTCGGCGAGCACGTTAGGCCGTCGGTCCCGGCTGTCTTCTTTGGCAGTCGTAACGGATTATCAGAAGCCACTAAATCTGACTCCAGTTTTGCCAAGAAGTACTGTGTTACACAATTAATGGGTTCTGGAGTCTGGTAGGCAGTCGCCCCCTTTAAATACTGGTATTCAGCTGAATCCGGTTTGACTGGAAGCCGACCCCAATATAGTTGGGAAAAGGGCTAGGGATAGGCTCAAGATAAAGTGCCATTTCTACTAGCGATGGCGATTATTGAAATGCCAAAATACAAGGGATTTTCCACACATTTTTGACGTTTTGACAATCGCCAAGCCTTTTTTTTTTTAAGTATGGATAATCATCAAATGACTTCTTCCCCTCTGGGTGTAGTGGAAGGGCGTGTCAGACTCTTACTGACTAAAACCAATCCGTGTTCCTTCTAAAGCCCTTTGCGTTCCAGGGCCGCGGTGACTCTTTCGAACAAATTCCGCAACCCTGGCAGGGCCTTCGCCACGCTACCGCTGACAGAATGTCACTTGTCTAGAGCTTCATTGCAAAACACGTGACACCAAGTAACACAAAATGGCGTCACGAAACTTTAGTCAGAAATAATGGCTTCCAATCGCGATATAAGGAAATGCTAAGCAGAATACTGCCGTCAAACGAACGGGGAAAGACGGCCAAAAGCAATGATTTAATTTTTCAGAGAAACACGAATATATTGTTTTGATTCGCAGAAGATGCAGTAAAAAATAATTTCGATGTTAAAGATTCGGAGAGATACACACGTGTATGCATGAGTCTGTCATGAATTCTCATTTCAAGATGGCGTTTACTTATAAACAAAAAGCCACGGTTTCTGAATTGATAATTTGAAAACCAAAAATAATAAATATTACCAAAGTCGAACTGAGTAGTAGAAAATATTTATGTTTTATTTTTTTTCGAATAATAATTATTCTCATAATGATAGCCCTCTTCCTCTATCCTGACTTGCTGTGCCCGACAGGGTCCACAATTATCTAAAATTATGTATATTTTATATGTACATACCACCTAAGGTAACATTGTGGAATGCAAATAAATATTGAGTATTGAGTATTGAAGTATCAGACCCAACTTTTTTTTAAAGAATGATAGGTTTTCAGGCAAAAGTAAAGTTTTATATCTCAACTTAGTTTTGTCTATTTCTCCTGTAACTTATTCTAAACTACGTAATGTATTTTGATGTGGTTTTCACAAATAGAAAGAGCGCTAAACAAGAAAGGATTGTGATCATAATTACTGAAGTTGGTTATGAAAAAAAAAAAACTGTCCAAGTGCAAGCCGAAAAAAAACATGTTTCTTATATGGCTACAACAAATAATAAAATAATAGAAGGGCCCTTTTTTATTTATTTTAAGTTATTATTATTTAAAGACATCATCTGTGAAAATTTCAACTGTCTAGCTATCACGGTTCATGAGATACAGCCTGGTGACAGACAGACGGACAGTTGAGTCTTAGTATTAGTCCCGTTTTTACCCTTTGGGTACGGAACCCTAAAAAATTTGCATTTCTTGATTTCCATCCTAATATGCTATTTAATGTGATACGAAATAGAAAATATCCATGTACTTTTTTATTTGCTTAATAAAATACTTATTAGCTCTAGTAAACAATTATGAAAGAATTATTTTAAAAAATTCATCAGCGATGAAGTTATAAAGCTTCAAAGTTGCCATTTAGAAAGAGAAGTCCGATACGAACTCTGACGTCAGAGACCGTGCCGCCTATACACACAGCTGCCGCGATCTACAGATATATTCGTTTTAAATATCTCGCTTAAATTATTAATATATTTTTGTAAATGTTTCGATGAGCTTAGATAACAAATAGTTTTTTTTATGCAAATTCCCTCCCTATTGGAATCCTGGTTAACAGGATATTTTAAAAATTTGACGTAACAAATGGGCACTATAAAATTTTGCGTATCAATTACTGCCAAAGAAGTTCATTGAGGACAACATAATTATATCGTCTAAATATGGTCGTTCTGTGGTCGAATGGTATGCGGTCGCTACGGGAAAGGCCCTTGACGTCATTGATTGTATGAATACTGCTCTTTGTTCCCGACGTCCTTGAGATCCAATCAAAATTTTTATATTATTGATTATTATATAATACAATTAATTGGAAGCTGACAGCTGGGTAGCGCCCTAGAATAGGTTAATGTTACATCTTTTATATTAATAATATAATAATAATAATTTATTATTATTTTAGACATGCGTCTAGTCAGAAGCCAGATAATCTGACACCAGTCTTGCCAACGAGTATCGTGTTACCCAGTTAATGGGTTGTGGAGGTCTGGTAGGCAGCCGCTCCACGTAAAATACTGGTATTCAGCTGAATCCGGTTTGACTGGAAGCCGACCCCAATATAGTTGGGAAAAGGCCAGGCAGATGATGATTTCAGAAATACGTCTATATATATTTTTTTATTTAATATGGGTTTGCTCTTGACTCTAGTCTAGGTCATAGATGACAGAGACAAAGTCGACGATGGAGCGAGCTTACCCAGAAGAAGCCTGTTCACTCTAATTTTGAAGAGATTAGGGTTGTATGCGTTCGGAAACACAGACGCAGGCAGAGAGTTCCACTCCTTTGCTGTGCGCATTATAAAAGACGTTTGGAATTTTACAAAGATAATGTAATAATATAATGTCAAAGACAAAATGTGTTATCACATATAAAACAACAAACCAGACGGTCTCATCCTTTTTTTTTGTCTTTTTATAATACAAGGTGAATCTTTAAAGTGTGCGAGGAAGGCTAAATCGCGAAATATGAGGATTAGCAAAAAACACCTAAAGGAGTCTCGGGCCCGATTTTGATGAAAACTAAAACTGTATAATTGGATTTTTGAAAAATCGGTATTCCTAACCAGGAATCACTTCCTTTATAGTAGGCGCCAGATAAATGTGGAATAAAGTATATTGACCTTTCCCTAATAACTGATCATAGGTACCTGAACAATTAAATATGAATTGTATTTCATTATTAGACAATGTTAAGGATCACGAGAGATGATGGTTCGGGACAGTTTTGTGTCATTAATTCCGTTTTTCAAATTAAAAATGACAATAAATGTAGGTGGGTCAATGACCGATATTCCACGATTATCTGGCGCCTACTATAGTTTGCCATGTGTTATATTTCCCAGAATTTGATCCTTATAAGAGACACTTTCGGATGGTGTTATAATACTGGGTGTGTTTTTTTTTTCAAAATCAACCGGTTCATTTCCTGGCAGGAATACGATTTAAAAAAATGTAATGATGCAGTTTTTGGTTTTCAACAAAATCGGTCTCGAGACTCCTTTAAGTGTTTTTCGATATTCCTCATTATTTCGGATTTGGTCATCCACGCACACTAAATTCACCTTGTATATAAAATCATTAGATGACTCCTTCCGCTCTGGGCGGAGCAGTAGCAAGTCTTATTTAATATTGGGCAAGCTTTTTGGAAATACTTTCATTATTCTAACAGCTAAGGAGTGGAATTCCCTGCCGGAGTCTGTTTCCTGATTAGCTACAACCTGGGGGTCTTTAAGTCAATGATGAAAAGGTTACTTCTAGGCAAGCGTGCTCCATCCTCGACCACATCTTTGCTTTCCATCAGCAAAAGGTGAAACGTGAGCCATCAATGATAAAAAAATACAAATATTAGAACGCAAAGGGCATTTGGAGGAACACGAGCGGGTTTTACTCCGATTCTCTCTCATCCGCTTCTCCCAGAGAGGAGTCATTTGATGATTTAATCCAAAAAAAAACCCAAAGATATGGTATTATGTAAGGAATAATAATTATGTCGGCTATCGCTGAAAACAAGCGCTGTGGCTCAGCCTCGCACACGAGTCCCAGGATTATGCTGAGCTATGTCCGTTTAGCGCGGATGTGACGTATATCTTCTCAATTTGTACAAGTTATTCACTATTATTACTGTAGTTGTTTATTTTAATTTACTTTAGGTAACATGTATATAATATATCGGTCCTTGTTCATAATCAGTACTAAAATTAAATCACACTAATATTATAAAGGCGAAAGTTTGTGAGTGTGTGTGCGTATGTTTGTTACTTCTTCAAGCGCAAACGGCAGGACCGATTTAGATGAAATTTGGTATAGAGATTGTTTGAGTCCCGGGAAAGGACATAGGATAGTTTTTATCCCGGGAGTATGTTCCCTTGGGATAATTTTCACAAAATGTAACAATCACGCAGGCGGAGCCGCGGGCGGCAAGTAGACAGATACAACTACGACGACGACGGCGACTAGATATATGCGAAAGTAACTCGTGTCTGTCTGTTATGCTTTCACGCCTAAACCGCTGAACCGATTTTGATGAAATTTAGTACAGAGAAAGATTAGACCTTGGAGAAGGACATATGCTTACATTTGTCGCGAGAAAAGGGCTTGAAGGGGTTGAAATAGGGGATGAAATTTTGTAGGGAGTCCGTCATTATTGAAGGTAAAACTATGAACCTTACTTTGTATTTAGGATTAGATAACTTGATAAAAAAAAACATTAAAGTTCAAGCGTTTTTGTTTAACTATTCCACGCAGACGAAGTCGCAGGCAAGTGGCCCGCCCCGGCTTTGCTCGGATGTGTTTTTTTTTTCAAAATTTTCATTCATATGAACCTTCTCCTGACAATAACAAACACAATAAAAAAAGAATTAGCGAAATTGGACCAGCCGTTTAAGCGTGATGCCGTGACCAAGGAAAATAGGGATTCATTTTTATATATATAAATTAGATAACTTGATAAAAAAAACATTAAAGTTAAAGCGTTTTTGTTTAACTATTCCACGCAGACGAAGTCGCAGGCAATCGCTAGTATTAAATAATAATAAGTCGAGGGTAAATATAAATGTGTATTTAATTTTGTTTTTTCCTTTTTTGTGGTATGCATCATACTTGACGAATATCGTTCACTCACTCTAGAAAGAATGAGTGAATGATGCGTCACGTTTGGCACAAGAGAATGTTACTTATTGTCAACGTAATATGATTTCTAGAAGAAATCTTGTAGCACAAGGACAGGAAGACGATTACTCGTTATTATAACGTGTCATAAAAATTAGTCGTAAAATATGCACACTTATAAATGCGAGAGTATCTCTGTCTGACTGTATGTTTGTGTTCTCTTCACGTCTAAACGGCTGAACGGATTAGGATGAAACTTTGTCTTGGACATAGGAAACTGTTCATCCCGAGAACAAGTTACGTTTCCGAAAAAATAATTATAATTTATTTCAGACTAGGTTGTCCATAGAGTGTTAAGGTAATACACTGAACTAGTAATACACACATACAAAAAACAAACTAGAATAATTATTATCCTGTATGCAAGCGAATCCAGTGCCTCCAGATAGGACCCTCAGAATGTTCAGCAATGTCCCTCAGGAGCCCTACTATGACGTGCCAATGCCATCATTATTAAGCTGTGAAAAAGGGATAGAGTTATGCGTCTTGTATAACTCCGTCTCCCTCCCACACCGTAGTAGCCGTTAGGACTGTCTCTCACTCTGCGCATCAATGATGCTGCCGGTCGATTCTATTAACATGTCGAAGTGAAGGCTTGGGTGAAGTGATCACGAGGTGAGCTGTCAATCCATACAATCAAGATGTCACGTGATCACGGAATGAGCTGTCATTCCATCTTGATTATATGGATTGACAGCTCACCTCGTGATCACTTCACCCCAGCCCTCACTTCGATCGGCTGCTCTCTGTAAAACACGCGAACGAAGACGCTGGCAAAAGCTAGTGTTTTATTAATTGGTGACCGAGATTAAGCCGTCCTGTGCAATCTCGTGCATGCCCGAGACAGCGCGGCGGCGTCGCGTCGTGTTCAATGTTCATATCGTAGGTGTTTAGTCCGTGGTTGCGGAATCTGTTCGAAAGAGTCACCGCGGCCCTGGAACGCAAAGGGCTTTAGAAGGAACACGGATGGGTTTTAGTCAGTAAGAGTCTGACACGCCCTTCCGCTCCACCCAGAGCGGAAGAAGTCATAAGGTGTTTAGTCCGTTCGGCGGCGGTGACCTCTCGCGTCCGGCCCTGGTTGAATACATGGTCCGGAGCGAGAAGGCCTGGGTAGCGGTCACCTCCTTCTGCGAAGCAGTAATGCTAGCGAAGGAGGAGGCGGGCCGCGCGAGGGAATGGCAAGGCCTTCGCCCTAACCGCCGCTACAGGAGAAGACGCCCCGGGCGTCGGGAGTCGCAGGGCGATCCCCGGCCACCGTAGGCGCGGGCCTGCGGACAGCGAGCGTTGGGTGGCTCGCTGTCCGATCACCACCAGGCCCGGGTCGATGGCGCGTTGAGTTCCACGCGCGCCTCAAAGAGATGTCAGCATAGGAGAAGGCGCCCGCTAGGGCCAGAGCCTGCCAGGGTTGCGGAATTTGTTCGAAAGAGTCACCGCGGCCCTGGAACGCAAAGGGCTTTATAAGGAACACGGATGGGTTTTAGTCAGTAAGAGTCTGACACGCCCCTTCGCTCCACCCAGAGCGGAAGAAGTCATTTGATGATTTCCCATCCTTAAAAAGGTGTTTAGTCGGTCGGGCCTGCGGACGGCGAGCGTTGGGTGGCTCGCTGTCCGATCACAAGCAGGCCCGGGTCGATGGCGCGTTGAGTTCCACGCGCGCCTCAAAGAGATGTCAGCATAGGAGACGGCGCCCGCTTGAGCCAGTGCCTGCCAGGGTTAGAGAATTTGTTCGAAAGGGTCACCGCGGCCCTGGAACGCAAAGGGCTTTATAAGGAACACGGATGGGTTTTAGTCAGTAAGAGTCTGACACGCTCTTCCGCTCCACCCAGAGCGGAAGAGGTCATTTGATGATTTCCCAACCTTAAAAAAAAAATGCCGTATGCGTGAGAGAAAGGGAAGCCAGACAGACTGGCGCCGTAACGCGTTACGTTATGAAGCGGTTTATACTCCCATAAGAAGTATCACTTCAAAAAAAATTGGTTGACACCCACGGGAAGTGATGGCAGGGCGCTATTCTTTTACGTCCTTCACCATACAGATTTTCTTTCTCCTGAATCCGTAACGACTGCCAAAGATTTATAAAAATTGCAATGTTTTTTCCCCTAAGATCACTACTTAAATATAATAAATATCTCTTCGAAAATTATCGCTTGTAACTACCCCTCAAGGAAAACGCATAATATTAAGTTATTATTAATAACTCACGTAATTTAAATTATCATATTCATCCATAAAGTAACTGATCAATTGCCTATTATATTACGAGTTTAATTCATATATATATATTTATGTAATTTTTTTTATATGTTATCCTCCAAAACGCTGTCAACGTGGGTAAAACCTTTGTTGAGCTGTAGTTTTCTATATGGGCACACCTAATATGTCGCAGGATAATTTTAATATTTGACGTTTCGCGAACATTCTAGGATTTTATTAAAATACCCTCATTGCGTAAAAACCTACATAAGTCCTTCTCCAAGGTCTTATCTATTTCTATTCCAAATTTAATCTAAATCGGTTCAGCGGTTTAAGCGTAAAGAGGTGACATACAGACAGACAAACTTTCGCATTTATAATATTAGTGTGGATTTGAACTGTAAATGATGACGTTCAAAAGAATAATAATCACACTATCACACTTCACATCACATCACACTAATATTATAAAGGCGAAAGTTTGTGAGTGTGTGTGTCTGTTTGTTACTTCTTCACGTGCAAACGGCTGGACTGACTTAGATGAAATTTGATATAGAGATTGTTTGCGTCCCGGGAAAGGATATAGGATAGTTTTCATCCCGGGAGTAGGTCCCCTTGGGATAATTTTCGACATTAACGCGGGCGGAGCCGCGGGTTGTAGCTAGCTAGTATATATAGTAGAAATATAAAAGACTAATTGAAACAAACGTTTTGACTTGGTTTCTACTTTTGTAAGTGTGTAAAGAGAAATTTATTTGGAAATTAGCTTTTTCATTGTACTCATATTTATAAAATATGTTTCATTGTGTCAAACAAAAAAAAAACTTAAAATATTTATTTCAATTAAACCATTTACAGGCACTTTTGAACTGTCAAGGTTGGTCAGTCAAAAGAGATGAGGCTAATTTGCACGTTCCAAAGCGTAGCTCTATGGAAAAGAACGTGCAAGAAACTCCACGGACACTCTTTTAAATCATTTCTACATCACACAATCGTGTCTACATAAATAATAAAACCGCCCATTGTACACTTGTTTTTGTAAACGTTCTTAATGTGTTAAATATATCTTATATTTAAAATTCTCGTGTCACAATGTTAGTTACCACACTCCTCCGAAACGGCTTGACCGATTTTTATAAAATTTTATATGCATATTCAGTATTATATTTTTCATACCCCTAAGTGATAACGGTTGTCCACTCCTAACATTTTAATTTTATTTTTTTACATCTTTATTTTTAAATTTTTTATAATGTAGCATTTAAAAATACATACAACCCTAAATTTTCATCCTTCTATGACCAACCCCTATTTTTTAATGGCGATATTAGGACTTTAATTATTTTCTACTCTCGGCGGTCGATAATTAATTTACCACTCGATCAGTTAGTTATTCTTGACTATTTGTTTGGTAGAACGCGCTAATCCTAGGAAGTCTATTTATTGAGGAAGGCTATAGGCTATATAACATCGCGCTACGACCAATAAGAGCTGAGCATTCATGAAAAATGTGTCGCAGACGAAGTTGCGTGGGTCAGCTAGTAATAAATAAAATAAATGAATCCTAGGATTTTTACAGTAAAACCTATTTGTCAATTATCCCGCGACATTTACAACTGAACTTTGCTCAATGAGTCACTCGGCGTGAAGATAAGGTAAAAGTAATACAATTATTCATATTATGTTGCAATTTATAAATTGTCAGTTTATAAAAATGGATTTATTTCAAGATGAATTTATAAATGTTTGAAATGACATTTGACACATGTAAGGGCCAATTCCACAAATTTTTAAGCTTTTGAACGCCAGAGCATGAACGCATCGGTGTGCCCCCGACGCCAACCCACTAATTCGCCGTACTTTTTGTCTCATATCTGTGACGTTTGGCGTACAGGGCACGCGCTTGCTTGTCATGACGTGACAATGGCGTTCAAAAGGTTAAAATCAATGTTAACTAAAAAAACCTGCCAAGTGCGAGTCGGACTCGCTCACGAAGGGTTCCGTATAATTATCTATAAAAACGGCAAAAAAATCACGTTTTTTGTATGGGTGCCTTAAATATTTATTGTATTCTGTTTTTTAGTATTTATTGTTATAGCGGCAACATAAATACATCATCTGTGAAAATTTCAACTGTCTAACTATCACGGTTCATCAGATTCAGCCTGGTGACAGACGGCCAGACGGACAGCGAAGTCTTAGTAATAGGGTCCCGTTTTACCCTTTGGGTATGGAACCCTAATAAAAAGGTTGCAGTGGCCCTTCGAAAATTTTCATAAATTCAAATGCATCCTTTCTATTGCCGCTCCGGTCTCCTTTCGTTTCCGTACATTCCCATCGCATGTCTTTTATGTATCGCCGCGGGTCCTTTCTCCCCTAATACATGGCTTTATAACAGCCACAATGGTCGATGCTTGAGGTGAAGCGACGCTTGCCGAGGTCGGCCTATGGATGGGTGACTATCCATTACATACCGAGACTCCTCCGTGTCTCGGAAAGCACGAAGCCGTTGGTACTGGCTTATTTGAAGGGCTGATAGTCAGAAGCCAGATTAAACTCACCAGTCTTGCCAAGGGGGGGTGTTACCCATATGTGGTGTGGTGTGTGGTTGTGGAAGTCAGATAGGCAGTCGCTATATGGAAAATACTGGTATTCAGCTGTATCTGAGTAGACTGGCAGCCGACCTCAATATAGTTGGGAAGAGATAGGGAGATTGATTGAATAATAGCTTTATTGCAAGATGATGTGGTCGACGATGGAGAACGCCTGCCTAGAAGTAACCTTTTCATCCTTGACTTAAAGACCCCCAGGTTGTAGCTATCAGGAAACACAGACTCCGGCAGGGAATTCCACTCCTTAGCTGTACGCACAATGAAAGTATTTTCAAAACGATATTTACACTCCATCCATGCCAATTTGACCACGAAAACGCCTTTATTTCGTCTTCCTAAAGTCACACTCTGGCACGATTCCGGCATGGAATTGCACTCCTTAGTTGTACGCATAATAACCAAAGACTGTCACAGTAAATGCTTCTATATTAACAACATGTTCCCATCTTTCCAGGCCAATGGAAGACGTTAAGCAAAGACGCGGTGCCCTCACAGAACCTGCCCAAGCTGCACCCTGATGGAACAGTCATGGTCATCAGGAAGAGCCGCACAGTCAAGTACCGCGAGGGAAAGAAGGAAGAGAACCACGGGTGAGTTGAAGGTCAACAGTCAATTATCAGCCTGTAATGTTCCCACTGCTGGGCTGTGAATGCTGTGATCCTCCACGCGGACACAGTGCGGGGTGGTGGATGTCATGTCTTCGAAGTTCTAGGTTCTAGGACATGCCGGTTCCTGCCAGGGTTGCGGAATTTGTTCGAAAGAGTCACCGCGGCCCTGGAACGCAAAGGGCTTTAGAAGGAACACGGATGGGTTTTAGTCAGTAAGAGTCTGACACGCCCTTCTGCTCCACCCAGAGCGGAAGAAGTCATTTGATGATTTCCCATCCTTAAAATGTTGTGTTCACGATGTTATCTCTTCACCGTTTTTAGAGATCTACTACTGATATAGATGGGCCTGAACCCAGGACACGTAAGTCGAGGACTTGGTCAGCATAGCTCTCACTCGGCCACATCTGGTGACTGAAATACGTATTCAAGCTCTTTGAGAAGCAGTTCATCTCTGGATGAAGTACACCATATTTATTACTGTCGACAAGCAGTGTCGCTGTGTTCTGGTATGAAGGGTATGTGTGCCGGTGTAGTTACAGACACGTGACACATGTCAGCTTTGTCCCTGTGATGGCAACGCATCTGCGATGTCTCTGATATTGCAGACGTCCATAGGCGGTGACCACGCGTCATCAGAGGCTCCAGACAAAGTGCCATTGTATCAGCGAATGTGATTCTCGAAATGCCAAAATACATAGGATTGGTCACGTGACATTTCGACTGCGTTTGTCAATTTCACACATCTTTGACGTTTCGACAATCGCCTTCGTCACGCTACCGCTGACAGAATGTCACTTGTCTAGCCTCAAGTGGTCAATAACATAAAAATATACCTTTTTTAGGGTTCCGTACCCAAGGGTATAACGGGATCCTATGACTAAGACTCCGCCGTCCGTCCGTCTGTCACCATGCTGTATCTCATGAACCGTGATAGTTAGACAGTTGACATTTTCACAGATGATGTATTTCTGTTGCCGCTATAACAACAAATAATAAAAAAATAAAAGGGACATGTTTTTTTCGGCTTATAAATAAAAATAAATAAAATATTTTTATTTCAGACCTTGATCCATATGATGTTAGTAATACACGCTACTTAAAAAACTATGTTAGTAACAGACACAGTAAAACACTACTTTTAATTCATATATTTATTGCGCTCACCTGACGCACCGGGCACATGCACATGTGTATGTACCCAGTGCGCCATGATGGCGCAACACGGCTTATCACTAATGACCCTCAGTATGCTGTTGAGGCTCCCACGCACCCTGCCCATCATGGATGCCGACCTTTTCCGAAGGATGGTGGTGAAGCCATCAGTGTGCGCTTCAGAAAACATTCCTGATGCACTGCAGTAACGTGGGAGCCCCAACAACACCCTGAAGTCATTGTTGTATTGAACTCTTAGGGCGTTGTATGACTTTTGCGTATATCGAACCCACAGGGTGCACGTGTACAGGGACTGGCAAAAAGCCTTAAAAAGAGTTATTTTCACTTCTATTGTACACCGTGCAAACCTGCGGGCCAACATATTGCATCGGACAGCCAACGCCCTTCGTTCTCTCTCCATATCATCATCATCTTTCAAGTCCTCAGTAACTATATGCCCTAGGTATTTAAAATCCAGCACCCTTTCAAGGGCAACCCCTTTTAACATTACTGGGGGGATGCGTGCTGGTTTTTTACGAACGTTTTTTTTTTATGGTACGGAACGCTTCGTGTGCAAGTCCAACTTACACTTGGCCAGTTTGTTAACCTACCTTCTCTAAAGATGGGACTTTTCTGCGAGTCTAATAGAATTTAATTTAAATATTATTGTATTAAATTCATAGTTACAAGGAAACTATTACTTAGAAGGAAAAACGTTTAAGGAAAGATTCAGCTATGCTTTTAAAGTACAGATTAATAGCTTATAAGGAAACAGCGAGAATTAATCACTATGATTGCTCACCGCGTGAGGGTGATTTCGGGTAATAGGGAATATGCATGAAAGAAATATTCATTATCTAAGCAGTTAATCGAATACTAATATATACGTTCTTCGCACGGGTGTAAATCAATATATAAAATTCTTCCGTTACTGACTGATTGAGTGACTGACTCACAAAGTCAAAGTCAAAGCATTTATTTCAAATAAGCCATTATCAGGTACTTTTGAATTGTCAAAAACATGAAGCTATTTGCACGTTCGAAAGCGTACATCTCTATGGAGAAGAACGTGCAAGAAACTCCACGGACACTCTTTTAAATCATTTTATGTTTACAAAAATCCTGGTTACTTTAACCTTGTTGCTTCTATATATGAGAACAATGTAATGAAAGAAAAAAACAATTTATAGTATCAAATATTAAAATGAAGCAGTGGCAACTAAGGGATGACCAGTCTCCACTGACGTCCACGAACATGACGCATCAGCACCATTCAGCTCAACCATTTTGAAGGGAACCGAATGATCACAGACAACGTACAGCCGAAATTACTGGTCGTAGAAAGCTGAAATTTGGCATGTTGCTTCGCGTAACTCCGTAGGGGAGCACTAAGAGAGGATTTCCCGAAATTCCAACGGGAATGGGAAAAAACGGGATAAACGCGTACGGGCAAATGCTAGTAATTTATATACAAAAATCTTGCTCTTTTATAGCTCTTCAAAACGTCACCTCCGGCTTCCCCCCAGTAAAAAATAAAACCTAGAAAACCTAAAACGCGTTATTGTTTATTTATGTTCAGTATGTGTAATTAAGTAGTTATGTTTCTAACACCCAAAGAAGAATGTCTTTCATACAACATTCCCCTTACCATTTCCTGCGACGTGTTTCATACTAAGTTCCCTAAAAGTTCTCTTCCAAAGTTAAAATTACCAAAAATCCTTTCTAAGGATTTCTTAGGTTTAATTATTGATTAAAATCCTATACAAGAATCGTGTTTCTTTCGGTTTATGGTACGGGACCCTTCGTGTGAGAGTCCGACTCGCAGTTGACCGGTTATTATAATATGATTTTTTTTGTATTTTTCAGTGAGAAGGTCGACAAATGGTCGCTGAACCTAGCGGCACACGGCCCGTTACCGACACATGGTGATCAGCACATGGCTTGCGACCCACAGGACAATAGTGTGAGTAAAGTTATATTGTAACAATACTTCCATAGATCGTGTTGAAGGGATTAAAGTTAATTGAAGGTACGATACAAAGTTCTAGAGGCAAAGGGCTTCAGCTTCAAACATTCGTCCGACGATTGATGACTAAAAAATATACAACCGACTTCCAAATTCTCTTCTTCCCAGCTATAAACACTAGGAAGTGGTGACGGGCGGGCGTTTTGAGCACAAATGATGAAATAACTTTAATTGCGGAATTCGGGGTTTTTGGTTGTTTTTTGATACCGACTTCCGAAATTAAAGTTATTTTTATACTTTGTAGTGTTTTTTATTTGGAAGTCGGTTGTATATTTTTGTAAAAAAGTTTTTTATTTTTCCAATTTTTAGTGGTACCACAACTAAGTGTTATTATTCCCATGAGTGGTTGTATTATTTGCCGTTAAGGAGGTTACATTGTGTAATCCTTTTCCGTCCAAGTAGAAAAAGTAGATTTTATTGTTTTTAAGTTGAAGAGGTACTCCATTGCACTGATCGACTTAAATAATGCGATGAAGCCGATAGTAGAATCGTTGTCTTTTTTTTCAATTTGTAAAATAAACTACTGAACAGATTGTTTATAATTTCATATGAATAATCCTTAATGCCTGCTCAACTTATAGGTTTTTTGCCATGGGGATGAGCAATATTGTAAAAATAAAATATTTTATATTTAAATTATATAATTAAATTATTGTATAATATATTAATCTCCATTTTACATCAAGCTCCAAGCCCTATTCCGACGGTTATTTGTTTGTGTTAATCAGAGATCGGAATAGATAGACTATATTTACCTAATGTTCGTGGAAGTAAGTAACATAGAGTTCATAAACATGACGATTGTATCCCGGGATTGCTCTTTGAATACATTTGAAAAAAAAAATTATATTGAAGAATCTTATTATGTTTTTAGAGTTCTGTGCCTACTAAAACTTGTAAATTAAATAGCTTTGTTTTCGCACAAGTCTCTCTTCTTTTGGTTCTTCAAATCAATAATTTTAACTTTACTCCAAAGTCCAGTTCATGTTTTTATAATCCCGGGTTTTAACTGACATTATTCCATTTATGATTCCGGGATTTTGCAGGAGGTATTATCCACTCTATGTTACTTACTTCCACGAACATAAGGTAAATATAGTCTACCTATTCCAATATCTGGTGATAATATGAAAATAAGTGAATACTAACTTTTATTATATAATTTTCTCATGTTTCATTTTCTTCTCCCCTTACAGCTATACCGCTACTCATCCCTTAACTCAACAATGAACTTATCCCCCCAAATACCACCCCCACACTTAACACCGGTCATAAAACCCAAGAAACAAGACGCGTTCATGCAAACAGACCCGGTACAGTCCGAAGAAGACGATTCACAACCCAACAATACATACGCGGAAGTGTCCGACAAGTATCAAGATCAATATAGTCAGAACTATCAAAAAGATACCGAAGCTAAAGACTACACGAACAAGCCCGACGACTATCTCCCTCAAACGAATGAAGAATATAATAAGGAAGCTGAGAAATATGCTCTAGGAAGAAGTGGCAAAGCGTACGAAAAGCCAGCCGAAAATTTCTCGAAGACTGCCGAAGATTACCCGAAAGTTACCGATCTTTACTCCGGTTTTGAGAAGCCGTTTCGCAGCGACTACGGCTTCCAGAGCTATCCGGACAGTGTTGAGTTACTGAGGAATCAGCAACATAATATACAGATGCTACAGGAGCCACATAGGATTACTGAAAATCAGAACTTTTTTAATGAGAGTCATATAAAACAGGAAATCGATATCAATGTTGAAGATGATAAATTTTCTTATGAAAGGAGTAAGGAACAGTTAGGTGAGTCTTGAACATCTTTTTTTATTATTCCCGGCTAGCTTCTATATCGTTTAACCCAGTTACTGGGTTGTGAAGGTCAGATAGGCAGTCGCCTCAGTTACTGGGTCAGATAGGCAGTCGCTCCATGTAAAATACTGGTATTCAGATGCATCCGGTTCGACTGGAAGCGATCTTGTCTGACCTCGGTTTTCTATCGATTTCATTTTGGGGGAGTGTGCGACGAAATTGCATAGTTAAACTCCGCCAAGGCCGTTTTTTTAAAATATAATGTTAAAGCCTCCAGCCAGGGCCTATAAAAAACTTACAAACTAAACGACTACACGTTAAGAGCACCCCCTGTGGGGTACGGGCCTCGGCTTAGGCTGTCGCTGGGGGGAGGATAGCTAGGGACGGGCTGGATCGAACTAGCCGCCAAGGCCGTTCCATCATCGGACCAAAAGACGTACAGCGAAGCGCCACCGGTACATGGTGGACATCCCACCCACACGCTCAAAACGTTATGGGAACACATTCATTGTGCGTACAGCTAAGGAGTGGAATTCCCTGTCAGTCTTTGTTTCATGATAGCTACAACCTGGGGTCTTTAAGTCAAGAGTGAATAGGTTACTTCTAGGCAAGCGTGCTCCATCTTCGACCACATCATCGCTTACCATCAGGTGCGATAGTGGTCAAACGCGTGCCTATCAAAAGTAATAAATAAAAATCTCCACATCACAGTTATTGGGCCATACGATACATATGCTACACTACATGTATGGTGTCGGACGTAAAAAATAGCACCATCCCATACTTGCTGATCGATGTTACTGTTAAGAATTCCACAGTAATAGAGTAAGAATGATAAAGAGTAGAGTTAGAGTGCCCGCAGTTGCGGAATTTGTTCGAAAGAGTTACCGCGGCCCCGGACAAAGGGTATTTGAAGGAACACGGGTGGGTTCTAGTCAGTAAGACTCTGATACTCCCTTTCGCTCCGCCCAGAGCAGGAGGAGGCATTTGATGATTTCCCATCCAAAAATAAATAGCTCGGAGACTGGATTAGAGCCTGGTTGAAGGCAATGGGCTTGACTCCTTAGACATGGGACTTAAACATAACTAGCGAAATATGGCTGTACTAGGTATGCCTTCGCCGAAGCATGAGGCAGACCCCACCCTTCGAATACTATATACCACGTTAAGCCGTTGGTCCTGCGCCAGATCTCTCTCCGATCGTGTCGGGTTGCCGTCCCATCGGAATATGAGAGTGATGGAAGAGGGAGTGCAGCTGTGTTTGCGCACACACACCTGCACTATAATATGTCCCGTGCCGATGGCTAGTCTCGGTTGAGATTGGTCGCCATGGCTGAAATCGGTCAGGAGCAGGAGAACTGCTGGGAAAGGCCTCCCTCTCCCGTTTCCACATAACTCTGCCCTTCGCTATGTCAGACCAGTCCTTTCGGTAGGAGTCGAGCTCGTCCCGCCATCTTCGCCTTGGTCTGCCATTGATGTCTGTTGACATTTAATGGGAGCCATTAGATGGTGCTTGCCCATTTCTCGTCTTCCATGCGGCAGACATGTCCCCCAGTCCCAATTAACCTTAGCATAAACGCATCGGCGTGTCCCCGACGCCAAGCCACAAATTCGCCGTACTTTTTGTCATTGTGACGTTTGACGTACAGGGGCACGCGCTTGCTTGTCATGTATATGTGACAATGGCGTTCAAAAGGTTGAGCATAGTGGTGTATGGGCAACTCCAAGATTTTGGAGCGTGTTGTGATCCTCACGCGGTCCGAGAGGCGGATCCCCAGGTTACTCCATGGCTCGCTGGCAAACCTCGAGCTTAGACCTCTGCTGAAGTGTCAAAGACCAGAGAGCCAATTCTATCGCATCTCATTCGTCAGTCAAAAATGTATGAAATTTGAGGCTTTTTTGACAGATTGCGATGGATTCATTAGAATTGGTACTCCGGTTTGTGCACCGTACCTATATGAGAATGGGTGAGAATACACACATATCCATAATTCTCCGTTTGAGACCTTGTGGGAGATCTTTAAGAAGATAAGGGAATACATGCGAGATATTATGATTTCACTACCTACAACCCAGTATTATTAAACTGTATATAAATAATAATATTTCTCATGGAACCGTACTATTACTATAATAGTAAGTTTGACCAAAACATTTACTTTATAACTAATAATGTTATGACAAAAGAAATGAGATGATGACCTCAATCGTTAAGAAAAATCTTAATAAATTGTGAAACAATGATAGTGTTGATATCTTGGTACCTCATAATTATAAACTATAACAAAACTTCTTTTATGTTTCCTGAAAGAATGGGCAAAAGTATATATGTATGTCACAGGAAAATTGCAAAACTACGTGAGATTACAAAATATCTTGAGAGATTGTAAACTCTCGATAAATTTGTCAACTAAACATTTGTTCTACAATTATACGAAATCAAAATCTTGTATTCTATAATATCTCTGTGGCGGTCCGAGAAAATTTGGACTGACATAATGGCGACCAATCAGCACTACCACGACTACCTAAATAAGGACAATGGTAAAAATAATAATAACAAAACGCATTAGATACTTACAAGAAAATAGCTAACGAAGATACACGAAAAATTTTGGCAATTTAATATTTTAGATCAAAATAAAATCACTTGAATCAGTGTTTATTTTGCTTGTATATCTTTGGTACTGAACGCTGTGTTTAAATTTGTCCATCTATTCACTTCAATCTTCAGTTTCTCAACTATATTGGGGTCGGCTTCCAGCCAAACCGGATTCAGCTGAATACCAGTATTTCACGTCGAGCGACTGCCTATCTGACCTTCACAACCCAGTAACTGAGTGTTATAACAAGTATATACGCAATGCAAGTTACCATCCCTACCTTGTTGCTATTCCACCAATTCGCACTAAACGTTTCCAAACGTCTTTTATAATGCGCACAGCAAAGGAGTGGAACTCTCTGCCTGCGTCTGTGTTTCCGAACGCATACAACCCTAATCTCTTCAAAATTAGAGTGAACAGGCTTCTTCTGGGTAAGCTCGCTTCATCGTCGACTTTGTCTCTGTCATCTATGACCTAGACTAGAGTCAAGAGCAAACCCATATTACATAAAAAAAGTATTCTTAAAACAGCAATCATAAAATAAGCTGCAATCTGAGCAATAATAATAATTTTATTATAAAGAGCAATACTAAAAACAAGGGGTTATCGCAATTTCGGAATTCCCGAATGTCATAGATATACTTATTATGATAATCGGTTTTAACTTGCCGTTCAAAAATATATAACAGATCTTATTTTGTTGATTTTTAGGGTTCCGTGCTCGAAGGGTAACCAACGGAACCCTATTACTAAGCCTCCGCTGTCCGTCCGTCTGTCAGTGTCAGTCTGTCTGTCAGCGGGCTGTCTCTCAAGAACCGTAATAGGTAGACAGTTGAAAGTTTCACAGAGTGTGTATTTCTATTGCCGCTATAACAACAAATAATAAAAATAAAAAATTGAAGGAGGCTTCCATACACGAAACGAAACCAAAACTAGGGAACCTGACACCAGTATTGCCAAGGGGTGTCGTGTAACCCAGTAACTGGTTTCTGGAGGTCAGAAAGTCAAAGTCAATATCAACAATAAGTCAAAGTCAATGTCAACAATAAGTCAAAGTCAATATCAACAATAAGTCAAAGTCAATATCAACAATAAGTCAAAGTCAATATCAACAATAAGTCAAAGTCAAAGTAAAAAAATACTGGTATTCAGCTGCATCCGGTTAGACAGGAAGCCGACCTCAATATAGTTGAGGAAAATATTTATATAATTTTAGATAATGTTCTAAATATCGTTGTTCAATCATTTCAGATGCAGAAATGTACAACGGCAGGAGACTGATCGAGCAACAGCGTTTATTGGAGCAAATACAGCACCAGGTCAAGCAGGAGCCAGAAACACCCACTGGTGAGTACTCATCCTGCTGCCCCTGCAATATTAAAAAAACGTCGGTCGACTTCCAAATAAAAAAAACACTACAAAATATAAAATAACTTTAATTTCGGAAGTCGGTGTTAAAATATGAAGAAACAACCAAAAACAACGACTCAGTTATATTTGTTTGTAAAAAAGTTATTAATTTTACACTTTTTAGTGGACCCAAACCCCCACTTAATAACACCACTGGAAAGTCACAGGAAAGCAAAACACCCAATTTCGTTTACTTGGATGATATATTTTATCTATTTCCTCCAGCTATTTTGATTTAAAAACCAAACTCCTGAACCGATTTTGATAAAAAAACAAAACAATAACAGCAACATTTGAAATAGATATTTAAACAGTTTGTTTGCTGTAAATTAATTGTATTATTTAGTTAATTATCACGAACATTTTACATTGTGTTTGATACATTACGTACACACATTATTCATGATCAAAAATATTATAAGGAATCTAAAAAATAACATGCACAATAAAATAAAAAAAAAAAACAAAAAAACCTGATAACTAAAACAATAATTATAAATTGCATTTTTTTTTATAGAAAATTGCAATTTTAATATTAAATAAATTATATATATAATTATATTATTTGTTCCAGGGTGTGAGAACGTGATGCAGCCACAGGGTAGCCCCTACTTCCAGACCAACAACCATAATAACGTGTCAGGTATGTACACTTTACTATTTACTTACTGATTCATGGGATTTCGGAAAAGTAACTCTAATCCCTACTAATAAACTTTAGTTTCACCTGCAATTATAATAAATGTCAATGTGCAATTGTAATAAATAATTTATAAAACAATAACTTTAATTCTTAAATTTAATTATGTATTCATAAAATAGTATTACTTACAAACTACCTACTTAGCTAATAATGAACTACTTGATGTATGCTGTGCCAGACAGGGCCCATAATTACCCAGCCTGCCTGTCCATGATTATTATTAATTGCAAAAAACAACAAAAAAAAAAGTCACAATTATTGCGACTTATATGTATAACTATTTCCCTACAAACTATATACATTATGGTACGCAATAAAGAATTGAGAGTTATACACAGTGAAATTTAAAAAAAAAACTGTCATTTGTAGAATCGGTCAATAGGGAAATATGCATGAAAAAAAAAGTTATCTAAAAATATATTACTTACAGTGAAAATACAATCGCCATTGATCGAAAAACAAACGAGATATAGCTATTTTAAACAAATATATATGTCCCTCTCGCGAAGACGCCGTTCTCTATCGCAGCTGTATAGGTGACATAGTATTTGACGTCAGAGTTCGTATCGGACTTCTCTTTCTAATTGTCATCTTCAATCAATCTATCAATCAATCAATCTTTATTTGTGAACACAGGTATTACAGTAAAGGTCTTATGTAAACATTTTAGTCGAGCTCTATGTCCTACCAATAAAATTGATGTACAAATATATTATTAATTCTTAGTAATAAGTCTAAATTTATACAATACAAAGTAAAGTTCAAGGAAATATTGTCAATTAAAAATGTATTATTAATAAATTTATCAATGAATTATAATTTATTTTTTTACTTTATAAATATTTAAATTTTACATGCATGTCAATGGTATGGTTATGTCAAGGTAAATTATATTAAAGGGTAATGTCATATTTTATCATACTGTAAATAACGTCAATTAAATGTATTATTAATAAATAACTAATTAATAATTAATTATAATTCTTGTACATGCATGTCTATGGTAAATTATATTAAAGGGCTGGTAATGTCATATTTTATCATTTAAAAATTCTTCGATAGAGTAATACGTCTTATCTATTAGAAATAAATACAATTTGAAGCTTGATAACTCCATCGTTGATGAAGGTATTTTACAAATTATTTTATAATGGTTTACAAAAGCTAATAAGTATTTCATATTGCAATTAAAAAAAATCTTTGCATGCATATTCCTTATTGTAGAATCGGTCAATTTTAGAATAAGTCAGCTATAGAATTTTACATTCCAAGAATTGGTCAATTATAGACTCTGTAGTCATTTCGCGACTGCCATGGTTTCGGAATTTGTTCGAAAGAGTCACCGCGGCCCTGGAACGCAAAGGGCTTTAGAAGGAACACGGATGGGTTTTAGTCAGTAAGAGTCTGACACGCCCTTCCGCTCCACCCAGAGCGGAAGAAGTCATTTGATGATTTCCCATTCTTAAAAAAAGAACTTTTGTTTTTTTGAGCTAGTGGAATCTCACCTGCTGGAAAGCGATGATGGAGCACGCTTGCCTAGAAGGAAACTATAAACTGTTGAGTCCTAAGCCCCTTGTCTGTCCGGCAGCAGGTTACTACGAGCAGCTGTCCCGGCCGGGCCCGGAGCTGCTGATCGCGAAGCAGAACGCGCTCGCCGCGCACACCCAGTTATGTGAGTATAATATTATATTGTTTTTTTTTTTTTAATAAATCGTTGCCTCACTACGAATTTCTCCTGTATCGTGGCTGCGTTTACAAACATACAAATTCACATACACAAACAGCCAGACCCGGAACAACTATCTGTAGGCCATACAAATATTTGTTCCGTGCGGGAATCGAACCCGCGATACGCAGCGCAACCGTCATCGCTCAACCACTGCGCCAAACGGGTCGTCGAAACTAAATCTAATATATATAAAACTCTTCCGTCACTGAGTGACTGACAGACATCGCACAGCCGAAACTACTGGTCGTAGAAAGCTGAAATTTGGCATGTAGGTACCTTGAGGAGTGTAGGGGAGCAGTAAGAGAGAGATTTCCTGAAATTCCTACGAGAACAGGAAAAAACGGGACATGCGCATGCGCAGTCGCGGGCGAAAGCTAGTTACTCCAATGTAGCATTTAATTTACGAATGTTTTTATTTCGTGTTACAGGGCAGAACACAATGAAGCGGCCTTTCTTTTACAGTGAAAGCCCGCACTACAATAGTACCCCGATGTTGCATCGATACGAGGTAGGCTAATGAATAAAAACTCTTATTTTGAGCTAATAGGGGGGAATATGCATGAAATAAATATTTATTCTGCCGAGCCTTTTCCCAAATATATTGGGGTCGGCTTCCAGTCAAACCGGATTCAGCTGTATACCAGTATTTTACGTGGAGCGGCTGCCTACCAGACCTACACAACTAACACAACCCATTTACTGGGTAGCACGGTACTCCTTGGCAAGACTGGTGTCAGATTATCTGGCTACTGACTCCCGCATCGACTGCCCAAGATCTACTAATGACAGCCGGGACCAACGGCTTAACGTGCTTTCCCAAATTAATAATCATTATAATAAAATTATATTATAATAGTTATAAGCAGTTTATCGAAATATACACAAAAATATAACCCTAACAGTGAAAACAGAATCAAAATTTATCGAAAATAAACGATATGTAATAAAATACAAAGTGGAGACGACGATACGACTAAATCAAAACACTGGCAATACTAGTTCATATGAATATGTTGTCTTTTATCACAAATGATTTGATGTCACTAACTGCAACAGACTGCTTGGAATATTTCGTCAGAATAGCAGTAACTGTCCTTGACTAGTTTTTTTGACGTTTTATGCAACTGGAAAGTTTACTTTTAACTTCGGTGACAGGATTTATAATACTTTCAAAATATTCCTATGAACAGTATTTCCAGTGTTTTTTATTTACTGTCGTATTGATGTCTCCATATTGTATATCTGTCCCTCTTGCGAAAACGCCGTTTTGTATATCAGCTGTGTGGGCGACACGAACGCTGACATCACGAGTTCATGTCGGACTTCGCTTTGTTATTGACAAATTTGAAAAAAACAAAATTGCTTACTAGAACTAACGAGTATTTTATTTATAAATTAAAAAATACATGCATATTCCCCATTAAGTTAAATGTTACTAAAGTATATGTGCAAAATTGCGCGTTCCGAAAAAGATTTAATTTTTTTACAAACAATTATTTTCTTTTCAGGATATCTCAAGAATTCTCCAGTGAGACACATTCCAAAGTTTCGCAAAAAAATAAACTTAAAAACAAAAGGTTTATTGAAAAATAAGAATTACTCTACTTCTGTCGATAATCTCTAGATGGTTATTTTAATATTTTTTTTTATATTATTATAATAATAATTTTATTATTAATAATAGTAACGATGATAATATATTTTTTATTATTAAATAGTGAAACTAGGTCCCTTGTCGAAAAATTATAGCTATTTTTTTAAATATTATTATTTTATTTATTTATTATTATTTTTTAATTAGTATTTTCAGGGGACCAGACGTTAAATTACTATGCTACTTGTGATATAAATTTGAGTTTAGTATAAAATTGGTTTAGGATTTTTTTACAAGAAAAAAAATGTTTATCCATCGTAAAAGAATATTTCACTAATATTTTAGGAATAATGATGTTAAAAATTTTATAGTCACTTCTTCTAGGATTGGTGATCGCAATATAGTTATTTGAAAACGGGAGGACGTTTCTGCTTATCCCCTAAACTTAATACCTTAGTGGCTAAGACAGGCCTATTCAAACAGCAGTTATATTATATGATGGATTGGTCAGAGGGGAGAGTGGAAGGTTCTGATAGAACCCTTTGCCCAGCTGTGGGACAATATCGGTTTAAAATATCAGTTAAAAAAATATTCTTTTCCGATGCAAGTCTTAAAACTAACCGTCAACCGATTTTATATTAAACGCGAATAATAAAACATAGTAATATAAATTATCTTATATTTAATATTTAAATATTATTATAATTAAAAAAATAAATAAAACAAGAATTGTACAAATCGTCTGAAAGTCGTTGCTTCTGTAAAAGTTTCTGTTTTTCTGATGAATGTTAGCTTTTCATTAATAAATGTATGTGTATTTTCAGCTAAAAGTCATCTTAAATCAGTAAATAGTATCAATGAAGAAAATTTCGGGTCCACTCGCGATAATATAGATTTTCGCATCAGTAGCAAATAACCATCTCCAGGAACCCATCTATGTCAAATAAGAAATTACTTCATTGAAATAAACAAACCATTTTAACTCTTTTCGTTTAGATACACGTTAATACATATTATACAGATTGTAACAATTATCCACGATTTAACTTTGCATGCATAAAAATAATGTAAAAAAATATCCTTGGTCAAACGTAGATTTTCAAGTTCATACACCGATTGTACATAAAGCGAATTAATACAAGAATCTTTTGGCTCTAGAAATATATTGTATTAATGAATACGATAGTATTAATTATTAAAAAAAAATGTTTGAAACTTGGCCTAAGGAACCTGGAACCACAACCTCACCTGATGGTAAGCGATGATGTGGTAGAAGATGGAGCACGCTTTCCTAGAAGAAACCTATTCACTGTTGACTTAAAGACCCCCAGGTTTTAGCTATCAGGTAACACAGACTCCGGCAGGGAATTCTATTCTTTATCCATTTAATAACATTCATTTAGCCAATTGTATACTAAAATTATTTTAGAACCATTATTGAGGCCAGTGTTTCCTTGCTGACTGCTGAAGAATCACCGAAACAAACTCAGGAGGTCAGAAGTCCATATTATTTTCGATTCGCCAAAGGATTCTTGTATAGACAAAAAATGGTGGTTGCGGACCATTGTATAAATACTAAATATATGATGCCATTCTCTTGTTTAAGAATAATTTTCTCGTAAGTCGAAAAAAATATATAACTGTTCGTTTTTTTTTATAAAAATTATATTTTAATTATAAAATTTTCTCTAAATCTGATTATTTTTTCCACGTTGTTTTTTTTTAGTATTTTAGATTCTTTGTTTGTTATTTACTATAAAAATATATATTGTAATAGCATTTTTTATGTGATTTTTTAAATGTGATCGTGTGTAGAATTTCTAAGGGTTTTTTGAAAAGAATGAAAAAATAACTTCGACATTGTATGAAAATAAATGTCTTTAGCTGGAAATAGGGCTTTATCATCCCTCAATGTTGACAGAAGGATTTTTATCGCAATAGGAAAGAGTTACAGGTTTATAAAGCACAGAATTCCAGCGACTTGAGACGCCGCCGATTTTCTGTCAAAATGTGTGCTGAGCTCAAGATACTTCTGTCACAGACATTATTAGAATAGAGATGTTTCTTGGATAAAAACTATGATTCTATTTAGCCCTTCAGTTAGACGGTCAAAAATGATTGGACACGAATTCAAGATTCAGAGCATTTATTTTAAATAAACCATTTATATATATTTGAATTGTCAAGGGACTCAGTCAAAACATGAAGCTATTTGAACGTTCCAAAGTGTAGATCTCTATGGAGTAGAACGTGCAAGAAACTAAAACTATTTTTAGCTTTATAAAATCAAAAAAAAAAAAATATACAGAATATTTTCTCAAAAGTTCAAGAGTGGTCCGAAACGCGAAATTTCAACGCACTGTATCGTCTTAATTTTTTGTCTTGACAAAAATAAAAAATATGTTCGATATTTTTTGGTTATCTAAGTGACGGAATGAATAGTTTTTTAAGGACTCTCCCTCTATTTCTAAGGTCGTCAATTTGTTTGAGTAAACAGTAATACTCACAGACACGCTCGGATTTTGTATGGACAGTTCTGACCATTCCGTCTCAAGTAGTCGACGCGTCTCAGTCCTGTGCGTAAGGTCCTATTTCCGGCATACAACGTGTAACAGAATAAACGCAATATCTGAAATGGGGTTATTGTACTATGGGGCCAACAATGAAATTCCGAAAACATAACTGCTGTACATTTTGTCGAGATATGCGCACAAAAATGTATGGAACAGTCGGTTTTTTTTTCGCAATTTTGGTGTTGGTCACATGGTAAAAGTTGTTCACAATTAACCCTTTTCAGGTATTGCGTTTATTCTGTTACACGCTGTATAAGAATGAATGCTATGGGCTGGTCCTATTTGCCACTTCGACGAATATCCTTTTAAATGAAACCTGGTAATTTTACGCACGAATGTTTAATTTTAGACTGTTGGTGAAAGTGACCTAACTTTCTATAGTAGGTTTTTGGATAAAGGCTTATATTTTTACGAAAAAGAAATAACCTGTTCAATACTACTCATTTAAACCGACTTTAAAAAATGAGAATGTGTCTTAAATTGTAGATTAGGAAGTTAGTGAAAAAAGAAAACCAAAATTGAAGTCTTTTTATAAAATACTTTTGTCGTGTGGTGTTTTTTGAAGTCGGTTATTTTCTTTTGTTATCATATTTTATATTTCGTATATCATTACAGTTTTAAATATATTTAAAAAAAAATGTGACTGCGATTACAACTTTGAACATTTTAATGTAAAAAAGAACTAAGCCTTTTTTGAAACACAGTAATATTAAGTTAGGTCACTTTTACATTTACGCTTTTCTTTGATATTATTTTGTAAAGAAAAAAAAAAAATAGTTATTAACATAAATCGACAAATAGTTACCAGAACTGTACATGTCTTTTGCCATTTTTAATGTTCTTTTTTATATTTTTTATTATTGTTTATGGTCACAGGCGATGTTTTGATTGGATTTTAAATATAATTTAAGAAACAAGTTTAAAAATGTGTGTAGAAATATTTTTTAATATTAATAAGCTGGTTTGACCACTATCTCACCTGATGGTAAGCGATGATGTGGTCGACGATGGAGCACGCTTGCCTATAACTTATATCTAAAAGGACCTAAATACATTTTGGCTGTATTCTGCTTAGAACATTGTTATGTATCACATAGAGTTTGTTGTCACTTTACAAGGATTCTGAATATAAGGTTAGTTTTTGCTGTTATTAATGTTAATATTTGTGTGTTTTTGTTACCAACTCTTAGTCGACTCAACTTATAGTAATGTTAATACTCTGTTTAATTTATATTGATAAGTGTGACACATACTAAAAAGGTTATTTTCGTAGATAGAAAAATAAAACTACAAAAATATCTCTTTATTTCCCTACGTTTTGATAAGTTTTCTTCGTTTTAATCATAGCTGAGATAATATTGCAACAAATTTGAACGCGTTTTAAGTAGGAGAATTAGCGTTCAGGTTATCTTGAAAGCAAAAGTATAAGCGTTAGTATGATAAATTAAACCACCAGCTAAAATGGACCATCTTCACATTTTTAATCAATATTTAGAAAAGTCACTGATATGCAGTTACATATATTCGTGAGTGTTAATTTTACCTTTATATAGTTTAGTGTTGTAGTTTAGTTTTTTTGTTAATTGTAAACCAGCTAAATTCGACAACCGTGGTCCAATTTCCAGTACTTGCCTTAAGTGCAATATTATTATCTTGTAGGTGTCACATTATTAATATAAAATTTGTATTGTTACCAGTAAATATAATAGTAAATAAACGACTACTTGTCAGTCAGTCAGTCAAAGTATCGCCAGTGATCACAACTATAAGTTACAGCTTTGGGTTAAGTCGGACGATAGTTGAGCGACTGTGGGGCAACTTGAATTCCATTAGTTTCTGTCTTTTTAGTGCTGGGGCCTTACGAATGATGTTTTGTAGATTTGTTTAAGTGATTTTCTCACAGATTTGTAAAGGCATAGAGCAAAGAACGTGCACGGCGCAGGCTGTGCCATCTAGTGACACAAATTCTAACCTTTTACCTTAAAAATATGTGACATTGGCACTTGTGCTGCCACCTGCACGCTTCCTTTTGCGTAGAACACGAGTTTCGGCTTTCTTAACAATAGTCACATTAGGGTTGCTTAGTCAAATCAAAAGCCATTTAAACAAAAAGGTTTTTTTTATCTATATTTATCTATTTGAACTCATAAAAGTAGCTTGCTCCACGTCTGCAAACGTCAATCGTAAGGCGCCCATTTTTTTGTATATTTTAACTATTGGTCAACAGATAAAATTATGCTTGCAAAAAAAATAACTTTCTAAAAGAAATTATATTGTGAAAGAAAACAAAATATTTTTTAAAAAGTGATAATTTATCGAATTTACACGGCAATTATTAAAAAATGCGAGAAAAATTGCAAAATTATAGTTTTTAAGAAAAAAAATATTTTTGGTCACAACAAAATTAGAATTTCGTCAAAAAAATCTTGCCAAAGTTTTGTTTTTTATTTTTTTCGTTTTTTGATTGTTAATAAAAATAGGTGATCAATAGTCATTTTTGTTTAAGAAATTATGTAGTTTATAAGTTTAAAGTTATGGGTGTGGGCGCGTCAAACATGACTTTAACTTTTATTTTTAATTGATTTTGGTGCTCTTTAAAATATTATCCAAATTGCATTTTTTTCTACGAATTTTCTTTATGAGTACAATATCGAAATATTGTCATACGCACAGTAGAAAGATCGCTAGATTTTTTTTTATCATTTTTTAGATTACAAGTTGAAAGAAAAAAAATCTTTTATTTACTCTAGAAATAAAGATAAGTAAGGAATGTGGGAAAGTAGATGTAAGGAAAGAAAGAGCGCGAAAAAATGTTTTTTTTTGTGTTTTTTTTATAATATTTTTTCGGTCCAAATATTCGGATGTTTTATGGCAGAGTTGAAATGTTATATTTTTTAAAACGCGCTCTACATAGACCAAAGCGATGTGAAATAATGTAAAAAAAAGTTGTAAGATTAAGATTAAAGTATGCTTTTACACAAAATATGGTTATTTCTTTTTTACACCCTGTATAATCAACAAAATGTTAATGCCTTCGTTGACGAATCTTGTAATCAATAGGGATAAATTTTAAAAGAGTAACTATGGAGTTTCTTGTCCTTTCTTCTCCATAAGAATCTACTTTTTGCGAATGGACAACTAGAGTCACTTATTTAAATTAATATATATTAATTTTAAACTGTAAATTTGACGTTCAAAAGTGCCTTTTAATGGTCTAGTTGAAATAAATGAATTGAGGAGCGTCGGAAGAAAAACCGATAAATCACATTTTGTCATTTTTTTTTTTATGATGCCAATTGGTTGTTCTCGTACATATCTTGCTCTATGGTTAATGTAACCCGGTCAAAAACTGATAAATCCGCTCTAAATTCGTCCGCAAAATACACGGATCATAAACCGATAAATACATCAATCGTACTAATCAACGATGATGATCGGAACAGATACCGATAAATCCCTAACATTTTCCTAACAAAAACCGATATATCCTACTTTGTTTTATCAAAAACCGATAAATCCAGTTGGTTTGGTCAATAACCGATAAATCCATTTTCATTTTTTTTATAACTCAACAGGTACCACAGTCACGAATACAGTATTTAGGTTTCCAAACAGTGATGCTAACACCAATAAATTGATAGATTTTGTTTAACTCTAAATTAGAAAACCATGAACTTGGCCATATTTTTACACTTTTTCACAAAAAACAACAATGTGATTTATCGGTTTTTGTTCCGACGCTCCTCAATTGACTTTGACTTCGATATTGCCTGCCTTAAAAAAAAGATTCTGTTCCGTCAGTAGAACTTTCTACTGTAGAAGCATCTGGAAAGTACTCGTAACTTCGGTACCGATTGCCCAGATATCGAGAATGGTAGAATGTTCTGGCATAGTGTGTGAAAGCGAACAACAGGCCAAAGTGTAAGTCAGCAGTATCTAGTCACAGTTCTTACGAACCTGACTTAGAAAATGTCCAGCTAAACTATCTCGGCTTAGTTCGTGGTCTTCAACCCAAAAAATCGGTCCCGTATGAATCCGCCCGCGTGAATGGCGGAAATTATCCCAAAGGAACATACTCCCGGGAAAAAAAGGACGTGGTACTTATTCCAGACTGTAATCTATCTCTGTGCCAAAGTTCTTCCAGATCCGTTCAGCCGTTCTGGCGTGATTGAGTAACAAACATACATCCATCCAAACTTTCGCATTTATAAATTGAAGGACCTATGTAAGATGATCGCGTCATCAAACAGAGTGACAATTCTACAAATTTTTAAGCAACATTCACATACGCATCTCAGACTCAATCTGTCAAAAATGTATGAACATGGAGGCTTTTTTGACAATATAATTCAGATTAAGACTGAGAGTCGTAATCTGAATTAAATTAATGCGAATGTTGCTTGAAAGTTTGTAGAATTGGAACTCTGCGCATAAGTCTAGTGACTCGGCACGTTACTAATTAATCTACACGAAAAATATGCTCTGGCTAAATACAACTTGTCCAACAAATTGAACTCGGGCTCTAGACAATTGACATTCTGTCAGCGGTAGCGTGGCGAAGGCGATTGTCAAAACGTCAAAATATATGGGAATGACAAACGCTGTCGAAATGTCACGTGATCAGTCCTAATAAATAAAATTCTTCCGTTACTGAGTGTCTGACAGACAACGCACAGCCGAAAATACAGCCAGTCGATTATGTAAACATGTCGAAGTGAAGGCTTGGGTGAAGTGATCACGAGGTGAGCTGTCATTCTATATAATCAAGACGGAATGACAGCTCACCTCGTGATCACGTGACATCTGGCTGGTCGCAGAAAGCTGAAATTTGGCATGTAGGTTCCTTGGGCAGTGTAGGGGAGCACTAAGAGAGGATTTCCCGAAATTCCTACGAGAACGGGAAAAAAGGGATATAGTTAGCTTCTCCCTTATATTTTGGCATTTCAACAATCGCATTTGCTGATAGAATGCCTTTATCTAGCTAGAGCCTCAGGAGTTCAGGACCAATATCGCGTAGAGTAGGAGGCAGCTCGTTTAAAACCTGCCGTGTGAGTAAAGAAATAGGTACTTAGTTGTTTTCATGTTGAGAAAGAGCTAGTGACTTAATAATAACAACCGCACGGTTCGATCTTCGAGGTTCAGTGACGCTTGCCGAGGCCGGTACGACGATGGGTGACCATACATCATATTTATATATATAGTCCTCTTGACCGATTTCGGCCATGGCGGCCAATCTCAATCGAGACTATAGTAGGCGCCAGATAAATGTGGAATAAAGTACATTGACCTTTCCCTAATTACTGTTCATAGGTACCTGAACAATTAAATATGAATCGTTTTTCATTATTAGACAATGTTAAGGATCACGAGAGATGATGATTCGGGGCAGCTTTGTGTCATTAATTCCGTTTTTCAAATTAAAAATGTCAATAATTGTAGGTGGGTCAATGACCGTTATTCCACGATTATCTGGCGCCTACTATAGCCATCGGCACGGGACATATTATTATAGTACACAAGTGAGTGTGTGTGTGTTTTTTTTGTGAGTGGCGTCTCGCAGTACAACCTATGAGGTTGTCGACTGCTTAACCGGGCTTGCCTGTGGTGGCCTTAATATAGTATTAAAGCCTCTAGTCAGGGCTTATAAAAAACTTACAAACTAAGCGACTACACGCTTAGGGCACCCCCTGTGGGGTACGGGCCTCGGCTTAGGGCGTCGCTGGGGGGAGGACAGCTAGGGACGGGCTGGTGAGAACTAGACAGTGTGCGCAAACACAGGTGCACTCCCTCTTCCATCACTCTCATATTCCAATGGGACGGCAGCCCGACACGACCAGAGAGAGATCTGGCGCAGGACCAACGGATTTCTTAGTGACAGCCCGGAGTTTTTCCGAAGTTGGTGGTGTGACACCCCCGTGCCTCGGATCAAACACATACCGAGACTTCAAAGATCTTTGACAGTCGTTACGGGTAGACTTGAGCCTAGAAATCAGACACCAGTCTTGTCAAGGGGTACGGTGATATCCAGTTACTGTGTCGTGAAGGTCAGATAGGCAGCCGCTCCAGACTGGTATCCAGCTGGATCCGGTTAAACTGGAAGCCGACTCCAACATGGTTGGGAAACGGCAGGCAGATTGGTTTATGGCAATAGGTTCACTCCTTAAAACGTGGGACTTCAATACAACTGGCGCAATATGAGTATTTCTTCCTCTAGGTACTATTAGGATGCGTGTCCACCGAAGATGTGCGAGGATGCGTAGCGAGGGATGTGTTTGTTAACCTTTGGAACGCCAGAGCATAAACGCATCGGCGTGCCTCCAACGCCAAGCCGCAAATTCGCCGTACATTTTATCACATACTTTTGAATTGTAGCGTACAGGGCACGCGCATGCTTGTCATGTATACGTGACGATGGCGTTTAAAAGGTTAAGAACCAATAGAATCACAAAATGTACCTAGCCTCGCTCTTCGCAGCTCCGGTGGCAGGGACTTTACGGCGCGAGGTTTTTATACGTACAAAACAAGCGAAGGATGGGTGCGAGGGATGTATGCTAGAGATGGACGCGAGCGAGAAACTGAAAAGAGTCCGCTACACATCCTCGCACCAGTCATCTGCGCACCGTTTCACAGCGTCGCTACGCATCCTCGCGCCAATCAGCTAACTCGCACATCTCGTGTGGAAACGCACCCTTACACTTCCAGGGTTGCCGAATTGTTGGAAAGAGTCACCGCGGCCTTGGAAGCAAAGGGCATTAAGAGGAACACGGATGGGTTTTAGTCAGTAAGAGTCTGACACTCCCTTCCGCTCCACACAGAGCGGGAGAACTCATATGATAGTTTCCCATTTACAAAAAAAGGAACATGTAATCGATATATATCATATCTATATATACAAAAGTGAAAGGTCATTAATTAATTCATTCAATCACTGATTAATAACGACATCTCAAAAACTACTAGACCTACATGGAGATGAAATTTGGCATTTTGATAGATAATGAGTAGGAGACGTCAGCTAAGAGAGGATTTAAGGAAATTTCCCTGTAAAAGTGTAGAATAGGGGGTGGAAATAGTTAGTTTGATATAAAATTTTCAGAACATTCTTACAAGAAAGATCACCCATCCACGCTGCCACTGCGACAACAGCAGCTTACCCAACAGGTAATGACTGCCCACCCCAATTTGTCAGCCCACAATAATTTACTGTATCATTATTTGGGAGTGGCCTCCATTGCCCCACCTTCGAAAGTAATTCGTGCACAAAAAAACATATTTTGGCCGTGCCCCTAAACCAGTATAACTTGAACCCAGCACAGGACTGAAAACCAATCAAAATCCAACCTTCTAACTTGTCATAAAGGTTGATTTGCCAATGGTGTTTTGGTTTGTAGCTATACCGGTTATGTCCGGAGCAATTGCTCAGTAATTATAGTAGACTTTCTTGTTCAGAACAACGTTTAAGAGTTTTTCCGCGGATTATTTCGTACGATTCGGTTAGGTTTTTGTTTTAGTGCAAATATTTTGGGTGCAGGAGCTACGAAGGGAACTTGGAGGCAGTTTTGGGGGTATATTTTGTTCTGGTTTTCTCTTTTGGTCATACTATGCGAGTAGCTATTTTATAGAAAAAAAAACAAGTGCCTACCCCATATTTTTATGTTTGCATAACTCGAGAACATTAGCGAGTTCGTAGCTAAATAATGACAGACGCACGGGTCGATCTTCAAGGTTAAGCAACGCTTGCCGAGATCGGTCTGTGGATGGGTGACCATCTTAACATACCTCGAGACTCCGCCATGCCTCGAAAAGAACGTTAAGCCGTTGGTCCTGGCTGTCATTTGTAGATCTTTGGCATTTGTTACGGATAGTCAGAAGCCAGAAAATCTGACTCCAGTCTTGCCAAGAAGTACCGTGTTATCCAGTTAATGGGTTATGGAGGTAGGCAGTCGCTCCACGTAAAGGTATTGGATGACACTGTATCTCTTGGCAAGACTGGTGTCAGATTTACTGGCTTCTGACAGAAAATCTGACATGATTTTATATACTTTGGTGATAATATGAGGAGCTCGTTGCTAATTAATAACAGCCGCAAATGGCGATCTTCAAGGTAAAGCAACACTTGCCAGGGTCGGTCAGTGCATGAGTGAGTGTTTTAATTGTCATGATTCAATTTATGATTTAGAGGAGGTATTATCAACTCTATGTTACTTACTTCCACGAGCATTAGGTAAATATAGTCTACCTATTCCAATCTCTGATGATGATACACAGGATACACACTCAAAACTGTCATCCCATAATTTCCAGTTTTATAAAACTACCACCTCCAAAGAAACTTCTTAACTCTCCCTCAAAAACACACTAAACTGTCATTCGGAACTCGTTTCATACATTTTTCTTCTGAAAAGCAAGAAGATGGTGTTTTTTGGAGCAAACTGACTCGGTTCCACGCACTCCGGTCACCGGCCACTCGGTGATTATGGCATATCAGGACACGCTGGACTCCTGACGATTTTAAGCAGCATTGCTGAAAGCAGTTACTCTCGTTGGTACCTATAGTTTGATTGGTAAGTTAATAATAATATAATAAATAAAAAATATCTTGACTTGGCACGCGAGATTGTTGACATGTGGGTTGTGAACTCGGCAATCAATGTACCGATAGTCGTGTCAGCCAACGGCTTAATAGCCACGAGCCTCGACTAACACCTCAGGAAGCTCTCGTTAGGCAGCTGGATCAAGGGCTTGATTCAGAAAGCAGTACTTCTGGACACGGCTCGCATTGTTAGGAGGTTCCTCTCTCTGGATTAAAATCATCAATACTACCCTTTAAGTTCATTTAACTCGAATGAATGGTTATTTCATGAAAAAAGTCATTCAATCGAGTTATATGAATGATATAACCTGTATTGATGATTTTAATAATTATAACTCAGTAAAGCCATCTTTGTTACGGTCGCCAATCGTATTTTTATCAACATACAACCTGACACTGACCTGCAAAATGCAAAAAAAGTATTTGAATTTCGAGGGCTATCCTGGCGCTTTCATCATAATGTAATGGACGGTCACTCATGCACTGAATGACCCCGGCAAGCGTTGCTTTACCTTGAAGATCGACCCGTACGGCTGTTATTAATTAGCAACGAGCTCATCATATTATCACTGTCACCGGAAAATAGTAAACTCCTAACTAAGATTATGAAATAATTTGAGAACTCTCGATAAATTGTCAACTGAACATTTGGAATACGTTTTTACGCATCGCAAGCGAGCTTACTGCGCTCCAAGCGCCAGCGGCTCGCAGCAGGCTCGTGCCTACGTACTCACTTGATACCGTATCAGATGCGTTACATGCTACACGGCTAGGTGAGTACTGAGTACCCACCTAAAGATATCCAAGCAAAAACAACACTGATTAAAGTGATTTTTTTAAATGCTAAATTCCTTAAATAATAAATTTAAGGAATTACAAGGAATTGCACACTACAATAAAAATATCCATTATGGGTTGGTACTTGACGTGGTCACGTGCGTCTGGACATTTGTAGTACCAGAATTTATGGAGAAAACAAACATATGGATGCTTTATGCATTGTACAACCATCATTTATAGTGTATTTTCGTTAGCTGTTTTTTTCTTCTAAGTTTCTAATGAGTTTTTTTTTTACCATTGTCCTTATTTTGGTGGTCTGAATGATTTCTAGCATTTTGTCCATCTATTTTAATGGGACCTTTTATAGGGCATCTGTTACTTCCAGAACCTTCAGTTTTAGTCAGTAAGAGTCTGACACGCCCTCCCACTCCACCCAGAGCGGAAGAAGTCATTTGATGATTTCCCATCCTTATAAAAAAAAAGTAAGGTCTTGGGTTCGGTTCGCAGGTCGGGTAAAGTTTTTTTTCATTAGGAATTTCTCAGTAACAACCCGAAGTTTGAAAATCGGCTGTGTGTTCCGGTCCCCATACCTCGGAAACCACATAAAGCCGTTGGTCCTGCGCCTGATCTCTCTCTGGCTGTGTCGGATTGCCTCCCATCGGACTATGAGAGAAGAAGGAACAGAGAGTGCAACTTTTGCACTATAATATCTCCTGCGTTCTTGGCTTATTTCTGTTTAGATTGGCCGCCATGGCCGACATTCGGTCGGGAGGATTACTTACTTAATGATACCCCTGGGCCCTCTGTTTACCCCTTTCCTTTTAAATAGTGAATCTTCATCATCTGCCAAGCAATTTCCCAACTATATTGGGGTCGGCTTCCAGTCAAACCGATTCAGTTAAATGTATGTAGTTATATATAAATGACAGCCGGGACCAACGGCTTAACATGCTTCCCGAGATACGGAGGAATCTCGGTATTAAAAGATGGTCACCCATCCACGTACCGACCTCGGCAAGCTTTGCTTAACCTTGAACATCGAGCCGAGTGGCTGTTATTATTGTCAAATAATGATTAATAACACAAAAAAAAACCCTTTAAAAACCCACAAACGATCCGAAAAAGATCAGATGATTATCAACAAAACATGCACACGGAAAAAAGCACAAAACATTTGAAAAAGATTTACTTTTTGAGATACGGGCTCACAAAACGTCGGACATTGATAATGCATAACTTGATTTGTCTTTTTTGTTGCAGTCGGTTAAGATATTCCTTGCATGCTGCCCTAGACTCATCAATAATATGAGCTATGTGGGATTTTATAAGGTGCGGGACGAGTACGATACGATGTTTTACTAATATTCTTTAGTGGGTCGGTCGAGGTTGCGTCGTCGTTTTGTGTTACTCAAACTCAAAGCACTTATTTTGCACTAAGAAAAAAGAAGTTTTTATTAGTCTGATATTTATTAACTGTAAATAAATAAGTATGACTGACATATTTCCCATACGAAAGCTTACAAACCACCACTTTTATTTAAGAAGGAGAGAATTATTATAAAATAATTAATTATTTAATCAATATTTTTTTTGATTATTATTTGTTTATTTAATCAATTATTTTTTAATGCTCTCTTTCTTAAATTCAGTCAATTTTGACTAAACAGATTGGGAAAATATACCTCACTTCAAAATGGCCCTCGGTCAGCATAATGCTGGTAGAAGGATACAAACATATTTCTCAGTTACATAAAATATTTATTTGACTAGAAAAATCGACTCAAAACTTAGATTTAAAAATCAAATCGAAAGGGCAGATGTATTTCGAAGAGCGCTTGTCAATCTAATACATTTTTGGGTTTTCTATCCGACTGCGCGACAAAAAAGAGGGGAAGGTTCATGTTTGTTCCTTGGTGGCGCTCCAAAGGCCAAACTCGTGTACCGATTTTGAAGATTCTTATGCAATCGATTTGTCTTAATCTGGCGAGTGTCGCCATGACAGCTGTCAAAATTCTATAGACATCAAAAACGACTAAAAAGTACCAATCAAGTCACTTTTCAAGCAAACGAATGGTGGCATCAAATCTGTAATGGTCTACAATAAATGCTACCAACTGATCGGATTGCTTAAAAAAAATTCGAGTTAGTCCTTTTTTTGCAGTAGGGCGTTTTTTAACAATCCCTATCGCTGTGTTCGGTCGACTTGAGTGATTGGGCAGTTGTAGTAAGTTCAAATCGCTCGTGTCCGGAAAGCTTCGATATCTCGCTGCCGAGGCCCGTCGCGACGTCCCCGTCAATGTCCGCTCCGACCCTTGCTCGAGCCAACTCGCGCCGTTGAGCCTGTAGTTTTAAATTCGTCACTAAATAATAATCCTATTTCGATCCAGCCCGTCGCTACCTGTCCTCCCCCCAGCGACGCCATAAGGCGAGGCCTGTACCCCACAGGGGGTGCCCTTACCGTGTAATCGCTTAGTTTGTAAGTTCTTAAAAAGCCCTGACTGGAGGCTTTAATATTTATATTAAGGCAACCACAGTCAAGCCCGGTTAAGCAGTCGACAACCAGTCATACGTTGAACTGCGAGAAGCCACTAAAAAAAAAAACAAAAGCTTTAATACCGCAATGCAGGATTTGTGTGACCTCAAGTCTTTAGTTTTTATCTGGCGGTATAGATGTCGCTACAACGTCAATGGTTTAGTTAGTATGTGGCCGTATAGATGGCGCTCTAAGTATGATCGTATCGTTGACTCTAAACATCTCCGCGCGCACAACATTTCTTAAATACGCGCCAGGTTAAGAGCGGCACTTTTTATCATAGAGCCGTCTCACAAACGGGGTAGGCAGGCATGTTATGTGTTTTATCATTGTAAGGAGCTCAGAGTGAAGATTGCGGGCTTAGAAGTATTGACAGCGATTTTAGGTTAGGTTCATAAAGTTTGTGGTTGCACAGACATCTCGTGGAGGAGCTCTGAGGTCGGTCCGTGGATGGGTGACCATCCATTGCATACCGAGTTTCCTCCGTGCCTCGGAAAGCACGTTAAGCCATTAGTCCCGACTGTCATTTGAACGACTTTGACAGTCGTTGTGGATAGTCAGGAGCCAGAAAACTGACACCAGTCTTGCCAGTGGGTACTGTGTTAGCCTGTGACGGGGTTGGGGATCATATAGGTAGTCGCTTCGTATATGATTCGTACTGCAGTACAGCCGGTCGATTCTGTAAACATGTCGAAATGAAGGCTTGGGTGAAGTGATCACGAGTTGAGCTGTCTGAATCCATGCATTCAAGATAGATTGACAGCTCACTTCGTGATCACGTGACATCTTGGTTATATGGATTGACAGCTCACCTCGTTTTAATTGAGGATATAGGTTGATTTATGGCTGTCAATCCCTAGCTTTATGACGAATGATGGCCGGTCTATTCTGTCAACATCCCACCAAGTAAACTAAGGTGAAGTGAGCTGACATTCAATCTTGTTTGTATTTGTCTTGTAGTCGTTTGTATGGATAGACAGCTCACTTCATGTTTACTTCACCTAAGTTTACACGGTGAGATTTTTACAGAATCGCACTGCAGTTCACATCACGCTTATTTCACCTTAATTTTCATGGTGAGATGTTTACAGGGTAGGTAGACTGGACCAAAACAGAGGTGAGTAAATAAACACCAGCAAAGATGACACGGGAACCAAACTTACATACCACAAAACAGTAGATATTACAACCACTGCACCTAACATACTAATCGACATAAATTACTTAAAAAAAAGTCGCAAACAATATTTGTATGGCAACATTGAGAGATAAATAATTTTACAAAATTAAATGACACAGCGCCGCCCCGCGGCGTTGCCTGCGATTTCTTTTAAATGACATACATGGTATTCGTGGTACTTGTTAAGAATTTATTATTTTTATTAGAAGTATCGCCCTTGGATTTGCTTGAGTGAAAAGTGTAGGAATAGTTTGAGTCTGAATGATAGAATGTTTAGAAGGATGTAGGATATTATATGAAGATTAGAATAGAATATAATACCTATTGTTTATTATGTTAAATAAAAGATAGATGAAGGCATGACATGAGGTAGATGGGATAGAAGTTTTGGAGTGAAAACTTCTATAGGCGCGTTGAGCACTTTTTGGGTGAACAAAAATCATGGAACTCGCGTCATCGTCACCGAACGCTTTAGCTTTCGCTTAGTTTTTACTTCTATCGGCAGTCTCCAAAGACTGCCTCGCATGTTTCTTTTTACTTCATTGGCCCAGCAGGTACAGCAGTCGAAGAAAATCGGCTGTGATAGACGGACATACTTTAGACGGACGGTCAGACTTCGCCCTGGCTTTTCTGAACCATTTTATTCTTTACTTGCTTTTGCCTGCGACTTCGTACGCGCATATCCCGTATTTTTCCGTTCCCGTAAGAATTTTGGGAAATTCTCTCTTACACTCGTGCTCCCCTACACTTCCCAAGGAGCATACGTGCCAAATTTCCGCTTTGTGCCACCTGTATATACCAGTAGTTTCAGCTGTGCGTTGTCTGTGAGTCAGTCAGTCAATCAGTAACGGAAGAATACATTACTAGCGGTCCCGACAGACGTTGTCCTGTCCGAACGTTTCCTTTGTATCTGACGAAAAATTATAGAAATCGATTGTAGCGCCACCTACCGGGTCCAATTGTGACTCAAACCATTCTCGAATCCCCTTGAATACACACAAAAAAAAAACATCAACACTGGTCCAGCTGTTTAGGAGGAGTTCAGTGACATAAAACGTACCTACATAAGAAATATATGTATTAAGAAGATAGAAGATTACGATGGATCACATGACATTTCGACAGCGTTTGTCACTCCCATACATTTCTGACGTTTTGACAATCGCTTTCGCCACGCTAGCGCTGACAGAATGTCACTGGTCTAGAGCTTCTGATCATCCATAATCATTCTTTGACTTTGACTGGCCTGTTGGTCAAGTGGTTAGTGACTCAGACTGCTAAACCGGAGGTCGTGGGTTCGATTCCCACCCAGGACAAATCTTTGTGTGATGAGAATGATCATTTGTTCTGTGTCTGGGTGTAATTTGTCTATAATATGTATGTATTTAGAAATATATAAGTATGTCTATCAGTTGTCTGGTTGCCATAGCACAGGCTCTGCCTAGTTTGGGATCGGATGACCGTGTGTGAGTTGTCCCAAGATATTATTTTTATTCTCAAAGCTGTACTACATAATATATTATGTTTTTATTAAACACCCACGTTCTAAAATGAACGTGTTTCCAGTCATTTCGTGTTACCTTTTAAGTTTATTTTTATCAATATTTCGGCTGTCCTTGTTTTCTCATTGTTTTTGACATCTTATCATATTTATGTAAATTGAATTCTTGGCGGAAGGTGACGTAATGATGCAAATGGAATATTATGTTTCAAAGATTTTGATTTTGTACTTGACCGATGCAGTGAACCACTGGAAAGTGGCTCTCCCAGACACGGTGTAGCCCGAGACCCCGTCTACCATTTGCTATCATCATCTGCCTAGCCTTTTCCCAACTATATTGTGGTGCCATCTGGCATTATGCTGAGCTGAGGCCCTTTGGCATTGTTGGTTTAAGGTGTTTTTGTTTTTTATAATGGCAATAAACACAATTTTCTTTCTTTCTTTATATTTGGGTCGGCTACCAGTCTAACCGGATTCAGTTGAATAGCAATATTTTACGTGAAGCGCGGCTGCCTACCGTCTGGTTGGCAGCCGCTTCACGTGTAATGCGCTTTACTGAGTAATGGAGGTCTCAGTAACTGGGTAACATGATACCGCTTGGCAAGACCGGTGTCAGTCTATTAGTAACAACTACCAAAGATCTACAAATAACAGCCGGGACCGAAAGCGTAACGTGCTTTCCGAGACACGGAGCAGTGTCCCCCCATTTTGTTTTGGTCACCCATCCACTGACCGACTTCTGCAAGCGTTGCTTAACCTCGAAGCTCGACCCGTGTGGCTGTAATAGCCGCGAGCTTCTTCAACCGGTAGTAAGACATAAATAGGTTGGTGGTATTAAAAGTGGGGTACTTTTAATACCACCAACCTATTTATGTCTTACTACCTACTACTTATAAATTCGTACCAGGTCAATATGAGAGTCAAGTAAAGTGTTGCAAGATATAGTATCACGTGAGGTGCAACTGTTAACTTTCACCTTGACCTGCCCTGTATATCACCTTTTTTTTGGATGGGAAATCATCAAATGACTCCTTCCACTCTGGGCGGAGCGGTAGGGAGTGTCAGACTCTTATAAGGAAGTGTTGCTCTAAGTGCTATGGGTGCAGATGTGAGGTATTGTGAGTTAATATTGACCAAATACCTGTCACGCTAGCGTAAGGGTATCTCACACGATCTAATATTAATTATAGTAATTTACTTTGCATCTCGTAGTTATATTTTAACTTCTAAACTAAAACCACTACTGACTAAAACCCACCCGTGTTCCTTCAAATGCCCTTTGCGTTCCAGTGCCGCGGTAGTTCTTTTGATCAATTCCGCAACGCCCTGTATATCACCTTCTCCACAGCTAAAACAGAAGGAAGTGGTGACGGGCGGGCGTTTTTTTTTTTTTTGTCGATGACCACTCGCCGTTCAGCACACTAAGGCTGGTTACTGCTTAACCGGACTATCCTGTGGTGACCTCAAATGAATATTTAAGGCCCCCAGCCAGGGCTTACAAACTAGCTAAATGACCGCTCGCTAGGGCATCCCCTGCGGGATACGGACCTCGGCTTAGCGGCGTCATTTCGGGAGGTCAGCAGGCTTGGTCATAACTTTATTATTTAGGGGATTTAAAACTACTGGCTCAGCGACGCGGGCTGGCTCGGTAATCTAAGGTCGGGGAGGGTTATTACTGGGACGGGCGGGCGTTCTGGGGGACTGTCTTTATATATAATTTGACGTTCAAAAAGTGCTGGCGCTCGGCCTAATTTGTATAAATGACTTTTGATTTCGATTTTGATCTGCCCTGCAAATCACCTGTTCCAAAAAAATATTTTTACCGGGTCGGGTAAATCGGTTTGTGGATAAGCTGGTATCAAAATTCTCAGTAACAGCCCGGAGTTTGGAATTGAATCCGATAATGAGCAATAAGGATCGCTCTCAAATTTAAAGGCGTTAAAATTTGTTTTGATTAAGAAATAATAATTAGGTGTATGTATTTGTTATTATAACAATCGTTAAAGTGAGATTGAAACGGTTGGCGTTATTAATTTTGGGTTCTTAATAATTGTTTCAAGAAGTAAAAATTATAATTTGAAAACGTTTATTTTTATTGAACGTCGCGCGTCGCAGTTTCGGCTTTCGGCGCAGACCAAATCGGCCAAAATTTTATTGGTTTATTTTTTATTCGCTTCGCCCGCGTCCATGTCTGAAATTATCCCAAGGGAACATCCCGGGATCAAAAGTAGCATATGATTTGTTTCAGATTATAATCTATCTCTGTGCCAACATTCATCGAGATCCGTTCAGCTGTTCCGCCGTGATTGGGTAACAAACATTCATCCATTCAAACTTTCGCATTTATGATAGTAGTAATAAGATAAGATATACATATCTCGCTGACTGATCAACTCTTTGCGTGACCTGAGGGCTGGCTCGTTCTTTGCTCAAAGAATTAGCATTGCCATTCAACGTGGCAATGCTGCCAGTCTTCTGGGCACGTTTCCGGATGACAGCGATGTGGAGGAATACTTCGACGCCTAAGTGTATTTTGTTTTTGTAAATGTATATAGTTAGGTTTAGTAGATATAAATAGTTTAAGTAAATAGTTTTAAGTTGCTTACGTACTTTTATTGTAAATATTGATTAATAAAGATAATGAGATTCCTCAGTAGGAGCCCTTAGCAACTATCACACGGGCAAAACCTCGGGTAAAAGCTCGTTATATATATTTCTCAGCACCAAATAGGTTGTTTTTTGTTCTAACGGCTCCTTGACCCTAAAAAATAAACACCTAAATATTTATTATATTTTGTTTTAATAACTATGGAGTAAATAAATAAACCCAGGCTGATATGGGACTGGACGGGTCACACCAGCCGCATGCATCGCATGCACCGCTGGGCAAAAGTCTCCACGCAATGGGTGCCAGAGGATGGACGGCGTCGCCGAGGCCGGCCCAGAAACCGGTGGCGAGATGATCTGGATGCACACCGCGAAGGCTGGTTCGAGGTGGCGCAAGAAAAAAATGTCTGGAAGGATATGGGGGAGGCCTTTGCCCAGCAGTGGGACACAATAGGCCAAGGAAGAAAAAAACTTTCCTGCCCATCCCCTTCAGGGTACAAGCTTGATACTAAACTTATGTAAAATAAGTGATATTCCACAATGTAAGGCGAGTGATATACACGGAGGCATTAGTCTCCCAGTGGCGTACCGACCTTATTTATAGGGGGGAACAAAAAATATTTGAATGGTATGTTACGATTTTAAATTGGGGTGATGGTTCTGTAGGCTTTACTTTGGTTGTTTCTATGTTAAAGGTTTTATTAAAAAACTAGATTCAGCCAATGTGAATCTTGGAAATTATCCCAATAACTCTGTGCCATAACAAAAGAATAATTTATACTTAGTTTCTAATTATAAACTTTGTAAGTAATTCTAGGTAATTTTCCAATCGACCATTTTCAACAAGAAGGTTTTAGTTTTTGAAAGAATTTCATTTCTGAAGACAGAACATTGCAACTAACTTACATATTGAAGTGAACAGGCTTTTTCTGGGTAAGCTCGCTCCATCGTCGACTTTGTCTCTGTCATCTATGACCTAGACTAGAGTCAAGAGCAAACTCATCTCAAATAAAAAAAAATATATTGGCAAAAGGCAAAAACTTATTAATTTAGCAATTTCTGTGAATGTTTGAGGAATATAGGTATGATGATCAAATACATAATGATTGATTACTCCAAAAACTAACATCTATTCAAACAAGGTGAACCCGTTTCACAATCTTCCCACGGACCCTTAAAAATAAAACAACCGCACACCATTTTGTTTCTGTCCCTTGCGCCTGCGCCGATGCTCCATCCTCTTCTCTCACCAAACAAAAGAAAGAGACAGCTATATCTCTTTTTAAACCATGTCCTGGCTGTCGTAAAAATATAAAAATGAATATTACTTTAAATATTTAGAATGTTTACTTTGATACCTTTCGATATTAAAATTTAGGGTCCCTTGGTTTTATTTTTAGTAGTTTCGGAATGAAGGAATGTTGTCTGCCGAATTGGACAGCGGGTCTTGATATTTGGGTTATAAAGGTTATAAAATGATCTAATCCCTTGTCACCTAACAGGATTGGAGGTTTTATTTCGGGCAAGTAATCACAGCAACGAATACTTGGCTTATTTAATAATCTAAAGTTAAATGCACGGTATAAACATACGCATATATCTAAATAAAAAATGGTATGTAAAAAACTTAGTGTGTGCCTCACGGCTGCACTAAGAAGGTTCATTTCAGCGATTTTTCCGACGGACTGATGCTGATAGAGAAATACATCTGTGAAAATTTCAACTGTCTAGCTATCACGGTCCATAAGATACAGCCTGGTGACAGACAGACAGACGGGCAGTGGAGTCTTAAAGTAATAGAGTCTCGTTTTTACCCTTTGGGTACGGAACCCTAACAAAAGAGTTAAAAAAACATTCTGTTTAAAAAATGTTAAAGAGAGTACGCCACGCGGCTGCACCAAATACCACTAGTACTATTCTGTAAAAATAACACCGTGTGAACTTAGGTGAAGTGAACCCGAAGTGAGCTGTCAATCCATACAAACAAGATGGAATGACAGTTCACTTCACGCTCACTCCAACTAAGTTTACACCGTGAGATGTTGACAGAATAGAGCGGCAGTAACGTATATATGTTAGACAACAACGCTGGTTTTCAACTAAACCTGAGTTTGTGTTGTGTTATGGATATTAATCTAGAAAGAAAGAAAAGAGTTTATTTGCATTGCAAGTTACCATCCCTACCTTGTAGCTATTCCACCAATTCGCACTAAACGTTTCCAAACGCACAGCAAAGGAGTGGTACTCTCTGCCTGTGTCTGTGTTTCCGAACGCATACAACCCTAATCTCTTCAAAATTAGAGTGAACAGGCTTCGTCTGGGTAAGCTAGCTCCATCGTCGACTTTGTCTCTGTCATCTCTGACCTAGACTAGAGTCAAGAGCAAACCCATTTCAAATAAAAAAAAACGTGTACGTCTCGGGACGCCCGACAGAACTTAAACTAATCTAAGTTGAACTATTTAGGGAAGCGTCGGTCCGAGATACGACTAGCGCTGTGAGTTAGAGTGAGAGAGGAAGAGCCTGCCTACCACTGCCGTATGCGTGAGAAAAAGGGAAGCCAGACAGACTGGCGCCGTAACGCGTAACGTTACGAAGCGGTTTACCTTCCGATAAATTTATCACTTCCAAAAAATTGGTGTTGGTGCAGGGTATTTAACCCCAAGTTACATGGAACCCAGTAAGCAGTAGCAGAATAGTTTACCAACGACGGAACCCACACAAACTTAATAGAAACTCTAATAAAACCTCATTCATAGACAAGTTCCAAAAGAAAAAACAAATCCTTTTTTGACATCTGTGTCCCTTGAACAAAAATAAACAAAAACTACTGATCATATCTGTTTTTGAAATAAATAATATGGCGGACGAAATAGTTTTGATATAATTTATTGATTGAAGCCGACCCCCGGGAGTTTGGGCTTGTCAAAATTAATTTTATTATGGGAATATTTTAGATAAAAACTCAAGGTCCTTGGGCAAAGAATGGGGCATTTATTCAACTTAAAAAGTGGAGATTTTGTCAAAGGAATGGGCAGTAGAAATCTATTTACTAACTAGCTTTGCGACCGCGACATCGTCTGCGCAGAGTAAGTACAATCGATTTGCTCCCTTTAAGATTGAATATCCAAAATTAATTTCACAAAAAAAAAGTTCCGACGAATTGTGAACCTCCTCCTTTTTTAGAAGTCGGTTAAAAATAAAACAAACAGAAACAAAAAAAATCTGGTTTCAAAAAAGGAATAACAGCCAGTAAATATAAAGTTTCAATTAAAAAATCTAAAGTATGTGATCGAATTTATGACAGCTCAAAATGTGTCATTATCTGGCTTCTGACAATCCGTAACGTCTGCCAAAGATCTACAAATAACAGCCGGAACCAACGGCTTAACGAAATTTCCGAGGCACAGAGGAGTCTCGGCAAGCTAAGATGGTCACCCATCCACAGACCGACCTTGGCAAGCGTTGCTTAACCTTGAAGATCAACCCGTGCGGCTGTTATTATTTAATCACGAGCTCCTCATATTCTTTTATCGCACTGAGAAGGTTTAAAACAGTAATAAAGCCCTAATATTTATTTGACAAACTGTTTGGGTCGGGCGTCCAGTACATTGTTTTTGAAACCCCTGTGGCTAAGGCGAGAACCTTGCTAATATTATAAATATTGACTTCCTTTTATTTGTTTTGGTTTTATACTTATTATACCTAATTGGACAAACCTGGGCCAGCGGCAAGGGTCGATCGAAGGTTAAACTTTAAGTCAAGAGTTAACAGGTTACTTCTAGGCAAGCGTGCTCCATCGTCGACGACATCATCGCTTACCATCAGGTGAGGTTGTGGTCAAGCGTGAGACTGTCAATACAAAAAAAAAGTTTCACTTGCCAAGGTCGGTCCTACGTGATTCGAAAAGCACGTCAAGTCGGTGGTCCCTGTCATTTGTAGATCTTTGACAGTCGTTAGTCGGTAGTCACAAGCGGGAAAGTTAGACAAGCAGTCGTAACTGAATTGTGGAGGGCAGTTAGACAGACGCTCCATGTAAAATACTGGTATTCAGCTGTATCTGGATAGACTGGAAGCCGACCCCAACATAGCCGAATAAAAAAAATCGACTTTGTCTCTGTCATCTATGACCTAGACTAGAGTCAAGAACAAACTTATATCAAATAAAAAACGATTTGCATCGCAGCTTTGCACGATGCTCGCGCTCTGCGAGCGTACTGTCCTTCATTTTAAACGTGCAGCCTGTGGGCTAGATGTACGCAAAGATCGTACACTGCTCTCCACGTTCACTATAAGTTTAGGATGCTGGTGAGGCTGCCCCGCTTCCGTAGTGCGTCGGAGATATTCGCAAATGCGCATCTAGATTGTTTTTACACAACAATGCGGAAAAGGTGCTTTTCCCTGGTGCGCAGGGTGTGGGGCAGTACCAACAGTGTCCTAAGCATGATTGCATTTGCAAGTCGCCAAGACTGTGTGATTGTGGGTGGCTGTTATGCAATAGGTATGTTGCCTGGGTTAAAAAAATATGATTCTATTTAGCCCTACAGTTAGATTATCGAAAAATAATAGAAGATGTGTAACATCTGTCCTATCGCTTTCCTGCAATCTGTGGGAGTGATTTCGTGAAATGGGACGGAAGTGTGTAACAGGAAGTCGAGGAAGCGCGCGCTATTTGATTTGACCAATGAGCGCGCCCTATTCGATTTGACCAATGAGCGCGCATATTGGTCGGGCTGGCTGTTAGTTGGTACTTTTAATGTTAATGTTGCTTTTTACCAAGGTGAGACTTCAGATGTTACACATCCTTTGCGATTACCGTAAAAGTCGCTCGTTTTTTTTTATTTTATCAAATCAATTTAAATACGAAGATAAAACGCATCAAAGATAAGGAGCTTATAACGTCACTTTCCAGTAAAAAGTGTACTGGTAAGTTTAACGTGACAAAAGTAAAAAAATACTTGTCCAATATTTTTTGGTTACCTATCTGACGAACTAATTAGATTTTTTTGTCAAATATCCTATTACTCATGTGCTTTTTTTAATGATGGGTATTCATCAAATGACTTCTTCCGCTCTGGGTGGAGCGAAAGGGCGTGTCAGATTCTTACAAACTAAAACCCATCCGTGTTCCTTCTAAAGCCCTTTGCGTTCCAGGGCCGCGGTGACTCTTCCGAACAAATTCCGCAACCCTGGCAGGCTCTGGCCCTAGCGTCGACGTCTCTTATGTTGATATATCTTTGAAACGCGCGTGGAACACAACGCGCCATCGACCCGGGCCTGGTGGTGATCGGACAGCGAACCACCCAATGCTCGCCGTCCGCAGGCACGCGCCTACGGTGGCCGGGGATCGCCCTGCGACTCTCGACGCCCGGGGCGTCTTCTCCTGTAGCGGCGGTTGGGGCGAAGGCCTTGTCTTTCCAATTACTCATGTATTGGCAGCAGTGATCCACCGTTATTGTTTATTTGTTTTTATCAGTGTTAACTAACATAGTCGTAAGTTTTACTAACAGTTTTTGAGTCAAGCATAAAAATTTTGTTCTATTCTTTTATATATCCCGATTCCCGAGCCACACAAGTTGTTTCTGTCGATTCCCATATAAAAAATATATGAAAAGATACTCAAACTTACTTAGCCTGAGGCACTACAGTCAAGCAATTCACTAAAAACATATCTTCATATTTGTTACTTATTGAGCTCCCCTAATATTACAGCTTACCCATAACAAAACACGCTTGAAGATATACGCAAAATTCGCCCAAAATTTCCGAGAAACAGTCATAATTTGGGACACACATACAAAATAATATAATTTATATTATGTTCAGGAAATATATTCAATTATATCATTGTGACCTTTTATTTTAGTGTGCTGAGGACCACGAAAGAATATTGTGGATTGATTATTGGATTTTATTACAAACTAGATGATTATATTAAAGATAAGAATGCTTGGAAACATGCTGGTCCTGCTCCATAGGACGATCTAGGGTGTAGTAGACAAAGTCAAACTTGTTTATTTATTTACTGGCGTACTTTCTGTTCTATTTTATATTTTTTAAATATATAATTTAACTCACACACTGATCCATTGTTGTTAATTATATTGTTAATATGTGAGTACCATGTCCTTTGCTAGCAAACTTAATTTTATCTCTGCTGGTATTGCTTTGTTGTACCTATTATATAAGTGTGTGTTAAAAGAGTAACTTTGGAGTTCTTCTCCATAAGAGTCTACTTTATGCGAATGGACAACTAGAGTCACTTATATTTTAATTTCAAACTGTAAATTTGACGTTCAAAAGTGCCTTTTAATGGTCTAGTTGAAATAAATGAAGTGACTTTGATTTTGATTTAGCTTTTAACCGATTGTTAACGATAAAATATCGTGTTACCTAGTTAATGGGTTGTGGAGGTCTGGTAGGCCACCGCTCCATGTAAAATACTGGTATTCAGCTGAATCTTCCAATATAGTTGGGAAAAAAGGCTAGGTAGATGATGTTAACGATAAAATATAGACGAAGTCTTTATTTTATTTTATACATAGTAGACGCAAGAGCTGAATGTTGAGAATATTAGTAATGGTGAGAGGATACTTCAAGCCTGAACAGCCGTTCAAACTTTATCAAGCGCTAGTTCGATCATGTATAGAGTACTGGTCTCATCTCTAGGAGGGATCTGACAGATCTTAATGCGTTTGAAACAGTCTCAACGATGCGCTGGCAACGACACCAATAAGTCTCAAACATATGCGCATAAAATGTTTTGGGAATACATTTATTGTGCGTACAGCTAAGGGGTAGAATTCCTTGCCCGAGTTAATGCTTCCTGATAGCTACAACCTAGTTCTTTGAGGTTATATCCAGGCAAGCAGGCTCCATTGTCAACCACATGATCACTTTCCATCAGGTGCGATGGTGGTCAAACGTGAAACTTTGGACAGAACGGAACCCTTAATACACGACTTTGACTCACACTTTTCTAGTACCTTACAATGAAAAACTATCGAAGGCGCCAGCCACTAGTTCGATCCAGCCCGTCCCTAGCTGTCCTCCCCCCAGCGACGACCTAAGCCGAGGCCTGGACCCATCAGGGGGTGCCCTTAGCGTGTAGTCGCTTAGTTTGTAAGTTTTTTATAAGCCCTGGTTGGAGGCTGGAGGTTAATATTATATTAAGGCCACCACAGGCAATCTCAGTTAAGCAGTAGACAACCTTATAGGCTGAACTGCGAGACGCCACTCAAAAAAAAAAAAGACGCCAGCCAGTTGACTCACAGATGCCAACCAGCTCATTACCATATTTTCCCACTCAGGAAATCACATACCCAGAAAATTACTTTCACAACTCTTAGATCAGCATTTTAAACGTCCATTTAGCATATGTAGTGATTTTTTTTTGTGCTGGCAACATTTTTCCAAAGAAACAATATTATCGACGCTAGTTAACAGTCGTTAGTTGGCAGTGTTGCCATGTAAGGTGATGTGCGGTTTTGTTTTTGTGGGGAATGGACAGGGAGGGATTAAGAGTAGGTTTTAAACGTTTTATTTGGTTGGCTTTTGTTTTTTAAAGTATATAAAAGAAAGTAAAAAACATGAACATAATTATGTATAAATGTATAGCGGAATAAATAGGGGAGAGGAAAAACTCATAGGGTATCGAAAAATCCCTCTTAATCGCTGTCAACGGGAAAATTGCTTAGAAAACTTTAAACATTTCCTCGTTGAATGTCAATGCTGATTGGTTGGCCAGCCTCAGGTCACGTGAAGAGTCGACTAACTATACTATACTGAAATTTGAATGGTTGTTTTTGATGAAAAATAATAAATTTAAAATCAAGAAATGGCAGAATAACAATTGTGATAAGTGATAAACAATAAAAAATTACTACGCGCGCGAGCTTATTTTGCTCTGAACATTTATGAATCGTTTTCCACTTTGTCAGCGCGCCGCCGCTCTGCCAGTAGTACCTACGTTACGTCTAGTGAGTTACTATTGCTTCTCACGCATTCAAGTTTATGATTAAAAAAAATATATTAGTACAGTATTTGAAAAAAAAACTGTTTTTATTTTTTAACTTTAACTTTATGTTTCGATAGTACTACTGATGGCTAATCGTTCTGCCGCGGAAAAACAACTATTAAAATTTCAGCGTGTATAAAGTTGTTTAAGTTTATCTATCAAAAAAACCAATATTCAAGTAGTCGCCACAGCGCGCCACTACATTGGTTACAATGAACTTTGCGTATTTTCGATATATTTTAAAGTTCTCTAAATCATAGTTAAAGACTCGCGTTTGACCACAATCTCACCTGATGGTAAGCGATGGAGCACGCTTGTCTAGAAGTAACCTATTCACTCTTGACTTGAAGACTGCCAGGTTGTAGCTATCAGGAAACACAGATTCTGGCAGAGAATTCCACTCCTTAGATGAGCGCACAATGAAAGTATTCCCAAAACGTTTTGGCTTATCAATATAAATTAAATACTGATCTCAGTCCGTCCCTGTGTAAACCTCTAAGAAAATACATATTACTATATTAGTCTTGGGAGCATATCCGCATTTTTCTCCACCGTACATTCTTACAAACTACTTTGCTTCGAACGCTTCCTTTGCGAATTTAAAAAGCTTATACAGTTGTAGTAATGTACAGTCGACAAAGTTATTTGGAATACAGGCAAAAATATTAATTGTTCCACTGCACTGCCAATATTTATTTCTAATGTGTGCATTATCACTTATTAAGTTAACGACATACTTACGAGTGTGGTGTACAATAATTGTCTACTCAGCACACTCACATCATTGTTTAAAAGTAGTTGCAAGTTAGCTGCCTGCATACCAAATAGCTTTGTTGACTGTACGTAGTCGTAATGGCATTTGTTAAGCTTTTCGTGTATTTCTCGGTTAAGAATTTGCTGGTCCATAATGTAGATGAAAGGGCGAGTTTTCTAATCATTGGTTAAGTTAATTCGCTTTTAAAAAGGCGACTAAAACCATTGTACAGTTGAATAAATTGCTCCAAGTTGTTTAAAATGGAGTGGTAGTGGCGATATATTTGCCTCAAAGAGATGTCAGCATAGAGGAAGGGGCCCGCTAGGGCCAGAGCCTGCTAGGGTTGCGAAGTTGTTCGAAAGAGTCACCGCGGCCCTGGAACGCAAAGGGCTTTAGAAGGAACACGGATGGGTTTTAGTCAGTAAGAGTCTGACACGCCCTTCCGCTCCACCCAGAGCGGAAGAAGTCATTTGATGATTTCCCATCCTTAAAAAATAAAAAAAGTGGCGATATATTTATTGTTGCTACATGCTGGCGTTGCTGTAAATTTGTTCAATGTTTTCATATGCCCAATTTTATATTTATTCTTAGGCTTGAGTTGGACCTCAATCTCACCTGACGGAAAGCGATGATGTGGTCGAGAATGGAGCACGCTTGCCTAGAAGTAACCTGTTCACTCTTGACTTGAAACAAAAAAGTAAGCAATTAAAATTGCCTTTGCCCGTGCATCCTTAGATTTGCTCGTTTTAGACTGTTCGATACAAATCTTAAAAAAATTCATCGCACGTTAGTTTCTTGCCAATCAATCGCTTAATTTGGCTAAAGACCCTTATCCGCCATTCTTGGACTACGTGACATTTCAAAATGGCGACAGAAATGTCGTTAAGCACAGTTCAGGCGGCCATTTTATTTATTTTTTCTAAATCTAAGAAGTAGTAAGTTATTTTATGTCTTAGTTAAGAGATACCCTGGAGGTTCTCCTTGGGGGGCGAAAAATTTAGATAATGTACCAACATTTACGGCTACAGGATCTGTGGTGGTCTGTCACACAGGAGCATGCAGGATCTATAGGTAGCATCTCAGAAGTGTCGATGTCAAGTATTTATGTCACCGGAAAATAGCAAACTCCGTAAGATTATAAAATAACTTCAGAGATTGTAAACTCTCGATAAATTGTCTACTGAACATTTGGAATACTTTTTTACGCATCAAAATTTGACAGTCTATAATCTCGCGAAGTCATTCCGAGAAATTGTGGATTATAATAAAATGGCGGAATGACAGCTCACTTCGTGATCACGTGACATCTTGATTATATGGATTGACAGCTCACCTCGTGATCACTTCACCCAAGCCCTTACTTCGACATGTTTACAAAATCAACCGGCAGGTTGGGTGTGGTTAATTCATTGCTTTATATTGTCATCCCTTGAAACAAAGTTGCAGAATTTTCTTAAAATAAACTTTACTTGTTTCTTTGTCCATTCAATGTAAAACCTTAACATTTTGTAGATCAATAAAATGTCCCTAAACCAGTTTTAAGCAACAAAAAACATTCATTTCACATCAAAAACGTGATCCTTACTAATCCAACGAGTAACCAAACTTATATTTATGGCAAAAATTATCACGAAAACACACGGCTTAATATAACCCTTATAATGTTTACATAAGGTTTATTTTCCTTTAGGTGTTATGAGGAGAGTAGAAATCGTTAAAATTGAGATTTTTTTTTTCAAAATCGTAAAATGTGTTTTGCATGCGGGACCCATATAGTTGGGCTGAAATACTGTCTATATTCTGTGGTCATATTTGTGGTTTAAGACATACATATAGGTCATATGGGTGTACTAAAAAAGTTGTAAAAGTGTATGTATGTTATAAAATTTGTATTTCCGTCTGTTTTGTAAGATTTTAGGACTTAAATGATTGAGCTCGATAAATCTGTTGTAACTTCTTGGTTTTTTTTTTATGGATGTGATATCATCAAATGACTCCTTGTGCTCTGTGTGAAACGAAAGGGGGTGTCAGACTCTTACTGACTAAAACCCATCCGTGTTCCTTCTAATGCCGTTTGCGTTCTAGGGCCGCGGTGACTCTTTCGAACAAATTGGTCTGGCCCTAGTAGTCCGGTCAATTTAGACATCCGAGGCTTTCAACTTTTTGAATCGTTATATCTCAAAAACGGTGGCTCTTAGGGAAAAAAGTATTTAATATTTTTTATAGATAATTATCTAATCTACAATTTTTGTCAGGGCTAATTTTATGATAAAACTTACCGTTTTGCTGAAAATGGTGAAAAACCCGTTTTTGTGACCTTTGACCCCGAGTAAAAAGTTAAATAATTCAAAAGAGTGTCCGTGGAGTTTCTTGCACGTTCTTCTCCATAGAGATCTACGCTTTCGAACGTGCAAATAGCTTCATGTTTTTGACGGACTGACTTCGACAATTCAAAGTACCTGATAATGGTTTATTTGAAATAAATGCTTTGACTTTGACTTTGAGTAAATTATTCCAGGTATCGAATCGATGTGGACTTTTTGATTTCATTTATGATGGTGTTTTGAGCATTCTTACCAAGTTTTGTAACCTCACTCCTATTTTTTGGTCTAATTTGACCGGACTATAGTGGGCCCCGTCTACTGCTGACACCTCTTCCTAACTTGCTCGACTTCTATTGTAATTTTATTGTACTCAGCTGAATGTTATATTATACAATTTTCTGCCGCCATTAGAAAAAAGGACGTATCTACACAATACGAAGTAATCGATTTCCGACCTTATTTTGATTGTATGCGTAGTTAGATTTCCGAAATATATGTAGTTAATATGCAACAAATCTAAGTTAGAGCGATGTATTGATTATTCATATGTTTCATCATATCAGCCGAAATGCAAGCATCATATGTTCACTGCTGGACATGGGCCTCCCCCAAGTGTAGCCACAACAACCGGTCCTGTGCGTCTCGCATCCATCGGCTATCCGCGACCCTCACCAGGTTATCGGTCCACCTTGTGGGAGGCCGCGCTAACGCTGCGTCTTCCGGTACGCGGTCGCCACTCCAGAACTTTTCCAGAATTTCATATGTATACTTGTTAGTGTCGCGTATCATAAATTTTGATCAAGTTTCAACCTAACACTGACCTGCAAATTGCAAAAAACACAAGAAAATTTGAATTTCGCGGGCTATCACTACGGATCCCCCTTAACTTATTATCTTAATGTCGGAAATCGGTTTCTTACAACGCGACGGCAGTTTTGCATGGAGCGACTGCCTTTCTGACCTCCAAAATCCAATATCTGGATTTTCTTACACGTTCTTCTCCATAGAGATATACGCTTTGGAACATCATGTTTTTTACTGTCTGACTTTGGCAATTCTTAAGTGCCTGTAAATGGTTTAATAAATGCTTTGAATTTTGAATATTGAAATTGGGTAACACGGTACTTCTTGGCGGACTGCTGTCAGGTTTTCTGACTTTTGACTAGCTATAAATACTGTGAACGAAAGGCTATGCTTGAGACTCATCGGAGCGCGCGTTTATGTCTTTTGTGTGAGTTTCCCTTTGTTATACAAAAGACATCAACGCGCACCAACAATATTTTATAATGTCGATGATTTCTCAATTTCTATGATCTGTGTTTCCGGGTTGTCAGAGTAGCCAGAATACTACCTCGCTGTGTATCGTGTTACCTAGAAAATGGGTTGTGGAGGTCAGATAGGCAGACACTCCGACAAAAATACTGGTATTCAGCTGCCCGAAGTCGAGCTCAAAATAGTTGGGAAAAAGCTAGGCAATTGATTTTCATGGTGAACATAATAAAGAGGATTCTATTATATTCAAAAGTTTTCTATACATTTGGTTAACAACAGAACACTTAAATATTTTACAATCTAATCTACAACACTGCTGTTAAATATCCGTCAGGTTTGGTTTTATGGTCGTAACGGTCAGGATTCGATTCCTGGGTGTTGTAAAACAACTATCAAGTGACATTGCAGTTATCGTTTTGTTTTAAAGTAGGGTAGACTGTGCATATAGTTTTCATAAACAAAAAAAAACAGCTGTTCACACTGATCCATTGTTTTTAATTATATTGTAAATATGTGAGTACCATGTCCCTTACTAGCAAACTTAATTTTATCTCTGCTGGTATTGCTTTGTTGTACCTATTAGTATATAAGTGTGTGCTGTATATTAGTGTAATGTTGGATGCATTGTGCTCACATAATATAATCAATTGATCAATGTACCTATATATACAAAATATTGTAAAACTTATATTTGAAAAGAGTAACTATGGAGTTTCTTGTCCGTTCTTCTCCATAAGAATCTACTTTTTGCGAATGGACAACTAGAGTCACTTATATTTTAATGTTAAACTGTAAATTTGACGTTGAAAAGTGCCTTTTAATGGTCTAGTTGAAATAAATGAATTGACTTTGACTTTGACTTTGTTCAGCATATTTTTGGTCGTGTGTATAACTTGAAAAAAATTGAACAGCTGATTTTCAGTATAACCCTATGTTGAAATCGACTTCAAGTCTAACCAAATACAGTTAAGTGCCAGCATTTTACACAGCGACTTTCTTTCTTTCTGACCTCCACAACCCAGTCATACCATACCCCTTGTAAAGACTGGTGTCAGATTCCCCACTTCCGACTACCCGTAACGAATGTCAAAGATCCAACGGCTTAACGTGCTTTTCAAGACACGGAGGAATCTTGGTATGTTAAGATGGTCACCCATCCACGGATCGACCTAAGCCAGTATTGCTTAACCTTGAAGATCAACACGAGCTCTTCACTCACTTATATTGTCAATGCCTAGTAACTAAACTCATTCATAATTCAAAGTCATTTATTTACCTTGAATGCGGTATAATTTCGCCATAGATTGCTATGCAAAAATTAATTGATGTATTGTGGTGTTTATAATAAGCATAACCACGATACAATTGAACACGTCTTATTATAAAAATCGCGACCGCTCTCTCCACCGCTAATCGCTCCGCTTATGCACTAAGCTCGCTACCTAAACAAGTGGTGGACACTTCAGACAAACATTTTTTCTAAAAATCGTTTATCATAATAAGGAGTAATCTATTCGGGACCCCTCCGGTTCATGTGACTCATCTTTTAGGGTTCTGTAAGGTGATTTTGGTGTTTGTGGAACCTTTATTTGTGACATTAAAAAAAAGTGCCAGCACTTTTTGAGCGTCAAATTTTACATGAAGACAGTCCCCCAAAAAAACTCCCCAGCAATACATCTGTCTGGTTAGATCATGGTGTGTATGTGTGTGTGTCACTGACTCGTTGGTCTGGTGGTCGACTCTTAGTATGCGGGTCCTAAGTTTACTTCCGAGTCGGGAAACTGCCTACGTTTTTCTTTCAAGAATTTATCAGTAGGAACTCGCTCGGAGTATGAATCTATGTGAATTAAACTATCTGGCGAAGCAGGTGACGACACAACTGGCCATCGCTTTGGTACCTATAGCGTAATGTTACGTAAAGATAATTATAATCGCTGTTAGAATTGATTTGCGACGTTGCTATTTTATTCAGAAAAAAATAGAAGTATTTGATCCACAGACACTTTTTTGATACCCAATGATTTCTGTTTATACGCATTTGTATTGGTACATTCATTCGTTAGTATTTACTTTAGGTTACCTATACATATTAAACTAATATTTTTTTAATAGATCTACAGAACCCATCAATACAACTACGCTTCGCGCTACCCAAACATTTTTTCACATCAAAGATTAAGGCAGGTCAGTTTACGATAAAACTTTTGTTTGGAAAACAGCCCTTTTTTCTGTTAGGACATAATCTGTGCCGTGGGTTGTCATTGTCGGAAGGTTGAAATATTTGAGCTCTTTATTATTAGGAGGTAGGCAGGGTTTTAAGTAGGAGAGTGACATCATTTTGACAGCGATGTTGTCGATTTTTTGGAGTTTACTCCTTAAGGTGAAAGCGCCAGGGTAGCCTGAGTAATTCAAATTGTCATACGTTTTTTGCATTTTGCAGGTCAGTGTCAGGTTGTATGTTGATATAAATACGATTGGCGACCGTAACACGTATTTATTTACAGAATTATAATCATTAAAATTTAAGAATAAAAATTAATAATAATATTGTGCGAAAAGGGCTTCAGCTCAGCATAATGTCAGGTGGCAACAGTAGGTTATATTCATATTACCACGTAACGCTGATTGTCAGCTGCAGCCCACGGGAACCAAACGCTCGAACACGACTATAGTAGGCGCCAGATAAATGTGGAATAAAGTATATTGACCTTTCCCTAATAACTGTTCATAGGTACCTGAACAATTAAATATGAATCGTTTTTCATTATTAGACAATGTTAAGGATCACGAGAGATGATGATTCGGGACAGCTTTGTGTCATTAATTCCGTTTTTCAAATTAAAAATGTCAATAATTGTAGGTGGGTCAATGACCGTTATTCCACGATTATCTGGCGCCTACTATAGTAGTAGTAGTACCTAGTAATTGTAATAAAGATAAATATGACCTTGGAGAAGGAAATACTAGGCATCCATATACGGGAGCAAGCTACCTTAGGATAATTTCCAAGTTCACACGGGCAATTACATAAGACATAAGCTAGTAAAGACGTCATCATCATCATCATATCAGCCGAAAGACGTCCACAGCTGGACATAGGCCTCCCTCTGGGGGTTTGCCATAATCGCCACGCTTGGCAGGCGGGTTGGCGATCGCAGTGTAGCTGTTGCAATGCACAGAGAATGCTGCTGCCCATTCTCTGGTGAGTCCCTTAGTCGCCTCTTAGGACACCCACGGGAAGTGATGAATAAAGACTTAAGATTGTTTTTTTTTTCTGTTGTAACTGTAAATATTGTTTTTGATTGGATTATCTTTAGTGAATTCCTCAAAACCTAGGGAAAAGATCAGTCGCAGAAAAAAAAAACTCAAAAAATTACAAAGTTGTGAGTGTTATAAAGTTAGTGACAAACAGAGACAGTACTAATTGCGTGTGACGTCACTCACTAGCATCGCCATGCTGAATTTGCGTCATCCAGTACAAATGACATTTTGCATGACAACGATAGAAGAGTAACTTCAAAAGCTTGTAACTCCTCTATTTTGCTATCAATTTTATTTATTTTTCCAAAAATCGTACAAATTTAGTGATAGCTTTCGGATAAGTATGCATTCATCTTGATTTTTTATTTTTTTTATTTAATATGGGTTTGCTCTTAACTCTAGTCTAGGTCACAGATGACAGAGACAAAGTCGACAATGGAGCGAGCTTACTCAGAAGAAGCCTGTTCACCTGTGATAGTTGTTAAATACCCTACTGTTTTATTTATTTATTTAAACTTTATGTACAATAGTGGTACATGGCCGGACTTAATGCATCAAGACATTCTCTACTAGTCAACCTTTGGGTAATAAAGACTATACTGTGGTAGGTGTACAATAAATAAAATAAAATTAAAAATAGAATTTTAACGTTTCGGAAAGAATATACAAATAATATATATAATAGTAAATATATATATTGTATATATAGTATTATATATATTATTTTGAAAATATTATTATTATTATATATGCTAAAATAATAAACTTTAATATAATCATACCGATTAAGAGAATTCATAATAATCATGACGAAAAACAACTAAGAATGACAAGCTTTTATATTTATGACCAGAAACAATAAATAAAAATTCAAATACTTAAAAGGTACTCTATTGCAGCAATACCCGTGTGGGACTGCAGCTTTACGATGCTTACGGTACGTCTATTCGATTCCTGAGTGGTGTAAAAGGACTAAGAAATGAAAATACAGTAACTGTTTTTGTTTTAAAATGTGTTATTCAACAAATTCTTCGTTTTCACTGTTATTTGAAACGTTTTGTGAGTTAACAATTGATTACAAGTTCTTTCTTTCTATTTTAAGGGTTTTAAATGGCCGCTTTTATGAGGTTCCATTTGCATTTGTTTTGTCCCTTTTATAAATGGAAACTGTTCTTTTTTAGGGTTCCGTTCGTTATTTAGCATATTTATTGATTATTGATTGTATCACAAAACATTAGTTTTATAAATGCATAACATTCGTTATTTTTGTAAAAATATTTGTATGGCGAAACATGTTAGATCATTATTCTAAAATAAGACCTTAAATGTACCATGTTTAAATGCAAATAAAATATTTATATTCTTATTTATTTGTAATTTTACCGTTTAGTCGCCACGTGGCCTATGCGCGCTTAGTGCTAATTAGCGCTATTTTTTTTTCCTTAGCCTATTGTGTCCCACTGCTGGGTAAAGGCCCCCATATTCTTCCAGACATTATTTTCTTGCGCCACCTCGAACCAGCCTTCGCGGTGTGCATCCAGATCATCTCGCCACTGCTTTCTGGGCCAGCCTCGGCGACGCCGCCGTCCATCCTCTTGCACCCATTGCGCTATTTATAAAAACAAAACTGTTGAACCATTTTGCTTCATTTAATCTGATTGGCAGATTCTACCATTCTATAAACATTTTCCATAGAAAAATTGAATTTAAATATATACTAAGTATATATTATACTAATATAATAAACCTGAAGACTTTGTTTGTTGTTTTGAACGCGCTAATCTCTGGAACTACCAGTCCGATTTGGTTTTTTTTTTTACGAGTTTATGATAGCCACATTCATGAGGAAGGCATGCACGAGAAATTCCTACGGGAACGGGAAAAGAATGGTATTAGCGCGTACAAAGTCGCGGGAAAAAGCTAGTCCGTAATATAATACAATAATCAGTATTTTATTTAAACTAAGCATAAAACGGTTAAAAAGTTTTTATAATTTGGCTGATAAGGCTCACCTAGATATCTCCCTACCATGTAACGGAAACAGCGTCATAGTAACATTCTTTCAATTCTTATTATTTCTACAAGTACCCGTCGAAGAGGCATCGACACACTGAATAAATAAAAAGTAAGTTCTGGACAGTCGGTAACACAAATTTTAGTTGGGTATATTTACGAAAACGTTTTGAGAATAAGTTGTGCGTACAACTAAGGAGTAGAATTCTCTGCCGGAGTCGTGTGTTTCCTGATAGCTACAACCTGGGGGTCTTTAAGTCAAGAGTGAATAGGTTACTTCTAGGCAAGCGTGCTCCATCGTCAACCTCATCATCGCATTCCATCAGGTGAGGTTGAGGTCAAACGCGAGCCTATAATAGATTTTTTCAAAAATACAATCGGCTTCCAAATAAAATAAAACACTACAAAGTATGAAATAACTATAATTTTCGAAGTCGGGGTTAAAATACGAAGAAACAAACAAAAACAATTTAAAAAAAAAATTACACTCTTTTGTGGTACCCCACATCTATCAACACCACTGGAAAGTCACAGGAAAGCAAATCACGCAATTTCGTTTAATTGGATGATATATTTTCTATTTCCTCCAGCTACTTAGATTTTAAAACCAAGCTACTGAGCCGATTTTGATAAAAGTTCTATGTAAAAAGATTTTTTCAAATCGGTTCATAAATGACGGAGTTATGAGGTAACAAACATAAAAAAAAATACAACCGAATTGAGAACCAATTAGCCTACAAGTTAATTATGTCAACGCTCACACTCTGCCAACTGTATGCCAAAAACAATTATGGCAAAGTATATTATACCAAAAATAATATACCGAAATAGTGGAAACAAAACATTATGCGAAAAGAAGGGATCCCGTTTGCGCACACACATGATCACTGTAATGTCTCTAACGTACTTGGCGAATCTTCGTTGAGATGGATGGAAAAAAATAATAATAGTGGTCTATTATTATTTTTTTAAGGATGGGAAATTATCAAATGACTTCTTCCGCTCTGGGTGGAGCGGAAGGGCGTGTCAGACTCTTACTGACTAAAACCCATCCTTCTAAAGGTCTTTGTGTTCCAGGGCCGCGGTGACTCTTTCGAACGAATTCCGCAACCCTGGCAGGCTCTGGCCCTAGCGAGCCCCGTATTCTATGCTGACATCTCTTTGAGGCGCCCGTGAAACACACCGCGCCATCGACCCAATGGTGGTGGTGATCGGACAGCGAGCCACCCGACACTCGCCGTCCGCAGGCCCGCCTTAGGTGGCCAGGGAGAGATGGACCACTATGGAACATTTAAACAGTTCCATTAGCAACAGCTTGCTCTGTGAAACTATGATTTCAACTTGAAGACTTCCAAGCTATAGACTTATATATACTAATGAAATACAGACTCACACAAATTCCCACTGCGACTCCCTAAATAAAGAATTAACTGCACATTATATACGAGGAATGTCATTAACTCCTCAATAGTGATTATTCTCCCAATCTCGGGGAGCCCTGACTCTGTCGGTGTCAAATTAACATCGCGGGCGTGATGAATCTTACACCTGTGGGCTTTGAGCTGCGGCCATACTGCGAATATACAGACCAAAAATACAACGTCGATTTTACAATCAATTTAATAAAGAAAAAAACTTGCCAAGTTGATAATGGGGAACCATATTTTTAAGAATACGATTTTCGAGTGTTTATTCATTTTTATACGATCAAGATCCAACCTCTCTTGTTCAGTGGTATTCTCAAAAGACACATGTTAGAGTTATAAACTATTCTGCAGTTCTGCAATGACCTATGACCTATTATTGATCTCAATACTTTTATAGACCGAAATTTTAGGTAAAGGAATTTGGCCTTTTTTAGTAGGAGGAGCTCGTGGCTACATAATAACAGCAACGCTTGCCAAGGTCGGTCTGTGGATAGGTGACCATCTCAACATACCGAGACTTATCCGTGCGTCGGAAAGCACATTAAGCCGTTGGAACCGGCTGTCATTCGTAGATCTTTGCCAGTAGTTACGGATTGTCAGAAGCCAGAAAATCTGACTCCAGTCTTGCCAAGAAATACCGTGTCACCCAGTTAATGGGTTGTGGAGATCTGGCAGGCAGCCGCTCCACGTAAAAAACTGGTGTTCAGCTGAATCCGGTTTGACTGGAAACCGACCCCAATATAGTAGGAAAAAGGCTAGGCAGATGATGAACTTGGCCTTTTTTCACATTTTTGTTTTTTAGGGGTTTGCTTTGCAAATTGCTCGACTACACTACAGAAAACAAAAACATTTTAAACAAAAAGATTACAGTAATTTCACTAAAATTCTGACCGTTACAATCATAAAACCTAACCTAACGGGTTTTTAAAACACTGTTGTAAATTCGTTTGTCCGATTCTGAGCTTTTGTTATTGTTTTGGGTCATAAATATCGAAAACTATTGTATCAAGTAATAACATATAATCATAAAAATAAAAAAGTGAGTTTGTTTGTTGCCTCTTCGCGTCCAAACAGCTGAACGAATTTGGATGAAACTTTTCACACGGGTAGACCGAGTATGTTCTCTTGGGATAATTTTTGACACATGGGCGAAACCGCTGGCGGAAGTAAGTCAGCCTACAAAGTTGGGACTCAGGCCTCCTCCCCGTGAGAGAGAATGGGCTGTAATCCTGCACCACGCGGATACAGTGCGGGGTGATGGAGGTCACATGACTTCGAAATTATATATATATATATATATAAATGCCGCACGCGGCTCCGCCCACGTGAATGTCAAAAAATGTCCCAAGGGATCATACTCCCGGGATATAAAGTATTCTATGTGTTATTCTAGACTATAGTCTACCTCTGTGTTAAATCACATCAAGATCCGTTCAGCCGTTCTGACGTGATTGAGTAACATACAAACATCCAAATAATAATTTAATCCAAATTAATATTATAATATAATAGGTAATTATTGTAAATAGTACAGTATTGTCTACTGTGTAAAATAAGAAACTGTCTATTACGCTTAAAGTGTAACGTTTTCGTATCTATTTAAGTTTAATAAGAATTAAATTCGAAAATAAAATACTTTAATCTTCTGAAAATAAAATATAAATAATTTTATTAAAAATAAAATACTATAAATTAAAATTGTTTAAGACTAACTTTTGCTCGCGGCTTCGTTCGCGTGACTAATAAGGTTTTCACAAAAAAAAATGCAAATTGCGGTCCTACATTAGTTATTCAGCTCTACTACTAACCCAGCAATCCCACCAGCTGGAAATACCAGTATATTCACACTCCCAAAAATATTCGGCCAGCACCATTGTGCAAACGCCTTAGCTCATCAATCATTATCCAGAATCCCCGATTCATTGATATAATTACATTTGGCGAAAATAAAAAATAAAAACAAAATCAAAGATGGCGAGCACATTGTACTGTTTGAGCAAAATTAATGATATTTTTGACGGATTTTAATGAAAATCGCTCTTAAAATCTCTTTGATTAATTACTCTGGTGCAATATTGGGTGTCTTTACGCTAATTATAAAGAATGGAAGGTATTCTGATTCAATATTAATTACTCGTTACTTTTAGATTAAATTTTTGGCTGCAAAGACCGGTGTACCCTTTTCGACGAAAATGGATTGCCTAAATGATGAATGTTCCCGTCAGAATACTGTCAAATTTTGATCTTACTATGGTGCTAAGATATGTAGCTTATCTTAATAATTTTGTTAACTTTTTCACCTGATGGTAAGCGATGATGTGGTCGACGATGGAGCACGCTTGCCTAGAAGTAATCTTTTCACTTAAGACTAAAAATCCTCAGGTATAGCAATCGGTAAACACAGAATTCTTCCTTAGCTAATTCACCGGAAAATGGCAAACGCCTCAACATTGTAAAATTGAAATTTTTAAATATTTTTCTTAATAAGACACGGATATATTAGAAACTATTAAATATTTCACCCGCATAGTTCCCGTTCCCGTGGAAATGCGAGGATAAAATATAGCCTATGTTACTCGCTGATAATTTAGCTTTCCAATGGTGAAAGAATTTTTGATATCGGCACTGTAGTTTTTGAGTTTATTCATTACAAACATATACACACACAAAAATACTCTTTTTTCCTCTTTATAATATTAGTGTAGATGGATAGGATTTATTGTAAACAAAACGTTTTTTTCAAAATATAACTAGAAATTATAATCTAATCAAGATTTATTACATCTTACGGAGTCTGCAATTTTCCGTTGAAGGCTATATTATGCGCTATGATTGTTCCGTTTTCTATTCTGTGTTGAATATAAAAAAAAAATGTGTGTTTAAGGTGTCCAGTATTAACCCGAATGGTTGGTACAAATTAATTATGGGGTGACTGTTAAGTTATAGGCAATTTTTCAGGGAGTGTAGAATTGCTGAATATGAACAACTTTTAATATGGTATCAAAAAGTCTACAATTTGTTGAGCTATGCAAACTGATTTTAATTCATAGTTTATCCCAGAGTTGTTACTGTACGTTAACTCTTAACGGCCTTCGGGAAGCTACGTGGTATCTTTGAATCGTCGATCCCAAAATCCCTTTAGACCAGGGTCTTTAACCAGTGCGTCCTTCCCGTAATGACTAACGGAGCCAAAACGTGGACACTCACCATAGGCCTGGTCCACAAATTCAAGGTTGCTCAGCGTGCAATGGAGAGAGCAATGCTCGGGATTTCTCTGGTGGATAGAATACGCAACGAAGTCATTCGCCAGAGAACTAAAGTCACTGACTTTGCGCGTAGAATGAGCATGCTGAAGTGGAAGTGGGCCGGCCATGTCTGTAGACGGACAGACGGTCGATGGAGCAGACATGTGTTAGAGTGGAGCACGATGGATCGATGATTTGAAGAAGGTGGCTGGCAGCGCATGGATGCGGACCGCTCAAAACTGGGATGGTTGGCGATCTTTGGGGGAGGCTTACGTTCAGCAGATGAACTCTTAACAGTGTTTTCCAACATTAAAGTAAGTTAATTGTCAAAGAAACAGGAATTTAAAGTTTACAGTATGAATAATCAGTCTTTTTTTCCTTTGAACTCATTTTCGAAAAAGTTCTACATAGGTATCTTGCTTATGCGTTACGTATCTAGTTTCATTAATTCCCAATAATAAGAACTTAAACTTTGAAATACCGTGAGGAGTAAGAATATTTTTGGGGGTGAAAGTATTCACACCCCAAAAATATGACCAGCAAATAGTGCCATCTGACATCAGGTTGACGGCTCACATACTTTTTCTAATAACTGTGGTTTTAAAATAGTACATTGCTTCTAATTCTAATATCTAGAACAGCTGATGATACAAAATATGAACAAACGTTTAAGTCAGAGCCTAAAATTGTTAATTTCGGAGTGCCCCAAGGTAGTATTGTCGGCCCGCTTTTATTCATAATATATATCAATGACCTCCCAAAAGTCATAAATAATGAGATGATATTATTTGCGGACGATAGTACTGCTATTTTCACTGACGAAATTCAAGAAAATTATGAAACGGACATAAATAACTCCCTCGAAAGTATAATAAATTGGTTAGGGGCAAACAATCTAAAAGTTAACATTGATAAAACATGCTATATGTCCTTTGCAAATAAAAATAAAAAAACAAAAAATCTTCAAATACATTATAAGGGTGAAACGGTGAAGGAAGTTAAGACTATAAAATTTCTTGGCTTTCAAATTGACTCTGAACTAAATTGGAAAACGCAAGTCGACCATGTTTGCAAAAAACTAAATCAGTTTTCATACGCCCTCTATATGTTACGTAAAGTTACAAGTGAGAGTACTTTGCTGAGTGTCTATCATGCATATGTGGGCTCCACATTAAGATATGGCATCCTCTTCTGGGGTAATTCAGCAAACAGGGAGTACGCTCTTAAAGCCCAAAAAAAAATGTCTCAGAAGTATATGTGGCCTTAGAGAGACTGAATCATGCAGACTAGAATTCAAAAGATTGAAAATCTTGACCTTACCTTCATTATATATATTCGAAGCGGTTATGATGGTAAAACGCGATATAGGTAGTTATGAAACATTGAGAAGTGCGAGACACAAAACGAAACTAAGAGGCTTTATATGTAGAACTGTAAAGTATAAATCAAGTGTGTTTGGGATGGGAATAAAAATATATAACAGACTCCCAATTTGTATTAAAAATATCCCGTCCTTGAATGTTTTCAAGGTCAGGCTTAAAGAGTTTCTTTTAAGTAAAGCTTACTATTCAATTAATGAATTTCTGAATGACCGAGCTATTGACTAAATGTGTATAATATAATGTAATTTTAAAACAGCTAAATTGACTGTTTCATGGTATTATTATGACTAATTACTGTATGATTATAAATTAAGATTATGAATCCAAAACCAATTTGACTATATTAAAGTACAAAGTGTTCATGACGTAATTTATTTTAATTGAAATTGACATGTGAATAATATTGTAACCAGTCATGTATTTTATATTAATTGAAATTGACATATAATTATTGTGGCCGGCGTAATTTATTTTATTTTTAAATGAAAATAACATGTATATATTGTAGTTAATGTAATTATGACCAGTGATGTATTTAATTTAATTTAATTTTAATAATTATTATTTTTTTAAACATTGTACACCCCATGGGTATGTTACAGAGATATTATTACAAATCATTATAAGAACTGACCATACACCTGTAGCAATAAATGAATTTGAATTTGAATTTGAATTTAATTAACCGACTTCCAAAAAGGAGGAAGTTCGCAATTCGGTGGGATTTTTTTAAATATATTTACACCGATTACTCCGAGGTTTCTGATCCGATTTATGTGATTATTTTTTCGTTCGATGCGGTATACTTGTCATGTGGTTCCGTAAAAATTGTATTCAGTTTGGTCCAGCAGTTTTTATTTTATGATCATTTTGCTTACTTGGATGATGTAATTACGTCGTCCAAGTAAGCAAAATGACGTCGGGTAATTAGTATCACTACGATCACAACTATAAAGAGAAAAAAAAAACATTTTGTTTTTTACAAAAAAATACAACCGACTTCCAAATAAAAACACTACGAAGTCTAAAATAACTTTAATTTCGGAAGTCGGTGTCAAAAACGAAGAAAAATAAAAACTAAAAACACCGACTACCGAAATTAAAGTTATTTTAGACTTTGTAGTGTTTTTATTTGGAAGTCGGTTGTATTTTAAGTAAAAATGTTTTTTTTAAGCAGAACATTCGGTACATTGCTATCACGCATATATATAATATTTTGACATTGTAATAATGCATTTTTAATGAACTGAATGAACCAATCAAGTAATTAGTCATTCAAATTATAAATTTCATAATTTCATATAATAATCTCATAATGTACCCAGTTTTGATTTGCACGTATTATTTAATATTTCTACACCAGCAATGGTACTCGTAGTACGTACGTACGTAGTGTACCATATACTGAGAAATAAATTATTATTATTATAACATGAACATTTGTAGTCATACACCCGCCATTTTGACACACACGATGAAAGTCACCTTGTATTTAAAATTGTAACCCCAAACAATTAAAAACGAAGCTAACATATTTCTAAAAACACGTCCCCTCATATCTTAACCGACATTCCTGTCCCATGTTTCATTGTAGAACCTTGCTTTAAGTATTTAAACTAAAAAAAACATAATAGGTAGTCCTCGATGTTAATCTTGATTAGTTGGACATAAACCTTTTCTTTTTCGGGCATTTTTAGTTCGTTTGTCATTTGTTTTTGGGCAAAAAATGACCTATGACGAGTTCTGTGGGCTGTTGTTTGAAAATTGGGACTTGTTTGTACATGTTCTATATGCTTTTGTAGGAGACACTAGTCTACTGAATTTACTTTGGCGTACTTTTTTAGGGTTCCGTACTCAAAGTGTATTTTTTTTTTTTTTATTTTTTTGTGTGGCTTCTCGCAGTTCAACCTATAAGGTTGTCGACTGCTTAACCGGGCTTGCCTGTGGTGGCCTTAATATAATATTAAAGCCTCCAGCCAGGGCTTATAAAAAACTTACAAACTAAGCGACTACACGCTAAGGGCACCCCCTGTGGGGTACGGGCCTCGGCTTAGGGCGTCGCTGGGGAGAGGACAGCTAGGGACGGGCTGGATCGAACTGGAATTATTATTTAGGGGCGAATTTAAGACTACAGGCTCAGCGGCGCGGGCTGGCTCGAGCAAGGGTCGGGGCGGATTTTGACGGGGACGTCGCGGCGGGCCTCGGCGGCGAGGGCGGAAGGACGGCGGTCGTGGTTTGCGAAGAGTGCTGGTCTCTTTGCGACTCTCTTGGAGGAGAGTGGTAGAGTCGTCGGGCGTGACGAGGGTATGCCTCGGTCGGCGTACCTTGGAGATGCGGGAGGGTTCGTATCGGGCGGCCGATGCGATAAGGGGGTTACGGTGATTTACAGCAGTGTCGAAGAAACGTTTGGCTATGCGTTTCATGAACTGCTGTATGGTGGGCAATTTGAGATCTACATGTAGAGTCTCATTTCGGACGTAGAAGGGGGCACCCGTGATTTTGCGCAGGAAACGGTTTTGGAGCGTCTGCATCCTGTGGAGATGACGTGGCTTTGCGTGTGCAAAGACGGCGCAAGCGTACGTCATGATGGGACGGATGACCGCGGTGAAGAGTCGCAATTTGCACTTGAGTGACAATTTGCTACGGGCGGTCGTGATATAATGGAGCCTTCCCTGAGCGAAGGCGGCGCGAGAACGGGCCTGCCTTATGTGCTCAGCAAAGGTGAGGTGGCTGTCCAGTATGACCCCCAGGTATTTGGCTTGCTTCTCCCAGGGGATCGGCTTGCCATACATGGTGATCGGACGAGGGGGAGGGGGTTTGTGCCGCGGTTTCGTAAACAGAACCGCCTGACTCTTGTCGGGGTTAACCTCGATTCTCCATTTCCTGAACCATCTGCCCAAGATGTTTGCAGATGTTTGGAGAGTGCGAGCGATAGCGTCAGGTTCGCGACCGGTGTAGTAAATGGCGGTGTCGTCGGCGAATAGGGCCAACTGCGCCTTTTTACTTTTGGGGATATCGCTGGTGAACAGCGTAAAGACTAGGGGGGATAGCACTGAGCCCTGGGGGACTCCTGCTCGGATGGGGTGAGGGGACGAGAGTGCACCCTCGATGCGATAGCGGAAGGTGCGGTTCGACAAAAAGTCTCGCAAGATGAGCACGAGACGGTCTGGCACGCCGAGTTGGTAGAGCTTGTAAATTAAGCCATTGTGCCATACTTTGTCGAATGCTTTCGCTATGTCGAAGAACAAGGCACCCGTCATCGAGCCACGCTGGAAACCAGCGCTTAGATGCTCGACGATGCGGTGAACTTGTTGGATGCACGAGTGTTCGGTTCGAAAACCAAACTGCTCGTCGGGGATAAGACTCTTTGCTTCGGCATAATCCTTGAGCCGCTTATAAATAAGCCTCTCGTAGATTTTACCGAGAACGTTGAGTAGACTGATGGGACGGTAACTGGCGGGATCAGACTTGGGCTTGCCTGGTTTGGGGATACCGATAACGGTGGCCTGTTTCCATGCTCGGGGGAACATGTTATTGCTTAATGCGCCATTGAAGATGGCAGTCATAAGCACTATTAGTTGGGCGGGGAGGAGTTTAAACACCTTGTTGGTGATGCCGTCGGAGCCTGGGGCTTTCCTAGGTTGGAGCCTTTTGATGATCTCCTGTACCTCGTCGGGCGTGACGGGGGGCAGAGGATCATCAGGATCTTCGACTGGTGGTAGGGAAGCTCTACGTTCGACTTCAGCATTCACCATGTCGAGGTGAGCTTGGTCTACTGGTTACTCAAAGTGTAAAAACGGGACGCTATTATTAAGACTCCACTGTCCGTCTGTCTGTCACCAGGCTGCATCTCATGAACCGTGATAGTTAGACAGTTGAAATTTTCATAGATGATGTATTTCTATTGCCGCTATATCAGAACGAAACATGTTTTTTTCGGCTTACGGTACGGAACCCTTCGTGTACAAGTCCAACTTGCCCTTGGCTAGTTTTTACGGACTAGAATACGCCCGCAACTAATCCCGAAACTACGGACTTCGGGCTTAGAGAGTAGCCCCTCTGGAACGGTTTTTTTTCTTCACAGATCTCTTATTATATTTTTATATAAAAGATGCCAGTGAAGGTTCCGTAAAAATCAGAAGAGAGCATACACATAGACCGACAAACAGACAAAAAAAAATGTTTTGTTAAAGTTATCGGGTTGCGGATGCTTCAATAGAAGATTTCTTCTCCATCATTAGGAATAGAACTGCATCGATGATGAGCAGGGTCCCTGGTAGCACCAACACTGTCCTCAGAACGTTAGCGTGCAAAATAAACAGCCCGTTTACTGTGTACTGGGCAAGTGTACACCTGCACAAAAATAGGAAATAGTTTTAGTTATAGTGTTAAACTTGTTTTTGTTTACTAACAATTTACTAACACCTTGTTATTTTTATTGTTGTGTGTACTACTAACAACCCTACTAGCACTTTCTTTGTAAAAATATAGACGTATGTCTGAAATAAAGATAAATTATTATTATTATTCTCTTTATTTATTTTAAATATTTCTTAAAAAATATATATATTTATATATATATTATTATTATTATACTTATATATGACTTACACTTCAATTTTATTTATTTTTACAAATTTATACTTCTCTACAATTATGGCAAAATTAAAAATACTGAAATATAAACTTCCATCGAACATTTCTGTACTCACCAGTACACCATACTAACTCATTTTTATTCCTTCGATTGAAATAACACTTATGGAGGTCCAAGTCTATTATTTAAATAAACATAGTTAGTTATATTTATGTAGGTAGTTATAACGTTATAACTTTTAGAGTCATCCCGCTGAACATATGGATAGAAAGGGTCCTTTTCATTCATAAATTTAGGTATCTATCATAGACACGATTTATGCAAAAATCAATTTTAAAAAATGGCCAAGTCAAAGTCAAAGTCAAAGTCAAAACGTTTATTTCAATTAGGCCATTAAACGGCACTTTTGAACGTCATCGTTTACAGTTCAGTAAAAATAATAGAATTACATTAATAAAGTGACTCTACTGTCCATTCGGAAAGGTAGATTCTTATGGAGAAGAACGGACAAGAAACTCCAAGTGCAAGTCGGACTCGCGTGCAAAGGGTTCCGAATGAAATTCGTTTTTGTAACATGTTATGTTAACACTATGAACTTCTTATGGGTTTTCCTGTAATCTCCTATAGATCACAGATTAAGAACTACATCTGCATTTTTTTTAAATTTTGGGCTCGGATTTTGGTTTCGGAGATGAATGATAATTTTTCGTCCAATTTCTTGAATACCTTCAAATCTTTCTTTCCTTTTATTTTACTTTTTTTTAGCTTTCTAGTTTGTCTCCCAAAAGTGACCCCAGTATACAAAATTTATTTATTTACTTAACGCGTCCATGTTTGGATCACATAAGTTCATTATGTGTACGAAATTTCAACAGATTCGAAGAAATTTGCCTGTGGCAGACAGACACCCGAGTGATCATATAAGGGTTCCGTTTCTTACGGATGTTCGGAACCCTAAAAAAAGGCCATTGGTTCCCTTTTGGTATTTTGTCGAGTTATGCCAACAAAAATGTATCTACTTATCTACGGAAGAGTTACATGAGTCACACGTGTTATCTGCAACCTCATTCTTAAAAATCAAATGATTTAGACCTCCTTAACTATCACCAATCCACCAAAACCATAAACACAATAATAAGATAAAAAAAACTAATTATTTATAGGCCAGTGGCTTCACCGGCGTGTATTTCGGGAATTGTGACTATTTGTTGATTTTTTTTTATTTCATATTATTTTGTTTTTCCTGTTTATGTATTTAATCTAAATTATAATTTTTTCTAAGTTGTCACTTATAAATTTGTAAGTCCTAATTATGACAAAATATAACGGTAACATAAATGTTAATATTTTTACGTTAACACCTATGTTTTACAATTAAACTGATTGATTGATTGGAACATACTCCCAGGGTAAATAGTATCCAATGTCCTCATCAAGGGCTTGGTCTACTCGTGTGCCAAATTTCATCCAGATCCATTCAGCCGTTCTGGCGTGATTGAGGGACAAACGTCCATTCATAGAAACTTTCGCATTTATAGTAGGTAGTAAGAATCACCCATCTACCACTAGGGACCATTAAAGAACCCCAGGGATGTGCCCTAACAGGCGTGGCACAGAGGGGGTTCCGGAGTGGTCTTTTAAGAGGTAACGGAGCCCCATCTGCGGATGGTGATCACCGGAGTGGTTTTAGTGAGGTAAAAATCCCACACTCCCTGGTCTTTACCCCAAAAGTCCAGGCGCCTTTTGAAGATTTCCCCCCGAAAACAAAAAAAAAGGGACCATTAAAGAAAAAAAAAAAAAATTTTGTAGGTCAACCACCATGTGGCATAAATATAAGTTTACAAACATCTTAACCAAACATAGTAGTCTTAAAACAACCCAATATTACGCAATCCTGCATAAAACCATCAATTAAAAAACCTCAACTAATTGATATTACTACTAGCATCAATTAATTGATCAAACCAATCATCTATGGCCCAAATCCATAGACAAAACGCCTACCATCGTCCGAAAAACAAATATCGTCGAAAAAAAAAAACAATAATAATCTACGAACAGATATTATAGTCTATACTCAATGGAACCAGCGAGAAGGCATAACTCACGGTTCGTATAAAGATCTATAGAGCTTTCAAAGAAATTAAAAAAAAACGTCCACTTAGGTACCATAATGCATGCCATTGTTGTTGTCTCTTTCCAACTTACAGGAACACGAAGGTTGGAGAGAAACAGGTCTTTATCCTCAGCGTAAAGTTCGAACATTCTCAGTTTGGAACAAGTTGCTGTGTCGTCCAGACGTGTGTTCGAATTTTTAATTTACGATTTTTTGTTTGAAATAGAGATACGATATTTTGGATTTTAGTTTCGTACTTTTTTGTGTTTTTTGCGAAACTCATGTGAAGTGTTAGTGAGTAGTGACATTACGTATTGTACTTTGACGTTTCTGGAGATTTTTTGGAATTCATTTTCATAAAGGTTGGTTTGAATTATTATTTTTTATGAACAGTATGAGTTACTAGCATGAATTTGTGTAACCAATGTCATTTTTACGAAATATACTTAATAATGTTGCTGCAAATCATAGTTTTTATCTGAAAAGGTGACAGAAAAACCACATCAAACAATTCCACACACTAAAATACTACTAAACTTAGTTAAAACTTCAGTAATACGGACCCAAGTTGCACCATACTTGACCTCCATAGGTTTATCCTCATCAAATCAATATCAAATCACCTATTCTTAGAAAAACACAATAAATAAAATTGTTACCAAAACACTATAGAAATAAAAACGACAAACAAAACACCATACTTAACTTCTACAGCTTATTCTAACTCAAATCAATATTAAACCTACTATTCTTGAAAAAAACACAATAAATAAACTTATTCCCAGAACAAAATTGAAAAACTGCAAACAAAACATGCTAAAAACCTCAAAACAGTAAACTTATTTATGTCCTCTTTGACCCAAGAAACCGTTTTATGCACTTTCATGAACATTTCTGCGTTGTATCTAATATTAAACATATAACATACTATAATAAATAGAATTTGAAAATTTGTGTTGCCAAAAGTTGTAGCGAATTCGGGATAAAAGGGCATTACTATTTTCCCCCTTCTCAACCCCTTAAAGCTTGAATTTCCAAAAATCCCTTCTTACTGCTCACCTACATCACAAAGGAAGCCTGGTGCAAAATTTCGTGTTTCTAATCCCAGTAGTTTCGGCTGTGCGTTGATATGTCAGTCAGTAAGTTCCCTTTTATTTAATTACGCGACTTTGTACGCGCATATCCCGTTTTTTCCCGTTCCCGTAGAAATTTCGGGAAATCCTCTCCTACACTCCCCAAGGAACCTACATGTCAAATTTCAGCTTTCTGCGACCAGTGATTTCGGCTGTGCGTTGTCTGTCAGTCACGAAAGAATTTTATATTTAAGAATAGAGTAGTATTTTTAGGGACATGCTCTAACAAACTTATAATTATGATTTCTTTAAATAAAACTCAGATATGAGTAAGATTCATGAAATAGGAGGCGAGCATATTGCCATTAATCAGGCAAAGATCCACTTAAGTGGGTGTCACTAATTGTAATACACTTTAGTAGTTTTTCTTCAGGGATATTCTCTTTCAGAGTCATTTGTTTTCTTTAAAACGTTAAAAGGAGTGCCACTCCTTCTTCCCAGCTAAAACACTAGGAAGTGGTGACGGGCGGGCGTTTTGGGGGACTGTCTTTATGAAAAACTTTGACGTTCAAAAACCTGCCTCCCAGTCTTTTCGAATAAATGGCTTATGATTTTGTTTGAGTCTCATGTAGGGGTGAGCCTATTGTCGTCATTGTGGCACAAATCCCGGCTGTTACTGTGAAATGACTGGCAGAAAAACCCAGCAATTCTTTTCCAGAACTGGATATCTAACCCAGGACCCCATCCTGCCAGGGTTGCGGAATTTGTTCGAAAGAGTCACCGCGGCCCTGGAACGCATAGGGCTTAGAAGGAACACGGATGGGTTTTAGTCAGTAAGAGTCTGACACGCCCTTCCGCTCCACCCAGGGCGGAAGAAGTCATTTGATGATTTCCCATCCTAAAAAAAAACCCAGGACTCCAGGGTCAGAAGAAGCGTTTGTGGACATCTACTAATATTAAGCAAAGTTCGCATTCGTATCTCAGTCGGAATCTGTCTTAAAAGCCTTGCTTAAAACTTAGTAGAATTGGCACTCAGACCAATGGGGCATTCACATAAAACGAGTTTTGATCAATGACAAATGACGATCACCTATGCCTTTGACAAGCGTATTAGTTATAAGTATCGTTTTGAGAATACTTTCATTGTGCGTACAGCTGAGTCTGTGTCTCCTGATAGCTACAACCTGGGAGTCTTTAAGTCAAGAGTGAATAGGTTACTTTTAGTCAAGCGTGCTCCATCGTCGACCATATTTTTGATTGTGGTTAAATGCGAGTCTCTGAATTTTTAAAGTGATAAAAATGAGCACTTTCCTTTAGTTTTCCATATGTTTTTACCAGAGATCGGAATAGGTAGACTATATTTACCTTTTGTTCGTGGAAGTAAGTAACATAGAGTTGATAATACCTCCTGTAAAATCCCGGAATCATGGCAATTAAAATCCGGGATTATAAAAACATGAACTGGACTTTGAGTATAGTTCAAATTATTGATTTGAAGAATCAGAAGAAGAAAGAGTTGTGCGAAAACAAAGCTACTTAATTTAACAGTTTTAGTAGGTACGGAACTCTAAAACATAATAAGATTTTTCAATATAAAAATTTATTCAAAGCGCAATAAGTAATTTGCAATTTCTTAAATCCCGGGATACAATCGTCATGTTTATGATTCCGGGATTTTAGAGGAGGTATTATCAACTCTATGTTACTTACTTCCACGAACGTTAGGTAAATATAGTCTACCTATTCCGATCTCTGGTATATAATATAGGATGTTTTATTTTTTTCAAAACCAACTGGTACGATTCCTGACTAGAACACCCGTTTTTTATAAAATCCAATGATGCAGTTTTAAGTTTTCATCAAAATCGGTCTCGAGACTCCTTTCAGTGTTTTTCGATATTCCTCATTGTTTTGGATTTGGCTGTCCAATCACACTTTAAAAATTAACCCTCTGTAGTAAAAAAACTGGCTAAGTGAATATCAGTATAAATATGGAGTCTACCATGCCATTTTATAAGAGCAAATCTTCCAAAATTCTAAACCTATTCTCCGAATATATTTTACAATTCAACAGCCAACATATTCACATATCATCGTTAACTTTTTTGGTCTTTTCAAACAAAATATGCTTCCGGGCTCTCGGCCTATAGAAATGCAAATTTCTAATATTATATATGTATCTTTACAATCTTTCTAAAGTACTGTTATCTTTAGAGTGAGATGTCGTTTTATGTCGTAATTTATAGGTGAAAAATTTTTGGTCAACAAAATTCAATTCAATTCATTCATTAACAATTCACATTGTTTAAAATAATTCTATAAAATAAACATTAAAAATACTCCTATAATATACACGTACAATTACACTTTTAAAACTGACAACATATTATTTTTTACCTCAACAACAATATTATTCAATGTAGACTCGCTAAAATCAAGCATAGAAAAACATTTAAAAATTAAATCTATGTAAAAGGGGCCAAGTTTCCTATTTAACTATCACACGAAACCGATAAATTGTAGACCAAAGTGCTGATTGGTCGCCAATTTATGTCAGTCCACAATTTCGCGGAGATATTATGGACTATCAAATTTTGATGCGTAAAAAAGTATTCCAAATGTTCAGTTAACAATTTATCGAGAGTTTACAATCTCTCAAGTTATTTTATAATCTTACGGAGTCTGCAATTTTCCGGTAACATACACACAATGAAAGTATTCCTTCCTGGAGGGTGTTTTTGGCACATAAATAGGCTATATTCATGTTCCAAAAAGGCCCTCCATAGTTTAATTCGTTTTATCATACACCGCATTAATACTTATAACGTGCTAGCTTCAGCCTGCGGCCTCGTCCGCGTGATAAATTAGTTTAAATTGTTTGACGCAATATCCTCCCTTTGTATACAAAGTACTCTCAGTCACTCCTTTTAACATCAGTTTTCTGCCATTGAAACTCCCGTTAATATCGGTCCAGCCGTTTCGGAGATTAGCTGGAATAAACAGATCCTCAAATTGAATTTTCGTTTTGGGTGTCGTACATGTGTCGTCGCCAAATAGCGTAATCAGCAGTTTAAATGGTTGCCTAGCCTTTTCAGCGACCTAAGTGACATCTTTGGTTCAATATCATTTAATGACTTGAATGTCACTTACAATGAAAAGGTTAGGCTTTTAATGAAACGGCTGATTATGCTAGTTGGCTGCGACGATTTTGATATTACAAATCAATCAATCAAATCTTTTATTTGCATAATACTGGTTGATAAAGGTGTTACAAATAATGGTGTGTAATGGATAGTGTGCAAATTATTACGACTTTAAGACTCACAAATCAATAATTAAAACACAAAACAAACAGTACACACTTCTATTTTTATTTATTTGTGTAGATGTGTCTTAAGACCATATGCTTTATATTCTAGCTTCTTAAACAGATGCACCATAAGATCTATATTTTACAAATCCTTACAAAGATCTTCTCATAATAACTAGTCCTTATACGTTAAGAATTGTTTAGAATCAAAGGTAGGACCCCCTGCGATCTGCCCTGCGCGTCTGACCTATAACTTACTAGGAGCGTCCCGTGGCTTTGCTCAAATGTTAAATAAATAATTTGATTAGATAAAAGTGTGACATGTTCTTATTTAGGTAAGGTTATATGTTGCGGAATTTGTTCGAAAGAGTCACCGCGGCCCTGGAACGCAAAGGGCTTTAGAAGGAACACGGATGGGTTTTAGTCAGTAAGAGTCTGATACGCCCTTCCGCTCTACCCAGAGCGGAAGAAGTCAATTAATGATTTCCCAGCCTTAAAAAAAAATCGGTGAGGTTGTGTAGAGATTTTATTAAAAACGGTTCATTTTCCGTTTGAAGTTCGTCAAAAGTTGAAGGATCTCTAAACGGAGAAGGTAAATCGAGCAACACAAACGATTTGAAGACAATTTGCATCTAACTCATGTTTGTCTCTTTCATGGTGATATCTTTGTCAATTATTATTGATTTGTAAAGACAAAAACTTTGTGTCCAATAGTTTTTGACTGACGGATTGAATAGAATTATTATATTTCTATCCAGGAAGATACCCTATCATTGCTGATAAAATCATGTCATTCTTCTGCCCTGTGAAGCTACGAATATTATGGTTTACATCGAGTACTAAGTCGTACCAAAAAAGATTTTTACAAAAAAAAAAATAGAACCGACTTCCAATAAAAACCAAACACGTATAAAATAAATAACTTTAATTTCGGAAGTCGGTGTTTTTGGTTGTTTCTTCGTATTCAAACACCGACTGGTGTTTTTAACAGTTTGCAATAGCGATCTCTTCTTTGAAAAAATACGAGAATTAAATCAGCCGGGAATTGGCATTTTACAAATTTTTAATCAACGTTCGCATTCGAATGTCAGTGTCAAAAACACATCTATTTTTTACATTTTCGACGGATTGCGACTGAGATGCGAATGTTGCTTAAAAATTTGTACAACAGGTACTCTGTTAGAAACGCTACATTTTCCTACATTCAGACACATTGTGACTGAGAAGCGAACTCGAAAGACTCGCCCCTACAACTTCACTTTATCTCAAAAACTCACAATATTATTTCTCAATGTAACGAGTGATAGTTATTAGTCAAAACTATTGTGCAACCATTGTTCTAGTGAGTAATCCAATCGGAATCCAGGCTCAGTGTTACCTCACAGTGCCTAGCCATACAGGCTATGCCTGATCTATTGGTTCTCGTAGGCGATTGGTGAAACCAGGCACTTTATAATCGTATCTGATATTGGGTTTTTGAATTTATTGGCTACCAGTTTTTTACCAAAGTTAAAGATAAAAATGCGTGGACATGGTTTAGCTGTATGTCAAGTTTAATTGGAAAAGACATGAAAGAAAAAAAATATGTTTATTTAAATTTTTTAACACCGACTTCCGAAATGAAAGTTATTTTATACTTTGCAGTGTTTTTTTTATTTGGAAGTCGGTTGCATTTTTTTGTGAAAGAGTTTGTTATTTTTAATTGCTTAGTATCCCACACCTAACAACACCACTGTAAAGTCACAAGAAAGCAAAATACGGACCATAATACGCCCGCAACTAAGCCCGAAACTACGGACTTCGGGCTTAGAGAGTAGCCCCCCTGGCATTGACTATAGTAGGCGCCAGATAATCGTGGAATAACGGTCATTGACCCACCTACAATTATTGACATTTTTAATTTGAAAAAAAAGCTGTCCCGAATCATCATCTCTCGATATCCTTAACATTTTCTAATAATGAAAAACGATTCATATTTAATTGTTCAGGTACCTATGAACAGTTATTAGGGAAAGGTCAATATACTTTATTCCACATTTATCTGGCGCCTACTATAGTAAGCGCTCCATCGACGATCGACCACATCATCGCCTTCCTTCAGGTGAGATAATGGTGAAACGCAAGCCTATCAACAATAAAAATCGAAAAATCAAAAGTGCCTGTAAATGATTTCATTGAAATAAATGCTTCGAGTTTCAGCTTCGATATCTTAATACCGGTAATCAGGATCATCTTAATTAAATCTTTTAAAGAGGAATGTTGTAAAATAAGCTGTTATGAAAACATGATAATTACGGGTTTGTTATGCCCGAGATTTTATCTTGACATCGATTTGTTTAAGTTTTTAATTTTATTGATATGTGTGGGTGTCGTTAAACTTTAAATGCCACTTCTTATGGTGTCAGTCTTGTTAAGTTTAAGTTATGTAATTTGTTGATGGAGGAGCTTTTGGCTAAGTAACCACAGCCGCAGGAGTAAAACGTTAAGGTTAAGCAACACTTGTCGAGGTCGATTAGTGGATGGGTGACCAACCATTACATACAGGGAATGCGAAAAGCACGTTAAGCCGTAGATCTTGGCTGTGATTTGAAGAATCAAACAGTCGTTACGGTAGTTGGAAGCCAGATATAATGACACCAGTCTTGTCAAGAGGTATCGTGTTACCCAGTTACTGGGTTTCGGAGGTCAGATAGGCAGTCGTTCCATGTTAAATACTCGTATTCAGCTGCATCCGGGTAGACTGGAAGCCGACCTCAATATAGTTGGGAAAAGACACCATATAGAGATGATACCCTGGAACGGATAAACCATAATTCTTATTTAGATTTAAACCGAAAATAACATCAAGCCCCCCTAAACAAAAACGTTATGACCCAGCCTGTCCCTTGCTGCCCTCCCGAAATGACGCCGCTAAGCCGAGGTCCGTATCCCGCAGGGGATGCCCTAGCGAGCGGTCATTTATGATAATTTAGCTAGTTTGTAAGCCCTGGCTGGGGGCCATAAATTCATTTGAGGCCACCACAGGATAGTCCGTTTAAGCAGTAACCAGCCTTAGTGTGCTGAACTGCGAGTGGACCCGTCAAAACCCGTCCCTTACCCCTTGGTAAGCAGGCAGGTGGAACACGAGATGGTAAGTGGTGATGTATTGCCATCACAGAGACAAAGCTGACTTGTGTCACGTGTCTGTAACTGTACCGGCCCACATACCCTTCACACCAGGACACAGCGACGCTGCTTAGCGTGTAATAATGCATTCAGAGTGCTGATGAGGTTGCCCCGATTCTGTAGTTCGCCGAATCACAAGTAGACTGTTTCTATTCTACTATGCGAAAACGGTGCACATCCCTAGTGCGCAGGGTTCAGGCTAGGCTCAACGGCATCCTGAGGGCATTCGCGCAGAGGTTCGATTGTCAGTACCTGAACCATTGCTTTATCGTTCACTTACTGAGCAATTGAAACCAGTAATATGTGTGTTTGAGGTATTTTTACGTGTGTGTGTTTTTGTTATTATTTTATTATGTGTAATGTGTGTACTATGATCCGTTTTTGGTCGGAATAAACGTTTATTATTATGTACATGGTGGTATACCTTCTCCGGACGAGCTGCTTCACAAACAGTTCGAATATTACCGACTGAAATTGTTCCCAATAAAAGGTTTATCCTCACTTTAGTCAAATAGATCTTTGGCCCCAAACCGAGAATCTTAAACTTGTCTTTTCACATTGACTCTTTCAAATTCTTTCACATTTTTTCTCTAAACTATTCCAAATAAATCAATTACTACTGTCCACCTTGACAATGTCAGGTCGTGACTTTTGACCTCAAGACCTTATAATTTGAGGTCACGAAGATCTTGGAGTCGTGCCACAGTGACTTTTGAACGAAGTTTTTTGGCCATGCCACATTGATACGGTCGGGTGATAGAATTTGGAATAAAGACCTCTTCAATGATTACTTTTTTAAACGTTTTTTTTTGTAAAAAGTGACCCAGGATTCCGGTCATGAACTGGGCTGAAATTGTTGAAATTGTCGTAGTTTTATTAACTAAATACAGCTAAAAAAGTTCTACCGCCATACTTACTTATGCCGCCATCAGCGTCGCTGTGTTCCGGTGTGAAGGGTATGCGTGCTGGTGTAGTTAAAGACACATGAGAGATCGGAATAGGTAGACTGTATTTACCTAATGTTCGTGGAAGTAAGTAACATAGAGTGATAATACCTTCTGTAAAATCCCGGAATCATAAATATAATCATGGCAATTAAAACCCGGGATTATAAAAACATGAACTGGACTTTGAGTATAGTTACAAATTGTTGATTTGAAGAATCGAAAGAAGAAAGAGTTGTGCGAAAACAAAGCTATTTAATTACGTACGGAACTCTAAAAATATTATAAGATTCTTCAATATAATCAAATGTATTCAAAGCGCAATAAGTAATTTGCAATTTCTTAAATCCCGGGATACAATCATCATGTTTATGATTCCGGGATTTTAGAGGAGGTATTATCAACTCTGTGTTACTTCCTTCAACGAACATTAGGTAAATATAGTCTACCTATTCCGATCTCTGCACATGACACATGCCAGCTTTGTGTCCAGGGTAACGCTTCTGCCACGTAGCTGGATCTGACCGATCTTCTATCAGCCTCAACTCATGCTATATATGGTCAGCACCAACTAACTACTTCTGTAATAGTCCGTGTCTTCACAAAAATCTTGTTCACATCATGAAATCGATACTTTCGACAAGATCACCTAAAAACACATAGAATCAATATTTCTACTCAAACAGCGAAAATACAAGTTTTTATTAATATTTGTATTAATTTTAGGTCTACAAGTAAAAAAGTCATACGAATGGTCGAATTTTCATATTAAAACCACGACTTTCGGAACTTGTTCTTGACCTCGGGCGAATAGTGATGGGACTTTCCCCTAAAGCTAATCGCCCACTACTATTAGTATGTATTATTTTGTTAGGGTAGGTGGCATACGACCACGGTTATCCTCCAAACATCACTACATATGAATTGATTTTATTTCATACTATTTAGAGCGCGATTATTCAGTAGTCGGGTTATAGTTTTTGAACTTACATTTTTATCTATTTATTTATTTTATTTTATTTTTTTCGGAAAACTTACAGCTAGGCAGACAATATTAAGAGTTAATCACATGATGATGGCCAATTACAAGTTTTCAGAGATAGTAAACAAATATAATTAATTAAACACTAGGTAGTAGACAGTGTTACATTCTTGTTTATACAGTGCAAGTACTATGTTGTTGTTGTTTTATACTCCTTTTTTAGGTACTTTTCTTTTCTGTAGGACGTGAGGTTATTTCATATGGACCGTGGCCCTTCTTTAAACTATTGTCATTCCATTGACACGAATAAAACGATTTGATCCTAAATAAAACAGTTAAATTATCATTTTTATGTCATCAAAAAATGTGTCACTACCTATACATATTTCGGTTTAAGTTCGGCCTATAAACTTTTCGGCCTCTTTCCCAGCACTAGCAATAAATTTGACGGCTCGCTTCGAATTTGTCCATTTATAAGCATTTTATCATTTCCTTCGTGTGATTAAATAAATCAATATAAATTAACTTAGTTTCGATATAAAGTTTGCTGTTTACGGTAATATCTTTACTCTGCCTATTCAGCAGTTGTACAATCGGGCTATAATGTCCGCACAGATGGGACTCCAGGCCTCCCCTATGTGAGAGGGAATATATAATGAGTTTCCTCCGTGCCTCAGAAAGCACGTCAAGCCGTTGGTCCCGGCTGTCATTTCAACAATTTTGACAGTCGTTATGGGAAGTCAGAAGCCAGAAAATCTGACACCAGTCTCGCCAAGGGGTAAGTGCTGTCCTCTTCTACGTCTCCCCCCCCTTTTATTTTATTACATTTTCATTATTTGCTGATATAGCGGCAATAGAAATACATCATCTGTGAAAATTTCAACTGTCTAGCTATCACGGTTCATGAGATACAGCCTGGTGACAGACAGACGGACAGTGAAGTCTTAGTAATAGGGTCCCGTTTTTACCCTTTGGTTACGCAACCCTAAAAATGCGCCTCAAAACAGTAATATTCTAATTGGTTTTACCACTTAGCATCCTCTTCTAAATAAAAACATTAAAAATATTTTCAAATAAAAATACTTACATAAAAATTATTGAAAATTACATTCGAACATAATAAATATTGCCGTTTAAGATCAAGAATCGCACAAAAAAATAATGGTTTTAGTAATACGATTACACGGATGGACACGTTTTTTTTATGTATATTTATTAACATAATATAAAAAAAATACTTAAGTAGACTGTGATAATGTAAGGACTTCTTCATACTTATCGACTATTATAAAGTTGGAAATACTTACATTGTGCATACAGCCAAGGAGTGGAATTCCCTCCCGGATTCCGTGTTCCTTGAGAGCTACAACCTGGGCGTCTTTAAGTCGAAGAGTTAATAGGTTACTTTTTGGCAAGCGTGCTCCATCGTCGAATTATAGCTTACCATCAGGTGTAACAGTGGTTAAAGGGAGCCATAACAACATTACCCTCCTTTTGGAGCAGTCGCGTAAACAAAAAAAAGTTAGATCTAAACTTTTTGACGTAATTTATCGTGTTTAAAGGTTAGCTATGTATTAAAGTAACGTGTTTTTGATAGCCAAACATCTACAAATTTATGGAAAACAAATTAGACAAGACCGGCCTACCAAAACAAGTTTAAACATAAACCAAATAGATACCTCAAACCATAGATTATCATGTAACACCATACATAAAAATAAACACACTCCATAGTATATTTTAATCTTATTTTACTACTAATAAATGCGAAAGTTTGGATGTATGGATGTATGTTTTTTACTCAATCACGCCAGAACGGCTGAACGGATCTTAGTGAAATTTGGCACAGATATAGATTGTAGTTTGGGATAGCACATAGGCTTTTTATCCCGGGAGTATGTTCCCTTGGGATAAATTCCAACATTCACGCGGGAGAACCCACAGGCAGAAACGAGTTAGAAAAAATAAAATGTTATTATTTAAATATAAGACGATAAATATTAATGACGCTTATAATTGCGACACGTTTGTCGCAGTAAATAGTCGCATAATGTGGCCGTAGCCTTATTTATTTTACACTCATTTTGTGGCGTCGTTCGTAGATCATATATCTCTTTTTATTGGCCATAGATAATATCGTTGTTAAGACCAGAACGAGTTAATAGACTTAGAAATTTTGAAGTGAATATGTTAGTGAACTTATTTATGGAAAAATAAATAAAAAAATATTTGTAATAATTCTACATTATATGTGAGTTAAATGTTAACTAAGACATTCTAACGAATATCCTACTAATATTATAAACGCGAAAGTTTGTAAGGATGGATGGATGGATGTTTGTTACTCTTTCACGCAAAAACTACTGAATGGATTCTGATGAAATTTGGCACAGTTGTAGATTATAGTCTGGAATAACACATAGGATACTTATTATCCCGGGAATATGTTCCCTTGGGGATAATTTTCGAAAGTCACGCGGGCGGAGCAGCGGGCGGCAACTATAGTAGGCGCCAGATAAATGTGGAATAAAGTACATTGACCTTTCCCTAATAACTGTTCATAGGTACCTGAACAATTAAATATGAATCGTTTTTCATTATTAGACAATGTTAAGGATCACGAGAGATGATGATTCGGGACAGCTTTGTGTCATTAATTCCGTTTTTCAAATTAAAAATGTCAATAATTGTAGGTGGGTCAATGACCGTTATTCCACGATTATCTGGCGCCTACTATAGATAGAAATATGAAAGTGAGTTCGTTTGTTTGTTTCGCTTTCACGCATAAATTGCTGAAAGGATTTTGATCAATTTCGATTTCAGCTGAAACTTCATCCTTTAAAATTCCTTGGAAAGATTTTTCAAAATCAAATCTACTGATTTTTCCAAAGACTATCTTTTAAACATATACAAACAAACAAACATATTTTTTATTATTGATAGACTTGCGTTTGACAACTGTCTCAGCTGATGGAAAGCAATGATGTGGTCGACGATGGAGCACGCTTGCCTAGAATTTACCTATTCTCACTTGACTTAAAATCTTATTTTCCTAAGAAAGACACATCCAGACTTGGAGAGAGACAAATATAGGTATAAGCTAGACTTGAGCATGGTAGTTCGCGAGCGGGAGCGCTCATTTTAGTTCGCAGGTCCTTGGCGAACTAGTTCGCACTTTTAGTTCACCAGCTCCTAACTCAATGTTTTGACTGAGCTAGTTTTTTTTTTTTTTTTGTGAGTGGCTTCTCGCAGTTCAACCTATAAGGTTGTCGACTGCTTAACCGGGCTTGCCTGTGGTGGCCTTAATATAATATTAAAGCCTCCAGCCAGGGCTTATAAAAAACTTACAAACTAAGAATATATCGATGCCGTCAGCCTGGATTATATCTGGGTCGGCTTCCAATCTTACCGGATACAGTGCTATTTTGGCTAGCTTTTATATAACTAGCACTGTTTCGTAAGTAGGTATGTAAGTTGTTCGTAAAAATTTTGATATCCAATTGTGCAATACTCAATATTGTTACAATTTCAATATGGCCGCCGCTCCAAGATGGCAGATTTTTTTTTTCAACCCCCTTATCTAATATAGGTATCAAACGAAAGGGCTTGATGAGTAGAAAACAATTAAAAGCTTGTTTAGATAAATAAAATTATTAGCTCTATATAAACCTGCTTTCGTTTGTCCGGTTGGATTTTAGAAATACATTTTTGAAGCACACTTGATATACTCATGTAACTTTGGGCACTTGGGCGGCCAGTTCGATCCAGCCCGTCCCTAGCTGTCCTCTCCCCAGCGACGCCCTAAGCCGAGGCCCGTACCCCACAGCGGGTGCCCTTAGCGTGTAGTCGCTCAGTTTGTAAGTTTTTTATAAGCCCTGGCTGGAGGCTTTAATGTTATATTAAGGCCACCACAGGCAAGCCCGGTTAAGCAGGCAGACAGCCATATAGGTTGAACTGCGAAAAGCCACTCATAAAAAAAAAAAAACTTGGGCGGCTGTGATTCTTTAGCCACGAGCCCCACGATTTATCGACATCGATAAATCGAAATATTTCCCAAGCCATCAGTGCTGTGTTGACGGGATTGTTTGTCGTTTGTTCCAGGCGTGTCATATGGCCTTAGACCCGAGCTACAGGTACCTCGTAAAACCTAGTCTTTTTAGATGTTCAATGACACGGACTGTCGAGTATACTACGAGTATTTGGCTTAAAGGCAACAAACTTTAACATGAGCAAACTCGCTTACAAGCGAGTTTGAAGGGTATTTCCGATAATCGAACGTATTAATTTAAGAAGAGAGTATAATTTTTGAAACAAGTATAATGCTAAGTCCACACGTGTGTACATGCTCGACGTTTTTACGTTCATTCGAGCAAGATTTCGGGGAGAGTGTCCAAGAACTCCACGACCTCATCCCACCGGCCCCCTTCTACCATCGGACATCTAGACGCACTACAAGTTACTATCCCTACCTTGTTGCTATTCCACCAATTCGCACTTAACGTTTCCAAACGTCTTTTATAATGCGCACAGCAAAGGAGTGGAACTCTCTGCCTGCGTCTGTGGTTCCGAACGCATACAACCCTAATCTCTTCAAAATTAGAGTGAACAGGCTTCTTCTGGGTAAGCTCGCTACATCGTCGACTTTGTCTCTGTCATCTATAACCTAGACTCAAGAGCAAACACATCTCAAAAAAAAAAAAGATCGAATGTGTAGACCGTTATAAAGAGGACTTATTGCTCAAAATCGACGAATTGACTTTGACTTTGCAGAATCATAGACTCCAACGCAAAAGCCAACCGAACTCCAAAAAAAAAAACAGACATCCAAGAATAACGAATAATTCAGAACAATTAAAAAGCAACAATGAAAATTTTACGCAGTCCAAGCCTCTTGGCAGGACGAACAAAACGCATAATCGCTCTGATCGGTTTCTTAGAACTTAACTCACAAAGAGATTCCGTTGTCATTAGGGGCTGCCTTGTTTTTGTGATCCGGACATATTGGCATGCGGTAAAGTCGGACTAGATAGTTTCGAGTGTCCTTCTGTCGTATGTAGGGCCCAGGGGCGTAGCTATGGCTTGCACATTGGGGGGGTTCGAGGGTTCAAAAATGTGCAAAGTTAAACTAGGTTTTGTCTGGGCTTCACGCAGAAAAAGCAGGATTCGGAACGGCAATCTCATTTGGAGAATTAGTTACGTGTTATATATTTTTGGGGCATGAATTATTTGGTTCAGCCCTTCAATAGAGATTTTTATTTTTGTGGAATGCTAAGGGGCGTATCCGGACCCCCTAAACACCCCCCTTATGGCCTATTTCACTTTAGCATTCAGTAAGAAAGAGGAGGCTAAATAAATACTTACACACTGAACTTACATGCAAAAACGGCTTTTTCTGAAAAGGTGGAATTCTCGAGGATAATAAGATAAACTAAGAAATGCGAATTATAACTACTAACAAAGTTTAGCGATTCCGACAAAATGGGGTTACAAACTCTTATAATAGATTATTATTTCTTGTTAAATTATGAAATTCTGTATGGTGTCGGACGTAAAAGAATAGCACCATCCCATCTCTTCCCGTGGGTGTCGTAAGCGGCAGCTAAGGGACTCTCCAGAGAATGGGCAGCAGCATTCTCTGTGCATTGCAACAGCTACACTGCGATCGCCAACCCGCCTGCCAAGCGTGGTGATTATGGCAAACACGCCTCTTTAGATATGGTATAATGATGATGATGAAATAATGAAAAAAACGTTTTTTAAACAATAACCCCATCCAAATTCAATAGCTTCCAATATATCCGTGTCTTATTAACAACGCGTTAATTGACAATCTTACGGCGTTTGCAATTATCCGGTGTAAATACAAAAACTTTAAAAAAAAATTGGTTGTCTGTAAAATCGGTTTACGGACGATAGTTTAACGTGACAACGTCATGACAAAACATTGGTCAAATGATCGTAACGTTACAATGAGTCATCCTTTTTCGTGCGTGCAGCCGGCGTTCATCGATTTATTAGACGTTGTCGCGTCAAAAACCGATATCAGAAAAACGGTCATCTTGAAACATTCGAATGTCGAAGTGCCATGAACTCAATCCCTTTTATTTCGGAGTTTCTTAAATCGCATTCGCTTATTAAATAGCTAAATCTCTGACCGTACGGTAACCTCCCAGTAGCTTTAAACAAGAGTATAAAACTCTTTAATCATATAAAATATAAATTAACATACAGAATGAGTCGTAAAACCTTATTTTTACATACTCGTAAATTATTTCGCTTGTATGCCTGTCCCACGGGGGGTAGCCAATGATAAATGGCGTTACTGTGATATGTCAAATATTTTATAATAACCTGAAAATTCCATTGCTTAATACAATTGCTATTCACTCTTATAAAATCAATCTGCCTGCTATTTCCCAACTATGATGGGGTTGGCTTTCGGCCAAACTGGATTCAGCTGAATACCGGGATCTTACTGCCTCTCTGACCTCCACAACCCATTAACTGGGTAACACGAAACCCTCTTTGCAAGACTGGTGTTAGATTTTCTGGCTTCTGACTACCCGTAACGACTGTCAAAAATCTACAAATGACAGCGGCCAACGGCTTAACAGGCTTTCCGAGACACGGAGGATTCTCGGTATGTTAAGATGGTCACCCATCCACAAAATAGTAGTCCAACATGAATTTTCAAAATTTCAAAATGTAATATTTCGGTTGGACAGTGTGTTATAGAGACATCTAACCGGCCGGTCGGGAATCGAACCCTGTACGTACCGCGCTGATAACATCGGCACCGCCGAGTTATTCGAAAAATTTCTGACTGAGATACCGAGTACGGTCGGCAGAAGCAGCAAGGATATTATTAAACTTTTTTTTGTTTTATTAATAATGTCTGTATTCCCCGAAAAATGAGTCACTGCAATGCCTGGCGTTTATTATATTAATATAGATTTCACAAGTCGCATTGTTTCTTTGTCTTATTACATTACCTAAGACGACGACAAATACTACTATACTACGACTTCGATTAATATTGGACACGTGTTTTTATTGCTATATAAAACCAATAAACAATTACTTCTATAAATGCATAAAAGTTCAAAAGTTGTTGACAGACTTGTTACGTCCCAAAACAACGCACTATTATGGTCCTATTTTTTTTTACCTGACTAAGGAAAAGTGCAAGTCCAATTGCCATAAATTCTGTATTTTTCTTTTTTTTCTGTTTTTTCATATTTGTATTTTTATTACTTATTGTGATTTATGTAAGTGTGTTTTTGTGTGTTGTGTTTACTGTTCTCTTACCAAATAAATGTATATAAGGATAAGGATTCCCTGCTACAAGGGACTTACACATAACGGGCGAAATGAATTTAAACATATTTGTACTATACATTTATGAAATACAGGCTAACGGGCACGCCACATACACGCCATATTGCCATCATTATTGTCGGTATGGCATGTCTTCTCTCATACTTCTTCATCAGTCATCTCAGGACATATAATTTTACACACATTCCATACATCTTTCTTTATATTACACAAGCTTTTGCCCGCGAGTTCGTACGCGCAAATCCTGTTTTTTCTCGTTTCCGTAGGAATACCTGAAAACCCCCCTCTGAAGCTGAAGCGGTAAGCTTCATGCCAATTTCACCTTTCTACGACCAGTAGTTTCGGCTGTGCGTTGTCTCTCAGTCACTCAGTAACGGAAGAGTTTTATATGTATATGTCACCGGAAAATAGCAAACTCCGTAAGATTATAAAATAACTTGAGAGATTGTAAAGTTTCGATAAATTATCAACTGAACATTTGGAATACATTTTTACGCGTCATAATTTGATTAGACTATCAAATTATGATGCGTAAAAATTAATTCGAAAGATCATAAGACTATTAAATTTTAATGCTTAAAAAAGTATTCCAAATATTCAGTTGACAATTTATCGAGAGTTTACAATCTGTCAAGTTATTTTATTATCTTACGGAGTTTGCTATTTTCCGGTGACATATATATTGATATTGATTGATGATTTAATCCAAGTCATGATTTACACTAATACATTTGATTAACCCCAGCATCCGCTTTTTCTGCTATCCGTACCAAAAAATCGTCAAGCCATAATATCATTGATGCGTACCTTTATACCTGTGTTCCACTTTTTTATTTTCCTGCCGAGCGCCTAAAGGCACAGGCGCTAATATACATCCATATAGCATGTTGTAGCATGTTGGTATGGGTAGCTTGCATGCCGTTATCGCGGACTATATTTTATATATTTTTAAATAGGTCGAGGCTAATTTTCTGAAATTGTGAGAGAACTTTGTAACGGTTTTTGATTTAAAAGAGTGTCCGGGGAGTTTCTTCCACGTTCTTCTCCATAGAGATCTACGCTTTGGAACGTGCAAATAGCTTTATCTATGTAACTGACCGGCTTTGACAATTCAAAAGTGTCTGCAAATGGTTTATCCTATTAAATAAAATTCTTCCGTTACTGACTGAGTGACTGACAGACAACGCATAGCCAAAACTACTGGTTGTAGAAAGCTGAAGTTTGCCATATAGCTTCCCTACACTCCGTAAGGGAAATTCGTACGAGAACGGGAAAAAAGGGATTTGTGCGTACGAAGTCGCGGGCAAATTTTGAATAGATGCTTTGAGTTGTGTTGAGACTGTACCAAGAGGAGCTCGTGTCTAAATAACAGTCGAACGGGCTGAACTTCAAGTCAGTCGGTGGATGGGTGACCATCCGTTACATAACTTAAACTGCCAAAATATCGTATAACTCAGTCACTGTGTTGTGAAGGTCAGAAAGGCAGTCGCTAAAATACTGGTACTCAACTGTATCCAGTACTAGAAGTCGATCGATCAAGGTCAAAAGTTTGCTTGCTATACATAAAGTCTCTTAGATATTTTCTGTCCGCCATGTTCTTAGTAGTCCAAGAGACAGATGGTAAAGATTTTGGAATGATTTTCTAAAATTTTGTTCTTGTAAAATCATCGTGATCGGGCAAAGTCGATGAGTTTAATTAATGATAGAGATCGAGAGGTCATAGATCAACAAGCTCTTGTACTAAACAGTTCGTTTTTTTTACAACTTTTTACGTAAAAACCGACTTCTAAATGAAAACTACAAATTACAAAATTCAACTGATTTTGCAATTTATAGTTTTTTATTAGGTGTTCGGTTTTTTTCTACAAAGTCAAAGTCAAAGCATTTAATTTCAAATAAACCATTTTCAGGTGATTGGCAAAGTCAGTCAGTCAAAATTAAGAAACTATTTACACGTTCCAAGGCGTAGATCTCTATGTAGAATAACGTGCAAGAAACTCCACGGACACTATTTTAAACCATTTTATGTGTTACAAAATCCTGGTTACATTAACCTTGTTGCTTCAGACAAGTAGTTTTTTTAAATAATAACAGTTTATTCAGAAAAAAATACACATTTAACAAGAATCAAAAACAAAAACAGTTTTCGCTGTAAAAAGTGGAAACGTCAGAAAAGTTGACGATGACAAGAAGTCGAAGAAGACAAATAAATCCACGACAACAGAACGTTAACCTATTTTCTCTTGTCGCGGATTTCGATCAAACTTGGCACACGAATAAACAGGTCACGTGGATTAGGACAGGATATCAATTTATTGTCCCGGTAGTCGGTAACAACTTGTCGACTATTCACGTGACCAGAGAGCTGGACTTTTCTTCGGCCAAAGGATCAGCATTGCCATTCAACGCGGCAATGCTGCCAGTGTTCTGGGCAATTTTGCCACTGACAGCGATGTGGATGCCCAATGATTTATTTTGTTTTTAAACGCGTTTGTACAATTTCGCGATAATCAGTCTAGTTGTTTAATTATTTAGTTGTTACTTGTACATATTATAGATCGTTATATGTAAATAAACATTTTCCCGGTATTAAATATCCTGGTTATCCTGCCAGGGTTGTTGTTCGAAAGAGTCACCGCGGCCTTGGAACGGAAAGGGCTTTAGAAGGAACACGGATGGGTTTTAGTCAGTATGAGTCTGACACGCCCTTCCGCTCCACCCAGAGCGGAAGAAGCCATTTGATGATTTCCCATCCTTAAAAAAAAAAAAGTATCCTTCGTATAGTAAAACACTTTTCACCCGGGCAAAATCGAGGCCAGAAACGTATTAGTTACTAAAGTTAAAAACCTAAATAAATAAATAATGCTTTTCTACCGAACGCCGCATCTGTTTTCAACTATCATTGCTCACAATGTCAATGATCGGGATCTTCGTACCATAGATAATATCATTGTTCGTCCTACCTTTTTGTTGAAATCCCATCGTTTTTTGTGCAGCCCTTACTGAGTTAAACTTATGGTTGTATGTATAAATGTGTGTTTCTGGATGAAAGATTGTCAGCTGTCTAGCTTTTTCTAACATGATTTGGTTTGGTTTAAATGCAGTTGTATAGCAGATTTGTATGCGGAGTTGCTCCCTATCTGACCCTTTCAACCCAGTTACTGTGTTACTACGACCCTCTACTTTAGTCATTATCATCTTTCAGCTCTTATCTATCATCCTAATTAATGAATATATCTAAAACTGTTCCGTTACTGAGTGACTGAGTGACTGACAGACTACGCACAGCCGAAACTACTGGTCGTACAAAGCTGAAATTTGGAATGTAGGTTCCTTAGGATATGCGCGTACGAAGTCGCGAGCAAAAGCTGGTCCTTACTAAAATCTATCCATCCAAAATTATTAAAAATATAACGGGTCACTGTTTGTACATGGAAGATATATGAAAAAAAATATTACCCACCCAAATAGCACCCAAAACAATGATTGTCAGAGTTTTTGTCTGCTTGTCAGTTTGTCTGTGCGTTTGAGCACGCTAATCTCAGAAACGGCTTATCCGATTTCGATGTGTGTAACTAATACATTGTAGGAAGCTTCACTTAACATTAAGTGTTTGTTGTTTTATGTGAATCGGTTCATAAATAAAAATGTTATGGTAATTTTAAGAATCACGTCGAACATTTGTTAAACTATCTATTCTTTCTCTGTTTAGCAGCATTGACTGAAACTGTACTAAACTTCAAAATAATGATCTATATAAAATTATGATTATATAATAATACATAAATAATTTATTATATCATTATAATTTTATATAGACCATTATTATAAACCGGGATTTGCGCGTACGAAGTCGCGGGCAAAAGCAGGTCCTAAAATATAAATGCGATAGTGGGTTTGTTTGTGACCTCTTCACACATTAACAGCTGAACGAATTTATATGAAACATGCACACAATGACCTGGAATAGGTCATACTATACTTTTCGTCCCGGGATTAAGTTCCTTTTAACTTTCTACGAAATCCTGTCTAAGTAAGACAGGTTTAACTGTTTAAATCCATACAATTATTGTCATTGAAAATATCAATCATAAACCGATAGATAGGATTACAAACAATGAAATTTCGTAAAGGCGGAAGCCTACCCGATACCTCCGAATATTTACGACTGAGCCCTTGAGTGGGTGGACACAATAGTTACCTGAACACAGTATAATATTGAATAGGTATTCATTTAACTAAGTTATTGGTGGGCTTAGATAATGTATTATTGTTTTAAGTATGGCTCGTGGGGTGGGCTTGTTTCTGAAGAGATTTACAGCTAGGCAAAGGAATAAAGTGACGTTCATCAGAATAATGATTGTCAAAAATCCAAATTGAACATGAATGGGAATGATCACGGTTGCGAAATTGTTCGTAAGAGTTACCGTGGCCCTGGAACGCAAAGGGCATTTGAAGGAACACGGGTGGGTTTTAGTCAGTAAGAGTTTGACACTCCCTCTTGCTCCGCCCAGATCAGAAGGAGACATTTGATGATTTCCCATCCAAAATAATAATAGGTATGACTCCGTGGCATTTCGGTAGAGCACGTAAATCCCATACATTTTGTACTTTTCACACGTTGAATTTCACTTTGGAATGAGTTAAAGATATGTGGATGGATGACCATCTTAACTTACCAATATTTCTCCGTATCTTGGAAAGCACGTTAAGCCATTGTTCCCGGCTGTTATTTTTCGATCTTTGCCTGACTACTGGTTGTGAGAAGTCAAGACAGCTGACATTAGTCTTGCCAAGGAATATTGTGTTATAGTGGTATGCGGAACAGAGAGTAAAGTCCCTCATACCTCTACTGAAAAGGGAGGAGCCTCCGACCAGACGGTTGTTGTGTCTGGTGGGCAACTGCCCGATAGTTGATATTCGGACTGTTGTATATGTTCAAATCGCACGGAGAACTTTGCTTGCGCGATGCAGGATTATGTTGGTAGTGGTAGTCGCTGACAGAGTAGATGGCGTTGCGGTTCTTTATGTTGCCGTACAAATTTTGTGTTTTAATTTTTCATGAGGCGACATTAATGCCGCCACAGTGTTAACCAACAGGGTAACACTGTGGCGGCTGGGTAACCGGATGCAGCTGAATGCCTCCCTGTGTAAGCTCCAAAACTCAGTAACTACTGAGTTTTGAAGCCGAATCCGACATCCAACATAGTTAAGGAAAGCCAGGCAGATGATGCGTCATGTAATTGGCTACCCATGTCTCCATTATGACACTTGAAATCTTACCCGGAAGCCAAACAGTTAAAATTCCAAATACAATAATTGAATTAATTAATAATTAGTCTTCCTAAAGATAAGTTTAATAAAAATCAATGAAAGGATATAATATTTTGACTCAAACTTTCACCTTATTAATTGCAATGACGGGACAATTTCATTATCAAACACATAACACTACTTTTTTACTGAGTCGGTTAAATATGAAGTAGGTACTTGACATGGTTTTGAGAACAAGAGGTGACGCATACATGATTTTAAATATAGAATAACATCACGCCTGCAAACCCAAAAACAGTAAACAGCGGTTTTAAACAAGTGACATTCTGTCAGCCGTAGCGTGGAGAAGGCGATTGTCAAAACGTCATCTAAATGTATAAGATTGACAGACGCTGTCAAAATGTCACGTGATCAATACCCTAAATTTTGGAACTAGCATCTGCTCGCGACTTTGTCTTCTGAACATTAGAACTGGCTCCAGAGAGAATTTAAAAATTTGCTGGAAATAGGCCTCCCCCAAGGCGTTACCATAATCGCCACGCTTGACAGGCTGGTTGGCGATCGCAGTATAGCTGTTGCAATGCACAGAGAATGCTGCTGCCCATTCTCTGGTGAGTCCCTTAGTCGCCTCTTACGACACCCACGGGAAGTGATGGGATGGTGCTATTCTTTTACGTCCGACACCATACAGAACTTCAGAACTATATTATACGTGTGAATGTTAATATACTTCTTAACTGTAACCCGCAGTTTCAAGCGGCCTCGCCATTTTTTCGTTTTGACTTAATATTATTTCTCACCGTTTTGCTTCGCTCGCAATCCAGCCCTGGAAATACTTCGATCGGTATACAAAGTAGCATATATGTTAAATCTGATTATGAACTATCTGTGTGCCAAATTTCTTTTAAATCCTTTCAGCCATTTTAAGATAAGTGCGCACAAACGAACAGAAAGTTACAGATGAAAAAAAAATGTATAGATTTCGACAATCGCATTCGCTGGTAGAATACTAGCACTATGTCTCAAGCCTCAGTAAGCTCATATTTGCCCAATTATTGTACTAGCTTTTGCCCGCGATTTCGTACGCACAAATCCCCCTTTTTCCCCGTTCCCGTAGAAATTTCGGGAAATCCTCTGTTAGTGCTCCCCTACGGAATGTAGTGAAGCAACAATATTATATATATATATATCTTGAGAGATTGTAAACTCCTGATAAATTTGTCAACTGAACATAATGGAATACGTTTCGTTAGATATCACAATTTCCTGGAATGACTTCGAGAGATTCTAGGCTGTCAAATTTTGATGCTTCAAATCCAAATGTTGTTGATGTTTCTCTAAAGGTTTTCCGTGTAACATGCGGTTCATCCCTCCTCTTCTCGACCATACTAAGACAAGCAAAACAAAACCACCGTAACCATGAATATTTCTACAACGAAAAAGAAATCGGTTACATCAAAATCGAAGTCGTTTCATCAAATAAAGATCAAGAATTGCAGACAAAGCCGGGCGACACAACAGATCACAATACTGATCAATTGATTACAACGACTCGATACATCTTGGCTAGATTCACAATCGATACTAAATCACACTGCGCAGGGAACCGCAGAAAATCACCTCCGAACTATTTCTAGATAGCCAGAACCTTAGGCTTTAGACAAAGTTGTCATGCACATCAGCGAATGCGATTGTCGAAATGTCAAAATACAAGGGATTGATCACGTGACATTTTGAAAGCGTTTGTCAATCTCATACACTTTTGAAGTTTTGACAATCGCCTTCGCCACGCTACCGCTGACAGAATGTCACTTGTCTAGAGCCTCTGAGGTCTTTTAAGTCAAGAGTTCTAGAAAGTCACACGCGAGACGTCACTTCGCTAGTAAAAATTGTACGATCGCGTCATAGTGACGTCACAAGTGTTTTTGACGCACTGTATCGTCTTCATTTTTTAATTAAGAGAAAAAAGAAAAATTGAATGTGGGTTTGCTCTTGACTCTAGTCTAGGTCATAGATACCAGAGACAAAGTCGACGATGGAGCAAGCTTACCCAGAAGAAGCCTGTTCACTCTAATTTTGAAGAGATTAGGGTTGTATGCGTTCGGAAACACAGACGCAGGCAGAGAGTTCCACTCCTTTGCTGTGCGCATTATAAAAGACGTTTGGAAACGTTTAGTGCGAATTGGTGGAATAGCAACATAGTAACTATTTGAGAAAATTAAGGCAGCTTGACTGAAGTATTAAGTGGAACTTCTGATCCTAACCTCGATTGCAAAGCTTTGAATAAGATAGGTACCCCACGACTGCTTAGAGCGTGCCCACAAAATCTTATTGTTTGCTTTAAAACTAATATCCGGGTACCAAGGGTCAGTCAGGTTAAGAGACAGTCGGTAAGGCTTTGAATTTGATTGGTGACCGCTTTTGGAACGAAATGATCTTTATATGAGATTTTGAGATATCATTTTTTGGAGAGAATTGCAGTAGATGGTCTATACTGCAGCCCTACTATGACGTGCTAATATATTAATAAATAATAATAATCATTTTATTATCAGGCTACTGTGGCCCATAGAAATCAATAATAAACTAATACATATTAATAAACCTTATTAAACTATTGCACACGAAATGACAGCGTCGTGTTTAGCTGACTGGCGTCGCGCAGCTGGCCGCGGAAACGTCGATACACGACACCCTTCGGCCAGAACTCTTCTTTGAGGAACATCTCGAACTGATGAGTTGAAACCCGCACCACAAACGACTTGAAGTTTGTGTTGTGACGCGACTCCAACTTCTTGACCATCAAAGTACAGTTGGTCTTCACTCTCATGTACTCCACGATCTCCTCAACCTTCGTAGAGTGATGTAGCCAGACACGTATAGCTGCGTCGTAGGTGTTGCTGGACGCAGCAGCATGTTTGGTCCTGCCAGCGCGGTGCAGCACTGGTTCTGACAAGTTGGCTTCTTCTTCTTTTTCCTCTCCACCATGATGAAGCCATCCTTGTCACACGTCTCCTTGTTCGGATTCCACTGATGGATGTAAAGCGGCTCTGTTTACCCCTTTCGTTATAGTCGCTTAATGCAATTCAATTCCGATGATGTATACGGGATAGTGCTATTCGCTATGTATAGCTCCGTCTCCCTCTTAGAGCGGAATCATGATCGTTTTAAGACTTCATAGTAGGACCTCAGGTTGTTCTAGAAGTGCGTGATCTTATTTATGGGTGATGTTGGGAAGCTGATATACATTAAGGAAACAATAGAAAAACAAACAAGAAAATACGTTTTTCAAAATGTACGACTAAAAACCGATTAAACAGTTCTAAACAAATCACTTTTCATGTAGATCAAATCTGTGATTGAACTAATCTTAATGTTACCTATATCTGTTCGGAACTTTGTTGTCGTATTAAGCGAATTAGACGAAAAAAGGTCCTTTTTTGTGTTTTACTATTTATTTCTTAATTTATATAAGCTACTATTTATTATTAATTTATTAAGTATGGCACACCAACGACTTATTTACAAACAATTATAACAAAAACAGGCACGAGCTACAATCTCATCTATCTAAACTAATAATAAAGTTAAAGAGTTTGTTTTTAAACGCGCTAATCTCTGGAACTACCAGTCGGATTTGGAAAATTCTTTGTATATGATAGCCACATTCATGTGGAAGCCTTTAGGCTATATGGGAACGGGATAAAAACGGGATATGCGCGTACGAAGTCGCGGGCAAAAGCTAGTCATGTATAATCTGAAAAGACTTCTTGAATGGCTGAATTCCTCAGCCCGGATTCAGGATTTGTACCCAGTATTAGTCAAAAGGCTTTGCCCCTATGATAACTGGAGAAATGTGGCTGTACTATAGATGTTCCTCTGTTTTAGTGAGTGTCAGACTCTTACTGACTAAAACCCACCCGAGTTCCTTCAAATGCCCCTTGCGTTCCAGGGCGCGGTAACTCTTTCGGATAATTCCGCAACCCTGGACTCCTCTGAGGGAAAATGCTACAAACTTTTAAGATCGCTTACTCCTCACGATGTTTCATACAAACGTAAAGGATTTTTATTCGGGTCCGAGGTGTACTATGTGGAATGTGGACTCGGCTGTCATTGTGCCGATTGTCGTTACGGCCAATGGCCTGTTGGCCAAAAGCTTCGACGACCATCTGTCGAGGCTGGCGTTACGCAGTTAGGTAAAGGGCCTGATACAGAAGGCAGTACTCCTCGATACGGCTCGTATTGTGAGGAGGTTCCTTTCTCTGGAGCCCTGACCACCGGGAGCTTGGACCCTGCTCCCGACACCGGCGGACTACTATAAATAAAATACATATGAGTCATACATTCTTTAGTTTGCTTCGATTTTCTTAGTTCGCCATCTTAAAACAGCCACTTTGTCAACCGGTAGCCGGTCTCAAAAAGCCGTTCATTTTTTAATAATTCTCCATGTCATAAAAATATTGATCGGCCGCCATTTTGCATGCAAAAAGATACGCAGGACAGCTGTCAGTGTCGCTCAACCTTATCGGAAACATCTAACGAACGGGTTCCCCTCACGTTATATAGTACCTGCTCCGTTGGTCTCGCGGTCGTAAGCGCGACTGCCGAGCGTGGAGTCCTGGTTCCGATTCCCAGTTCGGGAAAAATGTGTCATTGGGCTTTTCCAATAAGAATTTCTCAGTGACAGCCCGGAGTTTGGAAGTTGGTGGTGTGACACTCCTGTGCCTCGGAAAGCACGTTAAGCCGTTGGTCCGGTCGTGTCGGGATGCCGTCCCATCGGAATATGAGAGTGAAGGAAGAGGGAGTGCACCTGTGCTTGCGCACACACGCCTGCACTATAATATGTCCAGCACCGATGGCTAGTCTCCGTTGAGATTGGCCGCCATGGCCGAAATCGGTCAGGAGGACTATATATGCGGGTAGGATCTGATAGCAGTCTTGCCAAGGAGAGAGGGGAACCGTGTTACCCAGTTACTGGGTCGCGGCAGTCAGATAGGCAGTAGCTTCATGTTTAATACTGGCTGCTGGATCCTGTTAATCAACAGAGTTGGGAAAACTCTAGCCCGTTCCATCATCAGATTACAAGACGTACGGCGATGCGCCACCGGTACATGGTGGACATCCCACCCACAAGCACAAAATGTTATGAGAATATTTTCATTGTGCGTACAGCTAAGGAGTGGAATTCACTGCCGGATTCTGTGTTTCCTGATAGCTACAACCTGGGGGTCTTTAAGTCAAGAGTGAACAGGTTACTTCTAGGCAAGCGTGCTCCATCGTCGACCACATCGAGCCTTTCCATCAGGTGAGATTGTGGTCAAACGCAAGTCAATAAATAATATCACGTTTATTTCCAAAACCATATATTCATCTATCGTTGGTGACTCTTTCGAACAAATTCCGCAACAAAGGACTTAACTTACAAACAAAAATCCTGACTCAAAAATGACTACTAGATAAAACAGCATTCCGAAATCAGCAGGCATCGGTACCCAATATATAAATACACTAATATACACACGCCATAGGTTAACAAGACTTTTTGTGACGGCGACCAACCTCGGCGACCATTTTTTTGTTCGTTTTTTCGACCGCCACAGAATTAGGGTTCGTGCGATCGCCACAGAGTATCAGAAACCTTGACGGTTCATTGAGAATTTGAGAGACAGCGTTGTCAAAACTTTTCATCGGGATAGAATCTTTGTTGCATTAAACGGGGGGGCGTTTAAGTGCAATAGTACCTGGATGTTTTTTTTTTTGGTAAACGTATTCTAAAAATGAAACCTAGCTAGATCAATTTATCGCCCCCAAAACCCCTGCATACTAAATTTCATGAAAATTGTTGGAGCCGTTTCCGAGATTCAGATTATCAATATACATATATACAAGAATTGCTCGTTTAAAGGTATTAGATAATATAAATCTTGCGGCGTGATTTAAAAAAAAAATACAAAATGGCGGCTGGGGGCTAGCCAGCTCTCATAGAAGAATGTTCGAACCTCTTTCAAGTAGAAATTATGTTTTATTAAAGAAAAAAGAAAGAAATGTGAAATGTTTATTTTGGGAATCGCAGAAGACAAAAAACTTATTAAAATTAAGACACTTCCAATCGATAACGATGCGAAGGAATTTTTATTTTATATTATGTGTCAGTAGTAGTTAAGCAAGAAAAGGTGGTAATTTTAAAATAAAATAAAAATAAATTTGAGTTATTATTTTTATTTAATATGGGTTTGCTCTTGACTCTAGTCTAGGTCATAGATGACAGAGACAAAGTCGACGATGGAGCGAGCTTACCGCTTACCCAGAAGAAGCCTGTTTATACCTGTCACCTAGCATAAATGACGTTTTCTAGCAAAGAGTTAAGAACTACTCAGAATCGTTTTTTTTTGCTACCTAAAGCTCTAGACAAGTGACATTCTGTCAGCAGCGTGGCGAGGGTGATTGTCAAAACGTCAAAAATGTATGGGATTGACAAACGCTGTCGAAATTTCACGTGATCAATCCCTTATATTTTGTCATTTTTACAATCACAGCCGTTGATAGAACGGCAATTTGTCTAGCCGTTTTGTATAGCCCACAAATATTTGTACTGGCATCCATTCGCTTCCAGCATGGTGTTCCGTAGTCTATGGGATCAACAGGGCTGATTCAATTCGTTACACCTAGTTTGAATGGTTGCTCAGTTTTTTAATGTTTGATTATAATAAGGGGTGGGACGAAGTCTTATTTGGCGTTACGAAAAAAGGTTTTTTTTTTCATTTCTACGAATGTTTTTTGTGAATCGAATGGAAAAGGTGTTTGTCAATGAACGGCTTTTTTAAGCTACATCTTTAGCGGAGTAACTATAAGCATTTATCAAAAGGAGTATTTTGGGTTGAGACTTTCTCAAATATTATTAGTTGTAAATTAGTTGATTTATCCAAGAATGAGGAAATTGAGACGAGATAATTCAAAAAACTACATACAGATGAGATTTTACTTATAACGAGATTAATAATCATATCAGCCAATTGCCGTCTACTGCTGAACGTAAGCCTCCCCCAAAGATCGCCAACCATCCCGGTTTTGAGCGGTCCGCATCCATCCGCTGCCAGCCACCTTCTTCAAATCATCGATCCATCGTGCCGCAGGGCGTCCCACGCTACGTTTGCCCATACGCGGTCTCCACTCTAACACATGTCTGCTCCATCGACCGTCTGTCCGTCTACAGACATGGCCAGCCCACTTCCACTTCAGCATGCTCATTCTACGCGCAATGTCGGTGACTTTAGTTCTCTGGCGAATGACTTCGTTGCGAATTCTATCCACCAGAGAAATCCCGGGCATTGCTCTCTCCATTGCACGCTGAGCAACCTTGAATTTGTGGACCAGGCCTATGGTGAGTGTCCACGTTTCGGCTCCGTAAGTCATTACGGGAAGGACGCACTGGTTAAAGATCCTGGTCTTAAGGGATTGTGGGATCGACGGTTCAAAGATACCACGTAGCTTCCCGAAGGCCGCCCAGCCCAAGCGTATTCTTCTGGTCGCTTCGTTCTCAAAGTTGTGCCACCCCAGTTGTATAATTTGGCTTAGATTAATAATAAATAATGAAAATAACGTACAAAAGAAGAAAAAAACTAGCTCAACCCGGAAGCGCGTATTCTGGGTTAAGGTAGTCTTTGTATATTAATGACTGTCCTGTTGTGTTTGTATATTTTTGTGTGTACGATAAAGAATAAAAGATTGAATTCCTCCTTCCACCTTGTAATCTCAAACGAAAGTCTCGAAAAAAGACTACGGAACCTTTTACTTGAGTCCCGAGCACACTTGACACACTGTATACCTTTTTTTCCTTTGCCAGTTTGTAAGAATTTTGTTAAACACATCCCTGGGACAACTCACAGACCTTTTTGTAAAAAACTTTTAAATAATTTGTTACTATACCGATTTGGAGCTAAACAACATTTTTTAGCGCTTAATTTGATTTACAAGTTTGGCATAATTCTGGCTTTTAGGTAATAAAACATTTTGTGAATATGATTTTTATGACATAGCTAAACAACAGATTTATTTATTACTAGCTTTTGCCCGCGACTTCGTCCGCGTGGAATAGTTACTTTGGGCAGCCATTTTTATTTTTTAGATACATTTCTTCCAAAACGCTTGAACGTATTTATGTTTATTAATTTTTATCAAGTGCCTAAATACAAAGGTCTTCAATAATGGCGGACTCCCATACAAACTTTCTGTAATCCATCCCCTATTTCAACCCTTTCAAGCCCTTTTCTCGCCTATGTCCTTCTCCAAGGTCTAATCTATCTCTGGACCAAATTTTATCTAAATCGGTTCAGCGGTTTAAGCGTGAAGAGGTAACAGACAGACATAGAGAAAAACTTTCGCATTTATAATCTTAAGTAGTAGGCTCGCGTTTGACCTCAACCTCACCTGATGGTAAGCGATGATGTGGTCGACGATGGAGCACGCTTGCCTAGAAGTAACCTATTCACTCTTGACTAACGGCCGGTTTCAATAACGTATCTACCTCTGACCAACTGTCCAATTAGCTACCAACATTAGCAGAAACGTCAATATTGAAAGGCAAACATGACGTTTCAACTACTGTTGGTACTACCAGTATTTTACGTGGAGCGGCTACTTACCAGACCTCCACAACCCATTAACTGGGTAACACGGTACTCCTTTGCAAGACTGGTGTCAGATTATCTGGCTCAAAAAACTCAATAAATATAGCCTCTATTAATAACAGTGACATCCTGCGCCGGTATGAACATCTGTATTCAACAAAAAGTGGTATTAACAGCTCCTACAAAAACAAAAAAAAACCTTTTCAAATTGAATGATTACTAAGTAACTTAATTGGGGGCGGTTCAAATGTCCGGTGGGCGGATCTTGCCTGTAAACCTGCAATTATGTTTGAGCTTACTGTAAACAAGAAACCGAATCTTTGTTTACCCAAAGATTTTTTTGTAGTATTGTTTTTTTGCGGCTCGTGGCTAAATAATGATAGCCACACGGGCCGATCTTCGAGGTTAAGCAACGGTTGCTGAGGTCGATCTGTGGATGGGTGGTCATTCATTACATATCGTGGCATTGGTCGTGGCTGTTATTTGTAGATCTTTGACAGTCGTTTTAGGTGGATCTGAACCTCAGTCTGACAAGAAGTCTTTCTTAAGTATCGTGTTACCCAGTAACTGTGTCTAGGCTGTCGCTCCGTGTTAAATACTGGTACTCAGCTGCATTTGGACTGGAAGCCGACCCCAACATGGTTGTGTAAATATTAGGCATAATAATGATCATGTTTATTTTTATGTTTTCAGGACCCCACTTTTTCAGAAACGTTTATCTCACATGACTAGTTCATATTCTTGTCAACCTGTCCAAATAAGCCAAAACTATGAATTTTGATTCTAATTATTATTTTTCAATTGTTACAGAAATTCCTCAAAATGACTGCAGTTGAAGAATAGAACAAAAACAAAAATGGACAACACAAGAGAAGAAAACGTCCCCACTCAATATTTCACCGACAGAATACCCACACTAAAAGATATAAATGTAAAAGAAAGGAATATAGAAAAAATGAATATGACCATAGACTTTAGACACAGACCGTATGTAATATACAACGACTTTAGCAACAATAAGATGAAAACCAGAAGAGAAGGCGTAACGTATTGTTTTATTAGTGTCATAGTTAGTTTCATATTTGGTCTAGCAATAGGTATAGTCCTGATGAGTGGTCAATATGAAGAAAAAGTAATACTCAAAGATAGGCACACAACACCCCGTAATATGAACACAATAAAACCAGAAACGAAGACAGAAAGCAATAGATTTGCCGCCGTATCTTTTACTGGGAAAGAAAACAAATATAAAAAAGATATTTACCCGAAAGGACTGACAGAAGTCATGAAAGATATCTTGAAGGACACGAAGAATGAGAAGCATCCGTTTGTTCTTAACAAGACTTTTGTACCGGATGCTTCGACCGTGTTATACGATAATATATATTGGGGCCCCCAGATTGAAGATGCCATGCCCCAGGGATACGGAGAAAGTTCAGCTCAGATCTGGGAAGAATATATCGATGAAACTGAAGTCATAAAGATGGAATCTGGATGCGGGAGAATGCAGAATCGTCTAGTCACTTTCAAAGATGGTTTGCAAGCCTGTGTGAGGTATAGACAAAACACTGATCAAATCCAAGGAGAGATATTCAGTTTTTACGTTGGAAGGCTACTGAATTTGACAAACTTAGCTCCTTCTGTTGTCAGAATTGTTGATTTGAAGGATAGGCTGTGGAAAAATGTAGCAAACGATATTGTAACAGCCCAATGGAGTAGTAATAGAGCAGTGGTCTTGACACAATACATACCAAGCTTAGAATCTGCTTCAATACCAGATATTTTCAGACCAACGAATAGACATCTAAATAAATTAGACATACTAAAAATGTCTTTGAAAGAGAATGATACTGAGATTAATAAAAAAATCTTAATAGACAAGTTAAGAGTTAAAGAATTGAAGTTAAAGCAAGAACTCCAAAATTTTACTCATATCGACTTGAGGCTAAACAAAAAGACCATAGACAAATTCTTAGAGCTTGCCCAATGGTCCGACTTAATCATATTTGATTATTTAACAGCAAATTTAGACAGGATAGTAAACAATTTATTTAATTACCAGTGGAATATCAACATTATGGACGGCCCTGCACATAATTTAGCAAAGAAAATGGACAGTGGACTTCTAATATTTCTTGACAATGAATCCGGATTGTTGCATGGTTACAGACTTTTGAAGAAATACAATGTGTATCATAGTTTAATGTTGGATAATTTGTGTGTGTTCCGAAAGAGGACTATAGACTCTTTGAAAAGACTTTATATTGCTAAGTCTGTAGGGTATTTATTAAGTGACATGTTTCATAAGAAGAACTCGATAGTTATAAGAGATATTTTACCATCTTTGCCGGAGAAGAATGCAAAGATTCTGATAGAACGAATAGGTAAAGTCTTAAATCAAGTTGAAAAATGTGAACAAAATTTTAGATAGCACCTTTTTTGTGATCTCGCACTGAGTTGTTTAAAAAAGCACGTTTTTGTCAAATTGTAAAGTATCTTGTACAGCTTTAGGCCCCGTTTCAGTGGTAACAAAACCTGAGTCTCGCTGAGTGACATTCTGTCAGCGGTAGCGTGGCGAAGGCGATTGTCAAAATGTCAAAAATGTATGAGATTGACAAACGCTGTCGAAAGTCACGTGATCAATCACCTGTGTTTGTGATTTTCGACAGTCGCATTCGCTGACAGAATGGCAGGTTAAGGTTTTATTGTTCCCACTGTTGTGTGACTTACGGCCAGTCTCAATAATGTATCTACCTTTAACCAACTGTCAATTTAGCTACCAATAGTAACTGATACGTCAAGTTTTAAAGGCAAACATCACGTTTCAGCTACTGTTGGTAGCTAATTTGACAGTTGATCAAAGGTAGATACGTTATTGAAACCGGCCGTTACTGTACAAAGATGAACTTATTCTAAAACTGACCGCCTTTGTGCTAGTTTTATAGCGTTCTCGATCGCGTTAACGTAAACGTTCACTTATGTCAATTTGTATGGAAAAAAAGACATTTTCCGTTATTGTCACCAGACGGCGCTTATCCGTATTATTATTAACGTTTACGTTAATGAACGAGTACGTAAAAAAATTCGCACTGTATGTTTTACGATATGCATATCGAATAATTTTGATTTGTTTATTGCCTACATATTATTTTTTTAATTTTTCAAATCATCATCTGCCTAGCCTCTTCCCAACCTATATTGGGGTCGGCTTAAATTCTCAAATATTCCAGTTAAATGTACATATATTTTTTCAAACAGTGCGAAATGAAAAAGTGATAATGTAATAGTGTTTTGATGCCAAATAATAATGTTATTTATTGTAAAAACTATACGATTAGTAATAATAAATAAATTAATTAATTTGCCAGTTGTCATTGTGAGATCGAAAAATATACCTAACGTCGTTTAAGTTCTAACACGGAATGTCTAATTCGGCAACTTAGGTTCTACACAAGACGCCATTTTATCAGCGAATGCTATTGTCGAAATTAAAAAATATAAGGGATTGGTCACGTGACATTCGACAGCGTTTGTCAATCCCATACATTTTTGACATTTTGACAATCGCCTTCGTCACGCTACCGCTGACAGAATGTCACTTGTCTATAGCTTTTTGAGAGCTATTGGCTATTATTATATATTTTGCTATTTGCAGCACTTAATTCAATTTTGTGATGAAACTGAGCAATGCGCTTTGCTCTTGCTTTCTGTAATGCGATTCTGTAAAGATCTCGTTGTTAAATCTTAGGTGAAGTGAGCTGGCAATACATCCAATCAAAGTGGAATAAAAATTCACTTGAAATTCTCTCCACCTCTGTTTGCACAGCGAGATGTTTACAGAATAGGCAGTGTTGTAAATTCTTACTATTATCTTGTTTTCACTTTGTCTTATTATAGTTGTTGCTCTAAATAGTATCTAAAAACAGATAAATACTGTACCAAATACAGGGTGAAAAAGATGACTTGTAAAATATCTGTTGCTTTAATGTACATCATAATATAAAACGTCAAATATGACCATGTACATCTGAAACAACCTGTAGGTATACTGTAGGTATATTTTACTTGTACACAATCAACAAGCTACAATAATCTGCCATCATTATCCGTCTAGCCTTCGCCCAACTATATTGGGGTCGGCTACCAGTCAAACCGGATTCAGCTGAATACCAGTATTTTTACGTGGGGCGGCTGCCTACCAGACCTCCACAACCCATTAACTGGGTGACACAGATACTCCTTGGCAAGACTGGTGTCAGATTTACTGGCTTCTAAAAATCCCTAACGACTGCCAAAGATCTACAAACGACAACTGGGACCAACGGCTTAACGTGCTTTCCGAGGCACGGAGGAAATTTGATATGTTAAGATGGTCCCATCCACAGATCAACCTTGGCAAGCGTTGCTTAACCTTGATCGACTTGCGCGGCTGATATTCTTTAGCCACGAGCTCCTTTGACAGTTGCGGGTAGCTTGATGTGCCAACATTTTCTTTCAATTTTTATCAAAAATATCTAATAGGAAAATGTTAAAATAATAGCTATCATTTTCTCGATCTCACAATAAAATGAAGTGATATTTCTTAGATAAGTAATATTTTATTTTTGTAAAAAAATGTATGTAACTATTATAATTTATTTGAATAAAATCTCACAAATCCTGCCAATAGGGAACATGCATGGAAATAAATATTTGTTATCTAAACTGTTTTTTGAAAAATATGCTATGGAAATACGAAAACAATTATAAACAAATATATTGTCTGGTTGCCATAGCACAGGCTCTGCCTAGTTTGGGATCGGATGACCGTGTGTGAATTGTCCCAATATAGTATTTTATTATTATATATTATTATATTATCCGTCTCTCTAGCGAAAAAGTTCTAACATCCGAGTTTATGTCGGACTTCTCTTTCTGCTTATCAAATTTAAAGCTTTATAACTTCATCGCTGATTAAGATATATATTTTTTTTCATAATTGTTTACTAGAGCTCATAAGTATTTTATTTAGAAAATGCATATTCCCTATTCATGAATCGAAATTGTCTTTAAGCTTGAATTCTTTAATTTTCAAGCAACGTTCGCGGTCACATGTCAGCCGCAATCTGTCAAAATTGTACGAGAAATTAGTTTTTTTTGACAGATTGGCCCCCTGTTTGTAAACTGTTGACTTTGAGCTCATTGAAATGGTATTACAATTGAAATGTCCTAGGGTTTAAGACAAGTGATATTCTATATTATGTTGTATCAATAATAACGTTTGATAAATTCCAAAATTTTTGGGATTGCGCATGTGACATTGCGGTAGCTCATGTCAATTCCATACATTTTTATCACTCACCTGTGAAATATTATTTTGTAAATACCAGAGACCAGACCAGAGAGGCTCTAGACAAGTGACATCCTGTCAGAGGTAGCGTGGCGAAGGCGATTGTCAAAACGTCAAAAATGTATGGGATTGACAAACGCTGTCGAATGTCACGTGATCAATCCTTCTATTTTGGCATTTCGACAATCGAATTTTCTGATAGAATGACAACTTGTCTAGAGCCTTTTAGCATCAACTAAAGTTCTCTAATCTCTCTTTGTCTCATAAAAAAGTGATTGAAATTGTTTAAGACAAGCTTTAAAATGAAAGTTGTAAATAAACTGTAAAAAATATGTAAAAAATAAAAATAAATGAAATTCAAATTATTTTTCTTGGTTTTCTTTTGTTTTCCTTGAAGACAACACTTCTACACGTCAAACTTTTTTGGTATTTTTAAACGGCCTTCTTATCTGACTACCCTGAGAAGAAACACCGAAACAAACTCAGAGGCCAAAGTCTCTTTTAAAGTCCATACAATCTGTACTGGTCAAATCATATGAGAACCATGTAGGTTAATGTCTGAGTGGTCTTTTGAGGAAAATACCACACAGATTCGAGTGGACCTGTCCAGAAAGTGCAAGCATTTCGCACCTTTAAAGTAAAACTGTTACTGGCTCCCCTATAAAATTTCATAATTTCGTTTAATAACGGTTTTACTTTAACGGTGTGATTTGTCAGAACATCGTGTAGCTCAACTTAGAACTTCCCTCTATTATTTATTTCTTTATATCGTCTGTATTAAGTGGTACCTAACCTATATTTCCCGTACCCTCTCCCCTCATCCTTGTATGCCCGAAGGATCGCCAAACTGAAGTGGCAGTGGGCAGGGCATATTGCTCGCAGAACAGATGGTCGATGGGCCGAAAAGTAGAAGATGTAGCGTTGGCGCGTCCTCCCACAAGGTGGACCGATGACCTGGTATGGGTCGCGGGTAGCCGATGGATGCGAAACGCGCAGGACCGGTTGTTGTGGCGACACGCGCGACGAAGCCTATGTTCAGTAAAAACTAGTAAATAATAAATATCTCAAATATGCCTCCAATTACAGTGACACCCATAGGTGCCCTTTAAAATGGAATAAAACAACGCTGCCTAGCGAAAGCAATAGTGCCTTCCTGAAACGAATGGTAGGTCTTTTTGAAGTCATAACTTCTTATGGGGGGGTAAACCGCTTCGTAACGTAACGCGTTACGGCGCCAGTCTGTCTGGCTTCCCTTTCTCTCACGTAAACGGCAGTGGTAGGCAGGCTCTTCCTCTCTCACTCTAACCCACAGCGCTAGTCGTATTTCGGAAATACGCTTTCCATATTAAATAGTTAAACTTAGATTAGTTTAAGTTATCACTTCTGTCGGGCGTCCCGAGACGCACATGTTTTTTTTTATGGATGCGAAATCATCAAATAATTTCTCCCTCTCGGCCAAGATTCCTCCACAACACAGTAACTTAGTAATACGGTACTCCTTGTGACAGAAAAATGTAAAAAATAGACATACAAATAGACATTAATAATTAATATTGCCTTTGGACCTGCCTAGCCTTTTCCCAACTATATTGGGGTTGGCTTCCAGTCTAATCGGATTCAGCTGAATACCAGTATATTACCTGGAGCGGCTGCCTACCAGCCCTCCACAACCCAGTAACTGTGTAACACGATAACGCTTGGCAATAGTAGATGCTAGGTTTCTGACTGTCATCATCATCTGCCTAGTCTTTCCCCAACTATATTGGGGTCGGCTTCCAGTCAAACCGGATCCAGCTGAACACCAGTATTTTACGTGGAGCGGCAGCCTACCAGACCTCCACAACCCATTAACGGGGTAACACGGTACTCCTTGGCAAGACTGGTGTCAGATTTTCTGGCTTCTGATTATCCGTAACGACTGCCAAAGAACGGCTTAACGTGCTTTCTGAGGCACGGAAGAGTCTCGGTATGTTAATATGGTCACCCATCCACAGACCAACCTCGGCAAGCATTGCTTAACCTGCTTAAGCTGAAATTATTTTGCCAAGAGCTGAGGTTACTGACTGTATGAATGTTCTACAAATAGCAGCCGCGACCAACGCCTTTTCGAGGTACGGAGGAGTCTCGATATATAATGAATGGTCACCCATCCTAAAACATAAGTTCGCTTGCCAAATTAAAATGCTCGACTCACATTCTTTAGATAAAAACTAAAACCATATTAAAACTGTTCAGCCATTTTGTTATATAAAGGTGACATATTGATGTATAGGACGAGGCCCGTCGCGACGCCCCCGTAAAGATCCTTCCCGACCTTTGATTACCGAGCCAGCCCGTGTCGCTGAGCCAGTGTTTTTAAACTCCCCAAATAATGATGCCTGGCTGGGTGCCTATCCCTTGCTGTTCCTCCCAAAATGACGCCGCTAGCCGAGGTCCGTATCCCTCAGGGGATGCCCTAGCGAGCGGTCATTTAATTTAACTTAGTTTGTAAGCCCTGGCTGGGGGCCTTAGATTCATTTAATGCCACCACAGGATAGTCCGGTTAAGCAGTTACCAGCCCTAGCGTGCTGAACTGCGAGTGGTCATGTCAAAAAAAAAAAATGTACAGTTTTTGATAACACGCTTACGCTATGTTTCAGAAGTGCGGGGTAATATTTAAGGGTGATGTTCTGTATCGGGTATCATAAAGTAAAGAAAAAATAGCAAAATAAAAAAAGACAGATTGAAAAACGACAAAAAAGTTCCAAACAAATTATTTTTCAAGCAGTCCATTTTGCTTCTGAAAAATATTCTAAATGTTAGCGTGTTATCGTTGGTCACATGTTTACAAGTGCGGCTTCCAAGCGTGGTGTCCTGGATTCGATTCCCGGGTCGGGCAAAAGTGTTATTGGGTTTTTCCATTGGGAATATTTAAGTAGCATCCCGGAATTTGACTAATCTCCGTTGGGTGACAGTAAATGATTTTTTTTTTAAACGTTGCCTTCACTAAGAATTACTCCTGTATCGTGGGTGCATTTACACCCATATAAATTCACATACACAAACAGCCTTACCCGGAACAAGTATTTGTAGGTCATACAAATATTTGTTCCGTGCAGGAATCGAACCCGCGACACGCAGCGCAGCAGTCAATCGCTCAACCACAACGCCAACCGTGTCGTCAATTTTATTAAACGATCGGGAGTACATAAATATATTATCACGCCAGTGTAAGGGTGGTCAGAGGTATGGTGGGTAGGGGTATGCAACACCCACATTTAGCAAGACTTTTTTGATAACACACTTACAAACATACATAATATTAATACCAGTATTCCCTTATAGTGGGTCCACACGATACAGACTCTTTGAACTTTGAATAAGAAAAATCATCAGAATATTTTTAGAATCCTACTAATATTATAAACGCGAAAGTTTGTAAGTATGGATGGATGGATGTTTGTTACTCTTTCACGCAAAAACAACTGAATGGATTTTAAATTTGGCACAGTGGTAGATTATAGTATGGAATAACACATAGGATACTTTTTATCCCGGGAATAGGTTCCCTTGGGATAATTTTCGACAGCCACGCGGGCGGAACTGCGGGCGGCAACTAGTAGACAATATTTATTCGACACATTAATAACACAACAGTAACAAACACATAATATTACACTGCAGTGATACGCTGAAATTGCGCCGCGCATGCCCATACCGAAAGGGTTATCATCTTAGCGTTTACTGGGCGTCCATGTGTCACTGCTAGCAGTGGACGTGGGTAAATAAAACAGATATGTCACCGGAAAATGACAAATCGCCTACCTACCTCGGACAGGGGATAAGCATTGCCATACAACGTGGCAATGCCGCCAGTCGTTTGGGCTCACTTCCAGTCGACAGCGATGCGGATGAATTTTTTGACGCCATATTAAATTAAGAGATTTTTTTAAGTGTATATAGTTATTAAACTAAACATTTGGAATGTTTTTTTACGCATCAAATTTTGATAGTCTATATTCTTTCGAAGTCATTACGAGAAATTGTGAACTGACATAAAATGGCGACCAATCAGAGCACAAGTCTAACTTTATCCGTTATCGTGTGATAGTAAACCTGGAAACAAGGCTCTCATTGGTCTATTCAGAGAAAACAAAGACCAATAAGGGGCCTAGTCTCCAATTTAACTATCACACCAAAACAGATAAATTGTAGATCAGAGAGCTGATTGGTCGCCAGTTTATGTCATTCCACAATTTCTCGGAACGTGCGGAGATATTATATAATAGAAGAATTTGATTCGTATAATTGCGGAACAAATGTTTATTTGATAATTTATTGAGAGTTTACAATCTCACAAGATATTTTGTAATTTTACGTAGTTTGCAATTTTCCGGTGACAGATACATACTTGAATATATTATGTGGTATGTATGGAAGTCTGAAAGGAGCTCGTGGCTAAATAATAGCAGCCGCACGGGTCGATTTTCAAGGTTAAGCAACGCTTGCCGAGGTTGGTCTATGGATGGGTGACCATCTTAACATACCGAGACTCCTCCGTGTCTCGGAAAGCACGTTAAGCCGTTGGTCCCGGCTGTCATTTGTAGATCTTTGGCAGTCGTTACGGATTGTTAGAAGCCAGAAAATCTGACACCAGTGTTACCAATGAGGACCGTGTTACCCAGTTAATGGGTTGTGGAGGTCTGGTAGGCAGCCGCTCCACGTAAAATACTGGTATTCAGCTGAATCCGGATTGACTGGAAGCCGACCCCAATATAATTGGGAAAAGGCTAGGCAGATGATGTATGGAAGTCTGTAAGGAATTCTGGTTCGCGTGGATGACCAGGCATAAGGGTAGTCAGAGGTATGGGTATGGTACACCCACATTTTGCCAGACGTTCCTGATAACATTATGTTAGGTCCTTTCAAACGAAGCGTAAAATACTTCACTACTTGCACTCAAGCGGGTGGTTGACCGATTACTGCAGTATTTGTGGAAGGGGCGACGGGATTATTCTGAGTGGGTTCCGTCGGATTATTGACGTGATAACGTCTAATAAATCGATGAACGCCGGCTGCACGCACGAAAAAGGATGACTCATTGTAACGACACGCCCATTGTAACTTTACGCTCATTGTAACGTTACGATCATTTCATCAATGTTTTGTTATTGTGTGTCACGTTAAACTATCGTCCATAAACCGACTTTACAGACAACCAATTTTTTTTTTGATTCTGTAAATGTTTTAATTTATAATATTGATACTTCTAACACGACAGAATTATATGAAAAGGTGACCTTACTACTATGACTAAGTCTTTCATTTTTCCAGTCTTGTTTAAGTTCCATGTATCACCCCCGACGACTCCAACACCCTTCTCCAAGAGAGCCGTAGAAAAACAAGACCGGGACCCAACTTCCGCCCTCGCCGCCGAAGCCCGTCGTGACGTCCCCGTTAATGTCAGCCCCCGCTGCTGAGCCTGTAGTCTTAAACTCGCCTTTAAATAATAATAATCCTAGTTCAATCCAGCCCATCTCTAGCTGTCCCACCCTAACGCCATAAGCCGAGGCCCGTACCCCACAGGGGGTGCCCTTAGCGTGCAGTCGCTTAGTTTGTAAGTTTTTAATAAGCCCTGGCTGGAGGCTTTTATATTTATATTAAGGCCGCCACAGGCAAGTCCGGTTAAGTAGTCGACAACCTCCGAGGTTAAAGTACGAGAGGCCACTCAAATAAAGTCCCCTGTTTTATGAATAAAGGATAAAAGGACTAAGGACTTGGCGGCTATTGATTATTAAATTATAATACCAGCTCAATTTTTTTGCCGATTAAGAATCGAATTCAGGACGGAATCAGCAGTTGTGCATCCAATGACACTACTAACATAGTCACAGAGAAATGTATAACATACTACCTTCTGCCTTACCCCGCGTTATTGTCCAAAATTATCCCAAGGAAACATACTCCTGGAATAAAAAGTCCTTAGTCCTATTCAAGACACGGTCTACTCGTGTCCAAGTTTCATCCTAGTCTGGTTAGCCGTTTAGACGTGAAGTGGTAACAAACAGACATACATTGTAACTTTCGGATTTATTGTATTAACAAATTAGGTACCGCTCACTAATGGACGGCTAGTCTCGGTCTTCATATAATTTCCTTCGTCTTCATAAGAATTGATGCTTATTTCTATAAAAACGGGTAATAAAAATCTTTTTTTTTATCACGCAGGGTTTTTCAATTCTCCGACTGAACCCTAAAGGCTCACCGCTAGGACGCGGCCTAATGGCGAGTACATTAAATAAAAAACGATTCCTTATGAATCATCCGGTATCTGCATCTTAAAACTTTTGATAATGGCATCCCACAGAGGTGGGCTGTAGACGCGACACTTGGAATTCAACGGGCGAGTTTTGTGCCTACGTAAAATCATCTGCCGAGCCTTTTTCCAACAATGTTAGGGTCGGCTAATCGGATGAAGCTGAACACATGGAACGACAGCCTCTCTGGCCTCCACAACTCAGTAACTGGGTAATATGATCCCCATTTGCAAGGTGTCAAATTTTTTAGCCACTGATTACACGTAACGACTGTCAAAGATCTTCAAACGAAAGCCCGGAACAAGGTGCTTCTCGAGGCATGGTGGAAACTCGGTATGTCCCACTGATTCTTTGACTTAACCAAAATACTTTATAAAAAATTGTTGTCTCTAAAGTCGGTTTACGGACGATAGTTTAACGTGACAACGTCATAACAAAACACTGGCGTAACTGGACAATGAGCGTAACAGGACAAATTTTCGTGCGTGCAGCCGGCGTTCATCGATTTATTAGACGATGTCACGTCAAAAAAAGAAAGAAAAAGTATTTAATTGCCACAAAACGACATACCTCCATACATAAGTAAACCCTAAACGATAGCATTAGTAGTTAGCATATTATAATAGTAAAGACATGTTAAAATGACGTCATGACACGACAGCGACGACGCGGACGACGCCGACGACGACGACGTTTATGTATGTTATGTTTTGTTTTAGGCAGAAAACCAGCCCCTTCTCCCAAACTACAGAGTGTCCTATCTGCATACTACGTCTACTCTATGGCAAAAGCCCACTTGCTCCGGGAGGTCTCAAAGTGACACGTCTGTCCCACTTGCCACTATGGCTTAGTGCCACCCGCCGCAGTCACACTAAAAGTACCTACTTACTGTATGTGAGAAATGTCCCACACATTCCTTTAGATGGGAGAATGAAGGACTTCTATTTTTATCATCACCTTGAAGGAGCTCGTGGGTAAATAATAACAGCCAAATCAGTAATCGCACGCCCTGTCAGAAGGTAGAGAATGTGAAATCTGCCTTGCAAATGGGTATAGTGTACTGAGAAACCCAGTTACTGAGTTGTGACCGTCCCGCCATGTTATACAGAGTTGACGAGACAATTTCTTTTCAAGGTGTCAGGTATCAATCAAAAACACGGTTTATGTACAATACATACTCACAAAAAAAATAGTAACGGACGAAATTAAAGTTATTTTATACTTAGTAGTGTTTTTTTTTATTTGGAAGTCGATTAGCATTTTTTGTAAAAAAAAATATATATTTTTCACTTTTTAGTGGCACCCCACCTAACAACACCACTGGAAAGTCACAGGAAAGCAAAACACGCAATTTCGTTTACTTGGATGATATAATTTATATTTCCTCCAGCTATTTTGATTTAAAAACCAAAGTACTTAACCGATTCTGATTAAATTTCTATGGCACCAATCGGAACGTATATCCTCTCACATGAAAAACGATTTTTTCAAATCGGTTCATAAATGACGGAGTTATGAGGTAACAAGCATAAAAAAATACAACCGAATTGAGAACCTCCTCCTTTCTTGGAAATCGGCTGTAAAGAAACAAAAACAGCTGTTACCTACAATTGCCGAGTTCATCATCATATCAGCCAATTGCCGTCCACTGCTGAACGTAAGCCTCCCCCAAAGATCTCCAACCATCCCGGTTTTGAGCGGTCCACATCCATCCGCTGCCAGCCACCTTCTTCAAATCATCGATCCATCGTGCCGCAGGGCGTCCCACACTACGTTTGCCCATACGCAGTCTCCACTCTAACACCTGTCTGCTCCATCGACCGTCTGTCCGTCTACAGACATGGCCGGCCCACTTCCACTTCAGCATGCTCATTCTACGCGCTCGGATTGTCGAGTTATGGCAGCAAAAATGTACACAGCTTATTTTTGTTGTATTTTGTTCGTCGGTCCAAGCGAGTAGGTACGAGTATGCAGACGTTCAAAGTTCATTTTGACACTACTCTATCCCACACATTATGTTACTTAGTAAATAAGCAATGTCTGGCGGCTCAGGGATCTTGCTGCAGCAGGGCAGGGCAGGTCAAAGTGGCAGTTAACAGCAGCGCGAATCACGGCTCACTCCACCTTAGTTTACAAAGTAAGTTGGTGACAGAATAGGCCGGCAGTTGTACAGAAAGAGATACCACATCGTACGACACTCCTCTTGACTCTAATTTGCCGGTAAATTCTGTAAACATCTCATGATAACTAAGTTGGAGTGTGCTTCATTGAACTGCCAATCTATTCTGCCGGTGTAAAAGTTTACACCGCCAATTCTGCCAATATCTCACCGTGTAAACTTAAACCAATGAAGATGAAGTGAGCTGTCAATCCATACAAACAAGTTCAAATGACAGTTCACTTCATGTCGACTCCAGCTAAGGTATACGATGAGATGTTGACAGACAAACTGGCAGTCATTACATTGTTATGGGGTAGATTTACAGCTCACTTCGCCTAAGTTAAACGGTGAGATTTTTACGCAGAAAAGCTCCACTGCTATAAGAGTGTATGGTAACCTCTAATGGTGGGTCCACACGATATACATTATCGTCATCATCATTCTCCCCCTCCCCCAATTGTCGCCACTAGAACCGGTCCCGTGCGTCTCGCATCCATCTGCTACCCGCAACCCTCACCAAGTCATCGGTCCACCTTGTGGTTGACCTTCCATCGCTATGTCTTCCGGTACGCAGTCATCACTCCAGAACTTTTTGTCCCCGTCGACCATCTGTTCTGCGAGCAATGTGCCCTGCCCACTTTGTCGATCCTTCGGACTATGTCGGTAACCTTGGTTCTCTTGCGGAAATCATCATTTCTGTTTCGATCACGCAAGGAAACTCCCGAGCATTGCCCTCTCCATTGCCCTTTGGGTGACTTTAAGCCTTCTGATGAGGCCCATTGTGAGCGACCACGTTTCAGTTCCATACGTCATCACTGGCAACACGCACTGGTCGTAGACTTTCGGCTTGAGACACTGGTATGTGAGACGAGAAAATACCACGCAACTTCCCAAACGCTGCCCAGCCCAGTCGGATTCGACGGTTGACCTCTTTCTCGTAGTTTGCCCTAGATGTTGTCATATACAACTTTGAGTGTAGAGTCTCCGATCTTGATAGGAGTGAAGAACCCAAAGGGCAATGGAGAGGCCATTGCCCTATGGGTGACTTTAAGCCTTCTGATGGGGCCCATTATTGTGAGCGACCACTTTTCGGTCCCCACGAAACAGGCTTCCATAATCTTCTATAGAATTTTGTCTATGAAATTAAGCAATGCAGACATTACGGTATCAGTTTTTTTTTTTTCCGAGTTCCAAGTCTTTCCAGTGGACCGACTATAAGCCATGTGTTGGGTGAGAGTCTCAAACAAGCATAGAACTAGTTAGTCCATTGATTTGTATGACAAATAATTATCTTATTTAAATAATTCGGCAGTTACGGACTCACTCTACTAATAAATGGCTTTGACGTGGAGTGATATCCAGTTTGGAGGTGGCAAATATTACTTAAGGAGGTGATTTTTGTAATAAATTGAGATTATACTAATATGATACATCCCCGTCACAGGCACAAAACGTTTTGGGAATAATTGAATTGTGCGCACAGCTAAGGAGTGGAATTCCCTGCCGGAGTCTGTGGTTCCTGATAGCTACAACCTGGGGGTCTTTAAGTCAAGAGTGAATAGGTTACTTCTAGGCAAGCGGGCTCCATCGTCGACCACATCATCGTTTTCTAAAAATTAAGATTGTGGTGAAATGTAGTCAAGAATATTTATTTATTTAAGAATTTTCAAATATGACTTAGTACATAATTCAATATTAATATGCATAATATGCAAGGAATAACAGGGCATAACATGGTAGAATATCCGTTTATTTAAATACTTCGTGACTCTTTGACAAGTGATTTGTCAAAATAGTGCCCGGTGTCCGCCATTTTAGATTGAATAATGTAGCAAAGGTAACCGTTTGACGGAGCCATTTATTATAACGCTAATATTACCTTTAGAGTTTAGGCAGAGCTGTTCTTGTAGGTGTTCGAAGTTATTAAGTAATTGATACAGTCGTGGTATTATGTTTCATTTGACTACTTAATGGTGTAGTGGTTGGAGGCTACTACAGTGCAAGAGGTGACGGGTTTCATTCCAGGGTCGGGCAAAGTGATATTGTTTTTTTTGTATGGTTGTCATAAATCATCAATATACTAGTAAAACCGTTACTAAACGAAATTATGAAATTTTATAGGGGAGCCAATATTAGAAAATAGTCACTGTGTTTTAGATAGATGGCAATGATACCTCAATTCATGAAAATTTTCGTTTAGTAACGGTTTTACTTTAAAGGTGCGATATATAAAGTTCTTCCGTTGCTGACTGACTGACTGAGTGACTGACAGACAACGCACAGCCGAAACAACTGGTCGTTAAAAGCTGAAATTTGTCTTGTAGGTTCCTTGGGGAGTGTAGGGGAGCACTAAGAGGATTACCCGAAATTCCTATGGGAACGGGAAAAACAGATTATGCGCGTACGAAGTTGCGGCGAAATAAAATTGTACTATACATAGGTACATCACCTTCTCTGAGAATCGAACCCTGAATCCCAGGGACCTATACTAGATAAACACAGCTTGGCGAAATGGGGTGTTATAGACCCGATATCCAATGTGAGTGCGGTGCCCTGTTCAGAACATGAGCCACACGTTGGAGTACCCTTATACTTTTTTTTTAAAGGATGGGAAATCATCAAATGACTTCTTCCGCTCTGGGTGGGGCGGAAGGGCGTATCAGACTCTTACTGACTAAAACCCATCCGTGTTCCTTCTATAGCCCTTTGCGTTCCAGGGCCGCTGGTAACAGCCTGGTGGTGATCGGACAGCGAGCCACCCAACGCTCGCCGTCCGCAGGCCCGCACCTACGGTGGCCGGGGATTGCTCTGCGACTCCCGATGCCGCGCGTCTTCTCCTGTAGCGGCGGTTGGGCCGAGGGCCTTGCCTTTCCCTCGCGCTGCCCGCCTCCTCCTTTGCTAGCATTACTGCTTCGCAGAAGGAGGTGACCGCTTTCCAAGTCTCCTCGCTCCGGATCATGGATTTAACCAGAGCCGGACGCGAGAGGTCGCCGCCAGGTCACCCCAATACCTGCAGTGCGATTCTGTAAACATTTCACCGAGTAATCTTAGATGAAGTGAACATGAAGTGAGCTTGTCAATCCTTACAAACAAAATGGAATGACAGTTCACTTCATGCTCACTCCACCTGAGTTAAGACGGTGAGATGTTAACAGAATAGACCAGCTGTACTTTGAGGGATTTAATTAATACCACTGATGCTACAATACAAGTAAGGCAGTGACCGAGTGGCGAGGACTGGAAGAAGAAGTGTTTTGGTAGGCCGGCGGCAAGATGGGCGGACGACATTGTTGCCATCGCGGGTAGAACCTGGATGAGGCTGGCACAGGAACGTGGGGATTGGTACAAGAGAAGAGAGGCCTGATTTCAGAAGTGGGGGAAGTCGGGCTGTGGATGACGATGCTACAATTAACGCAACCATCTACTGGGCCCCAACAATCTAAGGAGTTAACCATCGACTCGAATAAAGAAGCATGATAAACAACAGAAATGTAAAATAAAACTAAAACCGATTAATGCATAGTATTCACAAGATGTATGTCCGTCTGTCCCCTGTGACCTTAGACACATAAAAACGACTAAAGCGTTTTTATAGATACCTCAGCCATAAAAAATACGACTGTTGTAAAAATTTTGCCCGTAGTTTTAGTACTAGGAATGTCACCCGGTGGTTCTTGCTTTTTCTGAGATCATCAATATGTCCTTCTGATAAGGTTTTATCGGGACGGTGCAGTATGTCTTCTTCTTTTATCTATATATATGTCACCGGAAAATGGCAAACTCCGTAATATTATAAAATAACTTGAGAGATTGTGAACTCTCGATAAATTTGGAATTCCTTTTTTACGCATCAAAATTTGATAGTCTATAATATCTCTAAGTCATTCCGAGAAATTGTGGACTGATATAAAATGGCGACTTAAAAAAGGATTTGGAATTCCTTTTTTAAGTCGCCATTTTATATGAGTCAGTTGAAAATTATCGAGAATTTACAATCTCTCAAGTAATTTTAAAATCTTACGGAGTCTGCAACTTTCCGGTGACATATACATGGTCGCCCATCCACAGATCGAACTCGGCGAGTGTTGCTTAACTTTGAAGATCGAATCGACACATGCGGCTCTGGTAAAACAAACAAACCACAATTTAGTATATTAATATATTCTCTTTTAAGCAAACACAACATATTTTATGCACAAATTATGTATAATATATTCAGTTTTTATTTCATAATAATTTGTGAATTCCTTTTATTGATTCTCTAATGTTGTTTTTTTTTTATTTAAATAATAATTATAGAAATACTAGTTGCCGCCCGCGGCTCCGCCCGCGTGATTGTCGAAAATTATCCCAAGGGAACATATTCCCGGGATAAAAAGTATCCTATGTGTTATTCCGGACTATAATCTACCTCTGTGCCAAATTTCATCAAAATCCATTCAGTAGTTTTTACGTGAAAGAGTAACAAACATCCATACATACATCCATACTTACAAACTTTCGCCTTTATAATAGTAGTAGGATAATTTGTGAATTCCTTTTATTGATTCTCTAATGTTGTTTTTTTTTTATTTAAATAATAATTATAAAAATATTATTATGTTTCACTGTCTTTTACAAGACTTGGGCGTTAATAATGACATATCACGTTTTAAAACCGGCCAAGTGCGTGTCGGGCCACGCGCAGTGAAGGGTTCTGTAGTTGCACATCACAATTGCCAAGTACATTTTATATGGTGATCGACTATTACTCGTTAATTTGTAAAGTCTCCTTACCTGTGATAGTTTTTCTTTTAAATTCGTTTTACAACATGTAAAAGAAAGAAAATCAGCTGTTAAATACATTTTGTCGAGTTATGCGCCCAAAAATTTATGGGAGAGTCGATTTTTTTTCGCGATTTCAGTGTTGGTCCCATAGTGAAAGTTGTTCAATACCCCATAGAGTACAATGACCCCATAAGAGTTATTGCGTTTATTCTGTTACACGTTGTATATGCTACTACTACCATGAATTATAGTTTAGCTGGCAGAGGGGGGACAATAATTATATTTTAATTTTTTATTTGTTGTACACCTACCACAGTGTAGTCTTTCTAACCCAAAGGTTGACTGGTAGAGAATGCCTTGATGCATTAAGTCCGCCCATGTACAACTATTGTACGTAAAGTTTAAATAAATAAATCTATCACACCGACTAGTGTCTGCATTGCTTAGTTGCACTGAGAAAATTCTACAGAAGTTTATGGTATGAAAGTCTGTATCTCATTTATTTTATTTTTTGGCATGCGTCATGCTTGGCGCAAATAAACTCTTTTCTTTCTTTTTTTCTTGTGGACGGTTTATTAGGGAAAACATTAGATTGCAGTCGTTCCGTGTCAAAAAATTGACTCTAACTTGGTATTGGTAATTTTAATGTTAATGTTGCTTTTTACCAAGGTGAGACATCAGATGTTACACATCTTATACGACTACTGTAAGACTCACTCGTTTTTTTTATTACCTATCCAATGACACCCCACACCATGGGACGATAAAAAAAACATGGCCACTTAACGCGTATGGGTTACCTTAAAAAAAACAAGATTTTGATTTACCAGTTTGTCGGCGTGAATTATATGTATACCCATACCCAATTCCAATTTTATAGTGCTAAGCGTCTCTGAGCTAAACCGCGAACAAACGGACGGGCAGACATGGCGAAACTATAAGGGTTCCTTGTTGACTACGGAACCCTAAAAAGGAACTAACAAAACTACCTTTGTCACCGTCCGAGCAATCTAGCATTCAAATTAATAACCGCACGGGTCGATCAGCAAGGTTAAGCAACTCTTGCCGAGGTCGTTCTGTGAATGGGTGACCATCAACATAATACACACTTTATATGTTAAGCCGTTGGTCCCGGCCGTCATTTGAACATGTCTGACTGTCATTACAGATTGTCAGAAGCCAGAAAATAAGACACCAGTCTTGGCAAGAGGTACCGTATTACCCAGTTACTGGGTTGTAGATGTCAGTTAGGCAGTCGCGCCATATAAAATACTGGTATTCAGCACTGAAAGCCGACCCACACATAGTTGGGAAGAGCCAGATTGTTTAGATTCAAGTTTTTTTAAGCTTAAAAACAGTTGTGTTGCTAGGGAGTTTGTTGCGCGATTTCTTATTCCGTGATAGTCACGTTTTATTGCGGAAAAACTAAAAGTTTATACATAGTGCCGAGTAAGTCATAAAATTGAGGTGTAAAGCATATGACTGTGCAATTTGACCTTAAGTGACCAGAAGGAA